>OX387273.1:23633181-25117163 GCA_947562075.1 Orthosia gracilis
GTGCTATTCGACTAAGGGAAGGCAAAGTAAGAAACCAATGCGTAACAGAACTAATACGTAATTTTGAAGTTTGTTTTAAGATTGATCTTATTGTGGGGCACTTCTGTAGATATAGTTTAGTAATCTTTACTATAAGTTAATTTTAGATTTGAATTTTAGATAATTGAGAGTATGAAATATCACATACAAATAATCAAACTCCATTTGGAGTTAAGCTCGAGTTGGAAAAATATTATTCGTAACACAAATTAAACTTCCAAATTGCATTGCAACATTGAAAGTAACGAGGAATGTTTGATGACATTATTATATCAATTCAATTTCAGTTTAATTTATTGAACAATAACATTTTAAGTTCTTACATAATCATACTAAGCACTACCTCAAAAATATAGCAGGCAAATGAAGCGTGTTACAGCAGAAGGCAAAGCAAGATCCAGTCCCGCGCTAGAAATAAACCTGTGTTACAGACACGGCATCACCTCCTTCATCACACTTGTAACATACTTACAAATATTGAAGTATCATGATATATCATTTGGACTCACTGATTGGCTAGTTCAGGGAAGCTTGTTTTTAGGGAATCAGAATGATTTTTACTTTAATTTATACAAATTGCGTTGTACTTATAAATTAAATGTTTCTGTTAAGTCTTTTGGAATTTTAATTGTCTTTATTATCCAAAGAAATTTGTTCTGTACTTCTCATGACAAGTTAACGGAGAGATGGTAAGATGGTACAGACAGTGCCATCTCAACTACTCTCCGTTAACTTGTCCTGTATTGAAGCCACCTTTATGAGTAAATACGGGCAGAGAGCTCCGACTGGATTTCCTTAGTAAAAAGTCATATTTCTAGGTTTGGCTCTCGCCTATTTCCCCCTCCAGTATTGGACCAATTTAAAATCTTTTCTTTTTCTTAACTCTAAATTGAATAAAAAAGTTATATGTTGTGTTTCTATGTATTATTTTTTTATTTATAGTTGCCAAATTTGTACACTAGGCCTCTGTTGGCAGCGCAATTTTGAAAATATTATGAGGGTTCTAGTGCTTCTAAAGATCATTGAAAAGAAAACATAGAGACACGGTATATATCTTTCTTTTTCAGTTTATGGAATATCTTTTTAATTGGTCCATTATTGGAGGAGGAAATAGACGACAGCCAAACCTCGAATTATGACTTTTTACTATAGATGTCTGTGACTGCATTTCCTCTTAAAGTACCTCGAATGAATTCGTTGCGGACCACCATTCTCGTTACTCCTCCAGAAAACCACAGCATTTTCATTTCTGTGGTTTGTAGTTTTCTAACGTGGCTGATTTTCATGACTCAGCATTCGGCACCGTACATCATTACCCTCTTGTATACTTTGCCTTTTGTGCTTTTTAACCGACTTACCAAAAAGGAGGAGGTTCTATGTTCGACTTCGTGTATGTTTTTTTTTTATGTTTGTTCACCAATATCTCCGTCAATTGTGGACCGATTTTGAAAATTCTTGTTGAAAAGTCTTATGACCGATTTTTGTTTGAACGAGTATGTTTCGAAATTGGTCCCATTTTAATTTAGTGAAGATATAATGAAGAACTTCGAAGATATACAACAGAACTCTTCAATAAATAACGGGAAATCTCTCGGGATTGCTGCAATCGCATGTCTGTTTATTGATTATACCGTTTCATAACATAACATCACGCCAGTATGCTCTTGAGAGGTACGCAGATCTCTCATTTCACCCTTTATGTTCAAGTTTCATGATATTCGGCTAATCTATTCTGGCGTTAACGTAACTTACTAAACAACTTGCCTATTAAGTAGCTACAACTAAAAAGTGTAAAATAAAAAACTTTTTTACAAAAATATACCACCGACTTCCAAATAAGAACACTAAAAAGTGAAAAATAACTTTATTTTTGGAAGTCGGTGTTCATAACGCAAAAAAATGGTACCTACGAAAGACACCGACTTCCAAAAATAAAGTAATTTTTCACTTTGTAGTTTTTTTATTTGGAAGTCGGTAGTATTTTTTTGTAAAAAAGATTTTTATTAGCAAGCAGGTGTCGCGAAGACTCCCGTCTACTTCGCAACATTTACTCTGTGAGCCACGTCTGTATCAACGGCCCTATTTTCTGCAATTACTGAGTCGAAATATTTAAATTGGGTAACTGTTGGTACTGGTTTATCACATTTCATCATCTATTATACTGTTAACCATTTGTAAGATTTCTGAGATTGTAAGTTGTTCTTTTAAATGTGTATGTAAGATTTACATCTAGTACATGGCAATTAGACATATAGTATTGTACCTTATTGCTTTACACATATGATTCATCTGGACTGTGTAGGATACATCTGGTTTTGTTCATCCAGCTCCGACCTCCGACTGCACAGCATGATTTTCTTCTTGTTTACGTCTTTTTATTTAGCTTTTTCAGCAATTGGGGTTTTTGATTTTTTCAATTAACTTTTTGGACCTACTAATTGTATTTTATCGATAGAGCATGTTGTGTGTATTGATGAATGTGTGTTCGTTGCACTTTACAGTGCTTTCACTTATCCGTTTCGTGTCTTTTTATCTTGTTAAAGATTAAAAATCTAAAAAAATATCAAGAAAAAAGATGTTATATTGTAACCATCCGCTAGTGTCGCTAATAAGGATCAAATTTTTGTAGTATATATGGCAAGAAGGTAAGACCTCATAGTAACCCACGTGTGCAAGAGGCAATCTTGCACACGTGGGTGGAGGTGGAGGCAATCTTATACGTGGGTTATTATTTTCAGAATCAACCTTATTTGCAAAGTCAACGGGTTCGATTCCTAAAAATCCAATGAATGCAGTTTAAGTTTTCATAAAAATCGGGCCTGAAACAACTGTGCGTGTTTTTCGCTGTTCATCATAGATTCAGATTTGGGCACCTACTCGAAAAGCTTATCCTGTAAGTATAATATTTAGGACGATTTGTATAAATCGTCCGATCACGGGTTTCGTTACTTCTAGGTAGAAATAGCATGAAATAGTGTAAATCAGAGGTCTGATTTACACTATTTCATGCTATTCCTCAGTTAGCGTTTATTTATTTCAATTCTATTATTCCCTTCACTAACAGTGTGACCCAACACGTGCATAGAGGCAATGCTATATGATTACTAATTTTACAACAGACAAAACAACACAAAAAAAAATTACAACGCGCACATTACCAATATTAAAATAACACAAAATTAAAACTCAATCAATCAAATTAATTAAATTACATTCTCGCTAAATCAAAATACTTAAGCAAAAATCATAAGTTAAAAATATCGATCCACAACTTACCAACATTAAAAACAAAAACAAAAGAAAATCTCAATCAACGAAATTATTAAATTACATTCCTGATAAATTAACAAAAACAAAAATCATAAGTGAATAATAATATTTCAACAAAAACAATTCAATAATAACAATAAATAATATTAATTCAACAAAACAATTCAATAATCTGAAAATTGTAAAAAAATATTAATAAAAATAATAACTCAACCACTCAGCAATTTGACAGCAACAATTCCATAATTTTTAATCAACTCATTTATGTGCTAATACAGCACAGTCTTTACAGCTTTTCAAAAATACACGTATAAAAAATACACGCAAATTGGAGTAGAATGTGTCCACATCTGGATGCTGAGCAGTCAGGGTGTTTAGCAAAGATCGCCTGATTTGATGCCACATATTGTGCGGTAAGTGTCCGGACTCTGGGTGTCGCCAAAAGAGGGCGCGAGCGCAGTCGTGTGTACTGAGCCGTCGCGGATAATCCATAGCGGGACAATGCCGCAGGGTTGTCGATCTTGCCGTTAAACAGCAAAAAATTATGTAACAGGAGTGCACATTATCTTCTCAGCTCGAGGGTATCAATACCCACCATGTCTGAGACGAACAGAGAGGGACATAAGTAGGGATAATAACCATAATTATTTTGTGAAGGTACCGGCACAATTTACGCTGTACTCGCTCCAATAGGAGATTGTTCTTTATCTTGTACGTTTCCACTGCTGGGACACAGTCATTCTCTCCCTGAGAGGCAATAGGCTGTATTACAACACGCGGGCCCAGTGCAGATTGGTAGATGTCACCATGACTTCGGATATTAGATCTAGTTCATGCCGGTTTCGGTATGATATTTTCCTTAAGCGTTTTGAGACCAGAACCTAATCATTGCATGAGATACACTGAACAAAGCTAACAACTTCAGGAAATGAAGATAACGTCTTGTCGCTTTTTATTGCCTTTGTTAGTTACATAATCATATGTCACTTTAACGCAATCAAATTTGTTTTACACAGTAAAACATAATACAGGGTCAATTTAAATAAGTCGTAGTGATACTCCGTAGATGACCAGGATGACCTTTTACATCTACGGAGTATCACTACGACTAATAAAAATATACCAAAGAAATATATAATAATTATGATGATTCATATAACATTTTTTGTTATCATTGATAAGCTTGAGTTTGGACTGCTTTCGCTGTACATCGTGTATTTCAGTGGAAAGACGTCCACTGCTTGATATTGCTTCACCAAGCGTCACCACATCGCCCTGTCCTGAACGTCTCTTATCCAGGATCCGTGATGGGTTGCGCACGGGTAGCGTCGAGAAAACAATAAAAATCGAGACTCTTATTTCATATATTTAAACACAACTGACAACATCCATTGTTATTGTAATAATTGTAATAATAAATGTTCCTGGTTACCTAGAAGAGACCGCGGAATGCGATAACGCCGCCAATTGTATGTTTTTTATTTTGTATTTTTCTGTATAAGTATGTATAATTCCTTATAAATAATGAATAATAAAATATTATAAAGCTGAAGATTTTGTTTGGTTGTTTGAACGCGCTAATCTCAGGAACTACTGGTTGGAATTGAAAAAAATATTTTTGTTTTGGATAGTCCATTTAACGAGATAAATCATAGGCTATATAACATCACGCTATGAGCAATAGGAGCGGAGCATAAATGAAAAAGTTGCAAAAACGGGAAAAAATATTCCTTTTTGAGAGCTTCCGTTGCGTGCGATGCGTAAACAGTTTAAGTTACGCAAATATCATGTATGATGGAATTGTTTCTCTTTAAAAGTACTTAAAAAAAGTCCGCAACAGCATATGTCTGACTTTTATGATTGACTCACTATAACCTTTTTTTATGGTAATCAAATTTGTGAAGGAGTTTTATCAACATCTATACTTACTAATATAATAAAGCTGAAGAATTTGTTTGTTTGTAGCGTAGGTAGGTAGTGGTAGGTAGATAGATAGCCAGTTGACGGGAGTGAAGCCGCGGGGATCAACTAGTTATTTATAATCTTGATGTAAGTACAATAAAGTGTATAAATTAATTTTGAGTTTATAACTAGTTTCGGTACATAGACTTCATAAGGTTTTTTTTAATTTAATTTGACTTTTAAAGTTTAATTTTGTTTAATGAGGACATTGTGAAAATAAAAACCCCGACTGCTAAAAATTTGTAAATTGAAAGGCAACACCTCATAATAATTGTTAATGTATAAATTGTACCTAGTATTTGGTTTCTCTTTCAGTAAATAAATTTTTAGCAGTCCGGTTTTTCGTTGTTATAATTATTTGTTTTATTTCAGGCTTTTTAGTTTTAGTATTGAACGAGTTCTCCAAATAAGTTATGTCCTAAAAGATAATTTATTTTGCTATATAAGTTACGCTTATCTTGAAATTGTAACAAATTAGGAACATAAAATATTGCAATATACTCGTACATATTATTTAGAATGGCCTATTTAGTACCTGTCATTTGATACCCATATTCTCAGGATATCGAGGATAAAAATTGTATCACCCCCCCTTTTAGGGGGCTATTTTTAAAAAGTATATACCCTGTATCACTCCCACAATCAAGATGAATCCAACGATACCTCATATATCATAATCCGTCAAGCGGTTTGGGATGTAGAACGTGCTATAGAAATCGGCATACATACATAGGATCGAAAAACATTGTCCTCCCGCAGTCGTGTGATAAAAAACAGTTAAATATTTAAAACTGAAATTACAAACATGTTACCCACACCAATGTCCAAGTACCTACATGTATTATCAAAAGAATTACGGAAGTGGCGGAGATACAAGTATTTCCCGGACCATATAACATAGGTAGTATATACAGTGTAAGTAGTCAGGTCGAGATAACTTGACGCAGATATCTCTGTAAATGGACCACGTCTGAGCAGAACTGGAAACCATAAACAAAGGAAGACATCAAACCGCAATTTTTGTTTCCTTGTACTGTGTAGATTTGAAGTATGTACGCGTGTAGTATGCTATTATTACATTACGAGGAAAACTAATGTTGTCATGCGGATCTGCTTGGGATTAAAAATATAAGGTCCAAATTTTTACTTTCCAAGCTTTTACAGGTTGCTTATATGTTATTCCTTATACTCATGAGTTTTACTATTGGGGCAAAGCACATCGTCTATTAAGCACTTTCCTAATAATTTTGGAGTGAGCTTTCCAATCTGACCGGATGCAGCAATACCAGTATTCTATATGAAGCGACTGACAGTCTGACCACAACTCAGGAAGTGAAACGATCTTGAAATATGAAAAGGTAAATAGGTACGGCAGGCAGGATAGTGGTCAAACGCGAGCCAACAGATTATAAATTTAAAAAAAAATGTGTTCCATACATTTTAATGGTGCATGCAGTTACTACATTTTTGTACTAGTATGTAAAAGCTGATTTATTAAGCCACGGAGACCCTCGACGATTACCATTTAAAAGAAAGCCAATAAACGAACAAACAATGTAACATTACAGCGACGTCATGGCGGTCTAGGTCGGATATGTAGATCAAACAAGGATATCATGCGACTCAAATGACCGCCTCACTACGTACCCCCACGCTCGCGGTAGCCACACGTAACAAATACATTACACGTACAGCCATAAAATAATAAGCATTCATAAAAAAACTTAAATAAATAAATAAATATTTTTAGTGTCTGTCAAAACTCACCAAAAAGTTTTCAAGACATTTTTTTTTCATCGTGCTGTATGTTGAATTCCTCTGCCATTTCAGACAGTTTAAAAAAAAAAATGCGAGTATAAATGGCGGGATGTGACGCTAGTGTATATTTTCGAATTCAATTAATTAGTGAAATATTTTAGCTATTAAATTTATTAAGAAATAAAGAAAGTTGAGATCTGAAATCTAAACTTAATTGTATTTGGAGTCAAAATGTTTCGAATATTTTTTGTGTTGTTTATTTTCTTTGGGAGTTCTACGGCTGTTATCTACCGTATGAATGGTAAGTTAAACATAATTATCAATTTATCAAGAACTTAGTTTTTCTTTACTTATAGGACTAACAAGGATAAATTGCCATACCTATTGTATGGCAATTTGTGCTAAACATTAACTGACGAAATACCTACTCAGCTACTATACCTCCCTCCGTGAAATACAGGAGTAATGTTTTTTTTATGTTATTTTGTACTTACCCCAAAAGAGTTAAGACAAACTTTGTCAATCAGTGGGATACGATATAAAAGGAGTATATAATTCTTCCTATTTCTACTCACTCATAGTTAGGGATTAGGGATTCTATGCTTCTCTTTTTCTAACTAACTCGATGCAGTTTGAGTAGTTAATAAACGGTCGCCACACGTCCACAACTCAATGATGGAGAATACTGCTCTGATATCCAAAGATTGCGCCTGCTTAAGCTTCCGGGCTATTGACTGCCTGTTATGGTTATCGCCAAATTTCTTAGCCGCCCTGAAGTTGACTGTCTGATGCTCAAGTTACGGTGGTGCTGTTTTTGTATTAGATTTACTACTGCGCAGCCATCATAACCAACTTCAGGCCGGCCAAGAAGTTTGGCAAGAATTATACTACTGAGATCGAACCTATTTATTTTAATAACGCTGATGCTCTTTCCTCACCAAATATAGTGTTTTCACAAGAACATAAAAAAAAAATGGAAAACAAACAAACATTTCGTGTTTTTCTTAATAATTAGTACCTATTACAATCTGTCACCATGCACCTAATTCTTATTTTGTAAGATTTGCTTTATATGTGATACGAGTACCTATGATTATTTTGCATGTTGACTTAATTATTGTTTGCCTATTAAGCAGGACATAATGGAACTGTAATTTACCTAACATCTGTCTGTATAACATATGCCCACAATAAAAAGATTTGATTTGATTTGAACACTTTTCGTCACAATTTTATAATTTTTACAATGATCGACGAACAATTAAAATCGGTTCCCTAAACCATACTTGCTTCAATGATCATAATCAAGGTGATTAAAATGCACATCATACACTCCTTACGATAAAATTAAGAACAAAAGTAATTACATTATGACGTCTGTTTGTACTTTAAATGGTTATGTAATTAAAATTGTACCTACATCACAGTCTCTGCCTCGTTGGTCTAGTGGCTGCAAGCGCTACGGTTGAGTATTTGTTCGTGGATTCGGTTCCCGTGGTGGTCAAAATGTTATTGGGTTTTTCCGGTTGATGGCGATAGAATCGCCCCCATTTTTTTTTTTTTTTTATTTGTTATAGGCTCGCGCTTGACCACTATCTCACCTGATGGTAAGCGATGATATGGTCGATGGTGGAGCACGCTTGCCTAGAAGTAACCTATTCACTCTTGACTTAAAGACCCCTAGATTGTAGCTATCGGGAAACACAGACGCTGGCAGGGAATTCCACTCCTTAGCTGTACGTATAATAAAAGTATTCTCAAAACGTTTAGTGCGTATGGGTGGGATGTCCACCATGTATCGATGGCGCATCGCCGTACGGTAGTCCGATGATGAAATGTAACCGATAAAAAACCGACAAGCTGCCAACTCGGCGACGGTGTTCAAGGCTCTGGAGCTTTGACCTCACCAGTGCCTCATCACCGATGAGCCTCTTGGCCCGTTTTTCGATCGACTCTAGTGCATCAAGCTGGTTTTTGGCAGATCCGTCCCAGAGTTGAGAACAGTACTCCATGCATGATCGAACCTGCGCTTGATACAAGCTGAGCAGCTGTTCTGGCGTGAAGTACCTTCTCACCTTTGCAAGGATCCCCAGCTTTTTGGCAGCCAGCTGAGCCTTTGCCTCAATGTATGGGCAAAAATTGAGAATCGATGTCAACGTAACGCCAAGAAGCTCAAGATGGTCATTTAATGGGTGTTCCTACTTTATAGTACACGAACATTTTACTAGTTATATTTAAGGGCCTTTCACCACAGTATAATTATGGACAAACAGTATGGAAACTACCTACAAACGCCAGAAATTGCAAACTCACACAAACATGAGCATCGACGAGACCCCTAAGCGGCTGTCGCGGTGCTGTCAGTAGTGCGTGCCGCTTACGCGTCTCGTCGATGCGCATGTTTGTTTGAGTGCGCCGTTTCGAGCGTTTGTAGGTAGTTTCCGTACTGTTTTCCATATTTATACTGTGCTTTCACCGCTTTAGTGCCGTAAAACGGTTACTTTCTAAAGCATACTCCTTAGTAACGGCTAGGTTAAAAGGTTTTAAAAAATATGTATTTATTTTTGATTCATGTACATTATTTTTGAAACAAGGTATTTTCGTGTAACTAATATTTTTGCTTTAAAAAAATAAATAACAACACGATATTTTTTCGCAACTTTTGGTTACTCCGCCAAAATGACTTGGATGTTTAAAAATATTTTTAAACAGGAATTTCTTCACAAATGAAATAGCTTAAGAATTCAAATAATGTTTTGCAAACAAAACTGTTCAAAAGGTGTTCAATATTGTTATTTTGGCTCCGAGCGGGCGCGAGGCCAGTACTGCATTAACATTGGGGCGTATAATATATCGCCTTAAGTGCTTCATGTGCACTTCTGTTTGCCTAACCCTTCGGTGATTACAGGTGTGATGTTACTATATCACAGCTGAACAAACGATACAACTACAGATGTTATAGCAAAACAATTTCATTTATCAGTTGAAAGGTAAATTTTTCAATCGTCAGATAACTTTCATCAAATCATCTGCATGCCCTTGTCCCATATTTTAGGAGCAGCGCAACACGTTTTCTGCTTCCATACCGCATGGCCCCCGTCACGCTATCACTGACTCCCTTTTCTTTCATATCACTCCTCACAATGTCCATCCATCTTTTCTTTGGCCCTCCTCTTCTTCTCCAACCTTCCACATTCACACTTCAGAAACTTGAGATATAAAAAATATGCTGGAACATATATAGGTAACAGTTATGTACATCTCATAAACTGCTGAACCGATTTTGAAGAAACTTGATCTGTTTCCCAAGATGAAAATAATGATAAAAAAAGAATTGTTGGAAGCCGATTTCTAGTTACGGAGAAATACTTGTTCATACAAACGTACCTACTTAACTTGTGTTTGTTATGTCTCTTTAAAAGACCACAGAGATCGTATGCGAATATTATGCACTTCCAACAAAAGTAATATTAAAGGGAGGTTATCAATTTAACCCGTATGTATTTAAATATATGCAGGTCGAATGGATAAACTTCCTTTTTTTAAAGTCATAAATCGGCCCCAATCTAATTAATGTTTTCAAAGATCCAAATACTTGTATTAGTCAAATCTGTATAAAATATTATTATAATATAATAAATGCTAAAGTTTGGATGAATGGATCTGGATGAAATTTGGCGCAGAGATTATAGTCTGGAATTGCACATGGGCTAGTTTTTTATCCTGGTATAACGTTACCTTGGGATAATAAACACTTTTAACACGGGCGAAGCCGCGGGCAGAAGCTAGTTCCATACAGATTATTTACTACACAAACTTTTCGATGCAGTAGCTGCAGCTCTTGTATAAATTAATATATTTACTCAAACTTAAAATATCACGTTGGCTAACATCCGTGAGATAAAAATATCACCGAACACCTGAGAAAATAAATTAATAAAATTCTTTGTGCTCTTCTATCTGTAATACATATGTTCTTTCTCTATTACCTAAGTGTTTTGTGTAATACGCTCAGATTACAAAAAAGGTTCTAGGCTGGTTTGGCAAGAAGGTAACAGTGCGACGTGGCATTAGGACCTTTTCACGTCGACACGTTTTGATTAAAAAATACCAAAAAAAATCTACAGACAAAACAATTTCAATAATAAATACGAGTCACTGCATCGTTGTCGCATTGTCGCTTGCCACTTATCCTTAGCTAGGATTCCTATACCTACGTTTTCAATCTTCTCTTTAATAAGCCAGCATAAAAACGTTCCTACAGCAAAGCAGAAGTCTTTTCCCTAAGGCTTCTTCTTATAGTCAGAAAGCACGATATTTATCACTGCTTTTAGACTGATATTAATTGCATTCCTCGATAGATTTCTTCACCAACGTCAGTAATGTCTAAGAGAGATGTCAGTTATTGAATACTAGTTTATCAAGCCTTTGCAAAATGCGATATATGTATAATGAAAAAAAATAATGATATAGTCATTATTTCGAAAGAAAAGACGCAAAAATTTAACAAATCTAAAATAAAATAACAAAAATGCATACTTTACTAAAATATTAATGCCATCGCCAGTTTAATGCCCAAGCAGGGCCCGATCTAGAAATTTCGTCGCTCCGGGCATAGATAATATTTGCTGCCATTGGCGCCCTTTAAAATGACGCCTTATAACGAGGTAAATTCAGGACATTATCTATTGAAAAAAAATACGGTTTTCAACCAAAGACCTACGTATTTCTTCAACCGTCTGATCGGATAAAGCCGCTTTTTGACAACTTCGACGAAATGAAAACGAAGTAAGTTAGAATACTTCACCTAAGAATTTTTGCAACATTATGAATGTTAAGTTATTTAAAACAAGAACCAATAACATTTGACAGCGTTGCGAGCTTGAACATTTTAGCATCGCATCACGAATAAGTTAGGTTTTCTGGTGAAATGAATAGGGCTGTTACTGCAGTTTGGCCGCTCCTCATTTATGCCACTCTGGGCATTTGCCCGCCTCGCCCCTCCCCTAGCTCCGGCCCTTTGCCCACGGTATATAAGCAAGTTAATTGTATGAATATGCCATCAACCGGTGACAAATCTAGTCTCGGGGCTGCCAATGAAAAAAGCCAGATGGAAAAACCCTATAGCGAACTAAAAATAAAACCAATAGCTACAAAATAGCGCGGACATGTGGCACCGATATGTGCCATCGTATCTGAGACCACAAACAAACAACTGCCATATTTGGGTTTAACTTCGTCTAAGTTTACCCGACTATCCTTATTGCGCGTAATGTTGTGGTTAGGCTGATACTAAGTAGTACTTCGGCATTCATCCTTAGTAACTTTACATAATCCGTACCGGATCACAAGACTCACTTTCTGCACGACGCACCTTGAATACGTAGATTTGTATTCACGCACAGTACCCTATATTTAGTCCGTATACACCTTAAAAGGTTCTAGACACCTTTTATGTCAAATAAATAAAATTAATAGCCCAGGATGTGTTTCGCAGAGACGAACTACGTGTGAAAATAAACGGAATATCATTGAACTGTAGTTCAAGTTCAAAATATGAATGGTCCGGACAGGAAAATGAGTAAAGCGTGCAGTAGTTGTGAGATATGATGACCTGAATGACGCAGTGGTGCCTCAGGGCCGTGAGTTAGATCCTTGTGTTAGGGCACTTTTATGGGACAAGTATTTTAGTAACAAGAATAGTCTGTAAGTTAGTAACATATCCATACTATAATATCATAAGTTTATGTCTGTTTGTTAGTTTTTCACGTTTTAACGGAGAATGGATTTGAATTAAATTTAGTACACGGGTAGATATGTCCTGGATTGGGACATAGGATAATTTTGTCCCGGAATTATGTTCCCAGAATATAGTAAAACAATGTATGAGTCCAAAATAAACAATAGAAGATAATTATACGTGTGATTTTCGGTTGACGATTTTAAAACCACAATTACGAAAGCGGCGGCGCGCCGACATAACATACATTTCCTCAATAATTAACTTCACTGACTGGCGTTTACAACGAATTTACTTTATTTTAAATATAATATAATATATAATTTTCCTCCTTCATTTTAATAAACAAATTACGAGTACCACGTTAATTTTGTCACACTATTGAGTAACGTAATGTATATATTTTCCGTCCGTGTCCATATTAACTGTTTATTTCTACTGTTATAAACCTTGTCGGTTTTAATCGCCATTTTACTGTAGTAGCCGTGACATTAAAAACGTAAATAAAAATGTTTTTTTTTTTGTGTTCTTTATTCTGTGTGGTTGGGTATGCCAACACTAAATTAATTCTTCGCTATCTATCTGGCTTGAAGGAACACGGTATCTAGAAGCAGCCTTTACTTATAAACTCGAATTAAGGAAAAATAACAAAAAATATTTTAGCATATTGTTGCTAAAATATGAAACACGCACGGCACATAGAAATAACAATAAAAATGGTACGCTAAATCGTAGAGTGTGCCTCACGGCTGCACTTAAAAGGTCGATTTCGACGATGTGTCAGACAGACTGATGCTGACTGACGATGGTTTTCTAATGAATTTTTTTTGGGCCCAGGATGTATAAAATTTAACCTAGGGCTTCTCAGAAATTGCAATTGATCGCATTTTTTTTCAATAATCTCGCGCTTGACCACTATCTCACCTGTATGATGTGGTCGACGGCAGGGCCGCCCACTGCGCCGCACACTTCGCACACAGGCGCCAAGACAATAGGGGCGCCGCTATCGAAATTATTTTTGTTACACTTACACAACAACATATTTCTTTGTAGTGGAGTATCGATAAGTTAGTAGGTATAATAGGCGCAACAAATGCCTCGTAAACAACAAAACATAATATTGCGCTTATTGTACAAGTGTCCCAAGATAATATTTACGTTTGTGGTTTAATTTTTCCAAAGATGATCCTGGACTCTGGCTAAAAGTTTTAAATGTTACTTTGATCCAGTATCTAACATAAAATCCGATTAAACAAATTAAACAGTTTAATTTTCCGCGTGACTCTTCGGGGCGAAAATTTTCCGAGTATTATTATGAAGTCATTTAGGAAACGGTGAAAAGTATCACAGAGAGTGGCTGCTGTATTAAGTGTCCAAAAATGCCGTTTATTGCTTCTGTTGCAAGCTATTTGAATCAAAACATAAAAATAAATTCTGCGAGGGAGTTAGTGATTAGCAACATCTAGCTTTTTAACTAATAATTATAAAAAATGGACAGATTTGTGTCACGCTCTTAAAAATAAAAACACTATTGATAGTATACAACAAAAACTTTTTGAGGTTGAAAATCAGCGCTGGTACGATGTAATTAAAAGAATAATATATGTGGTCCAATTTCTAAGTACACAAAATATGGCTTTTCGTGGCCAAATCAAAAAATTATACAATCATAACAATGGTAATTTTTTTTAATGTATTGAAATGTTAGGAAAATTCGATCTTTCAATGACTGAACATATACGACGCGTAACGAACGATTCGGATTTCAAAAATATGCCATGGCATGATCTTGGAGATAAAATCCAAAATGAAATCATTTACATACTCGGTAACCAAATTCAACAATTTATTTTAAATATATTTAATTTTTTTTTTTTTTTTTTTTTTTTTTTCAATAATACTGAATTGTACTCCTGACGTTCCACAAGTAGAGCAAATTAGTATTATAATAAGATTTGTCAATTTTAATATAGAAACGATACAACTGGTGCTGAATTAACGTCATTTATATTAGAAAAACTAGACAAAATTAATTTGGACATAAACAACTTAAGGGGACAGGGCTATGATAATGGATCAAATATGTGCGGTAAGAATAATGGTCTTCAAAAAAGATTGCTGGAACTAAATCCCCGCGCTTTCTATGTACCGTGCGCTAGCCATAGTTTAAATTTGATAGTAAACGACGCTGCCATAAATATTTTTCATCCTCTACCAAAGGATGGGACTTGATGACCAATGTCTGAAACGAGATGGTCAAGCAGAATAGATGCTATCAAACCGCTGTTTACAAATTTACTAGAAATTTATGATGCATTATAAATGAAATATCAAGTGGTGTATCATATGATCAAAAGGCAAAATATGACACATAATGTCTAGCAGAAAAAATATGCTCCTTTTCATTCATTTGTTCACTAAATATATGGCATATAATATTGACAAAAGTAAATTTTGTGATCAAAATTCTGCAGTCCATCGTTAAGAATATGCAAGTTGCTTTAGACGTTTTAACGGAATTATAGAAATTAGAATTTTTTGATAAAAATTAGAACCGACGCAAATTTTGAAGAAATTATAAATGATGCCATGAAAATTGCCGAAAAATTTGATGTTGAGGCTGAATTTGAAACTTCCAGATCCAGACCCCTAAGACTTCGTAAGACTCCAAAGAGTTTTGATTATGAACACGAAGACCACACTATAAATGATCCGAAAATCGCTTTTAAAATTAATGTATTTTTTATATATTGGATCAAGGTTTATCCTCCGTAGACGAAAGATTTAATTTATTGAATAATCAAAATGACGTGTTTAATTTTTTATTTAAACTAAGTGATGACCAAGAACAAAGTCAATTAAGAATTAGCTGTCATCGTATGCAGGAAAAACTTACAGCAAATGATTCATTGGACATTAACGCCGATGATTTGTGTGAAGAAATTATGTCATATCAGTCTTTTTTCAAAATAATTAAATAATGATTCGAAAGAAAGTGATGAAAAGCGCGGGAAACTTCGTAAAATCCAGACGCGGTTTTTCTTTCGCATTTTCTAATTAAAATTTTAATAGGTGTAAAGGATTGGTATTAGTCAGTTTGTAGTTAATTTAATTGTATATTTTATTCATAAGTGTATAATTTGCTGTACATATTATTGGTAAGTAAGTTTATGTAAATTATTAAGATGGGTGATCCGCCCGACGACCCCGGCGGAGGGACATCTCCTTCAAAAACGCCCATGGACATGCTGATAGGAGCGCTTGAGTCCTCCATGGACACTGATTCCTCAATTTCAGACTCCAATAAACTGAAACGTAAACGGGCCGATACTATACTTTTATGTGGGTCATGTCATAAAAGAAAAAGGAGACATGGAAGTAGAAGGGAAAAGCCGACTGATTGTCAATGTTTAGGAAAAGATAAAGAGCTTAATAATGTGTTGACTGGTTCAAGTCCTCCCCTTTTTGAGTCACGGTCAGTAGCTGCACCACATATTCATAGCACTAGTCATGACAATACTAACCAAGTTAACAATGAATCAACCCGTGTGCCACCATATGTGGTTCATGTCCAAAAAGAAATTACCACTAATAACGATACAACAACCCTGCATCCTGTCACCTTCGGGCGTTTCCTGAGAAACAATGAAATTAGAGGTATTGTGAATGGTAGTCTCAAACGAATAGGACGAAATCGCATAAGTTTGGCATTCTCAAACTTCCAAGATGCAAATCTTTTCTTGTCTAATAAAAACCTTGCATTAGGAAAATATAAAGCTTTCATTCCAACTTTCATTATAACACGTATGGGAGTTATAAGGGGTGTTCCCACAGATTGGTCAGATGATGATGTTATGGCAAACATTAATGTACCAATTGGGTGTGGATCGATTCTAAAAGTGAGAAGAATAAAAAAGAAGATTGTGGTAAATAGTAACAAACAATTTGAAAATACTGGTACCATTGTTTTAACATTTGATGGTCAGGTACTCCCAAAGCGTGTATTCATGTTTTACACAGCCTTGCCAGTAGACTTATATATTTACCCAACTGTGCAGTGTTATAATTGTTGCCGTTATGGCCATGTTAAAAGTCAATGCAGGGCCACACCAAGATGTTTCAAGTGTGGTCAAGGGCACTCGGGGGATAGTTGTAATATTGAAGAAGATGATTATTTTTGCTGTTTATGTAAAGGTCTTCACCAAGCTACGGATAGAAAGTGTTTAGAATTTAATAGACAAAAAGGTATTAAAGAGACAATGAGCAAGAGTTGCATCTCATATATGGAAGCTGTTAAGCTACATCCACCGGTATCAAAGATTTCATATTCTGATGCCCTACTACATACAACTCCATCCTCATCCCCCAACAACATTCATTCTTCTCAGCATGAACCAATACCTGAATCAAATTCTTCACATTCTTACAAAAAAACTGTTTTTTTGAAGCCTAGGACACCCCCTAGTTTTTCCAAGGCGTATGATCGTGCAACCCATTCTGCTATTATTAAAGATCCTATATTATCTGAATCAAAACCCATAGTAAACAAAAATAATGAAAACATGAAAATATCTGACATAATCAAAATTTTAATTCAGTTATTATCGCAATCAAGCTTAATATCACCGTCCAACGTTGCCACAGTAATTGATGCTTTATATCAAATTTCTAACAATCATAATGGCCACAGCAATTCAGTGGAATTGTCAAAGTGTTAATAATAAGAAACATGAACTTATCCATTTAATTAACAAATATGACCCATTTCTTATCTGTCTTCAGGAGACATGGTTAAAACATGACTCCGTGTTTAAAGTCACTGGATTTTCCTGTCTCAGGGACGACAGACATGATGGTTATGGTGGAGCAGCTATGCTTATAAGTAACCATTTTTCATTTACTCCTTTATCCGTTCTAGCCCACAGCAACAATTTGTCTATTGTTGCTGCTGTTGTAAATAATATATGTTATGTTTCTGTATATTATCCTCGACCTAGTATCGAAATTTTTAATGAAATTAACAATTTATTTAATTTATTACCAAAACCCTTTGTGTGTATGGGGGATTTCAATACTCGTCACCAGAGTTGGGGTTACTCTTCTTCTTCTTGTCACGGAGAACAGCTCTTGGATCTTCTTGATTCACATAACCTATGTATTTTGAATACTGGTTTGCCAACACGCCTTGGTGGGCCTAGGGAAGACCCCAGTGCCCCAGACTTATCCATTTGTACACCTGATCTTGCATCCTGCCTTTCTTGGAGCCCTCTGACATCGAGATATGGTAGTGATCATTTCCCATTACTAATCACTTTTCCTTTTAAGAAACCTCCAAGGCAGTTAAAGCCACCACGTATGAAATATAAATTGGATGATGGTGACTGGGGTGTGTTTAGAAGGAGGGTTGAGCAGATGATGTTAGAAATGCATCAAGTATCTCATGAAAATGCATCCATTTGCTCTGAGATGTTAGCTAAAATATTAATTGAGGCAGCTAATGAAACCTTCCCCTTGAAAAATTGTCGACCTAGTAAGATACCATCTCCACCATGGTGGGATGAAGAGTGTACTAATGCAGTTAAACAGAGGAAAGAGGCAGAAAGACAATACTGTATTCAAATGTCTGACAATAACTTTCTTAATTATATACAAATTGCAAATAATACCAAGGAACTACTTAAAAGAAAAAAGTTTGAAGGCTGGCAATGTTTCTGTGCATCACTTTGCCCTAATGTTAAACCGTCCATTGTGTGGCAAAATATTAGAAGGTATAGGTCTGCTTTCAATGACACAGAACAAAATAAAATTACTCCCACTCTTGCCGAGCAGATCATGGATCGTTTGGCTCCACCTTCTGTTCCTGAAAATTATGTTTTGATGCCATCTTCAGTACCAATACCTTTAACAAATATTAATAACAATAAAATGGACCTTAATTCTCCTTTCACTTTGTATGAACTGAAAGGAATTCTTTCGTATGTTAAGGACTCGGCGCCGGGTGAAGATGGTATACCGTATTCATTTTTGTCTCACCTTGATAATAATGGTCTTAATTATTACCTTTCTCTAATTAACACTGTAATCTTCTCTGGTAAAATTCCCAAATCTTGGCGAACTCAAACTTTGATATTGTTATTGAAGCCAAATAAAACGAGTTCAGATCCGTCATCGTATCGGCCAATAGCTTTGTCTTCGGTACTAGCTAAAATTGCAGAGCATTTAGTCAAAAATAGATTGGAATGGTTTATAGAGCACAATAACTTATTATCAAATACTCAGTTCGGTTTTAGGAAAGGTAAATGTACTTTTGACAGCTTAGCCATTTTTACCACAGATGTACGTTTAGCGCTATCTAGAAATGACTCGGTGGTTGCAGCCTTTTTAGATATAAGTGCGGCATATGATAATGTTAATATTTCAATCCTACAACAAAAATTAATGTTACTAAATATTCCAATTCTTTTAGTAAATTTTATTGTAAATTCTTTATATGAAAGATTCATTAAATACCCAATAGATTCAAGTGACAGTACATGCATATGTCGAACGATCTGGAAGGGATTGCCTCAGGGCTCTGTGCTTAGTCCTATATTGTATAACATATACACATATGATTTAGAGTGCTCTCTTATTAGATATGCTAATGTTCTTCAGTATGCGGATGACTTGCTTCTTTATGTTCCTGGGTACAAAACAGATGATATTTGTGAATCTTTAACCATGGCTTTGACTAAGTTAAAGGTCTGGCTAGATTACAATGATCTTGCCCTATCACCAACAAAAAGTTCTGTTGTACTCTATACTAGAAAACGGAAATTGCCAGCGGTTAATGTTGAGTATGGAGGTTTATCTTTACAGGTGAAAGACCAGGCAAAATTTATGGGAGTAATTTTAGATTCCAAATTAACTGGAATTCCTCACTGTGAATATATTTTGAAAAGGTGTGAGCGTAATTTAAACATTTTGCGATGTCTCTCGGGTGTATGGTGGGGAGCACATCCTTCTTCCATGAGACTTTTATATAATGCCCTGATAAGAAGTGTGTTGGATTACGGAACTTTTTTATTGCACCCTGGAAATGTGGGTGCTTTCGGTGAAACTGGATGGCATTCAATCGAAGGCTCTGAGCATTATTACGGGGGCGATGAAATCTAGTCCAATAAATTGTCTTCAAGTGGAGTGCTGTGAACCCCCTTTATCGTTAAGAAGACAGTACCTAAGTGATCGTTATTATTTCTGTAGTTTGCAATTGAAATGTCATCCGTTACATTCTAAATTAAAACAGCTAGCTGAAGAGGTAGATTCATCAAATTATTGGACGCATAAGGATGCACCTTGTCTTGTTAAAAGTCTGCGTAAATATAACAGATTAGAAGCTCCAACTTACCAAAGTAATCAATTACCCTTGTATTGTCATAATTTCAATTCTCTCATTGTACCACCACGAATCGAATTCAATATAGGATTATCAAAGAGCGATACCAATCAAGATGTCGAATTTAGGCGCATTATTGACAATGACTGGACTGGTTGGCATCAAATCTATACTGATGCGTCTAAACATTCTAATGATAGTTGTGTTGGCGTTGGGGTTTACCATTCACAATATAAAATTGTACAAAAAATTAAGTTACCTCCCGAATCTAGTGTATATACCGGTGAATGTTATGGTCTTTTAAAGGCCATTGAGTATGTACTCCTACTGAAGCTATCAAAAACAATAATTTTTTGTGATTCGCTGAGTTCCTTACAATCGTTACAACGATTTCCCTTCAAGTCTCATAAACAGTCTCCTATTGTCTTTGATATTAAAAACCTTTTATACGTATGCTCATCAAGGGGTTATGGAATCGTTTTGGCTTGGATTCCAAGTCATGTGGGCATTTCTGGTAATGAAAAAGCTGATCGGTTAGCTAACGAAGCTATTCATGTCGGAGATGTATGTCCGTATAGTAATTATTGTCATGACTTGGTTTCTCTGCCCAAACTTTATTTATATGATGCGTGGACTAGTCTCTGGGCTGATGATGTCACCAAAGGGAAATATTATCGATTAATACAGAAGTCTATTCCACGTAAGCCGTGGTTTAACAATTTTCAATTTAGCAAAAGAATCACTTCTGTTTTATGCAGACTCCGTTTGGGTCATGTTTGTACCCCTGCACACTTGTTCAAATTTAAAATTGTTGATGATCCTATGTGCTCTTGTGGAGAATACGGGGACTTGAACCACATATTTTTTTCCTGTACATTGTATGATAGGTCTGCTTTTACCTCTCAACTCCTGGCGATCCATATCCCATTTCCTACCTCTATTATTTGTTTACTACATTATAACGATGCAAATGTATATAGCATATTAGCCAGATTTATTGATACTAATGATATCAAACTATAATTGTTCCTATATGTATTGTAGCTATATGTATTGTAAATATATGTATTTAGTTACATAGAAACTAATCCTTTTCCCATTCCAAATTCTCCAATTTTTTATATCCTTGGTTTCCCTACCTTTGTCATTGGCTAATGCAAAGTTCGCAAAGCCAAAAAAAAAAAAAAAAAAAAAAAAAAAATGATGTGGCGAAAATTCTCGAATTTATATATTTAAACAATTTGACAGCTGTATGCCCTAACATCACAATTGAATGTGAAAATTTAATGCGGTGAATAGCATTACGAATTTTGCTAACTATGCCAGTTACCGTAGCAAGCGCAGAAAGGTCCTTTTCTAAATTAAAACTAATAAAAAATTACGTGCGCTCAACAATGAGCCAGAAAAGATTAACAAATTTAACAACAATATCCATAGAGGAGGCCATATTAGACCATATAGACATACACGAAACTATTAAAGATTTCGCAACCAAAAAAGCTAGAAGAGTGGTAATAATATAATTTAAATATTTTTATTTATATTCTTACAAATTTTAGACTCTTGTTTGATTTTTTAACATAGCATACGTAGTAGTTAAATTAGTATTATTAGAAAAATGACAGTTATTTTGTTATTAATATATAAGTATACGATTATTTATTTATTATATACTTTATTGTAACTTATGGTAGTTACATTTATAAAGGAAACTTAAAACTAAAAACACATACAATGGGCGGCCTTATCGCATTCCGCGATCTCTGCCAGGCAACCAGGCAATCGTAATTAAAGTATGTAAAAATTTAATTAGCGTTTTATTTTTCGCAGTAATTGGCAAGCGAAAACGAACTGGTTTTACCTATTTAGGAAAATATTATCTAATTATATAAAACTATTTCGGTCAAAATTAACAAATCAGAAAAAAAATAAGTTGAAAAAAAATAAGATTCGTGAAAAAAAGAGGCGCTTCATAGGTTTCGCACACAGGCGCTGTGGGGGGTCGGCGCGGCCCTGGTCGACGGTGAAGCACGCTTGCCTAGCTGAAACCTATTCACTCTTGACTTAAAGACCCCTAGATTGTACCTATTGGGAAACACAGACTCCGGCAGGCAATTCCATTCCTTAGCTATACGCATAATAAAAGTAATTTGCTAATAAATGGAGAATTATTGTATGTAAACACTTGATATAATTGACTGTCCGTCTCATACAATTTGCCGCGGTGCAATTAAGATATTAATGCTTTTCCATTGCCGTGTTGTAAAATAATATCTAACATGCGATAGTATGTTTACCTGTAATTTTTTGTAATTGCATATTTTATAAAACATATTATACATATTATACTTTTGTATGGTTTTATTTAATAAGGTCTTTTATATTTTATGTAATGCCATGTTTTGAGCTTGGCTATTTTAATACGTGAACCTAAATGGAGAAAAATGTGATGTACTAAGAAAGGCTTTTGCATTAATCTTATTTCTTCTTTTCTTATTTTTCTTTGCAGAGAATGGATTAAAAAAAATACTTAAATCTTTAAGCAAACAATGACTGTAACTCCTAATAAAGGCCTTTTTGATTAAAGAGAGGCTTCAAACACTTCTTATAATAATTTATAATATGCTAATTGTGACAATAAACGATTTGTATAAAGAAGGAAAGCAAAATTGTTATATACGACATTACATATGCACATTTCAAAAATTAGAACATAACAACGTAAGCATTGCAAAATAAAAAAAAACCGGTCAAGTGCAAGTCTGACTCGCGCACAGAGGGTTCCGTATAAACAGCTAAATTCACCAAAATAAATAAGTATCATTACAAACGTTCATAAACAATGAAAGCACCGAACATTACTCTAACGAAGGGACAAAATTAACTTTGCCGTTCAAAAACTGTTGTCCCCATACATTAATATACAAAATTTTTACTTTTCCAAGTCCAAGTTTATAAGTTGGTCGACTATTAATCGTAAACTTGTTAACGAACATGATAATTATAACAGATTAATCTTTACCCTCTTCTATTTCAGTGAGTCAATACAACAAAATGCCAGCTCTGTACGGTCTGGACGACTACGACGCTTGCATGGCGGAGCCGGGTGGCACCTATTGTATCGTGGACGTCAATCTACACAAAGGAACCAATGCTGACCTCATGCAGATGATACAGGTACCACGTTCTCATTTGGAAAAGAACTCAACTGCTGGGTATAGGCCTTCCCCCAGAGTCACTCTATCGAACGGCTCTGTACGTCTCACATCCAGCAGATTACCACAGCTTTAACTAGATCACCAAGTACTCATTTAAGCCCAGATTTTTTATCTGTAGTTATTTTAACCAATGATTGAATATGGTAACCAATGTTTTCAAGTTTCGGATTCGTAAATTTCGCGTTTATCATAAATTTTCAGTCTAACAAATAGTCGAATAATTAAATCGCCAACTAAATTGACCAATTGTGAGGCTAACAATTAATGAAAAAATGTATTTTACCGAATGTTTAAACCGTTGGTTAAGTTAACTATGGATAATAAAAACTGGGCCTTAGATGATGTTTCTGTTGGCGTGAAGTGAAGTTAAGACGAGAAATCTGTTTGGAACGTGGCCGTTTGCTGATCGCCTCTATTAACAATCGGTCTCCACACCATTATCCCTTCGTGTTACATTTTCGGAATGTTTAAAGGACACACGTTTTTTGTTTTACTTAATCAATAAAAAATTACAAAGTTAAAGCGCATCAAAGTTCAGGATTGGGTGTTACGGTTACGGGCTTGGCAGGCAAATAAAACTGTCGAAGAGAGGGTAGATACATTAATTTATCAAAAAATATATATACATAAAATTTTAATAGTAACCCAGTAAGAGACTGGTGAGTTCTCGACATCGAGCGAGTTAAGGAACCCCAATTCCCCAATATTAGCTTCATCAGCCAATGTATTATTTTAGAATAACAACTATATGTCAGCATATGCTATCTAGGACATGCGTCATAAGCAGAGATGATTGGATAGCAATAACATTAGTATATAAGATCAATATTCTGTAGAATTATTCAATTACTGTTTTGCTGTAACTTGGTACAAATAAAGTTTATTTTTAAACTCTTCCGTTGTCGCTTACTTAATAAGCGCGTGTTAAGTTCAAGAACGCCGAAAGAATACACTATCCTGTAGTTCCCAGAACGCAGCCGGCGACTGCTGGCAGCCAGGTAGGTAGGTCGATCTTCGTGTCGGAGGGTAACACGCAGGGTTGTCCAGCCACAGCCCTTGCAGCAACACCGAAAGATGTTCGGTACGGAATAAAGTAGAATCATATCTCATGAACCTTGATAGCTAGACAGTTGAAATATTCACAGATGATGTATTTCTGTTGCCGCTATAAATAAATATTCAAGTTAGGCTCCCATACAACAAAAGTGTTTTTATTGCCGTTTTTTACGATAATGGTACGGAACCCTTCGTGCGTGAGTCCGACTCGCACTTGGCCGTATTTTTTACTTGTACCATCCCAATCTGTCACTATTATCAATCAGTCAGCCTTTCCCAACTATGTTGGCTTCGGGTTTCAGTCTAACCGGGTGTAGCTGAATACCAGTACTTACTTAAATTTGAGAAACTGACCTCCAGCCAGTAACTGGATAGCGCGATACACCTTTGACACATTCACGAGGATTACCGTAAGGACTTTTAAAGATCTTAAAATGATAGCTCTGGATCATGCTTCTGAAAAATATTAATTTACATTATCAGAAGTTGCATGATAGACGAAGTGCGTGACAATAGTGCGTGCCACCTATAAGTAGGTTCATTAAAAAGTGGCACTTATCTTGTTAGATTGTTACTTATGTAATCATTACATGAAATAGAGCTGACATGCAGTTTAATTAATGAGTTAACTGGCACCAACGTGCTTATCTTCAGAGGCCTGCTTTTCTGACAAACACTAATTTACATTATCAGAAGTTGCATGATAGACGAAGTGCGTGACAACAGTGCGTGCCGCCCATAGGTAGTTCCATTAAAAAGTGGTACCTATCTTGTTCGGTTTTTACTTCTATTGTCGAATCGAAAAGAAATGACTTATTTTCGATTATATTGTCATAACATGAAATAAAGCTGTCATGCAGTTTCTTTAATTAGTTAATTGTTCTTTTGTTGTTCACACATGTCGTCTTGATAATGTTCATTATTTGCAAATAAGATTTTTATTTTAACCTTTGATTCTAATCAGTTCTCTTACTTGCCTATTGTTTGTGTGTTTTTGCATTTTAATATAATAATATATTTTTATTTAATGTTATTATTATAAAATATTATAATTATAATTTTGCAAAGACACACAAACAATAGGCCAGGAAGAGAACTAATAAAGCATTGGCAAAATCGCAAAGTAAATTTTATGACAAAACAGAGTCGGCAAAAACATATATTAACATTCACAAGATAGCAAAGGCGCGAAATAACGGGACGAAAGACATTACAACTGTTAAAGGTCACACTGAAAGTTTTTAGATTAGGCCAGTAGGAAAAACACAGAGTATATGTGTGTGACGGCATCACAGAACCTGATCGCACAAAATTTACCATTGAAACATCTCAAGTCTCCACAGTCAAACAGTTCAAATATTTAGGTTCAATCATTATTAATGGTATAGAAATTGATAAACGAACAACAATAAACAGAATAACAACCGGTTGGCTAAAATGGCGACAACTCACAGGTGTCATTTATCTGACAGAGAAATGCCCATTAAAACGAAAGGCCATGTTTACAGAACAGCCATTCGCCCCGCAATTATACATGGATCATAATGTTGGGCAACCACTAAACAATACGTAAAAAAAACTACATACAGTAAATATGTGAATATTGCGCTGGTCAGCAGGTGTCACCAGACTAGACAAGATCCGGAATGAGTACGTCAGAGGAAGTTTTAAAATTGCTCCCATCATTGACAAAGTTAAAGAAAAACGACTCCGATAGTAAGGCCACAGCATCCAGCGAAGGCTAGATGATCATATGATGAAGCTTGCCCTTAATTTGCCAACGACGAAACGCGGACGTGGCACAGCACCTGCTACTTGGTTGACCATGGTTGAAAAGACCTAAAAGATGTAAATTTGGACACCAGCAGAGGCCAAGACCTTGCACAATTGAGAAAAGGATATGGAGGGCCGGCCCAAGTAAATGGGATACGGTCGCGACTGATGATGATTTTTTGTGTAATTTTAATATACATTTACCATGTAAAGCGTATTTATTAATTAATATAATTACTTAATGGGCTATTGTAACCAAATTAATTATCGACTTCAAAAAAGGAGGTTATTATTAACATCGTTTGTTTGCTAAATTTAAGAAGATCCAAGGCCATGGCTTTACATATGGCGTATGTTCAGATACAAATTTGTTGTTACACATGTATTATGTTTATGATTAATTCTACTTTGTGTTTCTATAAGAGACTAATGCCTGGTTTCTCAGATGACTTCATATTGTTAAACAGACTTGACGAGACCGAAAACTTTTACACCTTCGAGAACTGAAGACGAAAATTATTTCATTTGATAGTACAAACTACTCGTATTGATAATGTTTCGGGACACTCGGTTAAAGAAGAACTGCCTCGTTAGTCTTGCGGTCGCAAGTGCGACTGCTGGCCGTGAGGTCCCGCGGGTTCAATCCCAGGTCGGACAAAGTGATAGTGAGTTTTTCCATTAGGAAATTTTCAGTAACAATCCGGAGTATCGAAGTTGGTGGTATGACATCCTCGCGCCTCAAAAACCACGTACAGCGGTGGTCCTACGCCTGATCTGTCATCGATTGTGCCGAATTGCTGTTCCTTCGGAATATGAGATTGAGGGAACAGAGGGCCCAGCTGTGTTTGCGCACTATAATATCGCCCGCGCCGAATTCTAGTCTCCGCTGAGATTGGCCGCCGTGACCGAAATTCAGCCTGGAGCCATTATTTATTTTTTAGTACAATTCTATCTAATGAATTAATAGATCATAACTAACGTAATCTCTTGACGACATTAATAAATCATTAAATGAATTAATAGATCATAACTAACGTAATCTCTTGACAACATTACTACTGATGACGTAGACTTTGATTTACGACGTAGCGCAATAGCGGTTACTAATATAATTGGTTCTTGTTAATAATTAGCGTCACTTATGTGCATTATTTCCACTATAAACGTCGGGAATGGGTAAAATGAAGTAAAATCAATATGTTTGCCTTTCTGCAAAGGCTATTTGTTATTGTAACACGTGTTTTTTGACAACTTGGCAGGCCGTATAGTTATGCTCATTTGAAAATAGAACTCCATAGTAGAGATGAATCTGTATAAGCTTTTTGTCAACTATGTATATTGGGTTCGACTGCGCTGTGAATAATTTCACATTATTTATAAGTGTAATTGTATACCAATATACCAATTATGATGAGTTTTGTAATGTTTTAACTACTAAAAGAACTCATCATCTGCCTGCCCTTGTCCCATGCTACTTGGGGTCACCGCAACACGTTTTCTTCTTCCACACAGTCTTGTCCCACGTAATGCTATCACTGACTCCCTTTTCTTTCATATCACTCCTCACACAGACCCACCGTC
Organism: Orthosia gracilis; assembly: GCA_947562075.1. Taxonomy (NCBI): domain Eukaryota; kingdom Metazoa; phylum Arthropoda; class Insecta; order Lepidoptera; family Noctuidae; genus Orthosia; species Orthosia gracilis. Next base: position 23,660,954 of record OX387273.1, read on the forward strand.
TTATCTTTGGCCGTCTCCTCCCTCTCCATCCATCCATATTTATGTTCGTCTCTTTTAGTAACATGCGTTTTATTCCTCCTCGTAACAACGCCATACCAGGTCATGCGGGTTGCTTTCAACATTTCTGTCACTGGCGCCACAACTACTAGAAGGACATTTTTTTTATTTCAAGGGAAACCTATTAGTTATACCTTCCTAACTACACGGTTGCTTGTTTCAGCGAAATAAATTATACACATCTATTTAAATAACATATTACTTATTAAATCAGATATATCTTCTTATATTTCTTATCTTACTTAATTTGTACGAGTAAATACTTAGCACCTACATCACTCATGAACAAATTCCAGTTGATTTACTTATGTTTTATAGAGCTTATAAACTTACTAACAGATCAATAGGCATGGGGCTGACAATCTATCTACAATATTCAAGTTCACATCATACAATGCAATAAGTAATGAGTATTCAGTTACAATCCGTCATACGTACGTCTTACGACATTCAGTGCTATGTAATTCAGTACTTATAGCTGAAAGATGTGTTTCTGGCGCCATTTCTTCCCAAAACATTAGGATTTGGTGACTGACGGGGCAACCTGATTTGAATAAATTAGTTTTGATTTTATCTACTGTTTTTTTGTCACTTAAGACCTGCGTTTATAGCACTTCCTCTCCCAGAGCTTTAATCCTACTAATATTATAAACGCGAAATTTGGAGGATGGATTTTTGTTACTCAATCACGCCAGAACGGCTGATTGGATCTGGATAAAATTTGGCGCAGACAAGTCTGCTATAGCAAAGCTGCTTTTTATCCCGATAAACTAGGTATAATGATCCCTTGGTATAACAACACACTTTGGCCAGCGTAAAAGACGAGAATCTTCCCACAGCAACGAACGAATTGGTTATAAAATCCTATTTCTAATCTAAGCCCCATTCATATCCGTTCAGCCGTTGAGACTAAAACAAACAACCAAGAATACTTCATTTTGAATTTTCGATTACTCAATTTCAACCTGTGATTTTATTGACTCTTTCGATTGCAACTATTTACTGTTTGTTTGTTTGACCAATCCAACACAGTTGTTGCTCTAAACACTATGATACCTGCAAATACCAGTTGCTCTCCCAAATCATTTACAAGATTAAATCTCTACATCATAAGATCTTTTATAAACAACATAATGACAGTAGTTACGGCTGCCACAGTAATGAATGATGATTACAACTTATCATTTACAAGCTTATATCCTACACTGATTAGTGGCAGAGGTCTGGTGACCTCTATTGCAATGAAATAGGTATAATGAGAAGCAATTTGTTAATGACATTTGTTTTTAAATGATTTGCGATGCGAATGAGTAAAAAAATCTTGCTTGGTAAATGTTTAGGAGTACTTGTTTTATGGTTTTAGCAGGCATTGTAACTGTTTTTTTACTAGGTTTTCTCTCGACTTTGCTTGTGCTTCCACCACACCACACCATCCATACCACATCTCAACACACCACCACACCACACACCACTACACCACACGCCACCACACCATCCACCACAGCATCGTATTTTTTTTGGATATGATTTTGCGTATGGCTTTAACTGTAACTTTCTATTAGTTATTTTTTTTTGTTTGTACAAAAGTATAAACAAACTTACCTCCTTTAGGTACTATAGTTTAGGGAGTAACTAAATATTGATAGGTTAACAGTTAAGGAGTACGAGTACATATATTTTTATAGTTACTACAGAAATGATCACCATGACATTTATTATTCTATAAAAGTTAACTTCCTTTATATTGTACACTATGTTTTTTTAACTTAAAACTTTTAGTTACCGAGTGATTTGTTGGTCAATATTATTAGATATCTATATATTATAAAAGTAACTTTATAAGTTTAAATACCCGCCCATTCATACTGAAACAACTAACCGTCAACTAAACATTTCCTTTATATTATCTTTTAAATAGTCACTTCTCAATTCTTATTTTAAATTTCGCATTCTTTCAGGATTATTCAGACCACAAAATGAAACACTTCAATCACACGCAAATACACCGAGGAGTATGTGTAACAAGAACCTGCAAAGACTTTGCAAGTGTTCCCAACACGAACGAAACACAGGACCTAAGAGAGACCCTTGAGGGATGCCTTAATAATTCTCTTTATTCCCTGTATGGACTAGAAGGGAGACTAGCTAATATACAGTATTGTAATAAGGAAGGGGATAGGATGGTATTAGATAATAGTGATATTGTAATGGCTGTGGTATATTTAGTTTTAATCATGCTCAACATTGCTGGAAGCTTGTACGATGTCTTAGCATGCAAGAAAGAGGAAAAAACAGGTCAGAAACTGTCCGAATAAATTTACTATTCATGTTGTGTATGAATGGCATGTTCAAGTATGGTGAATTTCCAGGGAATCCATATTTGTTGGCGTTTTCAATACGCAGAAACTGGGGCAGATTGATAGCGCCAAGTAATAGTGCGAAGGAGCCCCGACTGGAAAGGCTGAAATTATTTTATGGATTAAGGTAATCTAAAAGACTTTTGTCGAGAGGAACTGGATCCTGCAACACGGAGTATGTTAGTGCGGGATCCAGTACCACATTTAAATAATGGTACACTTTTAAGCCTAAGAAGCCACTGATATGTTTGGCTCAAACAAATTTGAAAAAATAAATAAAAATTTGATATAAATTGACGCACAACATAATATGGACATTTTAAGTATTAATTTTATTAAATATAATGTATGAATATCAAATAAACTAATTGTAATAAATACAAAAATTTAGTCGAATAAGTTAATATAATACATAATTTAACATACACACAGAAAGACACACAAATATTAGTACTTTTAATCACATAAAACCAGATAGATGGCAAATAGATAAATGAAATGTTAATTATATAGGAAAACTATTAAGCGCTATTCCTCTCTCCTAGACACTGACTGTATCTTGAATGTTGTTGTGCCCGACAGGGTCCATAATTGTTTCTGTTACTTATATTTACCACATGTATGTACATTATAGATTCAATAAATTTAATTTGAATTTGAATGACTGTCGTACCAGTGACACAAAGAAAAAGAAAACCGATAAATTTATGCATGAATGTTTCGGATATTAATAAATTAATTATCTGTCAGTGGAACAGGTTTGAAATTCTTATTTTCTTCAAAATTACTGAACTTCTGATTTCTGTTTTTTTATTTTCAGGACCATGACAATGATTTGTGTAATGTTTTCACACACAACTCTTATAATGTCGTATTCCTATGTGGAAAATCCACTTTATATCGAAAGGGTAAGTTTTTAATCATTTTAACTTGTTATTTGTTTATACAACAAGATTAGTATCTAGTACAATATATGCACATCTGCCAATCCCTTCGGGGAATACAGGCGTGATGTTATGTTAACACTAGTCATCATTAATGGTAGAAGTTTGAAGATTTTATTTATTTCCGTTTCAAAAATAATGGTAACAATAATTATATGTAATACTGGATCCTGCATCAGGATATCCTGTATCGCAGGATCCAGTCTGTCTCAATATAATGGTTTAGGTTGGGTTACAAATTAAACGGCTTTAGTACATTATTTTTATTGAACTTAAGGCCATTAGTCATCAGTAATTTATTCATTAATTTGTATCTGAACATTTACACAAAATAAATAATATTAAATATTAAATTACTTACAAAAAACATTCATTAAATATTTAAATTCAAAACAATCATCAGTTAAGCACTACAATTCTTTATGTCAAATTATGTTAGACTCAAAAACAAAAAAAAACCCTTCAATTTACATTTCATATTCAATACATTCATTCCATGATATCATAGATATAGATATCATAATCACAAAAAAATCCAATAATAATCTACACATTTTGTCCAATAGGATTATTTAAAATAAAAACTAGTTTGAACCGTGCTTTTCGGATCTAAAGGCAAATAAATAATTTTACTGATTGGTAACGTGGACTGTGTTTTACAACATTGAAATTCGGATTGATCATACCTTTAAGGTTTTTTCTACAGCTGCCTTCCCTTATTTCTTGTTCTTTTGTAGTTTCAAATTCATGAATGTATTTAGCCAAGTTAATCAAAAGTACAAGGATATAAATGCTTGTAACTGTGAGTAAGCCAAACTTTATAAAAAGTTGCCTGCAATTTTCTGTTTGGGGAATACAGATTAATGTCCTTATTGTACGTTTCTGCAGAACAAAGGCTCTTTTAAGATGCAATTTTTAGGAACTGTCCTACTACCTTTATTATAAACAGGTTTTTATTACCTGTGCCTTTTTTATTGGTCCGGAAAGATCGATTCCTCAATTAAAAAAGTCAGATGTAGGTTTGGCCAATATTAAGAAGTGTTCTTTGATTACTTCTCATCGTATCCACAAGAAACTTTTCAAAGGCCTAAAGGTATGCCATAATCTTTTATATTTTTACATGGGTATGGTATACACACACAAGTTGTAACAAAGAAACATTTTGCACAACGAGATAAACTTGTAAGATAGACAGTAGAAAATAACGGTGAAAAGAAAAAAAATATCTAAGTCAAATGAGGGAAATCAGATTATTATTTGTGTATATAAGTAAAGATAGGTTGTCAACCCATAATTATGCATGTACTATAGCGTACCTTTGACCTAGCAAACTTCGTAGCGTTATTATTATTGTGTTTTTTTTTTCTATTTCTGCGTAATTAGTTGCATTTGTTTAGTAGTATTTAATAAGTTGTTGTGAGCATATATTATTATAAAAATGGAGCAATTTCTGTTTCTTACACGAGGCAAATAATAATTAGCTTTATAAATGCTCTGATTTTTTGCACATCTTGTTAGTATTTAGTAAAATTATTACATGGGGACTTCTCGTATACCTGGATTACATTATATTTACCTTTTTAATATATGTATATATGTCACTGTTATGGTATGGTAGGTGGTATGGTAGATATTTAACTTGGAACTAATTAAATGATTTATATGTCCCCAATTAATATTTGTAATCTAATTCATTTAAAACCTAAGCGCCTTATCTATACCAATATTATAAAGAGGAAAGATTTTTTTGTTTGTTTGTACCGAATAGAGTCCGAAACCACTGGATCGATTTTAAAAATTCTTTAATCTACGGAAAGCTACATTATTCCCGAGTAAAATAGGCTATAATTTATTTTCATAAAAATTTGAAATCCTTATGAAAATTGCAATAATGTAACCCAAAGTAGTAAAATTGCAAAAGTAGCAAAATGTACTACATGATTAAAGTACTCATTATTAACTACAAAAAAGTCTGCGAGAGAATATATCACACTATCATAGTTAAGTCACAATAGCAGCTTTTGTGTTCTAAAATTTAATTAGATCGCCGGTAGGAACAAAAGTTCAAATTCAAATAAAAAGCTTAACAAATTGGTAGGTAGTTAGGTAGGGTAAGTAGGGTATGTAGGATAGGGTAGGTATGTAGGGTAGGGAAGGTAGGTATGTCGGGTAGGAGGTAGATTGATCGGTAGGGCAGGTAAGTAAGTTGGCGGACAGGTAAGGTAGGAGAGTAGGTAGGTAGAGTAGGTAGGGTAGATAGGTAGGTAGATAAACAGTTGACGGGAGCGAAGGGGGGGGGGGGAGGGCGGGGTTCAGCTAGTTTATAATAAACAATCTGAACTGTTTAGAAACTGAGTAGCAGATTTTTATTCAAATTCTTTACATCAATTTTGAATATAAAATGTGCAAATCACTAGCTCGACAGTGTAATTTTTTTTTATAAATAAGGTTTTAAGCCTTAAATTTAAAATATTATATATATTTTAGATTGCAGCTTGTATTATCTTCTCCTTCGATACATCTCTATTACACGTTGTCTGTATCATCTCTTTATTTTTCTCAAACAAATTAATAATAGTTTTCAAGTTGATCAACATTAAATGTGCATATTCCAGTCGTACGAAGACCCTATCAAACAGATCCTGTTCAACGGCAGCCTGGTCACGCACACGTTCTTCGTGATGTCCAGCTTCCTCCTAGCGTTCAACTTCCAGCTCTACACCGAGAAGCACAAAGTCGGCTGGCTACATTTCCCAAAAGGAATCCTTCTTAGATGGCTGAGGTAATTTTACATTTCGTCGAGTGTATTTGGTTTTCCGTTATTCTTCTTTAGGTTTTCTTTCGAAGCTATGAACTCTCTTATTGGACCAAGTTCTAGAGTTCCTAGACTACGAATAATTATTGAGAAATTAAAACGTAACTACATAAGTCAAGTAATGATATTGGTTATTGAAACTTCATTCAACCAGCAAGTAACGCGCTCTTGACAATATTCCACATTTATTACTTAATCCTACAGTAATAATACCACGAGGGTGAAGCCGCGGGCCACAGCTAATAATATATTATGTCTACTCAAACTAGTTGACCCCGACGAAAAGATTTAATCGCACTTAGTTTATAAATTATTTTGAACTTAAGAAGGCATTCTGATAAAGAGCCATTACAAGCATTTATTTAGTTTCTACCTGTCCCGGTGGGGAAAACCCTCTTGACATACAATTTTAACCCATTTTTTTGTTTGGCATAACGGTTTCGCATAACTTTTATTAGCATAATAATACTTTGCTACAATGCAAAGGTCTAACTGTCATTTGGCAAAATTTAGAGTTGCATAATTATTTAAGGCATACTATTTATTTGTCTATTAAGCATGACTCATGGTCTTGAGCCATAAATATAATAATAATAACTCTTTAATCTTTTTCTGCCCATTATAAAATACACAAATAAAACATAAAAAAAAGTAATACATAGTTCACAAAGTTAACACGAATTCTATTTAAAACGTTGGGCCGGGACGTATTGCGCTGAGATATAAGAAGTAATTATTTATGTCAAACTTTAGTAACAAACATGTTCGCGGATCGTGCGAACATGTTTGGTATTATATGAGTTTTATCAACGCAAACCACTAAAAGTTTAAAGCTTACCTGTACTTGAGAAGCCTTGCAATTATGCGAAATAGTGTCTACAAACGTTACGAGTTATTTTTTAGGGTTTATTATTGATTTATTCCAAAGATCATTATGTTTAAATATCATTATGCGTTTATAACATTATGCATGATAAAAATATGTTTCATTATTATTATGCTAACAGTATTTATGGCAATAAATATTATGGCAAAACATTTATGCTCTTAATATTATGCGTAATGATCATTATGCTGAATTTCGTGATGACGTAAATTATTACAAAATTATACTTTATGCTTATCATTAGTAAACCGTCCCGTTGTGTTATCAAATTTTTGCAAACACGTTTGTTTCGTGACAATTCAATTTTTATTAACAAAGTTTGTTTGTACAACGCGAACGTGTATTATCATCATCACATCAGCCGAAACACGTCCTCTGCTGGATATAGGCATTGGACATTCCTCAATCGTCGCCACATTGACCGGTCCCGTGCGTCCAGCATCCAGCGGATCCCCGCAACTTTCACCAGGTCATCGGTCCACCTAGTTGGAGGCCTTCCAACGCAGCGTCTTCAAGTTCGCGGTCGCCACTCTAGAACTTTTCTGCACCATCGGCCATCCGTTCTGCGAGCAATGTGTCCTGCCCACTGCCACTTAAGTTTGGCAATTTTTCGGGCTATGTCGATATCCCTGGTTCTCTTGCGGATCTCTACATTTCTGATTCGATCACGCAAGGATACTCTGAGCATATACCCTCTCCATTGCCTTTTAGGTGACTGTAAGCTTTCTGATAGTAGAAGTGAGATGTATGATTTCTGATTCTCAGAGCCATACGTCATAACTGGCAACGCACACTGGTCATAGACTTCGGTCTTGAGACACTGTGGTAAGTTGAACGAGAAAGTACCGCGCAACTTTCCGAACGCTGCCCAGCCGAGTCGGATTCGACGGTTGACCTCGTTCCCGAAGTTGGCCCTACCCAACTGGATCGTTTGTCCCAGGTAGACATAGTCATCCACATCATCTTCGAGTGTAGAGTCTCCGACCTTGATAGGAGTGGTTGTAACATGGACATTCAACATCATTATGGTTTTGCCCATATTCATCCTAAGACCCACTCTTTCGGAAGCTCCACCGAAGCCATCGAGCATTGTACTGAGGTCCTCCATGGTCTCAGCCATGACAACTATATCGTCGGCAAACTGAATGTAAGTTTGAGAGAAATGGATTACTCGCCATTGAGGTTGATGCCTAGCCCTCTCCAGTCCAGAACCTTGAAGACATCCTCCAGTGCAGAGGCGAATAGTTTCGGAGATATGAAGTTTCCCTGTTTCACACCTCCCTGTAGAAGGATAGGTTCCGAGGTCTGATCCTGAAGTCGAACTGACATGGTGGCGTTTTTGTACAAACTCTTCAGCACTTCGACGTACCGGTAGTCGATTTGGCACCGTTGAAGAAACTGCAGCACAGCCCAAGTCTCGATCGAATCGAAGACTTTCTCGTAGTCCACAAACGCTAAACAGAGAGGCAGGTTGTACTCTTCGGTCTTCTGTATAACCTGCCGCAGCGAATGTATGTGGTCTACGGTGTTAAAGCCTTTATGGAAGCCGGCTTGTTCAGAGTGCCGGAGGCTGGAAATCGTCAAATCTGCGCGCGAGACGATTCGTGATTACTCTTGAAAACAGCTTGTAGACATGGCTAAGTGAGATAGCCCTATAGTTCTTCAGTAGGGAGCATTTCACAACGTGTATATCTCTTCCAGATTAACCCCAACATACGCGCTCATCATGTTCTCCATCTCTACCTGGATGCGCTACATCTTCAACGGCCCGCTGTGGCGGCTGGTGGTCACTACGGAAGCTGATGCCTGTCGACAGTACTGGTGGGCACAGCTGCTATATGTCAACAACTATGTGTATGACGACGTCTTGTGCCAGCCGCAGACATGGTAAGATTTATTTAGTCCTGATAAATACCATAGAAAGAACGGTACAATACAACAGCACAATCGAGACGATGTGATTGTCGTGAAGTAACTCTACTGAACGTTTCTGTCTTATTTCATAACCGCTAGTGGAATGTTTTGGATTTTGTGTGTTACTAATGGAATTAAAGTTAAAACAACCTGTGTGTGTGCGTTCGTAAAACTAAGAAAATAATAATACATTTTATTTAATTAAGAAAGTTTGGTTTACATTGTTCTATTTTCTGGTTAGTAAAACCTCAAATGGTTCAGCATGAAAGTCGACGGTTAGGGTAAGGGGACAGCTCTCTTTCCCCCCGGTGGTACCCGGTGGGTACCCTCATTGTCGAGGCGGGGGGGCTCAGCAGCCGCGGCTTAGACCCCCACGGTGAAGCGAAGAGGAACCCGAGGAGGGGCTGCTCGTCAGGGCTTTTGCCGATAAGCCCACGACGTAGCGGTCAAAAGTAGGTTGCGGTGCCGTGCCGCTTCGGGGCCTCGCAACCTGCGCCCTCGGACGCAGTAGGTCCGCATGAGACGAGGAGTGTCGTTATAGTGTTGGCCGCTCTCCCTATCGTATTTACCTAGTTAGAGTCCCACATGCGCTAGCTCCCCGTGGTAGCGCAGTATGCATGAGCATTTCTCCAAGCTGAATAAAAAATTGGGTACCGTACCCTTACCCTAACCAAGTAGGTTGGGCGCAGCTTGGGCGCTGTCAACGCTGTTTCCCAATCTGGAAGACCCAAACGCCGGCGCAGGCGGCTCTACGTGGGGATCGTGTCTCATCATCGATCGAAGGCCCTGAATGGCCTGATTTGGGCGACGGACATGACGGCCGATAGCATCGCTGTCCTGCGGAAGTCGCAGGGAGCGATGGCCGTCAGAGTCATCAGGGGGTATCGGACGATTTCCTAAGAGGATGTATCGGAGGCGCGAGGAAGCGCGGGTGCGAGGCGAAGGGCTGATGCAGTGACATAGTTGACAGTGGGAGTTGCGTCAGTCTCAGCTCCACGAGGTCCTGATGGCGGAATGGCGGGACAGTCTTTTACGCTCTACCTGCCTGGTCACCATCGAGTTGGTCCGGCCAGTGATCGAGCGCTGGCTCGGGAGGAGGCACGGCTCTCTGTCATTTCGGGTGATGCAGGTGCTCTCGGGGCATGGTTGCTTCGGGAAGTGCCTTTTGCATAAACAGGGAGCCGGAGCCTTCGGAATAAATACAAATTAGCGTTGCAAATCTGAGAAAAAATCTTCATGTAATAAAAGGTGACTTTTAACCAGTACAGTTAAATGCTGCTTCATTTTGCCTTTCATCAAGAAATACAAAATATCTTCAAATAACGCTAATAATTCTCTCACCCCTAGGTACCTAGCAGCAGACACACAACTCTTCTGCCTAGGCCTGCTAGTATGCGTGATGGCTCGCAAGTGCAAGGCCCGCGCCGTTATCCTGTCCATCCTGTTCCTGGCCGCTCTGGCCATCGTCGCAGGACAAACTTACTTCCAGGACTTGGAGGCAGTTGTGATACAGTCTCCTGAGTAAGTTGATGATAATTTTTGAATGCTAATTGGATAGTAAAGTCTAAATTAAAATTAAATTCTACAGTGGTATGGTGCGCCAGGAATTCGTGCGAGTCTTAAATTGCCGTATAACCTACATGTTGAGTTATCTAGTTATAAGACCATTGTCGTGTATCTTCTTCATCAAATTAATATTTATAATCACAGGAATTTTTCAGCCAAAGTTGGATGTAATAATTAATCCTTTTTATTCCACTCTTTACAAACACACTCATCGGTGTATACTTACATCTTCTTCTTCTGCCTAGCCTTTTTCCAACTATATTGGGGTCGGCTTCCAGTCTTACCGGATTCAGCTGAGTACCAGTGTTTTACATGGAGCGACTGCCTATCTGACCTCCACAATCGAGGTGTATACTTACATATGAGATAAAAATAATAGATATGCAAGTCACGTGAGCAGCAAATCGGCTCCAATGAATGCAGTCTTTGTGGCCGAAATTGGCTTCATCATATTCTGTTCTATTCTAATTTATCACCACACTAGATGACTTAACTCTTTAAGAGTCAAGAGAATAGTGTTGACTATTCCCTCAATTTATATTGTTCGGCTATTTGCAACAAGGCCCAAGTCAAAAATAAGGGAAAAAAAATAAGAAAAACCTATGTGATTTTCTAGACTGCAACCTGTCTTGGAATATTCACATTGCAGAAAGTGTTTTGCTCGTTTCGGTACCTGAAGCGTCTCCGTCTTTTCCGACTAAAGTTACTCTTGCTCAGTCTCATCTTCTTCCTCTTCTTCACTATCCTGATGTCTGCTGTCTTGATGCGATTGAGGAACTTCTTGATAAGCTCCAACGTCTACAGAATTTGTGCATCTGTTTCACCCTTGGCCTCCAAAAGTACGACCATGTGTCGGCATTTCGGAAGCGGTTGAAGTGGCTTTCTATTTGACAGCGCCGAGATGCTCACACTCTTTCATTACTCTTTTCTGTTCTTCATAATCATAACTCTCCTTTGTATCTTCTAGACGCTTTGAGTAACTTTTTTTTATTTAGAATTAGCTCGCGCTTGACCACTATCTAACCTGATGGTAAGCGATGATGTGGTCGACGGTGAAGCACGCTTGCCTAGAAGTAACCTATTCACTCTTGACTTAAAGACCCCTAGATTGTAGCTATCGGGAAACATAGACATTGGCAGGGAATTGCACTCCTTAGCTGTACGCATAATGAAAATATTCCAAAACGTTTAGTGCGTATGGATGGAATGTCCACCATGTACCGATGGCGCATCACCGTACGACTTGTAGTTCGATGATGAAACGGGCTTGGCGGAATTAGATCATGCAATTCCATCGCACACTCCCCGAAATGCAACCGATAAAAAACCGACAAGCTGACAACTCGGTGACGATGTTCAAGGCTTTAGAGCTTTGACTTAACCAGTGCCTCATTGCCGATGAGCCGCTTGGCCCGCTTTTCGATCGACTCTAGTGCATCAAGCTGGTATTTGGTAGATCCGTCCCAGAAATGAGAACAGTACTCCATGCATGATCGAACTTGCGCTTGATAAAAGCTGAGAAGCTTTTCTGGCGTGAAGTACCTTTACTTTTGCAAGGATCCCCAGCTTTTTGGCAGCCAGCTGAGCCTTTGCCTCAATGTATGGGCCAAAATTGAGAGTCGATGTCAACGTAACGCCAAGAAGCACAAGTTGGTCAGTTATTGGCACGGTCACATCTCGGCAAGTTGGAGCTGGGTGAAATTAGCTCTTAATAGCGGAAAAAAGACACGCCTGGGTTTTAGCAGCATTACCACTTGCACTTGTTTTGTACCAGTGTGGCAACCTTGAGACGGCTATTGGCACAGTCATTTTTCAAGGATGGTTAAATTATCTTCTACTCAAATTATATTAACTTGTGTGTACTTTCTTTTTATCGACTTTTTTTTTTTTCATTAACTATATGTGGAGGCTTGTTATTAGCTTTTTTTTTTATAATATCACATTATTTATTTCATTGGTTTGTTAGTCTGTAAGCCTTCTTTAAAATAAAATAAATAAATAAATTAAAACTGACCTTATTGGCATCACCCCATTCGGAGATTGCCTGCAAGGACAGGTTCAAGCGCTCCACCATGGCCTTTCGGAGAGACTGGATCTGAGGCCCGGTAGCTCGAGCGTTGGACAAGTATCTCTCAGCAACATTGCTGTCGTCTGCATACCCAAAGGTTTTAGCAAATCGTTAATTTCACATTAAGCAAGAGTAAAGTTGCTTAGAGTACCGAACCCTGAGGGACCCCGCCATTATTATCCAATTGGTCCGACGAGCAGCCATCGATAACCACTCGAATGGACCGATCTCTCAGGAAGTTTGCAATCCAATCACACAGACCACCGGGTAGACCGAATGAAGGAAGCTTACCAATAAGCCTTTGTGCCAGACCCACTCCAGATGTGAATGGCATACGCTAGAAGATCCCCAGTAGACCGATTTCGGCGGAAGCCGTATTGGCGGTCACTAAGGATATCGTTTGCTTTTAGGTATGCCAGGAGCTTAATATTGAGTACACGTTCCATATAAGAGTATGAAGGGTACAGATATGGGTCTGTAGTTAGCTGGGTCAGCTCGACTGCCCTTCTTGGGTAAGAATTCCATCAGGGCCGCTAGCATTGTTCACGTCGAGGCTGTTTAGTACTCTACGGACGTCCTTTTGATGGATACGAATATCTGACATACGAGTACTTGTCTCGCATCCATCAGGAGAAGGAGGGGGCCGTGCGTCACCAGGATTCAGACGTGAAAATTCCGCAAAAAGAGAGGCAAATAAATTTGCCTTCTCCTCAGCGGAGTGGGCTAGCGATCTGTCGGGGTTCAGCAGTGGTAGTAGTGAGGGACGGCAAAAGTTCGACTCGACCAACTTAAGGAGGGACCAAAACGCTACCTACTGGATAAGAAGCAAGTTTGGTCCCTATACGGCCAATGTGGTCGTACCGAGCCCTTCGCTACACCAATTTGCAGGACTTGGTAGCCTTGTTGAAGGCCTTCTTCTCCTGAGACACCCCCCCCCCTCCCCCGGAATGTCCATCGGGCTCGCCCGTCTGGTCGCCAACCAGCATGATGGTGCATTCCGGGATTTTTCGGCAGTTGGCCAGCAGCGCACCGTGCCTCGGATTCCGCTACCCTCCGCGTCAGGTTGGTCATCGTACCGGTACACGGCTAGGCCGCTTGGCGGTACTCGGTGGGTGTTCGCAAGTCTTCGGCCGAAGCCTATCACCACTTAGTATCACCTGATTTGCACCACCCGAGGACCACGTGTAGGGAATCAAAAAAGGGGTATACTCCTACGGACGTGGGTGACTCGGTCCCCATAAATTTTGTTCCGAGAGGAAACCTTGTCGTCTATCATCATCACTTCTCCTTCGTTTTCTTCCCCACTCTTCAAGTCGTTACTTACCTTTTGCTGTTCGCGCGAGCCGCCTCTGGAATACTCTGCCACACTCTATAGTTGTTGGAGGTTTTCAAAAGAAGAATCAGGGAACATTTTCTATAGGGAAGCCAATTATGGGTTAAGCTCGCCTTTGTACATAAACTGTCCTATTGTTTTTGTATGTTTTTAATACAATAAAGAATAAGAATATGGGTTTTGAAATGGACCTTTTATAAGAACGCAGATTTTACATCGGAACAAGCTCTTACTAAACTTGTCCAATCTGTTCTTTAGATCATACCGCAACCTCTACGCCTCCGACGACACCTTCCGACTCTTATACATCCGCGGCCACACGAATATGTCCACTTACATCCTCGGGCTCGCGGGAGGCTTCATCGCCTATCATCTGCAGCAGGGCAAGGAACTGCATAAGTACAAGGTATGTCCCAAGATTGCCTCATTATCATCGCCTGATTATTACAACCTCATCATAATTTTATGCAATTGAAATGCAATTGAAACAATGTAAACATGCAAGACTAAAATTAAAAGTAAAAATAAAAGGGTAACCTAAAATTATACAAACAGCTCTGCAAACGAATGAGCTTTATGCGTAGAAAAAGGCCAGATCGCTTATGAACGTGTGGTATGTGTGTCACGAGTGAGTGTGGGAATAGAGAGGTTGTGTTGTGTGTGAGTTATAATTGGTACAATTTGTTCGTGTGCAGATTTTGGAAAGTTGGACTTGTATTTTATCCCAACCGGGAGCGCTATCCGATTTCAAGCTCATTAAAGTGAGCTCAAACTTCGTCGGGAACTGTGTCAAGAAGAACACGAGATGAGGCCAAAGGACTGTCTGACGAGAATGAGTCAGGATTGATATTTTTCTCAGCTGAGGACTGAGAAGTTGTGATGTTTTCAGCAAAAATTTTGCCTAAGCTACAGAAGTAACCTTGCCAACAACGTGAGTTTTGTGGGCTTTGGTCTACTCGTAACATCTACTTATGTCTTCTAAACTTAATAAACATAATGAAGTCGATGACTGATTGAGAAGGTTTTGTACAGTTGTTTTGTATGAGTTAAATCTTAAGACTGAATTTTGGGCGGTTTTCCCCTATCGATTTTCCTGAAATATTACATACAAAAATTATTAGTAAAAAAAAAACATCTTTCTTTTTAGAAGCACCGCTGGGTAGTATGGCTAGTCTTCCCCCTGGGAGTGGCAGTAATCCTGTCAGGAGGGTTGTTCTACTCGGACACCGGCAGAGCACCTGTGGTGTGGAGAGTGCTGTACGCCACCTTCTACAAGCCAGTGTTCCAGCTGTTGGTGGTCACGCTCATACTGGGTTGTGTGTTCAAGTTTGAGTGTAAGTTTGTGTTTGTCTTTGTACATAGTGGATTTTCTGGTTTTTAAGCATTACTTTTTGTATATTTTGTTCTATGTTTTGTAAGTGTACCCATTTAAAAAAACAGTCTAAAATAACGTCAATTTTAATAATAATAATCTTTCGCGGGTTGAAACTATTCAAGAATAGAGCTATTTTTCCGTAACTATGGGCTAACTCAGAAATATCAAAAAATATTATTGAGATATACTATCATTAATATAATAAACACTGTATTTTTTAATACTTCTAAGTAAGTTCCACAGTCAAAATTGTTCATAATGATCAGTACTTAAACCGCAAACAGTAATATTTTTATAGTAGTTAGTGGTGCCTAATGATTTTTAGGCCATATGGAGAGCTTTGTCAGCTGTCCGACTACAAGGTTGAAAAAATGTTAAATAATCTTCTTCACTACAGCAATCTATCGCGGCATCATCGAATGGCGTGGCTGGACATGGACGGGCCGAGTATCATACAGTGCCTTCCTACTGCACTCACTGTTCCAGAGGGGTCTCATTGGAGCGCAGATGCAGCCCATATACATGTCAGATTACTACGTGGTATGTAGCTAATAACAGCAATTCAAGAACCAAGAACAGTTCGAGTGGTGAATACGTAAACGATTATGATAGCAATATCGACGCCTGCATATAATTTCATAGCAAACGTACTATTTGTACATTTTATCATACAGAAAACGCTCGATCAGGATCACCCCATTCGCACTGTGTATTAGATGAAACCATATCGCCAAATTATGTTTGCAGCCAAATTATGGGCCAAAAAGTCTTGGAGTGGCGTGGGTGAGTGGCGGCTTGCGTAACGGTAGACGCTGCGTTGGAAGGCCACCCACAAGGTGGACCGATGGCCTGTTTAGGGATACGGAAATCCGCTGGTTGCGATATGCACAAGACCGGTCAATGTGGTGACAATTGGGGGAGATCGGTAGTGGAAGCCTTTCGGCTGAAATGAAGATAATGATGTTTGCATCGGCCTACTTAGGTACGCTATCGATGTAGGCCACTTTTATAAACTAATTATGTGTCCCACCGCAGATGACAGTGCTGGCGGCGACCATCTTCCTCTCGTACATGAGCGCGTGCGCGCTGTTCGTGTGCGTGGAGGCGCCGGCCGCCGCGCTCGTACGGGCTGCGCTCGCGCCGGCCGGGACTAGAGAGGGGGAGGGGGACGGGGATACTACTAAAGTGTAAATGTAATAAACGATTTCAAAACTATTCTTGTTTCAGTGACCCACTAGCTTTTTCCAGCAGATTCACTCCCGTGGCCACAGAATAAGAAGTAACCCAATGACATTCTGCAACAGTGTAGCTCTCTAACAGTGAAATATTCATTTTTATCTATGATCGTGATACGATATCTTTTGTATCAATTTCTGAACTTTTTTCTTACCCTTTTTTTCATTATATCCTAATTTCTTTTTTCATTTATCGACTTCAGGCGATGTCCGTGACTACTGCCGAGCCCAACACCAATCGCTTCCATATTTGGTAAATAATTACTACTGAATTGGTACCAATTAGTACTCGAACAACAAAATTGGTACCTTAGTAGTTTTCGAGAAAATTGACTTTGAAGGTGATCCAGTGGTAGTCACGCTCCTTTCAGCAGAACCACCATGTGCGCCGAAAAAGTGGGCATGCTACAGCTAATCTAAGTATACAAATAATTACTACCCTTATATGTGATTCATTTCATCAAAAAAACAGAACTGAAATATTTGTTTTTAGCGAAAAATCAACGATGCTAACTTTCGGGGGCTCGTTCGGCATGACCAGGACTTAGAATGTGGATTGCAAGTTTGAAGAGCTGGTTGCCTTCATCAAACCTACATAGAAAATTACTACCCTGCAAGATAAGTTTATTACCCAAAATTCAAAACTAGTACTCCAGTAGTTTACGATATGCACTATGCCATTGGTGGGTGGCGGTAGTCACGGTGTAAAATTTTTCATTTCAAGATTTCGTTATAAATTCTGTGATTTCTGCCTCTAAATTAAGTTTTTAATTTATGAAGGTACTTGGGCTTGAAGCAACGGTAAATTTGGGAAAGAAATAAATAAGAAATACTTATCGACCTTTAATGATATTCATATAAAAACACAGAAGGTAGGTAAAATTACAATACAAAAACAAACTTCAAAGTCGATTATCTCGAAAACTACTTAGGTACAATTTTACTAATTAGGCACTAATTGGTACGAATTGAGTAGTAATTATTCACCAAATATGGAAGCGATTGGCCTTGGGGGCAGGTGGTAGTCACGGACATCTTCAGGCGGTATAGAAAGACGTTGTACTGGCACAGGGGAATAGTAAACAGATAGATTTAGGTGGTTGTGTCTGATGGGCACTGCCCGATGGCTGTAGTCGGACTATTGTGTATAGTTGCTAGTTGCACGGATTACTTTGCTTGCGCGATGCAGGATCTTATAGTTCGTACGTGGCAGTGTAGATGGAACCACAGAGGTTTAGATCAAGAGACGTAGTTTACATATAGATAGCGTAGCTTTAAAGATAGCGCCTCAAATGCATTTTATTTCCGTTCCCAGATGACAATACCGTCGGCGACCATATTCCTCACATATATATGCGAGTGCGTGCTGTTCGTGTGCGTGGAGGCGCCGGGCGCCGCGCTCGTGCGTGCTGCGCTCGCGCCGGGGGTGACAAGAAAGGGGAAGGGGGTCGCGGGTACTATTGAAGTGCAAATACTAAAAAAATGTCTTTTTTTATTGACAAATAATACATAAGGGGTGAGGGTATCGAAATTCTGATAAAAAATAGAGAGTTAACTGAGAAGTAACAATTTCTTTGGCAGGTATATTTTGTAATTTAAATAATACAAATTCTGGCAACATATTATTTATTCCTTAACACTGATTATTCGGCCCTCATTGCTTAAAAAACCTTATTGAAAAGAAAATTCATCGAAAATGTTATTTCCTACTTTTTCACACACTGTTTTATCAACCATTTACGATACTTTTTTATTTTTTGGACTCTAATCGTCTTTCTTGCCATTTTCTTTTTCCTTCTTCGAGACTAATTTCTTCTTAGAATCTTTATCCACCTCCTGGCTTCCTTCGATTGGTTCAGGCTTTATGTACAAATGTCGAATAAGGTTTGCAGAGGGAGCTTCAACCAGTATCCAAAAGAAGAAGGCGGATATGAAAGCGCAGAGGATAAACATGAGACTTCTTGTCACCTGCCAAGATAGAAGATATATTAAGATAAAAAAAGAATCCAATGGGCTTTTAAGTCTACAAAGCTTAATATAAAACGCCTAGATTCAATGTGATTTGTAAAATCAGTTAATCCGGCATGGTGACGTTAACTCAAAAATCATACTCTTATCTCTAAGGAAAGTTGCGTAAAATTCTAAGTGGTTAGATCAAGCCTATCAATGATGATAAATATTCATTTAACGTAAAAGTGTCCTAAGCTCCCCATGAGACCTGCCTCATGATCAGCCCAGTGATAACGGCATCGACTGACGAGTTTTTGGCCTTGGGTTCGAAACCCTGCAGGCGTTTTAATATTGTAATGCCAATGCTCTCAAAATTGGGAGAAAACATCGTGAGGAAACCGACGTCCACACATCCGACAGCCCAAAACCAGCACTAGGCCCACGTGTCGTGACCCGCTCACAGAGAGGAGACCTTGTGTCCTTGCAATGAAAAAATTAAAGGCTGATTTTGCGAGAGAGCATAATCGGCAGTGGCAGATCTAATGTAACCTATGAAAATTGCATTTTTATTACTTGGGTCACCTTGAACTGTGATATAACGTCAATGACACTCAATGTCTAGCAGGAGATGAACGGGGGTGTTTATCTAGTGCAAGATATAATAATATATTTAATATATTTATACTTACGATTACCGTGTAAGTGACCCTATACGTAGTGGTCTGCATGGCAATGAAGTTCCTCAAGAAGGCCATGTGCAGCAGATACGCACTGAACGTCAGCCGGCTTGGAACCGTCCAACCCGACCATTCAACGATCGGCCGGTAGATATCTGGTTAATGAAATAATAAAATATACACATGCTATAAATGTAATAAAGTAAGGTAGTTGAACTACGACTTTCGGAATAAATACAAGTATAAGCAAAGTTGGTACCTTCAAACTGGATTATAAATCCAACAATACCAGTGCCGACAAAGATTGCAAAGATAGGTTTCATGAAGGCAGCGAACAGGAGGTTGATGGTAGTGGATGGCACTGCAGAGTAGAAGATAGAGCCGGAGTAGCAGCAAAGAAAGCCCAATGGGAGCAGGCTCCAGAACAAGAACCGGTATTTCTGGACAATAGTAAGGAATAAAATGACAGTTCTCATTAGCTATAACAAGTACGAGTATGAACGACGAATTACAAAAGCGCGATCTAGATTCTGATTACAGTTTCGTTCTACGTTGCTGGATTTTGGATTTGTCTTAAATTTTCTTGTCTCAGTTTGTAAGTGAAGTTTTGAGAATGAAGAGTTACTTTTAATACTAATTCGTTCTTCTTCTGCATAATTATTCAGCACCGAATTGTGCAACTGTCTCTATGAATCAATACCCTTGCCATTCACCTGGAAGTGTGATCGTAGGCTCTGATTGTAGACTTCACTCATCTCTTTCCATAAATTGTGATCTAGGTCAACAATATTTCTTACCTGGAAGCTTTTAGGATCACCTCCAGCTTTCTGCCAGTCATAGACCCAGTATCCCATAGCCATACCGATGACGTAACCAATTAGGTTGGTGTGCCCCCTTTTATATATATGGTCGAATGTGGGATAGTTACGAAATATAGCAACTGCAAACCTGGAATTAACAAAATTTATTATATATTTTTAGACTTTCAGCTAATTTGATTAATCATGATTTTTTCGGACAACAACTACAGGACACTGAATTGGATCAAAAGCTTTTCTTACATCCAGAAAATCAAATTTTTTTCTTACTTTAATAACTGCATTTACATTTCTGTGATTCACAAATCAGTAGTTGTTTTTTGTTCAACCTATTTTTTTTGTATTTGTTAAAAAAAATTCACTGTTAATATAAAAAGAGGTGGAATCAGCAACTGGCGTATTAAGAAAACCGATAAGCGAATACATCCAGCCTGCTTCGGGGACTACAGGTACAATCTCATAGTGGTTAAGGTTACACAATATTTCACTTATCAATACATAACCAACTTACTCAGGAAAACACAGCAAAACGCCGTCCAGGTTTTGATAATAAGTTTGCAGTGTAGGAACAATCACTCCTAACATGAAGAGAAGGCTCAGTACTACTCTCCTAGAGCGAGCTGATCTGCAAATTACGAAGATGATGGAGGCCATGAAGTAGAGTTGAAAGTCGGTTGCTAAGTACCTGGAGGAAAAAAACACCCATCATCATTTCGCCAGCAATGTTTAAATCTTACTGTCATTGAGGTTGAATATTGTAATTCAGCTGGCAAAAATCAAGGCAAGCTGGGGTCAATTTCAGATGAAAAAACTCAATGATGCTTTGCCTGATCCTAGAATTTAGTTACACTTGCGTACACAAGACCGAATAAGGAGTGTTAGTAATATGATCACCTATGAACTTACCATACATATTGAATTGTCAAAGTAATCGTTGATAAACTCAATAACGCTTACCCGACCTTAGAATTTGTACTTGCGAACACTAGACCGACTAAGCAGTCTTATTAAAATGAATAATCTATTAGCTTACTGGACGCGTACAATGAGGGCTGGTTCAAGAAGGCACGGGAAAAGATTATCTGGAAGGACTTGGGGGAGGCCTCTGCCCAGCATTGGGACAGCTACGGCTAAAAATTAAAATTGCTTACCAAGAATGCCCCATACATTCCGACTTATCAAAGTAATTGTTGATATAAAGCAGATGCATCCACCAGTAACGGCGACAATCAATCAACTCGTCGCCAACTGCTTTCTAAACAGAAATGAAAACCTTGACTAATAGACGTTTGATAACAATAAGAAGTTATGACTTGTGTGTTTAAGTTATGAGTTTCAAAAGGTTTTCTTAATGCATGGCGATATTTTTTGTAATTAACTCTGGTGCAGTAGAAAAAAGGGATTATATTTTTTTTTACGATTAGATAAAGGATGGTGTGGGATTGATCAGCTGCTGACTGCTGCAGGTGATGGGCGTAATCATGATGTAATAATAAAAGCTTACCTTCCAATAAGGTCCTGATGTTAATCTCCCAAGCCAACTAACTGTCAATGCTAAGATGACAGCGTACGATGGAGTCAATCTGCAAAAACAATATATTGTTAAAATCAAGTCCTCGATATCAGTAGTACTGTAACAACCTAGGGTTCAGGAATACATTATTTAAACAGGAGACTTCAATTAATAACACTTTCTTACAAAAACACCTCCTAAACAATTCTATTACTTCCCACAATTTTCCTTTCGATCGCTCTGTATCGTTTCACAGTCGAAAATGACCTACGACGAACCCGAACGGTCTTTAATTCTTTTTTTTTCTTTTTCTCTCTTTCGCACGGAAGATGTTTCTAGAACATTCCATACTATTTAAGATACGTCTTTCAGAACAATCGACTTTCGAACTCGTTGTACCCAAAGCGACGAGTAATTTTCGAAAATTCCGTTTGACGCCAGCTTTCAAGAAGATTAGTTTTGCTATTCGATACTAAATGTCGCTACTACCTTCTACTAATTCTTCCTCTCGTCACTAGATGGCGTTGCCTGATCTTGTAACAGTAGTAAGGCTCTGATATCAATCAAAGATAAGGTTTATGCAAAAAAAAATCTAAAGAGAAAAGAAATGTTCAGTAAATTTTAAAATGTCAGTAGTTAACTGCTTACATTTTAATTTTTTCTATCTCGACATACAATCTTTCACACAGTCCATCCATAGTCAACTACCTTTACTATATGCATGTATATTATATTCCTTACCTTAACCACCTCAACATGAATTGCTTCGGTAACATCTTCCATGAAGGTTCATGTTTCTCTGAATATATCAGCCCGATATACACTAGTAAAAATGACGACATCAAAAGGAATGTCTGCATAATCACTGTTCCGTTTGCTATTATCTGCATGATGGGGTCAGAAGTCGTCATCTTAAAAAAAGTACATTATTTCAAATTAGGCACCAATTTCAATAGCCAAGCCCTTTCTCGATACTACATTAAAAAAAAAAAAACTTTTTAAATATCCATCCCTTTTTATCACAAAAAACAGCAATGTAAATAAAACTCGAAAGCGTTACCAATCGGCTGATTTTCAAAGGTAACAATCGAGGTCAACACAGCCAATTTGTACTTCTATTTTGGCGCGAACTGATAAAGGAGAATAATCAAAAAAAAAATAGTTGGGCTGGTATAATTGGGGTCTATTGGCTTGGTTTGGTTTTATTTACTAAGTTTGAAAGTGGCGCCAGTGACAAAAAAGTTGAAAGGAAACCGTTTATCCTGGTATGGTCAAGTGATGAGGAGAGATAAAACGCTTGTTTCTAACAGAGTTATGAATATAAATGTGGATGGATGGAGGGGTAGAGGAAGGCCAAAGAAATGATGGATGGACTGTATGAGGAAGGATATGAAAGAAAAGGAAGTCAGTGACCCCGTGACGGGGGATAGGACGGTATAAAAAATAAAGGCTCAAGTAAAAAAATAAGGCGGAAAAGGCAGGCAGATGATAGGTTAGATAGGAATAACGATTTTGAACAGATTGCAGTAAAAAAAGAGCAGATAAAAAAAAAATAATGCCGACGAAATAATCAAACGCTTGGGAGTTCAGCAAGAATCATATACTGAATCTATGGCAATCCTTTTCGCGTCAGTGTCAAAGACGTCCTTCCTGTATTCATATTTTGCCAATACATAGATTTTTGGTTATAATATATTAAAAGATGGTTGCGTTAGTGACAGAAAGGTTAAAAATAAATCATTTGTCTTAGTTTGGACATTTAATGAGTAGAGATGAAACATAAGTGGTTGAAAAATTATTTAAATGTTGATAGAGAAAAAGGACAAAGAAAAGAGAATTTATGGAGTGATTTTGTGAAATAAGGGAGTGATGATAACAATGAGGAATGGAAGAAGAATACGTGTTGCGTCGATCCCGAGTACCAAGAGACCAAAGAAAGCAAGGACCTAGAAATAAGTAACATAATAGTATAACTAACGCCTTCTACAAATGAAGTGTTTTCTGGTAACATAGCGGTGACTGCAATTGAATGGCCAGCAATGACGAGGATCATATTCAGAGTTCTGAAACAAATCAACAATTGTTTAGACTTTTTCTCCACAAAAAAAAAATAATTATAATTTTATTTAATTATTTTACAATAAAAATCTTAAACGTGATTTATGACATTGATTTTTTCGCAGTAACTACGCTACAGATTGTTTCACACTTATTGAGAAAAAAATATTACAACTATTAAAAAAAATACCTAACACCATGAAGGCTTCTCAATAATTTCAGACGAGGTTCTCTGCCATCTGCTGCAGGTGCCACCAGTTTGTTCCAGTTTCGAAATATTGAGAAACAGTAAATAAACCCGAGACCTAGAAATTATGAAAATAAAGATATTTTAAAAAGAAAATACAATGCCATCTTCTCAACCACTAGGATAGTGGAAAAATGGACATTCGCTTTTTCACAAGAGGATGAAAAAGACGAATATTTGATTTAATGAAATAATTAAAAGGCACTTTTGAATCCCAAAAAAATCAAATAAATTTAACTTTCTAACTAACCTTCGTGTGGTTTTTCTTTTTCAAAAAAGTAATCATAAATGCTTCCGATGATGTTCATGACCAATACTGCGACGCAGACTGCGCCTACAGCTATATCCACATAGTCTATTGGCTGGTGCTTCTCACGTTTGGAACAATCAAAGCCATTTGACACTCTTGCTTTTAACTTATACTTGTTATAAAGGGTTTTGTTAGCGCATGCCTCAAGGGTCAATCCTAGGTCTCCTTCTAATTTTTCATAAAACCTTTTGCATGTTTGAGTGATGCAAATTCCACGACGTAGTAATGTATGATTGTAGTGTGTAGGTGTGTGTTCAGAATATTGCTGTAAATAAAACATACGCAAAGATGTAGATTATTACAAAATGGAAAAATTTCAGGTTGGCATTGTCAAAATTTTGGCATCCTAGTTGGTCCCTTCTAACACATATAAGGAAAGAGCAATCGCCGCTCTTTTCATGCTAAAACGCGCTATTATGAAACCCTACCTGCATCATAGTCAAGAGTGGGCTGGGTTCATCGGAGACTACGGCGTAATCTGCAGTGCAGTACAGCCCCTCAGGCTCTCGGAGACATTCCTCGTAGTCGTCCAAGAGGAAAATCGGTGGCATCAGAGCGTAGTCTGCATCTATAATAAGATAATGTTGTAGTTACAGAAACTATGGGCAGAAATCACAGAGCGAGGAATCTGCGCACACGAGCAACGACTCAGACGCCATAACTAATAATGGAATTCTAAATGAAATATTCGTATTTAGATCTAGCAGTGCTCGTGGCTTCGCTCCCTTTAACTGCCTATCCTACCCTACTTACGTACCTGCCCTACTTACCTAGACTTACCTACCTTAATTAACTTTCTACCTACATAGATCGAGCGTTCACTGCACAGAGTACTATTTACTCTAGGGAGAAGAATATCGACTTCATATAAAAAGTATGGACAGATTTACTGCGCGCCATCTAATAGCACTTCAGAACAACACACCGAAACGAAAACATAAAAAATCTTTATACCATAAAAATACTACTGACTTCCAAATAAATACACTGCAAAGTGAAAAATAACTTTCTTCTTGGAAGTAGATGTCTTTCATAGGTACCATTTTTTTTCGTTATGGATAAAAACTTTCTTTTCGGAAGTCGGTAGTATTTTTTTGAATTTTTTATCTTTACTTTTTAGTTGTACCTACCGTTTTTTAGACTCCTTCGCTGCCCATCACGTAGTTGGCGCAGTCGGTAGGATTGTCGAGTCGTGCGTGCAAATTAAATACTATAATTTCACGATCGAGCTGGACATTTGGACATTTTTGCGTGCTGTTCACGTTTCAACGTGCGTCAGTGTGCCAGAATAACCAGAAGCAGCCGTTGGAGATCCTGTAGACCGTATCCAGACATCGATACTACAGGAGCCGCCGATATGTACTTTATGTGAGTTGCATAAATTCCTTACAGTCGGTCGCTATTTCCTGCTTACAAAAATTTTTCACCCACGATCATCGCGATCTACTAGGGGTATCGAACTCCTGGGCAATCGGTTGTCCTCTCTCATCGCGCTGAGGGACGCTACCCGCTTAGAGTTAAATATCTTAGAAATAATCATGGAAAATCAAGACGATGTGATCAATAAAATTGTTAAAACATTAAGACTAGTACAAGAATTTGATGGTAATAGTAATACTCTTATTAGATTTTTATCACTTTGTGACCAGCTTGTTGCGAGCTATATTGATCCAGCACCTGGTCATGAACTATCCCACTTAGCATTATTAAATGGTATATTAAATAAAATCACCGGGAACGCCGCTGGAACAATAGTAACAAAAGGTGTTCCCCGGGATTGGAATGGTATTAGGAATACGTTAATTCATAGTTTTTCAGACCATAGAGATGAGTCTGCGATATACAATGATCTATCGTTACTATCTCAAGGATCAGATACGCCTCAAGTATTCTATGAGCGCGTGTTAAACCTTTTAAGCACCATCATGACATACGTAGAAATACACGATGCTGTCGCTACCACCGTCGAAGCAAAAAGAACTTTATATAAAAAACTAGTTTTGCAGACGTATCTACGAGGCTTAGCGGAACCTCTGGGATCGATGCAGGATGCCTCCTTCCCTGGAGAAAGCATAAGAATATGCCCAAGAGAAGATGAACGTTGTTTACCTCCATCAAAAAGTTATACCTTCAAGTAAAAGTTTACTTCCAATATTCCCAAATGTGCTAGCTTAGTATCTTCAGATGAATATAAATTTGATGCCTCAAAATTTTGAGCCAAATCGCTATATTCCACAGAAGCCTAGACCATTTTATCAGGGACCCTCTAGAACCCAACAAATGTTCAAAGTTTTACCGCGATCCAATATGTCCACCGGTTTTAGAGTCAACCCTAGACCCCAACGTCTCAGCAGAAACCGAACAACCAGCCTCGACCAATGAGCGGTGTTAGTCACCCCGTTGCACGTGTTCTGCCACCGACCAATATTCATGATTGGTGTAATTACGGTAATCCACACCCTTTTTTTTTTTTGATTGGGAAATCATCCAATGACTTCTTCCGCTCTGGGTGAAGCGGAAGGGCGTGTCAGACTTTTACTGACTAAAACCCACCCGTGTTCCTTCAGTTGCTTGTGCCAGGGCCGCGGTAACTCTTTTTCAAATTTATCCGCGACTCAGACAGGCATCGGCCCTAGCGGACCCCGTCAGTTGTGCTGACATCTCTTTGAGGCGCGCGTGGAACACTACGCGCCGTCGACTCGGGCCTGGTCCTTATCAGACGGCGAGCTACCCATTACTCGCCGTCCGCAAGCCCGCGCCTACGGTGGCCGGGAATCGGCTTGCGATTCCCGACGCCCAGGGCGTCTCCTACGGTGGCTAGGGGCGTGAGGGCGTCTCCGTTGCGTCTCTCTCACGCGTTCTGCCTCCTCTTTTGCGAGCATTACTGCTTCGCAGAAGGAGGTGACAGCTTCCCAAGCCCTCTCGCTCCGTACCATAGCCTGAACCAGGGCCGGACGCGAGAGGTCGCCACCGCTGATCGCCTCCATGGGGACACGGCGGTGCTCCGCCCAAGCGGGGCAGACCTCCACCGTATGCTCCACCGTATCCTCCGGGCGATCCACACAATGGTGACACCCGGGCGTTTCCTCCCGCCTTATCCTGAACAGGAACCTCCCGAAATAACCCTGTCCGGTGAGGACCTGCGTCAGGCGGAAGGTGAGGACGCCGTGGCGCCTCTCAAGCCACTCCTCAAAGAGGGGCCTTATCGCCGGAATTGTGGCGTGCCCAGCACTGGGTTGCGACAGTCGCTCTCTCCATGTCGCCATGAGATCCTGCCGGAGCTCTATCCGCCGAGCCGCGATTTCTCGTGGCAGCGAAGTTATGCCCCGGCGTTTCGCCTCCTCGCACCACTCCCAGATGTAATCCACCCCCTAGTAATTACTTTAGAACACGAGATGCAGACGTGAACGAATTTTTTGTACAAGAACCCGACTTTGACTATTATGTCCCAGAGGACTTTTACTACTGTGACTATGACTATGTCCCACACTGTGTCCCAGCTTGTGACCCGACTACTCACTTGACACTGACACAGGACGTCTCCGTAGGTGAACTCATACCCATAGTTACACCACAAAATTCAAAGTCGTCAAATTTTTAAAAGAAAGCCCCGAAAAATGCCCCCGAATAGAAATTAATATACAGGGGAAAAGACAATTGAAATTCACATAGACAGAACATTTTTAAATTAAATGTTAGGCCCGACTTTTAATTGATACGGGAGCTAACCAGTCGTTCATAAGTCCTTAAATTGTGGCCAAGTACTATCCCGACTATGAACTTGACTATGAACCTTTTATAGTCGCTAACGTGCATGCAACCATGAATTATTACTCAATCACTATACCCTATTTCGAAGAATTTAAAGACAATAATCCAATCAAATTGAACATATATAGTTTCCACGATTATGTTGACGGACTTATAGTGTGCGATCATCTTGAACGGTTCTTAGCGAAAATTTACTTAAGTTCTCGCGTTACTTAGGTTAGTTATTACATGTGACACTACAATTCTGTACAGAAACTCGGGAATTAGAATAGCACAGAGTGATCCGTTATCACCTTTATTATTTTAATGTTGTAACCTATGAGATTTGTAAACAAGTATATCATGACGTAGCGGTGTCTCAATATGCAGATGATATGTTATGTATGTAACCAGCATATTATTAACGCTGTAAATGGTATTCAATGTATGTTGGACAACACTATTTCTATTTCATTAAGTTTGGGTCTCGATATATCCACTTCTAAAAGTAAATTGTGTCTGTTTTATAAAGATCGTAAATTATCCAGGTATCCAATTGATATTAATGTAAATGGTAGTTCGTTACCCATTGTGGACTGCGTTAAGTTGGAACTGTGGATGGATTGTTCCTTAAAATGGGGGAAACACGTAAATGAAATTATTGAGAAAACCCTCAAATTCCTTAATGCATTTAAAATCTTATCAGGATCTGGTTGAGGTTTTCAACAAAAGTATTTAAGAAGGTTGTATATCAACTATTAGAAGTCGTTTAGATTACGCTAGTATTTATAAAACCAGTGCCAAAAAACATTTAAATAATTTAGATATCGCTCAGAACTGAGGGTAATTGGAGGATTTATTAGGACAACACCTACACATGTCATGGAATGCTAGCTTAGACAATGGTATTTGGCAGGTAAATTCTGGTTGAAAATAAACTCATATGAATTAAATACAAACAAACTTTACAAAAGTTAACTCCTCGCTCGTTTTAATTCTTAAAAATATAATAGCTTCTGTAAGCAGCTTTTAGATTTTATAAATGAAGCCAAAAATAGGTAAAGTAGTTTTAAACTAAAAGAAGAAACATTAAAACATATATCTAAATATTCAGATTTTATAAAATATGTACGGATGGATCAAAGGATGGAGATCATGCAGGGTGCGCATTCTATGATGAACAATCTGAAAGTTTTATGAAATTCAAAATTCCTACTAATATGTCCATCATGTTTGTTGAACTCATTGCTATTTCTGAATCCTTATAATTTATTGAATCTCTAGACCAAGGCAAATATGTCATTTACACAGATTCAAAGAGTTCAATTCAACACCTAGCCTACACCGTTGTACCTCGTCTTTTCGTAATTAAGACAATTTTAAAACTAAAATCTCAGAATAAATAATTTCTTATTCAGTGGATCCCGTCTCATATAAGTAGGTATGGTAATGATAAGGAAGATTATCTTGCAAAACAAGCATGTTTTGCAAGAAAATCTTCCTATTTTTTTATTTTTTCATTCTACGTAATGTATCTAGTAGAAGACACGCACATGCTGCGATAGGAGCCTTTTTGGTCTCGCACGGGGTTTTATTAATCCCCGACGGAAATAGAGGGGTGTTTGAAGTGTGTACCTGTGTGTTTGTGTATCTATCTGTGATATCATAGCTCCTAAACAGAAGAACCGATTTTGATTTAGTTTTTTTTTGTAAGAACTCTTTCGATAATGTCACCATTACAAACATGCCCAATGCCTCGGCCAACATTTTCTATACATTCTTTAAAGCTCAATATAGCATAAAAAGATATTTTTATAGATTTCGTTGGATTTCCGATGCCGATAATGCTAAATGAAAAGCTCAGATTACGATCATTGATTCTAACTTTACTCCGTTTTTTAGCACGCGAAGTACGTACAATCGCGTCATCTAGTTAGATTTATATCTGTAGAAAAAACCTTTACTTTTCTTCAAAGTTTAAATAAAAATACCAAGCCGTAGTAATTATAATAATAAAATTATTATGGTAATTACAAATTATCCCGTACCAAAAAGGAATCTTACAACTAAATCGCGGGATTTTTTTATAAATTACTTATGTAAAAAAAACCGCCTTTTGTTGAATATCAAGGTACTGTGCAGTGCAGCCTCACCAAAAATAATAGATACATAAAATAATCTGTATTATGTGTACCATACATATTACAGAAAAGATATCATGAAATCTTCTCCTAAAAATAAATTAAATTGAAGTGTCTGTATGTAATATCAAAATAACAACGTTTTATTCAATACATGTGAAAGTATACACGGCACTAATAAAAAATACGCAAACTTTAATAAAAAAATATCTATCTGTTCGTTTCGGATAAGCTCCGAAACGGCTGGACCAATTTTAGGACTTTCACTAGTCGATAGCTGGTGTTATAAGGAGTAACATAGGCTATTTTCTATCGCGGATAGATTCACAGTTCTTGAAGGAAAACTAAAAAAATTAATAAACGAAATTAAGAGTTTGACGATGACGAAGTCGCGGGCAACAGCTAGTATATTATTCTTTAAATTCCCTCTCACAGAAAGAAGGTCTGTGTCCTAGCAGTGGGAATATTAAAAAGGCTAATGGTAATGATATATGAACATGTTTATTGTGTTGGGTCAGCTAGTCTTCTATACATACTAATATTATAAAGGCGAAAGTAACTCTGTTTGTTTGTTACACTTGTTACCTTTTCACGAATAAAAGGCTTAACCGAGTTCGATGAAATTTGGTATTGTGATAGTTTGAGGCCCTGGGAAAGATATAGTTTCCATCCCGGTCGTGTGTTCTCTTGGGATGATAAAACACTTTACTCGGGCGAAACCCCAGGGGCTAGTCTTCTATCTTCTATATAAATAAAAATCAATTGTCGCATGTGTGTAAGCACGTTACTTCAGAACGGCTGCACATATTTGGCAATTTTATTTGTGTTTGTATTTTGTCAGGACACGGTTTGTATGAGAGAAAAAACGTTTCAGTTTCTTCATTAGTACACCCGTGCGGTGCCGGGGCGGGCAGCTAGTTTTAAATAAATCTTACTCACCATTGAGTTTATAAACAACACCATAACAAACGTGTAGTAAACACAACAAAACGAAAATCTGCTTCATTGTCCTTTAATTCTTCTCCGTCAACAGCTGGAGAAGAAACACGGAAGACAAGACCACGCAAACGTGTGTTCTCCGCAGAAGAAGATCTTCTAACAACATCCGAGCTCATAATTTTGTCATTAGAATTAAACCTAAAATAATATTTTTATTACTTCATTAAAAATTATGACGCATCAAAAGTAATTAATTTCGTGGATTACATGATTACACAAAGGGGGCGTGAACTTTTGTCAAGATATGGGTACGAATTTTCTATTAAAAGTTTATTCTTTATCTTTGTTTATACAAAGACGGCTCAAAACTGTGGCGATGTACGAGAAAAGGAGGTTGCTATGCGACGATAAAAAACAGAGACGATGGGATGACTGTATTGGAAGAAACGGCTCATTGTCATGAAGCTATTAATTTGGAGAATCGTGAAATGAACCGCCAAATGCAAATATGTTAAGAAGAGGTTCAAAAAGATATGAACATCCCCGTTGCAATAGTGTTTGAAAAAATTATGGAAGTTCTCAAAGACAAGGGATTTGTTTCTAAATAACCAAATTTTTATAAAATTGAAAAGCGACTCTACAAGAAAAGAAACGATTCTATTGGGGCAAAAAAAAGTTACTTTTCACAAAGCTGCCGACGTTGAAGTACCAAAAAAGTACCAAGGATTGGTGCTTGCTGACTATAGAGGAAAAAAAGGGCAAAATGTTATTTGCAAATGAAGAAATGAAAGAATATTTTAAAAAGTGCAAACGTTTTTATATTGACGGCACATTTAAAATCTGTATAAGGTCATTTTACCAACTCTATACCATACATGCAGATGTTGGAAGTACTGAAGACTGCGTAAATATTGTTCCAGTAAATTATACACTTCTACTTGATAAGAAGACATCTACGTACAAGTTGCTTTTTGAACTCATAAAAAGCCAGATACCGGAATGGGAACCGGCTGTAATGACCATGGACTTCAAAGATGCATCAATAAAAGCGGTTAACCAAAAAAACCCAGGTGTGAAAATAATAGGTTATTTCACTTCAAACAAGGTTTGTGGCGTAAAGCGAAGAAATTGGGCGTCAACAAACTCAAACAGGAACAGAACACGTTCAGCTTTGTTCGGCTCCTTCTCATCTCCCACCGGATATGGTCAATGATGGCTGGTTATATATCATGGAAGAGTCACCTATTAGTGCAGAAGTTACAAAGTTTAATGACTACTTTGTCCGAACATGGCTTGAAAATTCGATACTCACAGGTACTTTTACTACTTATGGGGAACTACACAAAACAAATAACGCTGTCGAGCAATGGACCAGTCACATTAGAAAGTATATTAAACCAAAGCCAAACATTGCCCAACTACTGATATGAAATGAAATGACAAAAAGATACGAAATATTATTCTGAAGCATTCAACGATTGAAAAGATGAAAAAGAATAATGGTACTGTTAGAGAATTACTTAATCGTAAAATAAGTATAGGCCATTGTTTGGAGAGATTACGATGAACAAATATTACACCCACTAATAAAAAAATTACATACACATTCAGAATTAAGTATTCTGAATGTGGGTGTATTTTTTTTATAGTATGATGATTACTTGTCATTATAATTCATGTGTATATTTCTATCATATTTTAAATTACAGAAGTGATAATCAAAAATCATAAAGTTGATTCTGTATCCTTCATTTTATATCAAAAAGAAAGTGACAACATCAATTTAAAGTCTCCGTTAAAGTAATGTTGGTTTAGTCACCGTATGACGGTAATTTTTGATAACAGGTGAAAACCAAAAATCATTAAGACTGATTCTGTGAAGCTATGACGTTAATTTTTAACCAATTGTGATTGTTGACTGATTATTGTATTTTAAATAAAAGAGGTGATAACCAAAACTCACAAGACTGATTCTGTGAAGCTATGACGGTAATTTTTAACTCATTTCAAATTATTGTTAAGTAAGTTGATTATTTTTAATATGATTTATATGTATATTTTTATTATATTTTAACACCGTTAAGCCTGATTTTGTGATAAATGATTTAATTTCTGTAAGTTTGTTCTTACAAACACTTTTACACGTTAATAATATTGATAGATAAGTACCTACTTATTGTGATTTTTTGTAAATTGTTGATTATTGTTAGCATGATTAATGTGTATGTTTTTATTACGTAAATTTAAAGTAACAAGAACTGTAATCAAAAGGGTGTTTTTATGTTATATAAATAAATGATATTTTTGAATCAAATAGATAGTTTTTGTTTATTACATTAAACATTTTTTCGTTTGAAAGTACTGTTTTTGGCTTGAACAATAGATTATTTTTATACATTTATAGGTGGGACGAGTCGCCGGAAGAAAAATATTAAAATAAATGTATCCGGCAACACAACCCGCGGGATCAGTCGCCGGAAACCTCGCCTTAATGCCCTCAGAAATTAGGTTGAAAAGTGGTATAGGTTCAGTTTACTTTTAACCCCTTGAGTGCCTAAAACGTGTATCGCGTGGATACACGTTTTAGGCACTCAAGGGGACACAATGTCTATCTAATTGTTTCGGTAATTACGGCACAAAATCGGATATATATATATATATTTTAATGTAAACGTTGTTATTGTCTCTTATTCACTATTCTAAAATTCGAATTGCCTATAGTATAGTATAATATGTAAGCTTGTTAATGTTTCCACTCACGGCAATATCTCCAATCCCAGTAGGATAAACCAAAAACCTAGGCTTACCTTATGTTCAACAGTAGCGCTTTCGACTACTATATCAATACGGAGGTTTGAAGGTAAACTAGGGTTTTTAAATATCGTGAAAATATTGTGTACACATACCATTGAGCTCATATATAACTGCTGCACAACTATGAAACAACACGAAATATAGAAGTTTGGCAAACATTATGGCGCCACACTAAAACTATTCAACACACGACATTTTCAAATCAAACGTGACGCAATACTAACCTTATCTATGAATTTTTTCGAGTTTTGTGCAATGTGATACCTGTTTTTGCTTTTATATAAAAAATAACTTATCAAGAAAAATTTAAAACACCCCCGACATAAATATCTGTCTGCATAATGTATCTAGTAATAATCAGGTTTCGATCGAGAATCCATGGAAACACGTAATTTTTTGCAAGATTTCTTGCATAAGTACCCGATCCGAAGAGTAAATGCGCATAACTTTTGAACAGCTGAACCGATTTTCATCAAACATAAGCGTACATAAACATAACAATAAAACCACAAACTAGAAAACCTGATTCAGAGGGAAACGATTGTCAGTTTCTGCAAGATACAAATGTTTAGTTGGGCAGGTCACCCGAAAAGAATGAGCTGTGAAAATAATGTAAAAGTGGACTGCGCATCTGAAAAGATCCAGAGAAGGACTAGGAAGTTCGAAGGATTGTGTCGAGCAGCATTTGAGGAGCATTGAAAGGAAAAATATGAGAGCAGTGGTGGCCCAGTGGTAACGGCCCCGACTTACGTGTCGTAGGTCGTGAGTTTGGACCCAGGCAGGTACTTTACTTAGTGTAAGTTATTTCATCATCGCTGCTCTTAAAACGGTGAAAGAAAATATCGTGAGGAAACCGGCATGTCCTAAAACCAAAAATTCGAAAACATGTGACATCCACCAACCCGCACTGGGCACGCGTGGGTGGATTAAGGCCCATTACCTCTCTCACAGAGTGGATGCCTGGGTCCCAGCATTGGGAACATTATAATGCTGATGATGAAAGGAAAAAATATTGATGAAAGACCAACATTTTTTACAGCTACATTTTTTGGCTTGCAGTGGGACAAAACAGGCTGCAAATAGTACTGTTAATATTTCTCAAAAATCATCGATGTTTCCTCTTACAGCAAAGAGTCAAGAGATGGTGTTGTGGGTCTGTATTACAAAACAGTGCCAAAGCCTTGCAGTTGAATTATTATTGTGGGTTGGAGGCAGCAGTCTTTGTTCTGCTGATGGCCTCACTGTAGTATTTAAGAGGAGATCGCACCTAACAGGGTAAAGAGGAAGACCTCCTTTTTTGAGTTGATATACTAGAGCGTAGTAGGGTAGCTAATTCTTTGACTTTTTGATTCTTTGTTTCTAGTACTTATATTTTGTGAATCAAAATAATACAAAATCTGGCAACAAATTATTTATTACATGGCTTTTCAATTAATTTTAATCAAGTATCAACACTCAAAAATTATTTGTGAACCTTACAACTATGTTAGTAAACACTGACACTATACAAATCACAAAACAATACAACAAATAACATAATAACAATTGATCACCGTTGTGGCACTCCATGCAAGATGGCACGTCAGCGAGCCTCGAATAGGCGGCTCTCAGACGTCTAGGTGTCTAGGTGCTCAGTCATTCTTAGTATACTGTTAGATCTGTCCTACACCCTGGGCACCAGGTGGACCAAACCACCCTGCCACACCCCACACTCCAACACGTATGGACTAGCCAAAGTTCCAGCATAACTCATTGAAAAAAAAATTATACATCGTATCGTTTCTTATCTTTACTTGGAACTTTGTCGAAAATTTTGTCTTCTACTTTTTTCACACTAGTTTTATTAAACATTTAGGCTGTTTTACGCTTTTTTGTATTTTCGTGATGTTTCTTAACATCATCTAATTCCTTCTTCACGACTTCTTTCTTCTTAGAATCTTTATCCATTGATTCAGGCTTTATGGACCATTCTCGTATAAGGTTCCCAAAGGGACATTCAACCAGCATCCAGAAGAAGAAGGCGGATATGAAAGAGCTCACAATCAACATGGTACCTCTTGTCACCTGCCAAATTAAAAGAAATAATACATTGTAGAATCGCCGAATGTCTTGCAGTCCTGAAAACATGATGAACTCGTTTTTGAACACAAAGTTTCAATATGTTTGGTAAAATCAGTTAATCAGATATAATGACGTGAAATCAAAAATTATACTCAAAAATTAACTTCAGGAGAGGAGGCCTAAACTGCGAAGTGGGTAGAACAGGGCCATCAAAGATGATGTATTAACGTAGAAGAGTCCAAGGCTTTCTCATGAGACCAGAAATGGAGCAATGGTCGTCCAGTGTCAATGGCATCAACCGAAGAGTTCTTGATCGTGGTATCAAAGCAGGAGGATTACTATGTTATGAATTTCATCACCATTGCTGTCAACGGTGGAAGAAATAATCGTAAGGAAACCGGCGTGTTCTTCAATCAAAATTCAAAGACATATGACATTTACCAACCAGCAATTGATCCGCGTGATGTAACCCACTTACTGAGAAGATACTTGTGTTTCGTGGGCAGATTTTAGGCTGATATTGTGAAACAGACCAGAGTTGAACTGATATTGAACTGTTATCTGGTTTGGCTTAGAACTTTAAAGGTTGATCTAGCGCAAGATGTTATATTTAATTTGTGTGTATACTTACGGCCACCATAACAGTAACCCTGTAAGTGGTGGTCTGCATCGCGATGAAATTCCTCAAGAAGGCGATGTGCAGCAGATACGCACTGAACGACAGTCGGCTTGGAATCGTCCAAACAGACCATTCTAGGATTGGCCGGTAGATATCTGAAGGATAAAAGAAAAACATGTTAGCTATTATATTAGTAAGTGTAAAAGACTTTTTGAAACGTTCAATAAAAATTATGCCAATACAAGATATGTGTCCTTTATTGGCGCGAAAGTTATTATTGGAATGAATAAAGCAGTAGTTACTTGCAGAGGTCCAAAAGTTCAGGAAATATTTTCCTGAAAACCTCTTTACATACATCTACTTTTGAAGGAAAATATTCCGCGACTACAACATATGGATTACAACCACCACTTTGTAAAGAAAGATACTTTTCTTCATATTTTGGAAAACTGACACATTCAATAACATGCTATCAAATTAGTTCAAAATGAATAATAAACTTAGGCCCATTCCCGCTCACAGAGAGGAGACTTGTGTCCCAGCAGTGGGAACATTTATTCTCGACCACTACGAGAAGCGGTACGTCGCTATGTATGAGTAGTTAAGTAAGGCAGTTAACTAGCTTCTGAAATAATAACAAATATAAGCAAAGCTCGTACCTTCAAACTGAATTATAACTCCAAAAATAATAGAAGCCATAAGAATGGCGAAGATAGGTTTCATGAAGGCAGCGAACATCAGGTTGACAATGGAGGAAGGCGCTGCAGAGTATGTGTAGAAGATAGTTCCGGAGTAGCAGCAGAGACAGCCCAGCGGGAAAAGGCTCCAGTACAGGAAGCGGTATTTCTGGACAATGGAAAGAAATAAAATGAGAGTCCTAATTTCCTTGAACAAGTATGTATGATGAATTACACACATCAAAAATCTCTAGGGATCAAGTACGTGTTTGAGTATCGCCGCAATTGAGGATTATTATTTTAACTTTTTTGGATCGTTGTTGATTCTTTTTAGTGAATTTCACTATTTGAATAAATAATTTTCTTAAAGATATAAAATCAACTGCCAGTCAGGATTCCTATAAAAGTGTGAAATATATCATATTTATCCCTTTGCGAGACCGTTTGGGTGATTCGTTTCGACTTTCGACTAATGCACGTCAATGCACGTCCACACACGGTTAGAGTCGTAACACACAATCTTGCCGATGCTCGCATCAATTTTCTACTTTGGCCTGCTCAATCGCCAGACCTCAAACCAATTGAGCACGCATGGGATATGCTCCAAAAAAGAGTTCTGCCGAGTATGGAGGCCGTGCATAACCTACACTAACAACTTTTTGACTTGTTAGAAAGATCGTGGACGGCCATTCCTCAAAGTGATTTTGGTGAACTGATTATATGCATGCCAAACCGCTGTGATTGTGTGATTCATGTCAATTTCGGTCTCACAGTCTTACCTGAAAGCTCTTAGAATCACCACCAGCCTTCTGCCAGTCATAGAACCAGTATGCCGTAGCCATTCCGATGACGTAACCAGTCAGATGGGTGTGCCCTCTCCTATATATCTGGTCGAATGTGGGAGAGTTCTGAAACATACCCATTGCAAACCTGGAATTTTCAAAACCAAAATTAATTTTAGTGTCTTAGATGTTCATTTAATGACAGTCATTAATCATGTTTCACTAGGGTCTTATTATTCAAAGGGAAGAAACATTACTTTAGAATACTTGAGTTATCTTATCTCTTATCTTGAATCTAAAGCTTTTCTTTAATACAATAGTTTTAATTCCATTGCTCACTTATTTTTGACAATGTTTGTCCTGGATATTGTGTTAAAAAAGTATATAATAGTTCAATAATGGTTCAATAATAAGCTATATTTTATACATTTCTGTGATGACAGAGATGATAGGAGAGGAATCTCCAATCTGCTTTGGGACCCTAGGTACAGTCTCAGATCAGGTAGAATCTATCAGTTCAGGTTACAAAAGAATAAAACTTATCAACATATATCTTACTCAGGAAAAACCATCAGAACACCGTCCAGGTTTTGGTAATAAGTTATCAGTGTGGGAACAACCATTCCTAACACGAAGAGAAGGCTCAGTACCACCTTCCTGGAGCGAGCTGTTCTGCATATCACGAAGATGATGGAGGCCATGTAGTAGAGTTGAAGGTCGGCTGCTAAGTACCTGGCAGAAGTAAGAGGATTTAAGAAAGTATTCGCCGAAGGTAAGAACATCCATATTTTGCCAGCTATGTAAAAGACCATGTTAAAAACTCTTTCGAAACACCAAACCAAACCGCATCGAAGCAAGGCGCGTGAAGGCAAACCTTACCGAATTCACTTGAGCAAATAGGTTGCCGTTATCACAAAAAAAAACAAAAATCCCGACTGGTTAAGAAACTAACTAAAAAGATGTAAACAAGAAGAAAATCATGCTGTGCAGTCGGAGGATACATCAGGTTTTGGTCAGCCAGCTCGTGAATATGTGGCCTCCGACTGCACAGCATGATTTTCTTCTTGTTAACATCTTTTTAGTTCTTTTCTCAACCAGTTGGGTTTTTTTATTTTATTAACCTTTTATTTTTCGAATTACTTTTAAACATATAAATGGTAGTAATAATGGTGGTGTGGTATTAACATTAATAATGATAGTTTTTGTTATCACTATTTAAAATCCTTTATTCTGATACCCCACTTGACGGGTTTAGAAGAATTAAAACATTGGGGTCCCTACAATATGACGCCCAAAATCCGCTGTTTGTTTTTTTTCACGTCACTAATCTATGAACACTTCGGCTGTCAAGACCTATCTAACGATGTCTTAATTATATAAAGCCATCTAGTGGTTTATTAGATATGAGGTAATAAAGAATATTACAAACATATATACATGGATACATACAAGATAAGCACTTTCCTTAAAGTCGGGTAGTAAAAAAAAACAATAACGTTATTTGCCCGGACCTCACGCTTGGCAGTTGCGCTTACGAATCAAAATGAGTTTACCAGTATTAACTTACCAAGACTGCAACATACATTCCGAATTATCAAAGTAATTGTTGATATAAAGGAGATGCATCCACCAGTCACGGCGACAATCGCTCAACTCATTGCCAACTATTTTCTGAAAAGAAATAAAATCCTATCTCAGAGTATGTTGATGTTTTAGTTAATATTACATTTTAAATTAATACAGGTTGTAATCAATGCAGGACGCTTTGTTTTAGCCTCTTTTTAATTTGTCTAAACAATTATTAAAAACATATTTCGTTTGTCAAGTAATAATATTATAGAATAATATTTAAAAATATAAAAGTATGTTTATAAAATAATAATAAGTAAACAGAAACCAATTTTTTTTTGTGACTGATAGGTTCATAAAAAGGTTTTGGCACTGAAAACTGCTACCAAATTATTGATACATCCATTATTTTCATAGTAACTATTGAAAAGCTTGTTTTAAAAATGGCAAACAACAATATGACCATGGCTATTATAATTCCCGTGCGGGAACGGCAGGAAAACATTCCTTGTCGTAGGCAGAGGGTACGTGAAGTACGAGCCGACGCACAGTGGTCTGAAAATCGAGCTCCATACTCATAGAAACTTAAAGTAATGAATTAAAAAAAAATTGTTATGTCTCTGGTATCCCTTTATGTTATATTAACGTATGAGTGGTATTAGTAACTACAAGCGTGAGAAAAAAGAATTATTTTATTTTTATGGGAGGAAATATATAATATACCATACACGGCAATCAAGATGATATACAATTTATGAACCTTTGCGTGCCGCTTTGCGCGTAGAAAATTTATGAAATTTAGAATTTTCGGTATGTGACTTTTCAAATCTTTGACGTGGTTAAATGAAGTTGCCGATCAGTTTACTTGTACAATCGTTAGTTTACAGCCTGCTTATGACCTGTTTGATGACAATAATTAAAAACGGTATTGTTTATAAAACTTTTTCTTTTTACGAAATTGCATTTCAAGAACTAAGTAATTCATTAGTTAATCACCGAATCTTCGCCCTCATCAGAGTATTCTAAAACGAAATCCATCATTGACGCACTAACATTAATATCGAAAAATTCAATAATATTCTCTTTGTCTACACCTGAATCGTCACTGATGAGAAGAGATCTCATATCATCAGTGACAGCTGTTTTTGTGTACTTTCTCAGCACAGGTCTTAAACTGGACAGATAGGGATCTGATGATACAAGGAGACCATTGAAAATATCTTCATTTGTCGCTTTACAACAAAATTTGCGTGCATGGAGTTCTCGGATTTTTTTGTCTTGGTCTTGGTCTTGGTTTCTGGCTTCCGTTGCCTCTTCAGATAATTTGCCAATAATAGTATTGAAGTGTTTGATAACATCAGCACCATGCAGTAAAAGTTTATGGACACTCGAGGACAAATAATACCATCCATAAAGCTCAACGTACATTTCTGCAGTAAGGCGTGCAAAGACTGCAACCGCTTCAATATTTTAAATAGGTACCGAACATTTGTATTTATTTTTAATTCAAAATTTTACGTTATCGTTGCGTAAAAAAGTATTTTTTATTTTGTATAACGCTACAGGGAGCAGTAAAAAAACAAAGTTTTTTTATATAATGTTAAAAGACTTACTGTCATACAAGAAAAAAGCTTACCTGCCAATAAGGTCCTGATGTTAATCTACCAAACCAAGTTACTGTCAAAGCCAAGATGACGGCGTACGATGAAGTCAATCTGGAAATTCAAGTCCTCGAAATGAGTGACATATATGTCAACGGATTGGCCGCTTTTTGTACAAGTTGCCTCAAAGTCGTTGTTATTCCTCAAAGTGGTTGTCGTTGTATGTGATAATTTTATTTATTTACAAGTTGCAGCAGTACCAGCGTATCGTCAGCGTAGTTTGTTCCGCTAACGACACGCTGGTCCTGGCACAGAGGAGGTCGCACCAGGCGGCGGCGGCGGGAGTCGAAATTGTGACACGCGGGGTTGTGACAATCGTTGAGACTCTTGAGAGGATCCGGCAATTGGGAGTCGAGTTGGCCATGCACAAGTCCGAGGCCATGTTTTTCATGGTCCTCGGAACGCGGCACAACCGGGTTCCCAAATAACGGTAGGAGGGGTTCACATCGGCATCGGGTCGACGATTAAGTACCTGGGACTCGCCCTCGACAGCTGGTGGAATTTCGTGGAGCATTTCAGATGTTTGGCTCCCAGACTGGAGTGGACCAGAGCTACCCTCGAGCCAATCTAGGCTCAATCTAGGGGATCCAAACGCCTCCTGCCGGAGGTTCTACACGGGGGTCGTGTACTCCATGGCCCTTTACGGGGCACCGGTGTGAGCGAGTTCCCTGAGGCGGTGACCAGCCCGGCGGTTGAACGCGTCCTTAAGGGTCATGGCCAACCGGCTGGTCCGGGGATACCGCACGGTCTACGGTGAGGCAGCGAGCCTTCTTGCCAGATTGCCGCCATGGGATCTGGAGTGATTCCCACCAGAGACTGCCGCCAGTGGCGCGAGGAGGCGAAACGCAGGGGTGAAACTCCGTTGCTGCGACAAATCGCGGCTCGACGGACAAAGTTGCTGCAAGATCTCATGGCGACATTGACAGAGCGACTGTCGCAACTCAGCGCTGGGCACGCCACAATTGGGGTGATAAGGCCATTCTTTGAGGAGTGGCTTGACAGGTGCCATGGCATCCTCACCTTCCATCTGACGCATGTCCTCACCGGACACGGCAGTTTCGTTAGGTTCCTGTTCAGGATAAGAGATTTTTTCATCTCAGTAGTCATCCCCTTTCTAGACATATCAACTTACAAGTATGTACTTATATTCCTCACCTTAACCACCTCTTCATGAATTGCCTCGGTAGCATATTCCAAGAAGGTTCATGTTTCTCTGAATGTATCAGCCAGTTATACACCAGTAGAAATGAGGAGATCAACAGGAATGTCTGCATTATCAGGGTCGCGTTAGTTAATATGTGCATGGGGTCAGCAATAAAAAACTGAAAAAAACATGGAGTAATTATAAATTTAAAAAATATTTGCATGAAGCGATGGTTATATTTTGATGAACTGTGAATTTTTGGATTTAAAATTAGAGAAATTAAATTTGCGCTAGTGTCAGAAAACTTAGCAGGAAATCTTTCGTCTTGGTTTGATCATGTGAATGGAGCATCTAAAACAGTGAATACAAGTTAATGGAGAGGAAGAACAAAGAGTATTTGAAAAGCGGCTAATCATAAAAAAAGGAGTGGAAGGGTAGACAGGGGCATTGAGGAAGAAAACGTGTTGCGTCAAGTAACACAGGAAATGAGTAAGAAGATGATGATTTGAAATAAGTAAGATAAGGGTAAAACCAACGTCTTCTACAAACGAAGCATTTTCTGGTAAAAATACGGTGGCGACAATTGAATGCCCTGCAATGACGAACATCATATTCAGTGTTCTGAAACAAATAAGTAATTGTACGGTCGGTGATAGCTGTTACCTGACCCACCCTAAAAAACTAACGAATTTGACGCTTTGCTTGTAACGTTAAGGATTATTTAATTATTTGAGTTTATCAGACTAGCTATCGAGGAACAAATACAATAATAATACAGATACGCAAATTTGATCTTTATAACTGTTTGTTACGAGATTTTGATTGTTATGTCGTTAGACTAAAAGTTTATCAGAGTATTGCTATTATACTTATTATAGCTTATTTTGATTATTACATTAAAGTAGATCTGGTTTGGTGGTTCGTGTATTAGGCTGAGACAAACGAGATGCTAGTTAAAATTCTGTGTCGAAGATATATAGTTTTGCTTTCAATTTAGAATCTATTACAGTCAAATTATTTAGTGACGTGTAGAACCAACGGTTGAATATGCTCATCTTCGCTATTGAGACAGCATCACCTCCCACCGTCAACAGTATTTACTTGTCAGTGTGTATGTTAAATAAACTGTAGTCATCATAATTTATAATAAAGTGTTTCATACAATGAATAAGCATTTTTTTTCGATCTTATCCATATTTAAAGTAAAAAACACTGATAAATAATCTATAAAGTACGTTAACCTCAAAGTATTTAGTGTTGTTTTTACTTATATTTTATAAGTAAGTATGACAGTTAACCTGGTGATGTTATTCTTATAAAATAGAAATATTACATACTACATACATAATAAACATATAATATGTTGAATCACTACATTAAAAACATAGTCAAGTGTAAACAGATTACTTACCTACTTTCACAATAAAAATGGGTATTTTGTAGGCACTATTGAAACGAAGAAAAGTTTTTTGTCGCGATAACAACTTAAAAAAAACAAGCGTATAAAGTAGTTTAGTATTCTTACTTCTTACAATCCTAGGCTTAAATATATGACAAGAAGTGTTTTAGTAAGTAATTTTTTTTTAATTTATATTGAATAAAATCGTTATCATAATTATTTTTGTTTTTCATTTCTGTTTGTTTCTTGTTTTCAATTTGTATTAAAACGAATAATATTTTGAATTCAAAAAACATTATAAATGTTGTAAACATAAAACAAAAAGAAGTGGAAGGTTCAAATTCAAATTCAAATTAAATTTATTGCATCCATACTGTACATACAGGTGGTAAATATAAGTTACAAAAACAATTATGAACCCTGTCGGGCACAGCAATATTATAGATACAGTCAGTGCCTAGAAGAGAGGAATAGCGTTCAATATTTGCCCTATCTATTAACATTTTAGTTATCAACTCCCGTTCTATCTATTTTTATTGGATTTAATGCACTAATACGTATTCCTTTTTATTTGCATGTCAAATTAAATATTATTATAAAATATTAATTATTCGTTTAAGTTTTTATGTTACA
The DNA here is from genome assembly GCA_947562075.1 of Orthosia gracilis. Taxonomy (NCBI): domain Eukaryota; kingdom Metazoa; phylum Arthropoda; class Insecta; order Lepidoptera; family Noctuidae; genus Orthosia; species Orthosia gracilis. Next base: position 23,705,266 of record OX387273.1, read on the forward strand.
ATAGGTATAATTGATTTAGATAGTTTACATTCAATAAAATTAATACATAATAAAATTTAGAATGTCCGTATTATATTTTGAGTCAATTATTTATTAACGTCATTTTACTTAACGAGTTAACAGTTGTCATTATTTGTAATTGAATTTATCCGTCAGATATTCGTCATTTGTGTAATAGCTTTTTCTATTTAAGAATTGTTTTATTTTTATTTTATTTATTCGGAAAAACAAACAATTACACATTAAGAATTACAAAAATATAGGATACAGAAATGATACAAATGTGAAATCAACCACGTTCTCCACAGATATCAATGAGACAATTTGGTAAATATTAACATTAGCGTTGTAAACAATAAAAAGTAAAAAAAGGGGAATATTAATAGAAAAGCATCAACAAAACAAAACATAAAGCCATCAATAGTGCCGCATAAGTGGATCATCATTATCACATTATTTTTTCAGTAAGTTAAGTAACATGAGCCTAAACTTTCCATGCGGTAAAGCAAACAGATCCAAACTGCAGAAATTCTTATTAAAATTGCTCGTAAGGCGACGAAGAGGCGCACGCAAGCCGGCATTAGTACGACTGGAAGTAGTGGCGAATACAGGTCGTGCGCGCACCTCGCGTCCCTGGCATGTTCTGGGAACTATATAACACAACTTGTTACCAATTTCCAAACAATCATACGAGTTATTGCATAAATCATATAAAAATGTAGTTTCAAGAAAAGTACGCCTTGAATTCAAAGAAAGCAGACTATATCTCTTAAGTAACTCACTATGAGAGAGATAACAACTTTTTAAGCATCGATAATGCATAGACTTTAAAAATTTACGCTGTATGCTTTCTATACAATCAATATATTTATTGTAAAAGCGGTTCCACACAGGTACCGCATATTCCAACTGAGACCTAACTAGTGATCGAATTTATTAATCAAAATATTGGTTTTACTTACTTGTTTTATGTATTCCGGTAATTTGTTGTATATTTTTATTAAAATAGCATACGAGCTGAGTGTAATTTGAGGCGGGAGGAGGGTAGGTCTAGTCTGTTTTTGTGGCGCAACGAATAATTTTTTTGCATGTCTTCCATGTGTTGTAAGACTCTGGTTGTTTGCGGACTAGTTTACATAATTCTTATATATAAAAATTAGCTAAGGTGAGGATTTTATGTTTTTGGAAGCAAGGCAGGTTCGTTTTGTACTTGCAACCATGTTGACCTAGGTTCACTGATGCTCCCCCCCGGTGGGTTCCCGCATTGTCGAGGCGGGGGGGCTCAGTAACCGTGGCTTGGACTTTGCCACGGTGAAGCGAAGAGGAACCCGAGGAGGGGCCGCTCGTCAGGGCTTTTGCCAACAAGCCGACGACGTAGCGGCCAATAAGTAGGTTGCGGTGGCGTATAGGCGCCATCGGGAGTGTCGGTATTACGAAGCGCCGCTCGCCCTACCCACCGCGGCCTGCGCGGGGTCACCACCGTCTGATGGCGAACGCGGTGGGGCCGCAGGGGAGGAGGAGTGTCGGTATAGCGTTGGCCGCTCTCCCTGCGGCCGAAAAGTGGTAGGTGGCGGGGCCAATGTCCTGACCCGTCACAGGGGGACCAAGGGTGCCATACACGGGGTCGTCTGGCGCCCATGTGCTGGTTTGGTCCCTGTGGTGGTCACGGTGTACAGTGTGTTCTGGTGCGCCGGTGATTGGGGGTAAACCCCAGAGGAGGGTCCGAAGACGGAAAGCCGCGGTGGGTTCGCGGTGGTATGCTAACGCGTTCCCGTGTTCCCGCCATAAGTGGCACAGGAGGACACCGTGGAGTTTTAGTGGGTTAGAGTCCCACATAACTGCGCTATCTCCCCGTGGTAGCGCAGTATGCGTGAGGATTTCTACACGCTACAAAAAAAAAAAATCGGTTGTCTGTAAAGTCGGTTTACTGATGATAGTTGAACGTGACAACGTCATAAGAAAATACTGATGCAATGGTTGCATTTTTTAAAAGAAAATTTTAATTTTATTTGCTTGATAGATATTTTGTATGGATATAGAGAAGGAGGTAAATGGAAATCACAATTGAATTGATCAAGTTACATTTATTTGTACGCATAAATACAATTATGTCAATTTCGAAAGAATCATTACCTTTATCGCCGCAATTATCGTTGCTATAAACAATTGACACCTCATTCACTTTTTACTGCACTTCATACTTGACAAAACATGTAAATGTGTTATTGTATAGCAGCTGTCCACGCGGACGCATCGCTCACTCAAGTAGGAGAGAGACAGATGTCGAACGCTGCCGAACGCGGAGACCGATTGTGCCTCTTTGTCGCTCGTGCCGCGCTCTCGCTTGCACTTGAAGCCTTACATGGAACGCCTCAGAGCGAGGTAACGCCGCATGAGTCATGTTTTTTAGTGCGTGCAGCCGGCTCCATCGAATTATAAGACGTTGTCATGTCAAAAAAAGTTTCACAGATGCTATCACTAGACCAAACTGACTTATCAATTATTGTTGAAATTATCAGTCCATCATGGAGACAAAACATTTTTCGAACCTTAGGGTTACGTGTTATAGATCAAATTTGCATAACTGTATTCTATAATATTTAGGTCGTTCTGGTTCGGTAAGCTCATACGTATCGAAAAACACTTATCTACTGCTAATTGCAAAACGCAATTTGGTGGGTCGGGTAACAGCTATTACCGACTATCATTAAATAATATATTATTTTTCTGTATTGCCGGTCAGTACACCATGTTTATTTTTGTACCAATAAAATTTATATACGCGATTTATGACACTAATTTCTCCACAGTCCAGCACAGATTGTTTTAAAATTTTGCCAAAATTAACCATAATTAGCGAAACCATTAAACTTACAACTATTTTGAAAATACTTACCTAATACCGTGAAGTCCTCTTAATACTGTCAGACGAGGTTCTTTACCATCTGCTGCAGGTGCCACCAGTTTGTTCCAGTTTTTAAATATTGAGAAACAGTAAAGAAACCAGAGGCCTGTAAATTAGGAAAATAAGAAAATATAAGCCCATCTTCTCAATCACAAAGCAATTGGCATTTGGTTTCGTCACTCGGGTAAAAAAGATCAAATATTTGTTTAAATTGAACAAATAAAAGACACTTTCAAAAGTCAAAACATGGCCAGAATAGTATGAGTAAAAATAATAAAAATCTACAACTTCAAACAAACCTCCATTATATTTATCTGTTTCAATAAAATAATCGTAAATGCTTGCAACGATGTTCACGAGTAATATTGCACCGCAGACCACGCCCACAGTTATATCCACATAGTCTATTGGCTGGTTTTTCTCACGTTTGGAACAATCAAAGTCATTTGACAATCTCGCCTTTAATTTATACTTTTTATAAAGGGTTTCGTTGGCGCAGGCCTCAAGAATCGATCCTGGGTCCCCTTCTGATTTTTCGTAAAACTTTTTGCATGTTTGAGTGATGCATACGCCACGACGTAGTAGTGTATGATTGTAGTGTGTAGGTGTATGTTCAGAATATTCCTGTAAATAAAACAAAAGCAAAGATGTTTATCTCAAACATTTTTTTTTTCAAGTTGAAATAAACTAAATCTCTAGCTTATTTTGAAAACATTACCTCAACTACAATTTGCAAATACATAGTTTAGAGCGGAGAAATAAAATGTTTAATTAATATTCTTATTGTGTACTTCGTTTACTAGCAATGCAATTACCCTTAGATCTTGTGACAATTATTGATTAATCATATTATGGTTACAATATACGCAATAAATAGTTCAATCATTAGCAAACATTGATTATCAGCTATTTTAGCATCTTTATTGGTCCCTTCGAAAACATGTTAGCAAAAGCTATTTCTAACTAAATCTAATATGTATGCATGTAGCTATCTATTTTTATGCTAACATGTACCATCAATTTCACGAAAACTTACCTGCATCATAGTCAAGAGCGGACTGAGCTCATCGGAGACCACTGCAAATTCTGCAGTGCAGTACAGCCCCTCAGGATCTTGGAGACATTCCTCGTAGTCGTCCAAGTGGAATATCGGGGGCATGAGAGCATAGTCTGCATCTAGAATGAGACAATGTTATAGTTACAGAAACTGCAGGAAGAAACCACAGAGCGAGGAATCTGCACGCACGGACAGCGAGTAATATTATTACTAATAATATTCGAGAACTGCCCCCGTACCCTGACGTGTCAAAATTATCATTGTTCGACTGTAAAAAAGTGACATATGTATACAAGTCACATACATCTGTCACTTACGCACACTCAAAATAACCTTGCTCTAAGAGCTTATGGTCACCCCGCTGTGAGGCTCTAGACTAGTGTCATTCGATGTCAGCGATGGTTCAAATACAAACGATGCAACAATCAAGCGATACAAGCGATGGTTAATGTTTGCATGCCATTTTCTAAGGCAAACATGACGCACTGTATTTTTTTTTTTAACATGCTTTGACAATTATTTGTTGTGTGTACTGTACTCATGTTTGAGCAAATAAATTTTGTAATTTTTCCAATCGCTAACACGATGCTTTTGTTGCTAGAATGTCACTTGTCATCAGAGCACAAGTTTCAGCTGTCATAGACCGGACCGTCAATTTATACGGTGACACTCTGTGTCACACAGATACGCTTTAAATGGAAAGTTTTGACAGTGGTGTCTCTAGCAGCGGCCGCCGAGGTACCCCTGTACTCTGGGAAGTAATCTATAGGTAGCTTGCCTCCTGCTACGATCCTTACGTACTCATTTCGCTTTGTCTATTTGTTCATTCATCTTGTGAATCAAAGTGCATTTGACCCAGCATTACTTTAATGGGTCAAAAAACCTTAACTTGTTGAGTTCACCTTTCTCATCGTGTCGTAAAGTTTACTTAGTTGCAATGTAGGTATGCAAAAGTTGAGCACATGCTAAAGAACCATGGAAAGCAGCAGGCTAGGCTATACAAGTAAGTTAGACATAGGGCCACACATATGACACACAACAAAAATAGAAGAGACTGTAGACCAGAAATCACAAGTGGAGATGGGTAGGTCACAATTTGCTCCAAGAAAAAAAACAAATGCACAAAGAACAAATAAAAGAATGGTACTCTAGATAGCAAATGAAACGAAAAAGAAGACAAAGAACCTCTCGGAAGTAGAGCAGGTTACTAAGGTAATGATTATCGAGTCCTCCCTCTCTCTTCAGAAAAGCCTGAATGTTACGATGGAGGTTGTGATGCAGTATCATAGGGTTATCTAAAGAGGTAACCATATGATACTCCATCTTAACCTGCTCAATTCTTCCTCTAGTTCAAAAACCATGAAAATGGTACCATCGAACTGATCTGACGATGATGTCGGCACTGGGACTCCGAAATAAAATAATGTATCCTAGTAGTGTTTGGGATTATTGGAATTGTCATGGGATGTACTTTGGCTATAAATGATTGACATGGTAATTTGAGGTAAATACTAAAAAGAGAAAAATAAAAACATTGTAACAAAAAAATATTAACCGACTTCCAAAAAAACACTACAAAGCGGAATATGACTTACTATTCCAAAATCGGTGTCAGAAAAAAAAACAAAAGATAGCGACACCGACTTACACTTAGGACACCGACTTCCGCAGAGAAAGTTATTTTTCACTTTGTAGTGTTGTTTTTTGGAAGTCAGTTTATTTATTTTTTTATAATATTTTAAATTAACTCAACTTAGTGATTCGTCCGTAGAGTAGTAAACTAACTGCACTCTAATTGCTTAACTGTTTTGAAACACGCGCGCTTCCTTTCATTTGGCAAATTAAGGTTGCCCTAATCGACGCCACGAACTATTTAGTGCGTGGGGTTAAAATGTATGCCATCTCATCCGACAATACGTGCAAACAAGATAGATGCTGCGATAAGCAGTAAGAAGCCATTTGCGTACGAATTCACACTTTTGCAAATTTGTAGCGAAATGGATGATGATGTACGACAAAAAAGAGCGCGCGAAATTTTATGAGTTGATCTTTGGGAATATGGATATCATAAAAAAATGACTAAATGTATCTGTTAAAAATAAAATTATTTGCATTTTTGATCTACTAGTCTATCCCTATACGGTGACTGTTTTGCAATTTTCCTTCATAACTTTCAAATATATATTTTTTACTTTTTTTTCTATACAGGTATAGATAATGATGAGACAAATTGATATAATTATTAATTTTTAACTTACAATGTCAAACAGTGGAGTAATCGTCAGACTTCGTTTGTATGGAAGAATGATCGACTAGGGCAACATTAACAGTATTCTTCGGGCCATCGAGTAGACGAGTTTTAGAACATAATAAACGCATTAAGCATATGCGTGGATCAAACTGATTTTTTTTAAATATGGTAGCAAAAAAAGTAGCCGATGAAAAATTTATTTAAACTTCGAATTAGGAACTTTTTGGAAATCTGCATCACTATATCTTACATAGTGGAGTCCATGACAGAATCTATTTTAAACAAAATTAAAATCTATTTTACAATTTTTCACCCTGCTTTGTTGTAACATAGTAAAATTTTAATGTAGTTTTATTAAAATTTGCCGCTATGATTCGGTAACTATCGAACTTTCAACATAATAAAACAACTTAAAATAATTAACACTCACCAGAAGTGAAGGTTTAGTCACACTACGGTTTTTCTCGTAGTGTGAAACGAAAGTGTACATACATATTAATAAAGTACATCACATTTCGCCAGTTCGATGTAAGTACAAAGCCAGACTTCGGGCTTCTTCTGAAAAAGTCCAGTCCAAACACCAAATAACCCGACGACGACGGTAATCGAACCCAGTACCTCATGCATGCATAAACCACTTTGTATCATCAATATTATTATTGTGTATACATACCATTGAGCTCGTATATAACTGCTGAAGAAAAATGAAACAACACGAACAATTTAAATTTTACAAACATTTTGCGGCACACTAACTAACTAAACTACGCAACGCACAACATTTTCATTTAAAATCCAATGTATTACTAACCTACTCTTAAGAATCTTTCAGAGTTTTATCAAATAGCTTTTTATCTATTTGTTTTTATTAAAAGAATTCCCATAGTATATTGTAACAGTAGGTACTGTGATACTGTCCAAAGGCAAGGTTTGTAACCACGCCTTGCTGAATGGATTTGAATGAAACTTGTGTAAACCATGATAATTAAATATCTATTCCAACGTGACGTGTCAGTGTCAAAAAATTCACGCACCTCAGGTGGAGCACTATTCAATTTTTCGAATGTTAAATGCTGCAGCATTCTGGTTTGTTACTTGATCATTTTCGCAAGTTCATATACCAGCACCCTGGCGAATTTTGATAAGATATTTGTAGCTCTCTTGATCGGCGGTATTCTTTCCACTAAGCAATTCATCCATGTAGAAGGAGTTCTGTACTGCTGCTCCTAGTGGATAGTTTTCGCCGTCATCTGCTGCGAGTTGTTTTAGAGTCCGCATAGCCAAAAATGGATATGCTTTGGTCCCGTACGCTACAGTAATACAGTGATTAAAAGATAATAATTCAATTCATCGTCACTTGAATTTCTCCAAACGATCGTTTGCAGAGGCTGATCTTGTTCTTTAACGATTACCGAACATAATTATTTTCAACATTGCCTCCATTTTATCATAAATGCTAATAGATCTAGTTGTAAGATGGGTCCACTATACATTAAGTCGTTCAGACTTACCCGATGTAGTCTGGGATTCAAAACTATTATCAACTTCAAATCATGTCTTACGTCAACTTTGTTGTTATAGAATCAAATTTCCATACACCATGATGTGGTAAGTAGTACGCCTGATCGGTTGTACTTTCGACCTGCAACATGTGACCTAATTGTTATTATTCATTGATAAATTGTTTGTATTGACCTGAAAATTATGTATTTTTAGACATCTTGGATTCCAATTGTTTAAATTGCGCTAAAGCCTTAAACTTTGATGATCCTAGTTGCTGTTCAAAGCCTGGCATCATGGGTATCTCAACTACATAGATGCTGTCATTTAAGCGTCTCGTGGTGATTTTGTAGAAATCTTCACAACATTAATCACAACATTAGTCACGTTTGATGATGACGAGACGCGAATATCCTCCAACTCCCAAAACTTGGCTAATTCTTTAATGTTATTGATGGTGACACAGTTGAACCTTGTGACATTTCCTGATAAGATCCGACCCATTCTGGTTTGTTGAGCTATTGGGACTTGCTTGATAAGCCGTTTGAAGTTACGAAATGTGCGTGTTCACCGTACAGTATAACCCAGTGAAGCAAGTGGGCCTAAGTCAAGTAGGTCAAGCTAAATTATAGGCATTTCCAAAAAACACGGCATAATCAGCAGCTAATATAAATAGAGATAAAAAAAATGTTAATTACCAAAGTGAATTCGATTCAAATTCGATTAAATTAAAATTGAATTATTTTCTTAGGAACGAGTCAGCTAGTGATAGTCACATACTATCTTAGCTAAACTTTTTATCTATAGTTCATATATTATGTGGCTGATAATAAGTAAAGTAGCGTTAACAAAATCTAATTTAATATATCGCACGTTTAATAATAAACCGGAATAAGACAAAACTTCACTTTTTTGGGAAATCAATAATAAATCAAAGAATTTTGGGTTCCTGGTATTGAGTCTCTACCTTGTTGAAAACATTTTGATGGTTTCCACATGTTCATTGTGTTATTTTTATTTTCTTCGTCTTAAATTGTAGAGATATGTTTAGATTATATAGCTGACATAATGGTTTAATTATAATATTGATATCAAATGAATAAATGAAGTTTATTTTCTAAAGTTTCGACGTTTAAAAGGTCAGTTTAGTATAAAAATTAATGATAAATTTTCAAAATTTTTGCAATCTAGTATTTAATAATTCAGTTTAGTATAAATAAATAATATAATCTGTTTAAATGTATAATACTTATTACACTTTAAAAGTAAAACGGAAATTAAAATGCAGAAATATTTCGCAAAACACCTTAATATTTGTTAATGTAAAATAATAGTTTATTTTAAGTTATATCGTTACTGCTTTCTTAACCTAATAACAACAGTAGTAATAATAAACAGTCGTAATAAGAGCTTATAATCATTTGTACTTAGTAATTAACGTTATTTTTTAACAATCACAAAATATAGTAATTAAGACAATGCTTAAGAGATCTAGCTTTACGTAATTATGCTAAAGAACAATAAACATTGTAATACAAAAGAGTAAAAACTTCTTAAATACTTACTTGTACTTGGTACATCTACCAACATTAATTAGAATCAACAGAACTAAGTAGGTTTTACCTATTAGTCTTATTCAGTCACATAAATTGTGACTACTCAATATATATAATATACTACGAAAAACATGCGTATAAAAAGTTAGAAAATAGAGTTTTAAAAACTAGCATATTGAGATGGAATCAGCCCCTTTGCGATTAACTCTTTCAAGTCCTTATATTTATTAGGGCTTGTCGCCTGTTTTTGCGTATATGCTGCCTTCATGGTTATTTCTATGACTGATTTCAGATTCCTTCACTTATTTCGCACATTAATTAGCTTCTCTGTAGTTTTCGTCCTTGAAAGATGTGTTAAAGTAAAATAGAAACGGATTTTCTTTTGAGACCGTTAACACTTTTATATCATTCCAGTTGACATTTTAGCCGCTTTCGTCTGTACCAAAATTAAAGCCCCATTCATTTTGAAACAGTTTAAGGTCCAGAATACTGTCAAATTCTAGCTCATTGATGTTGATCGGGGGGTTCCTTTTTTGAGTGTTTAATTAGTTTTATAATGGGATCCCTTCTTTTCGCATAATGTTCTTTAGCCTAATATACTTCGGCATAACGATATTGGCACAATTTTTTTTGGCATAATAATACTTTGGCATAATTTTTTTAGGCATACATTTTATGTTGGCATAATCATCTTAAAGACTAATTTGTTTTGGCATAAATTTGATTCGCATAACGTTAGTAGGCCTAATGACTATTAGCATAATAATAGTTAGGCATACAATTAATATAAATAACAAAAACAATTTTCATGCAAATGATTTATTATACATAACATTATGTAACTTAAACGATTTTTCAATCGCAAGATAACTTTTATCTGAAGAATATATTAGATGTTTTGACAGTTTTTGTATAAAAAAATATGTCAGTTAACTTCTATTATGAGAAATAAATATGGAGGTTATTCCTCAGATAGAAGTTAACTGATTGAAACAGTGGTCCTTAATTATGTATAATTATTTATTTTAGGTGTATATTTTTAGCAATTGCTTGTAAATATGCTAGTTTAGAAGTATACTCATCTTTTTTACTAATAATTTTTTCAATTCTTTTGGTTTTGTCCGTGTATTTTTCCTTTTTTTTTTGGTATAAGTGATGTTCCGACATCCAGTTTATCTATTTCAATGGTTTGATGTTTTATTTCTTGAACGATCTTTCTTGCCAAAAAATAAAATCCAGGATGGTTTTTTCCCACAAAATGTGCAAATCTATTGTGCCATGCCTCTGCATGATTTTGTGTCCTAGGTCTATTTTCCTTTTCTAGTAGATACGTACTCCAGACTTTGGGTGGAAATGGTGGTGGTGAACTTGTAGTGCCCCATACATAATTCTGATCAAACCAATTTGCTATAGTTTCTGTAACAATTAAATAATATTGTTGGTTAAAAATTTAATATGATGTGCAACAAAAGTTAGTGACAGAACCGAATTGCTGCAAAACCGACTCTACGTAGTCTTGTTTGTCCTACCCCTAGAGTGTAATTTAAAATCGCGTAGGCGCGTAGGGTCGAGGCGGCCCACGGGCTGAGGAGCAGGCGGCTGCGAGCGAGGCGCCGCGGCTGAGGCTGGCCGGCGAAGCCGGCCAACAAGCCGAAGCTGCGGTGGTGAGCGAAAGCCGTCTGCGACGATTAGCACGCGTGGGGCCGCCGGAAGCCCGCTGCGCCGGAGCCGAGACAGAAACCCTGCCTGCTGCATGTTGCCTGCTCGCTTGAATGCTGCATGCTTGCTTGCATGCTGCATGCTTGCTTGCATGCTGCATGCTTGTTTGCTGCATGCTTGCTTGCATGCTTGCTTACATGCTGTATGTGTAAATAAATTTATGCTTTAGGATATTATGCTTAAAAAAGTTATGCTTTACAATATTCTGCTTAATCATTATTATGGTTAGAGAAATTATGCTTAAAAAAATTATGCGTAAGCTGTTATGCGTAATTATATTATGCGTAAATATAATTATGCCAAAAAAAAATATGCTAAGATATATTAGGTCTTAAAATTTTATGCAAATGGATAGGGAACCTTTTATAATTGAGTATAGATTGGGCCGAACTTAAGATCTTTTAACTTCTTTTTATATTAAATTTTATATGTTGTCTGCTTCATTCTGCGTATGTCCTTGGATCACGAATTTATATGTGATGCTTTCGATGTTAAAAAGATCAACTGCAAACATATACATCGTCATTATAAACTTATTTTTATTCTGACCCGCACAATGATCAGAATAAAAAATAATGTTCAATGATTCCTGTGCGTCCTTACCAATTTAAACCAAGTATTTCCAAACGCATTTACCTATTTCGATTCCACCACGTTCGCTTCCGATTCCGTCCAAAAATAGATATGTACGGATTTAAAAGCGCCTTTTTTATCTGCTTGAGATCAGTTACTGTCAAGTTATAACTATCGAGTTTGGACTTATAGTAGAACGCTGACGTGTCACCACTTTTTTTTGGGTGGGAAATCATCCAATGACTTCTTCCGCTCTGGGTGGAGCGGAAGGGCGTGTCAGACTTTTACTGACTAAAACCCACCCGTGTTCCTTCAGTTGCTTGTGCCAGGGCCGCGGTAACTCTTTTTCAAATTTATCCGCGACCCAGACAGGCATCGGCCCTAGCGGACCCCGTCAGTTGTGCTGACATCTCTTTGAGGCGCGCGTGGAACACTACGCACCGTAGTCGACTCGGGCCTGGTCCTTATCAGACGGCGAGCTACCCATTACTCGCCGTCCGCAAGCCCGCACCTACGGTGGCCGGGAATCGGCTTGCGATTCCCGACGCCCAGGGCGTCTCCTGCGGTGGCTAGGGGCGTGAGGGCGTCTCCGTTGCGTCTCCCTCACGCGTTCTGCCTCCTCCTTTGCGAGCATTACTGCTTCGCAGAAGGAGGTGACAGCTTCCCATGCCCTCTCGCTCCGTACCATAGCCTGAATCAGGGCCGGACGCGAGAGGTCGCCACGACGTGTCACCACTTGGACACTGTAAAACAGCTTGCAAGTCTTCAATTACGACTTTGTTATTTTCAGTAATATTTTTTCGGTCTAGCTTTTTTTCATCTCTACTCAGTATCTTTTCCTCATGATGTTGGTCATATTTTTCTTTAAGCCCTTATTTTTGGTCCGCAGTCGAATTTTCGTAAGAGAAACAAATCGCACATATCCTTTATAGGTCGTAAGAAAGATTCTACTCCTTCAAGAAAGTACCGGGAAGCGATCAATAATACATAAAATGTTAGTTATTCATCCAAATTTATTTTATCACCTTCAAAGTATGCTCCTTCAGAAACAATACACTTACTTCAACGAATAATCCAACCATCAAAACCATTTTTTAAATGCTTTTACCGGAATTGAGTTCAGTTCTCGCCGCGAATTTTCTTTTATGTCTTCTTCCGAATGAAAACGGGTGCCACGAAGAGGTAATTTGAGTTTAGGAAAAAGAAAGAAGTCGGCTGGAGCCATATCTGGTGAATAAGGTGGTTGCTCGATGGTATTTGTTGAATTTTGGTCAAAAATTTCTTCACAATGATGGCCTTGTGCGATGGCAGATTATCATGGTACAAAAACCAAGAATTTCTTACCACAAATCTGGCCTTTTTCGTCTAATTTGCTCTCTTAAACACCGCATAACGCTCAAATAATATTCTTTATTTACCGTTTGACCTTCCGGCAAGAATTCCGAGTGCACAACACCGCGATGGTCAAGGAAAACAGTCAACATGCCTTTCAAGCATTCTCGATGCAGACCACAAGCAAAACCTGTCATAGACATTAAGTATACTTTGTAAAAACGCAGCTTCTAGTACTGAAAATATATGTTTAAAATACTGTTGTTGTTTTTGTCGTTTCAATTTGGGTGATTTATAAGTTAGATGGTAAGTTATTACTTTTAATATTATAGGTGAATTGCCAACACGCGCTCACTGCAGACCTCCTTAGTGATGTGGAATTAATCACTTACGGTGCCCCTTAGGGAAGCATACTTGGTCCCATACTTTTTCCAATATACATGAATGAATTGTGCATAACGTTTCCCCCTAATGTCAAGATCTGCTTGCTTATGCTGATGTTACAGTAATTATAGTTGACGGGTTAACTTGGATTGGTGTCAATAATAGCGCAGAATCAGCACATATCAAAGTTACAAAATGGCTCAATCTAAATCTTCTGACCCTCAAATTTGACAAAACTTCTTACATTCCATTCTCTATTCGCCATGATACTGCACCTGACCAAGCCTTTTTAACCGACTTACCAAAAAGGAGGAGCTTTTATGTTCGACTTCATGTTTGTTTTTTTTTTTGTGTATCTTCACCGATATTTCCGTTTTTTTAATTTTGGTCTATTATGAAAATCCTTTTTTTTTTTAAAAGTATATTTTGAAATTGGTTCCATTTTAATTTGGTGAAGATCTGATGAAGAACTTCGAAGATATAAGACAGAACTCTTCAATAAATAACGGCAAATCTCTCGAGATTGCTGCAATCGCATGTCTGTTTATTGATTAAACCATTTCATAACATCACGCTAATACGCTTTTAAGGGGTACGCAGATCTCTCGTTTCACCGGTTATGTTCAAGTTTCATGATATTCGGGTTATCTATTCTGGCGTTAAGGTAACTTACGAAACAACTTGCCTATTAGGTAGGTACCACTAAAAAGTGAAAAATAAAAACTTTTTTACAAAAAAATACTACCGACTTCCAAATAAGAAAACTACAAAGTGAAAAATAACTTTATTTTTGGAAGTCGGTGTACATAACGCAAAAAAAATGGTACCTACGAAAGACACTGATTTCCAAAAATAAAGTTATTTTCACTTTGTAGTGTTTTTATTTGGAAGTCGGTTGTATTTTTTAGTAAAAATGTTTTTTTTGTGCGGAGAAAACTGTAGAAGCTGGTTGAACATGCTTATTATCATCTCTAGTCTTGGTCTTCTTCTAGTCTAACCAGGTCAGAAGATTTAGATTGAGCCATTTTATAACTTTGATATGTGCTGATTCTGCGCTATTATTGACACCAATCCAAGTTAACCCGTCAACTATAATTACTGTAACATCAGCATAAGCAAGCAGATCTTGACATTAGGGGGAAACGTTATGCACAATTCATTCATGTATATTGATCCCACGGTGAAGCGAAGAGAAACCCGAGGAGGGGCCGCTCGTCAGGGCTTTTGCCGATTAAGCCGACGACGTAGCGGCCAATTAGTAGGTTGCGGTGCCGCTTGGTAACAGGTGACATTGCAACTGAGGCGGGCCATTATGGAGCGTCCAAGGTCCCATACGATGTCGTGGCTAAGGGTTGGAGGCCGCGGCGGGAGAGGAGTGCAGGTATTGCGGTGCGCCGCTTTCCCTACCTTCCGCGGCCTGAACGGGGTCGCCACCGTCTGATGGCGGACGCAGTGGGGCCACACGGGCGGGGCCATTGACCTTGACCCGTCACAGGGGGACCAACGGTGCCATACACGGGGTCGTCTGGCGCCCATGTGCTGGTTTGCTCCCTGGGGTGGTCACGGCGTACAGTGTGTTCTGCTGCGCCAGTGATGAGGGGTACTCCCCCGAGGAGGGTCTAGTGAAGGAAAGCCGCAGCGGGTTCGCGCTGAGTGCTAACGCGTGCCTGTGTTCCTGCCATAAGCGGCACCGGAGGAAACCGTGGAGTTTTAGTGGGTTAGAATCCCACATAACTGCACTACCTCCCCGTGG
The DNA here is from genome assembly GCA_947562075.1 of Orthosia gracilis. Classification (NCBI taxonomy): domain Eukaryota; kingdom Metazoa; phylum Arthropoda; class Insecta; order Lepidoptera; family Noctuidae; genus Orthosia; species Orthosia gracilis. The sequence continues at coordinate 23,720,296 of OX387273.1, forward strand.
TTGTGCAGTATGCATGAGCAATTCTCCAGGCAAAAAAAAAGATATGACAGTTAATGTGGTGATGTTATTGTTATCAAATATAAATATTACATATGTCTAAACACATAACAACTTGATTCACTACATTAAACACTTTGTAAAGTATATACCAGATGACTTACCTACTTTTAAAATAAAAATGGGTATTTTATGGGCACTATTGAAACAACACTTTTTTTTCATTTAAAAACTTCAATTAAAAATATTCAAGCTTATCATAAGTAGTTTATTATTCTGACTTCTTTTATATATGTTTTAGCTTTAAATGTAGGAAAATCAATTATTTTTGTAAATATGTAATAATTTAATATTTATATTGAATAAAACCGCTATTATAATCATTATAGTTTTGAATTTCAGTTGTTATTTGTATTTAAATAGTTAATTTATATTAACTATTTTCTTTTAATATTATCATACTACTAATATTATAAAAGTGAATGTAAGTTTGTTTGTTACGCTTTCACGCAAAAACTACTGAACCGATCATCATGAAACTATGTACATATATTCTTGGAGGTATTAGAAGGAACATAGGATACTTTTTATATAAAAAAAAAATATTGGCTACACTGTGAGCGAAGCCGCGGGTAAAAGCTAGTAAATAATATTTTGAACTCAAAAAATTTACTTTAATCTTGTAAACATAAAGCAAAAAGAAGTGTGAAGTTAGTTTTGAACTCGTCATCATGTTGACGTAGGTTCACTAATGCAACCATTAGGCCAAACTGACTTAACAAATATTGTTGAAATTAACAACATGGTTTATGGAACAAGGATCATCACTGTTATGACAAGAAGTAAAATAACCTCGAAAATATCAAGAACATCTACCTCATCATCCTGTTTGAGCATATTGCACTGGTAGTTCTCTGTGACTTTTTTTCTCCATAAGGTTTCATTGAGGAATCCCTCAAGGACCTGTCTTAGGTCCGTAGGTATTTACTTCATTATAGTTTTATAGTGGTGAAAATGTGTTGTTCCTTGGAGAGAATATTTCTGTTAAATTAAAAAAAAAAGAAAATCAAACGATGGGAAATGTAAATCTTGAAAGTTATTTTGCACTTATTGGTGTTTTGCTTTTGAAAATGGGTTATTCTTTTGTGAAAAAGTTTTCATTTCTCTCTTTTCTGTTTTAGCTGAAAATGAGCAATTTCTATAGTTCAGTACCTAAAGGATTGACAAAATACTCATAAAAACTCAATTTACACATTTGTGATGTTTGTCGCTAAGGAGTTTACGCGTGTACGATCTATGACTTGAAAACTGCTGGACCGATTTTGATGAAACTTACATTATTCCATAAGTTGAGAGATATTCAGTCCGACACAAAAATAATGATTATGATACGATAAGTAGTTTCGGAGAAATGCGTGGACAAACATACATATAAACCTACAAGCAAACGAGCATACAAGCATAATTATGAGCATACGAGCCTACGACCACACACGCATATGAGTATACGAGCCTACAATCATACGAGCATGCAAGGTTACATCTTGTTACCCTCCAATCCTCGTCGTATGTGGCGTCGTGATTTGTCTACCCTCTTAGGCATGTGGCGTTTTTTCTTCCAGTTTAAGAACGGTTTGTTTATAATCGACCTGGCGTACGTGGTGGCGACTCCACTGTTCCTGATGGTGGAATCGCCGGTCACAAGGTTTCTCAAGTACAAAGTGATGTCCAGGGACCGCAGCCAGAGAAAAGGACAAAATAATTTGGATGAAAAGGCAACTGATCTAGAGTGGAATGATGACCAAAATTGGTACGGTTAAATCTTTTGTATTGGTACGTTAAATGATTTGAAGGATGAAATCGTCCATAATTTCATTCAATACATAAGTGTTTTGACTATCCTGTTTGACTACCTCGGTGTCTGCAATCAAATCTTGTAAATACAATTTGACTCACTTCCCGGTGTTCGATTGAGCTGAAATTTTGCACAGAAGTTTTTTTCTCGTAACAATGCAATTATTCATATAAAAATCTGTTAAAAAAAAAATGTGTACTAATCTTGTTATAGAGGAAGTAGTTTAGTCAAGTGCAATTTGGTATTTACAAATAAAAGTGCATAATATAAAAAAGTCACACGCTCATGCATTGTTTAGTTTTTTTGTTAGATATTGTATACCAAAATAAGAATAAAATGAATTAAATACTGGTTTTAATAATTTAATTAGAAGTAATTATTTATACTTAATTAATTTAAAAATAAAGGTACCTACATATATATTTTACGTCATCGTGATTGTTTTCTTTTTGACTGACCGACTGCTTAACAGTTCAAAAGTGCCTGTAAATGGAATTTTAAAAATTAATTATTTGAGTTAGATACTGTGCAAAAAAACAAAAACCTCACGTGTAATTTTTTTATTTAATAGCCAATTTATATAAACTCACCGATTTTGAAACAGGATAATGTCGCTACATTCAATGGAACTTAAAAAAAATTATTCAGGTTCGCTAAAAAAAAAGCACTAACCTGATTTACCTTGATCTTGGACTTAAGGAATAGGCCCGGTTTTTTAATTGAATGTTCGGAGTTAAGAACGTGCCTAACCATACTTTAATGTCAAAGTTTAAAATATTTTCAAACTAAAGTCGAGTTTGAAAAGTACTCCTAATAATTCTTAATAGTAGAGGAGACGTGGAAGATCGACCTTCACTCATCAGATAACTGGATGAGACATATTTTTTATCAAATATAATTCATTAACAAACATGCTTATGATAACTTGCCTGCCTTGCCTTGCTTGCTTTTTACTTAGAAACGTTTTTAAATGTTTCTTTAATTGAACGTTTTTAAACTCCCTCCAACTTTTGGGTAACTTATTATAAATAGTAGGAGCCATGCAGAAAACACTTTTATGCATAAGTGCCGTCCAACTTCTATGTAGACAGACCTGACTTGGATCACGCCTGTTTCTAGGATATTTATCCGCCATTTGCGGAAATAAGTGACTATTAAGCCTAACAAACATTATGCTAATAAAAGTTATGCGAAAACGTTATGCCAGACAATATTATGTCCAAATATTGTTTGCCAAGAGGGAGATTCCCAGCTAACGGTAGGGTGGGTTAGGTAACAGCAATTACTTTTTTTCTTTTTTTTTGTGGCTGGTGTGGAAATCCGGCCGGACTTATACCCAAAGTTTCTCGCAAAAACAAGCCAGTCTGGATAGTCACGTAATCCCACCAACATTATTGGTGCCTAATAAAACAATTTTTATAATGAATTACAAATTCTCCATTCTGATACAAATTCTCCCTGCGGGTGTTAATGCCCACTTTTTATTCGATACAGTCTAAAGGGCTTATCTATTCATGACAAATAAAATAATAACATAGTGCGGTTTCATTTTAGCAGTACAATTCTGATACATTAACATATACACTGCATAGGTACTATCTTAATATAATGCTCGTTTACAGTTTTGTGCTATTTTCTGTGCTTGTAATTGCATATTATTATTTTATTCAATGAAGCACAGAGCCGCATCAACTTCGGTTTCGTATATTAACTCGTAATGTTTAAGTTTCAAAAGCAATATTTCATGATTAACGCAATCAAATGCCTTCGACAGGTCGCAGAAGATACCTATGGTATCGTGCCCCTCCTCCCACGCATCAAAGATATGTTTTAATAAGGTGACACCAGCGTCGGTTGTACAACGTCCTTTGGTAAAACCATTCTGTTTATCGTGTCGGATGCTATTCGTATTAAAATTATTTAATAAGCATTTGATTAAGCATTATCTTTTCAAGTACCATGCTGAAAACTGGCAACACGGAACTATAATTATTTGTGCCTTTACTGTCCCCGGATTTAAAAAGTGGTTATAACCTTACTATGTTTCATTAGATCCAAAAATACTCCTTGATCTACACACAAATTAAAATTAAAGCTAAGTACAGCGCTATAGTCTGAATAATGGAGGTACAAACTTTGATGGACATTCCCCATAAATCTTCGGTCGGTGGATGATCCTGATTTGCTTAAAAGCTTTTATTACTGTTATTGGGTTTATATGTCAAAAGTTACATTCAGTCGGGCAGGCTGAAACGTTAGCGTTTAAAAAACCGGAAGCGAGCGAGGGCGAAGAATTTAAGGGTTCAGTAGCTTTAATTGGGATACTGGTAAAGAAATTTACAAATTCTTGAGCAAGTTTTAGTTATCTCTAAATAAGTCCTTGGTATGTAATCATTATTATTTATTTTGTTCCTGTTCGTTTATTGTTTATAATTTTCCAAACCGTCTTAATTTTATTTTCTGCGAATTTAACCGTATTGCTAATGTATAAAGCCTTAGCTACTTTACACGTATTTAAAAAAAATCTTGAGTAAGTAGCAACATACTTACTAAAACTTTCAGTTTTAATATAAGGCTTAAGGTCATACAGCTCGTAAAGTCTTTCTCTACTTTTCCTGAGCCCTTTAGTCACCCAGCCACTGAATAAAAACTTAGGGCATATAGTTTTAGGAGGAGAGAGATCGCCACTCTGAAGAACAACAGCAGTGAGATCACACCAATCAGAGAAAATCTCTTCAAGGCGGACACACTGAGAGCGACTCCGAAGATATGAGTTAAACCAGGCTAATGCAGAAGAAGAGAAGTTAATAGATTGCAAGATCCCAAGCAGAATGTTGAAATCCACAGACTTGAACGCACAACTGAAGTCAAGTAGGACTAACACGGTTAGAAACTTAGTGTCCATAGCCCTGCGGATGTCATCAGTGACCTTCAGAAATACAGTTACATTACTGTGACCAACACGAAAGCCAGATTGGAAAGGACAGAGAAGTGCATTAGACGGGAAAAATATGGAAATTTGACCATGAACCATGTGCTCGAGAACTTTAGATAGGAAAGGTAGTATGAAGATGGGTCGGTATTGAGATAAAGAAGAAGAATTAGTTATTTTGGGAAGTGGATTTATGTGTGCCTGTTTGCAGGCTGAGGGAAATATGCCAGAGAATAGAGAATAATTAACAATATGAGTGAGAATAGGAACGAGTTGTGGGAGAATAGGTATTATCATTCTCGAACACAGATTATCATGGCCAACAGCAGAAGAGCAAATAGCAAGAAGAGATTTTTTGACATCGTCATCAGAATCAGAGTTTAAATTGTATAGTGGGCAATTCGGTAAAGGCAAATCGGAGAGTTCAGCCAAAGTGGAAGTTTTGACACTAGGGTCCAGAGAGACAGGTGGAAGGGAGCAGTGCCAATTAAGAACCGACAAGTCGACATCTTCACAGGTATTATTGGGTCAATACCGAGAGACTTTAGAAATCTGCAGACGTCAGAGGGTTTGCGATCGACTAGAGATTCGTGGCAATAGCGTCTCTTTGCAATTCGACACAGACTATTGCAGTGGTTATGTAGATCTTTGAAACTAGCAAGATTCTGATCCGTGTTTCTACGTCTGTACCTGCTCTTTGCCTTATCCTTACATGCAATAGCGTCTTTAATTTTAGGAGTCATCCACGGACCAGGATCATGCTTAATTTTAATTCGCCGACGCGGTGCATTCTTGTCATAAAGGCTCAACCGTTTGGCATTGAAACAATTTACTTTTCATCGACACAGGTGCTTTAGAAGACGGGAGCCCAATCAATATCATCAGCGTCACGACTCAATGCCACCAAATGAATCCCATTATAATTGCGCAAATAACAGAGTCGAGGTTTGCGTTTAGGAGGCCGGATACGATGAGAAAGATAGATGAGGTCATGGTAAGAGAAGGTTGCTGTGAGCTGCCCAAACTCAGCAACATTGTGAGGGGTAGAAACAATCATTAGGTCAAGAAGAGCGGGCGTGCAGTTCGGAAAGTTATGGGTCACAGAAAGAGGTAGAATTTGCATATTAAAAGAAGATAGGAGAGAACGAAATTTTTGTGAACAAGAATCATTTTTAATGAGACATGTATTAAAGTCACTCATTAAAATAACATGATGATTATTCAGTGACGAAGATGCAAAATAGTTAATAAGTAGATTTCGATTTCGCTGAAATTTTGCACACACGTTTGGTTTGGAGACAGTGCACGGTTAGTTAAGTGACATTATTGTATATCATACATATATTATCTATATCCAGGCGGACTCCAGAAAATGGCAGATTAATTATTTTTCACCCCTATGATTTGGGAATCAAATGAAAGGGTTTGCTAAGAGGAATACGAAAGAGAATGTTTTTTTTTTTTAATTGTCTCATCTAAGTAAAAATCATCATAGACCACGCACGAGACGCCCGTACTTTGCAGCACTAGAAGTCACAGAGGGGCAGAGCGTGGCTCCCCGAGTCCCCGCTACGCGCCGGCCGGTGCCGGTCGCTATATAAGACGATCGCGCGGACATTCGGCTTCTTGTCCGTTTTACTCCACGTAGACTTTTTCCGAACGGATGGTAGAATCATTTTATTAAGATCCAGCCCTAGTTGTTCCCCCAACGACGCCCTGAACCGAGGTTAGACCCCACAGGGGGTAGCCCTCAGCGTGGTCGGTAAGGTTTAGCTTTTTGTGCCTGGCTGGAGACTATATAGCTTAGTCTCCACAGGATCGCCCGGTTAAGCAGTAGAAGATCACTCTGATTGAAATGAGGGACGCCAATAAAAAAAAGACATTCGGCTCAGAGTGTGCTCACTACGCTCTCGGACTGCTTCAGTCTCACTGGTCGGACAGCTCTGAGAACTAGTTACGCATTTTACCTTTTTTTCGCTAAAAAACGCTTAGCGATTGTATGTTGTATGTGATTAATTTGTACTGTAAACAGTTACGTAAAACATAGTTGGAAACCATCTATTGACTTTTACTCCGTTACAAAATGAATTATTTCTTATTATCCAGAATCGGAATATGACCGCATGCCTCCTAAGTATGCCATGGACCCATTCGAGAAGTGCCACTGGAACCCGGACGCCGTCTACTGCTTCGGCGAGTTCGTGCTGGTTTCCGATACGCCTAGCCAACTTCTGGACATGATACACGTAAGTCAGCTACCGAGAAGATTTAAGTAATCATAAAAAAGTATTGCCTGTTGTTATAACTGTTCTGGATATACCCATAATTAGGTAACTATAATAACTCACCATTGTATTTATTTTACTGCAGGAATATTCAGCGCACAACACAACTCATTTCAATCACACGAAAATACGTCGAGGTCTTTGTGTCACCAAAACATGTACGAAATACAACTTAACAAGTATGGATATAGCGTCGGTCCTTGAGGGATGCCTCAACGAGTCCATATACAACACATACCAATTGAAGACGAGGCTGCTGGATAATAACTACATTTGTTATCAGCCGCCAAAGAACATGCAACCAGATACCTTGGATTATGGTGTTGCCATCATTTGTGTTCTAATTGTTCTAGTTAACCTTATCGGAAGCATGTATGAGGCCTGTTGTGGAGAAAGAAGAGATGGTGGTAAGGATGCAATATAATGAAGGGCTGAAAGACTACACATTTTAATGTTCATGAATCTATCTGTCTATATAAAAGACTAGCTGTTCCCCGCGGCTTCGCTCCCGATGACCACCCCACTGGACCCGTTTTCAGGATTGAAAAATAGCCTATGTCACTCAGAAATAATATAGCATTCTATTGGTGAAAGAATTTTTTAAATCGGTAAAGTACTTTCGGAGCCTATTCGGTACAAACAAACAAACAAACAAAAAATCTTTCCTCTTTATAATATTACTAGCTGACCCCCGGGGCTTCGCTCCCGTCAATTGGCTACTTACCTACCTACACTACCTACCCTACCTACCCTACCTACCCTACCCTACCCTACCTACCCTACCCTACCCTACCCTACCTACCCTACCCTACCCTACCCTACCTACCCTACCCTACCCTACCCTACCTACCCTACCCTACCCTACCCTACCCTACCTACCCTACCCTACCCTACCCTACCTACCCTACCCTACCCTACTCTACCTACCCTACCCTACCCTACCCTACCCTACCCTACCTACATACCTACCCTAACTACATACCTACCCTACCTATCTACAATTCTTTTTTTTTTTTTTCTTTCATAAGAACCTTCTCCTAGCAATAACAAACACAACAAAAAAAAGAATTAGCGAAATCGGTCCAGCAGTTCACGCGTGATGCCGTGACAACGGAAAACGGGTTTCATTTTTATATATATAGATTATTATAATATGTTATATTATATTATATTACATTATATTATATTACATTATAGTATAGAAGGAACTGACTGACTGACTAACTGACTGATAGGTCAACGCACAGCCAAAACCGCTGGGCCTAGAAGAATGAAATTTGGCAGAAAGGTCTCTCAAGTGAAGTCAGTGAGCATTAAGAAAGGATTTTCAGAAATTCTACCTCTAAACCCCTCTAAACCCGTTTGTATGATTTTTTTTAAATTATTCCTTTTGCTAATATTCTTGAAGCCTGGCACACATAGTAATCTAAGTAAATGATACAGCTTGTCATTATTAGTTTTGCGAAACTAACCCCAAAAGACGATTTATATGGTGTTGTTGTTTGTATAGAAGAATCTGATTTCTTGGGTCAATAAACTTGAAACTTGGCACTAATACTAAAATGAATAATAAAAGGTGTTATTATTATTTTTTGAAACTACCCCCAAATGACGATTTAGGGGTGTTAGTTTTGAAGAAAAAAGACTAAGTAATAATAATTTAGTTAATAAACTTGAAACTTGACATAAATACCAACCTAAATTAACAGTAAAGGTTGTTATTATTAGTTTTTCGAATCTTACCCCTAAAGACTATGAACGTTTTTTGAAGAATCATATTTCTTGGGTTAATAAACTTGAAACCTGATATAAGTACCAACCTATGTAAATATAAAAGGTTGTTTTTCGTCACTAACCCTAAGTTAAGAATCTTACTGGACCGGTTACGTTTTTGATGTAGGGTTCTAGGGCAGCACTAAGCAGGAACTTTTCGGAAATTCAACCTTTGAGGGGGTGAAAAGAGACAAAATTTGTTTGTATGAAAAATCTAATTCCTTGGGGATAAAGTAAATAACCGAAACTTAGATAAAACGTTTTTATAACTATGTCCAGATAGGGTTAAGTGGTGTTTCAATTTATTTTAGGAATCTTACTGCGGAATCTTACTTACGTGTTCTTCTATCTCTATTATTACGCTTTCACGCAAAAACTACTGAACCGATCATCATGAAACTTTGTACATATATTCTTTAAGGTATTAGAAGTAACACAGGATACGTTTAATTTAAAAAAAAATGGCTTCACTGCGAGCGAAGCCGCAGGTAAAAGCTAGTAAATAAATAAAAAAGAAAAGAGTGAATAACATATTTAGGATGTTCAAAAGTCGACCTTCAACGAGGCAACATGGGGTTATTAAGTTTATAGGGGAGGATTTTACTTTGCGGCGATAACCTTAAATTTATTATTCTCTAAGTCAAATAACGAATCCTCCCAAACCAATAAACCCTGTTCATCTACGATACCTCATTTTTTATTGATTTAATAATAGCTCATTTTTGATCGGCTTCACTAACTGCACATAAGAGAGTCATTTATAGGATACACAGAAACACGCGCACGAAGTCGCGAACGAAGTGCTAGTATAAACATATTTATATGTTTGAAAAAAAACAACTGCTGTTTAGTTCTTATGATCGTATAATTCCACATTTAGAGGACAGCTGATTTTTTTCGTGATTCATGTATATTGCCGAATTAATAGTACTTCATAGTCATGAGTTAATTCACCTCTGAAAGACAGTCTATGAATTAAAAGTCACCCTATACTTAGATTATTGTCTATAATAATGAAAAACTTTAATAAAAATGACCTTAATAATAGTCTCCAGGTTTTTTCTCTGTTTCTCAATACGTCACAACTGGAGGAAGCTGACGGCACCCGTCGCAGAAAGTCAGGACCCTCGACTGAAACGACTGAAGTCAATCCATGGTATCAGGTACGTAACCAATTTTAATTACGTTCTTCTTAGAGATATAGCTTATTTTTTTAATAAGCTGTTATTTAACTTGCCTTGTTAGTAAGTTTGTTAGTATTGTGATAGCTCTGAAGCATCGACCACACAGCCACTAGACGCCTAATACTTGATCAAAACATAACAAACATAAACAACATCAAAACAATTGTGACAACTAGATGAGGTATGAGGAACTGGGTACTGCGCTCTGATTGGTCCCTCACTAAAGTCATTACGCCTCTTTAAGGATGGGACAGGTTTAAATTAACACCAGGAAAGTATCGACATTTTTTTAAACAGTAATTGTTCTAATTTTTTTTTATTAATATTCCCTTTTTAACTTAGTTATGACATAAAATGACAAAATTAAAAACAAAATATCTAAAGGTAACATACTTTTTTCGGAGGTACGTTCTTAAATAGTAATATTAAATATTAGTAAAAAACGTAATCAATAAATCGTTTCACAAATTAATAAAATATTTAATGCCTTTATTTCTAAAAATAATATGTAGGTTTCAAGTTCATCATGGTGCATCACTAGTTTTGATTACGAAATTATAGAGGAGAAGAGATAGCGAATAAAATACTTTAAATAGAAAGAGACGCTAACATGCGGTGGGCGTTTTCACCTACAAATATGACCAGTATAATATAAACTCCGATTAATAATATCAGAAAATAAATATAATTATGTTTATGTAACTATTAACTGGGGGGTGACCATAAGCCCTTAGAGTAAGGTTATTTTGATATCGCGTAAGTGACAGATGTATACAAGTCATATAAATCTGTCCCTTACTCACACTCAAAATAACCTTACTCTAAGAGCTTATGGTCACCCCCCTTATCAATGAAACGTTATGCCATTTACCCGGAATCTCGAAGTCTGGCGTTGATACCGTACCAATGTATTGTAAGGCTCTAGACAGACGGACTGCATTTCAACTGCAATCCATCTGCAAATTTGCAGTTCGGATGCAGTTTGTATGCAGTTGACACGACTGCAATAGAACTGCAAACCAACCGTCCGGTCCAATTGGAGTCGGCGTGAAGTCGTGTGAACTGCACACCGACTGCAATCGGACTGCAATTATTATTATCGGCAGAAGAAAGGATTGAAATTACTTTGAGGTAAGCTTTTAACAATTTTAAACATTATTATTTATATTGCAAAGCTCGATCTGTCGCCCATGAATAGGCATTATGAATTAAATTACAAAAATAGTTACTTAAAAAATATATATGTATATAAACAGAAGAAAATGATTAACCGAATACGTCGTTTATGTATGAGCTATCATCGCTGCAATTATGATAACCGTGCAGTCCAATTGCAGTCGGTGTGCAGTTCACACGACTGCACGCCGACTGCAATTGGACCGCACGGTTGGTTTGCAGTTCTATTGCAGTCGTGTCAAATGCATTCAAACTTCATCCGAACTGCAGATTTGCAGTTGAAATGCAGTCCGTCTGTCTAGAGCCTAAAATGGGCAATTATAATATGTATTTTATAATTTTTCTAAAGACTGACGCGGAAGTGTTTACGGGTCACAGAAATGGTCGCTACTAACATGCTACTAGTTCAAAATTATCGAGTAGCGACCTATATAAGATCTTTAAGTCATATGTGTTGACATGGTGTTGACATACATCGCTCGCCTGTTATTTGGCTCTAGGGGCTGTGTGGTCGCTGCTCCGAAGCTATCACGTAAATAATATGCTATATTTTCTTTATATCTTGTATTTATTCCTACTTTATAATATTTTTCATTATGTATCAAAACACACGCGCCTATCGCCTTCAAGGGTCCTGACAATAAGATCATTCTAAATACGAATGACGCTTTAAATTAGATCCGGTCAGTAAAAAGTAACAAAGGGATCGCAGATTCCTTACAGTATGTAGGTATGGGCAATACGTATACGCTTAGTATCTCTAAGTAGTCTGTGCATTTCTAAGTATGGTAAGTATGGGCCAAACCGGCCAAACCTTTCAACCGAATTTTAAAACAATTATCCCCGACCAATTGACCAGAGACTTTTATTATTATTATTATTTAACCATTTATGCACACACACATAATATACAGACAAGAAGAAGAAACAGAAAAATAGGTACAAAGGTGATGCTGGCTTTGCATACACGTTAAAATTAATTACCGTGTACCATTACTTTTATATTTTCAGAACAATATCAATGGTTTTTGTTATCATGGCACACTCAATGCTCGCTTGTGTGGGGTTTATAGATAATCCAGAATATTTAGAAAAGGTACGTAGAAGAAAATTAATTGTATAAACTCAGTTCTTATTTGTTAATGAATGTTTGAAACGTCCTATTCGCAAAAAGGCCTAGTAGCACAACGTCATATTAGCTGAACTGGCAAAGTACCTACAGTCAAAAATTACTATCACTTTTCGTCATGGCTCTTCATATATTTTATTTTAAAAGAAAATTGCAAAAAAAGAAGAATTAAAGCAATATTGTATTAAGGCGAGTCAACCGTCCGATGATGGTGTTAAAAAGATTTCCGGTCTGATGAAGGGATTTTTTTTTCACATATCCTATATTAGTACGACTTTGAGGTAGGTCGAAAGCTCTTCGGTTAATTAGGCGGCTATCACTACGTGGGATACTAATATTTACTTTCTCTAAGAGCTTGGGGGAATCTATCAGAACTAATTTATTATTATTAATATAAAAATAATCGATAGAACAGAAACCTGTAATTCGGGCAACCTGTAGTTCCTGTAAACCTGTAGTTCGGCCTTGGGGGAATCTATCAGAACTAATTTATTATTATTAATTTAAAAATAATCGATAGAACAGAAACCTGTAATTCGGGCTCACACTCGAGGGTGGAGGCGACGCTGCCTGCCCAGAAATTCAGAGCCTCGGTTGTGCAGCTCCGTGACCTCGTCGCATCGATTAGTGCTGCAAATATCGACTCGCTTCCGGTCATGGTCCAATCAATGGTGGGAAGTGACAACGCGTGGGACACAGTCGTTCCCTTCTGCGAGGAAGTGATAGTCACAAAGTATGCGGTGGAAAGGGAGCGGAAGTATACAACTGCCCTTCTTATCCGTAGCAGACGCACCGGGCACCGAAAATCGTAACATGATGGCCGGCCGCCACAGGGTGTGGCCCGTGGGTGGAACTTGGAATTTGTAGCCTCAATTGACCGTGCCGTGATCCGAGTTTTCCTCCCATGGGGAACTGTGACTGTTAACGGCCACAGTGGATGACAGGGTCCGCATCAGGTTATGCGGGCCTTAATCTGACCGAGAAAGTGACCAGTACATAGGATAGGGTAGGTAGGTATGTAGGATTCCAACGGACCCTACTTCCGCTTACCCATCGTGTTGCTCGACGAGGTGGGCAAGCTCTTTGAAACAGTTATTGCAGACGCCTCGTCGGGTAGCTTATGCGGGTGGGACCGGAACTGGCGAAATTAGCCCGGGGTAGGGTCGTCTTGGCGGTGTCTCTAGACATCGCTAATGCCTTCAAAACCCTGCCCTAGAGTTGCATCAGCGAGGCCTAGGGAGGGCTCCGGTATCACCGGATGCCACCCTACCTCTGTCGCATGATCGAGGCCTATTTGACGGACAGGGCCGACATTTACACCGGTCACCAGGGAGAGTGAAAGCGGCGAGAGATTGGGGTCGTATCTGTGGGTCCTAGGATATGACTGGGTGCTGCGCGCCGACCTCCCTAGCGGCGTCAGCGTAGCAAATTACGCTGACGACACGCTGGTCCTGGCGCAGCAGTCATACCAGGCAGCGGCTGAATTTGCGACACGCGGGGTTGCGACAGTCGTTGAGAGGATCCGGCCTTGGGACTTGAGGTGGCCCTGCACAAGTCCGAGGCCATGTGTTTTCATGGTCCTCGGAACGCGTCACCGCCGGGTTCCCAAATAACAGAAGAAGGAGTTCACATAGGCGTCGAGTCGACGATGAAGTACCTGAGACACCTCGTCCTCACCGGTGAAATTTCGTGGAGCATTTCCGACGTTTGTGTCCCAGACTGGAGCGGTTCGGCGCTGCCCTCTAAAGAATCTTGCCTAATCTAGGGTGTTCAAACGCCTCCTGCTGGAGGCTCTACGCGGGGTTCGTGCGGTCCATGTCCCTTTACGGTGCACCAGTGTGGGCACGTTCCCTGAGGCGGCGACCAGCCCGCTGTTTGAACGCGTCCCAAAGGGTCATGACTATCCGGCTGGTCCAGGGATACCGCACGGTTTCCGGTGAGATGGTGAGCCTCCTTGCCGGATTGCCGCCATGGGATCTGGAGACAAAAGTCATTTGGGAGTGGCGTGAGGAGGCGAAACGCCGGGGCGAAAATCCGTTGTCACGACAAATCGTGGCTCGACGGACAGACCTCCAGCAGGATCTCTTGGAGAGAGCGTCTATCGCAACCCAGTGCTGGGCACGCCACAATTGAGAGGCGCCACTGCATCCTGACCTTTTTTGTTTTTTTATATTTTATAGGCTCGCGCTTGATCACTATCTCACTCGTTAGTAAGCGATGGTTTGGTCGACGGTGAGACACGCTTGCATAGAAATAACCTATTCACTCTTGACTTAAAGACTCCTAGATTTTTGCTGTCGGGAAACACAGACTCCGGCAGGGAATTCCGCTCCCTAGCTGTACGCATAATAAAAGTGTTTCCAAAACGTTTTGTTTTGTTTGTCGGACATGCCACCGTCCGGGTGAATCCATCAGACATATTATCTCTGGTTGTTCTCGTTTGGCTAACGGCGAGTACTCAGGCATAACCAAGTGGCCAGGATTATTCACCAGCAACTTGCTTTGAAGTACAATCTAGTGGATTCTGAGGTACCGTATTACAAGTATGTGCCCGACCCAGTTCTCGAAAACAGCCATGTCACGTTGTACTGGGATCAGTCTATCATCACTGATAGGACTATTGTTGCCAATAAGCCGGATATAGTGGTGATAGACCGATTAGCGCGCCGCACAATGATAATCGATGTCACCATCCCGCATGACGAGAACCTCGTGAAAGCTGAGAAAGAGAAACAAATCAAGTATCTCGACTTAGCACACGAGGTTGTCGACATGTGGAATGTGGACTCGGCGATCATTGTGCCGATTGTTGTTACGGCCAACGGCCTGATGGCCAAGAGCCTCGACGACCATCTGTCGAGGCTGTCATTACACGGTTGGATCAAGGACCTGATACAGAAGGCAGTACTCCTCGATACGGCTCGCATTGTGAGGAGGTTCCTGTCTCTGGAGTCCTAACCACCGGTAGCTTGGACCCTGCTCCCGACACCGGTGGACCACCATTATTTTTTAAATTTTAAAATGTTTTTTTTATGATTTGTTTCAACAAAGAAATATTTAAAAATGTAAATAGTAGATGTGTAAAAAATTTAATAAACGAAGTAATAATAATAGCCTTTTATTCCTAAACATAGGGTTACAAGAGGTCTCTAAGTTCGGTGTGCCTTTTGGCATAGGCCTCCTCCAATTCCTTCCAATGGATCCTGTCTCTTGCTACTCTCAACCAGAATGGTCCCGCTGTCTGTTTCAAGTCATCTTCCCATCTCCTGACTTGACGACCCCTACCTCTTTTGCCGTCTCTCGGTTGCCAGAGGGTGACTTGCTTGCTCCATTTGTTAATGGGGTGGCGTAGCATATGTCCAGCCCATCTCCATTTTTGGACGTCTATCCGGGTAAGAATGTCTGTGAGTTTTGTTCTTGTTCTTATATCAACGTTCCTGACTCTGTCTTTGATTTTTAACCCTAGCATGCTTCTTTCCATGGCACGTTGGCATTTTGTTAGCCTTTCCCTGTGGTGAAGTGTTATTGACCAAGTTTCACAGCCATAAGTAAGAACTGGTAGAATACAGGTCTCGAATGTTTTCTTTTTTATGTGATTCCTTACTTTTCACTATTCCTTCAGTGGCCAGTATTTTCGCCATCCTTGGGCTATTCGCCTGTTTATTTCCTTTGTCATTTCTTCTGAAGGGGGTATTGTCTGTCCTAAGTAAATATATTCTTTGACATATACGATCTTGTTGCCATCTACCATAACGTCTATTTCACTTGAGTTTGTCATCAATTTTGTTTTACTGGCATTGATTTCCAGACCAACTTCTCTACTTATATTTGCTAGGCTCTGCATCATTTCTTCTATTGCTGCTGGATTATCTTCAAGAAGCACTAGATCATCGGCAAATCTTAGGTGATTTAGGCGAGCTCCATTAATGTTCAGACCTAAGTGGTCCCAGTTTAGCTGCCTAAAGATGTGCTCGAGTACGGCGTTAAATAGCGTAGGGGAGAGAGGATCGCCTTGGCGTACGCCCTTTTTGATAGGAAATGATTCTCCTGTTATATATGCTCTTAAGTATTTCTATATAGATGCTCTGGACCCCTTGTTGTTCAAGGCTCCGCCATATGTATTGGTGCCTGAGGCTGTTGAATGCCTTTGAGTAATCTATAAAGGCCAAGTAGATTTGTTTATTGTACTCGTTATACTTCTGTATCAACTATTTTATTGTGTGAATGCTATTGTGCCGAAGTCCTTTCTAAATCCTGCCTGCTCTGCGGGTTGGCTTTCGTTTAGTGTTAATGATATTCTTTCCAGGATCACTTTAGCAAATACTTTATATATGTTTGATATTGGAGAAATTGGCCTATAGTTCCCAATCTCGTCTCTAGGGCCTTTTTTATGTAGTAGAATTATGTGACACTCGGTCCATTCTTCTGAAATTTGCCTTGTTTGTAAGATTTCATTGAAAAGTTTAGCCAGCACAAGACTGATTTCCTCTAAGGTTCCCTTGAGCATTTCATTAGGTATCTTGTCCGGCCCTGGGGCTTTCTCGAGTTTTTGGGATTTTATTGCCTTGATTACCTCTGAGGCAAGGATTTCTGGCACTTCGTCTACTTTGTTTTCTTTTGCTTCGTTTACTTCAGGAATTGTGGCCAACCCCGAATTGAATTTATCAGAATACAATAGGCGGTAATAGTCCGTAGCTAGTTTCTGTATTGAGAGTCGATTAGTTACGGAAGATTCGCGTTGCTTTAGTTTCGATATCCATTCTTTCCCATGTTCGCTTAGTTGTTTGTTTGTTTTTCGCCTTTTTGTTTCCTCCTGTTCTTTTTATATTTTCTTCCAAAACTCTATTTCTTTTGTCCTTACGGTCTTTCCTCATATTCTCCTTAATTTCCTTGCTAAGGTTTGCATTTTTTTTGCGTCTTTCCTTGTCCCCTTTATTTGATATTAGTGTTCTTCTTTCGTCTAATAGTTCTAGTGTCTCTTTGCTTAAATAGCTTTCTTTGCTTCTGGGTTTGCTGACTAGCATCTCTTTCAATTTGTTTTGTAATCTTCTGTTTTTAATCCCAGTTTCTGCGTCGGAGGTAATAATTTCACTGAGTGATTCTGTTGTGCGGGAATTAGTGGAATGACTGTGTTCTGATATTTGATACAGCTTACCATTATTTGTTAGGTTTTTCTGGATCTTTTGGGTTGGTTTAGGCTTAAGCAGCTTCTTACCATACGGTGGTCTGTGTTAAAGTTGAGGTTTTTAACTATGTTGGTATCTGTGAACGCGCTTGATTAGTTCGTTATAATAAAGTCAATTTCAGTTTTGAATTTTGCACCTGGGGAGGACCACGTCCATTTGCTTTTTGTTTTTTTGTAAAAACGTGAGTTCATTAAAATAAGGTTATTTTCCAACATGAATTCTACTAGTTTCTGCCCATTATGGCTTCTTTTGCCATGCCCAAGCTTCCCAATTGAGAATTCTTCTCCAGTTTGCCTTTCTCCAACCTGTGCGTTAAAGTCGCCCATGATTATTATGTTGTTGTTGTAATGCGGTTTCATTGCTTCTGAGATACTCTCATAGAAATATTCTATGTCTGGTTTCCTCGCTTGTTCTGTTGGGGCATATATTTGAAAAATGGCCCAGTTTTTCTTGTAACCCGGAAATTTTAAATGAACCACCGCAATTCTGTCAGAAACTCCTTCAAATAAGGAAACCTACTCCTTTTTGTCCGGTGTGTTCTCTTTTGTGAAACATGATATAGTCGTTCCTCACTTCTATCCCTTCTCCTGGCCTTTTCATGTCATTGATGCCCATTATGTCCCATTTTATGTTGGATATCGCTATTTCTAGTTCTTTTAGGCTCTCTTCTGTTCTTAGTGTCCGAGTATTCAGTGTGCAGACATGTATATGTTCAGTGATCTTTTTATCTTGGTTTATCTGTATTGATTTCTTATTGTTAAGATTTTTTATAGATAGGTTTGCTTTAGGGTGTTTCGAATTATAATATTTTGATCCAGATGGAGGGTGTTTGTCTTCTTCCCCCACGGTGACAAGCCGGCTTGGGGTGCAATTTATGAGTGTTGTGTTTGGTAATGTGGTTGTTGGGGTTGTTTGGATCCGGGTGTCGCATATTAGTTTCTTGTGAGATTTGATAATGAAGCTGATCTCCCGCGCTCTACATAGTTCCGTATATTTGGTGTGATTATTTCCTTTGTCGCAGTTTTAGAGGGGGCGTTGTTCGAGGTGGTCAATGTACTTTGGGTATTACCTGCATTGGCTTTCTTTTGTGATGGTATTTTCGGTGACCCTGAAGTCTCTCTTTTCCTCTTTTCTCTGTTGTTTTCATGTGTTTTCTTTATTATCAGTTTGTCGTATTTTATGAACGCTATATTCCCTTTTTTCTTTTCCTCTTCAACTTGCAGCCGCAGTTGTTAACGTTTTTCTATTATTTCTTTAGGGTTATCCTCTTTGATATTTACACTTTCTTGCAGGTTAGATCTGTTTCGCAGAATCATATGTTTTTTCCATGTAGTTGTGAGTGAGACTACAACAGGGCGATTTTTATTGAGCTCTTTTTTACCGATTCTGTAAACATTATTAATTTCGAAGACTTCAAAATGAACTCCCATTTCTATTATAATGTCTTTTATGTAGTCTACTAGCTCCGTTTCTGTTGTTGCTTTTCCTTCCTCGATGCCAAAAAAAAAACAAGGTTATTTTTGCGCTTATCCTTATCAACGAATTTAAGTTTTAACTCTAGCTCACTTATTTTATTTTTGAGTTGGGCGTTCTTCGGTGACCGCTTTAAGCTTTTCGTCTAGTGCTGCCATGACATTTTGTGTTACTGAAGTTGTTATAAGTTTAGTTTGTTGGTCTAACTTTTCGTTTATTTATTGAAGCTTAATTACGTTGGTTTTTTTGTTTCTATCATTGAATAATTTGATTTTACCTTTTGGTAATTGAATAGGTTGTTTGAAAATACTCATACTAAAATATTTGTTTTCGGTTTGTAAAGATTTTGAGATTTTAATGAAGACTATCTTCGTAACGGCAATACTGCAGTATTCAAATTGTTAAGTGAAGCTGATTATAAATCTCTATTACAAAAACATTTGCCTCTACCCGAGGTGGTACTCAAATAGATAATATTTTTCTAACTTCACTTGTGAAGTTGGATCTTATAACTCCTTCTTGAGTTACCATCGTCTTATGTGGGCTCGTTTTTAGACGTTGTGAGCCGCTGAAAACCTTTTAATGTTCATGTAACAACAAAAAACCCTCTTCTTAGTCCGCATTATTATGCAACTATGGAACCCTATTATTGCGCGTGACCCGAAACGCACTTGGGCGGCTTATTTTTACTTTTAGGATGTTTTTATTTTTCTAAATTTTAACGAAATAATTAATTTGAAGTTTATGTGTTCACCATTTAATTTATACATAAAATAACATAAATCAAGCCTTTTTCCACTAGAGTAGTTACAAACTACTCTTGTGCTTCATTCACGTTAATAAACGCACGCAAGTTATAAGTATTGCGCACGGTCTTTCTAAACATCACTAATAAAACTCCATTTTAATTAAGTTCCTTGTTTACTCTTTCAGTTGTATAATTTCGAGCCGATGAAGGTGGTGTTTAGCGGAACGCTAATAATGCAAACATTTCTGGTGATGTCCGGGTTCCTACTGATCTACAACGCTCTGCTACATGGTGAGAAGCGTAGGATCACGTGGGGTATGCTGCCGCAGTTGATTGTATTGAGGTGGTTGAGGTAAGAATCGTTCGTTACGTTTGTGCGACTGCTAAGCGTGAGGCCCCGGTTTGGATTTCCAGGTCGAGCAATGTGATATTAGACCAGAATCGATAATTTTTGAAACCGAAAAAATAATAGTAGGTTAAAACCCACTGGAAAAGGAAGAGTAGATAACAAAAATGAAAGGAAAAATATTTTACGGGTGATCTGAGGTCGGGAAGTGGAAGGGGCTTTTAGGGTAAAAACGTTTTATCTCGTCCTATAGAAAATAATTGAATATAAAAATTTTAATAACCAAGTTTTAAGTTTTAATTTTTATCTATTAAAAAAAAGATCAAAAAGCCCACCAACTTTTAAAAAAGGCAGATATTTTGACGTGAGACTTATCGATTGAAAATAAGGGTGCTTTTTTTCGATATTAAGTCAAAATAAAGTGAAAACACAAATATTTAAAATCAAAAAAATTACAGTGTGTTTTGGACATAAAAAGGTAAGTTTTCACCTAGTGATTTTTTTTTTGTATCTAAAAAATAAAAATAAAAAACCAAAAACTTGGTAACTTGTATTTTATCACATAAATTTTGAGGTTATGTGAAAAAAGTGTTGAAACAAAAGTTGTAGATTTTTTTATTACCTACAACTTTGCCATTTAACTTTTTCAGGAAGTTTTGCTGGAAATCGAGATAAATCGTTTTTACCCTTTAAATTATTTTTCCTTTCATTTTTGTTATATTCTCTTCCTTTTCCAATGGGTTTCATCCTACTATTATTTTTTTCACTTTTTATCATTTTGAAAGGCTTCAGCCCTGGTCTATATTGCGTTTATCCATTAGAAATTACTCAGTAGCAGCCCGGAGTTTGGAAGTTGGCACTGTGACACCCCCGTGCCTCGGCAAGGATGTTACGCCGTTAGTCCTACGCCTGATATATCTCCGGTCCTGTTGGATTGCCGTTCGAGTGAGAGTGAAGGAACAGAGAGTGCACGTGTTTGCGCACACACGTATGCAATATAATATCTGATGCGTTGATGGTTAGTCAAAATCCTCAGTAAATAAGACTCCTCAGTATAATACTAGTAGACTACGATCGATCCAAACGATCGATGGATGGCATAATGGATCAGTCGTCACCTCGATCGACAATTACTGCTGCAAAAGCTACGATACCACTTAACTGACGTCGATCATTGTCACTGCCTCGTTAAGTCTTAAGTCGCATGGTTGGTCGTTGTGCTGAGGCCTTTTTGGTCTCCTACGGAGTTTTTTTTGCCCTTATTGTTATTTCACTTTTTTTATTGTTTATCTCTCGTGTTTCCTGTGTGGATCACAAATATGTTTTCCTTCTTCTATTTTCTTTCTTTTCTTACGCCTGCTGAGAGAAGGCTCCACAAGCTATAGACAAAGTGTCAAGCTATCAGTAAAAGTAATTGCTAAAACGCAAAAATGTTAGGGATTATTCGTTGGCAATGCCACACCTTTTTGATTTTGTACCAATCGCTACCGTGACGCCTTCGTTGACAGAATTTCATTTGTCTTGTAGAAACTTCGGTATTGTCGGTCAAAAAAAGTATAATTTTCTATCGGGCATGTACAAAAACGGGTCACAATAAATGATGATTCGCATTATTTTAATCTTGTATTCATTCAGAGTCGTTATCTGCTAAGATCTTTTAGTTACTGTTAGCCTACCAAACACCACATTTTCTATTTACAGATTAACACCGCTGTATGCAGTTATATTAGGTCTGACGGTGACCTGGTTCCGGTTCGTCACAAATGGTCCATTGTGGCAGGTCAGTTTTGAAATTTATATTAATTGTTTTTGCGTTGAGCACGAAATGAGTCTCCGGAGCATAAGAGCTTTTTCTTTCTTTCTTTTAAAACCACACAATAGGATTACTCCAATATCGTGGGTGCATTTACAGACATTTAAACTAACTCACATACAGAAACAACTAGTCCTTCTGTAGGCCATACAAATATTTGTTTCGTGCGGGAATTGAAGCCACGACATGCAGCAGCCAACCGCTCATCAAAATGAAAGTGATGGGTTTTCAATGGCTTTTTTTTTGGGTGATAAATCATCCAATGACTTCACCCGCTCTGGGTGAAACGGGAGGGCGTGTCAGACTTTTACTGACTAAAACCCACCCGTGTTCCTTCAGTTGCTTGTGCCAGGGCCGCGGTAACTCTCTATCAAATTTGACTGCGACCCAGACAGGCATCGGCCCTAGCGGGCCCCGTCACTTTTGCTGACATATCTTTGAGGCGCGCGTGGAACACTACGCGCCATCGACTCGGGCCTGGTCCTTATCGGACGTCGAGCTACCCATTACTCGCCGTCCGCAAGCCCGAGCCTACGGTGGCCGGGAATCGGCTTGCGACTCCCGACGCCCGGGGCATCTCCTGCGGTGGCTAGGGGCATGAGAGCGTCTCCTTTGCGTCTCCCTCACGCGTTCCGCCTCCTCCTTTGCGAGCATTACTGCTTCGCAGAAGGAGGAGACAGCTTCCCATGCCCTCTCGCTCCGTACCATGGCCTGAACCAGGGCAGGACGCGAGAGGTTGCCAACGCCGATCGCCTCCATGAGGACACGGCTGTGCTCCGCCCAAGCAGGGCAGAGCTTCACCGTATGCTCCACCGTGTCCTCCGGATGGTCCACACAATGGTGACACCCGGTCTTTTCCTTCCGCCTTATCCTGAACAGGAACCTCCCGAAACAGCCGTGTCCGGTGAGGACCTGCGTCAGGCGGAAGGTGAGGACGCCGTGGCGCCTCTCAAGCCACTCCTCAAAGAGGGGCCGGGTTTTCAATGGCTAGGCTATTTGAATATTGAAAATATACTACAAATTTTGGTCATCGTACCATATAGTAGCGTATTAAAACATATTTCACTTTATTGTAAACTAAAACATGGATATCTTTTTCAAAATAAACGACAAAATTACATAATAATTTTTGAATTGTTATCTATGATGGGAACGCCCTGTTGACGTCACACACGAGTAAACATAGCAGCTACGACTGATTGTAGTTCGCATTCTATGTTTTTGGGTGTTTTATTCGACCTTTGAGCTATTTCTGAAACAGTTTTTTGATTAATCTTATAACTAGCGACATAAATATTAGTTTTGAATCTAAAAATAGAGTCAAATTTTGTGCGAGCCGATAACAGGATTTATGGATTTGTGGTTGCAGATTTCTTTATTAATAACGGTGATTACTATGCTGCGGAACACAAGAATGTGAAAACAGAAGTGTAAGTACCACGTAGAAATTATTTATTTCGAAACCTTTATGAATGCTTATCATTCAGAAGTTTTGTAAAATCTCATTTTAAGTTATGTTGATATGCTTAAAATTTCCTGTAAATTCTCTTTGTCATGTTCTTTGCTATTATTTCACAGGTCTGCAAGGAAATCCTATGGAGGTGATGAGGTTGGTCACGTCTAGCTACAACGAGAGCATGGGGTTTGTACAGTTAAGTTTAATAGTTTAATAGTTTATTTATTTCACAATGGGATTGCAAAGTGTACAGTTAAGTGTAAATCGTGCACAGAGCACAAAGTAAGAACCAAACCATATAATGTGACGATGATTATTAAGTTATAAGCTGTCAGTGCCACGACTGTGCTGCTTCAGCTGGAGAAGCAAGCATGCAGTTGTTTTTTTTTTGATGAGGGGTCCTTCACCGCTCTGATGAACCTATGCTATTGGAAAAAACCTACTCTGTCCTCTGTAAAGTAGGGACTACTATAAAATATATTACTGTGCAACAGATGTCTAAAAAAGGAGTACCTCACAGACCGAGTTCATCAGCACTTTATACTGAATTTATTTCAGAAGCCATAAAGAGAAAAAATTATAAATGTGTATTGCTAAAATATCAGCATGATTTTAAGCATAGTGATGTTAGGCAGCATTCATTGCACTGTTTTATAATGAAACCATCTCCAGAAATTAAAGCAGATGTAGACAAGTTTGTTGGCGTGATGAAAGCAACATTTACTGATACTGTAATAAGTACCATCGAAGAAGCAACAAGGAGGCAGAACAAAAGCAGCTTATTCGTATGAAATGCCCTATCACAGCTTCAAAGGCACATGAAGTAAGTGTTTGTCATACACTTGATGGTTCATTGGTGGCTACTATAATGGGGGCAAAAATAACTGATACAGCTGCAATGAGAAGAGGTAGAAACTATCCGTCCAAAAAACATTAAGTAAAAAAATTAAAAGAAAAATCACCCCATGTGGGCTTTTTGTATGCAAAGAGAATCCCATGATTGCGGCATCACCTGATGGTTTAATGAAAAATGCCCTACTAAGGCAAAAGCTAAGTACAGTTATTTGAAAAACGGTGTTATCACAAAAAAATGTAAGTCACAGGTGCAACTGCAAATGTATGCAACGGTTGTAAGAAAGTGCTGTTTTTGTGTTGCTGATAGCAACTTTGAAGAAACAAAAAATGTAAACATCATTTTAGTGACTAGTTGGTGATTATCTTAATAATTTAATACAAAAGTTAGCTATTTTGCGAAAAACAAATATTTACCCTTTTTGTATAGTAACACAAGTCTGTGATAATGATTAAAAAAACAGATTCTCTATTTCTTGTTTAATTGTATTGTTTACATTATTTAATAACAAAATCCTGCAAATTTATTAGAGCGCATGCAATAATAATGACATGATCAAGTACACGACGTATGTTAGTATAAATCACTGAATGTTGCTTTAGCATAATTATGGAATTCTCTTACTCGCCTAATTACTCTTTCAATATGAATTCGCAATTATTTTAGTTTGTCGAACTTCAGTTTTTGATAACTTTTCACCAGCATTTACACTGGGTGGCCTTAATAGTTTCATGCCCTTTTCATGAAGTATCTGTTCAAGGTGCTTGAAGCCTCTGTCAGCTAAAACGACATTTCCCTGTTGTAATCCATCTAGGAAGTTTCAGTATTCTATTATGGTAAGATCACTTGTTCTACCTCCAAATCCTTGAGAAACATAATTAACTAAACCATCAGGCGTGCATGGTAGTAAATACTTCATAGTATTCCCCTTTTTGTACTCCGACCATGTCAGTGCTTGATGAAGAGCCTTTGATTGTTTTTGTATGTCGATTTCTAGACAATCGATGATGCAGCTGGCATTATGATAGTTATGTCTAAATGCAATTGGAATATTCATTTTTATGAAACTTTTATCTAAGTCTACAACGAGTTGTCTTAAATAACTACTTATTATTGGTAAGTTTCTTAAAAATAATTTACTGGCATAAGACATTTTCTAAACTAGAGGATAATTTTGGTATATCATTATACACCAAAATTCCTCTAGTTCAGAAAATATGCTGTTCAATCAATTTTTTTTTTCAAGCATAGGAAAATGTGTTCTGTTTTTATATTTGTATGTTTATGCAACAACGGAATTAAAAAAAAACATTTTGGAAATAGAATACTCTTTATTATGTACACCATATAAGTTACAGAAAGTATAGACGAAGAAAACATTACACTGCGTGACACAATGGGCGGCCTTATCGCTAAAAGCGTTCTTTTCATGACAACCTCTGGATGGATTTTAAACATGAAAGGAAAGACAGTACTGTAGGTAGTCTAATTATACATAAAATAAATACACATATATAGACAATATACAGTAATATGTATGGAACAAAAACATAGAAATCAAGAAAAACAACTATTAAAGAGAGAGATAGTGATTCTTTACCAAAGTTTTAAAATGGGCAGAGATTGAGATTATTGACACGGGCAAAGCATTCCACAAATGCACCGCTTGAACCGTAAAAGATTTGTCGTAAAAGCTGGTGGAATGCGTCGGCATCTCTAGTCTCAAGTTTTCCGATGACCTCAGATATCTATGTGTGTCATGAAGGAACTTGAAACGTTCTTCGTCAATCGTTAAATCGTTCAATATTCTCATTGGTATCTGTAACATTACTATCAGAGTCAGTAACCCTTGTTAATAATGTAGATACAAAAGGTGATAAAAGACCACTTTCAAAACAAGAAATATCACCATCAGATTTATCATCTTCAAGTAAAATTATTAAGTAGTATTATGTACTACTAACCTTCAAAATCCACAGCCCAATACATTTTTCTCCATAATATGCAATAGTCCTGCACCAACCGTCGATTATCCCTGTATGCTCTACGCAACTGCGCCCAAGAACAAAGGTGCAGGACTATTGCATATTATGGAGAAAAAATATATTGGGCTGTGGATTTTGAAGGTTTAGTGGATCGATTGCCCAAAACTGTAGGAGGACTACCGGCCCCTGCCCGACCACTGTCGAACTAAACGGCTATAAAATGGCAGGGGGTGACTTGCACACTCAATTAATGGGCCCCCATAAAGGGTCGCTAGCACTTTAGTGACGTAGCGCCTAGGGGGCAACATATACGGAGATGCTTGAGGAGTGGAGAGGCTATCAGGAAAATCCCGGTCAAGATCCCTACCAGCACCCTACGGGTTAACTGCCTTCCTTCGAGCACGTTTGCTCATGCAAATTTCCACTCAAGCCTTGGATGGCTCCACTTAAAGCAAGAGAGAGGTGAGAACTCTGGTCACAGTCAGTTTTCACTCCAACCGGCCAATAAAGGCAAGCCAGAGATGAGGAACAAGACTTCTCCCTGGAGACCAGGTCCGTGGGGTCGCCACTGCCCACCAGCTCGCCATTAAGCTGCTCTGCGGATTGTATCTCTCTTAGTCTGGCCCCTCACCCTAGGCATGTTGCGGCAAAGCAAAATCTACCGGCACAAACCTAGGGATCATTGAAGCGCGCAAAGCCCACCACGACGTCAACGTAGAGATACTGCGGTGGGGAGATTATTTATATATTATTATTATTAATTTATTATTCTTATGGTATTTATTAATATAGTAACCCGATTTAGATAAAAAAATATTAAGAACCAACATGTTACTCACGTTTGAAACAAACAGAACAACTATTTACATCTATTGAAATTTAACAAAACCTTACAAAAAACAATTATCATCTTGATCTCATTCCATTTACCATATCATAAAAACAAATTGCAATGGTGGCAAATCCTGGCTTGACGATAAGCTTCGGTTAGTTCATTGTTTTGCTGGTTTATAGTTATAGGTCCTAGTTGCATTCGGACAGTGGCAAGCGAAATGCAATGTCTTATAGCACCAGATCGGGTGATAATAAAAGAATCCATGGTTTGGCTATTCACAATATCACGATGACGGCTGGATTGATTTGTGTAATCAATCGGACGTGGCCCTTGGGTGTTACACTTCACTTCACCAGTTTGTTGATACCGTTGCACCCAGAAGAAATAATAATAATTAAGAAATAATAATTATAATTATTTTAAAATTTGCAGTATATCGTAAACAAAGAAGTAATTGCCTGCAGACAGAACTGGTGGAATCACCTGCTTTATATAAACAATTACTACGACAACTCTCAGTGTATGCAGCAAACTTGGTAAGTACTTCTTTATCGAATGCTCGAAGTTATACCTACTTATATATACAAAAATAGACCAGATGGCACACAAATCCTCCAAAGCGCTACCAAAGTTATCCGCGCGATTTAAACAGGCCGAACAGAGCAACCGTCGGGTAGTTGGCTACCAGAGACAACACCCGTCTGATCAGAGGATCCTCCCTTCTCAATCCTCCTGTGCCATTCTTATTTGGGATCTTTCCGTTACAGAGATATTGGTAATGGAAAAAATATATTTGAAAAATCGCCTAAATTTAAAATATTTACAACGCTTGGAAGCCAACATTGAAAATCTCTCGGCTGAATTATGAAATGTTAATCGTGCTTTCTGTTTCTTATTAATTATGAATGCAGTAACTATATCGCTATCTTTTACAGGTACATAGCTGCCGACACTCAGTTGTATTGCTTCGGTGTGATAGTCTACGTGTTCTGTACCACTGCACGCACCAGAAAGATATTTCTCCCGATAATCTTCGTGATCGGGTGTATTATCCCTGGTGTTGTAACCTATATATACAACTTGGATGGATCTTTAATTGTTTCGCCTGAGTAAGTAGCATTTAAATCGAATTGACATTAATAAACTTTAGAATACAGCATAACATCTACTCATGATATACAGGCTCAGTTTTTCAAGTGGGCGTGAACAAAAGCGTGGGCGTGGGCAAAAACACTAAAAAATCTCATTTAAAACTATTTTTTTTTTACCGCCTCTGCAGGGCAATCCACAACATCTTCATGAACGAACCAACCTTCAACCACTCGTTCAGACGTGGCCACACTAATCTCGCCAGCTACACCATCGGCCTGTCCATTGGATACCTGATCTACCACTGGCAGAAGAAGGGCATCGATCTCAGTAGGTTGCGGGTAAATAAATTTTACATCAAATTCAACTTTATTGGCATTTATCGACATGGACCGACACACCTAATCCAAATACAAACTAAACCACAAAGTTATTAACCGCAGTTTGGTGGTACATGTGAAGCGAAAAGTCGCACTATCCGGAAGTAGCGACACACTCGCCCAACGTGCTCGAAATCATAATCCACAGCAGCCTAAACTGCCCGATCGTCCAGCAGGTGATCGACGACGAGCTGCTGTCTGGCCATTAGCCAGTGCTCAACGTCTTGTCAGATATAACCCGACTCTCGCCTCCAGCGCCACGTCGTAAAACGGATTGGACCAAATTTCAGGAAGTGACAGAGACCACCACTCCTACTGGCCCATTGTTACCGCCGCTGACGTGGACGGGCTGGCAGCGGAGATCACCGTTTGCATTCAACTCACCTATGAAGAGGCGACAACAGAAAGCACGCAGCCGCAGGGGTTAGCTAGAAAACCCCTGCCCAACTACCTACAAGTATTGGTCGCCAAGACTAGGCGCCTACGCAAACGATGACAAGCCACCCGATGTCCCACTATGAAAGCTGAACTTAACAATCATGCGGAGAAGGTCAGTGCCAAGCTGCAGGCATATAACGCCGAGAGAATTATGTAGATTCCATGGATGGAGACTGGCCGGCAATTCACAGACTTTGCCAGCAGTTATCGAGTACCCCAGCTCCGGTGCGATCGCTATTGCATAGCGACGGGGCGCCAAGATACGCCGCGCCAGACCACGCGGAGATCTTCGTTGACCACCTGGAGTGTCAAATCCAGCAGAACCCGACTGACAACCATGAACACGTCGCAGCATTCGAGACACAACTTGGAGAGTACTTCACTTCGCCGATAGCTCACGGCGAAGACCCAATTTTTTTCTCGCCTTGTGTTGTCAGACACGCCATACCCCATACCAAGCTTAGGAAGGCTCCTGGTGCGGACGGTATCACCTGCCGTAGCGTATGGTTATGGCGCACCTGTTCACAGGGGTACTGTGCACAGGGACCTTTCCTTCATGTTGGAAGGAGGGGCGCGTCATAATGCTGCCCAAGAACGTGCTGAAGCCGGAGAGCTATCGGCCCATCACGTTACTGTCGACTATGGGCACTCCTGCTGCGACACACAGCACAGAAATGTCGAAGTCCGACACGCCCCGTCGTTTAGTAAGGATGGTCTCTTCCTGCCTGAAAAACAGGACATACAGGGTGGTGGTTGACGGAGCGCTATCAAGCGCCCGTCCCATAGCTGCGGGCATACCACAGGGTAGCTGTGTCTCGCCGGTATGCTATTCCTGTTACACCAATGACATCCCATCGACGTAGGCCCCCACACTCGCGCTGTATGCCGACAACGCCGCGTATGCAATGTTAAACAGGTCGTCGCTAAGGGCAGAGCAGCGCGCGCTCTGCTTCGCCCAGTGCTCTCGTCTTGCCTCCCGCTGCGTGTCAAGCTGTGCGTGTACAAAACGTACATATGTCATCATCACGTATGCCGGCCGCCCCAGCTTGGCTCGCCCTCACAAGCGAGACAACCAAGAAAAGTCTTCGCACGCAGCAAAACCAGACTGCGGTGGATAACGGGTGCCCATCGCTTTGTGAGGAATGACGTCATCATGCGTGACCTCAAGATAGAGAACCTGTATGATTTTTGCGCCAGCCTCGCGTCCAATATGTTCGTGCGTGCCGACGCTTCTGCCTGGCCCTACATCAAGCATACAGCGCCATGGCACGCGCAGCCACCGGACGCCAGGCGCCTACCGCGCGACCTGTGTACTACATAGGCCCTGCTCACTGCCCCCCTCCCTCTCCCCCCCGCAGCCCTACCATCCGAATTGACACCTGAGCGAGCCGTACTTCACTACACGCGGCTCGTTCAAACAATAATACTATACCTCCATGTAGTGTACGTTATGTTTCAAGTTAACATAGGCACGACGTACACTGTAAGCCACACAAATATGACTCTACAAGCAAATAAATTCACAAAAATGGCGTGCTCTTTTCACATGAGCGGTGTGACACAGTACAATACTGCTTACACACAAATAACGGTCCCTTAGCCTGGGCTCGATCTGGATGCGTGTTATGCGGGGGCTATACATCCTCAGTAGGGAGCGTCAGTAAAGTCGGCATCTATGTCGCAGGGTAGCCTCATCTGGCCTGTAATGGTCCGCCATAAGTCTCACCTGGTGGGGACAAGTCGCCAAGGTGCCGTGAAGATACGGCGCGTGACACAGCGACGCGGCGCTCCCACTGAACACGTCGCATCCATGCTCATGGCAGGCTGTGTATACGTCGCATCCATACTCATTGCAGGCTGTGTATACTCGCCTGCCTACTGCCAAGGTCCACAAGGCCAACACATTGAGTACGTGGCCGTTGTTACGGGCACGCAATGGCTCCGCGGGAGAAAGGCCATGTCTAAAATCCGCCCGCCGCACCCCCTTGCGGGGGCGCTGTGAATTGTCGACGGAGCTGAGACACAGTCGGTCTCCAGCTCTACAAGAAGAAACATCAATAAGGAATAAATCTGAAAATACGAATCAAGACAGTATTTTCTTTCATCAACAAGAAACCCCAACAAGCCATACAGTCTAATACACAATCTATCCCGCTTAGCTCCACAAATAAATGAAATCACCATCAACCCAAACCAGCCACTGCACGATATAGGCCTTTCAAATTGCACGCCATTCATCTCCAACTAACCCGAGAGCGCCCTTTTTTAAATGTGATACTTCTATTTTCAGAGATACCGTTACTGCATCTCGCTGCTGCTTCCTCTGGGAGTGGGTCTCATTTACTCCTGCAGCCTGTTCTTCACCGACGCACCTCGACCCTCGATCTACATCAGAGCTGCCTGTGCGTGCGTGCTCCGGCCGACCTTCGGCTTTATATTTGCTTTATTTTTAATCAGTTTCGACTTTAAGATTGATGGTAAGTGCCTTAGTGAATTGAAAACGATAGCATGCCACTGAGAGAGAAACCATCTTTAAAGCTCAAAAGAAAGATATCCGAGCGATTTGTGCATGAACTGAAACATGTTAACATGCAAATCAACTGAAACATGTAAACTTTACTAATTTAGAAATATCAATATATCAATCGTTGCCTGTATTCAAAAATCTCGTGAGGGAGCATGACCTGCCGCTGTGATTATGAATTAACTGTCACCATTTTATTTATTGCTTTTATATTTTAGTATGTATGTATTTATGTATATATTATATAGCATATGTATGTCTTTTATAGTATATAATTTTTTTAACACTGGTATTGTCATACCACTAACAGCCCCACATCGTGTCCAGCAATTATTGTCCATACCTGGTTGCCTGTAAGAGATCGCGGAATGCGATAAGGCCGCCCATTGTATGTGTTTTTAGTTTTAAGTTTCCTTTATAAATGTATTTTATGGTGTAAAATAAAGTATATAATAAATAAATAAATATAAACTTTCCCATAATTGTACATTTAAGAACTAGATTGGACATAAGAACCAACCTAAATAATTATGAAACTTTAAAAAGTGCAAGACTTGCCTGTACACTAAGTGCAATACAACGTAAGCATGCAATATAGCATAACAGCTATGTTTGATTAGAGTGCATTTTGTATGGGCCCTAGAGCATAATTATAATAAACTACCTACGTATATAAAATAATCCAATAATTTCAATTTACTTAAAAACCAATTAAAAAGTATGTAATTCAAAAAGCTTATTATTCTGCTAATGATTATGATGATTATATGAGAAAATTATATACTAATAAAGTTGAGTAATTGTTTCAATTATCATACTTATATTATAAATGTGAATGTAAGTTTGTTTGTTACGCTTTCACGCAAAAACTACTAAACTGATCATCATGAAACTTTATACATATATTCTTGGAGGTATTAGAAGTAACATAGGATAATTTTTAATAAAAAAAATGGCTTCACTGCGATCGAAGCCGCGGGTAAAAGCTAGTATATTTATATAATGTATAGATGATACAATTGTTAAAATTTTTATTTATTTTATTGTATACTTTGCACACCTGCCATGGTAGGATATGGTCTAAAGAACTTATATTAAAATGTCACCCTAAAAACTACCCATATTTCGCAAATAAATGATTCGATTTGAGCAACCATTAACATATTTAAAAATGTCGTAAATTTTGAAAAGTTCTTTACTTCAATTTATATTTTAACGATTACAGTGAAAACTGCTAAGTGGACTGGGGCTCTAGACAAAATTTCATTACATAATTGATGACGATTATCGTAATACCGAAACGGACAAACACCGAAGTAATAACACACCGAATCAGTAGTGCGTTTCGTTTGCCGTTTGTCACATTATCAACGCACAATTGCATAGATGCAAACGCATCTGCATACCCATGCTGTTTCGCGATATTTAAGCGATATAAGCTATGAAAAATAAGTTATAAGGGACAGTGACATTTTGATAGCGATTGTTATTCCCATTCATTTTTGATATTTCATAAATCACTATCACGACGCTTTCGTTAGTAGCATGTCACTTTTGATAAGGTTTCTGAATATGTAAGAAACCCGATACTTTTTAGAGGTCCCGACACATACTTTTCCACTGGCCGCTTGAGTTATCCTGGCAACGCTGTATTTTCACAATTGTGTTATATTTGACTAAATATTTCACCCACCAGACTTGTTTCGTCGCATCGTGGAGTGGCGTGGCTGGACGGTTCCAAGCAGGCTGTCATACTCCGCTTACCTGATGCACGTCTTCTACATCAGGAATTATATAGCTTTCCAGACAATCATCGCGCATACCAGCCTAGTTCTTATGGTGAGTACTATATTCTTCACCGCTCAATCTTTTTATTATCATCATCTTTTCATCAGAAAGATGTCCACTACTTAACATAGGCCTCCTTCAAATATCGCAATATCGACCGGTTACCTACCGGGACCCTACCTACCGACACTAAATACCTATCATACCTACCTACCTATCCTACCTGGCTACCCTACCTACCCTACCTAGCTACCCTACCTACCCTACCTACCTACCCTACCTACCTACCCCATCAACCTGCCCTACCTACCTACCTTACCTACCCTACCTACCTACCCTACCTACCTACCCTACCTACCTACCCTACCTACCTACCCTACCTACCTACCCTACCTACCTACCCTACCTACCTACCCTACCTACCTACCCTACCTACCTACCCTACCTACCTACCCTACCTACCTACCCTACCTACCTACCCTACCTACCTACCCTACCTACCTACCCTACCTACCTACCCTACCTACCTACACTACCTACCTACCCTACCTACCTACCCTACCTACCTGCCCTACCTACCTACCCTACCTACCTACCCTACCTACCTACCCTACCTACCTACCCTACCTACCTACCCTACCTACCTACCCTACCTACCTACCCTACCTACCTACCCTACCTACCTACCCTACCTACCTACCCTACCTACCTACCCTACCTACCTACCTTACCTACCTACCCTACCTACCTACCTACCCTACCTACCTACCCTACCTACCTACCCTACCTACCCTATCTACCTACCCTACCTACCTAATCTACCTACCTACCCTATCTACCTACCCTATCTACCTAATCTACCTACCTACCCTACCTACCTACTCTACCTACCTACCCTACCTAAAACCGTCACAAAGAGGACTCCCCCTAAAAAGCTGGACCGACCATCACCAGTGACACCTATATCCTTTGAGATCGGGAGCCCGCCTACCCAAAGGAGTAAAGTCGCCGAGGCTAGGATAGCCTCAAACAAGATCAAGGCCCTAATGACAACCTCCAAAACAACAAGAAACGACATTAGGGCGGAGGTCAAGGCGCAGGCAGACCGGCTCTACCAGCTGGTAAAAGAGCTCGAACAGGGAAGAGCCCCCCCAACCGCAAAGACCATGGCATCGATCGGGTTCCAAGTCCAGGAGGAGCCAAGGGTTGAGCTAGCCCTCCCCCCGTGCTCAGAGGCTATCAGTGAGGTCGAGACAAACTCCCTCAAGCGAGCTCTAGAAGAGCATAGCCGAAACTTGGCCGAGAACAGCCTAAAAATGGATAGGCTGAAAGAGGCGCTACAAGCTAGCCGAGACCAGATGGTCTCTTATGCTAGTGTGGCAGCAAGTCGGCCATCCAATCAGGTTCCGAAACAAACTACACTACATTCCATAGTAGTGTCGGCCAGGGATGAGAAGGAAACGGGGGAGCAAGTCCTGGACCGACTTAGGAAGGTCGTAAATGCCAAGGAAGGGGGTATAGCGGTAGAGAAAGTGAGGAAAGCGAAAGATAGGAGAATAATTGTGGGCTGTAGTACAGAAGAGGATAGGGAAAAATTGAAGGAAAAGATTAGGAGCGCGCCCGAGCTGGAAGCCCAGAATATTAAAAACAAAAACCCACAGGTTGTGTTGCGCGGCGTAATGCAGTACAACACAAATGAGGAAGTACTCAAGGCACTCAAAAACCAAAACGCCGCCATCTTTCGAGATCTCAAAGATGAGCAGGCGAAAATGGAAATAATTTACAGAAAGCGAGCCAGGAACCCGCACATGTGTCACGTAGTGATGAGGGTTGCCACAGAGGTTTGGCGGCGCATGCTCGAGGTTGGGTCGGTGCACGTGGATTTTCAGCGGGTGACGGTCGAGGACCAATCCCCGCTGGTCCAGTGCTCGCTATGCCTCGGGTATGGGCATAGCCGACGCCTTTGCACAGAAACTGTGTCAAAGTGCAGCCACTGTGGCGGTCCCCACATGAGGACGGAGTGCGCGGACTGGGCCGCTGGCCTACCTCCAAAGTGCTGCAATTGCGCGCGTGCGAAGACTGACAGCACAGACCATCATGCTTTCAGCTCGGAGTGCGTAGTTAGGAAAAGATGGGATGCAATAGCCCGATCTGTTATAGCGTATTGCTAAGGGCAACACGGAGACTCCTGCCCAACAAAACGCAAGACCATACCGTGTGGCCCAAGCAAACCTACAACGTAAGGACCTGGCAACGACCGAACTCTTTTTAGAGGCCAGTAAAAGGAAGATCGCATGGGCGCTTATCCAGGAGCCGTATGTGGGAGGGGCGCGAGGTATGAAAAACTACCGAGGTTCGCGAATCTACCAGTGCGAGGTTGGTGGAAGTGGGAGGGTGAAGGCGGCAATTGCCGTCTTTGACAATGACCTGGATGTCATTCCCTACCCGAAACTCACCACAAACAACATTGTTGTGGTGGGGATCCGGACCAAAGCCTGGGAGATCGCAGTAGTTTCTTACTACTTCGAGCCAGACCAACCCATAGGGCCATACCTGGACCAGTTGACCCGGATCAAATCGGAAGTGGCCACCGGTAGATTGCTTATAGGCGGCGACGCGAACGCTAAGAGTCCTTGGTGGGGCAGCATCATCGAAGACTCCAAGGGCGAGGAAATGTCCGGAACCCTGGAGGACTTAGAGCTTCAGGTGCTGAACACTGGTGACGCTCCCACATTTGACACTGTCAGAGGTGGTCGAGTGTATAAAAGCCACTTGGATGTCACGGCATGCTCGCTTGACCTTTTTGACCTGGTGGACGGCTGGCGGGTCGACACAGGAGCAACATCCTCGGACCATAACACTATATTCTTTAACGTCAATGTTAAAAGGGAAAAAGGGATGAATATAGTTAGAACAACAAGAAAATTTAATACAAGAAAAGCGGACTGGGAAGCATTTAGAGTAAAATTGGGAGAAATTAAAATTGAAAGTAACGTAAATTTAAATAGCATACAAGAAATAAATAGTAAACAAGACTTAGAAGAAATAGTAGTAAAATATAGTAAAATCATAGAACAAGCATGCGAACATGCCGTTCCTAAAACAAATAGAAAAAGTAAAATTAATTGTCCGTGGTGGTCCGAGGAGCTCACTGTGAAGAAGAAGGAGTTTACAAGACTGAAGAACCGAATCCGCAATGCCGCGCCGGTCCGGCGAGCGATGGTCGTAGACGAGTACCTGAAGGCAAAAGAAGAATACGAGATGCTAGCGAAGAGCACCCGAGTCGCCAGTTGGAAGGAGTTCTGCCGGAAACAGGATCGGGAGGGGGTCTGGGAGGGGATTTGCAGGGTGATTAAAAGGACCGCTAGAAGGCAGGAGGAACTGACCCTATGCAGCGATGGTGTATTCCTCAACCCAAGTGAATCGGCCGCCCTACTTGCAGATACGTTCTACCCCGAAGACAGAGTAGACCAGGACAACGCTGACCACAGGCGAATTAGAGAAGCAGCCAGTCGAGTAAATGAGTGGGTTCATGATGAATATCATGATCCACCATTTACCTCGCTGGAGCTGAAGACCGCCGTGGCAGGTTTCAATCCCAAAAAGGCACCAGGGGGGGATGGACTGACGTCTGACATCTGCAGTCGAGCGATCCACCAGGACCTGGATGCGTTCCTTGCCCTCTACAATAAGTGCCTTGAATTGGCACACTTCCCGAACATCTGGAAGGAGGCCACAGTCGTGGTCCTCAGAAAGCTGGGCAAGGACGATTACCTAAACCCCAAGGCATACAGACCAATAGGTCTACTGCCGGTTCTGGGGAAGGTCCTGGAGAGGATGGTAGTAGCGCGTATAAAATGGCAGCTTGTACCGCGGTTTAGTACTCGCCAGTTTGGCTTTATGCCCCAGAAAAGCACTGAGGACGCCCTCTATACGCTAATGGAGCACGTACAGGACAAGTTGAGGCTGAAGAAGCTAATTGTCCTGGTGTCGCTGGATATAGAGGGGGCCTTTGATAGTGTTTGGTGGCCAGCCATCAAGGTCAGACTGGCTGAGGAAAAGTGCCCGGTGAATATAAGAAGGCTGCTAGACAGCTACCTCGACAGTAGGAAAGTCAAGGTTCGTTACGCTGGGGAGGAATGCACGCGAGTGACTAGCAAGGGCTGTGTTCAAGGGTCAATAGGTGGTCCCATCCTGTGGAATCTCATTCTAGACCCACTATTGCAGGAATTGGAGCAGCGCGGTATCTTCGGGCAGGCGTTCGCCGATGATATCGTCTTGGTTTTGGATGGGGACTCAGCGACCGAAGTTTCTACATCTGCCAATGCAGCCCTCGCCCGTGTTCAGAGTTGGGGCGTCAGAAACAAGCTGAGGTTCGCACCGCACAAAACCTGTGCGATGGTCGTAACCAACAAGCGCAAGTATGATACCCCAAGGCTGAGCATGGCCGGGGTCGACATTGGTATGGTTGGGAAGATGAAGTTGTTGGGTCTAACCATAGACGAGAAGCTCACCTTCAACGAGCACACCGCGAACGTCTGCAGGAGGGCAGCTAACATTTATAAGCAGCTGTCCCGCGCCGCTAAAGTGAGTTGGGGATTGGACGCACAGATCATACACACAATCTACACTGCTATGATTGAGCCCATAATAACGTACGCAGCCGCAGCCTGGGCTCCCGCTACAAAGAAGCTGGGAATACGGAAGAAGCTAGACTCGGTCCAACGAGGATTCGTCCAGAAGATCTGTAAATCTTACCGTACCGTCTCCCTGAACTCGGCACTGGTACTGTCCGGAATACTACCTCTAGATCTGCGCATACAGGAGGCAGCCGCCCTGTATGAAGCGAGAAGAGGGTCATCCCGGTTTGTGCCAGGAGATAGGGAGATCGAAGGTGCGGTAGGGTTTGCAGAAGCTCCTCATCCAGCTACACAAATGCCCTTGGAGTTCATGTGCCTGGCAGACCAACAGTTGCTAGACAGCAACAATGTGCAGGCGGTGCGAATCTTCACCGACGGCAGCAAGATTGAGGGGAAGGTCGGAGCCGCATTATCCATTTGGGATAGTGAAGGCGAAGTCCGGAACCTCAAACTTAGCTTAGCCGCGTACTGCACAGTCTACCAGGCGGAACTCCTGGCCATCTGCAAAGCGACGGACATGATCCTCACGCGGCAAGAGACGAGCTATGGTTTGTACAGTGACTCAATGTCAGCATTGCAGACGCTTGCAAGCCCTGGCTCTCTCCATCCCCTGGCAGTTCGCGCGCGCGCCAATTTGGCTCAAGCCCTGGGCCAGAGCAAAGCTGTGTCTTTGTTCTGGATCAAGGCCCACGCGGGCCTGCCGGGGAATGAGCGAGCGGACGAGTTGGCAAAGAAGGCAGCGTTGTCGTTACGGAGGAAGCCGGACTACGACCGATGTCCGGTGTCATTTATCAAGCGACAGATCCGTTTGGAATCGCTTGATGAATGGAACCGAAGATATATGTCGGGCGAGACAGCCTCTGTGACGAAAATGTTTCTTCCGGATGCCATAGCGGCTTACCGTATTATAAAACAGGTGCGGCCCACAGGCGTTCTCACGCAGGTTTTGACGGGGCACGGCGGGTTCTCTGAATACTTGAATCGCTTCAAGTGTAAGGAGAGCCCATCGTGCGTCTGCGATCCAGGCGTGGCAGAGACTGTCCAGCACATACTTGCAGATTGCCCGTTATTTATCAGGGAACGCTACCAACTCGAATGTGAGCTGGACAGGAGACTGACGAAGGAGAGCCTGCATGGGCTCATGAGTAAGCAACACAGGGAAAAGTTCCTGTTGTACTGTGTTAATGTGGCTTCCACCGTCATTGCACGAAACCGAAGTTGAAGCGGCACTATGCTTCACTAGTATTATAAGAATATTTGTAAGAAGCATAGAATACCACGCACAAAACTGCAGTGACGAACGGTGCACTGGGGTAGTACCTAGCAACAACAGATTGTCTGTATGATGAAAAGCACTGTTGTGCTTCTCATCCCTAGGTGTAAGGCATTATTTAGATTGTGATTTTTTTCCTGTGATAAACAGAAATTCTGTACCTTATCTGTGATCTGCAGCACCTTTTGCATATTTTACTGTGATTAACAACCTTTATGTTTTTGAAATCTTGTGTACTTAGCACTTTTTGTCTTTTGACCTCACTAAATAAATAAAGTTGCCTTTTAAGTATTTAAACAAAGTGGGATTCCCACCCACTATATACAAGATGAAGTATGCAAGAAGAACCATGGTATGAAGAATGAAAGTACGAGAAGCATGAAAGAGGAATGGAATGAAAGAATTTGCACAGATTAGGCGCTAACGTTGTTAGCGGGATTAGTATTAAGAAAAAAAAAAAAAAAAAAAAAAAAATACCTACCCTACCTACCTACCCTACCTAACTACCCTACCTACCTACCCTACCTACCTACCCTACCTACCTACCCTACCTACCTACCCTACCTACCTACCCTACCTACCTACCCTACCTACCTACCCTACCTACCTACCCTACCTACCTACCCTACCTACCTACCCTACCTACCTACCCTACCTACCTACACTACCTTCTACCCTACCTACCAACCCCACCTACCTAACCTACTTACCTACCCTACCTACCTACCTTACTTACCTACCCTACCAACCCACACTAAATATCTACCTACCTACCTACCCTACCTATCCTACCTACCCACCCTACCTACCTACCTTACCTTCCTACCCACCCTACCTACCTACAATATCTAACTACCCACTAAATACCTACCTACCTATCCTACCCACACTAAATACCTACCTACCTATCCTACCTAGCTGCCCTACCTACCTACCTACCTACCCTACCTACCCTACCTACCTACCGTACCTACCTACCCTACCTACCCACCCTACCTAACTACAATATCTAACTACTCTACCTACCTACCCTGCCTACCTCCCCTACCTACCTACCCTACCTACCTACCCTACCTACCTACCCTACCTACCTACCCTACCTACCTACCCTACCTACCTACCCTACCTACCTACCCTACCTACCTACCCTACCTACCTACCCTACCTACCTACCCTACCTACCTACCCTACCTACCTGCCCTACATACCTCCCCTACCTACCCTACCTACACTAACCGAATACCCTACCTAGCTGCCCTACCTACCTTCACTACCTACCTACCCTACCTACCGACACTATCTACCTACCCTACATACCTACCCTACCTACCCTTCCTACACTAACCACCTACCCTACCTACCTGCCCTACCTACCTTCACTACCTACCTACCCTGCATACCTACCCAAACTACCTAGCCTACCTACCTACCATACCTACCTACTCTACCTACCATAACTGCCTACCATACCTATCTACCCAACCTAAGGTAAGGTAGGAACAATTTGTTCCATACCTATTCCCTCCCTGATGACAAGCCCGCATTCGTTTCGTCCTTGCCACCGAGGCCCGTCGCGTTGTCCCTTTCATTAAAATCTGGCCAGCCCCGAAATGCTGAGCTATAGTTAAGATATTAGCTTTAAAAGGAGTTTCTTGTCCGTTCTTCTCCACGTTCGGTAATTTCCGAACGGATGGTGGAATCATTAATCGCGATCCAGCCTTTGCTGTCCCCCCAGCGACACCCTGAGCCGAGGTCCGACCCCATAGCAACTCAGCGTGCTAAAGCTTTTTGGGCCTGTCTGGAGGCTTTAGTTTAGTCTCAACAGGGAAGACTGGTTAAGCAGTAGTAAATCGTACCATTTAACTGCGATCAACTACGAACTAAAAAATAAATAAATAAATTGGCCAAGTCCGATACGATACGAGTACTTTTGACCGATACTTGGTACTTGTTTGTTAAGTATCGATACCAAATGACTAGATATCGGAAAAAAAATCGAGTAAGTTCTTGTATCGTTTCATAACTAGGCCAGACGCCATTGACAGAAAAACTTCTAAGGATTATCCAACCTTCAACTTCGGCTTCGGCTTCGGCTCAAGATTTTTAATGTAGATTATGGTTAAACTATGCAAAGCTGCCATCAGTAGTGAAAATTTTATATTCTTAAATAAAAGTTATTTTCAGATGCAAGTAATTGGCAGTATGGTTGTGGCGTCGTTATTATCTGCGTTACCTTTTTGGCTGATCGTGGAAGCTCCAGCAGGAAATTTAATCAGAGAATTTATAAGGAAACCAAAGAAAGACAGTGATAAAGCTCATGAGGGAAACGAAAATGGAACAAAAGAAGTCAGTTCCAAGAAAGAGTTAACCAACGAGGAGAAAAGAGCTATTGAAAAGATTGTAAGTCTACAAAATCTACGCGAGATACTCTGTGTGGAAGGACAAACTCGTTTTTAATTAAGAAATAAGTAGTGTTTGTTTATTAATCATTTTGGAATATAAGTTATGGTATTTTTAGGAAATTGTTCATTTGTTCCGAATAGCAGATTTGTAGGTAGCTACACTGAAAAATAATCTGACCTCGCAAACTTTTTTCTCACTAGCAACAAAACTAGTTTCGTAATTTTATTTCGCAATCTTTCCTTATTAGAAAATAAAGATTTATAAAATAGTGTACAAAGAGCGGTAAACCTTGTGGCGATAGTAATTTTAATAAATTGATTAGAAAACTTGAGATTTAATTTTTGGAATAATACGTGCCCATTATTCAGATTCTTGCTTAATTCTTGTTAAATTTTCGCAGATTAACCTCTAATTACACCTATTTGAATAAGCTATAAATTAAACGGACACAGTAACTGAAAGAGGTTGCGATTTCTTAAAATGCTTTTAATCGTGAAATCAGCGTTGGGATTAGTGTATCGCTAACCAGAGAAAAACTTAAAAAATAGAATAATTGAAATCTCAATTCCTATAGTCCGTTAAAAGTTAGTCTACTTAGTACATAGCATAATAAGCCTTTAAATGTTACCACTGCTGGGACTCAGGGCTCCTCTTGTAGAGAGGAAGTGAGCTATAATCCACTACAATACCGGGCCCAGTGTGCAGTAACATATTCGCGTGCTGGTTAACCAAAACCAGATGTATCCTCCGACTGCACAGCATGATTTTCTTCTTGTTTACGTCTTTTTAGTTCGCTTCTTAAGCAGTCGGATTTTTGATTTTTTGAATTAACTTTTTTAATTCATAACTTTTTAGTTAATTTTTTTTTCGAATTAGTTACTTTTAAAGACGAAAAAAAGAATTGGGTCCCAACAATATGGCGCCCAAAAGCCGCCAATTTTGTATTTTTTCCATTTCAATGCAGCCAGTGACACTCACAAAGCTAAGACGAATCGATTGACATAAGAATCATCAAAATCGGCCAACGCGTTTGGTCTCCAGAATTCCACATAGGAACACATTACCCTCCTTCGGCAGTCTGTTAAAAAGAGTAATGGAACCAATATCGATCCTTGAGGAACGTCTACTGTCATTTTAGACCCTATTGAGTTTACGCCGTTTACCTGAACTTTAACTTGTCTGGTGTGACTGTTCCTAAATAACCCTAGGCTGAAAAAAGATCCTAATATACAATCCAGGTTTTTCCTAAAATACTACATTTAGTGTTAAAGGTGTTAAAGCGCAGTGCTCCTCCTTCCGCACTGCCCTGTGAGTTTCGTCTCCTGACTTGGACAACTCCCCACCTATTATAAGTGAATTTCAAATTATGATTTTGTTGTGTTTTGGAAATTCACAGTTATACAATTATAACTTGGAAGTGATTAAAAAAGATAAAATATAACTAAAGGAGTATAAACTTAATTTTTATAATTATCTAAAGCTTGTATGAGAAACCTGTTACACTATATAATATTTCATAAGGTCACTCGGACATCTTAGTATTCTTTCATCTTTGGAAACACTAGGTCCCAAACTAGGTATCAAGCATAGGGCTACTCTAAAACTATTCAAATTACTATATTTAGTACCGGCATCAAAAACACTGTTTAAAATCTCAATACATCGGTAATCGAGTTAGCATAAAAATCGAGGAAATTCTGAACACAAAAATCGAACCATTCTATAATATTTTCTGATAGAACTGTCGACCAAAGAGGCGATCATTATATGTTCTGACGACGCTTCTTCGCGGTAAGGCTCTCCTGATAAAATCTCTGCAGCCAGGGTAAGATGGTTTTGAATGTTGCCGTTGCTGGAATGATCAAAAACTATATTGTAAAGTCTGATTTGAAAGTAATTAATTCCGATATTAATAAGTATTTAAGCAATGGGAACCAAGGCTGCGTAGGCCATAAAGTTACTATTACGATGCCTTTTGCTTGATCATTCATGATCTTTTTTAAAGTTTTTAGATTAACTAGAAAGGGATGAAATGCATAGAAATTTTTTTTAGACCAGCTTATCGTGAAGGCGTTTATTACAAAAGCGTCTGGATCTCTATGCGAAGCAATGTATTTTCTAAATTTTCTGTTAAAATGACTCGCGAATATATCAATGTGCCAAACTTTTCAAGTATATAGGAAAACATATTTTTCGTTAAGAACCATTCTATATCTGGATGGTTGCGTCTTGATTCTTTATCTGCTATGGTATTGTCTGCAGATTTAATGTAATATGCATACACAAAAAAAAATCGGGTTTCGCACCATTGCCAAATATCCTTCTTACCTTGGTTAAGTGTGGATATTGAATTCCACCCATCCGATTGATATAACTAATAGCAGTTGAGTTATCAATGCGTAGAAGTATTCGGCAATCGCGAAAGTCCAACAGTTCCAAGTAATTTATATGTTGTTTTTGCTCTGAAACGACCACCGGCCATAAACTGTCTCTGAGCCACACGCTTCACCCCACCCGGTAGTTGAAGCGACAGAAAATATTTCTACCGTGTAGGTATCAACTTTAATATGGTTCTCGGGCTTTACTAAAGCTTGTAACCACCATCTCAGACCGTGTCGCACATTAACTTTATGAATCTTATCTTTAAATAATTTCGACTTTGTGCATTCCATTATAAAATATTTAATTCAAGGCTATTATTATGACAATACATTAATGAGTTTATTTACAATTGAGTTTTCTGGCAGATTATTAACTATAATTAGTACTAACCATTCTTCTATTATTTTAACTACGTTGTTTATTTTATCCTTGAACGAACCGAATGTATTCATTAGTGTATTTGTTATTTTACTTATTACGTAACCAAATGACTTATCTGTTATACCGATCACTTGGTGCCTTTTTACGATGAGTACTTGACGGTGTTCCTTGTTCTCACTTGTA
Source organism: Orthosia gracilis (assembly GCA_947562075.1). Taxonomy (NCBI): domain Eukaryota; kingdom Metazoa; phylum Arthropoda; class Insecta; order Lepidoptera; family Noctuidae; genus Orthosia; species Orthosia gracilis. Next base: position 23,764,803 of record OX387273.1, read on the forward strand.
GAAAACACAGATGATACCTCCGAATCGCAATCCATATCGACAGCGCCCGCGATCGTTGTCGGACACGACATCCAACGTTTTTTTATATTGTGTCAGTTTCTGTTTTGTTTCCGGCTTAGAATGCAAAGTCGAAATCTGCTTTTCCCAGATAAAGTGACAGCTGTTTTAGTCTTCTTCTTAGCGTGTCGATAGCAAATATAATCTCTAAATATCATGAATTCTGCCAAAGCAATACCAACCGGTGACGCAGCCCTAAGGTATATACACAGGTGACAGGGCATGCCGCGCAAGACGAAAGGTGGACCATGGTCTGCGGGGAGACGCCGCACAAACACTGAAGGTTGGAGCCCTCCGAGAAGCCCTACCTGTGGAGGTTGATTAGGGAGGCTGTTTTAGTTATATCTACATATGTTGTCGCAACGTTATCGGATTGCAATGGGTTAGTGATTTCTTGTGATATATTGTAGTATTATTTTCCTCTGTTGCTACAAATTTATCAACTTGAGAGGAGGGGCTAGAATATGGAGATACATATAACAACAACGCTTTACGCTATGTATAGTTAAATTTGTAACGATGAATTGGGTAACGAGCAGTATGTATCTCTCGACTTTGGCTCTCATGCCGAATATATTTACGTACGAGGCTACATGTGCACCTTAAAAACAAATGCGCAAAGTTACCCTACCTACCCTACCTACCCTTCCTACACTACCTATCCTACCTACCTAAATTTAGAAAATAAAAGCTGCTATTGTGACTAAACTATGATAATTACATAAATTCTTTCGTAGAATTTTTTGTAGGTTATAATGAGTACTTTAATCATGTAGTACATAATTTTTATTTATCATCAATAGTTATCTCAGCGCACGCCAAAAAATGAATTTTATTGGGAACATTTTGCTACTTTGGGTTACATTATTGCAATTTTCATAAGGATCTCAAATATTTTTGTCAAAAAATAAATATTATTACACTCAGGAATAATGTAGCTTTCTACTGGTAAAATAATTTTCACAATCGGTTCAGCAGATCCAGAGATTACCCCCTACAAGTCACAAACTCACAAGCTTTAGGTACCGTAGATGATACTTGTCTAGCAAGCAAGGGAGTGATCTTAGGCTCGAGACACGTTACATTTTATCAACAATAGTGATTGGAAAAAAGTAAAAAATCTTAAGCAATGTCGTTTTTCGGTAGCGCTTGGGGCATACCCTTACGTTGATAGAATGTCATTTGTTACAATTGTCACTGACAAACGGGCGCACGGTTGGCGCAGTGGTTGAGCGATTGACTGCAGTACTGCATGTCGCGGATTCGATTCCCGCACGGAACAAATATCTGTATGACCTACAGATAGTTGGTCCGGCTCTGGGTGTTGTGTATGTGAGTTTATATGTTTGTAAACGCACCCACGATACAGGCAGAAATTCCTAGTGTGGCGCAAAGTTAAAAAAAAGTTGTGGTTTCCCAGGGTTTACAATATCAACTGAAACAATGTAACCCGTTAGTATCGTTAAAAATGCCATGTCTTTATCTACTAAATTATACTCATTAGGAAGACATCTCCAACTGCTTGGTAGCTTTATAAGAATTATTTAGGCCATGAAATTATTTAAATTACTTTTGATGCGTCATATTTTTTAATGAAGTAATAAAAATATTCTTTTAGGATTAATTTTATTGACAAAATAAAGAGCTTGACTGTTGTTAGAAGATCTTCTTCTACGGAGAACACACGTTTGCGTGATCTTGTCTTTTGTATTCTTCAGGTGTTGACGGAGAAGAAATAACGAACAATGAAGCAGTTTTTAGTGTTGTTGTGTTTACTACATGTTTGTTATGGTGATGTTATCTATAAACTCAATGGTGAGTAACTTTTATTTAAAAATAGCTGCCCGCCCCGGCTTCGCACGGGTGTACCAATGAAGAAACTGCAACGTTTTTTTCTTTCATACAAACCTTATTGTCCCGACAAATTACAAACACAACAAAAAATACCTAATCTGTGCAGCCGTTCTGAAGTGAAGTGCTTACATACATTCGGCAATTGATTTTTATTTATATAGAAGACTATATATTATTATTTGCCCGCGGTTTCACCCGCGTAAAAATTGTTTTATCATCCCAAGGGAACACACGACCGGGATGGAAACTATATCTTTCCCAGGGCCTCAAACTATCTCAATACCAAATTTCATCTAAATCGGTTTCGTCGTTTAGTCATGAAAAGGTTACAAGTGTAACAAACAGAGATACTTTTGCCTTTATAATATTAGTATGAATATAAGATTGGCAGACCCAACGCAATAAACATATTCAAATAATGATCATTACCATTAGCCTATTTGATATTCCCACTTCTGGGACACAGGCCTTCTCTCTGTGAGAGGTAATTTAAGGAATAAAATACTATAATACTACCTGTTGCCCGCAACTTCGTCCGTGTCAAACACGTATTTTTTTATTAAATTTTTAAGTTTTCTCTCAGGAACTGTAAATCGTTCCGAGATAAAAAATATACTATGTTACTCCTTATAACACCAAATATATATCAGTGAAAGACCCAAAATCTGTCCAGCCATTTCGGAGATTACCCGCAACAAACAAACAGACAAAAAATCATTAAAAATAAAACATTCAATAAAACGTTGTTATTTTGATATTACATACAGACAATTCAAATTTATTTATTTGTAGGAGAAGATTTCTTAATATATTTTCTGTAACATGTATGGTATACTTATTACTGATTATTATATGTATCTATCATGTTTGGTGAGGCTGCTCAGAACATGGCGGTTTTTTTGTTACCTAAGTTATTTATAAAATTTTCTCACGATTAACCTTCCCCCCTTCATTCCCTTTTGGTACGGGTTAATTTGTAATAACTATAATAATTTTATTATTATAATTACTAGTGCTTCCGTATTTTTATTTAAACTTAAAAGAAAAAGTAAACGTTGTTTGCTTTGTATTTGCAGCGGTTGTACAAAGTAAAAAAGCATTAAGCGACCGATTTCAAGTTTTTTTATCTTTATTCATTTCAAGGATTCTAGTGTGATGGGCCAGTTCTATTGTGGTTACAGAAATAAAAACAAAAGTACACCTCTAAATATTGTTACGAGCCGGGGTTCAGGGATAAATTATTTAAACAGCAGACTTCAATTAATCACACTTTATTACAAACGTTCTCTTTTCTTCGCACTATTTTCCTTTTCCAATCGCACTGTATCGCTTCTCAATGGAAACTGACCCGACTGCTCTTTACATAGCACGGAAGATGTTTCTGGAACGTTCCATACCGTTTTAGATAATTCGAGAATCTTCCAGAACAATCGAAATTCGAACTCACTGTTCCCGAAGCGACTAGAAACTTCGAGAAGATTAGTTCCGTTATTCGATATAAGATGGCGCCGCTCTCGTCACTAGATTGCGTTGCCTTATCTTGTAACATTATTATAACTTAGTTTAGCAACTCGAAAAGTGGCTTCGTTTGATATTTGTAACCTGTAGACAGGATAGGCGACTGTCGTTTTGCATACTGGTGATTTTCTTTTTAACGCCCGACGGAAAAAGAGGGGTGTTATATGTTTGACGTTTATAACTGTGTATTTGTGTGGCCGATTTTGATTTCGATTTTTTTTGTTTGAAATTTGATTTTTTCGAGAGTGTTCTTATAATCCAATAGCCAGAAGAATATGCCCTTCGAATCATAAATAAATCATAAATCATTTATTTCTTTGCAAACATGGGTAATTGATACATAGATGTTCTTTTTTACATAATAATGTCCTCCTTATTCTACCGTCGCATGGGCACGTTCGATAATTCAAAAGTTTTTTATTTATGCTGGGTGGATGCCATATTAAAAATTAATGCTGTACAAAAATGCTATCATTTTAGAGTTATGCAATAGGTATGAAAGAGGTATTTCCTATTATTCCGTGTTATGACAATAATGCATTCTTATAACTGACCTGTTTGTGAAGTGCCAACTGACCAACCAATCGCGCGCTCGGAACTGTCCTGAACGTTCCCCGCGCCCAGCTACACTACCAAAGATACCTAAAAAAATACTTCTGTGAATCTAACGAATCTTGCCAAATTGCGTGCCGGGAATTATAACAACTTTCGAGAACAAAATAGTGAATATATTCAAAAATTTTAAAATTCTAGAGGATCCAGGAATGAACCAACCATTCCCCTAGGCTCTAACGCGCGCACGTATCGCAATTGATGTACTTCATATAGATAATTTATTGCAGCATATTTACGTTGGTTGTTTATTCCTATCATTGAATAATTTTATTTTACTTTTTGGTAGTTGAGTAGGTTGTTTTAAAATACTTAAACTAAAATATTTGTTTTCGAAAACGAACGAAGACTGCCTCCGTAACGGCAATACTGCAGTATTCAAATTATTAAGTGACGCTGGTTATAAATCTTTATTACAGACGCTTGCCTCTACCTGCGGTGGTATTCAAATAGATCATCATCATCATCATTCATCATTTCAGCCGAAAGACGTCCACTGCTGGACATAGGCCTCCCCCAGGCGTCGCCACATTGACCGATCCCGTGCGTTTCGCATCCAGCGCCTTCCCGCAACCTTAACCAGGTCATCGGTCCACCTAGTTGGAGGCCTTCCAACGTATCGTCTTCCGGTTCGCGGTCGCCATTCCAGAACTTTACGGCCCCATCGGCCATCCGTTCTGCGAGCAATGTGCCCTGCCCACTGCCACTTAAGTTTAGCAATTCTCTGGGCTATGTCAGTAACTTTAGTTCTCCTGCGGATATCATCATTTCTGACGTGATCACGCAAGGAAATTCCGAGCATAGCCCTCTCCATTGCCCTTTGGGTGACTTTAAGCTTTCTGATAAGGCCCATTGTGAGCGACCATGTCTCGGTCCCATAGGTGATCACTGGCAACACACACTGGTCAAAGACTTTTGTCTTGAGACACTGCGGTAAATTGGACGAGAAGATACCACGCAACTTCCCGAACGCCGCCCAGCCGAGTCGGATTCGACGGTTGACCTCTTTCTCGAAGTTGGACCTACCCAACTGGATCGTTTGTCCCAGGTAGACATAATCGTCTACAACTTCGAGTGTAGAGTCTCCGATCTTGATAGGAGTGGGTGCTACATGGGCGTTCACCATGATCTTGGTTTTGTCCATGTACATTTTAAGACCCACTCTTTCGGAAGCTTTACTGAGGTCATCGAGCTTTTTACTGAGGCTTTCCATGGTCTCAGCCATGACCACTATGTCGTCGGCAAACCGAAGGTGAGTGATGTACTCGCCATTAACGTTGATGCCTAGGCCCCTCTAGTCCAGAACCTTGAATACATCCTCCAGCGCAGCTGTGAACAGTTTCGGAGAAATGACGTCTCCCTGTCTCACGCGACGCTGGAGAAGGATTGGTTTCGAGGTCTGATCCTGAAGACGGACTGACATGGTGGCGTTTTTGTACAAACACTTCAACACCTCAATGTACCGGTAGTCGATCTGGCACCGTTGGAGAGACTGCAGTACAGCCCAAGTCTCGATCGAATCGAAGGCTTTCTCGTAGTCCACAAACGCTAAACAGAGAGGCAGGTTATACTCTTCGGTCTTCTGTATAACCTGCCGCAGCGTATGTATGTGGTCTACGGTGCTAAAGCCTTTTCGGAATCCGGCTTGTTCGGGAGGCTGGAAATCATCAAACCTGCGCGCGAGAAGATTCGTGATGACTCTTGAAAACAACTTGTAGACATGGCTAAGAAGTGAGATGGGCCTATAGTTCTTCAGCCGGTAAGCGTCAGGACCCCTGGACCAATAGAGATATTTGATGTTTAGAAAATACCAAAATTAACTACCTTTTTGCTACTATTTGATACCTAACTTCAAATATTTCGTACCTCGACTGACAGCGAAAAAACACGTAAAGAAAGTGGTCAGACATTCTGACGTCAGGATGTCTGGACCATTTTTTTTTTTCATATTTCGAGACAACACAACGAATTTATCTCTTTGTAAATATTTACTATCTTTTTAATACCTCAACATATATTTTTTTCAAATTGTTTTGGCATTCCAGAAAAATGTTACGCAAGAAAGAAACTTTGTTAGGTAGTTATGTATATTCTCCCTTTTAAATTACCAATATGAGGGTAGGTAGTTTTAAAAAAAAAACAATGGTACCCACGAATATTGTTGGAAATAAAAAGTATACGTCGTCACCCCGTCCCGACACCCTGGGACTGCCGGTCACCCTCTCGGAAATAGAGCAGGTTACCGAATTCGAGGATTATCGAGTCCTCCCCCTCTCTTCGGACTTCAGATAACCCTATAATACTCCATCGCAACCTGCTCAATTCCTCTTCGAGTTCGGTGATCTTCTCGTCGGTCCGAAGTGTGCGCGTGTTGTACGTTGCCAGGTCCAGTCATCGGTGATTGTTGGGGTAGCCGGATCTCGTCCGGAGATTCTTTGCACCCCTTGCCATGCCGTAACCTCGACCGCTACCGTAGTCGAGGGTAGGCAGGCTGCCGCGTACTAGGGGCCATTTTTTATTTGTGCTTTTCATTGGGGGGGTTTTGCCATAATCGCCACGCTTGGCAGGCGGGTTGGCGATCGCAGTATGGTTGTTACAGAAGCACAGAGAACGCTGCTGCCCATTCTCTGGTTTGTCCCTTAGTCGCCTCTTACGACACCCACGGGAAGACATGGGATGGTGAAATTCTTAACGTCGGGCACCATACGGCAAACAGATCATATTTTTTGTAAATTCACTTGCGAAGTTGGATTTTATAACTCCTTCTTCAGTAACCATCGTTCTATGTGGGCCCGTTTTTAGACCTTGTGAGCCGCTGAAACCGTTTTGATGTTCATGTAACAACAAAAAACCTCTTCTTTTCATTATTATGCAACTTCGGAACCCTATTAATGCGCGTGACCCGTGACACGCACTTGGCCAGTTTTTTTCAATGTGGTTTCCCCGGTAGGCCTTTTCCACGGATCTGTTGTGATTCTGTGAAATTTGAAACTATTGTAAAAGGCGGGGTAAATTAAAAAAAAAAATGGAATAAAATAAATATAAAATGAGGGACTGAGCTTCTTTTTACCCGACATTCTCATATTCGTAATATTTTATATGTGTAAGTTACACTGACCTATATAATAACATTTTTACTTGTTTTACAGCTTCAGTGATGTACGTGCGTGGTGTATTTATACATATTATGACGATTACAACTCTTTCAAAATTTTGATTCGTTATATTATATCTCAAAAACGAAAAAAAATATTTTGACATTTTTTTATAGATAATTATCTGATCTACAATTTTTGTCTGGCTAATTTTATGATAAAACTTACCGTTTTCCTGAAAATCGCGAAAAACCCGTTTTTGTGACCTTTGACGCCGAGTAATTTTTATTCGAGTTAGCGGATCGATGAGGACTTTTTAGATTTCAATTATAATGGTGTTTTGAACAATCCTACCAATTTTCAGCTGGGTGCGAATTTTTGTAACTTCACTTCTATTTTTGATCTAATTAGATCGGACTATTAAGTATATTATATGTAATTTTGCGCCAACAGATTCGTAATAATAAACTCCGCCACCATACAAAAGTTTAAACACTTTTTTTGCCACCATATAAAAGTTTCAACACGAAATTTTGTACACACGTTTGGGTTGGATGACAATGCATGGTTTGCTGAGTAATGTTATTGGTCTAAATCTAGGCGGACTCCTGAAAATGGCTATTTTTTTAACACCTCTGATTTGGGTATCAAATGATTGGTTTTCTAAGAGAAATACGAAAGAAGCTTGTTTTTATTGTTTTTCTTAATGAATAATTTCTTATTATCCAGAATCGGAATATGACCGCATGCCTCCTAAGTATGCCATGGACCCATTCGAGAAGTGCCACTGGGACCCGGACGCCGTCTACTGCTTCGGCGAGTTCGAGCTGGTTTCCGACACGCCTAGCCCACTGCTGGACATGATACACGTAAGTCAGCTACCGAGAAGATTTAAGTAATCATAATATCACAAAAAATGTTTTTTTTCCTGGATTACCTATAATTATGTAACTATAATAACTCACTATTACTTTTATTTTACTGCAGGAATATTCAGCGCACAACACAACTCATTTCAATCACACGAAAATACGTCGAGGTCTTTGTGTCACCAAAACATGTACGAAATACAACTTAAAAAGTATGGCTATAGCGTCGGTCCTTGAGGGATGCCTCAACGAGTCCATATACAACACATACCAATTGAAGACGAGGCTGCTTCATAATAAGTACAATTGTAATCAGCCCCCAAAGAACATGCAACCAGATACCTTGGATTATGGTGTTGGCATTATTTGTGTTCTAATTGTACTAGTTAACCTTATCGGAAGCGTATATGAGGCCTGTTGTGGAGAAAGAAAAGATGGTGGTAAGGATGCAATATAATGTTAAGTTTTTAATTCCATTTTTTATTTCCTTGACAAGCCTTTCAAGGGTTGAATGACTACTAATTTTAATGTTCATGAATATAAGCATATTTTTATGCTTAAAAAAACAATTGCGGTTTAGTTCTTATGTTCGTGAAATTCCACATTTAGGGAACTGCTGATTTATTTCGTGGTTCGAGTATATTGTCGAATTGATAGTAGTTCATAGTCTTGAGTTATTTCACCCCTGAAATACTGTGTATGAATTAAAAGTCACCCTTATATACTTAGATTATTGTCTACAATGATGAAAAACTTTAATAAAAATGACCTTAACGATAGTCTCCAGGTTTCTTCTCTGTTTCTCAATACGTCACAACTGGAGGAAGCTGACGGCGCCCGTCGCAACAAGTCACGACCCTCGACTGAAACGATTGAAGTCAATCCATGGCATCAGGTACATTACCAATTTTAATTAGGTTCTTCTTAGAGATGTAGATTATTCTTTTAACAAGCTGTTTTTAACTTGCTTTGTTAGTTTGTTTGTTAGTATTGTGATAGCTCTGACTCTCTGACACATAAATAATACGCTACATTTCCTTTCTAACTTGGATTTATTCCTATAAATTTGTAATATTTGGAGGATGTATTCAAGGTTCTGGACTGGAGATCCTAGGCATCAACGTTAATGGCGAGTACATCACTCACCTTCGGTTTGCCTACGACATAGTGGTCATGGCTGAGAACATGGAGAGCCTCAGTACAATACTCGAGGATCTCAGTAGAGCTTCCGAAAGAGTGGGTCTTAAAATAAACATGGACAAAACCAAGGTCATGGTGAATGACCATGTAATACCCACTCCTATCAAGATCGGAGACTCTACACTCGAAGTTGTGGGCGTCTATGTCTACCTGGAACAAACAATCCATTTGTGTAGGGCCAACTTCGAGAAAGAGGTCAACCGTCGAATCCGACTCGGCTGGGCAGCGTTCGGGAAGTTGCGCGGTATCTTCTCGTCCAACTTGCCACAGTGTCTCAAGACAAAAGTTTATGACCAGTGTGTTGCCAGTGATGACATATGGCTTTGAGACGTGGTCACTTACAATGAGCCTACACCGCAAACCAGATGACGTTGCGTTGGAAGGCCTCCCATCAGGTGGACCGATGACCTGGTGAAAGTTGTGGGGATCAGCTGGTTGCGAGTCGCAGGTGACCGGTCAATGTGGCGACGCTTGGGGAGGGCGTATGTCCAGCAGTGGACGTCTTTCGGCTAATATGATGATGATGTAATATTTTCCATTATGTATCAAAACACACGCACCTATCGCCTTCAGGGGTATTATATTACTTTCGTCCATATTACTTTCTTCTACGCATTCCTCTATGAGTTGACTATAAGATCATTCTAAATACGAATGGCACTTTAAATTAGTTCCAGCCAGTAACAAGTAATAAAGGGATCGCAGATTCCTTACAGTATATAGGTATGGGTCAATCCTTGCAAACGAATTATAAAACAGTTATCCCCAAACATTCGATCTAAGACTTTTCATACACTTTCGAATGACAATACAAGTTTAACTAAGACGATTGTTTTTAAAACTAAATTGAGTAATTAAAATTATTTACCGTGTACTATTACTTTTATATTTTCAGAACGATATCAATGGTTTTTGTTATCATGGCACACTCAATGCTCGCTTGTGTGTGGTTTATAGATAATCCAGAATATTTAGAAAAGGTATGTAAAAGAAAAATAATTGTATAAATTCGGTTCTTATTTGTTTATGAATGTTTATGAGACTCAGTATTAAAACGTCCAATTCGCAAAAGGATCTAGTAGCAAAACGTCATATTAGCAGAACTATCAAGGTACCTAAAGTTAAACTGAAAAATTACTATCAATTATTCATATAATTTATTTTAAAAGTAAGATTGAAACAAAAAGAAGAATTAAACCAATATTGTATTATGGCGAGTCAACCATTTTATTATGGTGTTAAAAAGGTTTCCGGTCTGATGAAGAAATCGATGGAACAGAAGCCTGGTATGCAGGCTTACACTCGAGGGTGGAGGCGACGCCACGTGTTCCCAGAAGTTCACAGTACCTCGGTTGAGCAGCTCCTCGACCTCGTCGCAGCGACAAGTGCTGCGAATATTGACTTGTTTCCAGCCGTGGATCAGTCAATGGTCGGAAGTGACAACGCTTAGGACACAGTCGTCCCCTTCTGCGAGTAAGTGATGGTCACAAAGTATACGGTGGAAAGGGAGCGGACGGATTGAGCAGATCCGCGACCTCGTCGCAGCGACAAGTGCTGCGAATATTGACTTGTTTCCGGCCGTGGATCAGTCAGTGGTCGGAAGTGACAACGCTTAGGACACAATCGTCCCCTTCTGCGAGAAAGTGATGGTCACAAAGTATACGGTGGAAAGGGAGCGGAAGGATATAACCACCCTTCTTATCCGTAGCAGACGCACCGGGCACCGAAAATCGTAACCTGATGGCCGGCCACCACAGGGTGTGGCCTGCGTGTGACAAACTTGGGAGTCTGTCGCCTCAATTGACCGCGCCGTCATCCGAGTTTACCTCCCAAGAGGAACTGTGACTGTTCACAGCCACAGTGGGTCTCGGAGTTCGTTTCAGGTTTTGCGGGCCTTAACATGGCCAGGGAAGTATGATGGATTGCGCAAGCACTCCAGCGCCCAGATCAAAGGTCAGTCTGCCAGACTCATCCGCCCGTCTCAGGGCGGAAAACATCCATAAAAATGGCTACTCTCGGACCCATTTATAACTTAAACTGCAAATAATCACTGAACGCAAAAAAAAACAACAATTTATGTCATTTGGATTTTACAGTAATTTTTACTTTTAAGTTTAGTCCTAAGAAAATGTTGAATAAAATGATTCCTTTAAAAATCTCATATTTATGTGGTATGACTATCATTTCCATTCCTTTGTTTTTACTCGTATGAGGTTTTGCTACTAGGTCATTTTAAGAATTGGACGATCTGCTCATATGTTGCTTAGAGAATTGGACATTTTGATACGGAGCCGTTTATTATAGTATTTTGTTGTTAAATCTTCATTGAGGCAAAGAATTGACGCTTTTGAATTGTGGTTCTGGCGCCGCCTATTCAGAATACCATGGACAGCCCACAGCATAAATGTCTTGATCCTCGAACTAAATGTAGAAAGTGCACCCACTGGCCTCAACCTGCCTGCAACGGTTCATGAGTTATTTTGGCCACATAGCCCGCAGAGAAACCAACAATATGGAATGTATTTTGGAAACTGACTAAATAGAGGATAAAGATATAGGCCGAAGGCTCAAAAGGTGGTTGGAACAAATATCGGAGCAGTTAGAGATACCGATCAGCGCCATACTCCACCAGGTTGCTGATCGCAACAGATGGAGAAAAACATTTTACAAAAAAAAAGCCGACTCCGAAAGTCGGTGGGCAAGTTCTATAGTCTTCTTCTCATTCGTTATCTTCATTTCTGAAGGTCGTGCCCGTCTTGTAAAGCTTTGATGGAGTCAATGACGAGCTGCTTCCAAGCCACCCTGTCTTCGGCTCTTCTCATAGCAGTGGTCACCTTGAGTCCCGTAATGGCCCTGATCTGGTCAGACCAGCGAGTAGGTGAACGTCCGTGTGGTCTTTTTTCGTCCACCTTTCCCACTACAACCAGTTTTTTTCGGGTTGTCTGGCTGTCTCCGGGCGATGTGGCCAAAGTGACTTAGGACTCGTTGGTAGCAGATCGTGGAGAGTCTGGTTTTGATGTTCAACTGGTCGAGAATGGACTTATTCGTGCGCTTGGCTGTCCATGGTATACGCAACATTCTTCTCCAGCACCACATCTCAAAAGCCTCTATCTTTTTCCGATCCACCGTGCGAATTGCCCAATTTCGAGCCGTAAAGAAATATCGAGAATACCAGAGTTCTCACGAGTCTCTTCTTTGTGTTATTGGAGACATATCTGGCCATCTGCGTACGCCTCCGAATCTCCCCGTCGCAGCCTCCCTGATCACTGATCATGGATCCCAGGTATACAAATTCACTCACAAACTCCAGATCCACAAGTTCTATAGTAAGGTAATACATTACCTTACCACATAATGAAGAAACGAAAACAAGAACACCGACTGCTGAAATTGAAGTTATTTTCACTTTGTAGTGTTTTTTGAAATCGGTTATATTTTTTTGTAAAAACCTTTTAAATTTTTCACTTTTTAGTTGTAGTGTATAATGGGCAAGTTCTATAGTAAGGTAACTATGCCCAAAGTGATCTTAGAATAGAGTAGCCGAATAACATGAAACTTGAACGTAGCCGGTGGAATGAGAGTGTACTAGGGTGATGTTATTTTATGAAATTAATGGTGTAAACAATAAACAGACATGCGATTGCAGCAATCCCGAGAGATTGGCTATCATTTATTGAAGAGTTCTTTTGGATATCTCCGAAGTTCTTCATCAGACCTCACCAAATTTAAACCGGACCAATATGGGAACGTACTCTACGAAACAAAAAAAAATCAAAGGCGGTTCACAATTGGCGGCGATACCGGTGAACATACACAAAAAAAAAACAAGTATAGAGTCGAACATAGAACCTCCTTTTTGCAAAGTCGGTTAAAAACCGTTGACAGACTTAAACAGAGTCACGATTCTCAGCAGTGAGAGAGCGATTAAGAAGACGGTGTACAATATAGCTAAACAAATGCGCTGAGCACAAGTCTTGGCTGTCACAACCATAGTAAGCCTAATTGTTACGGTGGACGTCAATTTGCGCGTCGGGGGACGAAATGCATGATTGTTCAATTTTTTATTCTGTAGGCTCGCGCTTGACCACTATCTCACATGCTGGTAAGCGATGATCTGGTCGATGGTGAAGCAAGGAAATGAAAAAAAACCAAAATAACAAAATTAATTGCCGTACGTTATACCCGCAAAAATTACTAAATAGATTTGGCTGATTTTTGTTTTATTGTGTTATTAATTATTGTCAAGACCCGGTTTGAATAAAATAAAGTATTTGTAATTTCCACTGTTCATTAAATAGCACCCAAGCGAAGCCAGGGCGGGTAGCTCGTAGTATATAATAAATACTTAGCTGCTATTGATTTTAGCGAGTACACAACGCTTGGATAAACATATTAATACTAAATTTATAGGGCAAATATAAACATTTTTACTTTTCGGTGGTTTTTACGTTAAGGGTTTTTAAAATATTTAATTTGACTGAAATAAGTAATTTGAAATTTAATTGTTCACCTTTTAATTTACGTTCAGTTACGTTTAAGTTATGTTCATACACGCACGCAAGTTATGAGCATTGCGCATGGTCTTTCCGAACATCACTAATAAGATCTCTTTTTAATTAAGTTCCATATTTACTCTTACAGATGTACAATTTCGAGTCGATGAAGGTGGTGTTTAGCGGTACGATAATAATGCAAACATTTCTGGTGATGTCCGGGTTCCTACTGATCTACAACGCTCTGCTTCATGGTGAGAAGCGTAGGATCACGTTGGATATGCTGTCGCAGTTAATTTTATTGAGGTGGTTGAGGTAAGAATCATTCGTTATGTTTGTGCGACGGCTAAGAGTGAGGCCCCGGATTCGATCACCAGTTCAAACATAGTTATATTGCGCTTTTCCATTAGAAATTACGCCTTATCTCTCTCCAGATCTGTTGGATTGCCGTCCGAGTGAGAGTGAAGGAACAGAGAGTGCACATGTGCTTGCGTACACACGTGTGCACAATAATTTCTTGCTGTGTTGATGGCTAGCCGAAATCCTCGGTATAATAAGACTCATCAGTATAATAAGGCTCCTTAGTAAAATAAGACTCCTCAGTATAATAAGACTCATCAGTATAAAAAGGCTCCTCAGTAAAATAAGACTCCTCAGTATAATAAGAATCCTCAGTATAATGAGACTCCTCAGTAAAATAAGACTCCTCAGTAAAATCAGACGCCTCAGTAAAATCAGACTCCTCAGTATAATAAGACTCCTCAGTATAATAAGATTCCTCAGTATAATAAGACTCCTCAGTATAATAAGACTTCTCAGTATAATAAGACTCCTCAGTATAATGAGACTCCTCAGTATAATAAGACTCCTCAGTATAATAAGACTCCTCAGTATAATAAGACTTTTCAGTATAATAAGACTCCTCAGTATAATAAGACTCTTCAGTATAATAGGGTCTATGATCGATCCAAACGGTCGATGGATGGTATAACGGATCAGTCGTCCTCGATCGACAAAAGCTACGATACCACTTAACTGACGTCGATCATTGTAACTGCCTCGTTAAGATTCGCATTATTTGAATCTTTCTTGTATTCATTCAGATAAGCCGTTATTTGCTTCGATCTTTTAGTTACTGTTAGCCTACCAAACCACCACATTTTCTATTTACAGATTAACACCGCCGTATGCAGTTATATTAGGTCTGACGGTGACTTGGTTCCGGTTCGTCACAAATGGTCCATTGTGGCAGGTTAATTTTGAAATTTTTATTTGTTATTTTTGCAGGGAGCATGAAAGGAGCCTCCGGAGCATGAGTGGCTTTTATTTCTTTCTTTTATAACCCCACACTAAGAATTACTCCAATATCGTGGGTGCATTTACAAACATTTAAACTCACATACAGAAACAACTAGTCCTTTTGTAAGCCATACAAATATTTGTTCTGTGCGGGAATTGAATCCACGACATGCAGCAGCCAACCGATTACCAAAATGAAAGTGATGGGTTTTCAATGGCTAGAATTCAGTCAATTCAGAAGAAATAATAATAATTATTATATTATCATTTGCAGGAGATCGTAAACAGAGAAGTGATTGACTGCAGACAGAACTGGTGGAATAACCTACTTTATATAAACAATTACTACGACAACTCTCAGTGTATGCAGCATACTTGGTTAGTACTACTTTATCGATTGCTTGAAGTTATGCCTACTTATATATACAAAAATAGACCAGATGGCACACAAATTCTACAATGCGCTACCAAAGTTATCCGTATGATTTGAACAGGCCGAACAGTCAGCCGTCGGGTAGTTGGCCACCAGAGAAAACACCTTCTTTAAGGATCGTATCTTTTCAATCATCCTGTGCCAGTCTTATTCAGGATCTTCCCGTTAGAGATATTGGTAATAGAAAAAAAAAAGTTGAAAAATCACCTAAATTTTAAATATTACCAAAGCTGATGCTTGCTGGTGAAGCCTATATTGGCATTGGACATAATTATCTCGGCTGAATTATGACGACGTTAATCGTGTTTTCTGTACCTTATTAATTATGACTGCAGTAACTATATCGCTATCTTTTCCAGGTACATAGCTGCCGACACTCAGTTGTATTGCTTCGGCGTGATAGTCTACGTGCTCTGTACCACTCCACGCTCCAGAAAGATATTTCTTCCGATAATCTTCGTGATCGGATGTATCATCCCTGGTGTTGTAACCTATATATACAACTTGGATGGCTCTTTAATTACTTCGCCTGAGTAAGTAGTATTTAAATCGACTTGACATTCATAAACTTTAGAATACAGCATAACATTTACCCATGATATACTGGGTATGTTTTCCAAGATGGCCGAAAAAAGCTATTCCTCATGGTTTCGGATTAGGCCATTCACATCCACTTGAAAAACCTGTGTACATGGTGGTAGATATCGCAATATAAACTTTTGCCATAGATTTATTACATGATTCTGGACTGCACTGATTTTAACGTGGAACAGTATTTTTTTTTTGTTTTTTTTTAGCCTAAACTTGCGTTCTCAAAATCGATTACCAAATCTTTCAAACTTGAGAAAACCTTCCCATTCGATCCATTATAAATATACTTTCTGAATTGAATTCGGTCTCTGCAGGGCAATAGACAGCATCTTCATGAACGAACCCACCTTCAACCATTCGTTCAGACGTGGCCACACCAACGTCGCCGGCTACACCATCGGCCTGTCCATTGGATACCTCATCTACCACTGGCAGAAGAAGGGCATTGACCTGAGCAGTTTGCGGGTAAATAAATTTTATATCAAATTCAACTTTATTGGCATTGATCGACATTGACCGACACACCTAATCCACATAAGAACTAAACCACAAAATCATGCATAGCGCAAGCAGAGTTTTCGGCGTGACAAATGACCGATCGTTCAGTCAAAACTGATCGACAAAAACTGTTGAACAGTTGCCGAAGGATCCTCTTTATTAAATGGAAGTTGTGTGGCTTTCCACCCTGCTCCGCTTAACTCCACAAATAAATAAAATATAATCATCATTATCCTAACCGGCTATTGCTGGATATCGGCCTTTCAAATCGCACGCCATTCATATCCAACTAGCCCGAGAGCATTCATTTTGAACTCTGATACTTCTATTTTCAGAGATACCGTTACTGCGTCCCGCTGCTGCTTCCTCTGGGAGTGGGTCTCATTTACTCCTGCAGCCTGTTTTTCACCGACGCACCTCGACCCTCGATCTACATCAGAGCTGCCTGTGCGTGCGTGCTCCGGCCGACGTTTGGCTTTATATTTGCTTTATTTTTAATCAGTTTCGTCTTTAAGATTGATGGTAAGTGCCTTAGTAAATTGAAAACGATAGCAACCATTGAAATATTTAAAAATGTTGTTGGTTTTGAAAAGTCCTTTTCTTCAATTTATATTTTAACGATTCTAGTGAAAACTGTTTAAGTGGACTGAGGTTCTAGACGAAATTTAATTACATATTTGATGATGATTGTGATACCAAAATGGACGAAGATAAACACCCAAGTAATAATAATACACCGAATCAGTAGCGCGTTAAGATTGCTGTTTGTCACATTTTCAACGCGTTGTGCGTTGAAAATGTGTGCCTAGATGAAGCGATCTATGCTATGAATAATATGCTATAAGGGATATTGACAATTTGATAGCGATTGTTATACCCATTCATTTTTGACATTTTACAAATCAGTATCACGACGCTTTCGTTATAGACCAGGGCCGAAGGCTTCAAAAATGGTAATAACTGAAAAAAAAATAGTAGTATGAAACCCATTAAAAAAGGAGGGGAATGTGATAAAAATGAAAGGAAAAATAAATTACGGGCGATCCGAGTTCGGGATCCTTTTGTAATGGGTTTCATCCTACTGTGTTATTTTTTTTGGTCTCAAAAATTATCGACCCTGGTCTCTTAATAAAATGAATATCATTTTAGAACCGCCGCCGGGTTTCTTACATATACAGAGACCTTATCGCCTTAGCCTTAAAGTATCGAATTTTAAGAGGTCCCGACACATTCTTTTCCACTGGCCGCTTGAGTTATCCTGGTTACACTGTATTTTCACAATTGTTTTATATTTGACTGAATGTTTCCCCCACTAGGCCTATGTCGTCGGATCGTGGAGTGGCGTGGCTGGACGGTTCCAAGCCGACTGTCGTACTGCACTTACCTGATGCACTCCTTCTACATTAGGAACTATATCGCCTACCAGACTACCATCTCGCATACCAGCCTAGTTCTTATGGTGAGTAGTATATTTTTCACTGCTCACTCTTTTTATCATTATCATCATTTCATCCGAAAGACATCTACTGCTAAACATAGGACTCAACCTAGTATCGCCATATCGATCGGTTCTGGGCGTCTCGTATCCTGTGGATCTCGGTCCACCTAGTGGGAGAGCTTCCTATCCTACCTATCTGCCTACCCTACCTACCCTACCTATCTGCCTACCCTACCTACCCTACCTACCTTTCCTACCTACCTACCCACCTACCAACCCTACCTACCTACCCTATCTACCTAACCTACCTATCCAACCTAACTACCCTACCTTCCTACCTACCTACCCTACCTAGGCCAGTCGCCATTGCCAGAAAAACTTCTAAGGATTATCCAACCTTCAGCTTCGGCTTCGGCTTTGGCCCAAGATTTGTAATATAAATTATGTTTAAACTCATCAGACCGTCCTGCAACGTCGTCGTTAGTAAAGAAAGTTAATATTTTTAAATAAAAGTATTATTTCAGATGCAAGTATTTAACAGTATGGTTGTGGCATCGTTATTATCTGCGTTACCATTATGGCTGATCGTGGAAGCTCCAGCAGGAAATTTAATCAAAGAATTTATAACGAAGCCAAAGAAAGAAAGTGATAAAACTCATGAGGGTAAAGAAAATTGAACAAAAGAAGACAGTTCCAAGAAAGAGTTAACCGATGAGGAAAAACCATTGTAAGTCTACAAAATAGAATCTGCGCGAGATACTATGTGTGAAAGTACAAACTCGTTTTAATGAAAAAATAAGTAGTGTTTGTTTATTAATCATTTTGGAAATAGTTCCTTTGTTCCGAAAAGCAATTTTGTTGGTTTTTCTAACTAGCAACAAAACAAATTTAGCAATTTTTTGTACAAAATTACAGTTTTTTTTTTAATGCAAGTAAATTTTCGTTATTAGAAAATAAACTTTTATAAAATAGTGTAGTGTTCGAATGTACAAAGAGTGGTAAATCTTGTGACGATAATTTTAATAAAATGATAAGTAATTATGAGATTTAATTTTTGGAATAATAAGGGCCCAATAATCAGTTTTTGCTTAGTTCTCGTAAAGTTTTCGCAGATTTGCCTCTAATTACGCTATTTTATTGAGCTATAGATTAAATGGACACAGTAGCTGAAAGAGGTTGCGAAAAGAGGTTACAAAAAATGTTTAATCGTGTAATCAACGTTGGGATTTGTAAATTGCTAACCAGAGAAAAATCTTTAAAAATAGATTAATTCAAATCTGAATTCTTATAGTCCTTTAAAAGTTAGTCTACTTAGTACATAGCATAATAAACCTTTAAATGTTACCACTGCTGGGGCTCCCCTCGTAGAGAGGAAGTGGGCTATAATCCACTACACTAACGGGCCCAATGTGGATTAGTAGCTGTCACATATCTTCGAAAATTTGGTTCACGCTGCCAACTCGCTCCTTTAGTCTTAAAAAAAAGTGGTGAATACCTGATGAATAGAGTTATTCACAGATCAAGATTTTGTGACCGCCGATCTATTTTAATTAACAAAGATGCCTCTTTAAAAAATAACACCACCACCAAAATAACTGGGGCAAATCATTTATGTAAACTAAAAAGAGGAATGGACCAAATATCGATCATTGAGGTTCATTGTCATTTCGGACCCTAGTAAGTTTACGCCGTTTACCTGATCTTTAACTTGTCTGGTGTGACTGTTCCTAAATAACCCTAGGCTGAAAAAGTTTTAGTTTTTCCTGAAATACCCTACATTTAGTGATATAGTTCGGCTTCCCCCAGGGGAGGGGCAGTGCTCCTCCTTCCGCACTGACCTGTGAGTATCATTTTCTGACTTGGACTACTTCCAACCGATTATAGGTGTTTTCCAAATTATGATTTTGTTTGTTTTGGTAATTAACAGTTATAAAATTATAATTTGGAAATGGTTTAGAAAGATAAAATATAACTAAAGGAGTATAAACTTAATTGTTATATTGTGTGAAAAACCCGTTACACTAATACAGGGTGTTTGGAAGGGAGCTGTACATACGCCTAGGGTAGAAACTAGGGATAGTCTGCTACCTACCCCCGCCCATTATATTGACCTTGGCCTCAAGGTTTTTTTTTAATTTATTTTTATTTTTTATTTGACTTTTTTGTGATTTTTTGACTAAAACTACCTGTAGCTCAAAATCTATCCATGGGACCGGTCGGCTAATGGTCTTGTTTTAATCGTTAGAGTCTTAGGGTCCTGCAAAAAATTATTTTACACCAGAAAATTGTGGAGAAGAAAAGTTATGGGGCCTGAAGTACCGTAGTAAGGTAAAGAAATAATTTTAAGGGCAACTTTCTATGGGGTTTAAAAAAAAACTAACAGGGTTGGAGTTCTTCTGATTTTTTTAAAACATCCTCAGTCCATGCCCTTTCTAACGATATGCTAAAAGTGTATTTATCACTTTTAGTTTTAAAGTTATTAATTAATTTCCGCAACTAGGGCACTTCAAGCAAAAATTTCAACTAATGAAAATTAAATGTGTTCGATCGTAAAAGGATGGCAAATGAAACAAAAAATTTGGTAATGACTAATGTCATTAAATTACAAATTTTAATTAATTACTAATTTTAATTAATTACAAATTTTGTTCAAATTGATGACCATTGACCTGTAAACATGCTCGGCACCTCTTCCTCATCTCCACGGTCACCGTTCTAAGCAGCAGTTCCTCGCGCATTGTATCGAATGCGGCGTGGATCCTGTTAATTAGAACCTCCCTTGTTGGTACTTCTTCTGCGTACACCAACTCTTTCGCCCTTCCCCAGACGTAGAAGTCGAGTGGGGTAAGGTCAGGCGACCTTGGGGGCCAGGGAATTGGCCCACCCCGACCAATCCAAGAATTAGGAAAGCAGTTGTCCAGAAGCTCCCTCACTGCTAGGCTCCAATGAGCAGGACAGCCGTCGTGCTGGAAGACTATGGGCCGATCTTCGTCAAACACTTCTTCCGCTAAATCAGGCAAATCGTTTTCGAGGAAATCTAAGTAGTTTTGCCCGTTTAGGTTGTCTGGCAAAAAGTGCGGCCCTATCAACCGATTACCGATGACGCCTGCCCATACGTTCACGGAGAACCTTCGTTGAAAACCTCTGTGCCTCTTGACTCTCGGGTTTTGATCTCTGGGTGCCCAGTGATGGAGATTGTGGTAATTTACTTTAATTAACTTCTACGTCTGGGGAAGGGCGAAAGAGTTGGTGTACGCAGAAGAAGTACCAACAAGGGAGGTTCTAATTAACAGGATCCACGCCGCATTCGATACAATGCGCGAGGAACTGCTGCTTAGAACGGTGACCGTGGAGATGAGGAAGAGGTGCCGAGCATGTTTACAGGTCAATGGTCATCAATTTGAACAAAATTTGTAATTAATTAAAATTTGTAATTAATTAAAATTAGTAATTAATTAAAATTTGTAATTTAATGACATTAGTCATTACCAAATTTTTTGTTTCATTTGCCATCCTTTTACGATCGAACACATTTAATTTTCATTAGTTGAAATTTTTGCTTGAAGTGCCCTAGTTGCGGAAATTAATTAATAACTTTAAAACTAAAAGTGATAAATACACTTTTAGCATATCGTTAGAAAGGGCATGGACTGAGGATGTTTTAAAAAAATCAGAAGAACTCCAACCCTGTTAGTTTTTTTTTAAACCCCATAGAAAGTTGCCCTTAAAATTATTTCTTTACCTTACTACGGTACTTCAGGCCCCATAACTTTTCTTCTCCACAATTTTCTGGTGTAAAATAATTTTTTGCAGGACCCTAAGACTCTAACGATTAAAACAAGACCATTAGCCGACCGGTCCCATGGATAGATTTTGAGCTACAGGTAGTTTTAGTCAAAAAATCACAAAAAAGTCAAATAAAAAATAAAAATAAATTAAAAAAAAACCTTGAGGCCAAGGTCAATATAATGGGCGGGGGTAGGTAGCAGACTATCCCTAGTTTCTACCCTAGGCGTATGTACAGCTCCCTTCCAAACACCCTGTATAAAAGGCATTTGTTCAATCATTACTAACACGATACCTCACTTCTGCACTCATAGTACTTTGAGCAACACTTCCTTCAATGACGTAAGCGACTGTTCATCAGCAATACGTCTGCATCATGCTCGTAGGAGTCATGTTCCCTAACAGTTCTCTCGAACTGTAAAGCATGACGAAGCGTTTTCCCTGTGGCAACTGTGCAACCGTCCTTGTCTAGCAACGGAGTGGCTAGTCCAGTAGCATTGCGTCGACCTCATGGTGATAAGGAGCATGGTCCCTAACAGTCCTTAGACTGTATAAATAATGTATTGGTCACCCAACTAACCCAAACGACTGCAACTGCACCCTTCATACAACAAATATATCTGCAAGACATAGTGCTTGTATCTGACCAAATAGTGGTCGCTGATCATCATCATCATCATCATTTCAGCTGAAAGACGTCCACTGCTGGACATAGGCCTCCTCCAGGTGTCACCACATTGACCGATCCTGTGCGTCTCACATCCAGTGCCTTTCCGTGGTCACAGATAGTGAATAAGTGGGAAGCAGTATTCATCAGCAACACTTGGTCGTCCTACGTCCGCAACTAAGAGTTTTCCATACAGCCTATTTTAAACAAATAGTGATTATTAATGGTTCTGTCTTCCATAAATGTGGTACGTGAGTTAAAGGACACTAGTTAGGCCATAATCAAATGACTTATTGTGAAGTGTATAATGATGAATTTAGGGCATGTGACAGAAGGCTTCACCGTTTCCTTAAACCAAATGCTAGTTACAAATATCTGGCAAGGTGTGGATTAGGAGATAGATACAAGATCACGCCATGCTAGATTAAATGAGTACATTAGAGAATTGTCCTTCTCTATGACATATTATTATTAAAGACTCACCAATCATTCCAATACACACACACAATATGAATACGAGATCAGACTAAATTATAATTAACTTAATAATTCTAGGCAAGCGTGCTTCACCTTCGACCACATCATCACTTAACATCAGGCGAGATAGTGGTCAAACGCGAGCCTATAACAAAAAAAAAAAAAATTGCTCTAGTTTTTAAGATATTACAACGCGCTTCAGGCCATATCCCTTTGATATTAACATGTGTCTAATTAACTCGTTGGTCGACCGAGACCAACACGTCTCTTACTATCGAGGTTCCAAAGCCAGAGCTCGCCCGTACTGTCCCGTAGACCGAAGGCAAGTGCCCCGTCCGCTGCCTCGTGTTCCATCACATGCCTTCTTTACCTGCTACTGCGCCCGTGCCATTTCTTAATGTTTTTTTCTATTAAGCGACTCTCTATTCAACGCCCCACAAGTGTTATCGTAAATGGCCAATTCCTTTGCATTTGTAAAGAAAGTCTATCGTTAATTTCCTTTTTCCATGACATTCTAATTGAAAGATGCCTTTGCAATATGGTTTTTACCATTTTAGAATGAATGGACTATTTTGTAGTTAATTAGTATCAACCAGTCAAGCTGTAAACTCAGATTTAATGTATTTCTAAAATGGTTTGTAACTCGTACGTTCTGCCTTCTGGGAATTTCCGATGTAAATATAATATTTCGTAATTAGATAGGGATAATTGACGTGCAGTCACAATTTATTCCCATAGAGCTCGAGCTTCAACAATAGTGCCTCATGGTTATTGCGATCGAACGCCTTCGAGAGGCTTCGAAAGATACGAATGAGATCTTATGCTTCTTCCCAGGCGTTAAAGATTTTTTTTATTAGGTTGACTCCGGCGCCAATTGTACAACACCTTCTGGTGAAACCGTACTGTTGATAATGAAAGATGGAATGTTTGTTAAAATAACGTATCAATTGGTTGAGTATTAGCTTTTCGAAAACCTTACTGAGAACTGGCAGAATTGACAGGGGCCTTTATGATTCCCGGATGATATCTTAAGTGTTAAACCCGGTCATAGGAGTACCTTTGTTCCAAATTATTTACTTCCAAATCCTTTCAACCATTGAGGTGTGATTAACAAACATTCAAACATACAGACTATCATACATATCTGTAATATTAGTAGGATTCACAAGACGGACGACAGCAAAAAGATACAACAATGAAAATGAAGACGAGAAAAGGTTACAATGATGAAAATGTGTATAGAATTTGGCAATATCTTTATTATGATAAGGTTTTGATACGAGTGCAATAAAGATGATAAAAAACCGACTACCAAAACAAAACACTACAAATCGAAAAATAACTTTCTTTTTCGAAGTCGGTGTCTTTGAAACCTGTTGTTTTCCGACACGGGAAATTTGAATTTGAAATTTTAATTTTTCGATTTGTAGTGTTTTGTTTTGGTAGCCGGTTTGATTTTTTTGTTAAAATGTTTTTTATTTATCTCTTTTTAATTTTGGCAGATACCTCCAATTACCATAATAATTATTCATCATATAGCCAAAGTAAATTTTATGATGATTCCAATAGCCCAAACATGAATAAATTGTTCGGAGTTCCAGTGCCTACCTTCGGGTTTCATCATCAGATCAGTTCGATGGTACCATTTATTTAAAAGTATTTGCTTCATCATAGTCGGTTAACTATTCAATATCTTAAACCAGTGACATATTTAGCATTAATTAGTTCCAGTGGCCTTCTGTGGTCTTCTTAATCAGTTCCACTTCACCAAATTATACTTTGTGAGTGCAAATGATTACAAAATCGCTAAACGTATGCCTATAATATTTAAAAATCAAAATCAAATAGTTTATTTGAAAGAAACCTTAGAGATACTTTTGAATTGTCAAAAAAAAAAACATGATTCTAAAAATTTTAGTTGCAAATTTGCAAGCGTCAGTAGGTCTCAATGGAGAAGAACTTGCAACAAACTCCACGGACATTCTTTTCCATCAGTTTGGTTACATCATTCTTGTTGAAAAAAATAAATATATGTGAGTACGATGTAAAAAGACGTGCACATAAAAGCGTCTGGAGTAACAAACAATTAAAAAAAAATACAATAACAGGCCGAATCAGCTACGTTATGAGCAATCCCAACAGATGGCGCACGTTCACGAACATGACGCATGGATCGGCACACTTAGTATCATGGTCTACGACCTGCCGAAGGTCATTAGGACGGCACAGTGCCTTATGTTTTCTGATAGTTTGAAGCTATTCTTGGGTATCAATAGTGTACAAGACTAGAATAGAGTACTGTGAGACGATGCAGAGGGATATCGATACGGTGGTAAAATGGAGCGAAGACAATCACTTAGAATTAAACATCTCTAAGTGCAAGACCATCACCTTTTCTCGATCGCGTGCGCCCATTCTGAATGACTATCACAAATCGGGTGTCCCTCTGGAACGCGTCACAGAAATCAAAGACTTAGGACTGACTTTAGATGCTACTTTGACTTTTAATCGGCATATTAACAATATCTGTGCCAAGGCAATTCAATCGCTTGGTTTTGTCATGAGGTAGGCTAGTAGGTTTGAGGACAGGAGTTCTCTTATGGTACTGTACTATACCTTCGTGTGTTGTAAGCTTGAGTATAGTTCGCTGGTATGGGATCCGCACGAGCAAAAATATAAGCTCATGATAGAACGGGTTCAACGCAAGTTTGCTCGTTACCTGTACAAAAAGATGTATGGGTACTATTCCAATTTATATCCGTCTCTGTTTGTCGCGGGAATGGTGGGCATCAACACGCTGGAACTGCGACGTAAGTGTCACTATTGATGCACTACTACCTACTGCTGAACTTTAAGATCGGTGACTCGTCCACGCTAGCTCGCTGTTCACTATTCGCCCCGGACCGAATGAGGGTTTCGCGGCTCCGCCCTTGCATACCCTGACTTCTCGTCATGCTCCTACAGCCCAGTCTAATTTGCTATTTATGCTCATATTTATGCACACCGGCAAAACTTTGTTGAATGTTTGTATAAAGTTTTTTAGTTTATAAGTGTTATATGTGTAGTATGGGCTTGCTGTAAGTACAGTAAGTAATTGTTATAAAAATACATAAATAAATGTGCCACCATCAGAGAGACATTAGAGAGAGCATGACACACTGA
This sequence comes from Orthosia gracilis, assembly GCA_947562075.1. NCBI lineage: Eukaryota > Metazoa > Arthropoda > Insecta > Lepidoptera > Noctuidae > Orthosia > Orthosia gracilis. Next base: position 23,790,852 of record OX387273.1, read on the forward strand.
ACTGCCAGGACACACATGCCATGACACATGATTATCTACATCTTTGAGTGTGTTTTATTTACAGGAATATTCTGAACATACACCTACACACTACAATCATACATAACTACGTCACGGCGTATGCATTACTAAAACATGCAAATATTTACGAAAAATCCAAAGGGGACCTAGTATCCTTCAAGCATGCGCCAACGAAACCCTTTATAACAAGCATAAGTTAAAGCCAAAGATGTCAAATGACTTTGTTTGTTCCAAACCTGAGAAGAACCAGCCAATCGACTATGTGGGTATAGCTATGGGTGTAGCCTGCGTCGCAATATTACTCGTGAACATCGTCGCAAGCATTAGTGATTACTTTTTTGAAAAAGAAAAAGATAGTGCAGGTTTGTTTGACGTTATAGATTTTTATTATTTTTACTCATACTAATCTGGTCATTTATTGACATTCGAAAGTGTCTTTCATTGACTTTTCTATCCTCTAGTAACAAAATCAAATACCCATTTCTTAATTATTGAGAAGATGACCTTGTATTTTCATTTTAAATATATCTTGTTTGCATAATTGCCAGCTCTTAGGTTTTTTTACTGTTTCTCAATATTTCGGAACTGGAACAAACTGGTGGCACCTGCAGCTGTTGGTAGAGAACCTCGTCTGAAAGCATTAAGAGGAATTAATTGTATTAGGTTAGGTTTTTATTTACAATAGTTGTACGTTTAATTGTTTTTGCGAACAATGGTGAGCCACTTTATTTGCCTAAATTATGAAAAAAAAATTGCTGTGGGTACTGTAAAAAATCAATGTCGTAAATCACATTTAAGATTTTGAATCGTACAAAAATATATTGTGTAGGAAGCAATTCGTTATTCAATCACTGACTATTTGCTTCTAAAGAAAAAAAAATGAACTGCTTGTCGAGAAAACAAAAGCATTATTAAGCACAATTCTTTATTTGTTTCAGATCTCTGAATATGATTATTGCAATTGCAGGACATTCAATTGCTGTCATCGTAATGTTACCAGAAAACGCTTCATCTATAGAAAACGTTGGATTTATACTCATATATCTATCTTATTTCTGCATCCTTTGTCCCGTGGAAGTTCTGCCTTAAGTTCTTCTTTCTAAGTCAACGCATTAAGTTTTCTTCTGCCATTCCCCGCTGTCTAACGTAATGTTATCATTCACTCCCTTTTTCTTCACATAATCCCTTCTCAAATCCTCTTTTATTTGGCCTTTCTTTCCTTTCCCGACATCAACATTTATAATTATACTCTTTTAGTCACATTTGGTTCATCCCTCCTCATCACATTCACAAACCGAGACAAAAGATTTCCTTTCAACTATTCTGTCACTTACGCGAATTTATACTTTTTATAAAACAGTATAATCTTAAAAGTCCAATCGTTCTAAGATCATCACAATATGACACAATGCTTCAAGCAATGTAATCGTTCAGTTGTTCATTGCTGACCCCATCCACATATTAGCGAACGGGACACTGATAATGTAGACATTCCTGTTAATCTCGTCCTTTCTTCTGATGTATATTACTGGCTGATACATATATGTGAGGGTGAAAAGAACAAAATGTGAGGTTATAAGCAAATGTGAGGGTAAAACTGAATGGAATAAAACCAATGCATAAATTAGACCATATTTTAATCAAAGCAACATAACTTCAGTAAAATACTTGCCACAATATTATTGCGTAAAAACTACACGCACGTTAATAATGAATATCATCAGTACACAACATTATCAAATTTATCACATTAATAATAAATCAAGAGCAATCAAAACTTACCTGACCGTTCAAGTCCGAAGTCAAACTAAAAATTGAACGATCAAGCCTCTTGCTCACTCTTTTATAATGCGGCTTGCTTGTCAGTGGCAGGGAGCGCGTAGTCAATACACAAACTTATTAAACAGGGAGTAACTCAAAAGATACTCAAATATTATAAAAAGTAGGAATTACATTATATCTCCCACACGGCCATTCTGACGAGCAGCCGGTACGGCTCGTGAATAAAAATTTGATGGTATATGTACATTTTAGTGGTTCATTATAACATAACAATTTCTTAGGTGATTAACAATTTGAATAAATCAACAAGAATAATCACCAAAAAGATGGCCTCGGTAAAAACCTCTCATGTAGGCACGGCCTAAAGCACTGAATCATAAAGCACAAATAATAAACATCGCCTTGGCAAAAAGCCATTCATGTAGGTGCGGCTTAAAATAACGTGATCACACTGCCTCTGTAAAAAAAAAACCTAGCAATATGGCGTGGCATTTATCACAAATCTTAAACATTGCCTCGGTAATAAGCCTTACATGAAGGCGCGGCACAAAATAACGTGATAACATTGCCTCGGTAAAAAGCCTTGCAATAAGGCGCGGCATTTATCACAAATCATAAACATTGCCTCGGTAATAAGCCTTACATGAAGGCGCGGCATAAAATAACGTGATAACATTGCCTCGGTAAAAAGCCTTGCAATAAGGCGCGGCATTTATCACAAATCATAAACATTGCCTCGGTAATAAGCCTTACATGAAGGCGCGGCATAAAATAACGTGATAACATTGCCTCGGTAAAAAGCCTTTCAAGAAGGCACGGCATTTATCACAAAAATAAATATTGCCTCGGTAAAAAGCCTTACATAAGGCGCGGCATAATAAACTATAGCATACTCATTACCAAGCACTCGCCCAACACCTGGCCAGAATGTTACGGGCGCGTACGAGGCAAAAAGTTACTAACTAAAGTTAACAATAATAATGTCCAGAATCTAGTGATTCTGCCAGCTCACAGCACACTGGAGGAACAAGTCTCCAATTTTCGTGAGAAACATACTAGTAATCATTTCCAGTTTTGTGCACTTTTATAATGTACTATTCATTGTCATGAATATTACATATAACGCATGGACCCTTATGAAAGGAGTTTCATTATAGCATGTGAATGTTGTAATATCACCGATAACGAAGATTCGGTACTTCCCGATAAGCATAAGGTCCATGTGTTTAACATCATTATAAAGTAAAATAAAACAACATAATTTAGTCCAGAAATAACTGGAGACGATTGATAGCGACCCAAGAGCTGAAAGGAAGTTGGTCCAGAGGTTTTATTAAATGTACAATCAATTGCAAGTTGGACTTCCCCAATGGGTTACTTCCAGCTTCTTGGAGAGGTATTTTCGACTACCGTGAAACAGTCAGTGAGGATTTTCATTAGCCTTTCGACATGGCCATTTGCACGACTGACACCAGTTGCAATGATGTAATGTAATCAATTGACCAATTTTGGCCAAAAACCAAAAATATTTTCCAGTGTATGACATCGCTTGATCACAAATTATTCTATTGAGGGTTCCGAAGGTAAAGATAAAATCTTTCAGACAGTTTACGAAAAAGAATTTGCAGTTAGGATACTCACAGGTTTTATCAAGCAAAAATCAATCTGCCTAGCCTTTTACCAACTTTGTTGACGTCGCCTTCCAGATCAACTGGATTTAGCAGAGTACCAGTATTTTGCATGGAGCGACTGCCTATGTGACCTCCACAATCTATTAACTGGGTAACAATATTCTTTGTCACGACTTGTCAGATTTAACCGTAACGACTGTCAATGATCTTTCAATAACAGCCGGGACCGACGGCTTAACACGCTTACTGAATCACGGGGATATCTCGGTATGTTAAGATGGTAACCCATCCACGGACCGACCTGGGCAAGCGTTGCTTAACCATAAAAATCGACCCATGCGGCATATTTAGCCACGAGTTCCTCATGTTTTACCAAAAATACTTTGAAAAAAGAGTTTGTTGTCAGTTAGTTTGCCCGAGGTGTCCATATGGGAACTCAGGCATTTCCATACTGTAGATACAGTATGGAAATGATAAGGTATTTTATCAATGGGATGCTGGGTAACATGATGGAAACCAGATTAAATCTTGTTGATCGGACAAGTGTGCCAATTCTCAACATACCTAAGAACATCTTTGGACATGTTTCGCAATGGAAACCAAAACTGTTCGCGTACCTTCTTTAGGTTTTTCGCCCAGCCTAAGTGCTTAAGGGGGTATGGAATAACTGAATGGAGTGCCATTATATTTTAGAAGAAACAACAATTTCTTTGTATTTGTATCTTTTGCATTATAAATTCTAAACATTATTGTATCATTGCTTGAAGCTAATCGTTTCTATACTGGCAGTTTTATTGAACCTATCAATTATTTGGTTTCAAAAACAATCTATGTTGAAAATTGCAGGGTTCCTACTGAGAAAATATAGGTACGTGTGGTATGCGCTTTCCTTTACGACACCCAATCTCAAAGCCGAATGATTGCAAGTATGCCCACCATCAATGAACACGGGATTACAACCAGTATCGAGCCCAAAGCTCTGACCGTATAGGTAGAGCCTTAAAATGTTTTAAGGCTGAACCACTGCCAAAATTTCAAACTCGCACAATTATTGACATCACTGCTCGGTATTGGTGGTGTGCACACCGAAGCACTACGACTCGTAGTAGAGTATCAAGTTTTTAGAATAGAACAGCACCAAAACGTAGTTGGGTTATAATATGTGGACAAACTTGGTTTAGAATAGAGATAATGTTTGATAAATCTATATATAAAAGAAGTAACTGACTGACTGATCGATCAACGCACATCCAAAATTGCTAGTACTAAATAAGGGACTCATCGTTTGAGAAAAGTTCAGGAAAACTTTAAAATATCATGAATGGTCGCAAAATTGGCGAGCCTGTATCACTGTGTGACAAACAGTGATACTTTATAAGGGTTTTTACTTTCACAGGACTGGGCCTAACCATAACATTGGAAATAATTCAACCCAGATACATATTTAATTTTTTGTTTTGAGAAATTAGGAAAATCTTAAAACCAGTCCAGTTACAGAATTAGGTATACCTTTTTTCAAACTATCAAGACCTTCATGGACAAGAATTGAAGAAGATAGATAGTCTTCTGATCGAGACAGAGCCTGTACCTACCTTTTTTTTTTTAACCAACAAAATAGGTCTAGAGAAAAGAGATTTACTGACACGAATGATCCTATTATCTTATAAAACTTGCACAATCATTTTGACATTCGCTAGATATATCAATACGATATGAATTTCTTTTGAACTTATTTTTGTTACTGAATTCCCCGATGTAAAAAGGTCAAAATAAGATTTCAATATATTAAAGTACACGACCTTTTAAAATGGAATCCACATCAATATCAGTATAGGTTTTGCATATTTTTTTTTATTCAACCAATTTAATGCTTTAAGCAGTTTTTTAAATTTTGGTTTTATAATCGGATAGTAAATACTGCTTATATGCCAGTAATGTCAAAAAGATTCTCACCCAAAAGGAATAAATAAGAAATTGAATATAGTTATCAGGCACCAATACGAGCTCAAGCTCCTAGTTCAGGTCATTAACAAAAATCAGATTAGTTTTGATAAGAATATAACTAAATAAATTTCCTCCAACGCCGCATAATATCGTTTTGATAAATATTTTGCCACTGGTGGAATCTTCAAGACTAACGCATCAATGAGCATTCTGTTCAACTATCAAAGAGACAAAGTAGAGACCATCGATTTTACCAATCTTAGATGGCTTTTCGCAACAATTAAGAATTTAACCGATTGTTTGGTTTTAGTTTAAAACAACAATTTTTGCAAAGGATAAAAAGTGTGAGTTTTTAGGGGTTAGACCAGTTGACACTTTCTTGGTTTGGTCATTATAAGTAGAGGTCCTATCAGATTCACTATTAGTAGTAGATTCCTTAAGATAAGAGCACATTTGACATCGCTATGTCTTATAGTTATAACCTTGCGAGTTATGTTTAGTCTTTTAGCATGAAAATTGTGATCAGCAGAATCATGTACTGGATTTTTACAGTTATAAGAAAAGCAACGTTTTAAGTGTCAGTCGTCACAAAACTGATATAACACGAAAGTCCAACACACCTGATTTCACGGCGTCCACCAAATGCAGCTCTGTCACTTTCACGCCAACAGCCTTCTTCGCCAACTCGCGTTTACACGATGACTATTCGGCCAAGCTGCTTTTCTTGTAGCTCGTAGACTTCATGAAGGCAGTAAGGTCATCATAGAATCAGGATGCATCTGCAAATGATGGAATAAGATAAGACTTGATGTATATTCCGACTTAAAATCGTCAACATGACACTTAATAGCATCATCATGATCAAAAGAGGGTAGATATAAATGTTTGTTAAATTTCTTGCACGATGTAATGGATGCAAAATTTGCAAAATTTCAAAAGAGGGTAGATATAAATGCTTGTTAAATTTCTTGCACGATGTAATGGACGCAAAATTTGTACCGTCGGATCAGTAATTTTAGTCTGAAGAAATAACTGTCATTTCTTTCACGTTAGTCGTTATAAAATGAAGAAAAAATGTTACTGCCCTGATTTTCCGGTCCTGGAGTATTCGAGCTTGAAGACCCGTGTCCTCTTGCATCTGCTGCCAGGTGACTCGCACGCCAAGGATCAGCCAATTTAGAAGTGGCATCAGAGGTTTCCGGAACGGTTGACATCGTACTGAAACTCAAGAGAAGTGGAAAATGTGTTAATACATGGGCGCTCGATCTCGCTTCTGATGTGAGGGTGAAAAGAACAAAATGTGAGGTTATAAGCAAATGTGAGGGTAAAACTGAATGGAATAAAACCAATGCATAAATTAGACCATATTTTAATCAAAGCAACATAACTTCAGTAAAATACTTGCCACAATATTATTGCGTAAAAACTACACGCACGTTAATAATGAATATCATCAGTACACAACATTATCAAATTTATCACATTAATAATAAATCAAGAGCAATCAAAACTTACCTGACCGTTCAAGTCCGAAGTCAAACTAAAAATTGAACGATCAAGCCTCTTGCTCACTCTTTTATAATGCGGCTTGCTTGTCAGTGGCAGGGAGCGCGTAGTCAATACACAAACTTATTAAACAGGGAGTAACTCAAAAGATACTCAAATATTATAAAAAGTAGGAATTACATTATATCTCCCACATATATTCAGAGAAACATGAACCTTCATGGAAGATGCTACCGAAGCAATTCATGATGAGGTGGTTAAGGTGAGGAATATACAATTTGTCTTGAAACTTGGACTTGTGAATGAAACCATTAAAAATGAACCCATTATCAGAATCTAGATCGTGCTTTCGTAATTCGTTGGTCATACTAATTCAAACTGTCATTTTATTTCTTTCCATTGTCCAGAAATACCTGTACTGGGACCTTTTACCGTTGGGTTGTCTCTGCTGCTACTCCAATACTATCTTCTACACATACACTGCATCGCCATCGTCGGCCGTTAACTTGATGTTTGCTGCCATCATGAAACCTACCTTCACCATCTTTATGGCCTCTATTATTGTTGGACTTACAATTCAATTTGAAGGTAATAACTTATTTTATATTTTTATTTATATCGAAAGCTATAGTAAAACTAACTTACTTTACTACATACACCGTGAAATTTAAATGGTTGTTTTCCCGCAGCGAAATGGTTTTGTCTATGTAATACAATCGTTTCGTAGTTATATAAAATATTAGAAACAAAAACTGGCATATTTAACATTGTGAAAAACTAAACTCGAAAGCGATCACGAACCAATAGTATACCTCCCGATATCTACGGCCGAACGACAGCAGGCCGTTGACCCGGGTGCTAGGTCACCGTCGAAAGGATTAGGTTCGAAGGCGGCTCCGTTTGATCATGTTACGCGCGGGCTAGATTATGCCGTATAATTACACGCGAGAGCTTATTTTACTTTAAACATTTAATAAATCGGTCTTTGCTTTGTCGGCTTGTGGCTCGCTCGTTTGTTTTGCATGCAAACTTTTATGCCGTATCACCACGTGTGAGAGCTTATTTGGGTTTGACCATTTATGCATCGCTTTGCTTTGAGGGCTGCGGCGCCGGCGCGTGCGACGCCAGTATTACCTATAACAATACATGTTACGTCTAGCTAGTGTTACTATTAAAAGCCGCGAGGCCATTGACCCACGTGCTTTTCAATCAGCTGTTATCCAACATTTTATTCAAATTTGACACTAAAACGCACTTGACACTAAAACGCACTTGATGCGCACACTCGCGAATAACGTGTGGGTTATTTATTGCCCAAAAATGTTCGTTACGCTGGTTGAAAATACCAACTCGCGTAAAAGTTGATTCATCCGTCCACAAAATGTTCTTATCTTGGTTGGCGATCAACCACTGACAAAACGCAATTCTGTTCTGGGGGTCATTTTCGTGGAGAGCGTGAACACCGCGAAAATGATAAGGATGCTGTCCTTCAGAGTTGAGTAGTTTCCAGACGTGGTACTGGCTTACGCCAAACCTAGCCTCAGCCTGGCGCGTACTGCGACGCGGATCCCGTTCGAAGTACTCGATGATCTCCTCGTCGAGCGCTGTCAAAATAACGGCTGGTCGACCTCTGCCCTGTGCATGTGCCGGTGCATGGAACTGTCCATGATCTAGTAGCCGCTGTGTCGCCGCTACGATCGTCCGTGGAGTTGGGACTTGGGGGTTCAGAACCCCGCGAAGACGGAGCGACTCCAAGTGTTGCCGCTCTGCGTAAAGTAGCCGGGCAGCATGGGAGTCATAATCAGCCCTAGCATACAGCTGCACCATAGCGACGTACTCCACATTGGTGTAATTGTAATGTCGATCCATTGCAGTTTACAGTGATGGCGCGTGCTGCGCGTACGACATTCGCGGGAAAACTAAGTAGGTCAGGCAGGGTCACAGCCGCGCGTGCCGCACGGGTAAAATAGGCGCCGGCGGCTTCGTTTGAAATTGTTGCGCGCAGGCTAGTTTATGCCGTATCACTACACACGAGAGCTAATTTTACTTTGAACATTTCTAAATCGGTCTTTTCTTTGTCGGTATCGCGGTGATTTTTTGTATTGTTCCGTGCAAACATTTTATGCTTTATCACTACGCGCGAGAGTTTATTTTGGTTTGACATTATTTTGTGCATCGGTTTTCTTTGTAGGTGGTGACACGAGTAGTACCTAGTACCTACAAGTTACGTCTAGAGTTACTATTGTTACTCACTTTTTCGAGTTGATGAATATTTTTTTTAATTATTTTAAAACAGAAACATCGTTATTTATTTACTTTAACTCTATACTTCGAAAGTAAACCTTAAGGCAAGTCGTTCTGCCGCGGGAAAACAACCAATTAAATTTCAGGGTGTATACAGGGTTACAGGAAAAGTCGACCTAGATCCGTTAAGGGCGTGTAGTACACATCATTTCTGAATGATTTCACTATGGAACCTCCCATCCTAAACTTAACCGTTTTCGAGATTTTCGAGTTTTATTTTTTTTTATGAAAATGCGCAATTTTTCGGTTATTGAATTGAATATTCAATAACCGAAAAATTGAACGGATCGGAATTGAACGGATCGAAACGGATCTAGGTCGACTTTTCCTGTAACCCTGTATAGACCGTAGAAAAGGTTTTAAATATTTTACTCATAATTTTGAAATCATGATATAAAAATTGTTCATATGAAATTTTTCCAAAATATGAAGAAAAGTATTTTGCTGTGGAAAGCTAAAAACAGAATGAACTTAATATTAATTGTGTCTTTGGAACTAAATAAGAGCTTAAAAGAAATGATAATCATCTGTACTTTTTTTATTATTCTTCTCTTTTACATAATGTTGTGTTGCTGCTCGTGTAAATGTTTTTTTTTATTCTATTATTGCTTTTATTTTTTATTTGTAACTGGTGTGAAAAAAGTAGAAGATAAAATTTCATATAAAAGTTTTGAAAGAAACGGTAGCATACGATGTAGTACATCATGGTACATGTGTCTAATGCAAAATATGCGAGTTAAGTATTCTCGGACAAGGACCGATTAATTAAAAATAAATATTTGTTGCCAGATTGTCTATTATTTCGATTCACAACATAGACTAGAAAACTGTCAAAGTATCGAGCTGGAGGACCCATCCTCTAGCTCGATACTTTATTACTTTATTTCTACTCGATGCTTCGATACGGAATGCGTCTATGGCAAGAAGCTGTAAGACTCTTTTCCTGCATAGGTCTACTTAGGTGTTATTAGAAGAACACTTAAAAAGACTACTAACGTATACTTTTAAATTTCTTTATTAAAATAAAAATAAACATTTTTAATATAAAAACATTTTGAAATAAACAGCTAATTTAATTTTATAAATCTATCAAAGAAACATAGCCCCGAGTATTACTGGTAACTGGAGTAACCATAATCGGGCAGTGTCGGCAAAATCTGTGCCCACACATATCATCATAATCATTTTGGCCGAAAGAAGTCCACTGCTGAACATAGGGCTTTCGCAATTGTCGTCACGTCGACCTGTATCCCGTAGATTCGAATAACCTTTACCAGGTCATCGGTTCACCTAGTGGGAGACCTTCCAACACAGCGTCTTCTGGTACGCGGTCGCCACTCCAGAACTAATATTATAATTCCTACCCGTATACTCATTAATTTCAATCATAACGTTGTCTGATAAAGAATACAGTCTACGTATATATTGGTCTACGCCTATTTCATTACAAATATTGGCATGACTTTAAAAAAATGCTCATTTATACTCACATAACTCGCCAGAATGTAAGGACCAGCTGTTTTTTTTTTGTTGAATTTAAAAGTCATAGAACAAAAGTTGTCGTTTATGATATTAGTAATACAGCTGAATAATTAATAGTACGTAATACAGCCCTGCAAGGTTTTTAGTGTTTTACCAATAACCCTATATAATTATGATATACTATTTTTGTGCTTACGGATATATTAACACTAAAGTCTGTATCATTTCTCAAATTGCTCTTCGCATATCATTTTGTTTTACAGTCTTTCTCATTTATTCTTTCTGATTGTTTCGTTTCTTCTTAACCGATTCATGAGTCTTTTACTCATGGCCAATTAAAAAATCTTCAATATCTGTGAGTCATCAAAATGCACTTCGTAGATCATTTTGGTTTGTAGCGTTCTCATTTCCTGCTTTTTCTTCTTTAACATCAACTTATCAGTTAACAACATCTTTACTCTATGGTCCGTTCAAAAAACTTCGCTTTGAACTGCCACTAAATCTCTCGACACCTTATTAATTCTCTTAAAAACAAATCCTAACTAACCATCCTTAACGTATTAACACTAATATTTACAAACAGTCAAACTTCCAAGTTTTCACAATTTCAAGCCTCATTCCTCCTCCTAACATGTGAGACCAGGTCGAGTTTCCCGGGAGGCTCCACTGGAATCGAGGGTCTTCTCTCAGGGCCGTCGCTGTCGGTGACTGCCTTCCACAGCTGGATGAGAGGCAGTTCCACGAGGAGGCAGAGTGGTACAGATGCGATGTAGCTCAATACTGATGAGGTTATTAGGAGGGATAACTGGAACGAAACGATACCATATAAAGATAATGGTGATAAAAATATGGATCTTGGCTTATCTGTTGGAGCGCTTGCGACCAGTACACCAACGAGGCAATTTTATAGAAAGAACTACAAAATAAACTTACCATGGATAGCACAGAGGCGTGTCCCAGCTGCGTGTTCCCAGCCAACGTGATACGGAGCACGATGAAATGTATGAGGAACACGCAGTATGATAGTCTGCCTAGGATGTGGAAACCACGCCATTCTAGTGAGTCACGGACGAGGGCTGTGAAAGAAATATTTATTTATTATATTACATTTCAGAGTAACTTTTCGTAGATTCCGACGGTTAAACGTATTGACATTCTGACAAAATAATATTGAGTCCTTCTGTTAAAGATTTCTGTCGGTAATTGGGGCCAAGCGTTTAGGCAAAGCCAAAAAGACAAGTCAACGGAAAAGAGTCTCTGCTTCCTTCTTTTCACTATTGAGTCCAATCCTCTCGTACGTGTGGCACCAGTGCCATACGTGCTGAGTGCCAACTGAAAGCTGCGGTAGATGCCAGATGCCAAGCAAATGCAGAGTTAGTAACCCTTTCGGCATGAGCACATTCGGCGCAATTATCGATTGTACTTTTATTTACTTTTCTTCTTTTTTATCTTTACTTTGTCCTTGTTGCTATTGTGCTGTTTCTTTGTTGAATAAATGTTTCCTGTTTTTATTGTTTATCTCTTAAAGAGTAAATAGTGGGGCCAACAACAGACCAAAACTTTTCCTCCGACCCAGTAATGAAATGTTGGGAAATGTTTTGTCCTGTAATTATTTAAGTGGTGTACAATAAAGTATATAATAAATAAATAAATATATAAAACTCTTAAAACCTTTTTTGATACTCACACCAACACCTAGAGAAGCAGCCCAGCATGAAGATGCTAAAGAAAACGGCGACCAGCGGCCGATCCAGCGCGGAGTATAGGGCGGAGGCCCACAGCGGCAGCGGGGAGTCTTGCAAGAACACGGTGCCCGCCAGCAGGACGGCGCTGCCCAGGAACAGGGATGCGTGGAAGAGGATGTTGAACCACTAAAGAGAAACAGTGATGATATTACGTTAGTCACTTAGCTAATGCACGTTACAAAGTGAAGAGAAGCGAAAATGGTCGTATAAGTCTGATCAGCATTATGCTGAGCTTTGACAGTTTTGCGCGATGTGCATACTTGTCCAATTTTATATTTTCTGTTTTTTTTTTATTGGTATTCTTCTTACCTGATGCAAATATTCTTAACCTTCTTTCTTTCAACTGATCAATTTCTCGAAGAAATTGATCAGTTGAATACTTTTAGAAAAATCAGAGAAGAAATATTAATGGAAATTACGAATTACGCATATTTGGAATAGCCAAGCCGACCTCGCGTAACTAGAAAATGCGTGGCCAAAAAAGACAAAGAAGAATATGACTACAATACTGCATTCTCACCTTGCTATCTTTAAGTTTGATCTCTCCCTTAATATTGTTGTGGTACAGTATGAAGGCGGTGGCGATGCCTCCGATGTAGCCGGGCAGGTTCATCCAGCACGGAAGATACACTAGTGACAGGATCTGGGAACCGGCGAACATGTTGCGAAGAACCCTGAAGAGAAAGACGAGTTAGACATGATTTTAACATCAGACAGAAGATAGTATACACAAGATTGTGCGCAAACAATGGTATACTTTCTGTTCCCTCACTCTCATAGTCTGATGGAATGTCGAACCTTACAAATGAATTTTAAAGCAGTTATTCCCAACTGATTGAGCTGAAATTTTTCATAGATCTTTGGTTTTCAGGACAATACAAGATTAGCTAAGTGACATCATTCTAAAACCAATATGATGGACTCCCAAAGATGTTGGAACATTTTTTTTTTATGAAAAAGTATATCAAATAAAAGGGTCAGATATGATGTTTTTTCATTACTTACTCTGGAGTCTGAGCCGTGACGATAGGAGTAAGGTCGTAAAAGTAGACCACAAGCCCAGCGGCCACTGAAGACGCGACCATGAACAGCATCAGCAGTGGGATGGTTACGCGCTTGTATCTCATGAGGACCAGGAGCAGGAAGACGCCGATGATGTGGAGCTGCATGTCAGCTGCTAGGTACCTAAAAATGGAGGATTAAACATGGTGAACATAATGATAAAAGGTTTAGTATATACTAACTAAAGATCCCAGTAACTTAAAAAGGTATTTGATTCTGGACATGGATGACTGGGTGTTGTGGAGCAGTTTGAAAGAGGCTTGTATCCAGCTGTGGACTACGATAGGCTAAGTCAATAATAGATTTAGTGTTAATATTATACTGAATATGCTGCTTCTCTTTGCATCGTGTTCCTCATTACTGAGGGTTGTGATTCCCTGGTCTTCGTGGAAACAACTTCTCCTTCACCAATTTGCGCCGGGCTAGGACAAACAGTCGGTAACTTCGAGAAAGTGGTCAACCATAGAATGCCACTCGGCTGGGCAGCGTTCGGGCAGTTGCGCGGTATCTTCTCGTCCAACTTACTACAGTGTCTCTGGACGAAAGTCTATGACCTGTATGTGTTGCCAGTGATTACTTACAGGTCAGAGACTGCTGACAAAATGGGCCTCATCAGAAGGCTTAAAGTCACTCAAAAGGCAATGGAGAGAGTTTCCTTAAGAGATCGAATCAGAAATGCAGACATCCGCAAGAGAACCAAGGTTACCGACATAGCCCGAAGAATTGCCAAACTTCAGTGGCAGTGGGCAGGGTACATTGCTCGCAGAACTGATGGCTGTTGGGGCCGAAAAGTTCTGGAGTGGCGACCGCGTTCCGGAAGACGCAGCGTTGGAAGGCCACCTTCTAGATTTTGTGACAACCTGGTCGAGGCTGCGGGAGTCCGGTGGATGCGAAACGCACAGGACCGATCAGTGTGGTGACGCTTGGGGGAGGCCTATATCCAGCAGTGCACTTCTTGAGTGGCTGAAACTATGACGATGATGATGATGAAACAGCTTGGGAGATGAAAGATAGATCATGGATATTTCAGACCAAAACTACTTACCAAGTATGTCCCATACAGAACTTGCCAGTGGGCAGGTGATTGTGCACATACAGCACGTGGTACCACCAGCGTTCGGAGCAGTCATGCGCTTCTCTCTCCACCAACCACGACCACTGCGGACCATTGCCCAGCAGTGGGAACCATGCAATCGTGAACCAGAGTGCGAATATCGCCAGTGGAGTTAATCTGGAATTTCATAGTAGTGTCTTTAATAGATAAAAATATTTTTGTAGCACAAACGAAAGGCTAAACCAGTCAACTTTTTTTTCTTCTTTTTACAATGAAATTTTTGTTGACTGCAACAAACCAATCGCTTTAAAATAATGTCTGCTCTGCGGTTCTAGACAAGTGTCAGATAGTATAATGTACACTCTGTGTGTGTCAGTCTATCAACAATATAATTATTAATTAAAAAATCTTTTAAGTTTAAATATTTTAGTCGCGCTAAGCGCTATCCAAATGTCACGTGATCAAACCTTTATTTTGGCATTACGATCATCGCCACCGCACTTTGAGCCAAAGACCTTATACATATTTCTTGAAGTATAAGGTCTTTGCTTTGAGCTAACTACACTTTGCCTTGAGCCACTGACAGGGGTTCCGTCATAGCTATATTTTTCTTGGATCGTATTTCTGCCATCTAATAGTATGACTTCGATTCGATCCGAATTATAAGTGCCGGTAAAATAACAAGCACATTATAAACATTTAAACAATTTTTGGATTTTTCGGTTTAGGACAGATTCTGGTTTGGGCAGATTTTTGTTACGGCAGATTCTTGATAAGACAGATATTTTACAGTCATCTACAGAAGTACTATGTAAATTCAAAATTGCCTCGCAAACCGTCGATTTATAATTTTATTCAATTATTATAAAAGAAGCCACAGTACAGGACAGAAATCGACTTTAAATATACCATTACATACATTTTATGGTTTTTGTTAGTCATGTTTTTTCTTCATGTGTAACGAATATGGCAAAAAAAATATCTGCCGTAACAATCATCTTCCCAAACCAGAATCTGTCCTAATCCGAATAATCCCTATTTTTTGTTGCCACGTTTTAAACAATGCACCTGCCATGTTGTCTCTTAACCACCCTTGGTTGACTGGTAGAGAATGCCTATGGCATTAAGTCCACCATTGTATCTGAATGGCATGAAGTTTAAATAAAAAAATAAATAAACTAGATGAATTATGCCTTTTGAGATGGCTAGGCATCACCAAAGAATTTGGTGTTGCAGAGATGCGTTTACGTGTCATTTTTCTGTAAAATCACAATTAGATGACGAATTCGTTTTACCAAAGAACTGTTGACGAATTTTTCAACTTACCTGATCCACCTATTGACAATAGATATCAGGCACTTGAAGAAGGTGATGGGCTTGGTAGGTGATGATACGAGGGTGGCGTATGCGGTGAGAAAGCCCGACATTGCGAAGAAAGCCTGCAGCCACAGCGGCGAGTTCAGGACTGCTTGCGAGGTGAAGTGGTCGTACATCTGGGAGACGAAAAATTATAATATACTTAAGTACCTTGCATACTTTAAGTACATTGCCATTAACCAACAGGTTCGCCCTTCCCGACGGGATTTAGCGACCTGTTGGATAGACTATAAGAGAGCCTATGGCTCAATGCCACATACGTGGCTCATGAGGATGCTGGAGTTGAATAAAATTGATGCACCGTTGCGCACCTTCCTGATGTCGTTTATGGTGTAGTGGAGGATGGCCCTTTGACAGAATTCCAACAGATTCAGGATAACAGCGAACCTCTATAGATCGAGCATGTTAATCATGATACTTAAAAGAATAATGAATGTAAATGTGGATGAATGGAGAGGAAGGGGAAGGCCAATGAAAAGGTGAATGGATTATGTTAGGATTGATATGAAAGAAAAGGAAGAAAGAAAGGAAGTCAGTGATAGCGTGACGACTAACAGGACGGTATGGAAGAAGACAGTAATATGAAATAAGTGCAGGAAGATCATGGTGATGCGGTAATCATTGTGCATGCTTCAAAGAAGAAGTAAAAGTGCCACCATCTTTGACAGCTTCTTCTCGTAACTTCTCTTACCATCAGTTGAGGTTAGTGAGAAAGTAGTTCGACATGAGCCTGACTTGTAATATTAAAGATGATTCGTTTGCACTCCAAGTTGAGCGAAAACGGGCTAGACCAAAACTGTATAATCGGCCAATATGGATTGAAGCAGTTTTAACACAAAGATGTTTCGTGAAAGTTATAAAAAATGGATGAGAGCTAACAAAATTATGACTTACCCTTTCAACAAACTGAGGATTGTCAATATACGAGTAGATGTAAATCAACATAACGTGAGAGAAGATCACGCACTGCATTCCCAAGAACCTGGAAATTCACGAAAACTATGAAACTGTAATCAGGAAATAAAACATTTCAAGACTTTATACCGCTCGGAAAAAAAAATGCGAAACAATCTCCTTTAAGTGTATTATGGCTCGATTCAACCATAATGACTTCTGTGAAGTTCGTTTTCCACTGCACAGTACTCCAACCCTAACCCTCGTTGCTACATGAATTTCCATTATTGGGTAGGTTTCATTGGGTCGCGGATAAATTTGAATAAGAGTTACCGCGGCCCTGGCACAAGCAACTGAAGGAACACGGGTGGGTTTTAGTCAGTAAAAGTCTGACACGCCCTTCCGCTTCACCCAGAGCGGAAGAAGTCATTGGATGATTTCCTACACAAAAAAAAAAAAATGTAGGTTTCATTGTACCTGTACACCGTTATCACATACTATGATCGACACAAAGATACAGACGTTTAGTTGGTTGAAGTAAAGATGTATAGGTACCAGCTAGATACAGGCAGCGAAGCAGGTATGAGCGAGGATTACCTACTTACTGCTTAGATGATGATGATGAAAGAAGATTGTCATTAAAAAGGTTTACCTGATTCCTTCAATACACGCGACGTCTTTCATCCTGTCGTCAGTCCTAGGCTTGGTTCGGTCATACGTCAGAATGTCAAAGTTTCGCTTCAAAGAAAAGGCCAGCAGGTATCTATTACCTATAATAATAACAAGAAGAGGTGGATTACTTTATTAGTGACTGGTCATTACAATTTTACCCATTGTAAACATCAAAGATGTTCATGAAGTTTTGAAAAACAATTTCATCTTCTAGAACTATATTTCTATCTTCTATTATCATAATTTAAGTTTGAATTCCACATGCTTTTCCTTAGCTATTCCACAAAGTACGTAAGCGGCGGCGCGCATGATATGATGAATTACATAGCACGGGTCCTAATATAATGTCTATAAAAATATATAATAAAATACCGAACGACATCAAAATTGAGAAAAACGACAAAATATTTATTAAACGCCTCAAAAATTGGTTGGTTGATAGATGCTATTATACATTGAACGAATTTTTTAATGATGACTTTCGTACATGACTATCAGAGACGTTCACATTTTGATTTGACATGCTAATTATTTAATTCTGTTTTGACATATTGTATTTTGTTCTTTTTTTGTGAAATTACCATTTATTTCGATTTTTTATTTTGATTGACGTTTCACCATTTTATTTTATTGACTTGTATCTAAACCTTGACATCTATTCTGTTTTATTTTACAATTTATTCTACGGCATCATAATTATAATTACAGTTAAAACTTAAGTAAAATTATTCAAAATTATATTACCTGAACTTTATGCTATGTATTTATTAGATAATATTCTAAATTGCTGTGTAATTTTATTTTGTTGACATTGCCATTTTTATCTAGGTTATTTATTGACTTACCATTTTTTTTTTATTGTTTTTATTTCACTTTTATCTAAGCTTTAATTAAAATTCATTTGTTCTATAATTGCCATTCTGTAGCATCATTCAATTATATTTAAAGCTTGCATTGTAATTTTTCAGCTAGGTATATTAATTAATTTATAATAAGCTAGGTATTTATTACTATATAAATTGCTGTGCCCGACAGGGTCCATGTGAACTATAATACTACTGTTATAAGATCTTTGTTATACACATGTGATATGCAATAAAGAATTGAATTGAATTGAATTGATGTATGTTTAAACGAATCGATTTAAGTATTTATGTTTGTAACTAGTACAACCTACTTTTTTTTTAAATCGGAATCAATGTAGTAGCAACCCTAGTGAATCTGTCAAGTTTAGCTGTCAATTTTCGAAACGACGGGAGTGGCCCTTCTGTATACTTTCTATTTTGTGGCTATTCTATGTAAATAAGTTATGTGTGTGTTATATGTATTTATAAATAAGTATACTACTTATAATGGTTTCTGCTAAACTATGCTCTCCGTGTGTGTAAAAAAAGATTACAAAGCTTTACTTCTGCTCGAACTATGAATGATTTTGTGCTTATTAAATAGCATGTTTATTGCATCTAATAAAGGAAATAGTAGTGGTCAAGCGCAAGCCTATAGACGATAAAAAATAGAAAATTCTATGAAATATAATCAGATGGCATCATGGAAATGGTTTCCATAGGCTGATTAGGCTCTAGATTAATGCTTTAATCCGACTGCCCCAGAAGGAGGATAATGTTTTTTTATTAATTTCTAGAAGGATGTTCCAGGACGATTCCAGAAGAAAGACGTGTAACTGGTGACTAACAAGGACATACGTATTCGACAACAGCCGTTACCATGCGTAAAAACAACTTCAAACAACGATAGTTTACACTTAACCTTAGCACATCTGTCCCCGAGCACGTGCACGCCGTTGGCCAGACATACCAGTGTGACCAGCATGGTGGAGAACACCGCCAGCGAGTGCGCGAGAATTAACTGCGATACTGAACTATTAACAAATAAAACAACGTAGAACAAGGATTTTTACACTCAGCCTTAGCGCATTTGTCTCCGAGCACGTGCACACCGGTGGCTAGGCACGCCAGCGCGACCAACATGGTGCAGATTACCGCCAGCGAGCGCGCCGGGCCCGAGCCGGCGGGCGGCGCGTCTACTGACATACACCAGTCCACGGAGATGACCTCGGCCTGGAAAGATCATTTAAAATACAAATAGTAATAGTAATAATTTATTTGAATGAACAGAATATTAAAGATGACATTTAACTTAGGATACAATTGATGAGGTACAAAATACACGATCAATTACCCCCATGCAAGGAAATGCCTGTGTTACAGGGACCATCTATCCGTACATTACATTAGCGATAAAAAAAGCAATGCGGAGTATAATATAATATTTTTTTTCATAAAATACCAATAAATTAATTAATATGAAGTAGTACACTTCCGGGATTTGGAAAGGGGGAAAAAGGAAAGGGAATGTCTTCTTTGTGTCGGGTATGTTGTGTATGTAAGTTGTATAGTTCTGTATTTATGTGTAGTATATGTTTGTGAGTGTCAGCTTGCCTTCTTATGATATAAGTAATTGCATATACACATAACATCACGCCTGCGGGTCCGGCAGGAATAGGCAGGGGTGAACTTATAACACAGTAGGGAGTCTATTTCCATCAACTGGAAACAAGTCTAGACTACGGGCTGCTATTGAGAAATCCTACGTCTCCACGTCACAAAGTTTCGATCACACATGTCACAATGGGCCTCATCAGAAAGCTTACAGTCACCCAAAGGGCAATGGAGAGGGCCATGCTCGGAGTGTCCTTGCGTGATTGAATCTGAAATGAAGAGATCCGCAAGAGAACCAGAGTTACCGACATAGCCCGAAGAATTACCAAACTTAAGTGGCAATGGGCAGGACACATTGCTCGCAGAACAGATGCCCGATGGGCCAGAAAAGTTCTGTAGTGGCGACCGCGAACCGGAAGACGTTGCGTTGGAAGGCTTCCCAACAGGTAAAGGTTGCGGGGATCCGCTGGATACTGGATGCACGGGTCCGGTCAGTATTGCGACGCTTGGGGGAGGCCTATGTCCAGCAGTGGACGTCTTTCGGCTGATATGATGATGATGATGAGAGGTAAATACTAATTATTTGGTAGGTATGGCAAAATTAATAGAATATGTTAAATACATAACAACAATATTATGAATGTCACAATATTGAGTCATTTCTACAGTCAATGCATAAATAATAATCATAAATTACATTTGTCGCAATATTCAATTATCATGCTTAGCAGTAGCAACCACTAGACCAACAACAAAACAGATACAAAAGGTTTTGAAAATGTGAAACCTGCTTTAGCACTCTTGTTGAGAGTTAGGGAAATAAGTTAATTATTGAAATTCAAAACAGAACTCGATACTGCATCCAAACCCAAAGCTGCTGGTCTGCGCCTAATTGTGTAAGTGAATTCGGCAAGGCGGATTTGATCCCATCAATCGACCAATCACGTGCGAGATGAAAGACGCGTTGTGGATTGCAGTCTGTGTGATTGGTCGATTAATGGGGTTAAATCCAACGCCTTGTCGAATTCACTTACGAAATAAGGCTGGTGAAACCATCTGTTCTCATTGAAAGAATATCTATCTCATAACTTAGAAGCATAGCCAGTCATTTAAAATATCGTAAATCGCAAAAAAATGTACTGGACTGATTTTTCGGGTTGTTTTGGGAAAAAGGTCAATGTTGGAAGTGCTATATCAAACTAAACTTAAAGCAAAAAGTTATTCTGCATATTTTTAAACTGCGTATTGTCATTACTAGACTAGATTTCTGAGTCAGAGTCTCAAGCCCCACTTTTTCAAATTATTTTCTTACCTCCAGTCCATATTGCGCCACACTATTGCCGATGCACCCCTGTGCGGCATCATGCCAGCCGGCCGTCTTGTTCTCGCTACCACAGCGGGAGACACACACACCTCGGTGAATTAGTGTCCGGTTGTAATGCTTCAAGGACTGCTTGGAGTAATTCTGAAAGGAGATGATGGTACATTAATTACATATATCCAAAACACAATTTAAAATCGCAAATTTTTTGCTTGTATGTCAAATTGTACATTATAAAAAGTAAT
Source organism: Orthosia gracilis (assembly GCA_947562075.1). Lineage (NCBI taxonomy): Eukaryota > Metazoa > Arthropoda > Insecta > Lepidoptera > Noctuidae > Orthosia > Orthosia gracilis. The sequence goes on from OX387273.1 coordinate 23,812,351, forward strand.
TTTTTTATGTCCATACCAAATTGTATCTAAATCTTTTCAACGTTTATAGCATGAAAGATAGCTAACAGACAGACACCGTTACTTTCGCATTTACAATATTACTAGCGACCCGCCCCGGCTTCGCCCGTGACAAATTATACACAAAAACCTTCCTCGTTTCTCACTCTTTCTATAGATGATAAGCGCATGAAAATCCGTTCAGCAGTTTTTCATTTTATCCCGTACAGACTAGGGCGAGGGATTTTATTTCTAACCGACTTCAAAGAGGAGGAGGTTTTCAAAAAAGTATTTTTTTATGTATTTACTAGCAGAACCAATTTTGATGATTCTTTTTTCTATCAATCAATATCTGACTAAGAACTTCGGAGATTTACAGCAGAACTCTTCAATAAATGACGGCAAATCTCTCGGGATTGCTGCAATCACATGTCTGTTTATTGTTTATACCATTTCATAACATAACATCACGCCAGTACTCTCTAAAGGAGTACGCAGATTTGTAGTTCACCTTGGCACACTCTCATTCCACCGGTTATGTTCAAGTTTCATGATATTCGGGTAATCTATTCTGGCATTATAATAGATCCCAATGGGTCGAAGTGTCCCAGTTATTTCTCGTCCCCTCCACATGATAAGATAAGATAAGATACCTAACTAAAGATCTTGCCTATTAGGTACAACTAAAAAGTGAAAAATAAAAAATCTTTTCTACAAAAATATACTACCGTTCCAAATAAAAACACTACAAACTGAAAATAATTTTGTTTTTGGGAGTCAGTGTTCATAACGAAAAAAAATTGTACCTACCAAAGACACCGACTGCCAAAAAGAAAGTTGTTTAATTTTTTATTCTATTTCTTTTTATTATAATAAACTGTTTGTTTAATAAGTAAACAAAGCTACGCTTTTGACTAGTTGTATAGAATATGTTCTATGTTAAAACAATCCGGGGCACAGGCAAGCAGTTATTTAATATGGAAAAGTTTGAACATTGATTTAAAAATAAAGTAATGACTTCGTCATCGAAGTTATACTAGTAGTATTATTATTTGGCAATAAATTGGCAACCCTTTGACGTGGCGAAAGCGGCTCATAAATATTTAACTATATTATCATTAATTATTCCTACGCCCTCATGACATACTGCGTTCACCACACTGATTACCTCACCCGATATTCTAAATATAGGCTAGTACTATAAAGAGTTAGAATTGTTTGTTAAAATGTACGTAAAAGGTTATTTCTGAAAATGATACTGATTCGATTACAACAAAATGTGGTACTATAAAGCGTGTAGCTTTTTATCCCGGCAAAAAGGCATGATTCCTGGGACATAGACCTCAGGAGCAAAGCCGCGGTGAAAATCATGTAAGTATAAACTTGCTAGTTCTAAAAATATATTCCTGTGGGCGATTTTTAACCCCCGATGGAAAAAGAGGGGGTTATAAGTTTGACGGGTGTATTTGTGTATCCGTCCGTGGCATCACAGCTCCTAAACGGATGCACCGATTTTGTTTTCGTTTTTTTGTTGTTTGAAAGGTGATTTTATCGAGATTGTGAGCTATGTTTGATGAAAATCGGTTCAGCCTCTGTTTGAATCGGGGTGTTTTCGCAAGATATCGTGTCTTAATTACGTGTTCAATAGATTGTTGATTGAAACGTGACTACTACTAGATAAATTATGTAGCATGAAATAAAAATGTGTTGGGGGTTATTTAATTTTTAAGTTTACTAGTATTTGAAAACATTTTACATAGGAAGTGTACCTTTGGTGAACCCACATATTCGCCAGTAATGTTTTAAGTGCTATGTAGTAGAGGGCGCGCTTATTGCCATCAACAAGGAACAAATTGAGACTACTTCCAAATAGAAAAGCCTAATTACATTCTTCCTGATTCTGGAATCGAATCCAGGACCTCTCAGGACTTACCTCACCAGACAAAGAGGCAATCAGTTTTTATGTAAATTAGAAAGAAAAGAGCTTTTTTGTTGGTTTGAGTGTTTGCCTGTAAAAGGCTCAAAATATTCAGAATGCAGATTTTTTTTAACAAAAATTTATAAATACCAAATATTAAAAGTATTTGCTTCATCATAGTCGGTTAATTATTCGAGATATCTTAAACCTGTGACATACTTATCACTAAGACGTTCCATTGACCCTCTGTGGTCTTTTTCCTCAGTTCCACTTCACCAAATGATACTTTCTGAGTGCAAATGATTTGATGAAAATACCAAAATCGCTATAAGTCTGCCTACAATATTTAATGAGTTCCCTCGATTTCTCCAGGATCCGATCATCAGACCCTGATCTGATGACCATGGGACCACCTGGGAAGTATATCTCTTTTCAAAAGAAAGAAGAATTTTCCAAATCGGTTCAGGCGTCCTTGAGTAATCTAGATGTGTGTATAAAAAAAAACAACCGACTAATTGAGAATATCCGCCTTTTTTTGGAGTCGGTTAATTAATTACTCTGAATTTAATTATATATTTTATGGCGTAAAGAATCCTCATAAATATCATTACTTCACTTAATCCATTAACCCCATAGTTCAAACCAAACAAATACAACTAATTAAATTATTCACAGTCACACTCAACACACCGCTATATCAACACAAGTTGGAGTAACCTTGGATACAAGTGTTACGACACACTCGCGGACCGGTGAACCCAAACAACTCGAGCTGATTACTTTCTCAGAGGAAGGACGGCTTTACGAAATAATGTTTTACCTTTATTTTATCATAATAATTTAAAATAATGAGTTAGAAATGAAAGAAAATAACCCATTTACTTAAGATAAAAAAATAATAATCACGTATATAAGTAGTAATGCATCGAGAATTTAAAAGCATATAAACTTGCGGTCCCTATGACAGAACTTAATGCTTTTATGTATGTATTTCAATTTAACCATTTACAGGCACTTTCGAATTCCTAGGAAGTCGGTCAATCAGAAAGTTGCACTAAGCATAGATCTCTATGGAGAAGGATGTGCAAGAAACTTAATGGACACTCTATTTTATCACCATATATTTCTATGATCACTACTAAGCAAACCAAATGTGCTTTATTCATTTATTTATTTACTACTTAGCCGGGAGGTTAGCGATCATTTATGGTTCTTTCTATTAGTGAAAAGATTACCCATGCTTTTTAAACTACATAATTTATCTAGTAGTAGACACGCTTCGATCGACAAATCGATCGAAACACGTTATTATAACACGACACGAAATCTTGCGAAAATACCCCAATTCAAAAACTAAAATGCGCATTTTCACCGTCTGAACCGATTTTCATCAAACATAGCTAAGAACACACTCGACAAAGTCATCTTTCAAACAAAACAAAATCGGTTTATCCGTTTAGACGCTATGATGCCACAGACAGATACACAAACACACAGATGCACACTTCAAACTTATAAAACCCCTCCATTTCCGTCGGGGTTAAATCCGTATTAAAATCCGTTGCGCGGTTTAGAAGAAGTTAGCGGAGAAACAGAAATGGCGATTCTAGAGATTTATGAGGCGAGCAAAATATAAAAATAACATTTCATAGATTTGTAATGCCTATAGTTGGTTGCCACGCCCATGGAATTGGATCATCAAACGGCCTTTACTGCTGCACCTTCATGGGCCAATGAACGAAAGAATGCTCACCACTCTTGCCCGAAGGCATTAGAGATCGCTTTTGGAATAAACACGTTATTACTACTTCCTTACATCCGCAGAAAGTGTGGAAAGGGCAAGAACGACGGAATATATGACGGAATTATGAGAGCAAACGATATAGCAATGGTTTTGGAACGATTAAAATTCTCAAGTTACTGGTCACTCTCAGCTTGTATCACTTCACTGCTAGCCAAAGACTTTTGCCATGACTTTCGGCTGTTTCGATCCAGGGCTAGAGGGGATCATTATTATATTATTAATTTTGTCTAGCTCGTCCCGTCACCCATAGTAATCTTATACATGCGAAAGTAACTCTAAGTATTAGTTTGTTAAATTTCACAACTTAAAGGCGAAACCAGTTTAGATTAAATTTGGTATAGAGATAGTTAGAGACCCTGGGAAGGACATGGGATAGTTTTCATCGAAGTGCTTTGTTCCCTTGGGATGCTAAAACACTTATTAAACGAGCGAAGCCGCGGGCAGAAGCTAGTCTTCGATAAAACCTTAATCTTGGAAAATTAACAAAATCCGTAGCTCGAAATCGTTTGTATCTTTTGCCATCCCTATTGGGAGACTTATTTAAATGGCAAAAGCCATTTGTTGTGATAGATCAGGTTTAATTGCCACACAATCAGTGAGTGAATGAAATAGCAACCAAGCCGGCTCAGTGTGTACACAATCGTGACCTTTACGATATTAACATTTGTTGAAACAAGCTGCGAAATGTTTCGACAATTAAATCTAAACATAACTCCGTCAGTTGCAACGTGCGAGTTCGCAGAGATGCGTAAATCTGTCAGGGCTGTGAACTTTGATTGTATGGGCACTAAAAACAACTACATAGATAACTAACATTACGACTGCATTCCGAAAGATTTTTGTAGAAAAAAGTAAGTACTGAATAATATTCGTATTTACAAATAAGCTACAGCAATTTGCTACAGTGGTGGCCAAGTGGTAGCTGCCGCGACTTACAAGTTGCAGGTCGTGAGTTCGAACCCAGGCAGGCGCTTTACTTTGTGTAAATTATTTCATCACCACTGATCTCAAAACGGTGAAGGAGAAAATCGTGAGGAAACCGGCATGTCCTAGAACCAAAATTTCGAAGACGTGTGACATCCGCCAACCCGCACTGGGCCCGTGTGGTGGCAGTAAAAGTGTAAAGTCCATTCCCTCTCACAGAGAGGAGGCCTGTGTCCCAGCAGTGGGAACATTAAAAGGCTGCTGATGATGTCCCAACTACATATAATCGTATGTAACGAGTGTATGCCAGTGGCTTCGATGGTGTGTATGTTGGAAACTATCCCATAGAGAAGATAAAATACTCCCGATATAAAAAGTATACTATATCCTGCTCCAAAGTCCAATCTATAACTCTGTACGAAAATTCATCAAAATCTGTTCAGCGGTATAGGCGTGAAAGCGTAATTAACGACTGACAGAGTTACTTTACACATTTATATATATATTTAAAAATATGGGTGGATAAGGGCATAGTATTATTACCATTAATTGGCCACAAGACAACACTATATTAGGCAATTAGTGGATATGTTCATGGGGCAGTGGCCAAGCTGTGCAAAACTTCACTTTTCTCTTCTTGAAGGTATATTTAACCGACCTAGAGATAAAATCAGAGTCCTGAACCAAGGTAACGAGGATCATAAGAATGGCGGAAATAACAAGACTGGGATCTAAAAGAAGAGACTTAAGCGTAAATGATTTTTAATCACCATAAATTATATTTTTGCATGTTCGGTTCATCAAAAAAACCATACATTGTTTAATTTCAAACTAGATTACGTTATATTTTATTTATTAGTTTATCCTCGCACTGGAACGCCTTGCAGCAATTACACCAAACGGAGCACTATCTTATACTAAACTCACTATAAGTCTAGGTTTCCTCACGATGTTTTCTTTCACCGTTGTCAGCAATGTCCAAGATAAACTTGGCAAGTATATCGTTTACCCAAGTCTCATAAATACATTCATAAGAAAACAACACAAGTTTGGTGACCGCACGTTATAACATCGGTTACTAGCACAACCGAGGACACTCCTACCCATATATATTAAGTGTTTAACCACGGTTTGAAGCCAAGAACTCAATAGGTTATATCACCAAAGAATAGTGAGTAAATATGGGTTAATGTTACATAAATTGTATAATTCTTGCATGTCGCGCGCGGCTCCGTCAGCCGTGCAGGGAATACCTTATATAAATATATTGCAATGTACCAAGGAAATACTTGTTGGCTATATGCCTGCATTGACTACTGTTGTCAATACATATGCAAAGATGTGTAGTGACTGATTTAGACTTTTAAGTTAAGAGGCAAGAGATGTGCAATGCAACTAGATTGGGCGCACGGTTGGCGCAGTGGTTGAGCGATTGACTGCTGCGCTGCGTGTCGCGGGTTCGATTCCCGCACGGAACAAATATTTGTATGACCTACAGATAGTTGTTCCGGCTCAGGGTGTTTGTGTATGTGAGTTTATATGTTTGTAAACGCACCCACGATACGGGAAGAAATTCCTAGTGTGGGGCAAGGTTTAAAAAAAAAAATTGAAAAGAAAAAAATATATATATATTGAAATTTTATAATGTAAAGTCACTGTATATTTCTTGTTATTATGTTTAGGTGTGTAGGTATGATTTGATATTTGGGATGGGTAAGAATAAACTTTATTGTACACCAAAAAATATTGTTGTTTGTTGTTGTTATTTGTTTGTTTATGGTTTTTTGTATTTATTTGATTATTATGAAAAGTGCTATGACAAAAGGGGCGGGCTGTACATCAGTGGTGACCAGCGTTTATTCATGTTCTGTTACAGTTGGCTATAAACGTTTTCTTTCTTACATTATTATTCTTTAATTATGCATTTTTTTTATATTTATGGACTTGCAAGTGTTACCATAAACTATAGTTAACACAGAACTAGGCTATTATTATTGTGTTAAGTCACTCTTTTCTACCTCAATGTGTTAAAAAGATGAGTGAGAAAAGATGTTTGAAAAACTTTCAACTTCCCTTTGAGGAACAAAAGACATAAACGCGCTTGTAGCGTGTCTTTCTTAATTTTTTTTCTACTTTATTTTAGTGGTATTGAGATAATGTGTTGAAATTCGGTTGTGTCTAAAAATAAGTATTTTAATTCGGTTTTTTAACTTTTTTATTTATTTTACAAACATTTTTTTACTTATACTAAGAATTATTAGCTTAATTACCCGGGAGTCATTGTTGTACACGCAAAAGTACCTATCATTGAAATAAAAATGGATCCTTAATCATAATATAATAGAACTAACTCTGGTAATACAATTATTTTTTTGAACAATGATAAACGTATTTACAATAATAGACCACAAATTGAAATGTTGAGGCCAAGGAGTTAAATTTAAAGGTTATTGTTAGCAATCACATAAGATAATTAGTCTCAGTCGTCGGCGGCAGTAACTGGGACTTATCTATATGAAGGTAGATAGGTGTAGGTTTGTTCTTGTATAGGGCACATAGGTATTGAGTAATACGCGTGTTTAAAAGCCAATTTTCCTTTATGTGGAAATCTTGCATTGTAGAGTGCAAATGCTCATCTTTAAACGAGGATTTGCTATGTGATAGTTTTTAATTACATTTATAATGAGTCCTTTTGTGGAAAACCTAAACCACAAAAGGACTCATAAATGTGGGTCATAAGTGTGTTGTGAGTGTGTGTGTGTGTGTTGGCAGTGTGTGTGTTAGAATACATACAAAGATAGCATGTCTTTCTCTCAGTGAGATATATTTATTAGTTTTTAGTAGCACTAGGTAACACATTTAGACCGTCGCATAATGTTTCGTCTAGAACGAGCTAGGTGGACAAAAGTCACTGATGAATTGCCTGGAATTTATTACCTGAGGCACACCCCCATTTGTCCTAATACCTAGATTTGTTTTGCATAATGTCAACTACTAATAAGGTAATGGGGCCAGTATAAAATGAAAGGATTAAATAATTACTTATTTTATTCATTTTTACGCTTACCGAAATAATATATCAGTGAGTTTAAGTTTTTTGAAAAATATTAGTGATGGGTTTTCAAGTTAAAGGCATGTAATTTTTAATTATAGTTAGTAAGTGGATATATTTCAACCGCATTTTTTTTAAATATTCGATTTAAATAATTTTGTAATTTGTCGACGATTTTCTGTATTCATCGGACTAGAAAGTACTTTTACCTTCATGTGCCCGGGTACATTAATTTAAACAATATTTTAATGTTGCCTGGTGTTTGTGAAAACGGACATAAAATGAATAAATCAATCAACTAAAACTGATGTTCACTGAATCTACGCTCGAAACTGATAGAAAGAAAGAAAGAATATTTATTTGTGACCCGCACAGGGAACACGAGGTAAACATAACACAAACAATAATAAAAATAATAAACCCCGTCTCAGCATGATCAATTACTTTATGTAGGTACAAGTACTAAATAATAGTAATAGTAGTAGTAATAGTAGTATTAAATTTACTAGATACTTAATTTATGATTATTAAGTCTTCTCTTAAAAGTAAGCTCTTCGCTAGGCAAATAATTATCAAAACTAATATTAAAAACATATGTGTTACATATTTTTGAAATCACCTCTGATACCCCCACGGTGGGTTTGGAAGAATGAAAAAAATTAGGCCTCCACAATATGGCACCCAAAATCCGCCATTAAACTATTAACCAATTTTAATGTAGTATACGTAACAATCATAAAACCGGCCAACGCGTTTGGTCTCTAGAACGCCACATAGGAACAAACATACATAGACTGATAAACACATTACCCTCCTTCGGCGGTCGGGTAAAAAGAGGTACTCGTACAATTGTTTGCTTATTTAAAGGCAAGCTACCCTATCGCCAAGAGCCATAGACGCTGAAAAATACACAGTTCCTGTGGGATAGATTACAGGCACGAAGCCGCATATAAAAGCTAGGTACATATTTTTATAGTTAAGTTTCATAGCTGCATTTAATATTATGTACGTAGATACACACGAAGGCTTAGCGATAGTTTTATATTATCTGTGGCTTAGCTGACCATTTCCATAGTTACTAAATATTTTTTTAACTCTCGTCTCGACCTTGCAACCTTAACGATTATTGTTTTAACACTAATTCTATTTATAATAATCATTACTGTTTGCTATGCATTAATTTAGAATGGCTTCAGTGACTAGTTCGCCTTGAAGCTTATACATGGGACCTATTTATTTGAGGATACTCAGTCTTTTTACAAGTCTAGCACAAGGTGAAGTCTTAATCAATAATCTAAACACACTTGCAACACATCGAGTGAGTGACCTTAGAGTTAAAATGTCTCGTATGCATGTAATTTCACCGGCAACGTTAAAAAGGTAACATAAATTATTACAATTAGTTCCCCAGATATTCAATCTAAAATTCTAAGCTAATATTATAGAGAGGTAAAAATATGTTTGTTTATATGTTACAGCACAACACAGAGAAAAATGGGGAGTCCTTAGCACTGGAGTGGGACAGTTTAGGCTTATAAAAAAGTTTAATGTCTGACAAATACAAATAATACAAAATACTCTTCGTAGGTTTTATTAAAATTCTTTCACTCATATAAAGCTACATTTTAGCCGAGTGTCATAAGCATTTTATGTCGGAAAAGTGCATGGCCCTTGCAAGATGCCACATTTAAGAGCGTAGACGAGGATGAAAAGCAAATTTTACTAATCATCCTATCTTACAAATCACACTAATATTATAAAGGCGAAAGTTTATGTGTGTGTGTGTGTATGTTTGTTACTTCTTCACGCTCAAACGGCTGGACGGATCTGGATGAAATTTTCCACAGAGGTAGATTACAGTCTGCAATAGCACATAGGATACTTTATATTCCGGGAAAATGTTTCCTTGGGTAAATTTTCGATATTCAAACGGGCGAAGCCGCTGGCAGAAGCTAGTATTATAACTGCGAAAATTTGGATGGATGTATGTTTGTTAATCAATCACGCCAGAGCGGCTTAAAGGATCCAGTTGAAATTTGACACAGAGATAGATTATAGTCTGGAATAGCACATATCGAGCCATTACCGCCGACTTAGCGTAACCGACATAAACCAAATTTTACAGGAGAAGGTATTTTTTAAATATTTTTATAAATAATTGCGCTATTAAATTGAAATTTTACATATAATAATGATTTTTGAAACCTTATATGTAACGCTTAAAATTTTCAAAAAAACAGTAGGTTTTGAGGCTATTTTGGCGTTTACAATAATTTTGCTGTCTCAAAGAAACGACTTCTTATGTTTCCGGGCGTTTGAGATAACACTTGCGATAAAAAGTAACCTGGTTAAAGTCATAACGCAAGCGACAATAAGCCATTTCAACTATGAATTTATTTTCATAAAAAAACGGGTACTTAATAAATTAAACACGAATTAAAATATATAAATATATATTTCTCATTATTTTATAAATATTTGTTCAAATTACTGAACATTGAGTGTTGAGAGTGAATATATTAAACTTAAAATAGAATTATTAAACTTTTATTAAGAGAATAAAAATAAAATACCTACATTCGTTTCAGTTAACATTAATTGTCATTAATTTAACACTGAGATCAACTGAGATAAAAAAAAAAACACTGAGATCAACCCAATTTAAACTAAATAAAACCTTTAATTCTCCTTATCACTATCATCTGCATCAGTTTCAGATAACACGTCAGGAACTGATCCATCATGCTTCACATTCATATTTACTCTTCGTGGTACCTGAATGGAATAATATTTTTATCACACAAATCCACAAGATCTTTGAACTTGGCAGCTGAAATGTTTAGTTCCGAATGGTATAAATGTGCTGGTCCATTAATTATAGTTGCAGTATTGCCTCTTGATCTAATAATCAGGTCCATATTCAACTCCTGTTTATTGCTTTCATCGAAGAATCCGTATTGCAGAGTAATTACAGGATTGTTCTTTTTAAAATGTACCAATGCTTTGCAATGTTTTATATGACAAGCAAAGCTGATATCGACCATTCTGTCAATGTCGAAAGTAATTGGGAAATAAGTGTGTCTGAGATTGGTAATTATTTGAAGAAAAACTGTAGACGGACTCTCAATATTTTTTGAGTACAGTTGACACTAGGTAAGTAAGTACAGGATTTAAACAAACAAAAATTGAAAATACATAAATATTAGAATTGTTAATACAAGTGGACCTGGCAAAGCCCTGATGATGCGAAAAACGAGATCGACTTCATCACATCAACCAAGAAGCAAATTTTCAATGATGTCTCTGTGATCAATTCGGTGCAAACCGGGAGCGATCACCGCATGGTGAAAAGCACATTGTACATAATATCAAGGTTGAACTGTCGACTGATGAAGTCTACGCTCCGTCCAGCACAGATCCAGATACAAAACCCTGAGAGCTTTCAGCTCGAGCTACAGAATCGTTTCCGAGTCCCTGGGGAGCTCCGTGGACGAATACAGTGATGGGTTCTTGAAAGCTGTCCATACGGTTGGGTCTAAGTTTTTCAAGATCTGCCGTACAGATAGAATCAAAAAGCTATCTGATCCTACTCTCAACCTGATGAAGGAAAGGCAAAATACCGGCAGCTAAATAGACGGATATCAAAGTCCATGAAAAGCGACTTCCGCCGCTTTAATACCAAAAGTATTAAAGACGCGATTGAGTGGCATAAGGGCTCCAAGGTCTTTGCAAAAGATCTGACTATTGGGCAGAGCCAGATGACGAAACTGAAGACCGATGACGGCAGGGTCGTATCCGCCAAACCAGAGCTTCTGAGAGAAATCGAGTGATTCTATGGGCAGTTGTACACGTCAACCAGTAAACCCGTCGCTAATCTAGCAAAAGACCCTAGAGCCTATAGGGCCCATCTCAAGTCTTAGCCATGTCTACAAGTTGTTTTCAAGAGTCATCTCGAATCGTCTCGCGCGCAGGTTTGACGATTTCCAGCCTCTCAAACAAGTCGGATTCCGTAAAGGCTTTAACACCATACACCACATACATACGGTACGGAAGGTTATACAGAAGACCGAAGAGTACAACCTGCCTCTCTGCTAAGCGTTTGTGGACTACGAGAAAGCCTTCGATTTGATCGAGGGTTTGGGCTTTACTGCAGTCTCTCTAACGGTGCCAGATCGAATACCGGAAAATTGAGGTGTTAAAATGTTTATACAAAAACGGCACCATGTCAGTTTGACTTCAGGATCATACCTCGGTACCTATCCTTCTGCAGTGAAATGTTAGACAGGGAGACGTCATATCTCCGAAATTATTCACCGCTGCACTGGAGGATTTCTTCAGTTCGGTTTCGTTCTGGACTGGAGAGGGATAGGCATCAACGTCAATGGCTAATACATCACTCACCTTCGCTTTGCCGACGATAAAGTGGTCATGGCTGAGACCATGGAGGACCTCAGTACAATGATCGATGACCTTAGTAGAGCTTCCGAAAGAGTGGGTCTTCAGATGAACATGGACAGAACCAATAACACCCAAATAACATAAAACTTGAACATAGCCGGTGGAATGAGAGTGTACCAGGGTGAACTTTATACGAACTCGTTGCAACACGTTTTTTGCCACTTTGTTTATAGTAAACGACAAAATTTTGATGTACTGTGTCGGTTGCGATAACAAGTAGGGTCGCTTACGCTGCAATTCTTAGAAAATTACGCCACTTACGATATATTTTGATTATGTCGGTTACTGTAAAATATAGAAAACTGTTGTGCTAACGATAAACTTAGCATTTGCTATAACTTTCTAATTGGTTGTGTTTTGGCGGGAAATGTCGACGAACCGTGTCCGTTATAAGTTTAATTGTCGTCTGCGATAAAAAACGCTGTTTAGGTAAAAATGTCGCTTACGATAAGACGGCGGTAACGGCTCGATATGCAAGTTTTTATCGCGAAAAAATTTATAGTTCCCGTGGAACAACTTCCGACTTCCACGCGGGCTTTCTTTCATAATGAAAAATAAATGTTTAAATAACTGTTATAAAATTAAATAAAACCAATACGTATTAGTACGTATTTGATTTCCAATTTATAATATCACTTTTATTAAGAATCATAGCTTTCTTTTAAATCTACTTAGCCGTAGAAAATAATTTGCGAAAGTACGATCTCAGCCGTAGACTTTACGAGCAAATTGTAAAAGGCTTTAGTAGATCCTTTATAGCACATTAATTTGTAATGTTTCTAGCCGATTCTACCGTTGTTTGGTATTTAACTCACACAATCAATTACCATAGACGAGGTGTATTTGCATAGCTTTACATGACCTATTTCATTTAGAACCACGTAATTAGAAATATATATTTTGTGAGGCGCTAGAGTCACGTAAGATGTAGCACAAACAAATGCTTTCGACCGGTCCGGACATACGAAAACACGAAATGTTGATTTCCTGAGTATCTACCTACCATATCTACCTAACCAAGTAAACTAATATGTATGGTCACTATTTCTCTGGGGTTGCCGACCCTAATTCTTCCATCCTTTATATTCATTATATGATATTGATGGCAAATATCTTAAATTGATATATATTATATTTACTTATTCGAGCTCATTTAGAAACACGTAGCTTCACGTAGCTGATATTATCACAAATGCATCCCATCGGGCATTCAAAACAATGGGCACAGTAGTTTAGTTTTCAGAAGTAAGTTAAATAATCCTCGTCCTTGCCTAAACAGAGTCTATCCCTGACTTCCACTGGTACATACCTGCAGCAGCATCATAGTAGGCGAAGGGTTCTTGGAGTACAGTGCTGCGTCCACAATGCAGTATACATCACCAGGTCGTCGGCACTGCCCCCAGTCGTCTAGCCCGTATAGGGGCGGTAGGGTGGCGAACACAGTGTCTGGAACGGGAGAGAAAAGATTGAGAAGGGTGGAGAAGCTGTTGGGAGATTGTCTAGAAAATAATGGGTTGTGGACTTATATTTTAATAGTAAAGAAAAAACGAAACAAGGCATTTGAATGTTGCTCGCACAGGAATGCTCCCATAGTTAGCCGACCGCATGGTGAGTTCGCTTCGGTCTAGTATGACTGTGTGACCACATTATGGCGACTGAAAAGCGATGGTTGTTGCAAAGTATTAACGACTGTGTATCTACCACTGCAGGTTCTGTTTCGATACTCTTTAGGGTAAACTTCTACCATGTTCTTCTTGTGATGGTAGAAGAAATACGATATCTGATTATTTCGTGATATCTAGACAGCGTCACCCCAGGTTTTCCCGAAGGAACTACTGAAGTATTGTTTGCTATTCTTAGAGCCCTTTTGAATGTAAATACATAGAACATTTTGTTAAGTATACCTATCTAATTCTTACTTGTATTTCTATAGGTATTCAAATATTATCATCGAGTTGATTGTATTGTAAGTCATATTACAAACTCAAATCACGCGCATTCACACCCAAAGTTGGTACAATTAGGTACCTACTTGTAGGCCGATATTTTTAATTGTTGTTAAACTACCTTGACCGCTAAAACGGACTACTTGATGGTCAGTTAACTCATGTATCTATGCAGATAGTGGTCGCTAGTTTATTGATTAAAGGATAGTGATAATGTTATTTAGGGCGATCCCTAAATAACATTATCACTATCATATTCCGATGAATATGGCAATTTTTCTCTCAGGGGAATCGAACCTAGGACCTTACACAGACAACATTAAGTTTGCCGGTGCGTTTCAAACTATAGAAATCTAATGCAATCTGATACACCTGTGAAATTGGCAGTGTCCCAGGACATTGTTACAATATGATGCCTTTTAAATAATTAGGAAAAAGTTTTCCGTTTCACTTGGCTACATTATCAATCATAGCAAAACGATGTAGGTAACCACAGTCAATGGCAAAAATTCTTTAATTATTTTACTGTTATTATTATTTTAAAGACCTTCGGCATTTTTGTCTTAAATTAACCCTTTAATTCTTCAAATTAAATCTGACCTAGCATTTGAGAATCTGAAAACTCATTCCCAATTCTTCATAAAAAAAAACTTTACCCAGTTTCCCATTTATTATTTTCGTTTAAAACCACCACCTTAAACTCACCATTGATATCAACAACACTGGCCAGCACGGGACAGAAGCACGCGAGGAAGCACAGACGCCACATATCGACACACACCTTGCGCGCGCGCACTCTCAGCAAGACTCGCGCACACTTGAGAAACGCGCGCACGCCGCCCTTCTCCGCATTACGACAGATCATCTCGGTTACATTGGGACATGGTGTGGGGAGATGCAGTAAACCTAAGTACGAGAATATGATATGGTATGTAGTAGAACAAGTCGTCAGGTGCATCCTACACACAGCTGATGATACTCCCGGGACTTTGAAAAACGTAGAAAGAAAATGGAGCAAAGATCCCAAACAAATCATCTTAAAGGATATTATAAGCTTAAGGCTTTTGTGGGTGGTAGTGTTTTAAATCTGTAGGGGTTCGATACACCCGCTCCAGGCTGAAGGTAGGCATTCTTGAGGAATCTTCCAAGAATAAAGGCCACCATCAAGCCAGGATCAGGTAGGACCAGTTCCATTTGATTTCGAAGTTGTTTTTAAGACTAAGACTTTCGGATAGATGATGATTATGATCAAAGGGAGATAGCCATATATGACCACATTTTCCACAAGAGAGCCAAATACCCATGGCCCATGGATATTGGACCTTTTGTATTTTCCTATCATGTGGCATAGCCGAGGATTTTAAAACTGGTCAAGTGTGAGTTGCTAAACAGTACGAGATGTCTTAACGTGACTGGTTATAGAATGCGCAATAACATGTCATTGATTTTGGAATATTCTGGGATATTGCATTGTATTTAAACATATGTAGTCACCTAGATAATCGTTGCGAAGGAATAGGACATTAAAAGTTGCTTGCAGCATAGACCGAGCCAGTTTGTTACACCATTATTATATCCACTTTATTGTGCAGTGATACCCATAAAAGTCTTGTTTTAGACCGGCTTATTTTTCGTGTGATTGTGAATTGGATATCCTTTACCAACTTGTAGGTCCAGCTAAAGTATCAGCTGCAACATGGCAGCTATTGCTGGACTTAATTGCACAAGCAATTAAATGCTGGTTTATAATGCCATCCGTATTCTCTGTAAAAAAATATTGGTATAGTTCTCGCCAAACTTCTTGGCCGCCCTGAAATTGGCTTTTTTGGCACGGATCAGTGCTGTTTTTGTTCGAGCTTTACTACTGCGCAGCCATCGAAGCCAACTTCAGGTCGGCCAAGAAGTTTGGTGAGAACTATACCTACTTACGAACTTTTTCTTACTACCAATAAAACAGAGATTTGCTATTTTATAGTTACGTAATTGTGTAAGTTCAAAGAGTAGGGTACGGATTGTTTCCCTTGCATTCATTGCTTCAAATGTTAAAATTCCTTCATATGTAAAAAACTCGTCAGCATAAAACACGCAATGAATAATGTTGAGTTACCAAAATGAAATGGAAGGAGTGTGATTTGTGCTATTAAAACAGATACGCAATTAGGGTGGTGGTCGGTTTTCGGAAAAAAAACTTTAGTTATTAGAAAATAAACTTTAGTTTCGACGGGCTGTTTCCGCAACTCCACGACTTAGCGCGTATTTTACGTACGGGCAAATAAACATTAATTATATAATTCACAAAACTAGTTTTGTTGCTAAAAAGTAGCAAGTTGCAATTTTTTTTTCAGTTTTTTTTGTGTTTCGATGTCGTTTCGCTCGATCCTTGGTTAGGTCAAAAATAGGTCAACTTACCTGAAAATTTATAGGATACACTTTTCTTTCATGATCTGCTCATAATAAAAAAAACGGCCAAGTGCGAGTCGGATTTGCGCACGAAGGGTTCTGTACCGTTATCGCAAAAAAACGGCAACAAAATCACGTTTGTTGTATGGGAGACCCACTTAAATATTTATTGTATTCTGTTTTTAGTATTTGTTGTTATAGCGGCAACAGAAATACATCATCAGTAAAAATTTCAACTGTCTAGCTATCACGGTTTATGAGATACAGTCTGGTGACAGAAAGACAGACGGACCGCGGAATCCCGTTTTTACCCTTTGGGTATGGAACCCTAAGAAATGGAATCAGCAGTCTAACAAAATTATTGATTACTTTTAATAACATCTCCTTAACCATGATTCGTCCTTGTTATTTAGTTACATAAGTAGTCTTAAATACAATCTATATAATATGTTAATAAAAACATAACCAGCTAATTTCATAACTTCTTAAAAACAGGTTGAACTTCGTTCCATAAATACTACTGAACTTGACCCACATACCAACTATAAATAACCCATATTAAAAAACAGGTATTTTACTAATAGCAGGTAGGTACATCCCTGCCCGTCTCCATACAATAACAAGTTTGATGATATTACCACATGAGGTGAACGGCCACTTCCTCAGGTCAAGGTTGTTGGTTGCAACACCGAGCCTACGAATCTGTGCAACCTACTACTTTTTGTAATCAATAGCTTTGGATGGAACGTGACATCATAATATCACGCGAGTTTTACTTGAAGTGGTAGGCAGAGGTTCACTTATATGGACAGCTTAGTTTCAAGTCCTATAAGGAAACCCATTGTGAGGCAACCGGCATATAAACCTCAAACGGCTAGAACCAAAAATTCAAAGTCGTGTGACATCTACCAATCCACACTGGGCCCGCGTGGTGGATTATATCCCACTCCCTCTAAGAGAGGAGTCCTGTCCCAGCAGTGGGAACAATAAAATGCTGATGATGATGAAGGTTTTATTAAATTCTTATGTGTTTTGACGCAGGCAACCCTGATTAAGGTCTCACACAAGTAATATATAATTTCATCAACACTGCTCTAAAAACGGTGAAGGAAAACATCGTGAGGAAACCGGCATGTCCTAGAACCATAAATTCGAAGACATGTGACATCCACCAACCCGCACTGGGCCCGCGTGGTGGATTAAGGCCCATTCCCTCTCACAGAGAGGAGGCCTGTGTCCCAGCAGTGGGGACGTTAAAAGGATGATGATGACATTTAATATTCCTCAATGGACAAAAATAAAAGGCGCAAATCAAAATAATGACTTTTTAATGATTTTTTTTTCAATTTCAAATATGTATTAATATTTACATGAATAATCTTATCGTAAACATAAAATAAAAATATCGTTGATTACGTTAGACAACACCGCGAATTGTTCATTGTTTGACAACCCTATTTTTTATTAGCGACACCTCAAAACTGGAAAAAGTTCACTTGACCTAAAAATATTCTATAGAGATATAGTGAGAGTGGCAACCTTGCCCGTTTCACTATAAATAAAATTAATTAGAAGCTATCTAAATATTGTTTAATAAACTATCTACTTAGTAACGTATATTTTGCGATATAAGCCCTCAGTATCCCCATTCTGTCTGATCATTACAACTTCTAGAAAACTAAAAGACATACGGTCAGACTGCTTCTGAAAAACCTTATCTGCATATGAAAGCAACTTTATTCTATGTAAACTATTTCAATAGTTTTTCGCCTGTCACTTACGGTGAATTCTTTCCAGTTTTAATGTAACTCTAAACGTTTATATGCGCTTGCACAAAGCGCGAGAATAAATTGTTGCATAGACCTTTGTAGTCTAAGAGATAGCAACGTTATGTGACGAGTCATCTTTAAATGTAGTCTAGGAGCTAGGTTAGTAATTCAATTATTATCCACCTTAGTACTTTTTGATTACGTTATCTTATTTCCTATTTAAATGCTAGATTTTTACATATTTGACTTATATTATTTGTTAGCAAAAGTTAAGAGGCCGGCCCTATAAGCAGTTTTTTCCTGAGATAGTATGGCAGGAGATTTTTCATTGAAAGATGACGCGCGTTCAAAGACTGCTGTCTCTTAAACTATATAAAAATATCACGATGTTTCGTCAACATGTTATAATCAAAAACGTTAATAATATATGGAATTATACAAATTTTATTTTCGATAACCATCTTTATAATTTTAGGCATATTATTAAACAGGTATTTTCACCGAAAGGACTCCCCTTGCTAGAGAGAAGGGCGTTTTTGTCCAGTAGTGGGACAAAATGGGACAGAAAGATATTTTCACTGATGTACTTTTACTTCAATAATTTGAAACACGTAGATTATTAAAAAATACACTTGATTATATCAGAAAAATTATATAGGAGGTCATTAGTAGTCAATCCAACGAAACGAGTCGACCAAATTGACGTTGGATTGGCCAAAGTGTTTGAATACCTTTTTAAAGCCTAAAATTATAAAGACATACAAACAATATATTGATAAAACTATCTAAATTAAGTAAACGATCATAGACGAAAACGCAACTTGACTAAAACTAAATAAATACAGGGTGTAAACAATTGCTCCGTCAATAAATATTTAATTATATCTTTATCCAATTAATAGTTTAATTTCAACTGTCCATTTCATGGAGACCGTAAGGTTATCTAATTATTTTATATTTATACATATTTCAAATAGCAATTTTTTACACCTTATACTAAAATTATGTACAAGTGTGCTATATATGAAAAATATCTTTTTTATATATCCAAGCGAAAAGCAATTATCTAACGTATAGGACGCAAAATGAATAATTATTTTAATTACTAAACAAGTCCGGGCTAGGTGGCCTACTTTACCAATCTCTAATAATTGAAACTTCTCATAAATCTTTACATTTCTGTCCACCTCGCCCGGGTATATCACGTTAACGTTATTTAGAATTTAAAATCGTAAATAATGCGTGGAATAAATTATCAACATAGCACTTAGGCTATGTCACTCACTTATCAAAGGCTACCTTGGTTGCCGTAGTTCTACTTTGACAGCTGTCAGATTTGACAGACAGAAAACGAAACACCATGTACATTATAATTGTATAGTATACATTTTTAATTTTTATAACAAGAATTTCACATAGAGTAAAGTGGGTCTTTTGCCACAGGACTAACCAAAGCTAATAATTGTTATTGCCATTTCATCCGAAAACTGCTCCAATCAGCCCTGTGATCAAGAGACCCGTTAAAAATGGCGCACTTTAGGTATTTTAATAGTAAAAGCTTTATATCAACATTACATTATTATGGCTTAGTCGTAAAGCTAATATGTCGAAGGTGGTTTAGACTCATGCACTGGTACAATAATATTGCTGCGCAAAAATAATCTTATGACAAGACACGTTATTGGCCCATGGCTGCGTCATGGGCACAAATGAGCCAATGAGCATTCAGCATGGTTTACAATCTGTTTTTTTTTATTGGTGGAATAATATGACGTAGGATTATGCCGCACGAAAAGTAATTCATGTCTTATTCCCCCAAGATAGACATATGTTCGTGACTATTAAGTTAAGGTTTATTTTTGTTTACCTACGCCATATTGGAGAAAAAGGCTTTTTGATAACATCATACAGTCTGCAAGGGACGATATATTTAGCAACATCCAACAAATCTTGGTGTTAAATTAGAAATTTTCACTACCAGCTTTGCCACTATTCGCGCACACATTCACACTCTGTGTATCTATTGGCTAGAAAACTTTCAAGAGTGTTTTGCAACTACCAGCAAAATAATTAAAGGCATAAGCAGTATTTATATGGATCGATGTTACTAAATATTATCGTCCTATTTTATGACTATGGAGGTATGCGGAACAGGGTGTTGTTAATTCCCACAAGGGAACATCCTGCGACCAGACGGGTGTTGTTCCTGGTGGACAACTACCCAACAGTTGTTGTCGGACTGATGTGTATGTTCAAATCGCGCCGACAACTTTGCTTGAGCAATGCAGAATTTTGTCAATATTGCATAAGACTTTATGGTTGCTTAGTGAGAACAATCATATAAAAAATACTGTCTGGACAAAAATTAAGAACGCAGATTAGAGAACAATTAAATATAGATAGGCACTCATTTAGAATACTAATCACTCGACTACTCATTAATAATGTTTATAATTTATTTAAATATATTTGCTCATCTTATTTCTTATGTTAAGAGACGTAAATGGATTTACGTGTTTTTATTTTCAAAATCATTATTTATTGGTTGGTTTAAATTCGCCTACTTTTCCTTCGTTATTTGCCAAAGGATTGGCAAAGATTAAATATTGATTTAAGTACGATAATATTGACAAATATTTAAAAATTGATCATGATGAAGATGATCCTTGTACAAAATGTACGCATAAGGCCGATTTTTATAGACCCGAATTTTTATAACATACGAGTATGTCCTTATGCCACGTTTGTGTTAGAATTAATATTTCATTAAATATATGGTGTGGTATACTCCATTTGTTTAGGTAGTTAACTAAAGGTAAACAATCTTGATATGTCTTTTTATATAAAATAAATCGTATAAAAGACCAACAAATATTATTTAAATTTAGTTACTTACCTAACATCGGTTTAAGTAAATACCTAATTGTAAACATTTTTGATTCAATTTTTAGACATTTTTTTAGATAAAAGACATGTTAAGATTGTTTACATTTAGTTAACTACCTAAACAAATGGAGTATAGTTACATACACTAAATCACTCTTAAGTCTTGGTGGACTTTCAAGAATTTTCATTAAATCTAAATGCAGTTTTACGGACACTGTTTTTTTTATTATTAACAATGAAAGAGACAACCCGGCCTGTCAGCTAGGGCTTCAGCCCTATGTAAATATTGGAAGATCTCAATCTGAATAAAAAGATCTGAATCTGAGGTATTATCCGTAGTAATAGTTTCAACTTGTAAACTCCGTCAATCATTCAAGAAAAGTATGAAAACCATTTATTTAAATAGGTATTTATACCATTTTACAGTAATAATTTCGTTTGCAGAGACTACCCTGTCTGTATAAGTATAGCGTGATGGTATATAACTGTTCCATGTTTGAGCTGGTTCTTAAATGATCCGGAAGATGGCGCTAGCTGTAGAGATCAATTCGTTAACTAATACCATAAGAACGTAAGTTACATTACATTCAAGTTTTGGTAAAAATTAACTGATTTTACAGGCGGATCTTTGCGTAAATATTTTAATAGTTCCTACACAATATCAGCCGATTCTTATTCAATTAATTTCGAAGGTCCGAAGAGAGAAAGTCCTAAGTACCGTAAAGTGAGAGATATAAAACATTGAGTCTTTGAATCTAAAGAACAATAAACAAAAGTTAGGATTTGCTCAATAGGAAATTAATATTTTTTTGTCCGAAGTACAAATTTTGATAGTACATAAGTGTCGCATATCGTTTATGAAATAAAATATTCCGGTTACTAAGTTTTTGAGGCATTATTGATTAACAAACTATTGTACACTGAATGTCTTTTGTGATGTCTCTCTAACACTCTGCTAGCTGGGAGAAAACTTAACTTAGAGTTAAGCGCGCCTTTGTACATGAGCTTTATTTTCATTTTGTATTAAATGTTGTTTTTGGTGAAAAATAGGGATGTTTCCTGGATAGATAAAATACTATTTTTTCCGTCATTTAGATTATCAAAAATATAATGACATGTGTTTTTTGTTTTATCAAATAAGTATAAAATTAAAAAAAGAAAGAAGAAGTGTTTATTTGCACTAGTTATGACGCATACCGAAAACAAAAAGAAAAACTTAATATAGATAAAGAGCATCCAAGTTCAAGAGAATAAGGGAATTGTGACGTCACTTCTTGGTGATGAGCGTGATGTCACGCAAAATTTCAACCCAATGTATCGTCGTAATTTTTTGGTTAACGTGACATGAGAAAAAATACGTGTTCTGCATTTTTGATAATGTAACTGACGGACCAAATAGTTTTTTTTGAGGAAACGATCCTATTAAATATCCAGATTTTATCCATAGTCGGTTTTATAAGTAATATAATACAGCCTATCTCCTATTCAGTAAAGGGCGTCTGATTCTCCTGGGCAGCCAGAGCAGCATCAGCTCGGCCGTGGAGAGGGCGAAGGCTCAGTCGACGCCAGCGAAGCCCTGCGAGCCCTCGATAGCCTTGATCAGCTTCTCTCGGAGCTGCTGGTAGCTCTCGTACGGGGGAAGGTCGATGCGGTTGAAACTGTGGGACAACATTTATTCTTATAGATGGGTTAAGCTAACACTTCTGCCTATCGAAAGTGGAGTATCAGAATGATATTGTGTGTGTCTAGTTAGTGCTTGTAGCGTTAAAAACTGTCTTAATCTGACTGTATCATTTATATAGTGGTCGTAATACGGTGGTGAAGTGGGGTTCTGGGTTTGATTGAACCCTAGGTTCCTGCGTCGAACAGTTTCATTACGTTTTTATCAGGAATGAAGTATCTGCCAGGAGTTTGATTTGTGACCGATTGGTGGCAATAAGTCAGGCGTTTTATGACCCGGGCAACTGATAGACTGGAAAAAATTGGGTACAACTGTATTTTAGAGATTTTTGGTCAATAACAGCACTTATTTAACTAGGTACTCACCATGTATGCGCTCTGGGGTAGTTGTCGGGCGAACCCCACTTTTCAATGGTAAAGAGTTGCGGCCCGTTGCTACCATATAACTCTTTGAAGCCGTTCATAGGCACACGAGACGTGCCCGTCACGAACTGCAGCAGGCGGGAACGCATCTCATTGGAGAATGACAGCACTACCTGCAACAGAGAAGAGGGAGGATTAGATAATGATGTTTTTCTTTTAAATATTACTAAGACTGTGCATGGTATTAAAATCGTCAATGATGTCAACAGGAGTTAGTATATTTAGGGCCAGCGCACACCTGGAGAGGCGACGGGAACATACTGAGACCAGCGACTTAAGCGCTGCTCGCCGACTCAGAGCGGCGGCGCCGGCGCCGGCCAGCCGTACTCACTAGCGTGTCGATGGAAGGCAGGACAGCCGTTATGGATGTTGACTGGGACTTGCTTATTATTGCAACGCTTGCAGAAGAAAAAGAAAAGAAAAGAGGAGACGAAGCGTCTGGCACGAACCGGCCGTGCGCCCCACTGCCACTGTGTCGTGCGCCGCTCACTTTTATTAATCTTTGATCATGTTAGTTCAACTTTATAACATAAGAATTAGAGGCTAATTTAAATTGTCAACTTCTCAGTATCATCGCTGCACCTCTCCAGGTATGGGCCTAAGAATCTATGTTTTAGAACAACAAACTGACAAAAGCAAAACAAAGTTTCATTGTACGAAACCAGCTGCACTCATATACGCTAGGCGACTTAAAAACGTTTATTTCACTTGGCTACTTTTTAGGCTCTCTTAAGCCACTAAGCAAGCAGATAATTAATACATTTTCGCCGTAAAATGGCTTTTCAAGACTCACCCTCCAGAACCACTGCACCACTATGTGATTAGCATGATAATCTCCCTTATACAGCGTGTTGGCTCTCCAGTCCCTGACGTCAATGTGCTGGATGCCGCACAGCAACAGCTCCAGCTCGTTCTCGTCGAAGATCTTCAGCAGAGGCAGAGGAACGAGTCCTCCGAGACCCTCGAGGAACGCGAACATTTGTTCCTGCACTCGGCTGACGAACCGCCATTGGATTACTAGTCTGAGGAGTGGCAATAACAGAAAAATGGTTACTTCATTATGAAAGGACTAGCTTCTGCCAGCGACTTCGCTCGCGTGAAAGTCTAAAGTTATCCCGAGGGAACACATTCCCGGGATAAAAAGTATCCTATGTGCTATGCCTGACTATAATCTATCTCTGTGCCAATTTCATCCAGATCCGTTCAGCCGTTCTAGCGCGAAGAAGTTACAAACACACTCACAAACTTTCGCCTTTATAATTTTAGTGTAATGTGATAGAAAAGTTTTTAAGAACTTGTTTCTAGATTAAATAAAGATTTCATAGATTCATTGCTTTTAACCAGTTCCAAGTAATGCTGATGTTACGAAATTATTATTGATCTTTATTATGGCAGAAATTGTGTGATTATTTAGGTGTATAAGGGAATATGTGTATTTTTTTTTATTTGCCAAATGAAATACTATCTATTATTTTTACAGATACAAAGTTATATAGCATCAAAGTAGAGAATTAGAAAGAGAAGTCCGACGTGCCACATGACGTCAGATGGCACGACGCCCATACAGCTGCCATAGAAAACGGCGTTTTCATAGAAAGGGACAGATATATTCCTTTAAATTTTTATATCTCTTTCGTTTTTTCGAACAATTTTGGTTCTGTTTTCTCTATTATGTGACAGTGGATGTTTGTGTCTCAAAAGTTGACTGCAAGGCCCTGAGCAGTAGCTATTTTTGTGTTAATGTTGAAGTAGAAGATAGCATTGTATAACTGTCTCTTTCACTCGCTTACACTTGTAGCATCGTCCTATCTCGCTTACTCTATGCAGTATACTCGATGATAAACTGTTTCTTGCGCAATGGTTCGAAGAGCCAAATTCAGAGACACAAAGATCCGCTGTGACTACTATATTAAATTTGAAACAATAGCAAATAACAAGAATTTGTTTCCGTGCATATTCCCTGTTATGGTTATTACCATTTAGATATCAAAACTTACTTGATATACTCATCCTTGTTTTCATTGTCTACGGAGATATTGGCCCCTCCTGGTTTGAGATCTCTTTGTATCGTCTTTCCGAACTGTTCCTCGTCTACTGAGAATGTTAGGTACAGCTCTGAAGGGTCGTTTTCCTGTAAACATTTAGGAAGTTCTTTTTTTAAATAAACTCGAATCGCGGTTAATATCGGATCGATGAATTATGATATGACACAGTTTGTATATTAACAAATTGCTAAAATATAGGATATGAATAAAAAAATAGTCAGTTGTTATACTTTTTTGGCACTATGTTATGTCCAGCAGTGGACGTCATTTGGCTGATATGATAGACGGACGGCCTTTAGATACTTATCTCTTTTACTAATCGACTGACTGACTAGTGTTTACTGAATTAACTGGTCAACAAAACACTCACTTAATTCGTAAGTCACAAAAAAGTTTGGATTTTGTTATTCTAATCATGCATACCTTAATCCACATGAGTGAGTTGTAGTACTCCAGGTCTACGGACTCCATGTCGAGCAGCTCTATCGTCTTGCCAAGCATCATCTTGTAGAATGGACGGATGAAGAATGCTGTAAATATAAGTAAATTTATTGTTTAAAATATACAGGTTGAGTTTTTTAAGTGGGCGTGGATGGCCAAATTTGAAACTATGAGGAATACCGAAAAATACGCAACGGAGCCACGAGGCCGATTTTGATGAACACTAAAACTGCATCCTTCGATCAATAATATACTAGATAAACGATCCCACAGAAAACTTATCTTTAAAACTGACGCTAATTCTGTTTAGGTAATAACTAGTCGCCTATCATGCCTATGTAACGTCTACGCTTAGATATGGACTGACCTATTGGGGGAATGCTATAGACAAGGATTTCGCTTTTAGGGCGCAAAAGAAATGTCTTAGAGCTGTTTGCGGTATACGTGCCCCAGATAGCAGTATTTCATATTTTAAAAAGCTCAAGATTGCCTGCCCTTTACGTCTATGAGGTCGGTACGTTCCTTAAAACCAATGGAGTAAAGTTTGCGAACCTGCACTCCCGTCGACATGGCGACAAAATAGCAAATATTATGACCTCAAAAACAGCCCTAGTTTCTAAAAGTTTCTTCGGAATATCTTCACGAATTTATAATAAGCTTCCTAAGCAAATAAGAGAATTTGAAATCATTAAACTTTTTAAGAAAAATTAAATGACGTCTTGGTAAATAGACCATATTATACGTTACATGAATTTTTGTCCGACAGATTCGTGATGAGTTAGTGCCAAACTGTTTTTATGTTTTGATGCAAAATAAGTCTCTATTTCAATTGAAATGTCTATTCACACAAATATAACTCAATAACAACTCTGTAACCGCTGTCTCACAATAAAGATTCTTTGACTTTCTTTGACTTTGACTGTAATTCTAAGAATTCTAGTTGAAATATATATACATTAATGCAAATTCAACCTTGAATGCAATGTTTAAAGTCGTATTCACAAAACTAAGTACAAAAAGCAATAAAAATTACATGAGCTTGCTTTGCTGCTCAACATACATCAAAACAAATTTAGTCTTACGCGTAGGTATGTCTTAATGTCTAAATTACGAAGTTCCAGAACAGTTGATGTTTGTTACAATAGTTGGCGCGTTGTCGACGCAAACGTTGGTCGAACAATCATAATAATTGGTAATTGATTTATATTTAATTCGGTTTTTACTTTATGAAAAACACTTAATGATATAAACTTACCGAAAAAGATATTTCTTCCAAAATCAAGGTGTTACGGTGGTTATTTGCACAACTTTTGAACGCAAATAACGGAATTTTTAACGTCTTAATGTTGGCTATGATTGGATCATACTGATTTGAAATAAGACCACAACCGTATTTGTCGGTCCGTTTTTGAAGCGCCGACCGGGTATCTAGTGTTTTATTGATCGAAGACCATCATTAGATTTTTGAAAAACTAATATTCCAAGTCAGCCAGGCGAGCACAGCCTCTGTGATAGGCTTGAGTCTCGTATTTTATCATGGTATTTACTTATAAAGTTTTTTATTTATCTCTTTTTAGTTTTGGTACATACCTTCGATTACCATGAAAATCATTTATAGCCAATTGCCGATTCCAATAAGCCCAACACGACTAGGATACATTGTTTTATTTCATAGTTCCGGTGCCTACGTTATTATTATTATACTTATTTTCATCAGTACCATTTATTTATAAGATTTTGCTTCATTATAGTCGGTTAACTATTCGAGATATCTTATACCCGTGACATACTTAGCATTAAGGAGTTTCAGTGGTCATCTGTGGTCTTCTTCATCAATTCCACTTCACCAAATGATACTTTCTGAGTGCAAATGATTGCATTGTTGATGACCAAAATCGCTACTTCTTGTGTTTAACTTACCAACTAACAGATTCCCTCAGTAAACAGCTATGCCTGCAACCCTGTCTACGAATTTGAGGTAGCTGAGATGCTTCTCATTGCACACCCCACTGTGAGGTTGATCTAGTCTATAGTTATTAGTACAAAGTAATATTACTCACCATCTAACAGTTTCCCATGATACACAGCCATGCCAGCAACCCTTCCTATGAACTTGAAGTAGCTGAGATGCTCCTCGTTGCACACGCCACTGTTGGGGTTGATTTGCAACGTGTAGTTATCCATGGCTGAGTACTCGAACAACCCGTAGTAAGGGTTGAACATCTCCTTGGACAGCAGGAAGAACCATTCGCGGGCTAGGCCGCCGTAGTCTGGAAGAGAGGTGAATAAAGTTCGTTAAGTCACGGGCACTAGATGGCGTGATAAGCTTCGAATTGTTAATGAGTTTGTGAAATATTAAAATTTTCTAGAGACGATCATAAAAAATGTATGTTCTTGTTTAATTAACTCTCCTAAGCACAAAATTAAGGAACATTGGGCTCTTAATTCACATTTCAAAGATTATTTGAATGGATCTCTTAAAATTGATTCCATTAGATTTTTTTTTTTTTTTTATTGTAAATAGGCTCGCGCTTGACCACTATCTCACCTGATGGTAAGCGATGTGCGGTTTTAAATTTCTGAGGCATCGACTCGATTTTTTAAATTTGATTTGTAATACATTTTGGTACAATGAAACTTCAAAAACGCAAAAAATCTATAAAACAAATCGCCGCTGTATTAAAAAAAAAGTATTCATGAACCGAGTAAACCTACGGATATAGATGGTGATAGCAGCGACTTGCAAGTATTTTACTTGCAAGTCGCTGCTAACACCATCTATATCCGTGGAACGAAACCGAACGTGATCGATATTCTTAGAAAACTAATCAGTTTAATCAGACGAAAAACGCTAGTTACGTCGGCACGGTTTCTTTGTATGGGATGAGGCATCTGTATGCTAGTATTATATTAACTGTGGTAAAGTATACACGAATCTAACATTTTAACGAAGAGAATATATAACTGTAGCGGGATAGACTTAAAATCTGACAATCAGTCTTGCCAAAGAGTATAGTGTTTCCCGATGGCTTATTATGTAACAGCAGTCAGCAAGAATTGCGCAGTTATCGCGTGATCAAACGCTTTATGTAATAAAAATCGGGATTGCCTAGGCAATCGTTTGCTAAAAGTGCCAAAGACTAAAACTTCTGTACTTAGTCATTTGGGAGCAGTTGGCAATTGTTTGCAAAGTAATCGCAATTTGACAGTCAAATTTTCTCGCCGATGGCTATCGCGCTGATGTCAAAAACCAAACGTAATAAGAAATAATCGCGATTAACTTGCGACTAAATGCACATTTTAGTTAACTAATAGTTTCATAGAGAAGCACTGTCGAAAAATTGCTATGTTACGGCTATCGTTGATACATCATTCGGCTTTGCGATTGAAGAGCAATTATTGCGCAAAAATCGCTATCGTTTTGCTCTTGCAAGGTACGTAATAAGTCTGCCGGTTACGTTGTGAAAGTCACATAAGAAACTGCTCCATACACAATTCTGGTACTCAACTGAATCAGGTTAGACTGGTTGGCGACCCCAATATAGTTTAGAAAATGCAGACATAATGAACAGGATAGATTGACGTCAGTTTATCAAAAAACACAAAACAATACAATTACTATACAACAACAAACACAACAATACAATAACACACAACATACAACAACAAACAACACAACAACAACATACAATTGATATCTTTGCTGCTTAGTTTTTTGGCACTTCTCGATGATCTGCAGCCTTATCGTGTTGAACAAGTAGATGACGTGCAGCAGCGTCTCTAATTATTAAACACCTTCAATAAAGATGTGGATAAACTCACCAAGTCCGACTTCTGATTCGAACTCCACCCATAACTTCGTCTTGAGCAAGTCCAATCGACTAACTGAGCTGATGATACGGTAGGAGTCCTCCAGGATTGAGTTGCGTCGCACTTTGATCTCGAACTTGTTTGGCACGTTGCTCTGAAAAACATAAATAGAATATTATGATAGGGTAAATTAAATACAAGGCCAATTGGATTATTAAGAATTCAATGAGCTTACCTTTTATGGAAAGTTAAAAAATAAATTTTTGAAGACACATTTAAAAGCATTTCTTTTAAATGTGTCTTCAAAAATTACTTAAAGTACATTAAGTTACATAAAGTATATTGCTCCCTGGCAAAAAACGAAACAAATTTTGGAATACTCCATTGATCTTGAATTTCTTTTCGCATAACTTCAAAAACTATAAAGCTAAAAATCTGCAGCAAACCTCCTTCAACACTGCTTTACAAAAAAACTTCGAAATTTCTTTTTTTTTTATTCATATTGCAAATCTTTTCTCGTTTCTCGACGCAAAATTATCCCAAAATTAATGTGACAAATTATCAAACACGCGTTACCTGCTGTGATTGGTTGAATGAATCTTTAACAGCCAATCACAGCAGATAACCGGCGATTATTCGTCGATTTAGTTAATAGCCTGAAAATCGAGTTTTGAGAAAGAGATTGTTAGGATAACAGAATAAAGCTGCGTCTGCCAAGGCGAATCGAGCACGAAGAGAGTAAAGGGGGACCGCGAATTCTTACGAGCGGAGCACGAATTAGCATAGTATAAATGGACTTCGTTAAGACGTTGCGTTGGTTGACGGACCGATGACCTCGTGAAGGTTGGATGCGAGACGCACGGGACCGGTCAGTGTGGCCTATGTTCAGCAGTGGACGTCTTTCTGCTGTAATGATGCCGCTATTGACACAGATACAGTATAGATACGTACCGGCTTGCGCAGCTGACTCTTGAGATACTCGTACTTGCGCTTGTAGTCGCGCGAGTACGGTACGGCCGGGCCCGCGATCTGCGGGTTGGACAGCCGCGGGTCCTCCCACTGGGTCGTGCGTGTGTCTGGAAGGGAAACAATGCTTGTTATTGACAGTTTAAGTACACTATCAAATTGGAAAACTGTTATAAAAACTGCTTGCTCGTGTGATAAATAAATAATGCCG
The DNA here is from genome assembly GCA_947562075.1 of Orthosia gracilis. NCBI lineage: Eukaryota > Metazoa > Arthropoda > Insecta > Lepidoptera > Noctuidae > Orthosia > Orthosia gracilis. The sequence goes on from OX387273.1 coordinate 23,843,081, forward strand.
AAATATAAAGCGGTCTCAAAATAAAAACAATATTTTATAAAATAATAACAAAAAAAGGGGTCAATAAATATTGTACCTAAGCACTATTTAAGATTTGGTGTTTTATCGATTGAATCATGGACAAACGGCCTTTCAAAAATGTTCATCAAACATTTTATACGTGATAGTAGATTTTTACCGTTGTAATACTAGTGGTTGCATCTCGTAACAGTATTTTAATGATACAGAGAAGTATTGCCACAATTTCTTTTCACAGCAGATATCATCATCATCCCTAGAGGCGTCAGCGTAGTTTGCTACGCTGACGACACGCTTGTCCTGGCGCAGGGGAGGTCGCACCAGGCGGCGGTGGAATTAGCGACACGCGGGGTTGCGACAGTCGTCGAGAGGATCCGGCAATTGGGACTCGAGGTGGCCTTGCACAAGTCTGAGGCCATGTGTTTTCATGGTCCTCGGAACGCGCCACCACCGGGTTCCCAAATAACGGTAGGAGGGGTTCACATCGGCGTCGGGTTGACGATGAAATACCTAGGACTCGTCCTCGACAGCCGATGGAATTTCGTGGAACATTTCCGACGTTTGGCACCCAGACTGGAGCGGGCCGTGGCTGCCCTCAAGCGACTCCTGCCCAATCTAGGGGGTCCAAACGCCTCCTGCCGGAGGCTCTACGCGGGCGTCGTGCGGTCCATGGCCCTTTACGGCGCACCAGTGTGGGCGCGTTCCCTGAGGCGGCGACCAGCCCGCTCGTTGAACGCGTCCCAAAGGGTCATGGCCATCCGCCTGGTCCGGGGATACCGCACGGTCTCCGGTGAGGCGGCGAGCCTCCTTGCCGGATTGCCGCCATGGGATCTGGAGGCAAAAGTCCTCGCGCACATCTGGGAGTGGCGCGAGGAGGCGAAACGCCGGGGCATAACTTCGCTGCCACGAGAAATCGCGGCTCGGCGGATAGAGCTCCGGCAGGATCTCATGGCGACATGGAGAGAGCGACTGTCGCAACCCAGTGCTGGGCACGCCACAATTGCGGCGATAAGGCCCCTCTTTGAGGAGTGGCTTGAGAGGCGCCACGGCGTCCTCACCTTCCGCCTGACGCAGGTCCTCACCGGACACGGTTGTTTCGGGAGGTTCCTGTTCAGGATAAGGCGGGAGGAAACGCCCGGGTGTCACCATTGTGTGGATCGCCCGGAGGACACGGTGGAGCATACGGTGGAGGTCTGCCCCGCTTGGGCGGAGCACCGCCGTGTCCTCATGGAGGCGATCAGCGGTGGCGACCTCTCGCGTCCGGCCCTGGTTCAGGCTATGGTACGGAGCGAGAGGGCATGGGAAGCTGTCACCTCCTTCTGCGAAGCAGTAATGCTCGCAAAGGAGGAGGCAGAACGCGTGAGGGAGACGCAACGGAGACGCCCTCACGCCCCTAGCCACCGCAGGAGACGCCCTGGGCGTCGGGAATCGCAAGCCGATTCCCGGCCACCGTAGCTGCGGGCTTGCGGACGGCGAGTAATGGGTAGCTCGCCGTCTGATAAGGACCAGGCCCGAGTCGACTACGGCGCGTAGTGTTCCACGCGCGCCTCAAAGAGATGTCAGCACAACTGACGGGGTCCGCTAGGGCCGATGCCTGTCTGGGTCGCGGATAAATTTGAAAAAGAGTTACCGCGGCCCTGGCACAAGCAACTGAAGGAACACGGGTGGGTTTTAGTCAGTAAAAGTCTGACACGCCCTTCCGCTCCACCCAGAGCGGAAGAAGTCATTGGATGATTTCCCACCCAAAAAAAAAAAAAAAAAAAAAGATATCATCATCATCTTCCTGCCCTTGTCTCATGTCACTTGGGGTCGGCGCAAACGTTTTCTTTGTCCATACCGTACTGCCCGTCACGCCATCACTGACTCCCACAGCAGATAACATCTTTAAAAAACAAACTTAACTCTTTGAACTGAACCTTATTCCTCCGTCCCTGATACTCACTGTGGTCTATGAAGAAGATCCGTCCGTCAGTGTGCACTCTTTCCTCCCACCCTTCTGGCAGAGCTCCCAGCTCGTCCGCCTCGGCCGGCGCGGGCGCAGCTGAGCTGGGCAGGCTGGACGCGCAGCCTGGGGACCACATATGTTCGTTAGATGATTTTAAAGTAACTAGCTCACGGTCTCGTGGTATTAGTACTTAACAATATCTTTAAAAAATAAAGTATACGTGTATAATAAGTTTGTGATATATAAGCATATAGCTTATACATCAGAACAACACGTATACACTTCAAAGTTTCATCAAAACCGTTCAAGAGATTTTGAGTGAAAAAGTAACAAACATCCATCGTCTTCCACATTTATTATTTTAGTAGGATTGGCACAGCTTTGTTGTGAGATGATACAATAGGTGGCGCTGTAGCCCAACTAAGTAATAAAGCACACATATCTTTTGCAGAGCATTTTCGAACGATTTCAAATTCGGCTTCCAATGTTACCGGATTCAGCAGGCTACTATAAATAATAAGCACCCAGACTCATTTACAAATTCTGATTTTGTTCTGTCTGTCTTTCAACACCTGTATTCAAATAACGGTTACGGAGAGATGTATTTACAAGCTTTTTAATAACTTGCAATGTAAGTGTGTTCAGGTCAAATCTTGCAACAGAATTTTAAAGACGTAATCCTCAACCGATTAAAATGAAATTTTGCATACAGACAATGCTTGGTAAATTATAAAGCTTGTTTAAAAAAGGATTTTTTTTAACAGGAAAAGAAATATTTTGCACTCATATTGTCGGGCAATAATCATTCAGGTTTATGCAGAAAATTTACTATTGGAATAATTGAGCTTGCTCGATCCGTAACTCCACCAATGAGACAGTCAAATGAATAAAAAATATTTTTAAATAACGCTTGAAATTAACGTACCAGTTCTGGGGTCTATCCATGTGGTAGTCTTCGCGTTATGGTCAATGAAAAATATCCTGCCGTTCGGCGCTTTCTGCATACTCCATCCGGTCGGGAGACCTTGAACATGAACAAAAGAACATACAATAATCTGGATTCATACAAATATAATTAATAATGAATATAAGAAAGAAAAGAGAATGACCAAAACAAAAGTGTTACCAAGTCTCATGCATCAAGGCCAAAATTGTATAGTAATTAGTTTCATAATTTTTTATGACATTACGCGTCGGGGATTTGATTTTTGAATAGGGAATTTACTTTTTAGTTTAAAAGTTATTATTATTGATTCCTATAAATGACGTTATTTATTTATTTAAACTTCATGTACACTGGTGATACATAGGCGGACTTAAAGCAGCAAGGCATTCTCTACCAGTCAACCTTTGGGTTAAAAGGACACAACAGTGGTAGGAGTACAAAATAAAAAAAAGAATACCCATTCCGTTATTCCGTTTCAAATGATAATAATATGATTTGAACTTTGATTTTTGAAAGTGTCATGATCACTGAGTGATCACTGTAAAAAATATACTTTGCCGGTTCTACATTAATTAAAAAAAAAGAATAGAATAGTATCTTTATTTAAAAGATTATCATTATTTTGTCTATGGTTAATTTGCCTTTCACAGCCAGTCATAAAGATTTAGAATGCAATAGAATCGATTTTTGATGAATCTACTAGCCACTAATTGTTTCTTTTGTGTAATAAATAATTATAACATCAGTGTGTAACGTATCTACATAAAATACGTCGTTGGTAGCGTCGAACAAAATAAACCTAGTTTTTAGGTTATTTTCGACTTTATAAAATAACTTCGAAACCCGGGTTTTGTTTTCAAAACAAATTTTTGTAGGAGTTAATATGATCAGCATAGTCTATAAAAAACAAAGTTTTATTATGATTCAGCATGGTACAGGATTCCATACATCCATGAGCATTCTCCTTTATTCTGTATTTATCTCCGCATAATTTAGTTCATGCTGTGCTTTTCTAAGTGCTGAGGCGCTTAGACATAGTTTGAAATGTACAATTTATAAAGTAACAGAGTACTCAGTGTTGAAAAGTCTGATAATAAATAAATATGTATGTATGTAAATATTGTAAAACACTTTCTTTTTAAAGAGTGAGTTTGGAGTTTCTTGTCCGTTCTTCTCAATAACAAGCTAGTTTGAATGAACGGTAGAATCGATTATAAATACTTATTAATTTAATTATGCCGCTTAATGGCCTGAATGAAATAAAGAATTTTGACTTTTTAAGAGCGTGATGGCCCAGTGGTAACGGCCGCGATTTATAAGTTTGTAGGTCCTGGGTTCGAACCCAGGCAGGCGCTTTACTTTGGGTTAATTCACAGATATAGTTAGATTTATGTAAATTATTTCATCGCCACTGCTCTCAAAACGGTGAAGGAAAACATCGTGAGGAAACCGGCATGACTGAGAACCAATAATTCGAAGACATGTGACATCCATCAATCCGCACTGGGCCGCTTGGTGGATCACGGCCTATTCCCTCTGGCCACTGGCCCATTCACAGAGAGGAGGCCTGTGTCTCAGCAGTGAGAACTTTAAAAGGCTGATGATGATGACAAATATAATTATTTAAATCAACTGAAAAAATATTTTTTAATTGCACCACAAATTATTCAATATAGCATTACATTTCATTTCTCTCTCTATCAAAAATGGTCAATAGCATTAAAAAAAACAATGATACGTAGGTAGTGTATGTTATTTAGGTAGGTAGGATAGGCTAATTGACGGGAGCGAAGCCTGAAGCGGGCACAGCTAGTTTAATAATAATAACCACATATATTTACCATCACTATTCGGCAGGTTCTGACTCTGCGTGCTACTGGCACTGCTACTCCTGGTACTTTCTGTGGAGCCATCCGTCTCGTCCTACAAAAATAACTGAATATAGCAACAACACTGGATAGTATACCTTATGTTCATAGCCATACAATCGTGTTTCCCTCGAGCGTTGTGATACGTATACTGACAAACGTTTTGAAGAAGTCTTTTGTTTTAGTTTTGAATTTAGAATTGCTTTCAAAACATACAGTTCGAAGGGGAATAAATTTGAATGTTTGACAGTACACATATATTTACAAATGTGTGGAAAATAGCATATTTACACATAATAACCCCTTAGCGTATGTTTTTATGCTCTGAAAAACAAGCTTATATATTTACTGTACAACTTTAATATACCCGTATTTGGCATTGCAGCCAAACTAAAAGGCAAGCAATCGCCAAAATCCCTAATGAATTGAGTTATCTGGACAAAAAAGTAGAATTTGTACTGTATGTATTTGTATTTACATAGATTCAAATGAAAGAAAAATCATTTGCGTTATATTACAAAAGTTCACCAAAGTTTTGTAGGCAAAGATGTTTTCTTTCAATATATTATTATTACAAAAAGGACATAAACATAACTTAAACATATCAAGCCTTACCATACCATTACAATTTTAAAACCGCCAAAAACCTACTTCGAAGCCAAAAAATACACAAACTCTCAAACTACTAGAATAAATACTAATTATCATTAAAAACTACAAGTTAATCAAGCGAAACAGCACAAGCAAACATGTATGTAGATATGATGTCAAATTAGAAAGGGATGTCAAAAGCGTTGTCAAATTAGCGTAGTTATTGTTAAATTGTGTTATTGTGAACGCGTTTCTTTTTTCAAAAATTTTGCTGTGAACTGTATACTATGAAATACTATACAATTTCATTTTATTAAAATAATTTTATTACAGTCACATAATTTACGATTCACAGCCGCTAAGTTTGTAGCACAAGCAATAAGTTATTACACTTCATATTTTAGCAAAAGAAGTGACAAGTTTAGGCGCTTTCCAAACACCTCAGCCAAAAACTGAAAGGGCATCATTTTCAAAGTCTTTAAAAATTAACTTATATGGATACAGGCCATAAGCATCTTAGACACATTCGAAATTCAAAAGCACGGCAGTGCGCAAGCCAATTTGCAAGACTTGTGCTACAAACAGCCTAAATACTTAAGTATTAAATACCAATGTCGCTTGTCGGTGAGTCTAGGCGCGACGCGTGACCTCGAGAGTTAGAGACGTAAGCAGACATCACAGTAGCATGTTGTGCCTCACACTTACTCATAGACAATTTCCCAAAGCACTCCGCCATTAGCCTAGTGCGGGTTGCGACGCTAGTATGAACCATATTACGTTTTGAGAATGAGAATGTAGACCACATTTGAATGCAAAATATTTTGACATTTTCCATTTTGGAATTTTCTGCCGAAAAGACGAACAAAGACAAAGACAGACATTTACCTCGCACATTAAAATATTGTTTTCAAAAAATTTTAACCCAAAGTACTTGACGCGTCTAAATAGATGAAAATTTCGATATTACGACACATTTTTGACATCGAGATTTAGAAAGAGATCGTCGCACAGGTGAATGAATGAAAGTTGCGACGCTCTACATAAAGTTTTCAAGGTTAAACGAATGAGTGAACCAACACTAACGAATGGGTATCGCCGATTGACACCACTCTCGGTTCCTCATCTGCCAGGTTAAGGTACAATTCCGTCCATCGCGATGGACGGTGATGCGACAGTAGCCAGAGTTTGAGAATTTATGGCACCGTTGCTGAAATCTGCGACAGACACGCGCGGCCCACGACGTTGGTAGGTTGCGTTGTCTGTCGTTAGCAGCACGCGTGGTACGCGCGGCTGCGCTCGACCGCGATGCACGGAATTCTATATTTAAGGCGAGCTTTTTCTTGAAAACTTATGTGTCTTTTTGCCGACCTTTCGCATCTAAATAGATGTCACCAAATACCTTTAAACCTACAAACGATTCTCCACCTACACTTTACCAAGCCCACCCGGCTACATCGCATCGCGGCCCGCACCGGCATCCGGTGTCTTACCTCAGAGTCCTCCATGGAGCTGGTGGTGGTCCTCCTCCGCCGGGCCCCGGGAGACGCCACGGGCGAAGCCCCCGTCGGCGTACTGAAGTGATTCTCATCGAACGTCAACGCATCTTCGACCACTACTTCTGTCTGAGGTAGGGCGTCAGTCTCGTTTTCAGTAACTTCTGACGCATCCTCTGTGATTATTGCTGTTGCGTTTTGCGTTTCTGTCGCGTTTTCTGTGCCTTCTGTAACATTTTGCGTTTCTGTCGCGTTTTCAGTTACTTCCACCTCTATTTGCGTTTCCGTCGCTGTTTCTGTGTCATTAAGCGTTTCTGTCACATTGTTTTCCGTCTCATTAAGCGTTTCAGTTTCATTAGACTCTGTAACAATTTCCGTTCCTCCTCGACTGTCATTCTCTCTATCATCAGTAGCTGTGACAACATCTACCTCGTCAGTACTGTTATCTATATCTACACTTGTGTTAGCTGTGTTTGTAATCTCATTTTGTTCTGCTTGAGCTTCAGTAGCTGTGTTTTGACTAGCACTGGCGTCACTTTGAGCGTCGGTAGCGACTTCGTTAGCGCATACAACGTCATCTTCCTCCTGAATCGTATTGTTCCTTAAATTATTATCACAGTCGGTTTCATTACTTATACTATTAGTTGTGTTCGTCACGGGGTCAGCTGCGACGGGTTCCGGCGATCTGATTGGCGTAGAGAAGGGCGTGGGGTCCGTCGAGTTAGTCTCCACACTTCTATTTATATCCTCCTGTTAGACATTTACATTGGATAATACTTGACGCATAAACTTATTCGTGCAGTGCGACAAATATTTTTATACACATCTTTTTATCATTTGTTTTCTCTGCACGTCTAAGTTTGTGGCCCATTTTTTTTTTATTATATCCCAGTAAAATTGGGCTTGTAAGCGTGAAGCATCAATGTGCTGTAGAATTGTCTATGAAAGTGAGGACAACACAGTGGATGTCTATGGAGCACCCGAACCGATGAGCACAGACTATAAATTAGTGTTTGTACGTATGAATGGCTGTCTGAAATTTCCTGAAAGCTCTCACATAAAAACACATAGACTTTTTCTATAATTTTACAATTAATTTAACATTTTTGCGAGATAACAATATCAAATTCAGATTTACGAACAAGAGCGATTGGAAAATACCTTTCAGAAAAATGACCTAATGTGAAACCATGTACTCATTTTTATACATTTTTTAAATTACAGTGTTTTAAAACCTGAGACAACGTTATTTTACAATATACCTTTTAATACATAAGTAACTGTCAATTACATAAGTTCAGTGCCAGACATTAGACCAAGGAAAGCAAAGACACAAAATATGAAGCAGGATTTCTGCGATATGCGCAAAGCCCTAACCCGTGTTAAAAGAACTCAATAGCTGATAGTGCAAGCCTCAGCGAAATTCATCCATTCAGGCGAAAGACGTGTACAGCTGGACATAGGCCTCCCTCAAACGTCATGACATGGACCGGCAATGTGCGTCTCGCATCCAGTGAATGGGAATTCACTAGATTCCTTCACCAGAGGGACAATTGCCGTATGTTTGGAGAACACTGGCATCGCAGTTGCAATATGTCAAAAACACCTCTTATTTTTACCCGATTACGGCGAAAGCAAAAGGGAGGATTTAGCAAAAGGAAGGACATTTTTCTCATACATTTCGACAAGTTTTGACATTGTTTGTGGCCGAGATGGTATGGGTACCAGGACGTTTTTGAAGTGATAACTCACGCATACGGCAGCGGTAGGCAGGCTCTTCCTCTCTCACTCTAACCCACAGCGCTAGTCGTATTTCGGACAAACGCTTTCCCCTCTCTCTACTCAGTGTTTAGAGTTATCACTTCTGTCGGGCGTCCCGACAGAAGTGATAACTCTAACGCACACTTTTTTTTTTAAGTGCCTTCCAACGCTGCGTCTTCCTGGCTAAATACTGGCGTCTAAATGTCTGACACTGGTCTTACAATGATTTAACATATTTGGCAACCCCTCGCGTACAAAATGACACATTTTATGCTTTTTCGAGAGGTCAATGACTCGCTTAGTTATACTGCAGCAAGCGAACATGCAATCTTAACCAACCATGCAACATTTTATAAATAATAATAAGATTATAATATTTGAAGCGAAATAAGTAGTTTTGAGTACAATATTGAAACTAACGAAAACATGTTTTATTTGTATCCCAATAGAGTTAAAAAAGTTTAAGCTGCTGAGTGCAAATTAAAATAAATAAAAACGAGTACACGGCTAAAGAATATTACTGGCAGTCTGAATACGATATCAATATGAAGTTAGCAAAATATGTTCCATTTTCAAATGACTTTTCTAGTTTTTTTATGCCCTGTAACCCATAAACAAACCTCCTTACTAATAAACATAGAATAAAATCACATGTGACGAATGATGACAGACTATAACCGTTCTATGTTGTGATAAGGTCTATATTTAAATGCAAATTTATTGGCACTGTTCTACGGTTTTAGTAAGTTTCTCTGACAATTCAGACTCCCAGTACAGAAAAAAAATATAATGTATCGATTGATGTCTTGTTAGTACATAATGTCTATCGCTGAAGCCCATGCTGCGAAACAAAATATTCACTAACAGAATTGGTAACTAACATAGAACCTCTTACTTAAACAAATCATAATATTTTTCTATAAATAATAAACGTTACATAGTACGCATGCTTTCTTTTATTATGAAGGGTCAATACCGCTGCTATATTGGATTAAAAGGGCATACAAGACAGTGAAACCGGTGCTTCTAACGCCCTTTTATTTCCGAAAAAATATTGAAATGTTGTGAGCATTCTTCTACTTCAAAAAATATTATAGGAGCGGTATATGTGATATAAATTGATCTTGAACCTAATACTTTTAAAATAAGATAGTTATTCCCGCATATTGCCGAAATGGACTGATGAGTATTTTTTCTCTCTGCCAAAAAAACATTCAAATCAGATTATAATTTTAGAAGAAATAATTTTGCAAAATATAAAGGCTTGAAACTTCTTGAGTTATAATCAGAAAATATGACAGTCCCACAAAAAATATAATCGTGAAAAAGTTTTCATATAAATAAATATCACATGCATAATCAGAATCAGTCTCATTGTCCAATTACTGCTACCCTGTACCCTTCCATTTCGTTAACCCCGACGGAAAAAGAGGGGTTTTATAAATTTGTCGACCTGTGTATTTGTGTATCTGTCTGTGGCATCGTAGCTCCTAAACGGATGAACAAATTTTGATCTCGGTCTTTTTTTTATTGTTTGAAAGGTGACTTTATCAAGAGTGTTCTTAGCTACGTTTGATGAAAATCGGTTCAGCCGTTCTAAAGTTTGGGCGTTTTACTGTTTGAATCGGGGCGTTTTCGCAAGATATCGTGTCATAATAGATTGTCGATCGAAGCGTGTCTGGTACTAGATAAATTATGTAGCATGAAATAAAAATGTGTCGGAGGTACTTTTTTTTTAATTTTACTTGTTTTATTTTCAATTTTGTATTATTATATATGAAATTCCACGAAAGTACCATCATACGAATATTTTATTCCAAATTTCACCCCTAAACTGACAGTATTTTACAAACTGATTTTGCCTGATGATTTTAAAATACCCCAAGGTGGACATTTCATTATAATTTTGACTACTAAACTGCCATTTTTTGGGGCAACAGTAAACTAAATCAATCCATCCCAGCAATAATACGGGCAAACATCTAATCTTAACTACCCCAAAACATTAAAACATTCTGTCCTCAAACAATCCCTTAACAAACACCTTTTTCTATAAAAATCTCGACAATGTTCAGTGATTGCTTAGTACATGTTACAGGGTGTAACGGAGAGGTAGGATCACATTTTAAAAACGGCTTCTGCCCATATATGAACAACTATATCCAAGGATATAACAGGCAAAGCCCAAAAAATTATGGATATTCCATACAAGTTGTCATCAGCTAACTAACATCTTTGAGTTTTTGAATTCCGTTTTAGGGTTCCGTACCCAAAGGGTCCTAACGGAGACCTATTGCTGTCACACACGTGTCTGTCTGTCCGTCTGTCACACAGGTTTTACAGCCAAACGGTTGGAGCTACAGTCTTCAAATGTTCACAGTAGAAGCATCTTGTTGACCCAAAGCCATACAAATAGTCAAATCAAAAATAGTTTTAAATGTTTAAAAGGGGCTGTCATACAGTTAAAAGAAGGGAGCGAGAAAATAAATTGTTCTACTCCATCGAGTGGAGTATCGTATATTTTACTAATAACAAATACCAATATATTGATAAGTCTGTTAATTTCTTTGAAACTCATTTATTGTTACTATTACAACCAACTTGATTTTGCGGTCTGGTACAGAACCCTAAATGTGCGAAGTCCGAAACACACTTGGCCGATATTTTTTGGTCATTATTGTCGACTTCCTTGGAGAAAGTTGTTTTATTAGAATTTGAATTTTGTACCCGCTAAGCTATCGGTAAACACCCCAGAGATTTTTATAACTAAGGCTCAAAAATAGCGTCAGGTTGTAATCCTAGACAGTGGATCCTACCTGGGGGTGATGGTTTTGAGCCTGGCCGGGGCTGGCCGGGGCCGGGGCGTGCTCGTCATCAGCGGAGATGTGGAAGCGACGCTGGAACTCAGTGGCGGCCGTCTCCATACGCTCCGCTTGCGATTCGGTGCTCATGTTGCGCCTGCGGAAACAGAATATAAGAGGGTTAAGAAGAAATCAACTACAGTAGCCTTTTCTCCAACTATGTTGGGGTCAGCTTCCAGTCTAACCGGATTCAGCTGAGTACCAGTGTTTTAAATGGAGCGACTGCCTATCTGACCTCCACAACCCAGTCACTGGATAACACGATACACCTTGGTCAGATTGGTCTCATATTTCAGGATTACGAGACTCTTTAGCAACACTCGCCCATGTCACAGAAAATCTGACATCAGTGTTGCGGCAAGATTGATGTTGTGAGAGATTCAGAAAGTATGTGAGGAGGGATGGCTAGATGTTTGTTACACGTTCAAAGTAACGGATTTCAAGAATACTTTTTATCCGGGTATAGTTCTCGCCGAACTTCTTGGCCACCCTGAAGTTGGCTTTCTGATGCGCAAGGCACGGCGCGGTGCTGTTTTTGTATGAGATTTATTACTGCGCAGCCATTGTAGCCAACTTCAGTGCGGTCAAGAAGTTTGGCGAGAACTATAATACTAAGTTCCTTTGGTATAACCCACTGGCAAAAACTAGTTGTTTCGTTTCGTCGTTTTCATGGTGTCTTAAATTCACTTACATAATCATTTTCGATACAGCGTCCACCTCACAGGTCCACACACAAGTTTGTAATCACCCGATCGATAACCACTGACAACTGACCACAAACAACCGAGTATCCTTAAATGAGGACGAAATAGACCTTAATGATAATGATGTCATTAAGGTCCTTTTTGCGAGAAAACTATTGGCTAAGTATTGAGCACCCTTTGTTCGCAAAACACTAATCCCGTTAAAGTAAACAAATAAAAGCAGGGATGGCGAACCGACTGTCAACATAATTAGTGTACGACATGCCGTTAAGATGTTTACCATCTGTTATTTTCAATATCAGAATAGAATAGAAAACATTTTATTCGACAGATACAAAACAACAGCAACAAACACAAAGAAAAAGAAAGTCATAAATATTGCCTACTATCGTTGTGTATAGGACCCGCAGGTGGCATACGACCACGGCTATCCTCTAAAAATATTTTCATGTTTCAAACTTTTTAGTGCGCGATTTTTTTGGAGTTCAAATCCGAGCAAATACCAATATGAATTTTTCAATGAAAAAAATACTTTCAAGTTTATCTTAGTGTTAATCCAGTTTATAAACTATCTGTGTGCCGAATTTCATTCAATTCCGACCAGTAGTTTTGCGTGAAAGAGAAACGAATATCCAACCATACATACTCACACATTTTCACACTTATAATATTAGTAGTATACAAATTATTTAAAGGTTATATATAGACTCGTCTGATACACAATGTGCAGAATATAACACACATGCTGGAGCGTCCCAAGTGCCCATACACCTGCAATTTTGAGGACCTAATTGAACGCCACTGACGCTGTCTTTGGCGTGGCCACTTACTGGGCCCAAAAAATTTAATGCTGGCACTATACTGGCATATTTGAACAAATATTTGCAAAATTTTTACAATGCAAAACATACCTTATTGTGTTAAAATAAAGTTCATTTTGTATTAAGAGACTTGGGGCAATATTTGAAACAAATACGCCAAGTATAGTACCAGTATAAATAATTTGCCATCCATTCGAATAGAAGAAGAAGATGGATACTCACAATCTGTCACGTTTATAATATTATTAGGATACTTACATGAAGGTAGGTCGCTCCCATTGCGTGGACCTCTCAATATGGTTGACGTAGTACGTCCTGCCGTTGGCGTCCTGCCGCTCTTCCCAGCCTGGAGGCAGGGGATCTCCACCGATAGCCTGGAACAAACACATAGGACTATTATTTTTCTGGTTAAGGCACGCATGCATATGAAAGCATTCATACGTCATGTTTCGATTACCTAATGAATTTGATCATAGTCTGCTAGATTTCAGCAGAGTGACTTTTGTCGGTGTAATCTTGGATTAATAAAAAAATTACAAGATTTTCTACTTAAAGGGTTGAAAACCGACACCCAGTATTCGCATATTCCCATAAACCTATCATTGTATAGTATAGTGGAGAAGCGTTTTGCTGCAGAGAAAAAAAATACGTAAGCCCAGTTACAGAAAAAAGCGAATTTTTGTGAAAAGATCTAGTTCAGTCTGCACATTTTATCTACATGCGAAAGTTTTGAATGGAAGAAGGGGTAATTCAAGAAGTTTAAAAGCAAGCACAAGTTAATTAAAACACGTTGAAAGCAAGCATTCTGGGCACCAATGGTCTAATTGGCGTTCAGCAGCCTTATTGCGTAAGTGAATACGGCAACGCATAGGGTTTGCCCGCTATCAATCGACCAATACCACAGACGGCAATACACATCGCGTCGTTCATCTCGCATTGTGATTGGTCGATTTGATAGCGGTCAAACCCTTCGCCTTGCCGAATTCACTTGCGCAATTCTGCTGCAGGTCGTAGTGACTACAAAATTTGAATAACTTTTTTCAGAATTTACTGTAGAACCATATCCTAGTCCAATTTCCCAAACTAAACTCTGAACTCAACATGCCATTAACACAGAAATCAAAATATTCCAGATTACTTATTTAAGTCTGGTACCTATTTGTTTATGTGTAACAAGACTGTTAATAATGTATGTAGTAAAGGAACAAAGTCATTATTTAAAAACGTACTTTATTGCTTGTACTCTTAAGCTGACTTTCCATGGTACGTATCATCTTATTATGCGCCAAGCCAATTCAAAACAATGCGCACGCGCCGAAGAAATAACTTAAACTTAACAAGAAGCGGTCTCAGGTGAAACAAGCCTAGTGCTTGTTTCACTTGTGTGTAGGGTTGCCAACCATATTCTAATATAAAGTATTGTACTATATATAATACACGTTAACACGCTTTTATTAGCTTGGTATGTATCTATGTAATGGAATCTTTGAACATGATTTTCACCTACAACTTATTCTAAATTATTTACGCTTAACCGAAAACATTTAAAGGAAATATGTCGTACTTTGTCATGGAGTTGTTCCCTTTGCCCTGCCGAACTCACTTACGCATTTAAGGTCCAAGGCTTCATTGAAATTGATGTCTACCAAACGTTATTTTTTTTTTTAAACAACGATAAATGTTGCGCAAAAAGATCAGTTAAGATTATTGTTCCGTTTTTTTTTTATATGTGTATTCTTTCTTAATTTATATTTTAATACTTTAAAACAGTTGGTAACCCTACACGTGTTTCCCACGCCTTAGAAAGCAGCCTTTACAAAGCTTGATAAAAAATAAAAAGGGGAACATACACTAGCTACGCGTGAGGTGTCCACCAGCAGCCACTCATCGCCCGTGAACGACGGAACCGAGCAGGACACGACCTACCACGAGGAACCACTCTACAGATGTACTTGACAGAAGCATGAAGCTAGGATGTACGGGGTGATAAGCATAAAAAATAACAAAAAAAGGTATGACCCGCACTCTAATTGCGTAAAACACTAAAACAGTTTCCATCACGACCAAAAGCAGATCCTAATACATGGCTTCATTTGTTTAAAAGTCCGTCTACTCGACAGCGTAAAATACGCTATGAATACTGTTGAAATGTCGAAATGAAACACTTTGCGAACGATTCCACATAAGTAACGCAATTAGAATGCCGTTCTAGGCCTTTTGGCGACTAACGAAAAACCGAAATACGAATACGACGAGGACAGAGTTTTCTGTCAGTCGCAGACGCATCGATCGCGTGTCAATTTTGACTGTTAGTTTTCTTGACTTAGGGCCTATTTCACTAATAAAACTAATCGCGATTAGTTCAACTAAACTCAGTTTATGCAAATACAGCGTCCTCATTGGTTGAGACCGCTGAGAATCTACCAATCGCGATTATTTTCATTGGTGAAATCGGCCCTTAGGGAGGTTACATTAGATCCATATCCATGAAAATTCTGTTCTGACGTAGCCGTAGTAGTTCTTGTAAGGAAGCTTACGCACTACTTTCGATTCCGAACTCTATCCGTCATAATAAATAAAAATAAAAAATATCCTTTTATTTCATTCATTAAATTCAGAAATTAAATGATATGAAATTTGACAAAGATTTAACAATTACAAATGTTCTAAATAATATTTTTAATTGTTAAAATAAGTTAGTTTAAATTAAGTATATCACATTTTCAAGTTAAATAAATTCCAATCAAAAGAATGTTTTTTTTTTAATACATACATACATAAACTCACGCCTTTTTCCAATGGGGTAGGCAGAAACTACAGAACCTGCTACGATCCTTACATACTTCTTTTTTTTTAAATAAAAAGTATAAACAAAATCTATACGTCACAGTAATTCAAAACATTTTGAATTCGGATCTCAATAACGGACACGGATCACGGACACGGACGTGTAGTGCGTAACCGCCCGCCCTTAGGTCATATCCGACAGTTAGTTTCTTACTAGTAGCTAGACATTTTATTTGGGTAAGTATAAGGAGATTATAAGCCTTAAAGTATTTCAAATTAGTGTGATAATTGCTTTTGTAAATATTCGGCGTAAATGCTCAAGAATATGCGAAAAGCTCTCTGTATAAAAGACCAGAAGGCAAATTGTTCTGTAATCCTTTTGCTCACGGTTTTCGGAAGACCAATAAGAAAAAAATTGGCTGGGAGATTGTCAGTTGTGTTAACTACTAAATCTCGTTTGACAATCCGACAGCCAACCTTATCAGAATATAGCACTCACCGGCTGCACGACCCCCTGCTGGGGTGAAGGCTCCACCAGCTCCCAGTCGTTCTCGGGCGCCGGCTCCTCAGTCCCGGGCTCCCCCACACGCCCCACTAGCGCGTGGTACACCTCGATGTAGCCGCGCACTCGGGAGCGGGCACTGTAGCGTGTGGAGGTAGAGATCAGTTGGAGATAGTAAGGTTTGGGTGATGTATGAAGAGAATAGATAATATAGATATTTCACGTTGTATTCATACATTTGAATTACAGTACAGTCAGTAGAGACAAAAGAATCCGAACTAACAGATTATTCTAAGTAATATGAACAAATACAAAAATTAAATTACATCTGAAAATCACAAGATGTTTATCAGAATAGGGATACAACCTATTATATTTAGTCCGTCAGTTAGATTACCTAATAGTAGATTGTTTATGACTATGGAGCAAATAACTATTTCAAAGACGAGAGTGTTTTTTTTTAATCCAGAGCGGAGCGAGGTATTCAAAGTACGTCGCTAGAGCTTAAAATAGTGTTGTTCCCGAGGTGGACACTCTACTTTTTATCACCCTCTAAAAAAATAAAAAAATAAAATCAGTAATAGTAATAAATAATAATAGAAAATAAGTAAGTGCGACTTATGAACAAGAACGTACGTTTATTTATTTACATACGATTAGGAACCATAAGATATTAAATAGAAATAATTAGAGGCTAATGTTTATATTTGAACAATTATGGATGTGCATCGTAACAATTTTATTAGTACCGTTACAGTTGTAGAATGTTTTTTTAATTAGCTCGCGCGCGGTTTCCCAGCCAATCACTTGTTCAATACAATGTTCCCGTGCGGTCCGAAATAGAATTACAATCGCTAATTAGCCATTCACCTCATACATTCCTGGTCATCGATTTTAGCGATGTAATCCGATTTTGGACCGCCTGGTTTGTGATTCATCTCTTTGCTGATTAGAGCATTTACTAACAATGTCCACATTCCAAATTCAAATCACTTTTAGTCCCTAGGGATTAATGAGCTAGTTTAGTCCCTGTTAACGAAGAATAAACTAGCTCTTTTTGAAGAGATGTGACAAAAAATATTGGACAGGTATTTTTTCTTTTGTCACGTAAACAAAAAAAAACGATACAGTGCTTGAATTATCGTGTGACGTCACGGTGTGCTACATTTTATACTGATAGAGTGACGTCAGTAGCCCCAACTACTCAAAATTAATGCGCTTTATCTTTGTCAATTCGTATTTATTTGATAAAGCAAAAAATACCGGTCCACTATTATTTGATAAAATATTCACTGACGGACTAAATAGAATTGGCATGTCCCAGGAAACATTCCTATTTACACGGTGCAGACTGTGCAACAAGATGTTTTACAATTGAGCTATTTAGTTTTCATAGTTTTTCATTTCATTTTAGAACATAGGTACTCTGATAGCCGAGTTTTAGGCCGGGTTTCTCACCGCTAAATTATCGTAGAATTAATGTGACAAATTTTCAAGCAAGCATTATCAGCTGTGATTGGTTGAATGAATTATCAACAGCAGATAACCAGTGATTATTCGTGGATTACGTTAACAGCCCGATAACCGAGTGTTGATAAACCGGGGATTCGCGGAGGAATTGAAACTCCTAAATGCATTTTTGTCTATTGAACATTGAACACATAATAATTCCGTAGTCTCTTATCGTTACCGACATGACAGCATGTGAAAAATAAATCTTAAGTCATACACCGATTAAATAGGTACTCAAATAACACAACACTTCAAGCACACAAGAAATACAAAAGGAGGTTAGCAGGGTAGTCACACAAGCTCTAAACATCTCATACTGGGATCTCCTACATACCATTTTAGTTAAAATTATTTTTGGAGATTAAAAAAGCAAATTTAATTTACCTTAGCCAATTAAAACACCCAAATATAGAAAGAAAAATGCTATAGACACCAATTATAAAATCCCAACTTATATTTACTTACACGACCCGCCTGGACTCGTATCCAACACCTAAATCTTTCAGAAGAAGTCCTCTGAATGACGGTGAACCCCGCATTAATATGCCTCAATTTGAAGTTAAATCACATACCCGAAAACTTTACTTTTTGTACTTTTTTTTTAAACTTTGCCCCTCACTAGGAATTTCTCCTGTATCGTGGATGCGTTTACAAACATTTAAACTCACATACACAAGACACCCAGATCCGGATCTGAAGGCCATACAAATATTTGATCCGTGCGGGAATCGAACCCGCGACACGCAGCTTAGCAGCCTATCGCTCAACCACTACGCCAACCGTGTCGTTAACTTTTATTTATAAAATTTTAAAAAGTGATGCATATGCCTCACTAATACATTATCTATTATGTATTGATGAGGCCTAGAATAAGAGGTCTTTGTTAGATAATTATCATCATCATCAGCCTTTAAACGTTCCCACTGCTGAAACAGGTCTCCTCTCTGTGAGGGGGAATGGGTCTTAATCCACCATTCGGGCCCAGTGCGGGTTGGCGGATTACACGTCGTCGAATTTTTTGGTTCTAAGACATGCAGGTTTCCTCATGATATTTTCCTTCACCATTTTGTTTGATAGATAATACATTTAGGCATGTAGTATGACTTCAATAACTGCTGTTTTATAAGGTTCATCGGCGCCATATAAATGTAACACTATACAGACGTATTAAACTACCAAAAATGCGCTTGAAACGCATAATTTCATTGAGAAGTAGAAAGAAGAACCAAGTTTATTAGCAATACACACTCAAAATCACACACACAGTTCTGTTAGTAAACTCAGCACACAAATAAATAAGTTGAAAATAATATACCTGCAGTTAGGATGGGTAGCTAAAATTAACAAGGATGATTCATACCGCTATGAGGAATGTTATAAGTCTTATCTTTTAGTTCAATATTTTGGGAACAGCAATTTTTAATGTAACAGAGATTACATTTTGACTAAAAATAATTTGTATCACATCAACAATGGTATACTTTTGATGATATTTTTAAGTCACAAAATTATCAAATTTTCATTTTTTTTTATAATTTTCGCTCAAGTCCTATTGTCACAGTGGATCTTTGCGTCTCTGACGTTGGCTGCAAGACCCTGCGCAGTAGCTATTTTTGTATCAATGTTGAAGTAGAAGAAAACATTGTATAACTGCCTCTGTCACTCGCTTACGTTTGTCGCATCATCTTATCTCGCTTACTATATGCAGTATACTCGATGATAAAATGATTTTTGCGCAACGGTTCGCAGAGCCAACTTCAGAGACACAAAGATCCGACGTGTCTACTGTACCTAGTAGTGTCTTTTATAGCACTCCTTAAGATAAAACCCTCTTTTATAAAAATCTCGACCGTGTCACAGATAATATAATACTAGCATACAGATGCCTCATCCCATACAAAGAAACCGTACCGACGTAACTAGCGTTTTTCGCCTGATTATACTGATTATTTTTATAAGTTCATCGATTGCGTTCGGTTCCGTTACATCCGGCTATAGATGGTGTTAGCAGCCACTTGCAAGTAAAAGGGTTTATTTGGTTCGAGACTATTTTTTTCTTTATATACAGCGACGATTTATTTTATAGATTTTTTCGCACGTTTTAACATTTTCATTGTACCAAAATGTGTTACAATACAAATTTAAAAATTGAGTGACATGCCTCAGACATTTAAAACCGCGCCATCTCTTAGAATCAGTTTTAAATGATCCGTCCAAATTATCTCTGAAATGTGAATTAGGAGCCCAATGTTCCATAAATGAGGAGAATTGATTAAAAAAGAACATACAATGTTTATGATCAATTCTAGAAAATGTTAATTTTATACACAATTCAATAACAAATCGATGCATTTCGCGCCATCGTGTGATATTTATTTGAACCAAATTTCTATCTTAGCGCTGCGACCCCGTGACCATGTTTAGAAATTCAAAAAAAAAACAAATTTTGAATTAAATGTCAGCTAAGCAATTGCTAAACACTGTCGAGATTATTATAAATAAGGCCCAATATTGCGATACATTTTCGAGTTCCAATTGAGCTACACCATTTCTACTTTCACATAAATATCTAGGACAGCTCTAATTTATTTTTGTTTGTCGTTCTCACTAACTTTGTCAAATATATGCTATCACTAACTTTGTAAAATTTTGTTTAAAACAAAATCTATGAATAAAAATGTCAATCACATACAAAAATTCAAACTCTAAAGCACAAATCATCCTTCATAAAAAAAAAGAATACGAAGCCCACGGCATGCTTAGAGCGTTACTTACACGGACCTGCGGGGTCGCAAGGGGTACTTAACGACGTTGGGGCGCGCCGAAGCCGCTGACTCCGTAGGCACGGAAGACAGGGGGACTTCCACCATACCTAGGAAGTCGTCGCGGGTAAGGCGGTTCTCGTCGAAGACCTGGATGAGTAGTTTGTGTTCTGTGGGTTTTACCTGGGGGGAAAGAAAGATTTAACAATATTTATTTTTGCGTGTCAATTTGAATTACCTGGGGGAAACCAGGGTGAAAATAGAGAAATCGTTTTCTAAAAATTAAACCTAGCTAGATCGATTTATCGCCCCCGAAAGGCGCTGCATAATAAATATCATGAAAATCGTTGGAGCCGTTTCCGATATTATATACATATATACAAGAATTGCTCGTTTAAAGGTATATATTAGATGGAAGGTCTAGGCTTCATAAGTAGAGAAGAGAACCAGGAAGATTTGATATGTTTGACGTTTTATCAGATATAAAGTATGTCAAAAAGTTTGAAATAGATCTGACGCAGTTGATTGGCTATAAAACTCGTTGTGTTACGACGTAGGCTGGAACAGAGTCGTTTGCTACGCCACGCCACGATGCGTGTGTTTCTATCTTAAGGTTCCCCAGTCGACGAAACGAACTATTTTGTGCGCGAGGTTAAAACGCATACTATCTCATCCGACAACACGTGCGAAAGAGATAGATGCTGTTATGAGCAGTAAGAAGCTAGTTCGCGTACAAATTAGCACTTTTTCAAATTTTTATCGAAATGGATGATGATTTAGGACGAAAACAAGCGCGTGAAATTTTATAAAAAGACCTTTGGGAGTCTAGAAATCATGAAAAAACGACTAAATGTATATTCTCAAAATAAAATTATTTGCATTGTTGAATTATTCATCTATCCCTGTATGGAGGCCGTTTTGCAATTTTCCTTCTTCTTATGGTATTTATTTCCGCCCAAAGATGCGCTAAAATTAGTGTTTAAATATGGAACTTTTGACGCTCATAACTTTCAAATATTTTATTTTTTTACTTTTTTGTTTCCTTACAGGGCTAGATAATGATGAGACAAATTGATATCATTTTATATTTTGAACGTACATCGTCAAACAGTGGAATTACTCCACTGTTTGACGATGTATGCCAGACTACGTTTGTATGGAAGAATGATCGACTAGTGTAACCTTAACTTTTCATCGTGTGTATGTAATGTAACATGAGGAACAGTTAGCGGAAACTGGAAAGCGTTTACCACCGCTTCGTATATTAGAAAATAAGAAATTGTATAAGTACTTTCAGGCGGAGGACTTTTGATTTATCACTCCAACAATAATACTTTTATATAACAAAAATTACTTTAATATAATTTAATGTTGATTATATTTTGTGTATTTTAGTACATTTTATGTATGATCTCTGTTTTTTTTTATTATTTTATTTTATTTCAATTCCAGTATAATTTTAGTTTTAAATATCGACATGTTTTATTTAACTAATATGGATTTTAATTTTAATTATTGACATTACTGTTAATATTATTATTTGACATTCAGATAATACCAAGTTTTTATTATGTACTTTTCATATTTTTTATCAATTATATTAATTTGTGTATGCTCGACTATGTAAAAGATGTGGTTGCCTATAATTGAGTGTGCATTACAGGATAATGTTGATGTGTACCAATTTTTGTATTTTGTGTAAGTTTTATGGTTTTGTAACCCTCGTTGGTAATAAATAAATAATAATTACTGTTTGTTGTCCAATGCGCATGCTATTAACAACCTACACCACCAAGGCTTTATCAAAGCGGAGGCCAGCATTGTTATCTAAGTTCCTCAACTTTTATTTTTGGGAGTGGCGTCGAAGTTAATAAAAATATCAAAATAAATACTCACCCGAAATACAAACTCCTGATTCCATGTTGGGTTCAGTGTCTGAAATAATAAAAATCATGTATGAAATAAATAAAACATTCTGATAACACAGACCCATTGGTCTTTGTATTACTTAACTAGTTGTCCCAAGCGGCTTCGCTCCTGTCAATTGGCCACCTAACTACCCATATACCCAACCTACCCTACCGTACCTACATACATGATTGTTGCCGCTTACGCAGCGCACGCAACGGAAGCTCTCAAAAAGGAATAATTTTGCCCGTTTTTGCAACATTTTTCATTTATGGTCCGTTCCTATTGGTGATGTTATATAGCCTATAACCTTCCTCGATAAATGGACTATCCAACAAAATAATAATTTTTCAATTCCAACCAGTAGTTCCTGAGATTAGCGCGTTCAAACAAACAAACTATTCAGCTCTATAATATTAGTATAGATATTACTCATCATTAATTTTATCATCACAAATATAGACACAAAAATAATAGGAGGATAGCAGGGGATTTCTGGTTGGAGACTAAAAGCTAAGTTTAGTTTAGGTCACCTCGCATCGCTGACGTCATTCATCATACTTTTGTGCAGACCACAAAATATGTTTTCTTTTTTATTATATATAGGCTCGCGCTTGACCACTATCTCACCTGATGGTAAGCGATGATGTGGTCGACGTGGAATACGCTTATCTAGAAGTAACCTATTCACTCATGACTTAAGGGCCTACATACGCTTCAGTGCCGAAAAACGGTAACTTTCTAAATCCTTAGTAACGGCTAGGTTAAAAGGTTGAAAAAAATATATATTTATTATAGTTACATGTACATTATTTTTTAACCGACTTCCCAAAAAGGAGGAGGTTCTATGTTCGACTTCATGTTTGTTTTCTTTTTTTTTTTTTTTTTGTGTATGTTCACCGATATCTCCGTTAATTGTGGACCGATTTTGAAAATTCTTTTTTTGATTTTTAGAGTATGGTTCGAAATTGGTCCCATTTTAATTTGGTGAAGATCTGATGAAGAACTTCGGCGATATACAGCAGAACTCTTCAATAAATGAAGGCAAATCTCTCGGGATTGCTGCAACCGCATGTCTTTTTATTGTTTATACCATTTCATAACATAACATCACGCCAGTACGCTCTAAAGGGGTACACAGATGTGTACAGTTCACCTTGAAACACTTTCATTTCACAGGTTATGATCAAGTTTCATGGCTTTCAGTTAATCTTTTCTGGCATTACTACCTCACTAAAGCAAGTTGCTTAATAGGTACAACTAAAAAGTGAAAAATAAAAAATCTTTTTTACAAAAAAAATACTACCGACTTCCAACTAAAAACACTACAAAGTGAAAAATAACTTTCTTTTTCGAAGTCGGTGTCCATAACGAAAAAAATTGGTACCTACCAAAGACACCGACTTCGAAAAAGAAAGTTATTTTTCACTTTGTAGTGTTTTTAGTTGGAAGTCGGTAGTATTTTTTTTGTAAAAAAGATTTTTTATTAAACATGGTTTTTTCGTATCACAAATAGTTTTGCTTTAAAAAAATAATTAGCAATACGATATTTTTCGCAACTTTTGGATACTCCTCCAAAACGACTGGAGTGTTTAAAAATATTTTTACACAGAAAAATTGATGGCTGGATTTTCTTCATAACTGACATAGCATATGTAAATCAAATAATATTTTGCAAACAAAACTGTTCAAAAGGAGGTTCAATATTGATATTTTGGCATCGAGCGGGCGCACGGCCAGTACTGCGTTTACATTGGGACGTATATAACGCCTTAAAGACCCCGAGATTGTAGCTATCTGGAAACACAGACTCCGGCAGGGAATTCCACTCCTTAGCTGTACGCATACCAGCTGTATATAAACCAGTATGAAAATGGCATGGCTAATTTTGCTTAGGATATGCAACAAAATTATTTATAAAATATTTCTTAAGTTTTTCAATAATTAATGGAGTATTTATTGCATACGCCTGCAGAACTTCAGAATATTATTTTCATAAATAAAAAATAATAGTTGCGATATTTTCCATTTTTAACCGAAAAATTGTTAAGTGTTACATGAAACATGATTACCAAATATCTTGAAGCCTTTGGAGCGATTAAATACTGATTATTAATCTGCATATCTTAACGTCAATTTTTTTTACTTTGATTTTTACACTAAGGCAGCAATAATTCTTAGTTCTAGGGATCATGTCATTTATAATTTTATATCCTCGTCTGTATAAGCTAAGCTAACCTAAATTATATCTTGTTTTACAACCGGGAAAGTCCCTGTTGTTCTCCTATGTAAGGTGCCGTCTTATCAAATAGGGTTGTTTCCTGTGCAAAAAAATTATAATTAGTCCGTCAGTGAGGTTATCAAATACTATTGGACACGTATTTTTTGCTTTATCAAATAAATATAAACATAAAAAGATAAAGCGCATCGAAGTTCAGGAGTGGGGACTTGTGACGTCACTTGTCAGTACAAAATGTAGCAAGGCATCACACGATATTTCAACGCACTGCATCGTCGTATTTTTTGTTTACGTGGCAAAAGAAAAAATACGCGATATTTTTAGGTATCTAACTGACGGACAAAATAGATTTATTTTTGTCAACATCCCTATTATCATACGATCGGACAAGAGCTTCGATAACTAATAAAAATCTATATAGGTGATCGAAGGACAAGAGTGAAGTACCTGACAGTGGATAGATACTATAATATAATCCCCGGCACGTAAGTTGGCAAGTCGTTAGATGCGCAGAAGTCGTTTTAGTTCTCTTTGGTAGTGAAGCGGGGAGCGGGGAACGTTCCGAGCGCGCGATTGGTTAGTCAGTTGGCACAAGGATCGATTGACCAATCGCGTCGCGTTCACGTTCCGTTCGTTTTTGCGCGAACTTAACCCCACTAAGCCAAAACCTTGCCAAC
Organism: Orthosia gracilis; assembly: GCA_947562075.1. Taxonomy (NCBI): domain Eukaryota; kingdom Metazoa; phylum Arthropoda; class Insecta; order Lepidoptera; family Noctuidae; genus Orthosia; species Orthosia gracilis. Next base: position 23,868,476 of record OX387273.1, read on the forward strand.
TTACAAGCCGGGGACTCGCCTGCGCGGATGCCTAATCTCTGCTTATACAGAGTATAACGAAAAGGTGTGATCATATTTAAAAAACTGCTTCTGCCCATGTAAATGAACAACTTTCATCAAGGAAGTCATAGGAAACTCCCAAAAAAAAGGATTTTCCATACTAAGTTGTAGTCAGCTGAACAAAATTTGTATGGAAGATATATTTTTTTATATCTTAGACGTTAACATACCTTTTTCTTGGTTTTGGTGAGAAACGTCTCGATGGTGACGTCACCGTCGACCTTCTGCAGCTCCACACGCACATAGGGGTCGCTGAAACGAACAGATAATCCTTATTATAACTAGGTATCATCCATTACACAAATAAACATTCTTGGAAAGTTCAACAAGCCTTGTATGAAGCCTCAAGGTTACAATTCATTTGGAGAAGCCGGAATTATAGTTTTGACTTCTAAATGGATGGTACGATATCCTTTAAGACGACGACTAACGCCAACGACCTTGAGGGAACAAAACGCGCACTCGTTTCACACCCGCGCGACCCAAAATTTTGTATATTTTTGTACTTTCCTTTCTTGTACTTCTATGAATTAAAAAAAAGCCTTAGATCAAAATGTAGATAGTTAAATTGTCTTTGAGATGGTGTCAATTTCATTACGCCCGGCGGTTTTGGTGCGATTGTCGTTTTTTTGCCCGTTTTAAACATCGCTTTACAAATTTTATTAATTACACAATGTTATACGACTAAGGGCCGATTTCACCAATGAAACTAATCGCGATTAGTTCAACTAAACTCAGTTTATGCAAATACAGCGATCTGATTGGTAGTTTCTCAGCGGTCTCAACCGATCAAAACGCTGTATTTGCATAGGTAAACTGAGTTTGGTTAAAATAATAGCGATTAGTTTCATTGGTGAAATCGGCCCTAAAACTCAAAATTTTCTTAGATCAAATTATTAAGAAAATGGTCTAATGTAACATTTTTTTTTTCAAAATATAACGACTAGCCGTTTAGACTTGATTCTCATTTTAAATCAGCTACTCAGGGGTATCTGCACCTTAATAAACGTGAACCGTGATAGCTAGACAGTTGAATTGAAATTTTCACAGATGGTGTATTTCTGTTGCCGCTATAACAACAAACACTAATAACAGAATAAAATAAATATTTAAGAGGGTCTCCCATACAACATCATGATCTTTTTGCCGTTTTTGCGATGATTGTTCGGAACCCTTCGTGCGCGAGTCCGACTCGCACTTGGCCAGTTTTTTCTTTTTATTTAAGTGCTGCTATGATGAACTCCTGCTTATTTATAAGTTCATCACACAACAATGTCACGACTTACAACACGACGAACAGTCCCAATTAACCGCGGCAGCAAAGTCGCGCGTGTCTTGAATTTTATTTTATTATTCAAGACTCATCAACTATGTAGGTAGTTATATTAGATTTACTATAACCAATACTGTTCTAAAATACTCAATGTTACTAAAAATATCATAGTGAATAACCCAAATTGCATAGTATTGAATACAGCTATATTTTTTTTAAGATTAAACAATTTCATCCTAGAGTAACGTTTCCTAGCGTTCGCTTCATTTAGTACAAAATTTGTTCGTGCATAATTATTATCAAATGCATTGCCGTATTGTCCTTGAAGAAGCCTTATTGGGAGATGCCTCGTAATGTTACATGGGACGTAGACATAATCGGTGTAATGTGGGTGTACAGTGTACTTACACATCTCTGCTTATCTCTTCGGAATATACAGGCGTTACGACGCAATTTGTTTCGAAATGCTTAATATTCCAAAAGCACCAATTGCTATAAGCTTAATAAGCCCGTGCTACACGGTTTAAAACCAAGCTAAAAACCCAAGGTCACCTTGGTTTGAAGCGGCCGTTTTAAACCGTGTAGACAGTGGTTTTAAACCAAATTTAGTATGACCTTTAAACGCCCTTGGTAGAAAGGCGTGCGTTGCAAACCAGTTGGTTTAAAACTTGCTTGTTGCCGTTGCGTGTAGCCGCTTGTTTAAAACCACGCGTATGACAGTCGCGCTTCTGCAGGCGGCTGGTTTTAAACCGTGTAGCACGGGCTTTAGCAGTTTCGGGGTAAAGACGCATAGCTTCCTGAATCCGGTTGTTAGTGTCATGGACCAAGTGATTAATCAGGGCACTATGCATAATGCCCGGGCATTATGAATCTGTCAAGTCAAATCGGGAAATTTAATAAATACTGATTTAAACTTCTATATTTATCACATTCTCTGGTCTTTATGAATATTGCTACGTAACGGTTTAGCAAGTCGATAATTATGGTCAATGAATTAGTCCAAGAGCGAGCGAAGCGAACTCGGGAGCTAAGGGCAGCTACCGTCATCACCTTCATATAAGGTTACATTAGACCCTGAAGACAGAAATAGTCGACACGGCGAATTTTTCGCTTAAATAGTAATCGCACTTACCTATTCTATATTAAAACCAATGTCAACATTAAAACAACAAGAAAACACATATTTTTATTACCCGGCCCAATAAGCGATGGGAATTATTTAGAAAGGCCGGTCATTTTAATTATTGCAATAGTTTTTATCATATTGTCTTCTCATATTGGGCATTTTTCAAATTGCCCGGGCATGTGAATAATGCTGTATTAATCACTTGGAACATTACATATGTTTTTAAACGCATTCACGAGGCCGCGATACAAAATAAATTCTTAGTGTGGGACGAAGGTTTTTTTATAAAGAAAAACAAGGAAACTATCTTTTGATTGTCGGTAGTCCAATGAAACAAAAACAAGCCTGAAACATATCCCCATGGACAAATACAATACCAAAATGAAAAGTGTACCGATTAACGCTGTCCTTGCAAACTAAATCTCTTAACGTTTTTACAATACAGATAATGAGAGTTGTAAGACCTACAAAGGTGCAATTACTATGAAAAATCCCCAGCGTATCAGCTGATAGCATTCTAAGAGTGGCCTTATCTGTGACCACAAGTAGGTACTTGGCCAATGGATTATTAGTCAGAGAAATTAATTTATTTGGAGTTGTACGGTGTAGTTGTATAATGTATTGACCATTGATTAAAATTCCATCAATGTAAGCCGAAGACCTGCAAATATCAGCACTGAGCACACCAATAGTAGAACACAAGAACGGAAGAATCGTTCTTCTGAACGATGAACGGAAGTATTTCCAGCGTCATTAAAACTAATATTAAACAGAGGTATAGTCACCGGCATGTAACTTGGCAAGGTCTTGGCTTAGTGGGGGTAAGTTCGCGCTCGGAACGGTGCGAAATGTTCCCCGCGTCCCGCTTGGTAACCAAAGACACCTGAAAAACGACTTGTGCGCATCTAACGACTCTTGCAAATGTTATATTCCGACAACTATAAAATTTTTGTTACGGGAACGCTCTGAACCGTTTGCGAAAATCCTTTCATTTATTTATGGCGACACTACCGTTGAGTGTCAACATAGGCTTTTCGTTCCGAATTCTCACGGATCCAATGGGATACACCATGGACGCGAAGCCGTGGGAAATAAACTATAATCGTGGCAATCTAAGAACTCGAATTTGACATCTATAAAAAAAAACTTATTAATAAATAATTAAACTTGATGCTTATGAATGACACTCATTGTTATAGTGTATGCGCGTAGTAATTAATTAGGATTATGAATTTGATTTGTCAATTTCTTACTTACAAAGTTATAGCGGCATGTCAAATGAGAAACGTCAACGGACTTCTTAGATTGTCAAGATTATAGTTCTAAACATTTCAACGACAAGCTTACCACTTCTATCAATCTATAGGCAGGGTAATTAAAAATACGTATAGATCAATCTGCCTAGCCTTTTCCCAACTATATTGAGGTCGGCTTCCAGTCTTACCGGATTCAGCTGAGTACCAGTGTTTTACATGGAGCGACTGCCTATCTGACCTCCACAACCCAGTAACTGGGTAACACGATACCTCTTGGCTAGACTGGTGTCAGATCTCAGGCTTCTGACTACCCGTGACGACGGTCAAAGATCTTTATATGACAGCCGGGACCAACGACATAACGTGCTTTCCGAGGCACGGAGGAAACTCGGTATGTAAAGATGGTCATCCATCCACGCACCGACCTCGGCAAACGTTGCTTAACCTTGAAGATCGACCCTTGCGGCTGTTATTATTTATCCACGTGCTCCTAACGATAACTATAATTCCTATTCTACCTAATGAGGTATAATAGCTGCCATTACCTACATGGGTGACGTCACTAATTCGATGGATTTCACCGGCTGTCGATGCCGGCGCCAGCTCGTTAGTACCAGTCTGCCACGCTGACTGATATCAGCGATTTGATACACACCTACTCTCTTGATAATTACTTCATCATTCATATATTTTTTCTTAATATTGTTTTTTTATTAAATTTTTCTTTCATTTTTATTATTTCTTGCTTTTTTTCTTTATTTTCTTAATGCATGACTAAAAATATACATGGTTTTGTATGTTTCTTGAAACCGTTTTGTTTCTGAGTTGAGTATTTCGAGTTAAACCATACTTAAATGACAAATTTTAACAGGTTTTCAAGGGAAGTAGACTTTGACAAATGCTCATCTTCTAATTCCTAAATCAGAATTGGGGGGTTAGTGATTGTTTTTAACCGACTTTCCAAAAAGGAGGAGGTTCTATGTTCGACTTTATGTTTGTTCACCGATTTCTCCATCAATTGTGGACGAATTTTGAAAATCTATATAATATCTTATACCTTTAAACGAGCAATTCTTGTTTATAGGTATCTATATAATATAATCTGAATCTCGGAAACGGTTACAACGATTTTCATGAAATTTTGTAAGCAGTGGGCTTCGGGGGCGATGATTCGATCTAGCTAGGTTTAATTTTAGAAAACGTCGTTTTCTCTATTTTCATCCGAGCAGAGCTCGGTCGCCCAGGTACTTCTTTTTATGTTTGAATGTGTATGTTCCCAAATTGGTCCCATTTAAATTTGGTAAAGATCTAATGCAGAACTTCGGTGAAATACAACAAACTCTTCAATAAATGACAGCAAATGTCTCGGGATTGCTGCACTAGCATGTCTGTTTATTGCTTACACCATTCCATAACATAACGTCACGCCAGTACGCTCTTAAGGGGCACGCAGTTGTGTACAGTTCACCTGGGTACACTCCCATTTCACCGGTTATGTTTAAATTTCATGATATTCGGGTAATCTGTTCTGGCATTATAGGTAACTTATACTTACGTCTATAATGTACCACAAATAAAAGATGAAAAATCAAAAAAAAATGTTTCACAAAAAAAATACAAAAGACTTCCAAATAAAAACACAACTAAATTAAAAATAAATTCCTTTTCAGAAGTCGGTGTCAAAAATCGAAAACAGGCCCTTTTGGAACCAGTACAGTCCTCTAGACTAGCAGACTGAAAGGAAGCCCACATATTTTTATGACCAATTTGCCTCCACTGTGGTTAACACAGTAACTATTTATGAATAATTTAGCACATGCACATAAATTAATTAGGTACCAATCATATGCTTAGACTCGTATTATTATTTTGATTGAGCTGTTGACAATTTAAAAATAGCTAATTGCAATTTTATTTTTATTTAATTGGAATGGATAAATGTTGTGTTGGGTTTTTATCTGTTTTTAAGTGTAATATTCTATGACTATGAATGAAAATAAATTAGTTGTCTTAATTTACTTCCTAAGTTCCTAATACTATTATAAATTGTGATTCCCCTTGGCATCATAAAAAGCTGAGAGTAAATTTTAATTTAAGCATTGAAGCCGATACTATTATCTGTCCTCTCATACATAGCTCGTATAAAACACTTTTCCCGCAGGCAGAACCTAGTTATTATTAAAGCCTAATTATTCTGAATTTAAACACCAAAATATCGATACTTCGCCCAAAACCAACATTATAAACAATACAATTATTTTTCCTACTACCTTTTCCTGTTCCAAAAACATTAATAACTAACTCTTCTCTTAGAAAAAAAAAATCTAAAATAAGTTTTTTTCTAAAATAAACGTAGCCTAAGTTACTCCTTAATAAATCAGCTACATGCAAATAAAAGTCCCGTCAAAATCGGTCCAGCCATTTCAGAGATTAGCCGGAACAAACAGACAGACAGACAGACAAAAAAATTAAAAAATGTTATTTTGGTGTATGTACCGTATATATATTCATATACATGTAGTAAAAAACGTTTATTTCAATATTACAAACAGACACTCCAATTTTATTTATTTGTATAGATATAATAACCCGCCAAGCGACTGACGGAGTAAATATAAATACCGTGATGTGTCACCGTGGTCTCAGGCGTCCATCAATTTGGTGACAATTGACAATCAAGGCAATATGGCGGACGGGTACAAGTGTACTTGTGTACTGATTGCATCGAGCCGAATCTCGGCGTCACAGGGCATTGATATGGCTCTTATTTTAACATGGGACATGGGATTTGTTATCCATGAAATTGTAGGGCTATTTTATGTGGAACAAAAATTATACTTAAGTAGTTGTTACCCGCGAATTCGTCTGCGTAGTATTATTACTTCGAATAGCCTGTTTTAGGGTTCCGTACCTGAAGGGTCCAAACGGAGCCCTGTAGCTGTTCATCACGTGTCTGTCTGTCTGTCCGTATAGGTTTAACAGCCAAACAGTTGGAGCTACAGTCTTCAAATTTTCACAGTATAAGCATCTTGTTGGCCCAAAGCCATACAAATTGTGAAAAAAATACTTTTAAATGTTTTTAGGGTGGCTCCCATACAGCTAAAGCGGGCAACAAAACAAAACAAACAAAGGAAAAAAAAGGTGTGTAGAGAAGAGAGACGAAACGATCTTCAACCGCAATAGGATGTGGCCTGCCCAAAGAGAATATAACCACTAGAGAGCTTATAGACCGATTTCTTCGAAGCACACGACTCACTACCGCGGGCCGGGAGACGAGGAAGAACGCGCGGCTGCAATTGGTCAGTTCAAAGTAAGTTGCGTAGGTATAGCTATCGTTAGGGTTGATCAACTCGATTAAGGGAAAATTGTCGATATCGATAAAATGGATTTTAACATTATTAAAAATACTCAATTAAAATCATATAAATATTATTTAATAAAAATCAATCAATTACAAATATAAATATGTGTGTCGGGGACATAGAGAAACAAAAAGTATTTTTCCAAATCGGTCAAGCCGTCTACGAGTAATCCGGGAACATAATACATTCGACGAACTGAGAACACCCTCCTTTTTTTAAGTCGGTTAAAAGTAGATAGATATTTTTTCATACATTTTTTATTAAGTTTAATTTTATTATTATCGATATCGACTTCAGCTATTAAAAGTAACAGCACAGATATTTACGATAAAAATACAAAGGGAGAGAAAGGGATAGAAGCATTAGAATTGTCTAGTGAAAGAGCGAGACTTTTCCAAAAGACATCAACGCGGGACTCAAAATTGTGCTCGTTTACCCCATCCACCATTTTAACTAGATCCCTGCGGTGTCTCATAATCTGATTAAATTAAAAATAATTTTCGTACTGTTTACTTACCGATGAAAAGTTATGCCATCCTTTTTGTAACTAGATGTCTTGGCATGTTTCCCATACCCCTTTACGGCGCATGAGGGCATTTTTATGCGTTATAATTGCAATAAAAAGATAAAACAATTTGTATTTATTTAGCGTGCATACAGGTCTAATAACTGGTCATAACTAAAATGGTTACTAGTACCGAAGCCTTTACATAGGCGACAAAATACTAATAGTTTTCGAGCGTCGGGGCACTGTATGCGCCGTCAAGTGGTTATATCGTCGTTGGGCCTGCCGCACCACAGAGGGTGACGGGGTCCGCACGAATTTATGCGGGCCAATACCTGGCCGGGGGAACACGCCAGCGCCCCGGCCAAAGGTAGCTGCAGAACACCGTGTGGTTTTAGACATTTAGAGTCTGACATTTTTTTTTTTTTACTGAGTATGATGATGGCTAAGCCTATCGTCAAAAATTAAAATCTTACGAACCTTTAGAAGCACTTATTCTAACACCAATCATAGTAGGTACCTACAAGCCAGTTCATTCATAAAAAAGGCTTGAAAGAATTAAATGATAAGCAATAAGAACTTTGATTAATCATCGTTACGGTTTGAAATAGTTTTACAATGACTAATAACTTTTAAGATCCTCTTCCGCTTTGCTTTATGAGCTGATTATTTTGTTACCTACTTGTTTAAAATTCCCTGATTGGATCCTGAAACTAGTTGAAACCAGATTTCAGATTTTGTGAGTAATACGTTGGTGTAATTTTCTCGCATTACTGTTAAATGAGTGTGTAATAGATGATGCAGAGTTAAGAAAAGATGGTTGGATTATGAGAAAGATGCTAATTTAATATTGCTACGAAGGAAAATAAGCCAGAGATGACGTCATGGTTGTGTTGAAAACTAAGTAACTCTTAATGTCTGTTTTGTGATTAAGGGCCTACATGCGCTTTAGTGCCGTAAAACGGTAACCTTCTAAAGCATACTCCTCAGTAACGGCTAGGTTAAAAGGTTTGAAAAAATGTATATTTATTATTGTTTCATGTACATTATTTTTTAAACATGGTTTTTCGTATAACAAATAGTTTAGCTTTAAAAAAATAATTAGCAAAACGATATTTTTCGCAGCTTTTAGATACTCCTCCAAAGAGATTTGGATGTTTTAAAATATTTTTACACAGAAAAATTGATGGCTGCAATTCCTTCATAACTGATATAGCATATGTAAATCAAATAATATTTTGCAAACAAAACTGTTTAAAAGAAGGTTCAATATTGATATTTTGGCACCGAGCGGGCGCACGGCCAGTACTGCGTTTACATTGGGTGTATATATCGCCTTAAGTATTTTTATTAGTTTGAAAGTAACGCCAGTGACAGAAATCATGGTATCGCATGGTACTTGCATGTCGCTTGTTGTTTCTTTTTTTTTTAGGATTCCGTACCCAAAGGCTAAAAACGGAATCTTATTACTAAGACTCCAGTGTCCGCCTGTATGTCTGTCACCAGCCTGTATCTCATGAAACATGATAGCTAGACAGTTGAAATTTTCACAGATGATGTATTTCTGTTGCCGCTATAACAACAAATACTAAAAACAGAATAAAATTAATATTTAAGTGGGGCTCCCATACAAAAACGTGCTTTTTTGCCGTTTTTTGCGATAATAGTACGGAACCCTTTGTGCGCGGGTCCGACTAGCACTTAGCCGGTTTTTTTTCTTTCATGTTACTAAAGCGCAGAAGGCAGAGATGTATTAAATAGTACGTCATCTACATGATCAGTATTTGTCATAGGGGGCGAGCCTATTAACATTATATGCAACAAATACAGACTGCATGTGGGAATTTCCATTTGGGAAAACCCGATAACACAGCAACGTCCAGGCGAATTAGAATTATATTGGATCAAAAGCCCCATGCTTAGGGGCAAACAATAAACTATTCATATATTGTTTTTTATTAATAAAAATTGTCGAGGATCACGATAGATGTCGATTCAAGAAGTCTTTATTTCCGTATTTTAAATTAAGAATGTCAGTACATGTAGGTGGGTCAATGACCGTTACTGACATGCTTAATCGCAACGACTATAGTTTATTTTTTTACTTATAATAATGTTAAATGAGAACTCACCTAGCACCAAATATATCCTTTTTAGCCAATGAGTAAGCTCCTACGATCCGCAGCCGAAGTAGGAAGCTATTCTCATCAGTCTGAAAATTAAAAAAATCAACATATTAATAAATTACAATTAATTTGATTAGAGCAATATTTGATGACTAACATTCGTAGGTAGGTACTTAATTATTATGAGATAACAACTTCAAAACCAGTTAATTGTCTGACACTTTACTGATTTTAAAGTACCTATAATATATTTGTTATCATCAAAGTCATGTCTTAGGTAAACCACCTTGGATTACGAAGTCCTACTCAGAGGGAGGAGGCCTGTGGCCTAGCTAGCCATTTCGCTTTGATTTGCAGCAATTTTGTGGTAAGATTTTCAGAGCAACTTTTTTAAGGCCTTTGCCTGTAATGTTCAAACTACTGCTGAAAATCCAATTCGTTTTCAAAACAATCAATGATATTATTAGAATGGAATATCATAGACGGCATAGACCCATCCTAAACAGTGCCAGTGCGGAGGCCCTACACCAGATATTCACACTTCTATTCCCGCCCATCATGACCCAGTATCTGAAAGTAGCAAAAGACAGAACGAAACAAGAAGCCACATAATATGTGCTGGCCGGACAGAAAAGTTTAGTGTAGCCAGTCTCACACACTCGTCGACAAGAGAAGTAATTGGCGTACAAAAAATTGTCACCATTTTAGTGATGTTCTAGCCTTTTATACTAATCTTATATCTCGACTATGCATCATTTCAGCCGAAACATGTCCACTGCTAGACAAAGGCCTCCCCCAGGCGTCGCCACATTGACCGATTCCGTGCGTCCCACATCCAGCGGATCCCCGCAACCTTCACCAGGTCATCGGTCTTCCTGTTTGCGGTCGCCATTACAGAACTTTTCGGGTCCATCGGCCATCCGTTTTGCGAGCAATGTGCCCTGCCCACTGTCACTTAAGTTTCGCAATTCTTCGGGCTATGTCGGTAATTTAGGTTCTCCTGCAGATATCCTTATTTCTGATGCGATCACACAAGGAAACGCCGAGCATAGTCTTCTCCATTGCTCTTTGGATGACTTTAAGCTTTAAGATATGGCCCATTATGAGCGAACAGGTCTCGATCCCATAGGCAATTACAGGCAACACACACCGGTCACAGACTTTTGTCTTGAGACACTGCAGTAAATTGGACGAGAAGATACCTACGCAACTACCCGAACGCCGCCCAGCCGAGTCGGATTCGACGGTTGACCTCTGTCTCGAAGTTAGATCTACTAACTAACCCCTGGGACCTGGACCCCTAGTACCTGGGACCGTTTGTCCCAGGTAGACATAATCAACTAGGGAATGAATATCGGCATCTCGTAATATTGGAATCTCGGAACGAATATACCGATATTTCAATTCCGATACTGAGTGATCCAATATCGGGATCTCGGTATCAGAAAGAAGCCTTATTTTAGATCCTTGTGATGCGTCGAGCGAGAACGCGTGGTTAAGCCCGTTGATTACGGTGATTAGCAGTGGTCGGATAATCTGTTTACTAATCGCGCGCTTATTTACTTAAACTTCAATTCATGAAAAAATAATGTGTCTTGATGAATTCCGAATTTACAGTCCCGACATCGCTGAAAATTTTACCTTTAAATGTAGAAGTAAATACACAGTTTCATAGAACCAATTGTAACAATGATATTTTCATTGATTAATGCTTAGGTTACGGGTATCTGCAGGATTTTAAAAGCACGGGATCAGCTAATGTGACGACATTTGGGGGAGGCTTATATTCAGAAGTGGACTTTTTTCGGCTGAAATGACGATGATGAATGAATACTAAGAAGAAACTTCTTACTTTTGAGAGGGCTGTTTCGGAACGAGTACCTATCCTTGTTAAACTATATTTCAAATAATGTGTTACTTGCTTGGAAACCTTAATAAAATAAAGCTTAATATTTTTCTGTCTTCTGCTTGTACTGAATACAACAAATTGGTCTATCACTAATCTCAGTCATTCATCGAGTCAGTCATCAATCTCAGTCTCAGTCTGATCACTAATCTGTTGGATAAATCTACTTCCACTAATTGAGTGTCTCTCATCATCATCATCATTTCAGCCAAAGACGTTAACTGCTGAACATAGGCCTCCCCCAGGAGGCGTCGCCACATTTACCGATACTTATACTGGATTTATAAATCATTATTACTCACTATCGGGACTACTTTCAGATTGAACAATAATCATTTTTTTCTGGCTCTTTTTCATTATCCTTTTTCAGAGAGACATGACTTATATTCTATCTTCGGAACAAATGTGAAGTTTAGGTAAATAAGCGTCCGATTACACAGTCACGGTGATTAGAGAGAGACACAATAGCAAATCCTATTATTTCGCGAACTACTCAATCCAACCTTATACCGAAATTGAGCAATTAACAAAAAAAAATGTGCGACTGTTAACGAAAGTGCGCAATTCCGATAATAATATCGGAATGTCGAAATTGAGGTCTAATATCGGAAATCAATATCGGAATTGAAAAACTTTCGATATTACATGGCCTATAATCGACTACCTGTATGTGCATTATGGATGCAATAAATTGAATTTGTAATTGAAATTGACTACAACTTCGAGTGTAGAGTCTCCGATCTTTATAGGAGTGGGTGTTACATGGGCTGCATGGGCATTCACCATGACCTTGGTTTTGTCCATGTTCATTTTAAGAGCCACTCTTTCGGAAGCTCTACTGATGTCATCGAGCATAGTACTGAGGCTTTCGATGATCTTCTCAAGCCATGACCACTATGTCGTCAGCAAACCGATGGTGAGTTATGTACTCGCCATTAACTTTCGATACCTGCCCCCTCCAGTCCAGAACCTTGAATACATCCTCCAACGCAGCAGTGAACTGTTTCGGAGAAATGACGTCTCCCTGTCTCACATCGCGCTGGAGAAGGATACGTTTCGAGGTCTGATCCTGAAGACGGACTGACATGGTGGCGTTTTTGTTCAAACACTTCAATACTTCGATGTACCGGTAATCGAACTGGCACCGTTGGAGAAACTGCAGTACAGACCAAGTCTCGATCGATTCGAAGGCTTTGTCGTAGAGCACTAACGTCCACTTCGACCTTTCAACTCATTAAAGTTATTGGTCTACTAGGTACTGCCATTGGCCATATAAAATTCACAACTAATTAAATTAGCAACTTGCTTTTCCCCGAGCTCCTGACTCATGACATAAAACTAACACCTACGGGAATTAAATAGGTACTGGCCAACCGTAAATAAGTGTAAGGCAAGGTTGTTTGTGAGTATGGACTAGACTTCTTTTCCTATGAGACATCAAGAGTAACGGCAACTTTCTTTTTTTATTTAAAATCTTGTCTTATCAATAGGATTGTATGGATTGTAACTTTGGCTAAGATAGTGGTGATTGTAGCAATATTTTGTTAAAAGAATTTCGGGCCCTCGACTCATAATAACGGTGGGAACTGTCGGATCTTAGTCGTTTGGAGTCCCACATAACGCTCCGTTTCCCCAGACGTTGGGTATCCATGAGGATTTCCCACAGTAAAAAGTGTGTTCTGCAGTTCAAACTCAAAAGCTGATAAAATCTAGTTACAGTACAACTATTTTCTTAATGTCCGTGGGCAAACTTCGTGTTTCGTCAGTCGTCGGATTTCTATGAGTTGCCCTTTGCACTGGGTGCAGATTCTCTAGTATTTAGTATATAATAGTAGCCTATGGTGCAGACCGGACGCTCTCAATCAACTTGGAAGTATATAGAGTTGTTAATACTCTTTTAACATAATGTAATTTATTTAAAAAATGGGAGGAAAGCTGCTAAAGGTGTTTTTTTACAGCTCTACAATAAATCCAAATTTCATACGGACAACAAAACAACAATAAAGTACTTAGTTCTTAATTCAAATTATTATACACGATAAATCTAATAATTGATAGACATGGAAATCAGCATTCGTTTGTTTTCGGAAATGCGACGATTGCCGAGGGACATTACGAAAATAGCTGTACTGTAACTTGTTGGAGCTTTTTTTTAAATTAATTCTAACAAAGAAATGTAAACAAAAATACATTCAAATTTAAAACAAATTTAGTTCGTATTTAGACTAATAAGGACGTAATAGTATCACTCATTAGTACCTAATGTGTGTAATTAGCAGATACATTAATTTAATGATTTGTTTATCCTTGTTTAAATACTAATTGTGTAATGCATTTGACTGCCTCGATGGTATCACGGTCGCAAGTGCGACTGTTGTGCGCGAGGTCCCGGAGTCGTTTCCCAAGTTAGGCAAATTGATATTGGCTTTTTCATTCAGCTATTATCAGTGCTACTGATAAAAGCTGAATGAAAAACCCAAGCCGGATGAAAAACCCAAACCCAGCCCGTTAAGAAGTTGACGGTGTGGTTGCCATCCGACATTCAATTCCACTATAATTTGTTGTAAATGTTGACATGTTTAATTTAACTAATTTTGATTTTAATTTAAAGTATTGAAATTACTGTTATTATTATTTGACATCCAGGTAAACCAAAGATTTTTTTTTTTGTAATTCCTATTCTTATTGCATGTCAATCATTTTTCAACACTAATATTATAAAGATTTTATATTTTGTAATGGATAAACTCAAAAACAAATTAACCGATTTTGAAAATTCTTGCACCAGTAGAAACCTACATTATTCTTGAGTAATATAGACTATTTTTTTTATTTCGAAAATGGGTTTTTGAGGTGGGTCATGGGAATGCAGCCGCGGGGAAAAGCTAGTATTTTATTCTTTAAGTAATAGTCTTTAATTATATAGAGCTTGTATGCTCAGAAATGTAATGTGGGTGCCTGCAATTGAGTGTGGATCGCAGGATAATGATAAATGATAATGATAAATGATAAATGATTTATTTCTGTAAGTAGGTTTGTACAAACACTTTTACATGTCGATCATATTTTTAAAACTAGATGAAGTCGGCGTATTTTACTAAACGTAGGTGGTACTGAAATAGGTCTATAATTTGTAGGGTCTGATGTACTACCTGATTTAAACAATGGTATTATTTTACTATTTTTCATAAGGTCAGGAAACTCCCCACAGTCGATACAATTATTAAAGATAATAGCTAAACTAATGATGATGTGTACTAATTTTTATTTTTTGTGTAAGTTTTATTTATTTTTATTATTTATTTGTTTACCCTCGCACTGGAACGCCTTGCAGCAATTACACCAATGGAGCACAAACTTACAAATACTAACTATAAGTCCAAGTTTCCTCACGATATTTTCCTTCACCATTGCCAGCGATGTCTAAGATAAACTTAGAAAGTACATATGAATTGAAAAAGTCACATTGGTACTTGCCCGGATTTGAACCCACGACCTCAAGCACGAGAGGCGAGGTATTAGCCACTGGGCCACTTGTAACACTCGTTGGTGATCCTTAAATAGTTAAATAAATAGTGGTGGTTCTATTTTTATATATGGCTAGTCTCCACTGAAATTGGCCACCGTCGGCGAAATGAGGTCTGTCCGGATGTCTATTATTATACTAGCTTTTACTCGCGGCTTCGCTCGCAGTGAAGCAATTTTTTTTTTTTTTTATAAATAAAATAAAAAGTATCCTATGTAATACCTCCAACAATATAATATGTACAAAGTTTCATGATGATCGGTTCAGTAGTTTTTGCGTGAAAGAGTAACAAACAAACTTACATTCACATTAATGATATTAGTAAGGATGTAATGGAATTATAATTTATAGACAACATCTGCAATAAATGCAAGATACTTCCAAGATAAGTTTGAAGATTCAGCTGGTAAAAGCAAAGCTCAAAATTTTACCAGAGGTTGGTAATTCCACTGTGTAATGTTGTGGTGACCCAGTAGCTTAGACCTTCCCTCTCGCGCTTAAGATTGTGGGTTCAAATGTACTTTAATTTATAATATGTACTTTCTAAGTTCATCGTGGATATCGCTGACAATGGTGAAGGAAAACATTGTGAGAAAACCTGGACTTATAGTGAATATAAGTTTGAAATTGCTAACCCGTATTGAGCAGGCATGGTGATTAATTCTCTCTGCCTTCTCAGTATAAGAAGAGGTCTTTGCCCTGCAGTGGGATTGGAACAGACTGGCTGGTATTATGGTAATCCTAAGACCCACTTGTGAGCAAAAGTTAACTCAGACTTAGTTACTAACACAAGATTAAATTGACAATATTTCATACAATATTGTCAACTAGCTTCTGCCAGCGGCTTCGCCCGCGTGAAAAGTTTTTTATCATCCCAAGGAAACATTATACCAGGTTAAAAAGTATCCTATGTGCTATTCCAGACTATAATCTATCTATGTGCCAAATTTCATCCAGATCCATAAAGCCGTTTGAGCGTGAAGAAAACACAAACCCTCCCAAACTTTCGCCTGAATAATATTAGTGCGAAGTGTGATTAGTAAGAAGTAGGATTGAACCTCATGTTAGCAATGGACTCTAAATTATTTTTTTCATGCAAGTGGCACAAGGTAAATGTTATCAGGGGAATACTAGTGCATATATTTTAACAATTTCTTGTTATATTTTGCTTTGATTATTAATGTAATGTTTTCCTATGCAGAAGTATGCATAAGGAAAATACTAGAGCTAAATATTAGGTTAATAGCTGTTGGTTGGGCCAAATGTAGCATCATAGAACCATGCCAAATACAGTGCCAGAGTGTAGCCCCTTCACAAGATATATCCCACCTTCTCCTCAGCAGAAAAGGAGGTTACACTTATATAATAAAGGCGAAAGTTTGTGAGTGTGAGCACAGCCTTTGTGATAGGCTTGGGTCACGCATTTTATCACGGGTTTTGCTCCCAAATTGTAATAAAATGTGTGAAATAAGCCTGTCACAGTAGGCCTTGCTCGCCCGGCTGGTTGGACAAAAATTTTATATTTGTGTCTATATTTGAGTTTATTCAACACAAGATGAATTAAATTACTGTTGAAACCTGAATGGTCTACCATTAAAGCATTTTTTAAATGTTGTTTTTCATTTATTCAGAAAATCTGACATCTGTCTTTCCATGGTGTATGGTATAAATCAGTTACTGGGTTGTGGAGATCAGATAAGTAGTTGCTCCAAGTTAAATGCTGGTATGTTTTTGAAATAGGTTATGTACTTGAAAGTATTGATGATATTTTCACTATTATTATTTAATTTATTTTAGTTTAATTTTGATTTTATAACATTTTTTTTTTTAATGTAATTTTAATATTTCATGTTTTTTTATTTGTTTATGTTATAAATATGTTTTTGATAAATTGTAACATATTTTTTTTGTTGTCATTATTATTGTAAACAATCAAAAATTTTTGTATGTATAACCATTGTTGCACTTACAAATGTATTAATATGCATGTATAATTTTAAATGTTTTGTGTCAACAATTGTTGGCTAACCTAAATAATTATTTAGCTATATCCAGTTAGAGTATAAGATGACCCCAACATAATCGGAAAGAAGGTTGGGTAGATTATTTAATTTTTTTAAAACCCACACTAGGAATTACTCCTGTATTGTGGGTATGTTTACAAACATTTAACTCAACACAACAGCCAGACCAGGAACAACTATCTGTAGGCCATATTAATATCTGTTCTCTCCCTCTATCTATCTTTTGTCCCTCTTTATTAATGTTATCAGCCAATAAACTTCAACAGCTGACACTGTGTAGCCCAATGACCAATCAGATAGGGGAAATGCTGTACCTTATCATAAAGCTTGGTTTTTATTGACATTAAAAGCCATGTACGGATTGTAGCCACTGGTGTTTTGTTATTTCTGCCTACCCCTATGGGAAAAATGCATGAGTTTTGTATAGGGATGAGGATCCCTAACATACTGAAATCTTAGTTACATAGAAAATGTTATGTTCTATGCACTTATTTTGTAAAAATTTCATACTTTATTTTGTTATTGACTTTTAGTTCCAACTGGAATCCAACAGGATTCTTGTGTTACATTTTGATATTCATCATAGTTCATCACATCAAGAGATCATTGAACTGTCAATTATCTTTATGAACATCTATGCACATTCATTAAAAACTTTAGACACCATGACAATGGATGTTCAAGATAACAGTTTGATAAGAAAGTTAAAAAAAAACATTCAGACACCTTGAGAACCTTCTTCTTTTTTGAAGATGGTTAATAATCTAAGCAAAACAAACAATAGGTTATGGCATGTTTTGTCAAATTTATTGGAAACAGATGTGGGTAACATGAGATTATGTATATGGACATACATTACATGGTCGTTGAAAGGTTTTGTGTTCATTTTCTATGACCTAACATGACTAATTCGCAAACAAAGTTACACAACATTGACAGCCTTAAAATACAGTCTCACAAAAAACATGTAGTATCAATAGCGTCAATATAAGCTGCGATTTGCATGTAACACTAAGGGCAAGGCAAATCTCTTTGTGGACCTAACTTACACTACCAACAGTAACTTTACTGACCACTGTGACTGTGACCAAACTTCATAACACAATAATGTCATACGAAAAAGCAAATGTATAAATTAAATCACCTCGTTCCGCAAAATAAATCGCATTAAAATGTTAATCGTTCACAAGGACATGTATGTATTATCGATAAATAACAAGAACTAACACTAACTATAAGATGTCGAATTCGTTTTACAGAATTCAACCAATAAAGAAATTACTGTTTTAGCTACTTACACGAGTGTCCGACTGCCAAGCCATCACCCATGTGAAAATATACTAATAATTAAATAAAATTAGACACGATTCACATTCCTTTAGCGACGTATTGGTTGAAAACAACTGTTTGTAAAATAATAGTGACACGTTCCTCTAATTGTAATTCGCCAATATATTACAGAGTCTTCTACAGTTTATCAACATCAGTAACACTTGTTATGGCGACAATATAAAAATCTTAACACCAAAATTGCAACAATTATCTAGAAATACGTGATACACAAATAAAAAAACTAAAATATCACGGGGGATAATAATTATTTTCTGTGACAGGCTGTGCATGACAGTTAGTCGCGCATTCCAGTACACACATTATTTTAGAGCCTCGAATATGTGTCATCTCGTTCGCTCGCAGGGAATTATCGGTAAGCTACGTAGTACTGATGCTTACAAATCCAAATCGGTAGAACCAAAAGCGCAAGTAATTTCCAAGTGATTCATTTGCGCATTACGCTTCGTCTTACGCAGCAGAACAAAATTTGCGACATGTTTTTATCACATTAATAAGTTTTTGCTTATTTCTAAAATAACTAAAGTTTTCTAAACTAAACCTCTTTTAATAATGGTTATATTTTATTCATTAAGATCAAGTATCACTGGTACGGATTTCCGGAAACCGGAAACCCTACAGTCATTCATTATAGTTATTTCGATCAAGAGTGGCCTAAAAATGTAGTAACAGGACGCCATGGACTTAATAAAAATAACCAGGAGTAACGCACAAAATCTAGGGCAAAAGGTGTTTGATGGATGAGTGATGTATATGTATATGCCTAGTTTAAACATCAGGGAGGTTTATAACATCTTCAGTTGGTTTTCCTTATCTTCAACTTTTAAATGATGTCAAAGATTAATGTTTTCTAAATATTACAATGCTTAAATTAACACAAATAGCGATACTAACCTGATACTGTAACGAATATCGGGGTTCATGTCTTGATAAGCCATTTTGCATGCGGCGCCATGAACAAGACGAAGATCTGCTCCTTTGAGGATGTTCTCCTCCACTGTGGAATTCCAAGGGTCTCGCGTTTTGCATGGACATGACGGAAACGGAAGGATGTTGTATCATTTCGCACAATTAACAAAGTTACACTGCACCATCACTTCCTAACGATTATTTCTTTACATTCTCACAATAAAACGTTTAGTATTTACAAGATACGCTCACTTAAAGCTGCAGAGGTGGCGCTGTTGTGAGCCATATGACACTGTAATCTTATCAGGACAAGAAACTTGTGTGATAAAAAAGTGTGCGTTTACAATTAGCGTTGCGATGATAACCATATTCGGCCAAGTCATGTGAAACGTAGCCAATTAATGGAGTTTTTTTCATCTATTTGTTTGATAACGGTATCGGTCACTTATTATAAATGAACGGTTTTGTTCTCAGGCCCGGCAGAGAGGCTATTGTTACTGTAGTGACGAACTGTTTACAACATGTGTTTGTCACTTATTTGCTTTCAAAATGTATGCTTCCACTATGTGCTAAATAGCTGAGAGTAGGTCAAAAGAGACATGCTACATTTTGGACAAATTGTAGTTAAATGGTTACTTTTTCGTAGATAAAATTTACTTTAGGTATATTTTCTTGAGGTTTTGCATAGTATTTAGGTGCTAGTTAAACTTGGAATATGTTGTCTGCGTTCTACTTAGACAGTCTAGTAGCAAAGGTCTTCATTTACGTATATCACCACTTTTGCGTAGCAATTTATACAACCTTGAGATTAGTAGAGATTCCGGATGTAGGTTTCTTGCAAATTAGTTGGGGGTCACCCCATTCAGCTGCTGTTAGCTACATTATTACTTAAACAATCATGGATGGAGCGATGAGAATAATCTTTACTGACTGTAGTGGTAATTTGGTATAAGCAGATGAGCTTAAACGCCCCTCTAGGTGAAGCGACGATCCAGGTCAAGGCTGCTGGAGGACGGCGGGAGGCCTATGTCCAGCAGTGGACGTCTTCTGGCTGTAATGATGATGAGTTGAGAATATACTTGCAGCCTAATTGCGTAAGTTAATTCGGCAAGGCAAAGGGTTTTGATTGCATCAATCGACCAATCACATGCGAGATGAAAGACGTGCTGTGGATATCCGTCTATGTGATTGGTAGATTGATGGGGTCCAAACCATTTGCCTTGCCAAATTCATTTACGCAATTAAGCTGCTGGTCCTACGCAGATAGGTAGGTAAGGACTAAAGCAAAAACAGCAGTAAAACCGAATGACATCGAGATACGAGACATTTGGACAAAATGCAGTGGTAACCGCGTAATGGGAGACGTCTCGTCGCGAATTGAACTGCGAGATGTCCACCAAAAAATATTTAAAAGAATACTCCGGCCCTCTTTTCTCCGCTCCGCGTCAAGTAGACAGGCAGCTATATTACGTATCTTGCAAGAGCAAAACGAAAGCGATTCTTGAGCAATTATTGCTCTTCAATACAGAAGATTTAAAGTTTTTGGCAGTTTTTTTTAGAAATAAGTGCATTTGACAAACAATGAGCGATTAGCAAACGATTGTGTAGGACCTACCCTATTCCTACACTGTAGGTAGTTGATTTCGACTTTTATGACATAAAGCGTTTGATCGCGCGACGATTGCTGATTGTTGTTTTTTACTTGCCTAGCCTGGGAAGTCCCAGCAGTGTGAACATTAAAAGGACGATGATTATGATGAAGCCTGGGAAGCTAACCGCAACATACTAGGGAATAGACGAGGTAGATTGAATGATTTAAAACTTATGGAAAGGTCACAAGTCATTGGTAGGAAAACCAGTAACTGACGTAGCATCGTATTGAAACTCCATACTAAGCTAGGCCAACTCAAGGTCATTATGCCACCGTAGCCGTACGCTGTATTTTAGTACAAGCGTACTTAAATTTAATCAATCAATACAGCTGTTTGTTTTAATATATTGAGTGATAATATTATTGTAAAGCGGCAATACGTGATTAAGTTAATAATTAAGAATTTACGCGTATCAACTTAAGTAGGCATACTAGCATGGGTAGGTACATAAAAACACTGTACCTATTTATTACTTATCTACAACATTCAAACAAACAAACGTGTCATGCATCAAGTTCCGTGGTTGGTGCAGCTGCGTTTTGATATCATTATTCGGCGTTCGATTCCCGGATCACGGAAAAGCAGCATGAATCATACTGCTACGTAACTTTGTGAAACCGAAATCAATCTACTCAGTCTTATAAAATCACAATGAGATACAAGATTTTGAAAAAAAAAACAATTTGAATTTGGTAAAAAGTCATCGAGGAAAATATTACGAAATATCAAAGAAAACAAAAGAATCACAGTGATTTTATAGAAACCTATCTTTTGATACTGAATTCAACTAAAGAAACATTTCGGTCGTGGAAATCAGTAGGTATCGCAATCAACGTGAAATGGTAAGATAAGACCATCAAAGAATTTAGATCAGTCTTATGCAAACTGAGGCAAAAACTAGGCTAAGCGTTTCATATGTCTTTTGGAAGGACAGGGTATTAAGTAGTTATCAATCGGACACCTTCCTTTCTTTCTGCTGGTCTATTAAACCAAAATTTACTAGAAGATATGGGGATGGGGGGATCCTTTAAACAAATTGACATGACTTCTTGGTCCTTTCATTCGAAATTGTGATCTACAGTAAAGTTACCACACTTGACAATTTGCATAGGAACATGCCAGTCTTCTGCAATCTTCAGATAATTTAAAAGAAATAGGTGACGTGGTGTGTAGATCACCCACCCATCAGGTTCAGTTCACACATCCGGTCCAGATGAAAACCATCGTCAGGCACTATACTTCATATAAAATAGCTTGATCTCTGCGACATTTATATTATGTCAAACTGAAGTATACGTTATTGTTACGTTAATGTCCTGTCAAGCGCTAATGTTACTTTATTGATACAGTAACAATAGCTGTCGCAGAGATCAAGCTATCTTTTATGAAGTATAGTTCTCTAGCATTTTTGTTGAACTGGCCCTTTTTGGCGCAGCCGTGAGGCTAACTTCTTACGTCAGACTTTAAACATTTTTTATTCATTTGGATTTTATTGTATTATATTAATATGTATCTAGTATCTATATTGTATGTTTGTTATTCTGTGCTAAATAAATGTATTTTCTTTATTTCGAGACTGGGGTGATTTGATCTCACGGAAGACTTGGTTCATAAAAATGATAAAGCTAATTAGCATCTCAAATTGTTTTCAAATGATAATACCAAGTCTACTACAGTAATAAAGCCGGGGAAGTAGAACTAATAGTAGAGAAAGGTTAAATTTTTGGACTCAACCGAAGATGTTTAGGGCTTTATAATTTTTATATACCAAGTCGCCCGTAGAACCAAGTCACCCCAGTCTTTCATAGGTGTAAGTATACAACATATTTTTAGGATTCCGTACCCAGAGGGTAAAAAACGGGACCCTATTACTAAGACTCCGCGGTCCGTCTGTCTGTCTGTCTGTCACCAGGCTGTATCTCATGAACCGTCATAGCTAGACAGTTGAAATTTTCACAGATGATATATTTCTGTTGCCGCTTTGACAAGAAATACTAAAAACAGAATAAAATAAATAGGTATTTAAGTGGGGCTCCTATACCACAAACGTGACTTTTTTGCCGTTTTTTGCGATAATGGTACGGAACCATTCGTGCGCGAATCCGACTCGCAGTTCACATCACATCATCAGCCTAATAATTTTCCCACTGCTGGCACACAGGCCTTCTCTCTGTGAGAGGGAATGGGCCGTAATCCACCACGCGGGCCCAGTGCGGGTTGGTGGATGTCACATGTGTTCGAATTTTTGGTTCTAGGACATGCCGGTTTCCTCACGATGTTTTCCTTCGCCGTTTTTAGGGCAGTGGTGATGAAATAATTTACACAAAGTAAAGCGCCTGCCTGGGCTCGAACCCACGACCAACAACTTGTAAGTCGCGGCCGATACCACTGGGCCACCACTGCTCCCTGCAGTGCGACAGTGCGACTCGCACTTGGCCGGTTTTTTTATGACCAAACAGATCAGACATAGAAAAATTAAGTCCTCTTCAAATATTTACGACGCCGTAGACATGGTAAATTATTCTTTGTTGATGAATATTTATTGCCTTCAAGATAAAATAACGAACAAAACAAATCTGAAGTGCACCCTTTGATAAGAACTAGCTAATATTATTGTGCATTTGTTTATTTGTCGATACATATTCAAATAACAAATATCTAGTCATATTTTAAAGATTATGCACCCAGCACCAGACAAGATTGTCATTTTGTAAACAAACCAGTTGTGTTAAGTGCCCACCGCTCAGATCAAAAATCTTAAAAGATATAATACTTTATTGTCGGTCCATTTCTTTTAAAAACATAATCCTCCTAAGGATAGATAATTATTCCAGGACAAGAACGTAGGCAATGTCAATATTGAAATAGAAAACTGCTGCACGAAATTAGGTTTAATTTTGGGCAGGTCGTATGGCTTGTAGGTAGGGATTAGGAAGCGCTGGTACGAGTTGCAATTAATTTATACATTGTAATTCTGCCTGTTCTGTTTATTTATTTAATAATTAATGTACACACACAGTATAATATGTCGCATCAAGGCTGGCCGATAGATGCAAACCATCGGAAAGTCAGGATGTATTCCCTTAGGTTAAGACATCGTGTATGGGCAGGTCGGTGGGTACAGTCGTGCAAATGAAATAACATAAATTATTCGATACACTGGGTTTATTTAAATAGTTCACAGTTACAATCTTGCTCACTAATATTACTGATCGATACCGATTCTACAACGTCTTAGCTCTAGGGCGGTCAGTACTCAACTCTTAAACTCTTATATTCTGTGTCCCCACCACACAGGTCGTTAGAGGAAGCGCGCCACAGCGTAGTTGTTCTTGATTTGCCGACAGGTGGCGTGCTCGTGATTTGTTTTGACGTCCGTACTATTGACTAAACCCGACAAATACATAAAGACAACACATCAAGACAATAGAGTACAAGGGCACTACTTATTTCTTAAGAAATTTCTGCCGGCAGACCCGCGAAAAGGAAAAATGAAAAATAAATGTAGACAATAGTGTGTGAGAACAGGAAACTAAGAAAAGTGAACAACTTAAACCAAGAAATAAAAATTAGCGCACCTACACAAATAGTGTAATGGTGGATAGAGTCTGTCAAGCGAGTCTAGTCCCATGAAAAAGGCGGCAAATTCAAAAATCTTTCAGGTGTCAACACTGACAACAATCTTTATAGTAGTTTTCACATACAGATGCCTCAGTAAGTTTCACGGTCATGAACACGACGTCTGAATCTAAACCAAAATGGAAATCGTGATCACATCACAGTAAAATAAAAAAAGTCAGATAAGTTTATTGTGCTGAAAGTATCAATATGTTGTTGCCAACCTACCTGATGTTGAAACGATTTCATCCAAAAGTCGTCGTTTTTGCGATAACACGTCGTCAGATTCACTCTGTACATGATTATATTTATTAATCATTGTAAACAACAAGCTCCTGACACTACTTTTAATAGGTTTCGGCATTATAACATTAAAAAACTCAACAAAAACCGGATTATTACGAGGTTATAACAGAATTTGTGACAATCTGTTTGACAGATCATAGTATTGCCATTATAAGAAATCAGTAAAAGGGTTGTGGACACGACTCGCTTGACAGACTCTATCTATAATATAAAAATGAATCGCAAAATGTGTTGGTAAGCGCATAACTCAACAACGCCTGGACCAATTTTACCAATTCTTTTTTTTAATGTTCGTTAAAGACCAAGGATGGTTTTTACGGCGAGAAAAATTCGAATAATTTCTGAGAAAACCCTGAAAACAGCCCGTTTCTTGCGTTGTTGTTAACTGCATGCGTAAAGATGGAAACTAGAAGAAATTACTCTGGTAAAGAAGTTAACGAAAATGTAAAAAGGAGAGGTGATAGTACGCTACCCTGAGGAACACTCTCAGTGAGGCTACACCAATCAGAGAATGACTCATCAAGGCGAACACACTGAGAGCGCCCCCGAAGATAAGAATTGAACCAAGCTAAAGCGGAAGAAGAGAAATTGATAGATTTAAGAATACCTTGTAAAATGTCGAAATCCACTGAGTTGAAGGCGCTACTAAAGTCAAGCAATACAAGCACCGCTAGGGACTTACTCTCCATAGCCCAGTGGATATCGTCAGTTACTTTTAACAGTGCAGAGACAGTCCTGTGACCCACGCGAAAACCGTATTGAAAGGGAGAAATGATCGAGTTAGACGCCAAGAAAAAGGATAACTGTCTACGAACTAAGTGTTCACAAACTTTAGAGAGAAACTGAAGAATAGAAATAGGTCTAAAGTGAGTTAATAGAGATGGATTATTGGTTTTAGGCAGAGGTATGATGTGAGCCTGCTTCCAAACCGACGGAAAAGAGCAAGAGGTGAATGAGTGATTAAACATGTGATTAGGACAGGGAGCAATGCGGGAAGGATAAGAGTAATCATTTTGGAACACAACATAACATCACCGACTGCTGAAGAAGTTATTGCAAGTACAGATTTCTTAACATCCTCCTCAGTAACATTGCTAAGGTTGAATATTGTGGCATCGGCATACTAGTAAGACTATGTAAAGTAGCAGCGACGAGTTGCCAAGGCGACGAGTTGACGAGCGGATCAAGAGAAAAAGGAAGAAGAGAGAAATGTTTGTTGTGATCATTGAAGTTCAAATCCTTGCACTGGTTAGTAGATGATTTGCCTATGCCTACAGATTTAAGAAATTTCCATATATTGGACGAACTGCGGTTAATAATTTTGTTGTTCATGGAAGTAGCGCCTCTTAGCATCCTGATACAGATGATTGCAACGATTACGTAGATATTTGTAGTAAGCGAGATTAAGGTCTGAAGGTCTGCGCTTGGATCTGCTCTTAGCTTTGTCTCTACGGACCATATGCTCTTTAATATGTGGTGTAATCCATGGTGCAGGATTATGTCGCACTTTGACTCGTCCAATAGGAGCTTGCTGGTCATACAAGTTGATTATGGTTGAGTTAAGGCACTTCACCTTACCATCGATGTCATCGTTTTCGACCAGAGGAGACCAATAGAGATCGCCGGCATCACGCCGCAATGCCTCCAAGTCTATGCCCTTGTAATTACGAAGATGTAAGGGCTGGCTGGCTGTTTATCTGTTTTTTTTTTTAACTTTGCGTCCCACTAGGAATTTCTCATGTATAGGTCTCGCTTTACTTCTTGGCCACCCTGAAGTTGGCTACAATGGCTGCGCAGTAGTAAATCTCATTCAAAAACAGAACCGTTTCATGCCTTGCGCATCGGGGAAGCCAACTTCAGGGCGGTTCAGAAGTTTGTCGTGTGGGAATCGAACCCGAGATTTCTAGCCAATCGGAGAATGATGATAAAATCATTATTATTGAGTATTATTGTGCGCTATATCAATCTAATACCTTTTAAACGAGCAATTCTTTTATATATGTATATATATAATCTGAATCTCGGAAACGGCTCTAACGATTTTCATGAAATTTAGTATGCAGAGGTTTTCGGGGGCGATAAATCGATCTGGTTTAATTTTTAGAAATCTACGTGTTCTCTATTTTCGCCCGAGCAGAGCTCGGTCGCCCAGGTACTTATTACTATTTAAGCAAAAGAAGTATTTGCTCAGGATCGTAGCAGGTGACGTTCTGTATTTTCTGCCTACTCCCATGGGCAAAAGGCATGAGTTTATTATTATATTAAGTATGAATTTACTTTTTTAAACATTGACATTAATTTTGTATTGAATTTCATTTCCTGGCAAACCATGAATCTTATTGTCATATCCTGACGTATGTTTGACATTTGTATGTTTTGAAAATAAATCATTTTACAGATAAACATCGATAAAATAGCTGTTATTTATTAAGTATTAAGCCAAAATGTCGCAGCATTTAGTCAATGAAAATAGCAAATACATATTAGAGTAAGTTAACATTCACGGCTTAACCTAACCTCTTTATTTCAAGGGGTACCATACATATTGTTAATTGTTTTTATTATTTGCAGCTTATTTTCAGAGCAGACAGTAGACCAACAAACACTAGATTCTATATGCACTCAAGTGCAGAAGAAGTTTCCAAAATCCGACCATTTTAACTGTAAGTTTAACGGGCTTTTAAAAACTTTATTATTTGTATCACCCTATGGTACACTTTTATTAATCCATTAAGTTTTACTTCTAAGGTTAAACTCTCTATTATTACTTTACTCTTTGGGTTAAACTATTATTTCTGGCAATGACAATATTGCCTATTCATCCTATAATAATTTTACTAACACAACAATAATTGTAGGTAGTTATAAAACTGTACAAGCCACAATACTAAACAAAACAAAAGTTAATAAAACAAGATTGCCCTTTAAAAAAATATTTATTTTATTTTTCCAGTATGTCTCCTGCTCTCCTCATTAATAACAGGTGGAGACCTCTCCCTGCCTGGCCAGCGTGTGGTGGCCATAGCAATCATTTTCGATGTGTACAAGATAGACAACCCGTTTGCGTCCTTGTTCCTCCACCTGTTGGAAGGCAAGGCTGGGCTGCTGCCACTGTTGCCACAGGAGAGGCTACTGATTGGACAGTTGCATGGGTTCCTGCCAGTTAATATTAAAGATGTAAGTATGGACAAAGATATACAAAAAAAGGAATAAATAACTTAGGAATACAAAAAAATTATGTATTTATAACTACTAATACTATGTAGTTAGTTTTAAGTGATTGAATTCAAATAGTTGAAAATCGTTGCTTTAGGAATTTTATGCCCAAATCCGATTCATGTCACTCACATATCAATTCCGAAGTAGCTGTAGTACTTCTTAAAGGGAAGCTTATGCACTACATCCAAACTCTATCTGTCAAAATCTGTCATAATTCAGAACTTTTAGAACTGGGAACTGAAACCAGACACATGGATTGGATATAGTGCGTAACAACCAAGCCAATAGATGATAAAATAGATTTCGACTTTTGTATACAGCAAAATTTGACTAGTAGTAAGTAGTGAACAATAGAAAATAGACCTTGATCATCATGCTTGTAACCTATTCTGAAATAATTTGAAGCACAAAACTTCTTCTTTTACTACATATCTGTAGTGTTACTTGATAGAAGAGGTTACATTATAGGCTCTATTTTTACTGATATGAGTGGGTACGAATTTGTAAATAGATGAGAAAAATCAGAAAAGAAAACACACTACCTTTACTTTTCAGGTAATGAAAAAATCGGCAAAACAAGTGATGATGACAGAACACACTACCTTTACTTTTCAGGTAATGAAAAAATCGGCAAAACAAGTGATGATGACAGATGTGGCATCAAAAGACCTGGAATTTGACTATTCCGCACTGCAGACAATAGTGGCAGAGCGAGTTGCAGACATGAGCTCAATGGCACGAGCTGCAGCGCCTGCGCTCATACCTCTTAGTGATGGGTTCGATCATTTTGTAATGCTTTTAAAATTGAAAGAAAGTTAGGCCTTGTTAGTCAAGTGCATTTTATACCTTAATTCAAAGTTTGTACATAGATATGTATATATTTGTTACTCTTTCACCCAAAAACTACGAATTTGGATAAAAGTTGGACATGCAGATAGGTAGCTTATCCAGGCTGGATTAACACAAATAGACTGCTTTTTATCTAGTTAGTAGGTTTCTTTGAGACAATCTTCGAATTACACGCGGGTGACAGCTAGTAGCTTCATAATTAAGTTAACTGTGTACTAAATACTACACTCAGAAAAAGCCTCTTAAGGTGTGAGTTTAACACGCGACCGCGACGCGAGACCGAGACGTGCTACGGGTCTCGCGTTGCGTTCTCGACCTGTGTGTTCTGGGGCGAGACCGCGACAGGTATCACACACGAACTCATGATTTCAGTCATTAAAATCAGTTACATTTGAAAATTATTATTCCATATTATTATAATGGAAAGCCAAGTCATCAAGTTATTGGAGGAAGAAGAATAGTGTCGCGCGTCTCCTGTCCCGGTCACGCGTCGTGGTCTCGCGCGCGTTTTCTCTGCCATACAAAGTCTAAAGCCAAGTAATTTTTTGCTCTACCTCTGTGTTACTTTGAGGTCGTCGGCGCAACACGATTTTTTTCTTTTAATCTCATTTGCGGTTGGGAAGAAATAATGAAAGAAAAATCGTATAACGCTAATATTTAGTCCCTTTTCTTTCATGTAATTCCTCACACAATCTATCCTACAATCGATTAGGAAATCTCTGAAGTGGATTATTTAGAGTTTTAGGCCGCCCACTAGGTGGATTGATGACTTGGTTAAGGCTGCGGGAATCCCCTGGATGAGGACCGGTCGATGTAGCGAGACTCATTGAAGATCTAAGTCCAGCTGTGGACTCCTTTCGCCTAAGCCCAAAAAATGATTATGGTGATTTTAAGTCTGTTGTTATTCACATTTCCAGGAGCCCACCCAATCGCATGGCGATGAAGGAGCTGCTAGAATCCCTGATCTCCAACGACTACATGCCTCTCCATCGTACGCTGAAGGCTTCAGGACCCATACCACTGCCCACCTTCTTGATGGACACTGCTGAGATTACTGCTGATAAGGTATTTATGAACATTTCGTTTTATTTAATAGTAACATCAAAAATATGGCACGAAAGAAAAATACGATACCATATCGCAGTCCACTAACACCCGGTATCTGGAGCGAAATTATCGAAGCGTCATAAATTATACGTAAGTCCAGTGATACCATTGGCTGCTGAAAATTCATTCAACAAATCAAAACAGTCTACGTGCGTTTAACAATTTTCACAATAATTTTGCTATAATGTTCGTTGCAGAAACTACGGGTTACCCCCGGTTTCTCAACACTCGATTATCGGGATGTTAACGAAATCGACAAATAATCGCCGGTTATCTGCTGTAATTGGCTGTTGAAAATTCATTCAACCAATCACATGAGATAACGAATGCTTGACAATTTGTCACATAGTTCCTGCAATAATTTAGCTTAGACTAACCCGGCCTTAGCCTCTTCTATCTCACGTTAGGCTACAACTCTCGGTTATCAACCTCTCGCGTTTAGCAACCTTTATTCTTTAATTTCGATAATTATAGTAGATTATTTATCTAGGGAGCAAACAACTATTGTAAAGGCGAGAGTGTTTTTTTTTAATCCAGAGCGGAGCGAAGGATTCCAATGTAGAATTCTGAGCATAGCGAGGGATTCAAAGTACGTCACTCGAGCTTAAAATAGTGATGCTCCCGAGGTAGACACTATTATTTTTATCACACTATGAGAAAATAAGTAAGTGCAACTTATGAACAAGAACGTTACGTTTATTTATTTACATACAATTAGGAACCATAAGACATAACATAGAAATAATTAGAGGCTAATTTTTATATTTAATCAATTATGGAAGTGCATCGTAACAATTTTATTAGTACCATCCATTACAGTTATAGAATTATTTTTTTATTTGGCTCGTGCGCTGTTTTCCAGCTAGTCACTTGTTCAATACAATGTTCTCCTGCGGTCCGAAATATAATTACAATAGCTCATTAGCCATTCGCCTCATACAATCGTCGTTATCGATTTTAGCGATGTAAACCTATTTTCGACCTCATGGTTTATGATTCATCTATTCAGTAGAGTGTATAGTGCTATTCTGGGTGCATCGTCCTCACATATATGAATTTATTAATGTATGTGCTTATGTAAATATTGTAAAACACTTTTTTTTTTTAAAGAGTAAGTATGGAGTTTTTTTTGCATTCTTCTCCATAACAAGTTACTTTTCCGAATGCACGGTAGAATCAATTTTTATTTTATGATTTGTTACTTTTAATTCTGACGTTCAAAAGTGCCGCTTTTTGGCCCAGTTGAATAAATATATTTGACTTTGACTTTGACTTTACTGATTGGAACATTTACTAACAATATCCACATTCTAAATTTGAATTACTTTTAGCCCCTAGGGATTAATGAGCTATTTTAGTCCCTGTTTACTAAAAATAGACTAGCTCTTTTTGAATAGATGTGATAAAAAAGTGGTTACTGACTCAGAAACTGACATGTCAATATATATTTACCTAATATATGCTTTAGCTAACCCTTGACGATAAGACCCATAAGGTTTCCGATCGATTATTTTGGCTAGAGACGTTTCACGCAACGTTAATTTAAAAGTACTTACGCAAGTCAAGACCATTATAGGAACTGCTGGCAAAGCAAGGCAAGACAGTGTCAGTACTGCACTAAAGAACCAACGTCAACTACCTTGTTGGTGCCGCGATCGCAACGTGAGCGATCGTGCGACTGATGATCGCGATGTCCCGGGTTCGATGCCCTAGTTGGGCGAAGGGTTTTTTCAGTGGCTGCCCAACGTTTGAAAGTTAGCGATGTGAAAACCCCCTACCTCGGGAATCAAGTTAAGCTGTTGATCCTACGCCTGATCACTCTCCGGTCGTTGGATTGCCGTCCCATCGGGCTATGAGAATGCACCTTGTGTTTGCACCACAGATAATATAATACGAGCATATAAATGCCTTATCCCATACAAAGAAACCATGCCGACGTAACTAGCGTTTTTCGTCTGATTAAACTGATTAGTTTTCTAAGAACATCGCGATCGATCACGTTCGGTTTCGTTCCACGGATATAGATGATGTTAGCAGCGACTTGCAAGGAAAAGGTTTTACTCGGTTCGTGAATACCTTTTTTTAAATACAGAGACGATTTGTTTTATAGTATTTTTAGCACGTTTTTACAGTTTCATTGTATCAAATAATCAAATTCAAATAATCTTTGAAATGTGAATTAAGAGCCCAATATTCTTGCCAAATTAATTTCGCAATAAGGCTGCTGGTTAAGGTTGCGAAAATCCGCTATATGAATTTGGCCAATGTGGCGACGCCTGGGGGAGGCCTATGTCCATCAGTGGACGTCTTTCGGCTGAAATGATGATGATGAGGATGAAGACAAATAGCCTCAACTACTGGGCAGTTGACGAAAAGATGACTAAAACTATACCAACCACTTTCTTTCCAGGCTGTATGGAAGTGCCTAGTGAACCGCGGCGCGTACAGTCCACTATACGACACAGACTACGAGGGACTCATAGGGCTCCGGCCTGAGAAGCTCGACAGGCGACAGCATACGCAGCCACATAAACCTGCTAAGGTAAGATTAGAATAGAATAGAAAACATTTATTCGACATAAACACAACATAATAGCAACAATCACAAAGTAACAGAGATGTAATAAGTTCAAAAACTAAAATAGTAGATTCAGAGATTACCCCCTACAATGTCACAAAATCACAAACTTTACCTCTTTATAATATTAATATAGATAAAGGCGAAAGTTTGTGTGTGTGTTTGTATGTATGTTACTTATTGACTCTCAAACGGCTGGACGGATCTGGATGAAATTTGGCACAGGGATCGATTATAGTCAGGAATAGCACATAGGATACTTTTTATCCCAGAATTATGTTCCATCGGGATAATTTTCGACATTCACGCTGGCGAAGCTGGTGGCGACGCTCTAGTCGGTCTATGACCACTATGTCAGGCTTATTTGCAACAATAGTCTTGTCAGTGATGATAGACCTATCCTAATACAACGTGGCATTGCCATTTTCGAGAACTGGGTCGGGCACATACTTATAATAAGGCCCTTGCGATTCCACAAGATTGTATTTAAGAGCAAGTTGCTGATGGTTTATCCTGGATACAAGATTGTGTCTATGCAAATATTCTCTGCCCGACAGATGTCAACCGTGCCGTCCTTCACAATGTATTTCCGGTAGTTGTTCGTCATTATAACTTCGTCCATAATCGCAAAGACAAAACCTTATATCTTATTTATTATTACTCATTGATTGGCAAAGGTTGTCGTTGTGATAGACGAGTATTGATTTTTGGGTTTTTCGTTCACACAACTATGGTTTACACACTTCTTTTGTTACTTTTAATGCACAATTGTTTCCGTCATAATTATCTCAATAACTACATGTGCTGGCGAAAAAAGGGACTGCAAGTTTGAAATAAGCGTGGTATTTTGAATCAAGTACAAAACATCATGCAGCAAAACCATTGTTGTCCTGTGTAGGTTTCCACAGGTAGAAACTAAGCTTACTTAGAAAAAATACAACTGCATAAAAGACAAAGGAGCTGAAGTTAAATTATCTATCATACCTGCCTCACTACCTGATTTCTGGGACTTAGCCATAGAATCCATACTTATTTAATATTATAAATGCGAAGGTAATTCTGACCGTATGTCTGTCTGATACCTCTGCATATTTGAACCGATTTAGATGAATTTGTATGGATATAGCACTTCATCCCAGGAAAGACATAGGATAGTTTTTATCCCGGAAATCATCCTTAAGAGGGACCCCCTCGGTGGATGTTTGTATGGTGAACCAATATTTTCTCAAGTAACGCGGCCGACACACCTAAAATATTATTGGGCAATATTTAAAATAGGCTATTCGATCTACTAAATTGTTAATACTACGCAGACGAAGTACACCAAAATATTCACACATCTTTTTTACAAAAAAGGACAGAGTTGATTACCTACAAATAATACGGATACGATACGAGAGAGCGAGAAAGCAGCCTCTTAACAGTTGTTGTCTTGTCACATTATTTTTTCTTTTGCCATGGTTATCGAAAAAAATACCACGTGAAAAGTTAGTATTAAAAGCAATAATATAAAACCATTGCAGTTTCTTTCTGCAACTGGGTCGGATCGGATGCAATTTAGATTTTATTTAATAAAACGTTTTTGAAATTCAATTCATTCTAAACAGACCTAAGCGACAAATTACTTTTCTAGGCGATTAAATAACGATTATCGCTTCTCTTTTAAGAAAAACCGGTTACCGATACAATTAGCTAAATATTGTTAAATATAATTAAGAAACTAATTGTTACACAATGCATGTTCAAGGCACAGCCATAATGGCTTGTTTTAGTTCTTTATACCTTTCCATGCATCTGTTTAAGGAACAAAATACTCCTGAGTAACTTGATTTTAAAATGAGAATCACGTCTAAACGGCAAGTCGTAATTTTTTAGCAAAAGAATACATTAGACCATTTTCTTAATAATTTGATCTATGAAAATTTTCAGTTTTATTGTAATTAATTTGTAAAGTTATGTCTAAAACGGACAAAAACACGACAATCGCAACAAAACCACCAGATGTATTTTAATGAAATTTACACCATTTCAAAGACAATTTAAGTATTACATTTTGATCTAAAGCTTTTTTTAAAAGTCACAGAATAATAAGGACAGTTCAAAAAACTACAGAATTTTGGGTCGCGCGGGTGTGTAACGAGTGCGCGTTTTGTTCCCTCAAGGTCGTTGGCATTAGTCGTCGTCTTGAGAAAGGGCATCGGTAAAATCACATGTCATTTTGTCAATCTGGTGTTTGTTTAAACCCTCAACAGGACAAAACTACAAAAGATATCCTTCCAAGTATTTTAAGTGAGTAAGACAAAAATGATTTTACTATTAGGTGTGTTTCAACCGGGTTATCTACACGAGATCGAATAGATCAAGATCCCGGACGCCCCAGATGTTACTGAGCTCTCTCAATAGTGTTAGTATGTATACATTGAACGTACGCACATTTGCTAGCTTTGGCAGGTACAAAATAAGACAAAAGACCTGATTTCTGGGGCTTAAGGAATAATAGCCATACAACAGTGGCTCCCAACCTATGGTCCGGGGACCGCTAGTGTTCCGCATAAGCTAAAATATGACCCACCAAAATGTTTAAAGTGTCAAAATTTTCAACTCAAAAATAACAATTCAGATTCAAACCTATTTATTTTTAATTTAACCATTAATAAAATACAGACAAAAACATTATGGAACAGAAAATAGGAACAAAGGTAAAAATAGTCTCTGCCAATATATCTATTTCAAGTTTCTGTCAGAAATGTTGTATTTTCTATGACAATACTTATGATACTACACATACATGCATTCTTTTGATTTTATAGAATACATTTTCTATAATTTTAAATTTATGATATTTTCTCTTGGACTTCTGGTCCGTGATAACAACAAATAAATCAAACTGCCAAAACTGGTCACAGGTTAAAAAAAGTTTGGGAGCCACTGCCATACAAGAAAAGACCGAGTTCATTACAATACGAGAGACTGAGACATATATAAAAGAGCGAGTGGGAGAGATCACTCTCTTATCTGTTGTGAACACAACATTTTTGAAAAATTGCTGACATAAAACATTGTGTTGTGGGACTTGTGGGTGGCAACTCTCCTCAGTGACCTGTCATTTTGATACTGTTCACCAGACCTGTTAGAAATGGATCGCGAGGGTTACCCAGAGGTGTTTTTGGCCTACGTATCAACAAAGAGTTATTATGAAGTTAAGAGATACACGGTAACATATTGGTTAACTGGAGAGGACTCTGAAGCAGATCAGGTTAGTTCGAACAATGTAGTTATTTCTAATGAAAGCGTTGTGTGAAAGAAATCTGTAAAAACATGCATGCCAAACAATGCCATTTCTTTAAAGTATGACTCCTTATCTTCAAGAATCAAATTAGCGGTACAGTAATAAAAGTTTATTAAAGTACTTGTTGTCGTAATTTACCGATTTTTTATCTATTGTTTAAAAGTATAAAGGTCCTATGTCAAAAAAGTTCTGATGCCATGTGTGAAGACCGAGCCTAAAGTTGTGTAAAAAGTTTTTAAAATAAGCTCAACATGCATTGACTGCCAAACAAAACATGTATGCAAAGTTACAGCTCAATCGGTTGGAGATAATTGTTTTAAAATCCAGTTGCAAGATTTGACTAAACAAGGCAAGTTAAATAATTAAAAGCTTGTAAAAATTAAAGGTTGTCCAAACTTTTTGCGCCATCATGGTGATGGTGACAAAGCCGTTGCAAAATAAATACCACGAGTAAGCCAAGCGGGTGAGGTGAGACAAGAGGCGTTTGTAGTGTTTCTAGTGAAGATAGCAGCGAGAATTTGACAACTATATTTGACAAAAAAACTATATTTATTTATCTAAGGCACATCAACTACGCACAAAAATTGACATAATTTTTGAGGTTTTATTCTAGTGTCTATGGCCGAGTTTCTCACCTCTAAATTATCGCAGAATGAATGTGACAAATTGTCAAGCACGTGTTATCTGCTGTGATTGGCTGTTGGAAATTAATTCAGCCAATCACAGCAGATAACGCGTGCATGACAATTTGTCCCATAAATTCTGCGAAAATTTAGAATTGAGAAACTGGGCCTATAACTCGTTGCGACGACCTCAAGTAGCATGGGTTATGGTCAGGAAGATGATGATGACTCTATGCAAAGCATATAAACAAAAAGAAAAAGAATTGGTTATTGTGTCTCACATATATCGCATTTACATAAAAAAAATAGCCAGCCCCAGTAAGTAATTAACAGTACTTGTGTTGGGACTTGGGTTTGTCTCGCTCTTCATCACAACTTCAAATATAATCTCACACACAAAGGAATGTTTATTTTACAAATAAATAGTTATTGTTAAATTAGCTAATAAATAGTTATTTAATGGTTCATCCCATTTGTTATTGATAGAATCGAACGAATATCTTTTAATTTCATTCCTGTTTCTATTATTTTACTTTTTACTGATGCACGCCTATGAAATTTCATAATTAGTTACCGGCAACCGAAGACAATAAAATTCAATACTTCTTCGACGCTCACAGTAGTGAAGCTCCGTTATTCCGATTATTTAAAATTCTCAGTTAAATCGAATTTACGTAGCAGTAAATATCGTATTGTAAATTGAATAGGTATTTGTTATATATATATTTATTATATTTGGACGGAGTGAAGGTATAATTCTGCACCATATTGAATAACCATTTTTTGAGAAAAATAGAAGGTAATCATTTGCCGCTTACACAATTCGATCAAAATAATTGCTTATGTCAAATTCATTTTATTTTGTGATCTTATTGTGAATTTTATCCGTGTATACGTAAATTATAAAAATACCATCCTACTAGAGGGAAAAGGCCTCTTTACATACAGAGAAGAACTATTAAGACGACAGTCGCCAACGACCTTGAAGAAACAAAACGCGCACTTGTTTCACACCCGCGCGACCCAAAATTCGGTAGATTTTTGTACTTTCCTTTTTATACAATGACGTTAAAAAAACCTTAGATTTTGATCTAAGGCTTTTTTTGAATGTTGAGACGGTGAAAATTTCAATAAGGTACGGTTTTGGTGCGATTGTTGTTTATTTGTCCGTTTTAGACATAACCTTACAAATTAATTACACTATGTTATACGAATAAAATCAAAATTTTCCTAGATCAAATTATTAAGTAAATGGTCTAATGTAATATTTTTTTTTCAAAAAATTACGACTAGCCGTTTAGACGTGATTCTCATTTTAAAATCAGCTACTGAGGAATATCTGTGCCTTAATAACCACGTTTGCTCAAGGCAAGCTGGCATAAATCTTATATTAACCATACCTACCTACCGATGTCGGGGATGTCCAAGATAAACTTACAAAGTCTTACATATGAATTGAAAAATTACATTGATTAAAAACATGATATCTACAATCTAGGGATATAGTTAACAGTGAATAGGTTACTTCTAGGCAGGCATGCTTCACCGTCGACTACATCATCGCTTACCATCAGGTGAGATAGTGGTCAAAAGCGAGCATATCGTTAATAAAAAAAACATGCGATTGAGCTTTCAAACAAAGAATAATCTCAAATACAATCCCAACCATAGACGGGATAGACCTTTTTTTCCTCCTTCATGCAGTGTGCCACCTAGCGGCAATTGGCAGTAAAGTTCCCTATTGTTTGCCTAGAGAAAACGGACTCCGATTGCTTGCAATATCGATTTGTCTGTATTTCTTTTTTAATAATAACAAATCTTTGTTTCAGATATTTATTCTAACCATATGGCTAAGCATAATCGTGTTGTTAGTACTACTGCATACAGATACTGAACAAACTGATTGACTTGAGAATTTAACAACGATTATTAATGATTACTTCTGTGATTTTTGAAATAATAATTTAGGTACAGATTAGACTAATCAATAGAGAATGAATTAACTTTTAATATTGCAAGTAAAAAAATGTAGAAAAATACATAACGTACCTATTAACAAGCGCGTAAAAAAGGAGAAAGGGAAAGGGGCTTAATGGGCGTCAAAGAATTCGTCAATATCGTGCCGAGAACGCTGGCAACATTGCCACGTTGGATAGCAATACTGGTTAACTGACCGAAGAAAAGCCTAGCCCTCTGGTCAAGTGAAGAGTCTTCTAACTGTAGAGGATTCAACAACATCGTCAGTCTTTTTAATGTTCCCACTGCTAGGACACAGGCCCCCTCTCTGTAAAAAAATATAATAAAATGTGAATATTACGTCAATTATGTAAAAACATTGCAATTCTTAAAGTTGGATTATTATGTTATATGAAACAAGATAAAAAATAAACACCCGTACCTTTTAGTTTTACGAAATTTTGTAGTTTTCATTTAAAAACTTCTTTGATATTATTTCTATTCTAAACGAATGGCAACAAGCGACAAATGACGTCAAGTGCTTGGACCATTTTTTTTTTTTTTTTTTTTTTTTTTTTAATACGTGGCGTCTCACAGATAGACCAAAGTGGCCTGCGTCTGTTTAACCGGGCTTCCCTGTGGAGACTAATCTAGTTAGCCTCCAGCCAGGCTTACGCTTGGACCATTGAATGACGTTTACTTTTATACCTTTCCAGATGCTGGTATAGGTAAACTTCTTGACCGCCCTGAAGTTAGCTACAATGGCTGCGCAGTAGTAAATCACATACAAAAACAGCACCGTTCCGTGCCTTGCGCATCGGAAAGCCAACTTCAGGGCGTCCCAGAAGTTTGGCGAGCACTATACTACACTTGGCGTATTTGTACAAATATTTGCTCAAAATTTCTATTACTCAATGAACTTTATTTCAATATAAGTAAGGTTCGTTTTGCATTGCCAAAATTTCGCAAATATTTTGCCAAATGTCCAAAGTGTAGTGCCAGCATTACATCTATTTATGTAAGGCCGAAAAAAAAATCGGTCTCTCCACTTACCATTTTGTCAATCTGCCGTTCTTTAATGTCATTCCATAAACGATGGCGATGGTCGATATGCCAAAATGCTCGATGGTCAAATGCTCTGCACCAGGTGGGAGGCCTGTGTCTCCAGCAGTGGGTGCTGGGACACAGGCCTCCTCTCTGTGAGAGAGACGTTAAAAAACGCTGATGATGACGATGAAGAGGAAGAAGAAAGAAAAAGTATTTAAATGCCACAAAACGACATACAAACATTACGAGAACAAGAACAGTGATAGTAGATTTTGAAAACTAAACCCTTAACGATAGTGTTAGTAGTTCTCAAATTATCTAAGAAAAGTAAAAAAAAAGACAAAAACATAAAATAGTATAGTAGTATGCGAGTAACGCGAGTAATGCGTGTGTGTGTTTATTTATATAAAAGCAGATGCATGTCGTGGTTGTGGCAAGAAGGCTTTCACTCAGCATAATGCTGTGCCGTGGGGGACTCACAGCACGGCACTGATTTTCAGTGGTCGCCTAGGATTTATCACGTGACTTTTCGATAGCGCTTGGTAATCCCATTGATTTTTTTCTTATCTCCAATTGCTTTTGCGTCGCTTTCGATGATAGAATGTCACTTGTATAGAGCCTCTGTCCATAGTTAAATACCAACAAATACCAATATGCAACCTACGTTGCTTTGGGATTGACTTAAACCTAACAATATCTCAATCTCTATAAATTTCTTATTCAAAGGTCATTGGGCGTCTTTGTATGGAAACCATACCCATGGCGTACACAAACGAAATATAACAGAATGATGAAATATATAGCTCTAGTTCACTATGGCACTTATCACATTAAAGCGAGTCACGGGAATCTCGAAAAAAAATATCGTATACAGGTTGAGATTTTCGAGTGGTCCAATTTCGAATTTATGTGGCAAAGCGAAAACACTGAAAGGAGTCTCGGGGACGATTTTGATGTTAACTAAAGGTGCATCATTCGATTTTTGAAAAATTAATGTTCTGCCCCAGGTCCTGTTGATTTAGAAAAAAATACACACGCTGTATCACTACACGAACCGATAGGGTCGCTAATAAGGATCAAATTCTGGGTAGTACCTAATGACATACGGCAAACTTAAGGATACTCGTAACCTCATTTTTAACAAAATATACAGACGAGAAATAAAATCATCCGAAAGCGTTTTTTTTTTTTAGGTCACATTATTTAGTTGAAAATTATTTTGGTTAATGCATGCCACTCTTCGCAAAGCGGGTCAGATTATGTCCAATGACCTTTGTTGACTTTGACGAGTCAGTTAGACCAAGGTCCAATACAAATAAAATAGCTATGTTGCTGCCATGGTACTATAACAACACCAAACACAAAAAGAATCATCAAGATCGGTTCATAATCAATAAAAATTAAATTAAACATTTTAAAAACGCTCGACACAAATACCTCTAAACTATAAGCCTCATACTCGCGTCGGGGAACCACCAAAGTTAACAGCAGTTAAGTATTTAATATGCGATGACGCAAGTACGAGGCTTATTTTTTACTGACGACACTAAAAATCGGTTCTTCCGTTTAGGAGCTATAATGCCACAGACAGACACAAAAATACACACTTCAAACTTATAATACCCCTCTTTTTCCGTCGGGGGCTAAAAAGGTTATGCCCAAATAGATAACCCTAATCACATGGAACTTTAATATAACTGGTGAAATGAGAGTGTATTAGGGTGAACTGTAAACATCTGGGTACCCGCGTGATGTTATGTAAATGAAATGGTGTGAACAGTAAAGTAATGCGTTTGCAGCAATACCGGGTGTGTTGTTGAAGTTATTCATCAGATTCTCACCACAAGGAACCTATGGGGATGGTTCCTGAGTAGAAAAATGCTAATTATTATTTAGTCCGTCCGTCAGTGAGATTATCAAATAATTGGCCCCGTATTTTTTGCTTTATCAAATAAATAAAAATTGACAAAGATGAAGCGCATCAAAGTTCAGGAGTGGGGGCTTGTGACGTCAATTTGTCAGTATAAAGTGTAGCACACCGTCGTCACACGATATACCACTGTATCGTCGTATTTTTTTGTTAACGTGGCAAAAGCAAGAATACGTGTCCAATATTTTTAGGTTATCTAACTGACGGACTAAATAGATATATTTTGTCAACTAACCTATTCGGGACATATTCTTTCAAACAATAAAGAAATATCGAAATCGATTAGCAATATTTTCGAAGATGTCGCTGGACATATACCTACACAAAATAAAAGATTCAGATGAATTAAAAGCGTCACCTTTTTGCAGTCAGTTAAAAATCACATTGGTATTTGTCTGGATTTGAACCCCCGCCTACAGCACTAGAAACTAGGAATAAACTTTATTTATATTATAACATAATCGTTTTTCTAACAACTTTGGCTTAATGCTGGGCCTACTACTGAACAGAATGAGATATTTTCCCATCACAAAAAACCTAAATTATAATCATCATTTAAATATGTATATTTTTTTAATAAATAGTTATTTATATTTTAGCAACAGCAAGAAGAAAAAAAAGAGAAACCCGAGGAGAAGAAGCCTGAAGAAAAGCCCCAAGAGCCACCGAACGTGGTGACCGAAGCTAAGGAGTTAAGCGCTTTAGCGCTGAAGGGGGCACTTAGCGTCACGCAACAGCAGCGGCTGTTAGCGCTGCTGGATCAGGAACCAACTCTCGTGTATGAGATTGGAGTGACGCCTAACCAGGTTAATTACTATTTTTATTTTTGATAGGCTTGCGTTTGACCAGACAGACCACCGTCTCACCTGATGGAAAAAGATGGTGTAGTCGACGGTGAAGCACGCTTGCCTAGAATTAACCTCAGATCAAATAAAAAGTCATGATGGAACGTTGCAAATAACAAGGTGACACCGGTTAATACTACGCCTTGCCGTATATATACACAATTACACGCACACAAGTACAACGAGTGGTGTATAATAAAGTATATAATAATAATAATACAACAAAACTGCGCCTCAGCTTGGCAGTCTAGCTTTTTATTTGATTTGTGAGCTCGACTGACAAGCTAAGGCGTAGTTTCGTTGTACGTGTCAAGGCGTAGTTTTAACCAGCCTCACCTTGTTATTTGCAACGTTCCATCATGACTTTTTATTTGATCTGAGGAAGTAATCTATTCACCCTTGACTTGAAGACCCCTACTAGGTTGTCAAAGTCTATTCGAATTCTTAAAACCTTTTACTACAAGGAAATGTTGTCGAGGCAAAATTTTTACGAGTCTT
Source organism: Orthosia gracilis (assembly GCA_947562075.1). Classification (NCBI taxonomy): domain Eukaryota; kingdom Metazoa; phylum Arthropoda; class Insecta; order Lepidoptera; family Noctuidae; genus Orthosia; species Orthosia gracilis. The sequence continues at coordinate 23,911,416 of OX387273.1, forward strand.
GGACTGCCATGCAATTTTTACAGTGTTTGGGCTGGAGCTACTAGGCAATATTTAGGAGCATCTGACACAACCAGGGAAAATTAGAGTGTCTGGCACTATCCGGCAATATTTCAGAGTGTGTAGGCTATTTTCAGGCACACCAGATTATTGCTGGGTAGTACAAATTTCTGCAATGTAAACAAGAAACTAAATGATTGTACAGATTAGAATATCTTAATTAATTAATTAATTTAAAAAATTACTCGCGCTAATTACCTTGTAGATACATTCGTATAAATCTTTCGCCCACAGTTACCAGAGCTGGTAGAAAATAACCCTATGGTAGCCATATCAGTTCTACTGAAGCTGATACACTCACAGCACATCACGGAATACTTCAGTGTCCTAGTCAATATGGAGATGTCGCTGCATTCTATGGAGGTCGTTAACAGGTAACATAATCATAATATGAGGCTTTTATTTCACGAAAGAGCTTCCAGGAATCTAGAACTTATATTTGATAGATAAATCAAGATAGATATATGTCAAGAATGTTTCCACTACTAGGATCGATACCTCTCTTTAGTAGAATTCACCCATCTAAATGAATTCTATCACCTAAAGATAAATTTCAATTTCAATTGCTTCATATTCTCTGTCCACATACTAACAACATCGGTAGACCCACCAATAGAATTCGCCCACCTAAATTAGTTTTATAACTTAAATATAAAGTCCAATTTCAATTGCTTCATATTCTCTTTCCACAGACTAACAACATCGGTAGACCTGCCGGTTGAATTCGTCCATCTATACATAAGTAACTGCATATCGACGTGCGAGACGATCAGAGACAGGTACATGCAGAACCGCCTCGTCCGGCTGGTCTGCGTGTTCCTGCAGTCGCTTATTAGGAACAAGATTATTAATGTTAAGGTAAGCAAAGTCATCTAAACTCAATATAGGAAGGAACTCTGAAAGAACTGAACCGATTACAAAATGCTTTGACGAAACTCGTCCAATAAATGTTATTATTTCTTCATTTTTTTTTTACAAGATTGCCATGGGCTACAGGGAAAACACGCGGTTCTTGTGGTATACGACACGGGGCAAAGCTAAACATTAATTTAACCTACCGGAAAAAAATCACAGCCAGATTTTTCATTCTTTGTTTTGCAAAGGAACAAATTTTCCGAATCTGGAACTAGCATTTTAATTGGTTTTTATTCAATTATATCAATTAAGCATTTTAAACTTTTAAAGTATCTTACATGCCTATTTAATAATTTAGAGTGTCTTATATGAGATATTTCAAAAGAAAAAAAGAAACACATTTATTTGTCACAAGCCACTAGAAAAAAAAACAACAAAAATAAATATACAAAAAACCTTAAAACTAAACAACATTAATAAAGAGAGAGACCGAGAGAGTTTAAGAGTGCCTGGTTCTATTAGGCAATATTTTAGAATATCTGCTTCAACCAGGTAATCAATAAATATAAAAAAATATTTCAACTAAACTTTATATAGGTACTTTTGAATTGTCCAACAAAATATGAATCTAGTTGCACATTCGCAAGCGTCAGTAGGTCTCTATGGAGAAGAATGTGCAAGAAACTCTAGGGACACTCTTTTCCATCAGTTTTAATTACAATTATTTGGTTATATCCTTCTTGTTAGTAAAATACATATGTGAGAACGATGTAAAAAGACGTGCACGTAAAATCGTCTAGAGTAAAACCAACAATTCAATAATACAATAAGTACGTAATTAAAAACAGGCCGAGGCAGCTAAGTTATGACCAATCCCAACTGATGGCGCCCGTTCACGAACATGACGCATGGATTGGCACCACTTAGCTCAACCATCATGAAGGGAACCGAATGATCCAATGTGTCACCATCAGAGAAACATAAGAGAGAGAGTGACACACTCTCAACTGTCAGGGCACACACAAGTAAATGGTAGATTTACAGTTGGTACATAGTACTTACACATGTAATGTGCAGTTATATAATACTGAAAGAAATTGAGTTACAATACAAATATTATATATTCATAGTCTTCAGCAGGTCCAACAATACTTCAAAAACAATAATATTCTGCTTATCACTTGCTTTTGCGTCCTAGTGGTTGTGGAGCAGGACTAGCATTGAGCCAAGAATTTTTATCAGCGATGTAATCCCCCAACTTGGAACAATATTTTAGAGTATCTGGTACTATGCAATATTGTAGAGTGTGATCTCATTCTACTCCGTTAAGTTTTGGACTATTTTACTCAGTTAGAGAATCTGGGACTACATAAAAATATTTAAAACATTGTGATGTAATGTATTTTTTTTATTCTGTTTATCTTTAATTAATTAAGGCGTGTTTACAAACAGCCTGATACCTACCAATTTATTAATGTCAAGAAATAATCAAAATCAAATCCTAATCAAACATTGAAAATTCCAGGAACTCTTCATAGAAGTAGAAGCCTTCTGCGTGGAGTTCTCCCGCATCAGAGAGGCGGCTGCCCTCTTCCGGCTGCTCAAACAGCTGGACTCCACCGACGGCCTCACTCAACACAAGGATACTAAGGAGAACTAGCAGTGCGCCTGGACCAGAGACTTCACACATAGTGTCATTGTATAAGCGATCGCCATTGTCGAAATGTCAATATGTAAGGGATTGATCTTGCTAGAGTCTGTGTTGCCCGATAGCTACAACCTAGGGGACTTTAAGTCAAGAGTGAATAGGTTACTTCTAGGCAAGCGTGTTACATCATCGACCACATCATCGCTTACCATCAGACGAGATAGTGGTCAAGCGCGAGCCTAAATACAATAAAAAATAAAAATGAAATTTTAAGGAAACTTGGGCCCCCTTAAAAAAATGTTTGTGCCTTGATGATTTTTGTAGTATATTGAAGAAAAAACAATTTAAATTCTTAGTTATTTCTAACTAAGAATTTAAATTGTTTTTTCTTCACATTAATTGTTTATTCTCGAGATATAACTATTTTTCTGTTCAAGAAATTAACCCTTATTACAATGCAGTAAGGTGTATACAAATGTCAAAGTAAAGAAATTTGCTGTTGTTCGTGCATATAAAGTAAAGGACAGGGTTTGAAAAAACACAAAAATAAATTCGATTTTCGGATAATAATAATCATCACCTTATAAGTAGCGTTGACAATTGCGAAAGATACATTTTCTTTTTCCGAAGCCTTGTGTCATTCCTATAAAATACATGTAATTTTCGGAAAAAAACTAAAAAACTACTATCATACACGTATTAAAATACTTGTTCTATACTGTATATTTTTAAATTTAACAATCAAAAGAAAAAAAAAATTGCTTATTAATATTAATTGAACACATTGAACAATTACCATCTTATTACGATATATTAATGCGAAAATTCACCGTTAAATACATGTAAAAAACTTAAACTTGCGAAAGTTTCAACCGAAGATCCACAAGGCAAGTTTCTGTATTATATTGAAAAATACAGGGATGTTTGAAAGATACAATGTATTTTAATACATGTTATTTTCAACAACGCTACTCTTAAGGGGCCTGTGAGTGGGCTATCTCCATTTTGACATTTTTCCAATGGCTTTCGTTGATAAAAATGTCACTTGTCCAGAGGACTAGTTGTCATTTGGATAGAATTGTTTCGTGATACATTTATATACTAAGGCGGATACAGACATTGCGAGGCATGCGCAGCGCACGGCTCTCATCGCATGCCTCGCAATGTGTGGAGTGTAGACGTTCATTTTCATGGTGAGGCATGTGCTACTGCTACGACAACTCAAATCAGAGGCGTGCGCGGCGCATGCCTCGCAATGTACAGTATCCACATCTAGAGAAACGAACTGATAAGTCAGGTTTTAGATTTTTTAGGTTAGGTTAGTTTGATTAATTTAGAGTTTCTTTTTAGGGATGTAAACAGGTGATAATTGGTTTTTAAAGGAGATTTGGAAGATTGACTGAAGTAAAAAAACAGCTAGATATACAGGGTGGGCAAAAAATCGTGGTACAAACGAAACAGGGTGATAGTTGGGATTACCAGGATTTTTGTCCTTCTGCAAATAGCCCCAAATTTCACCCTGTTTCGTTTGAACCTGAATACTGTAGGAGATACTACACAAATCAAGATTAAAACCATGTTTACGTTCTCGAATATACGGAATTCAGTGTAATTGTACTTTTTCCATGATAGAATTTGGTTGACAGCTAAATCGTCATTTTGTTGTGAAATAATATTAAGAATACCAACTTATAACTGTGCCAGTGTAGAGTAAAGGCATTATCTCATAGGAAGTGTTGTGTTTTCCGTTAGCTTCAACCTAGGGGTCAAGAGTGAATAGGTTACTTCTAGGCAAGCGTGCTTCATCGTCGACCACATCATCGCTTAACATTGTGTGAAACAGTGATCTAACGCAAGCCTATCGATAATAGAAAATTAGATTTAAATTGTTGTAAAAAATTGAGTTTGAATACTTTTTTGCATGGCGATTAGTGGAGATAGACTGTTCAGCTGACTAGGTGCCACATAACAGGTGATGGCATGGGATGGGCGTACCCAGCGTTTGCTTAAGGGTGGGGCAAAAGTAAGGACCCTCTATTAGTGGTAGGAAATTTATCCATTGAGTGCCCGAAATGTGTAACCACGCGAGACAATGGCTTTTGTATTGTTTCGGTAATTATGGGCATTCAATCGGTTAACATAAAAATTATATTTTTACTGTCGTTCCCTTCTTTTTTCAAGAATAACCTACGAGAGTTTTGGCAAATTCTGGCAGATTGGCCACCGTCTAATTCAAGCATACTAAAATTTAAACTTTGGTTTGGTAGGTATTCCTTATGGGCTATATACTTCCAACTCAAGGTTAACGCCTCAAAACAAGATGTTGTTCATACAGTGACCACAAATACTGAGCAATTCCGTTTTTTTATTTTTTATTTTGTCGCTAAAGTAGCGTTTTGGAGGGGTTTTTTAACTTCAAGTCGAGGTGGAGGATCTGACGCTTCTCCACCGTGGGCACACCCCCAGTTTGCCCCACCATGGGCACTCCACTTTGCCCTACCTTGGGTATGCACGTATGGATATTTATCAACACAACTGACACCGACCAAATCGGATCATCGCCATCGGGCTGATTCAAGATTGCATTTTTATAGGTCTATTTTTTGTAAGATTTGTATGTTAGTACCTAAATTCAAGTGTTTTAAAATTCTAAGTATTATCTCCTATAAAGTGTTTGGCACCGAAGGTCGAGCGCATGCGAGAGAATTGAATAGCAATAGGTAGTACGATATATAAAAAAACTACCAATGAATTGAGAACCTCGCTCTTTTTAAAGTCGGTAAATATTAACTTATCTGCATTATCTTGAATATTTCTTATTTATTGTAGTTGTAGGTAATACTGTTGCGGTCTTACATAAATAAAGTTAAATATAATTTCTTTGATATAGCAATATTCTCTTAGTTGTCGAAATACAAGTTATGATGTAAACGAACCTCCATTAATATATAGAAATATATTTAATATCGGCGTTTTTAGTAGCATGTGGATTTACAAATTGGGATTCGGCCGTGTGCAGGGTACGTGCGGGCGTATAACCCATAGTAAAAGAAACAAATGCAGGCCAATCCTGTGTGTAAGCAAATACACAGGGCACTAACAGCCTAATTTACAATTAAAAGAAAAAAAACTATTCATATTCTCCATAGAAATTTTGAATTTAGAATCTGCTTAGAGAAGGCCCTAGAAGTGCCCAAGTCGACACATCTGTACACACTGTCACAAAATGTTAAAAACACTAGATTTTTTTAAACATAGGTATTTTCCTATTTTTAGCAGCGTGCTCAACTATCTTCCTATTGGAATCTTTTGGACACTAAGCATTTGCCTTGATTATGAAATATGTAATAATATGTAACAGTTTCTTGCCGGGACTTATCCTCCATATTAACACAATTTATATAATTACCATAAGTTTACTAGTTATTAATTAAGTCATAATAAATAAATTAGTAGATATTTATATTTTTCCACGTTTGATGATGCTCCTTTTATAAATAAAGCACAAAGTAATTGACTAACTTGTTAAAATCTTATAATAGCAAACTTTGCTGTAATAAAAATCATGTAGTTTGTGATACTTACTAGTATTTGTAAGGACATAATAACTAAAATTACTGTATATATTGCCCCTTAGACAATGTAAGATCTCTTGCTCCATTTGAAGTAAAAAAATTAGGGACAATTCCTTTTTACTGCCCTTTCAACAAATTTTGACTTTTATTTAGTTGGTGAAATGACAAATGGGAGTTGTAGTAAACCTTCGATCAACAATACCAACTAGATAACGGGTCACTTACATAATCAATGCTAAATTCTGTCCGCGTGAATATAAACTTACTACCCAACATTTACAAAACTATGACAAACTGAACAAAATAAGAGCTCACGTCTCAAGTGAACTGTTACTAAGCGAGACGTATTTCTTGCGCCGACCCTACATCTAGTTGGTATTGTTGGTCGAAGTAGTAAACAGTTAGTATTTGTAACAGGTTTAGGCTTTTTATGTCATCAGATTCAAGCATTTATGTATTATGGAATAAAACTCAAAATTGGTTGAATGAGCGGTAAAAAAGGATTGATTAAATCTTTTATCTTATTTCAAATAGAGTACTCTAAGTGCTCGATGCGTACGGAAATGTTAAGCACCTTTGACAAAGTGTTTTTTCTGACTACCTAGGGAAAAACAGACCCTGCAGATGCAAAAGAAAGATACACAATAATTTTTGAAAGAAAAAACGCCATCCCTCTAATGAGGTGCCTTAGGCTCTTCCCAATCTAATATCTTAATTATATTTAAGTCGAATTAAATTTTTTTTGTTGTACCTTCGATAAAAAGTTTTTTTGTAGCATTATTTTCGGCGTGGTCTGTTCTGTCTTTTCTTCCCCTATTACGAAAATAGTGTACTTATTTAAATGTAATTTTTAACCCCAGACGGAAAAAGAGGGGTGTCATAAGTTTGACGTGTGTGTCTGTGACATCATAGCTCCTAAACGGATAAACCGATTTTGATTTAGTTTTTTTTTGTATTTCAAGGTGACTTTGTCGAGACAGTTCCTAGCTATGTTTGTTTAAAATTGGTTGAGCCGTTCCAAAGTTATCCGCATTTTACTCTTTGAATCTGGGTTTTATCGCAAGATATGTCACATTATGTGTTTCGATTGATTGTCGATTTTAGCGTGCCTAATACTATCCCCCAGTTTCTCAACACCCTATTATCGGGCTGTTAATGTAATCAACGAATAATTGTCGGTTATCTGCTATGATTAGCTGTTGAAAATTCATTCAGCCTATCACAGCAGATAACGCGTGCTAGACAATTTGTCACATTAATTCTGCGATAATTTAGAGGTGAGCAACTCGGCCTATGTATATTATATGTAGTTTAAAAAGCATGTTTTTTTTTTAAATAACCGTACACAGAAACTTGTAAAAAGTAAAAAATAAGCCTCGTACTCGCGTCGGGGACCCGCTAAGTAAATAAAATAAACTGCTGTAAACGTTAGCGGTTCCCCGACGCGAGTACGATGTTATTTTTTTTATTTTTATAGGTTTTTGTGTAGGATTTTCTTAAATTTAATTTTTGACAAAGATACTTTCGACTTGGGAATGGAATGAAAAATTGCTTAACATTTTCCTCCTTGACTGTATACTACTGAGCATAAAGTCTAGTAAGGGCCGATTCACTCCGGAACTGCAGAAGCCGTCAGCGGCCAGCAGATACTACCTATTCGGAATTCACTTACGCAATTAGGCTGCCGGTTTGCCTAATATTATCAATGATACCTATAATAGAAATTAAATAAAAGTAACTGTTTTAAAGTTACGACTGATTAACTATATTACTAATAACTTTTATAAAATAATAAGAATGTTGCTTGGGTTTTCATATTTTGTACATAACGAAGAATTGAATGGCTTGTCGAAAATGTAGGAGCGAGTGTTACCTAGTTTAGTTAGGACGGGCTGTTTCCAGAACTCCACGACTAAGCGCGTATTTTGCGTTTTGAGTCCTTCTTGTCTGGCGATATCGCGCACGTATTTTTCTAGTAAAAATTCAAGTGCAAATCGTTGAATTGCATCGTCTTGCGTCCACGTGAGCGTACTTACTTGCAACTTTCGCGTAGTAAACATGATAACGGTGTAATAAAAATCGAATCGCGACGAGCCTTGTGGAAGTTCGCTATGTGTAAACTAACAGAAATTTAAAAATTTATTCGAGCATGAACACAAAACTTGTTACGATTGCTATGGAAATAGAATGGTGTGTGTGTGTGTGTGGAAAACTTTTGTTTTGAGAACGCAAAGAAATTAAAATTTGAGTGAAAAATATAGCATTTTTATAATTGCCTTCTAGATGAAATCTTTTTTATAATCATCTGCCCAATATGTCTTATTTAACTGATAATTTGTTGTGTAAGTTGGCAATAAAAGAAATATTACATTCTGAGTTTTATTATTATGAATAACTACAATAACCCAATATAAATTCTAACTAAGACTGGCGGGGGTCGCCTAATGGACGCATGAATGTTTAAAAACTTACATTTTCGGCTAAATAGAAAAATTCATGCGTCCAACAGGCTCTACCATATTCTACATAGCTACATAGCACCTTCCAGAACTTTCCTAATGTCGTCATCAGCAGCCAAGTCCAATGGAGTACAGTCATCCTCGTCTTTTAGCTGAGATGCTCCAGCTTTCAGCAATATGTGAGTTGACTCAATGTGACCACAGGATGCAGCATAATGTAAGGCAGTCTGACCACTATCATCTGCCACATCTACTGGGCATCCTCCATCCAAAGCCGCTTGTAAGGCTCTAGTAGCATTTCGGTCAGCAGCCCAGTGTAACGCAGTGAGACCATCCTCATCTGTCTCATGGCGAAGTTCTGGGTACTTTTCAAGGAGTTCAGTGACACGGTCAGCACAGTTCTCTCGTGCTGCATCCAGTATAGACAGCTCATTGTGTATGAGCTCAGGTTCTGGTGACTTGCGCATAGAAGACACTGCAACCCAGGCTTCTTTCATACCTGTCTCATGGTCTTCAGATAATTCTGTCAATTCTGGAGCATATTTTTGCACTAGGGCAATGTACTTTTGTTTAGCCTCTTCAGTTGGCATGTTGCCGAGGGACCTCCAGGCCTCCCATTTTCTGCGGCCTCTGCCATCCAGCCATCCTGGCTTAGGCGCGTTACACTTGCCTTCAAGTCCTTGTTTGTAGAGACCATACAGTTCCAACAGCTGGTTGTTGGTCAATGAGCTTGTTAGTTTCCTCACATAATCAGCTGCCTTGTTGAAAGATATGTCTAAAGGTGACTGGTCATCATCGGAGAAGTCTGAATCAGGGTATTCTGGAAGTGCTTCAGCCATTGTAAATGCTACGGTGGTTTGTGTTTAACTATTCTGAACTTGAACAGTTAAGTTCAGTCCTTCTAAAGTGTGCAATTGCTTGTTGGTTGCATCTGCGGCAGAAGTGGCACTTGCAAACTCTATGAAGCCGTATCCTTTGCTGAGACCGGTGGAGCGGTCGAAAACTACTCTAGCACTCTGTATTGGTCCGAACTGAGCAAAGTATTCTTTAAGTTGTCGGTGACCTACAGTCCAGGGCAGGTTGCCTACGTACAGGCGAGCTGCTCTTGCTGTGCTGGCCATAACCTTAAACTGTGACTATTTCAAGTAAATGCAAAGACCGGTCTCCAACCAGTGCTCGGTAGTCAACCCCCGAACTCTCACTCAGTGAATCCAAGTCCAGCAGAGCTCCCTTCAGTCCCCACTTCTTCAGTAGAGCCTCAATGGACCAGTCCGCGCTGCGTTCCTGGTAAGAACATAAAAATCGCGCATCAGTGCCGTCTAGCAGGTAAGCGACAGTTGATAACACTTCCTCGAACTGAGAGGGTTCGTAAAAACAATCTGAAGCTAATAAGAGATCTACTGGTCTAAGTGAGTGAACTTCTGATAAGAATAGGCCCCAGGCGAGTCCTAGGATCTTTATGTCGCGGTTGGGAACGAGCCCGTTTGCTTCACAGCACGCAGATAGGTGCCGCAATGATCTGGGCAGGGCGACGCTGTCAGTGAGCGTAACACGGGCGCCGCACTTTGCAGCTAGGATCCCCGGCAGACCAGTACCGCAGCCGAGTTCTAGGACGCGGAGACCGCGTAAATGGCGCCTTTGTGTCCACAAATACCAGGCTAATAGGGGTGCCGACGGCCACGTGTAGAACGAGTAGCCAGCCGTCAGAAGCTCCGGTATAACAATCTCCAAATATTCACCTCGAGTGTCGCCGTTAGTTGATGACTTTCCACGAAACACGAACTTTTTCAGCTGACCACTCACAGACCTACCATCGGTCATTGCATAAGAGCATTCCTTGCGATAAATAAAGAAAATATATTTTTTGATGCTGCGTCGTCGTGAGATCAGCCGTCAACTATAATGTTGCCAGTAAAAATAAAAATGGTCGAAATAAAATATCACATTCAGTACTTTTTGTACTGAATTCTTACATTGTCGTGGCTACAAATGTTTTATATCAGAATGGACGCCACATTGAATAATTCTCTATTGGAGTAATGGGTATTAATTGTACAGTAAAATAAAACAAAACCAGAGACTTTGTATTAGAAACCAAAACAAAGATATTATCATGGTTAATTGAATTTACCAATCTTGTAACCCTGATTCCATTCGTTCATTTATCAGCAGATCATTCAATTTTCACTGGCTTATCAGCCCGTTCAATCGGTCTACAACTGTGCAACGTAATAATTGGTTCAATGTTCAAATGTTCATTCTTTGAGTTGGTTAAGTGTGTGCATGCGTGTTGCGGAGAGTTAATTTAAAAAAATAAAATATTCCTTAAAAATAAACACAAAAATGTCCGCAGCAGCTAAAGGTATGAATCTTTCCTGTTTGAGTAGCCTGCTAATAGGTTAATTATGTGCTAATTCGTTGCAATAACAACAATATTACAATGCGGGGTCAAACTCCAAAGTTTTCACAAACAACTTTGTCTCAGGCAAAATATAATTTTGTATTTTTTTTTTAATTCTCTTTCTGTTGTATCGATCGAAAATAACGTACTTATTTTTGATAATAAGAATGAAAAACAGTTTAATAAACTTTTATAAATCCAAATTTTATATAAGGTGATTGACCTGCTAGATTCTGTTGGCAGCTGACTAAAAGTCCGATGCAACAATCTACAGCAGTAACTAGAGTATAGCAAATACGGATAATTTGAATTTGAGACAAGTACGATGTCTTGTTACTATCTAGTAAACTGGTTCAGAGTCACTGACCGGGTTTCCGGACTGGGGATCATCAGGATCCAAATAAACTCAGGTGGTCAATAGGTTCAAGGTCGTTGGTGTAAGAGTTTTTGTTATTGTATATGTATCCGAAACCTAGATGATTATGATGTGCTTGTACAAAAAGCAAACGACAAAGTGGCAAAATAAGGCAGGCATCATTCATTTTGGCTGGCATCTGGCAAATTGGAAGTCTCGATTCGCATAACGGACAACTGTAAATAAACTTCTTTATATCGCTTAAGTAAACCTGATCATACAACGTAAATACAATAGAACCACCTGAAGAATAAACAGATAAACCCACTGATGCCAACCTGTCCATAGTCGCCTGCCGGCGACTATTTACTGGGGGTGCATCTTCAGCATCCCCCGTCGAATAGGATGGATTTCATTTTGCCCATTAATTTTACAGAGATAGACATAATTGTTTCGACATATGGAGGAAAGTTTGAGAAATAAAGAAAATAATTCAAGAGCCAGCTAAACGTGCTCATAAATTTTAATTCCTCGCCTCAGATATGCAAGGCTCTCTAATATTTTTATGAGGCTTTTTTATGGTTTTGTACATTTTATTGAAGGCCAGGGGGGTTAAATTTTAAATTAAAGTTAAACATAGGTTAAAGTGCACTCCTTTGCAGGGTGCACTTTAACCTACCCGGCACCTATGAACCAATTTTTTATTTGTAGGCAACCTAATCTAATAATACAATACAATATTATGTGAAATATGTAACTACTTTTAGCTTTTTCGCTCTTCATAAGAAACACTTGCACGACCTAAATCTCAACTTTACTTACTAAGATTTTTGACGAAAAAATCAACAACTACCTCCTTACCTATTTTTTTTTATAAATTCGTTGGACTTATCTTAGCCACTGTATCGCTTTTACCTTATTTGTAATTGTATAATGCACTTTGAGTTTTATTATGCTACAGTGGGAGAATTCACACACCTTTGACCGTATTGTACTTTCAAGAAGACAACGCTTGATAGCGAGCCTCTCTTATCTATATAATAAGTTTTTTGGCAAACATTGACAAATGCAAGTCACGTGAAATGTGCATTGACAGAGATATAAAAGTTTAAAGTCAATGTTGACGTGGCTGAGTTGTCCAAGCACAATGTATAAATTAAGCATTGAACATGGAATCATCGACACGAGGAATATGTAACTAAATGGCTTTTGTTTGCATCGTTTAGAACGAGTTATTTATTAGAAGGAATCTAGTTGCCCTACGATCCCGGACGTTCTGTGTACTACCCGTACGTACCCTTATTTGCCGTTTAGGTCTCTAGGGCCTTCGGTTATGGTTCGTGGATAAATTAGAAAAAGATTAACCGCGGCCCTGGCTCAAGCAACTGAAGGAACATGGGTGGGTTTTAGTCAGTCACCCAGAGCGGGAGAAGTGATTGGATGATTTCCCACCAAAAAATATGAGTCTTGATTATCTCAGATGGACGCGTACACCTAGACGTACGCGAACTTTAGAAAACACCCAAAGTACATTTACCTATGCGGATCCGATAAAACTATTATATCATATCAAAGGTCAAAGTCCAATAGTCTCTACATGCCAAGTTTAAAACTGTTTCCTTTCAAGGTCAAAGTCGGGGCGTTAATTTTAGATTACGATTGTAAAAATTGTATCTACCGGCTTCATTGCGGATTACCTATGACTCCGGTATGGTCGTTATCTATCTCCAAACGTATGTTTATATCTCTCTGATAACATTATCAAATGAATTTGCCTCTTCAAGAATGCCCCTTTGAGCGGATATTATGAGGGGGCCTCATAAAATCCGCTCAAAGGGACATTCTTGAAGGTTATTGATGCAAGCACCATAATAATGTCTCTTGTGATACAAGCATGATACAAGACTTCCTAGCACAATAGCCAGGGCTACACTGGTCACTGATATTTGTGACTCTATAATGTGTGTTAAAATAAATAAATAATGGGATTGCCCTCCATATTTCACACACAGTTTAGGACGTAAATAATTGGTTTAGCTTATTTATCGGATAATCATAGAAAGCACAACTACTTATCAAAGTCTGTGCTAAATATAAAAGAGTATTAAGTAACTATTTACTAAGGCTTAAAGTTTGTATTCCTGTGTTAAGTACATATTTACACAACTAACCATTGGCAAACATTCAAACTCCCAGCATTAAAAATAGTCCTTCTCCGTAAGTTTCCTTGTGTTTCCAATCAATGTCGCTCTACTTGATCATGTGTGATGTGTACTACAAATACACAAAGACAAACGCAAACACCGTAAGCCTCTCCGGACTCTTACGTGTAATTTGAACCATACTACCTATAAACAGGCAGTATTCAAAGCACAGGAATGAAAGAAAAGAGAGGTCAGTGATGGCATGACAGGGGACAGGACGTCGGGAAGACGAAAACGTGTTGCGTCGACCCCAAGTAATATGGGCCAAGGGCAGGAAGATGATGATTCAAAGCACAGGAATAGGTTTCTTTGGACTCGTTAAAGCGAGCGCTTTCCACTAGACAAGATCGAGCTGGAGGGCTTGCTCATTGCTAAATAAACAACCATTATCAAAAATCAGAAGCAGGACCCCCGTTCTAAACCTATTCTTTACTAGGCAGTTAATAAGTTAAAAGTAAGAATACTAAACATATCCTTCTTCGCCCAGGTATCTTCATCGTGGGAGCCAAGCGCACGGCGTTCGGCACCTTCGGCGGTGCCTTCCGCAACACTTCGGCCACTGAGCTGCAGACCGTAGCTGCGGTAGCGGCACTCAAGGAGGCAGGAGTTGCCCCTGAGAAGGTCGACTCAGTGGTCGTGGGTCAGGTTATGACGGTGAGTGCCCAGATCTATTATACTGATATTTGAGACTCTACGTGTCTTTGGAATGAGGTCATCCACAGGAATGACGATGTGCTGTGCTTTAACCACATATATAGAATTATATACTCTTTCGTACATCAAAATAGCAACACAAATATTTTACTAATCAAAACTGGATTCAATGGTGGGTCTAATCACCGACAGAGATATCTACCAGACAACTTTTAGAATGAGGTGTAAGTTATCTGCTAAAAACTATCAACGAAAACTTCTGTAGCCACTTTCTGTCTGGACTAGCGTATTATCGTTGCGAATTTGCGTTGAACTTTTAACAGCGTAATTCGAAATATACATAATCCCCGCAACTTCTACCTACTCGGCACGACGACGCAGGCCGACGTAAGGTAGAGTAATTTAATTATGCATCGTGTTACCCAGTTACTGGGTTGTTGTGGTCAGACTGGTAGTCGCTTCATATAAAACACTGGTACTCAGCTAAATCCGGTTAGTCTGGAAGCCGAACCCAACTTAGTAGGGGAAAAGGCAACTCGTTAGAATGTCAATTTCTTGGTTTCAATTTACATCGTCAAATTAGCCTGCGAACTAGCACTTCATAAGTGTCAAAAGTTTTTAAAGATAAACTTACTAGTTTTGGACTTCTTTCCTGGGAAGAGGAGCGCAACAAATTGCCTAGTAACATCAATATATCTCTCATTTAAAGAGTTTTGTTTTGTATAGGCATCTCAAACAGACGGCATCTACCTGCCACGTCACGTTATGCTGAAGGCTGGCATACCCCAGGACAAGCCTGCCCTCGGAGTGAACAGGCTCTGCGGGTCTGGATTCCAGTCTGTAGTCAACAGCGCACAGGTAAGAAAGTCTTCAATCAAGGAACTTAAAGCTGTGCCATCGAAATGCCTGATGCCAGATCGTTGCATTTACTGACATAACTTTATGACTCCACGACCTACGAAGAGAGAACAAAATAAGGAGCACAAAACATCTATGGTGATAACTTTGTATTCGAAATTTGCCAAGGCGTAGTAAATACATATAAATCTATATCACCCATAGCAGGCCAGATTCAATTGATCGATGCCAACAATGAAGTTTCAAACGTCTAATTCAACTCATTGATCTACCTTCAACTCGGTTGCCCTCGGCTTAAAATAGGCAAAATACTATCTCTAGGCAAGTTGAAGATGCTTGAAATGTAAAGATATATCTATAGCTGCGTAAACTACCATTATACTATGATACGATGCAATATTGCTTAATGATTAAAGTTGTGCAGTTTTGATGGCGTGTTTTAAGGCGGAAATACACTTGCGTGGTGTGTCGCGCCAGAAGCCTATCGGTTTCATACATTTAGTGTGGTTAGAGGCTCATTTGAGTGTCGTGGCGTAGCGTGGCGCGGACTGCTCGCGGCCGATTGCGCCATCGTGATGTGCGTTATGGCGCGACACGACACGCCAAGCAAAAGTGTTTCTACGCCGCGTGGCTCTTGGCGCGCCATTCAACGACGCGAACTCCTAGCGGACGCTTGTTGATTATGTTTTGAAAATGACCGACGAGCATATTGAACTCTTACGTCAATGTACAGTTTAGTATGACACAAAGTCTAGGGAGAAAAATGATCATTTGATAGGTACCCTAATTGTGTAAGTTCAAAGAATAGCGCAAGGTAGGCTTTCCCTGCATTCATTTCTTCATATATTCAAAAATCCGTCTACTTGACAGCGTATATGCAATAAATACTGTTGAGTTGTCAAAATGAAAGGGAATGAGTGTGCTTCGTGATGTCAAAACAGATACGCAATAAAGGTGCTGAAATGCTGCTTGGGAAGAAATTGCCTTGCCTTCTTTTTTTTTATTTTGCTCTAAAGAAGTTTCATTGCTAGGAGAAATTTATTTATTCATTAAAACTTCATGTAACATAAAGGTACATAGGCTGACTTAAAGCCTGAGGCATTCTCTACCAGTCAACCAAGGATGGTGGAGATATAACATGGCAGGCGCATAAAAATAAACTGAAGGTCTTCAACGACATTATCATCCGAATTCGAAGTAAACGTTATGTACGTCTACACGTTGCAAAGATTCGATTTATACTAATTCAGAAATAGCGTCAGAGCACGCCACGACACGCCAGCTAATTAGTGTGCACACTCAGCGCCATGCCAGTATACGCCACGACACGCCACGCCACGTAAGTGTGGTTCCGTCCCAAGGCTTAATACTTTAAGTTCACGCTACTCTTGCTGCTAACACAAACTGCGATCACGAATCTGACTGCCAAATATAGATAGCCATTAGCCCTTACAGTAATCATCAGAATGGCCATATTCCACCGATCTTACAAACTATGTTCTTTATTCGCTCTTATTTCTCCTAGGACATCCTAACCGGCGCTGCCAAGATCTCCCTCGCTGGTGGAGTAGAGAACATGTCCCAAGCTCCCTTCGCAGTACGTAACGTTAGGTTCGGCACAGCTCTGGGGCAGACCTATGCCTTCGAGGACACCCTGTGGGCTGGTCTCACTGACTCCTACTGTGGCCTGCCCATGGGGATGACTGCTGAAAAGCTTGGCGCCAAGTTCGGTATCACCAGGGACGAGGTTGATAACTATGCGTTGAAGTCTCAGCAGAAGTGGAAGGCTGGTAAGTAAAATATCAGGTCAATATTTGAGTTGGACAATTTTCAACTAAAATGTCAATATTTTATTATAAGGTATGTTATTTATTTTCAAACACAGTAGTCCGTAGTTATACACTTATCGTAGTAATACATTAAATTATTTATCCACATTTTGCTCTTTGAAATAACAGGATACATAAGTAAGTTAAGTTTCTGATACCATACAAAATAAGCCGGGTTCTTTGTGACCCAAAGACTGTTATCGCTCTTTACTTAGGTATTTGTTTTATAAACTCGATAGCAGACTTTTATTTGCCATTTATTTATTTCACATCTATAACATAATGCGGCCAAAGGCCAATTCATTATATAAATACATACAAACATAAGTCGTCTTGAAAACTCCTTTTTTCATTAATTTTGTTCTTCCATCCCTTTTACTTCACTACCAACTTTTCTAACAGCACAAGACGCGGGTGTCTTCAAGGCTGAGATCGCCCCCGTGACCCTGACGGTGAAGAGGAAAGAGGTCAAGTTCGAGGTGGACGAGCACCCTCGTCCTCAGACCACCATCGAGGGTCTGAAGAAGCTCCCTCCCGTATTCAAGAAGGAGGGTATAGTGACTGCTGGTACTGCTTCTGTAAGTATAATTATATATATATGTATATATTATAAACGTACTCGGTCGCGTTAAAGTAAACTTCAATTAGTACTAAAAAATAATAAGCATCGTCTGGTGACAATAATTGAAAACCTTTTTTTTTCAGTACAATTTGATATGAATTCGATTTGCATATTAAGAGCCATGGCATTCTTATAAAACTCGCAATAGGCCCACAGATTTTTTTAAAGTAATGTGTTGAATTGATACTTGAAGATATGCACTTTGAGCGCAAAACGTTAGTTAGCAATTACATTTAATGAGAATTACTTAATTAAATGCACAATTTGATTCCGCCTAGTCCGTTCCATCATCGGACTACAAGACAAACGGCCATGCGTCATTGGTATATGGTGGATATCCCAACCATACGCACAAAGCGTTTTGGGGACACTTTTAATATGCGTACAGCTAAGGAGTGGAATTCCCTGCCGCAGCCTGTATTTCCTGATAGCTACAACCTGGAAGTCTTTAAGTCAAGAGTGAATAGGTTACTTCTAGATAAGCGTGCTACACCGTAGACCATATCATCGCTTACCATCAGGTGAGATAGTGGTCAAACGCGAACCTAGAAATAACAAAAAAACGATCAAGATTTCATTAGAATCTTGCTTTTGACAACTATTTTACCTTGTGATAATGCTTTAATGATGTAACTTATCATCATTAATAAGAACGGCAAAAAAAATACCTTCATAATATCTTTTTTAATGTGGTTGACTGACCATTTATGTATTTCCAACTGCAATTCCAACCAACCTGCGTCACCCAGGGTATCAGTGACGGCGCCGGAGCCATCGTCCTGGCCAGTGAGGAAGCTGCCAAGGGACTAAAGCCCCTCGCGCGTTTGGTGGGCTGGTCGTACGTGGGCGTAGACCCCAGCATCATGGGCGTGGGCCCCGTGCCAGCTATTGAGAACCTGCTGAAGGTCACCAAGATGAGCCTCAATGATATTGATCTGGTTGAGGTGAGTGAAACTGTCATTTTAACGTATAAGAAGATTCAAACTTAATGATGGCTCAGAACACGAGGATAGTTGCTGCATAGAATTCATGTGACAACGGGGGTGAGAAGATGGTTACTTCGCAGTGAAAAGCGAACTTCACATCCGATTCTGTGTATTTGTAAGTTTATCCGCTTTTTCTCAAAATTTTATTAAACATTTATGATATTTTGTCAGTTATCATAATTTCATCAATATATGTTTTGTTAGTGTTAAGTTTCTCTAAATCCAAGGTTGACTTCTTGAATATCATCAAAACGAGTTGCCACAACAACCATTTTACCAAGAAGCTTGCAGAGTTAAACTTGGGTCATCAAGGGCTAAGACAAATTACCTACTTCCAAGTTTACATTAACTCTTCTCGACAAGAGACTCAAGGCCCCATAAAAACTTCCATTATTTGCCCCACAGATCAACGAGGCCTTCTGCGCACAGACCCTCTCCTGCGCCAAAGCCCTGAAGCTTGACATGGAGAAGCTGAACGTGAACGGAGGCGCCACCGCCCTCGGACACCCTCTCGGGGCTTCAGGATCCCGCATCACCGCGCACTTGGTGCATGAGCTCAAGTAAGACTTACTTAAGAATAGGTTCATGTTATTTCCTATGTAAAATCGTCCAAAGCTAAAGTGATTAGAATTTCTTAAGAAAGAAGTTCCATGACCCACTATATTATATAATCAGTAGTATAGAATCTCAAGTATAGATTAAACTAATCATTTACCATTGACCTTCTTCTACAAATATTATTTTAATTTAAATACAAAATTATGAATGAAATTAATAAGCAGTTTTCAACTAAATGAACATATTTTGAACTGATAAATCGAAAAGTCTCAGGCACAGTTACAGGTAAACCTTGTCCTATTGTGCGTTAGCTTTATGTTCCGCGAATGTACATAATTATGTAGTTAGTGCAGCTGCATGTCTGATGTCTCCCAAATCGAATCAATAAATCGTCAATTGATGATGTTAAAGGCAATTTGTTTGAAGTAGAGAAAGGTTATTAAAGTTATCGCCAGATAACAAAAAAATAAAAGTCGTTAACACCAAAGTCAAAGTCAAAAGTCAATTTCAAATAGACCAATTACAGGCACTTTTGAATTGTCAAAATGTCGGTCAGTCAAACAAACAAGTGAAGCTAAATTGCACGTTCCAAGGAGTAGATCTCTATGGAGAAGAACGTGCAAGAAACTCCATGGACACTCTTTTAAATCATTCATCACCGGTCTACCAATGTATTCCAGTATTTTAAAACGATACGAAAAAAAATGTAAATGCATACTGCATTACACGCTAACACGATCAAACAAACGTATCGCGGTAAGGGGCGTTCTTGATTCTTTCACTTGGCATTCGTAATAAATTAATATCTCATTAACGCGTGGACCGATTTGCATGATTTAAACGTATAAAATGTTTATAAAAACGTTTTACGCCTATACCTTTCATTTGAGACCAAGATTTTCAAATTATAAAATAACTCCATTTACAAAAAATCATATTTTCAAGTTACGTAATTATACTTTGGTAGTAGGATCAATGACTTTAATTTTTTTGTAATCTGGCGGAGACTTTAACTCACCGCCCATCTCATAAAAGAGAGTGAATTTTACGGGCAACTTCTTCTTTAAATGTTTTGGGAACATTTGGTGTTCGTGCCAATCGCAGCTTCAGTGGAACAACTACATAGTGCAAAATTCTGCATCAATAAGATATTGTTTTTTTTTCTCCAGACGTCGCGGCCTGAAACGCGGTATTGGATCCGCATGCATTGGAGGAGGCCAAGGCATCGCCCTGATGATTGAAACCGTCTAAATACCACACGAACTTTAGTGAACGACTGATCGAGTGAATGAATGAGACGTGAACGAGAAGAATGAAGTATAAATAGCATATAAATAAAACCAAAACGAAAACTTTCATGAAAAGTGATATTTTTGTACCAATTGAATTTGTTTAAAAATTGTACTCTTGATAATGTTAAATCCTTTTCTTATGTTATATTTATAATATTTTTTTATATAAGCCCGGAGCGTTATGTTTTCATGTTATATTATATTACATTTTAAAAATACTGCCGAGCATGTAAATAAAATGTATAATCATATTTAATGAGGTATTGTTACTGTATGCTAAGTCAACAATATTTTGATAGCGTTTATTTTAAGAAGTATTAACTTTTGGAGGTTATTTAAATATATGTTAAAAAAATATTCTGTTATTTTATTTAATCCTGGGCTGGCAGTTACAAGTTGACAACATGATTGATAAGCAAATTGACTAAATACATCACCACCGACATTTTTAGTTAGTCGTAGGAAATGGCTATCACGGTTGGTGTAGTGTGATTCGGTTCCCGCGCGGAGCAAATGTTTGTATGACCATCCCACTGTTACGGGTCTGGCTGTTTGTGTGAGTTTAAATGACGAGCACGATGTTTTTTTTTAAGGTTCCGTTCCTAAAGAGTTAAAACGGGACCCTATTACTAAGACTCCACTGTCCGTCTGTCTGTCACCAGGCTGTATCTCATGAACCGTGATAGCTAGAAAGTTGAAATTCTCACTGATTATGTATTTCTGTTGCCGCTATAACAACAAATACTAAAAACAGAATAAAATAAATATTTAAGTGGGACTCATACAACAAACGTGATTTTTTTGCGAAAATGGTACGGAACCCTTCGTACGCGAGTCGGCTTTACAAGTTTACGAGTTACGAGTCTACCAACTTATAAAATGTACTTGGGACAGTAAACATTTTGTACAATTGCCATTGAAAAATTACTTAAATAACGTTATTAGTTCGCGATGGTACTCAAACAGATAATATTTTTTCAAACTTTACTTGTGAAGTTAGATTTTATAACTCCTTCAGTTACCATCGTCCTATGTGGTCCCGTTTTTAGACGTTGTGAGCCGCTGAAACCATTTTAATGTTCATGTAGCAACAAAGAACCCTCTTCTTAGTCCGCATTATTATGCAACTACGGAACCCTATTACTGCGTGTGGCCCGACACACACATGGCCAGTATTTTTTTAAATAGGTTTCCTTATTGTACATTACAGGGAGCATATCTTAAAGTACTTCTACTTATAGTAAACGCTCAAAACTAAACGGAGTAAGTACCAAGTCAAAATTTAAGAAAGTAGAGTTTCAAAGTAGGTTGTTAGAATCCTACAAACAGTAAGAAATGCGTGGCCTAGGTACTGCTTACACGCTACAGGAATTGAAGGATACTGCCGATGGCTTTATAGTTAATGTCTGGACCAATTCATCATAAATTACTATCGACACGCTAAAGATAAGAATGGCTTGAGAGTTGCAGAGAAATCGAAGAATTGCACGCGTATTGGTCCAAAGTCCGAAGTTTTGTGCTCATGAAACCAAGCAAAATAATAGCGCATCACGTCAGTGATAAAGCGAATAGGTAGTATCGTAAAGATTTGGCTTATAATAATTTGATATGTATGACATGAGACAAATCGTATCTAGTTACCTACCTCAATGCAATCTATAAAGCGAGTGGCTTCTGCCAGCCGCTTTGCACGCGTGAATTTTATCATCCCAAGGGAACATAATACCGGGATAAAAAGTAGCCTATGTGCTATTCCAGACTACAATCTATCTCTGTGCCTTCATCCAGATCCGTTCTGGCCTGGTTGACTGGATCTGGCAGAATTAACAGACATAGGTAAGTACAACCACAACTTAACATTCATCATGATGCGAAAACTCTTAGGCGAAATTTTCGAGCTCACTTCGTTTTCAATTCTGAAGATAGATAATATCCTGAAACATTTACTTCCTTTTATGGCGTCTTTTTAAAGGGCACCAAGGGCGGCAAATATTGTTTATACCCGGAGCAAAGAAATTGCTAGATCGGGCCCTGATTATAATAACTGTACGTATAAAAAAGAATAGAATACCACACTAATATTATCTTATAGGTAAGTTTTCAAGAATCTGAGGCACGTCATGGAAGCGACACTATTGAAAAATATATATCTAGCACTGTGTCAATCTATTATTGCATACTGCATTCGGTCTTGGGGTGGAGCTGCTAAGACCACTATCATCGGATTAGAGGTGGCTCAGCGCGCGATTTTAAAAGTAAGCACTTTTAAGCCAATACTACAAGAGCGCTCTATCAGTTTTGTCAAGTTCCTACCGTGAGGCAACTGTTTATAGAAAGAGTGGTTTTAAAGAAGCACAGCGAAATTCTTTATGACCCACAACTTACCAACAAACACAGAAAGCACGAGGTATGTACTCGATCCCCTAAGCCTAAAACGTCTTTTGTAAAAATATTTTACACATTTTTAGCCCCTTTTCTTTACAATAAAATAAATAAGGACCTCAATATATATCCACTAAATTAGTCTAGACACACAACATAACATCACTAAATTAGTAGAGTAATAAGTCTTTGTGTAAGAAAAGGGTAGGTACATAACTTCCTTCTTAACCTTTCTTAAGAGGAAACAGAGAATAAACAGATTCTCTGTTTCTTCTGATTTCTCATCTATACATATAATCTATATGTTACGGCTAATACCCGAAGTGCGGCTACACCTAGTATTAGTGCGGCTACACCTAGTTTTAGCCGGTTAGAACTAGGTGTAGCCACGCAACATAGTCGACGGAGCCCCGCTGCGCGGGGCTCCTATTTCCGTCCGCAGGGTCTAAAGTAACCTAACACGAACGAGATGTCGGGAGCTGAGTTCGCTCGCTTTGCTCGCTCACTTCAGCTCCCGTCATCTCGTTCGAACCTAACCTGTCCGTGTCGGGGTGCCCTAAGCTCCGGCTAATACTAGGTGTAGCCGCACTTCGGGTATTAGCCGTAACATATACATATAAATAAAATTGGAGTGTCTGTTTGTAACATTGAAATAACCGTTTTTTACTACATGTATATGAATATATATACGGTAACACCAAAATAACATTTTTTACAATTTTTGTCTGTCTGTTTGTTCCGGCTAATCTCTGAAATGGCTGGACCGATTTTGAGGGGATAGCTGATGTAATAAGCGGGAGGGTAGCTGATGTAATAAGGAGTAACTTAGGCTACGTTTATTTTATAAAAATTCTTTTATTTTAGAAAAATAAAGTAATGTTGCAATGTCCAAGTACAGTCCAGTAGGTACCGAATGCAGCTCATTGTCAATAAAAATATAACTTAATTTGGAATAAGTAAAAATTAAAGGTAAAAAAAACAAAAAAATTAAAGAATCGACTGTTAGGCGGAACGAAGTTCGCCGGGTCAGCTAGTTCAGAAAGAAAAATGAGAATAAGTTTGACTGGCATACTGACTGCCGGTTTCCTAGCTCTCAATTATCGGGCTGTTAACGTAATTAATCGAGGAATAATCGCCTGTTAATTCTACTTTCAGTTTCTCAACACCCAAATGTGACAAGCGTTTAACAATTTGTCTTTTTTGAGAAAAATCTCGAATTAACCACATGTTACAGCAGTTTTGGGTTTCTCAGAACCTTTTTCAATGTTAATCACTTGTCAATGAGCTTAATTTATAATTGTTGGATATTGGTCGATTATTCGCAGATTAAAATTATTATTATGATTTTAAATGCTTTTATTACGATAAAAAGATAAAAGGGGTCGGCAAAAACTATGGTTTGGGTTCAGTTGTGAAAAATATGTTAGATCAATTATAGTTGATTACCAAGATTAAAAAAAAAAGGAATGTTATTAAAAACTTTTTAAATTAATTAAATTGTAAAAACTTGACACAATTATTATCAAAAATAGATTTTTTTAATTGTAGGTTAATAAAAACAAATCTGTTACTGATCTGGGAATCGAAAATTTCTCACACGCATTAATGTTGACTGTACCTTGTACTTAATACTTGCGGCCGGGATGGCTGATCCCGCCAGGGTAAGCAACACTTACCAAAGTCAGTCTTTGGATGGGTCACCTCTTTTTTTTGGGTTCGATTGTTTTTAGATGGGTGACCCTGCCAGGGTAAGCAACACTAACCAAGGTCAGTGTTTGGATAGGTGACCACTTTTTTTGGTTCGCTTGTTTTTAGATGGGTAACCCCGCCAGGATAAGCAACACATACCAAGGTCAGTATTTGGATGGGTGACCATGGTAGATGTTGTTTAACCTAGATGGGTGACCAAAATTTATGTGGCGATGGTCACCCATCCCATGACTGACCTTGGTAAAAGTTGCTTACCCTGGTGGGGTCACCTATCCAAAAACAAGCGGACCAAAAAAAGTGGTCACCCATCCAAACACTGACCTTGGTTAGTGTTGCTTACCCTGGCGGGATCAGCCATCCAAAAACAAGCAAACCAAAAAAAAGTGGTCACCCATCCAAAGGCTGGCCTTGGTAAGTGTTGCTTACCCTGGCGGGGTTAGCCGTCCAAAAACAAACGAACCAAAAAAAGTGGTCACCCATCCAAAGACTAACCTTAGTAAGTGTTGCTTAACCTGTGCTGGGTCACCTATCCAAAAACAAGTAAACCAAAAAAAACGTGTTTACCCATCCAAAAATCGTCCTTGATGAGGTTTACTTAACCTGGCGGCTACACCAACCCAGCCGCTCAAAATAAAATACTGTTTGAAGTTACTGATTACGTTATAGTAGCGAAAAAAGCGAATGAATACCAGCTACGGTAGCCAACCAAAATAAATTGATGCCGATTATTCAATGTAACAAACGACTACGTAATTTTTCGATGATTCTTCAGTGTTGGGAAACCTACTGACAACTGACGGTCGGATAATTTGTGACAAATTGTCAGCTAATTCGAAATGTAACAAGCGGCTGGGAAACTGGGCCTTATTGTAATACTATTACAGCCAATTACGGATTTACAATTTATTAACTTTACAAATAAAATTGCAACAGGAACTTAGAACAACAAAACATACCCAATATTTGAAAACTCGTGTGAAGTGTGCAAGAGGAGTGTGTTATAGTATTGTATTATGCGTTTCAAATTAGAGGAAAATCGACTACCCCCCAGCAAGCTACAATCGGACAAGACCGCCCAGCTAGCAACACAGCCATCTATTTCAAAAGCCCAGGGTCAGTTAATAAGCTCATCCTCTATTAGATAGGTCATGATTGAACATAACTGGAGTTATGTGGATGCGCACCTCTGCCTAAACTTTCGGGGAATACTCGCGTGATGTTATGTTTATATCTATACTAGCTTCTGCCAGCGGCTTCGTCCGCGTGAAAGTCGAAAATTATCCCGAGGGAACTTATTCCCGGTATAAAAAGTATCCTATGTGCTATTCCTAACTATGATCTACCTCTGTGCCAAATTTCATCCAGATTCGTCCAGCCGTTTCAGTGTCAAGAAGTAGCAAACACACACACACCGTCACAAAATTTCGCCTTTTTAATATTAGTTTGATGAGATATTACTGTGAAAAGCTTTATACAAGTATCTATACAAATAATATACCAACAATACAAATAAATAAAATTGAAGTGTCTGTAACTGTATGTAACATCAAAATAACAAAGTTTTATTGAATGCATGTGAAAGTCTATACGGTACTGTGAGGACTCTGCCTATGTAAAAGAAAACTCCTTGCCTGGTAACAGATAACATAGTCTTGAAAGGTAACTGAAATTCGAACATAAAATAAATGAAGATGTTTTTGCTATGCTTTTTCCGTTTATTTATGGGCTCTTCTGGGCTTTGAGGAAAATTCGATAGTAGCCGCCTTTGGGCAGGCATGTTGTTGAATTAATACAAATATAACAGATAAAAGTAATTTCTGCGTTTTAATACGAAGCTTCCTGGCTACGTCCCACAGTACTAATAACAAATACGATTTTTATAGGATTTCGTACCCAAAATAATGTCCTAGTCACCCTAGTGTCCTTGAGTTAGACGCGGACGAAATCGCGGGCAACAGCTAGTGTTAACAGCAACAGCAGCAACAACAGTTTAAATAAATACAGGTATGTTAGTAATGAATATTTTGTATGACGTTAGTTACCTGTTATCGAATTAAGATCTTTTATACTAATTAAATGCTAATGTTGAATGCAGTTTTTTAAAATGAATGAATTCATTATTAAGTTTACGAAAACAAGTAGATACCTAGGTAATTTTGGCGGCATCGCGGCAAGATTCTGAATATTAATAAAGGAGGTCAAAAGGATTTATTTTTTTGTGAGCAGGTAAATTGGCGTCATTTGTCTTATTTTACTTCATAGACTTAAACATTGTGGTCAGTTACTTATAAGTTTTCATACAGTAAGAAGGTGAGTTAAAAAATACTTGTAATACAATAATAATACGATTATCTAGATAATTACTAAAAACGACTTAAAATAAGTCTATCCACTATAATATAATAGTATAATATTACATACAATAATTATTACAGTGAAATACTGAATGGAAGGTGCTATGGCAGTCGCAGTGAAAAAAGGTTAGTGCTCGTTGAACCTACTTGCTCGTGTTTTTCAGGGTTCCGTACCAGAAGGGTTCAAACGGAACCCTATTGTTGTCACTCACGTATCTTTCTGTCCATCGTCCGTCACACAGGTGTTACAGCCAAAAGGCTGGAGCTACACTCTTCAAATTTTCAAAGAATAAGCATCTTTTTGACTCAAGTTATACAAATTGCTAAAAAATATTTTAAAATGTTTTTAAGGGGGGTTCCCATACAGCAAAAGATTGTTTAACTGTATGAACGCTACATTTTTACAAGCCTTTATTTAACTTGGAATGTCTGCATGTATGTTAGTATGTATGTCATGTATGTAAGTGTGTTCGGGTCAAATCTTGCAACTGAATTTTAGAGCAGTTATCCTCCACCGATTAAGGTGAAATTTTGCATACGAGTTAAGTCTGGATGACAATACATGGTTAGCTAAGTGACGTCATTTTAAATCCAACAGTGCGGACGGCATAAGATTGCGGACTAGTAATTTTTTGTGCACTGCCATGATATGGGTATCAAATAAAAGGGTTTGCTGAGAAGAATACGAAAAAAGCTTGTTTTAAAAAAAAGTTTTTTTAATGAATAACTTATTGTACGTATTATTCTATTTGGTTGCCTTTTCAGATTATGTCGTACTATGAAGTCAGCCACAGGAATGGCATGTCGCGTCTTTGAAATATGTCATATGGTTGACTCGTGCTAGCATTTATGACAAATTGCCTTACAATTTAAACACGACATAAGTTATCATGTCTTGTCACAAACGCCTTGGGTAAGCCCATGCTCGCCTCGCTGTGGCAGATAGTGGTTGCTATCAGTGAACAACTTCAACTCAAACGATTGTGTTGTGAAACCGAGTCCTGCGACAGTTTTAATTTATTATGCTGATCGCAGGAGGAATAATTACGGATTTAATACGCACCCAGACCATCGAAGGCCTCTATAGCTTCACAAGAGAATCCATACTAATATTATAAATTCAAAAGTAACTCAGTCTGTCTGTCTGTATGTTATCTTTTCATGGCTAAACCTCTAAACGGATTTGATTTTAATGAAATTTGGCAAGGAGAAAGATTGCATCCTGGGAAAGGACATAGGCTACTTTTTGCCTAAAAAATAATCCTTAAGGGGATGCTATAGGGGATGAAAGTTTGTAAGGGGAAATTAGCATTTCTTTACTTAGGGATGTGCAAAATCAAATTTATGATTTTCGGTAGGATAGGCCATGACCTGGGTTAGGACATAGGATACTTTTTATAAAATTTGGGATAAAAAGTATCCGTCGTATCGTATCTGTGTGCCGTCTACGAGATACGCAGCATCCACGTCTCTGCTCCGTACAAGAATATGGAGAAAACAAGGGAGCTGACAAGTGACAGTTTTGTCTGGTTCGAAATGTTGCGGTCCTTCCATACTCTCTCGAGTTGCGACATGGCACTCTTCATGGCGCGGTTTGGTACGGAACCCTAAATGTGCGAAGTCCGACACGCATTTGGCCGGTTTTTTTTTGTGGATGTCTATTTTCTTGTGAAGAGCAGTTCGTGGATAAATAAAACCAGTTGCACGGTTCCATCTCCAGGTTTAAGCAACGCTTGCCGAGGTTGGTCCGTGGATGAGTCACCATGCCGAGACTCGGATCCTCCTTACTTAAAAAGCACGTTAAGATATCGTGGTACCCAGTTACTGGGATGCGGCATGATCATCGCTCAATTTAAAAAACTGGTACTCGGCTGCATTCGGTTAGATTGAAAGCCGACCCATCATAGTTGGGAAAAGGCTAGATATATACTACTAGCTTCTGCCCGCGGCTTCGCACGCGTGGATGTCTCTAATTATCCCACAGGAACGTGCTAGCGTGATTAAAAGTATCCTATGTCCTAACCCAGATCATGGCCTATCCTACTTTAAAGCATACATTTGATTTTACATATCCCTAACTTAAAAATGCTAATTTCCCCTTAAAAACTTTCATCCCCTATAGCATCCTTTTGGATTTTTTTTAGACAAAAAATAGTCTGTATCCTCCCCAGGATGTCATCTATCTCCTTGCCAAATTTCATTGAAATCAAATCCGTTTAGTGCTTTAGCCGTGAAAAGATAACATACAGACAGACAGACTGAGTTACTTTTGAATTTATAATATTAGTATGGATTCTCTTGTGAAGCTATGGAAGCCTTCGATGGTCTGGGTGCGTATTAAATCCGTAATTATTCCTTCTGCGATCAGCATAATAAATTAAAACTTTGTCGCTAGACTCAGTTTCACAACACAATCGTTTGAGTTGAAGTTGTTCAATGACAGCAACCACTATCTGCCACAGCGAGGCGAGCATGGGCTTACCAAAATAAATAAAAAAACAAAATCAAAATTTCTTATTCTGGCACTTTTGAACATCAAAAATTTTAATTCAAAAGTACTTAATAATAATTGATTTTACCATCCATTCGGAAAAGTTGCTTGTTATGGAAAAGATCCACAGACATAAATCTAACTAGATAATGCAAGTCCCTCCATCTGTATGAAAACCAAGCGTGCCACTTTTTCACAAACTATTTAAAAACAATTTTACTTACCAATCAAAGAAAACATTGCCAATGCCTCGGCCAACTTTTCCTATACATTCTGTACAGCTGAATATGGGATGAAAAGGCATTTTTATAGATTTCGTTGATTTTCCGGTGCCGATAATGCTAAATGAAAAGCTCAGATTACGATCATTGATCGTAACTTTACTCCGTTTTTTGGCACGCGAAGTACATACAATCGCGTCATCTAGTATGATTTATATCTGTGAGAAGAACGGACAAGAAATTTCATCGGACAATACCCAATACGTTTGTGACAATGACAAGACATGATAAACATATTTTAAACGTGACATATTTTAAAGGCGCGACAAGCCTTTCTTTTAGCAGGTGATCATGACTTCATAGTGTGAAATAATCTGAATAGGCGAACAAATAAAATAATACGTATAAAATGTGCCGTTCTTATATTTTAACAACTTTTTAATTTTGTTGGGAACTAATTAATTTTTGACACACGACGCGGCACTCTGGACTTTCTTTTTCTTTGTTAATTTGATAACATCGTCAGTGTTTGATATAAAAATATTATGTTTATTTATTTATTTATTTAATACTTCATGCACACAAGTACAGAGGCGGACTTAATGCCTTAGGCATTTTCTACCAGTCGACCTTTGGGTGATGGAGAGATAAACAGTATGTTATTATTGTGAAAACTTTTATAATTATATAAAATATAATAATAATAGCTTGAACCCTGTGCCCGATACCGGTGGGTCTCTATTAAAAAAAAAATACCCCAGACCAGACCAAGAGACCAGACCAGAGTAAGTACCTAATAAATTGGTGACCCCTGCACTAGACCAAAGAGGCAATCTGGTTAAATCATGTAACAGATAATGATTTATGTTATTTTATTGGCTAGCCTATTCGGGTTTCTCTCTTAGATTTTTAAACAGACGATGGACTATCCTATCTGATAGATCAGGGGTCATCAATTACTTTCACTTGGGGTTCGTGTTTTTTAAATAAATGGAACGTCGCAGTCCGTAAGGTTTAAAACCACCAAGGTTTGGTGGATGTCATGTCGTGTTTTTAGTTTTCAAGTAGGTAACACATGTAAATTATGTTGTACTGTTTCCTTAAGGTCCACACAAAATAGGTCGGCGGTCCAGATCCGGACCGCGGTCCGTCGTTTGGTGGACCCTGGTCTAGTGATTGTGATCGCTACTGCTGAACTTGAGATCCAGGGTTCGAAGCCCGGGTCTGGTCAATTTTTTTGGAATGTAACTGGCGCAAAGTAGGTGTAATTCTATCTTACACTTTAGGGAATGTGAGCTTTTGTTATAATAGAACCAGATTTATCTGAATACCTAAAAATTTTAATATGCTACCTTATTTCCAGGGATCTACATAGTGGCATGTTCACGAACTCCTTTCGGGAAGTACGGAGGTCTGCTGCGAGATGTCCTGGCCGAGGATATGTTCGCCATAGCAGCTAAAGCTGCTCTAAAGACTGGTGATATACCTGCTGATCTTGTAGACACCGTCAATATTGGCCAGGTAATCATACAAGATCGTAAGTAGATGCCTAAGTGTAGCTCAATTAATCTTTGAGGCAAACAAATATAGTAGATTCGATACGTGAAATAAGCTCTACGAATCTGTAATATTAGAATGATCTCAAACAGAGATTATTGGGTTTAACCCTTAGGCACAGATAATATAATATTAGCATACAGATGCCTCATCCCATACAAAGAAACCGTGATTAAGATGACTATTTTTGCACTTTGATCGCGTTCGGTTCCGTTCCACGGCTATAGATGGTATTAGAAGCGACTTGCAAGTAAAGGGGTGTTCTCGGTTCGTGACGTGACTGTTTTTTCTTTAAATACAGCGACGATTTGTTTTATAGTATTTTTTGCACGTTTTTACAGTTTCATTGTATCAAAATGTGTTGCAATACAAATTAAAAAAATCAAGTGGCAGGCCTCAGAAATTTAAATCTGCGCCATCTATTGGAATCAATTTTGAATGATCCGTTCAAATAATCTTTGAAATGTGAATTATGAGCCCAATATTCCATAATTTTGTGCATATGAGAGTTGATTAAACAACAACAAACAATGTTTATGATCAATTCTAGAAAATTTTAATTTTACACACAATTCAATAACAAATCGATATGCATGACGCGCATCTAGTGACATTTATTTGAACCACATTTTTAAGTTAGCGCTGGGACCCCGTGCCTTAGGTTTAAGCCCTATTATTGGGATCAAATCCATCTGTAACCGATCTGATATCTCAAAGGGATATACTTAGTTATCTATCTAATCGTTAGTTCCGAAAAATCAATTTAAGGAACCGGCAAATCATTTCCTTTTTTCTGGCCAATTTGATACTGTTCCCCAGATAAGCACGATATCACAAACGGCACTATCACCTCGTCACGCGGCGTTGAAGGCTGGCATCCCTGCAGGTCGACCAGTTCTTAGCATGAACAGATTGTCTGGCTCTGCATTTGAAGCCATCATTTGCAGTGCTCAGGTATGTCCCACAATAGTCAATGCTCTAGACAACTGCCATTCTATCAACGATGGCTACGATTGTCCGTATTATAAGTTTCTCTGTGACTACAACCGCGACGGTGGAAATTCCAAAAAGAAAGGGATTGATCACGTGATTTTTCGATAGCGTTTGGCAATCCTATAATTCTTTTTCATTTTTCCAATCGCCCTTGCGATGGTTTCTTTGATAGAATATATTAGGTTATTACATATGAAATTGGCGTTTTGTAAGGGAGGAACATAAAGTTGTTTTTTTTTTAATATAATATATTTATTTAAACCAAGTATGTACCATTACTATTTATGCACTTTTGCCATCTCATAGGTAGATTTTTTTTCATTGATCCTTTAATAAAAAAACCATTCGGACGGGTATCAATAAAATCTTTGAAGGCGCTTTGAACTGCCCCATAGGAGTTGAATTTTTTCCCTTGCAAAAAGTTATCCAAATTTCGAAAAAAATGGTAATCTGTTAGAGAAAGGCCCGGGGAGTACGGTGGATGTCGTAGACATTCCAATTGAAGCTCCTCTAATTTGGTAGCCGTCTGTTGTGCAGTGTGTGGTCTAGCGTTGTCCTGAAGCAGCAGTGGCCTAGAGCGATTGACCAGCCTCGGCTGTTTAGCAGCTAGCTTTTACATCATGGTTTGCAGTTGCTGACAATAGACATCCGCCGTTATCGTCTGGCCAGATTTAAGAAAGCTGTAGTGAACAACACCGGCACTAGTCCACCAAACGCTCACAAGTAATTTTTTTTGAGTCAATTTTCGCTTGGGGCAGGATTTGGCTGGTTCGCCAGGGTTCAGCCATTGCGATGAGCGTTTCCGATTATTGTACAGGAATGATTCGATTTAAAATCCCTTCATTATTGTGCCGGTTGAATAATGTAACGCAGCAGTCGACGCGCATTTGTCGGTTTGCTGCACTCAATTCATGAGGTACCCGTCTTTCAAGCTTTTTCACCTTCCCAATTTGGTTCAAGTGGATTAAAACAGTTTTATCACTAACACTGCAGCCACCAATATCAGCTCCCACAATAGCCTTCAATTCTTCATTATCAACTTTGGTCTCCGGCCGTCCACGGGGCTTGTTCTGCAGGTCGAAATTTCCAGAACGAAAACGTTGGATCCAAAAACGCACTGAGTTTTCTTTTGCGACACCGTCACCATACACATCATAAATCCTTCGGGCCGTTTCTGGAGCACTGGTGCCACGATGGAACTCGTACTCGTAAATAACGCGATATTTCAAGTTTTCCATTTTTTAAACTGACTGGCGCAAAGAAAAAACCAAAAGAGGAAAAAACAAATGAATTACGGTTTTCCAAACACAAAGCTTGAGTAAATAGCTGTATAAATTTAAAATTGAAATTCCAAACCAAAGAGGAGATATTTGAGATCAAAGTGACCAGTACGACAAAACGCCAATTTCATAGGTAAGGACCTAATATTTCACTTGTCTAGAGAAGGAACGTTACGGAATTGATGATAATTTATCGGAACCGAAGTCCGAATCAGAGGTTTTAAATTTGGTTTATCGGAATCGGAACCGGAACCGAAATAGGAATCGGAGGCTGAAGAAAGATGTTTTATGAGCAAATAGGTTTAATAAAATGAAATAATAGGTACATACATTGCTAATCAGCCATTTTAATTTCAGCTCAAAAACAATATACACCTAAATAGGCGTTGAAAAAAAACAAACAAGTTTTCTAAAATCGTAAGCAGTATAAACAAGTTTGTACGCGTTGACTGCGTCCGCGTACCGCCGCCGCCGCCACCGTTGCGCATCGATCTCCGATTTTTAATTTTCGGAACCGAAAACGAAATCGGAGGTTTAAAAACAGTCGGACGTTCCGACTTCGGAATCGGAGTCGAACCTCCGTAATATCCCTAGTCTAGAGCCTCTTATTCCAGCCTCTGTGGTATTCATTGAGATCGTGTGCATGTCAAAACCAGTGCTTTTTTGCAGGAAATTCTTCTAGATGCAGCTCAAATTTCTCTTGCTGGCGGGATGGAAAGCTTATCTTCAGTACCTTACCTGGTCCGTAACATACGCTTTGAAACTGAGTTAAAGAAGCCTACCGACTTCGAAGACTTTCTGCGCAAGGGATACTTCGATTCTTACTGCAACATGCTTCTGCCTCAAACCGCTGATATTGTTGCTGCCAAGTTCGGCATAACCAGGCAGGAGGCTGATGAGTTTGCTCTCAGATCTCAGCAGAGATGGAAAAATGGTGAGATTATATCAGAATGGATGGAAAACTGTTTTGTGTAATTGAAGGTAGGGAAATAATGATTGAAAATACCAGCAGTCTTATTGCGTAATGAATTCGGCAAGGCAAAGGGCAAAGAGAAATGGACCAATCACATGAGAGATAAAAGACGCGATGTGGATTTCCGTCTATGTGATTGGTCGATTTTTCATACTCTTTGCCCTTTGCCTTGCCGAATTCATTACGCAATAAGGCTGCTGGATAACTGTTTTTTTAAGGGGAATCGAATATAATTTTTTAGATAAACTAGCACTCCGCCCGCGACTTCGTTCGCGTGCAGTTAGTGAAGGCGACCAAATTTAGGCTATTATTAAATCAATAGATAATTGGGTATCGTAGATAGACAGGGTTTATTGGATTGGGTCGATTAGTTAATTGACTTAAAGAATAATGAATTTTAGCCTACAGCCTATTTAGCCTACATTATAGCTTAGTTACCGCCACAAAATAAAACGCTTCCTT
The DNA here is from genome assembly GCA_947562075.1 of Orthosia gracilis. Lineage (NCBI taxonomy): Eukaryota > Metazoa > Arthropoda > Insecta > Lepidoptera > Noctuidae > Orthosia > Orthosia gracilis. The sequence goes on from OX387273.1 coordinate 23,946,192, forward strand.
AAAAACTAGATAACGAGTTTTAAACAACCCAAATATGTTATTTACTCTTTTCTTCTCTTTCTTATTGTTCGTTAAAGTTAGTCAGATTGCTCAGTAAGGTTCCACAAAAAAACCCTTGAACCCTATCTGGGGGGTAATTTTAAAAACTTTTTATGTAAATTTTGTTTATTAACTTTATCACCAAGGATATCCATTTTTCACACAAAAAAAATTGTCCTTTATTCACCTCCTTAATCATTGAATTGCCGAAAATTCCTGCTTGGTGCTCCCCTAGAACCCATGGAGGGTTCCAAGCAGGAATTACAAAAACAAAACCCTGTCCAGTAAGATTGTTATCTTGGGGTTAGTTTCGAAAAACTACTTACTCCTGTATCGTGGGTGCGTTTACAAACATTTAAACTCACATACACAAACACCTAGACAAGGAACAACTATCTGTAAGTCAAAAAAATATTTGATCCGTGCGGGAAACGCAGCGTAGCAGCCAATTGTGCCATTTCTAGTTAAATATCTACTTTCAGCGAATGCAAAGAGTCTATTCAACACGGAGCTGGTCTCAGTGCCAGTTAAAATCAAGAACCGTGAGGTTCTGATGACGATGGACGAGCAGCCACAACCTGGCATTACGTTGGAGAAACTCAGTAGACTGCAGCCAACGTTCCAAGGTGGAGTCAACACAGCAGGCAATTCTGCTGTGAGTTTGAAATCTTATAGAAAGAAAGAAAGTGTTTATTGTTTCTACAGAGAAACTTATTTATATGGACAATTGTCACATTGAAAGAAACTGACATGCCAATACATCAATTTATGCATATTGATTGTAAACAAAAAAAATAATCATCAAAATCGGTTCATAAACGCCGAAGTTATCCACGAACACACTTAAAAGAAGTCGGTTAAAAAAATATATACGGTCGAATTGAGAAACCTCCTCCTCTTTTTGTTTTTTTTGTTTAAAAAGTTTTTATCTTCTTCTTTTTTGTTTTGGTAGGTACTTCCAATTAACATGAAAATTATTTATAGCCAAAGTACATCTCATGACGATCCCAATAAGCCCAAACTCGACTAGGATACATTGTTTTTCGGAGTTCCAGTGGCTATTGTGGTCTTCTTCGTCAGTTTTAATTCATCAAATGATACTTTCCGAGTGCAAATTATTGCATTATCGATGAAAATACCAAAATCACTATATGTATGCCTATGATATTTGAGGAGTTCTCTCGATTTCTCTGGGACCCCATCATCAGATCCTGGTTTCCTTATCAAGGTACCACACTTGGGATATATCCTTTCCAACAAAAAAAGAATCATTAAAATCGGTTCATAAACGACGAAGTTATATATACGGTCGAATTGAGAAACCTCCTCCTTTTTGGGAAGTCGGTTAAAAACAGGAATAAATTGGGCGTATTCTATTGAAAAAATCAATAAATTGACATCTACGAGTACTTACCAAGCCTTCCAGATTAAGACTAAATTACCCATGTAAAATGAAAACATCAGCGAACTCTAAAAGAGAAATACATTTGTTTAGCCCAAACCTAGAGGCACACCACAAGTTTTCTGGACGAACAAGTCCAGTTCAGCAAAATGTCAAACAACGAATACAAAACCTATTGTTTTAAATACAGAATAGCCAAAAAGCATTGTAATAACTCGCACTTTTCCTCCCAGGGTATCAACGATGGTGCTGCAGCAATGATCTTAGCCAGCGACCAAGCTGTAAAGGACCATAATTTGAAGCCACTAGCACGTCTTGTAGGATGGTCACATGCAGCAGTGGATCCAGTTATGTTGGGCATTGCGGCTATACCCGCTGTGGAGACCATTCTCAAGAAAACTGGGCTGACAATAAATGACATGGATCTTGTTGAGGTACATTATAAAGACGTAGCTGTAGATGAGTAGCGACAATTCCTTAATTTTCATAGAGATTGGATATGCCTGGCATTGGTTGCCAGGCATCCTTAAAACACCGATATAGAAAAAAAACCGTTCAAGTGCAAACGGTACTAACGAATATGCGGTTGCAGACTGAATATCCTAAGTAAAAAGTCATAATTCGAGGTTTGGCTCTCGCCTAAATCCTCCTCCAATATTGGACCAATTTAAAAGTTATTCCATAAACCGAAAAAAAACTTTTTACAACAAAAACTGTGGGCGCAGCGGGAAAAAGGCAGTAGTTAGGTACTTACGGGTGCAGGATTGGAGCTTTGAATAATAATGTCCTTCGATAGTTTTAGCAGTGGAGTTTTCACTATAGTTGAATGCTGGTAAGCCACCCACAGAGTCTGTTTGTCACACACAACACTTATATTTGAGTTTTCATTGAGAGCGAGAGGAACGGGAGCGCACACGCGTTACCGGAGTTGCGATTTTTTGACAACTGAACAGCGGAATGACCTAGGAAGTAGGAATGGGGGGTGCGCGGGAGTTAAGGATTGGTCCCCTCGTGTATTTGATTGAATGATGTGAAATGAATGTAAGTGTTGCTATTTTAATAATTTGAGTACGTGAGTAAATATTTATAATATTTAATTTATATTTTTAATATGGCGCAGACAACTCCCCCGGACTAGAGGTTTCCTCTAAACAATTTAAGAATTAAGATATTAAAAGAGAATAAGAGTAGTAATATTAAAAAAATATTGAGTAATATTAAATTTACTGCGAAGGTAACGGACAAATCCGAACTACTGGCCTTATATATGAACCAGTCGCGGTTTTTACTTTAACTGTTCTTATAATTTTGTCCTTTCCAGGATAAACTACATCTACTATCCCTAGAGGCCAACTAAGAGGATGAGAGTGATTGTCTTTAATTACGACAATAGTACCTAACTCGATAGGTTTTGAGGAAGAGTTCCATTTTTCTCTTTCTTGCAAAGACGTAAGATATTCTTTATTCCAGCGTTGCCAAAATGAATGCGTTATTTTATTGAGTAATTGATAGCGTGATAAGCGATTATCAGCGATGTCGGTAACATCTTCAACGGGTAAGAATTTGAGTGGAGTTATGTTTAAAAAATGATTAGGCGTTAATGCGGTAATATCGGAAGGATCCGAATTCAAGACACATAGAGGTCGGCTATTTAGCAAGTTTTCGATTTGAACAAGCACAGTACTAAATTCTTCGTAAGTGAGTATTTGAGATCCTATGACTTTGTAAAGATGAGTTTTGACACAACGAACACTTATTTCGCTGAGTCCGTTAAAATGCGGACCATAAGGCGGACTATGCTTAAATTGTACGCGATGCTCAGACAATAACTGTTGACTAATATAATTAATATGCGATTTAGACTGTATGAGAGAGTAAATTTCATTGAGTTTACGTTTTGCTCCAATAAAATTGGTACCTCCATCGCTATATATTAGCGAAACAGGACCTCTGCGAGATATAAAGCGCTTAAAAGCGGCGAGAAATAAATCAGAACTAAGATCAGAAACAAGTTCCAAGTTTAATGCTTTAGTCGTTAAACATACAAATAAACAAATATAAGCCCTTTGGCTTTTGATTCCACGTTTGCGAATATGAGTTATGAAAAAAGGACCAGCGTAGTCAACAGCGGTGTGAACAAATGGTTTCACGTCTGAAACTCGAAAAGCGGGCAGATCACCCATTGGAGGGTAAGTATTTTTTGGATTGAGTCTAAAACACTTGTTACATTTGTGAACTATTTGTCTTACTAAATTTCTAGCAGAAATTATCCAAAATTTTTGTCTTATCATAGATAATAAAAGAGCGGGACCTGTATGAAGATTAACGATATGATAATAACCAATTATGAGGTTAGTTACGCGATCTTTTTGCGGTAGTAATATCGGATGCTTTTGGCCGTAATCGAGTTGAGAGTGAGTTAATCTTCCACCTACTCGTAAGATATTAGAAGAGTCGATAAATGGATTAAGCTTTAAGACTTTTTTATTTATTGGTTTATTTAATTTTAAGTTGACCATATCTTCCGAAAAGTGTAAATTTTGGACATATTTTATGAGATATAATTCAGCGGTATCTAAATCTGAGACTGTGATAGATCCATGAGATTTAAGACGTTTAGAAAAGCGTAGAATAAATACTACGATGCGAATTAAAAGAAAAATTTTGAGTAACTAGAGACGCGATCAATTAATTCTTGAATAGGACGAGTAGTTTCAGGTTGAATGACCTTAGCGGATAGAGTAGTAGTTTTCATTTCCATGAATTCCGAATTATTAGAATTAATTTCAAATGTTTTAATAGGCCATTGCCATATGGGAGATGAGAACCAATGAGGAGCGTTAAACCAAAATTCTAGTTTTGAATGTAATTTCGGCGTTATAGGGCGAGAAACAATATCAGCGGGGTTCTCTTGTCCATTAATATGAAACCAATGTTTAGCGGGTAATTTAGAATTTATTTCCGTTATCCGATTTGCGACAAATGTATGAAATTTATATGCGGGTGAGTGTATCCACGTTAGTGTTACGGTTGAGTCAGAGAATGCGTAAATTTTGTCAATTTGACAGCGTTTGCTTAGAGTATCTTTTACAGCGGTGAGAAGATTAGCTAATAAGAGTGCAGCGCATAGTTCCAAGCGAGCCAGCGGCATTTTATTGAGTGAAGCGATGCGTGATTTCGAGGTGAGTAGAGTAACAGATCCGTGATCTATATCATTAGCGCTAACCCTTAAATATACGGCTGCACCATAGCAGCGCTCACTAGCGTCTGCGAAACCGAGGAGTGTCACGTGAGTATCCGAAGTTATACCTACATGACGCGGGATTTTAATTTGTTCGAGATAAGTGAGTTCGTTGTGGAATTGATTCCACTTATTCTCAATATGCGTAGGTACTGGACTATCCCAGTCAAGTTCATGTTTCCAACATTCTTGAACGAGTAACTTCATAAATGCTGTCACGGGAGCGATAAGATCTAACGGGTCGAAAAGACGAGCGGTTGCGGAGAGAATTGTGCGTTTTGTGCATATGAGAGAAATAGCGTTAATTTTAAATTGAAAGGTGTCTTCTACAGGATTCCACTGCATACCTACAATTTTCACGTTTGAATTAGCGTCTGTGTCGAAATTAATATTTTGTGGATTTTTATGCGAAGCGGAGATTTTATCCATTAATTGAGAACTATTTGAGACCCATTTTATAAGATTGAAACCTCCGGACTTAAACATAGCGATCATTTCGCGGTGAGTTTTTTCGGCTTTATCAACTCCATCTAATGAACATATATAATCGTCCATATACATATGATTTTCCGCCTCGTATGCGGCTAGTGGGTGATCTTTATTTTCAGCAGCAAGTTGGCGAATCACCCTCATAGCCAAGTATGGCGAACTTGAAACACCAAAAGAAACCCTATTGAATTCGTAAGTTTCTAGTTTACTAGCGTTATCGAACCTATATAAAATGCGTTGAAGGGCGTGATGTTTAGAGTCGAGTTTTAATTGATAATACATCTTCTCGATGTCAGCTGCAACAGCGACGGAGAACATGCGTAAATTTATGAGTAAGTCAAATATGTTACTTTGTAAATTAGGACCAATATATAAAATGTCATTAAGAGATTTACCTGATGAAGTTTTACAACTAGCATCAAGTACTATGCGTATTTTAGACGACTGTTTATCGGGGCGATAAACAGCGTGATGCGGAATATAATAATGCGGAATTTCAAAGGAGGGATTATCAACTTTGGACAGATATCCTTGATCTATGTAGTCTTGAATAGTGGCGTTATAATTTTTACGAATATCGGGATGCGAATCTCATTTCTTTTCTAAATTAATGAGACGTCGGTGAGCAATAGCGTAAGAATTTCCTAATTCAGAATATGGAGTTTTAAACGGTAACTGTACAGTATATCTGCCAGTACCATCACGTGATTGCGTAGCGTTAAAGATAAGGTCACAGGCCTTATCATCAGGGCTCCTGTGAACTTTATCAGGGACGTTTTCTAATTCCCAAAAGCGTTGAGTGAGAGTTTCAAGTGAGTTAGATGCGGTAGCGCAGAAAAAAGATTTATTATTATAGTTATTATTATTTTTGAAGATAGGAGTGCGAGTATCTAAGCGTTTGTCACAATCTGCCCTACCCATGGCAATGTAATCTAGTGTAGTCTGTACAGCGACGACCGATGAACCGGGTATTGTAACCTTTCCACTTCCTAATAGGAACGGGAATAACTCGTTGCCAATTAGACAATCGATCTCGGCCGGTAAATGGAATGCATCATCAGCCATACATAGGTAAGTTGCGTAAGTGAATTAGTTTTGACGTATCTATAGGTAGACTAGGTAAGCCGTCGGTAATATTTTCTATTACGCGAGCATGGATAATATACGAGCAGCGTGAATCAAAGCGGGAAAAACTTTTAAATTTCGTAAATCCAATAGCAGATATTTTAGATTGGCCTATACCAAGAATGGTTGAGTTATCGGGAGTAATGACTAAATTAAGGCGTTCACAACACGACTTTGTAATAGAATTACTCATTGAACCTGTATCTAGAAACACGCGAACCTTATTTGGATTCTTATTTTTATAAACGTATACAGAAGCAGTAGGTAATAAAACTGTAGTACTATTACTATCGATATTACAAGTAGAAGCGGTCATTGATAACGCAAGATCATTTAAATTTTGGCGCGCAAACTTATCAGCGGCGGCGGCGACCGAAGAAACATTCGACACGATCGCGGCAGGCAGAGCAGAGCGGTAGTCAGAGAGCGGCGCGGGGCGCGGGCTGCGTGTTGACACACTGATAGTTCAGCGGCGGTGCGTTAGGTTCGACTTCCGATCGCGGGGACATCGGTTTGGTTTTGAAAATATTATAAAAGTTTTCTACATGTAAGAGCGTATGATGTTTGCGTTGACATGTGGAACAAGTATTTATTGATTTACAGAATTTAGTATCATGAAATCCTAGGCAATTACGACAGAAACGATGTTTATTTATTAGTTCAAATCTAGTACGCGGGTCTTGATTAACAAAAAATGAACATTTATATAGAGGATGCGAGTTAGGATCATTAAGCTCGAGTAGTTTTAGAATTTGATGTATTATTATTATAATTATTTGAGGAGCGTTGAGTCAAAAAAGGTTTTGTATTTGAGCTAGGATTACGTAGCGTTTGTATTTTACTTTGTTCTTTAATAAATTTAGAAAGATGATTGAATGTAGGTATTTGAATATGTCTATGCGATTGCTCGAACAAGTTCACTACCTCCTTATCGAGTTTAGTAAGTGCGACGTGAGTAATAATAAAATCTGAGAGATCGTCAATATTTAAACGGCGTAAAGCGGCTTCTGCAGAGTAAAATTGTTCGAGGAATGTATCGATAGATTGATTTGGTTTATAGTTAATTATTTGTTGTACGTAAATGGAAGCTTGTACTCGAGTATCTTGGTATTTTTCTAATAGATAATTCCAAATTATAAGATAATTATTGGCGGTAGGTATAATACCTGAACAAACGGTTAATGCTTTGCCGGACAAAGAACCTATTAAATATTTAACTTTTTCGGCGTCTGAGAGATGCAGATTATCGTGGATAAGACTTTTAAAGTTCTCGTAAAATGGCGACCAATTATATGGCGATCCATCAAACGAAACTAACTTAAGGGGCGGTAACTTGCGGTTTAACAAATCATATTTATGAGAGTTATCTTGAGTGTTTTTAATAGAATTATTTTGTGTGAGTGTGGATGCTGTATGTTTTACGTAACAATACAGTTCGTCAAAGGATTGTAAGGCGGCGTAGTTCGGTTTTGCGGATGGATCATTTCCTAATCGAGCCATAACACACGAGTCCAGAGTATCCATGAAATTTGATCGTATAATATCTACCGATTGAATGCGTGCTAGAAATTGCGATTGAAATGTTGGATCGGAAACCTTAGGCTAAGATCGTATATATTCTGCATAATCTGGTAAAGATTCTCCATCTTAGCTTCGAGAAGAGATAGTTTTGAGTAAACCTCGTGTTCATCATCACTGGCTGTCTTCTTTTTTGGTTGTCTTGTTGACGCCATTTTGAGAATAGGTATCTAGTAATAATATAACGTGCGTGGATGCGTTAAATGTTTTTAAATGCGTGAAATAAGCGTTAAATATATATGCGGATATCAAAATATGAATAAACAAATAATTAAATATCTAAAAGAGTGTGCGTTGGATGTGATTTAGCGAGGTTGCTGATGCGGTGCGAAATGCGACAATGGCTGCCATAATTTCGAAATAATAATTGTGTGAGGAAAGCGTTTGCGTATTGTGTGTGGTTAGATGAGTGATTGAGAGAGTATATTATGTTTTTTATTCGGCGAGAGGGACCAGAACTTGTGGGCGCAGCGGGAAAAAGGCAGTAGGTAGGTACTTACGGGTGCAGGATTGGAGCTTTGAATAATAATGTCCTTCGATAGTTTTAGCAGTGGAGTTTTCACTATAGTTGAATGCTGGTAAGCCACCCACAGAGTCTGTTTGTCACACACAACACTTATATTTGAGTTTTCTTTGAGAGCGAGAGGAACGGGAGCGCACACGCGTTACCGGAGTTGCGATTTTTTGACAACTGAACAGCGGAATGACCTAGGAAGTAGGAATGGGGGGTGCGCGGGAGTTAAGGATTGGTCCTCGTGTATTTGATTGAATGATGTGAAATGAATGTAAGTGTTGCTATTTTAATAATTTGAGTACGTGAGTAAATATTTATAATATTTAATTTATATTTTTAATATGGCGCAGACAAATACTACCGACTTCCAAATAAGAAAACTACAAAGTGAAAAGTAACTTTATTCTTGGAAGTCGGTGTCCATAACGTAAAAAATTGGTACCTACCAAAGACAAGTTTTTCTTTTTTGATGATACCTACATTATCTTTAGAAGCACTAGAACCCTCAGAAATGCTGAAAATTGCGCTGTCAACAGAGGCCTTAGTGTACAAATTTGACAACTACAAATGAAAAATATAGAAGCAAAACATAATTGTATAACTTTTTATTAATTTTATGGAATATCTTTTAAATTTGTTCAATACTGGAGGAAAAAGGCGAGAGCTAAACCTCGGATGCTGCTCGCATTTCCTCTTAAATCAAGAACTAGTATTTATAAGATAAAATAAATGAGGTATACTGTACTCTTAACTCTTTATAGTGGTAATCACTTTCCAGATCCATGAAATATTCGCAGCAACAGCTCTAGTTTGTGCCAGAGAACTGGCAGTAGATGACGACAAACTGAACGTCAATGGAGGCGCAATCGCCATTGGACACCCATCCGGCGCATCCGGGGCCAGGATAATGACACACCTCACATATGAGCTCAGGTATGGAATAGCATAGCATATCAATAGGTACGGCATGCTAGCATTTCTGCAGGGCTGCAGACTTAGGATTACTCTGAGCTTTTTTTTAAGCTTGACGGTTTTTTCCATCTGTGAAAGGAACAGGATAAAAGTCGATATTTTTTACAGAATCTTAAATCATCTGACCAGATGATTGACAGCGACTGGAGTGGAGGGTCTTAAGCGTATTAGAGATCTTCAGCCTGAAGCGCTAACATCCCTATCTCAAGAGCTTGTAAGATATATTAGCTTTAGAAAAATAATGAGGACGACTGTTGCAAAAACTGCTACAGGCGCGATACCACTCTAAAACTGAATTTACAACGATCGAGCCGGTAGTTTCAAGTTTCGCTTATTGTATGCCTTGTTTGTTTCAGACGTCGTGGTCTAAGAAGAGCCCTAGCATCAGCTAGTATCGCCGGTGGGCAAGGCATAGCTATGATCATCGAAACTGTTTGATACGGGCAACTGACAGAAACCCAAAGGAACATCGTGCATCTTGCATCATGAATTCTGACATTAAGGCCTTAAGCAGCCACATAAAAAAGCCTAATCGTTACTGCCCGCTCTTTGATTAATTTGAATAAAAAATAACTAATTTTAATAAAAAAGTAACTAATTCAAAAAGCACTTGACTTTTTTTTCACCATTAGATTAATAAACACTGACATCGCATGGTCATCATCAAATGCCAACAGTACTTACATATATGGATAATGGTATGTGTTTGATAATGTGTGTGTGTATTTGAACGATGCCGATAGGAATTAAATGTTGTATATTATTTTATTTACACAGCGACCACACAGCCCCTAGACGTCTAATAACAGGCAAGTGATGTCTGTCAACTCATATGACTAAAAGATCATATACAGGTCGCGCGGTGGTTTATGATCGCTCGGCAAAAGTGGAAAGGGCATGCGCAGTGTTCAATTTTAAGGTCTATTTGAAGACGTGCGGAGTGAGGGGGGTGGGTGTGCGCCGATGGCGACTCGCTATTGGTAGGTTAGTCGCTCTTCATTTCCCGCGCTGCGTTCATGCGTCTCGCGCTTCTACTATTGCGTACAGCTTGTGTTATCCTATTACGAATACGTAGTGGTAAAAAATGGTTAAAAATTAAATTTTAAAACGGCAAGCTAGTAAAATGATTTACGACGTGAATTGTTACGTTAAAAAAGAAACAAATGAAATCGTGGGTAAGTTAAAGCAGGTTAAAAATACAACTGCAGCAGCTACAATATCATTGCAGAAAAAATTGGCCACACCTATACAACGCTTACACCTGTTTGCAAATAGAACAACGAATGCCTCTGATAAGTCCGTATTAATTGAAATCTGCAATACATTAGAACAAATTTGAGAAGAAACTGCGGAAACTGGCACAACAAATGAAAATATTTTACAACAAGTTATGAGTAACTTGAACAGGAACAAAAAAGAACAGCACTGGCAACAAATACATCTGTGATAAACGTCAGGAGAATTACCACACAGGCCGCAAATGCCGAGTTTTTGACGGTGTTTAGAACTCCTGGAAAGAAAAGACCGCGCGCAAAACCAATAACGGGTATTGATAATTTTGACCAAGGAGTCATAAAAAGATGTATTCATAACTTTCACTTAACTAACAAAGAAATTCCCACATTTGAAAAACTAAGACAAAAGTTACAGGAAGATATAAACTTTCAAGGCTCTAAAATTAGTCTTCGGCAGATTATTAAAGAATTGGGGTTTAAATGGAAAAAGACCGAAAATAACAGGAAGGTTTTGATAGAAACTACAAACATCCGACTCAAACGAATCGAGTACTTACCTAAAAAAATAAAAAAAAATATCGTGAAGAAGGACGAACAATAATTTACACTGATGAATCGTACGTGGATTCATCACACTCGAATCCCAAAGCTTGGACGGATGGCTCAACGAAGGGCCTTAAAACGCCTATTTCTAAAGGACAACGTGTGGTCATCGTACATGCTGGATCCGAGGCGGGCTTTGTCCCAAATGCGTTGCTCACTTTTAAAGCTGGAGGCAAATCAGGAGACTACCACGACAACATGAATTACGAGAACTACGAAAAATGGTTGAAAACCCAACTTATTCCTAATATTCCACCCAATTCTGTTGTAGTGGTTGATAACGCTTCCTATCATAATAAGCAGTATGACATTGTACCCACATCAAACACCAGAAAAGCAGATATGCAAGCCTGGCTGTCCGAAAAAGGTGTAGAATACGATGATGAAATGTTAAAACCACAATTGTATCAGTTAATAAAAACACACAAAGAACAATTTAAAACGTTTTCTATTGACAAGATTTTGGCTGAACACAATCACAACATTCTGAGACTGCCTCCGTATCCCCCTGATCACAACCCCATCGAAATGGCATGGTCTATGATTAAGCAGTATGTGGGTAGCAAAAACGTAAAATGGAATAATAATAATGCTATTGAGCTTGTCAAAGAATTATAATGGGAGCAAGAGAGTGGGAGATCTTGTGTAATAAAACCAAATCTGTAGAAGAAGAATACGCAAAAAGTGACCACATCATAGATCTTATGACAGAACAATTTATTAGTCGTGTTACTGATGACAGCTCCGACAGTGAAGAGAGTGATGATGATGACTCCGAAATGTCTGACGACAACGAAGTGCCCTTACGTTCGTGCTTCCATCCTCAACCTTCTACTTCAACATCCCAAGATCAATTAATGGAAGGAATATCACCACTGCCGGGTGAATAATTTTCCTGTGATTTTACATATTAAATATAATATAATAACTATTTACTTTTGTTTTTTTTGTTTTTTCTGAATTTACCTACTTGCAAGATAAATTACAAGCAAAAACTAGTGTTATCATGTTAAGTTACTAAAGTTCAAAAATACGAAATAAAAAATAATTAATAATACACAAAGAATTTCTATGCGCGATTGTACACATGCGCCGATTGCCCCCACTACTTTCCTCGAGCGATCTTAAATCACCGCGCGACCTGGGGGGTGACCATAAGTTGCCGTAAAAATGTCATAACATTTCATTGATAAGTTAATAGTTACATAAACATAATTAGATTTATTTTCTGATAATATTTATCGGAATTCATATTATACTGGTCATGTTTGTAGGTTAAAACGCCCACCGCATGTTTGCGTCTCTTTCTTTTTAAAGTATTTTTTTCGCTATCTCTTCTCCTCTATAATTTCGTAAACAAAACTAGTGATGTACCATATCCTATGACCAAATCTGTTATCGATAGAACTAGAAACCTTACAAATAAAGACACTAAATTGAATAGTTTATTAATTATGAAACGATTATTTGATTACGTTTTTTACTAATATTTAATATTACTATATTCAAGAACCAACAACCGAAAATAAGTGTGTTACGTTTAGAAATTTGATATTTTTTTTAGTTTTAACATTTTATGTTATTACTAAAATGTTAAAACGCCATATAATTAATATTAAAAAAGGTAATATTAATAAAAAAAGTACAAATTCTATTTATAAAAATATCGATACTTGCCTGGTTTTATCGTATGCGTAAGGGACCAATCAGAGCGCAGTCGTCGCATTCCTCGTTCCTCAGCTAGTTGACAGAATTGTTTTGATGTATAAGATCAGGCATCAGGCGTCAAGTGGCTATGTGGTCGATATATTTACATAGATAAAAGTATCATCATTATCATTTCAGCCGAAAGACGTCCACTGCTGGACATAGGCCTCCCCCAAACGTGGCCACATTGACCGGTCCCGTGCGGACCGCATCCTGCGGATCAAAACGCTACCCCATGGAACTCCGACCAAAATTGTATAATATCTACTTGACCTATTTGTATATACCCCTTTCAGTAGGTATCTAATACGACTCAGCTGGGCGGCGCGGCGTTCGGGAAGTTGCGTGATATCTTCTCGTCCAATTTACCGCAGTGTCTCAAGACAAAAGTCTATGACCAGTGTGTGTGTTGCCACACACAGTGATGGGACCGAGATGTGGTCGCTCACAATGGGCCTTATCAGAAAGCTTAAAGTCACCCAAAAGGGCAATACAGAGGGCTATGCTCGGAGTTTCCTTGCGTCATCACGTCAGAAATGAGGATATCCGCAGGAGAACCAAAGTTACCGACATAGCCCGAAGAATTGCCTAACTTAAGTGGCAGTGCGCAGGGCACTTTGCTCGCAGAACGGATGGCCGATGGATCCGAAAAGTTCTGAAATAGCGATCGCGAACCGGAAGACGATACGTTGGGAGGCCTCCCACTTGGTGGACCGATGATCTGGTTAAGGTTGCGGGAAGGCGCTGGATGCGAGACGCACGGGGTCGTTCAATGTGGCGACGCCGGGGGGAGACCTATGTCCAGCAGTGGACGTCTTTCAGCTGCAATGATAATGATGATGAGGTATCTTAATCTTAATTAATATATTCCAATTGCACTGCGTGGATTTCTGGAAATGCCTGTACCTACAGGCAAACTGCTTAACTGAAACCGTTGCTGAGGTAGCAAGAGAGATGTTGACGACTCCCATACGTGACTTTTCGACTGACAGGTCACTACAACTGCGGCGACACTAATTTCGCCTATGTAACTATTATGTTGCATGACGTTTTAATAAATAAATACACTCCTTCCATAGAAATAATTATATCTATGACTCCTTCCGTACCGGGCAGCTACCCCAGAGTGGTCCCAGTTAAGCGGTCCTGTCTATAGTTACCCATAACTTTATTACAGACCAAGAAACGGGCCGCCTTTTTACCCGACTACGGCGAAGCAAAAGGGAGGGTTATGTTTTTGACCGGTATGTGTGTATGTATGTTCATCTGTTCCATCATAACTTCTAAGCTACTTATCATAATTTGACAAATGAGGTGTCGTTGGAAGCGCGCTGTTTGTCCACTGGTATAAGGCTATGTGACGTCACATTAAATTGAATATGGCGCCCTCTATGGGGCACGAAGTCAAGAATATTTTTTTTTCTTCCCACCCCATGCTGTGTGGTATCATTGAATAAGGATTTTAAAATGAAGGTAGGGTTTCGTACATCATATTGTCAAGTATACCGTTTGCGAGACATATCCCGTCAGTCATGAAAATGAATTGTGTACCCGACTACGGCGTCGCAAAGTATTTGTTGATCGATAGGTTTTTATGCATTTATGTTCATTTGTTCCCTCAGGCTCTGAAAAACCCCAAAATACTTAAAATAAAAATAAGTTCAAAAACTAAAACCCGATTACTGAAAAATTATGCTGTAAAAAGTATGAAACAAGAAAATATGCCCGTAAATTTACCGTGGTCGCATGTAACTATGCAGAATGTCTTGTTTTGTTACGGTAGGTGGCATACGACCACGGATAATTTACGGGAAAATTTGAGAGCATGATTTTTCAGTAGTCGGGTTTTAGTTTTTGAACTTATTTAAAAAAAAACATTATTTTATTGTGAATTTCTTTTATCAATATTTCCGAAAGTTGTATATTAAATTATTTCCATTAGGTTTTATTACAGAGTAAACTTCAAATAAAAAATCAATAGTAGTGCACTTGTAGTGCAACATTTGCAGAGAGCAGCAATGGCAGTTGCGGCGAAAAAAGGTTAGTAAGACATTATGTCGTGCTGGAGGTAGTGGGTTGAAATCCGGGCAAGTACCGATGTGACATTTTGAATTCATATGGAGGTACTTTCTAAGTTTATCTTGGACGTCGCTGACAACGGTGAAGGAAATTTTATTAAAAAATTATTACACATTTTTTATTAAAACAAAATTAATTAAAAGTAAAAATCTTTTCAAAACAAGCTTTAAATTAACTAAAAACCGGCCAAATGCGAGTCAGACTCGCGCACGGTGTTCCGTACCATTATCGCAGCAAACGGCAAAAAAGTTCCGTTTGGTGTGTGGGAGCCCCACTTAAATATTTATTTTGTTCTGTTTTTAGTATTTGTTGTTATAGCGGCAACAGAAGTACATCATCTGTGAAAAATTCAACTGTCTAGCTACTACGGTTGATAAGATACAGCCTGGTGACTGATATACATACAGACATACGGACCGTGGAGTATTAGTAATAGGGTCCCGTTTTTACCCTCAGGGTAAAGAACCCTAAAATATACGAAATGTACGTAATATATGTACGGTTTATATCAGTTACATTTCGGGGAGTGTGCGTTGGAATTGCATGAACTGATTCCTCCTAGCCCGTTCCATCATCGGACTACAAGACGTACGACGATGCGTCATCGGTACATGGTGGACATCCCACCCATACGCACTAATCGTTTTGGGAATACTTTTATTATGCGCACAGCAAAAGAGTGGAATTCCCTGCCGGAGTCTGTATTTCCCGATAGCTACAACCTGGGAGTCTTTAAGTCAAGAGTGAATAGGTTACTTCTAGGCAAGCGTGCCCCATCGTCGACCACATCATCGCTTACTTACCATCAGGTGAGATAGTGGTCAAGTGCAAGCCTATAACGAATTAAAAAAAAAACATTCAATGAGCCCAAACACGACGGTGCTATTTTGTCTGGTGGAGTTGCTATGGCCACCTCCATCATGGGACCAGCTCTATAGTACCATTTTATTTAAATGTTTTCCAAGTCTCAAAACTACACCAAGTTTCTGTTTAAGAAAATGTCAGGAAGTGCTTGAAAAACGGATTAAGGTTGTCGGATACACATACGAGGTTATTTGGAGCTTGTAAAAATGACAATTTTTAGTAAAAAAATCCAATTTTATTAAAAGATACTACTAATACTATACTAATACTATACTATTACTAATTTTAATAAAAAATGGTACTTATTGTCAAAAATCATGTTTTCCCTCAGTAATACGTTTGTAAAAACTCACATCTATCATCGTTCTCAGGTGATGTCTAAGAGTGCTATTCCACCAAAGACGCGCCAGGAGATGCTCCAGAATTCTAGCTAAGCTCTTAAAATATATAAGTAAGGGTATAATTTAGACGGTCATCAAAAATATTTTTAAGACTCTAAGCTTAGGCACCAAATAAAATAATTGGTTCCCAAAATGGATCAACGGTCACCAAATTCTATCCAACTCAAAGATTAATATACCGGGTGTATTCGTGTTTTTAACGAATTAGTCCAAGAGCGAGCGAAGCGAGCTCAGGAGCTTAGGGCACCCCGACACGGACAGGTTAGGTTCGAACGAGATGACGGGAGCCGAAGTGAGCGAGCAAAGCGAGCGAACTCGGCTCCCGTCATCTCGTTCGTGTTAGGTTACTTTAGACCCTGCGGACGGAAATAGGAGCCCCGCGCAGCGGGGCTCCGTCGACTTTAAAGGCGTCCATATATTTTTTTGGCAGTCAATAATACGAAAAAATGGATTTATTTCATAATATTTTAGGAAACGTTATTTGGTGACCATTTATCCATTTTGGTAACCGTTTAGAATTTTTTTGGTAGTAAAATAGGTACTTTTTTGGGCGGTGTTTAAACACAAGCCTATAAGTAATATGAATGTTTCCACGAACGCACGAGGATGCTTAGCAAAACTGTGAAACGGTGTGTAGCTAAATGGTGCAGTGTGCAGACATCCCCTGTCCGAATCCCTGGCACAAAACCCTCCCACGAATATCTCTGGCTTCTTTGGTTTCTTTCAATTTAGACGTTTGTTGTCGGAGTGTTGCGGCGCCGCAGCGGTGCAGCACCTGTAGCCAAATTGACAATCTACAATCGATAACGCTAGTAGAAAACGAAACAATGTATGGGAATGACACATCTGAACGTTAAGTCACGTGGTCAGAACAAACAAATAGAAGGCTCCAACGATTGTAGAAAGATATTCGATACGAAACGTTTGTAACTTGGCCGGCGTCGTACCGGTACTGCGCACGACTGTGATATTTTTAACCGACTTACCAAAAAGGAGGCGGTTCTATGTTCGACTTCTTGTAAGTTTTTATTTTTTTTTGTGTTTGTTCACCGATATCTCCGTCAATTGTGGACCGATTTTGAAAATTCTTTTTTGTTTGTTAGAGTATGTTTCGAAATTGGTCCCATTTTAATTTGGTGAACATCTGATGAAGAACTTCGGAGATATGCAGCAGAACTCTTCAATAAATGACGGCAAATCTCTCGGGATTGCTGCAACCGCATGTCTGTTTATTGTTTATACCATTTCATAACATAACATCACGCCAGTACGCTCTAAAGGGGTACACAGATGTGTACAGTTCACCTTAATACACTCTCATTTCACCGGTTATGATCAAATTTCATGGCATTCGGATAATCTATTCTGGCATTATAAGTACCTCACTAAAGGCAAGTTGCTTAATAGGTACAACTAAAAAGTGAAAAATAAAAAATCTTTTTTACAAAAAAAATACTACCGACTTCCAACTAAAAACACTACAAAGCGAATAAAAAATCTTTTTTACAAAAAAAATACTACCGACTTCCAACTAAAAACACTACAAAGTGAAAAATAACTTTCTTTTTCGAAGTCGGTGTCTTTGGTAGGTACCAATTTTTTTCGTTATGGACACCGACTTCGAAAAAGAAAGTTATTTTTCACTTTGTAGTGTTTTTAGTTGGAAGTCGGTAGTATTTTTTTTGTAAAAAAGATTTTTTATTTTTCACTTTTTAGTTGTACCTATTAAGCAACTTGCTTTAGTGAGGTAGTAATGCCAGAATAGATTAACTGAATGCCATAAAACTTGATCATAACCTGTGAAATGAAAGTGTTTCAAGGTGAACTGTACACATCTGTGTACCCCTTTAGAGCGTACTGGCGTGATGTTATGTTATGAAATGGTATAAACAATAATAAGACATGCGGTTGCAGCAATCCCGAGAGATTTGCCTTCATTTATTGAAGAGTTCTGCTGTATATCTCCGAAGTTCTTCATCAGATCTTCACTAAATTAAAATGGGACCAATTTCGAAACATACTCTAAAAATCAAAAAAAGAATTTTCAAAATCGGTCCACAATTGACGGAGATATCGGTGAACATACACAAAAAAAAAAAAAAAAAAAAAAACAAGCATGAAGTCGAACATAGAACCTCCTCCTTTTTGGGAAGTCGGTTAAAAATAACTTTATTTTTCGAAGTCGGTGTCCATAACGAAAAAAATTGGTACCTACCAAAGACACCGACTTCGAAAAAGAAAGTTATTTTTCACTTTGTAGTGTTTTTAGTTGGAAGTCGGTAGGATTTTTTTCATAAATTTTATACACTTGCCCCCCTAGCCAAGTTAAAACGTTTACAAACGCCACGACCCGAAGGGTCCAAACGGAACCCTAAAAATGAAGGGATCCTTTTGGTAGATATTTTCTCGCTTCATAGTGCATCTTTATTGGAAAATTACCCTAATGGTATTTTAGTCCTGCGAGGTAACCAGAGGCCATACCGCTGCACATTTGTCACCTGTCACCCTTTGTTATAGGTAGAAGCTCAGTCAGTATGAAGTCATAATATAATTTTGTCAGATATTACTTTATAGGTCAGATACCTACCTACAAGGATTGCAGTATTCACTATTGTAAGTTAACGCCAAAGACCTTATACTTCTTACTACAAAATACTTATAAGGTCTTTGGTTAACGCACATGTAAGGTCTTTGGTTAACGCACATGTAAGGTCTTTGGTTAACGCACATGTAAGGTCTTTGGTTAACGCACATGCATTACAGTCTTCAGTTCTCGCCCTTATTCTAAGTTTGTAACACACGCGGCCTTCCTTCTACCGCTTTTGTTTGTATTTTTATAATTTTGAACTAATAATATTTAAGTGGGTGGATTAAGATATTTTGATTATTATTAAAATTAAACTATGCAGGGTACCTACCTACCTAGTGAATAACAATGACAATAAAATGAGGATACAAAACAAAGGGTAGCCTATTTTGCAATCCTAATTCTTGAAGATATTTTATTATTTTACTTTCATTTGCTCCTTTCTAAATTCTGGAATCTTTAGTTACTTAGTTTAACGTTTGCTGAATGAACGAAATATGGTAGTCGCAGTAAAAAAAGGTAAGTTCATTTCAGTTCTTTTTACTCGACTACGATGATGCTAAAACGTCAAAAACATAACCCCCCCTTATGTTTTTTTGACGTGTATGTATGTTCAGCAGTGCTACCAACTTAGCGCTTTCAGCGCCACATCTAGCACCTTTTTTGTTCAATAGCACGTTCTAGCGCCTAGCGCTAAATCTAGCGCTTTTTGAAAATTTTGACTTAATTTTTTTTAAAGTACCTGCGCAAACTATCAACTTCCCAACGACGTGTTGAGGAAAATTTCATCCACAGATAACTATAAATTAATGTCCAAAACTGATCAAGACCAACCATATATTTAGGCGGCAGAAGCAATTGTAGTAGAACTAGACAATGATGAATTAATTTAATTCCTTTTATTTTATAAAATAATTATATAACACGTTATTATTTTATTTTATTATTACTAAACAAGTACTATAATGCATGTAACTCTATGACAAATTTTAATTCATAAAAAATACGTTTATATATCCCTGTCTCAAATTATTGGGCGTTTTGTTTGAATTTGGCGCCGAATATAGCGATTTTTTGACAGCGACCATTTATCGCTTTCTAGAGCCTTTTTGAAAGATTTAATTGCGCGTTTTTACTCGACTACGGCGAAACAAAAGGAAGGGTTATGTTTTTGACCGGTATGTATGTATGTATTCATCCGTTCCCTTATAACTTCTAAACTACATATCATAATTTGACAAATGAGGTGTTGTTGGATGCGTCTTGTTTGTCCGCTGGTCATAGGCTATTGTGACATTAAATTGATTATGGTGCACCCCAGGGACATGAAGTCAAGACAAAAACAAAGGGTTTGGTACTTCTTATTTTTGTCAAGCATACCGTTTGCGAGATATGAAAAATCAGTAGTCGGGTTTAAGTTCCTGTAGATCCTGATTTCATTGTCATGGTACCCTTAGGATATCTGCTTTCCAACAAAAAAAAATCATCAAAATTGGTTCTTAAACGACGAAGTTATCCGCAAACACACATAAAAAAAAATATATATACATGGTCGAATTGAGAAACCTCCGCCTTTTTGGGAAGTCGGTTAATAATGAAATAGGTAGGAAAAACCTTTTTTTTTCTTTTTTTTAATTAGGGACTTTTATACAAATGTATATGTCAGTTCCATCGGATCTTATAACGTAAAACGTAACAACACAAACTTAATTAAACTACGAGTATATATGCAGCACCCAAGTTAGGTGTCGACAAAATATGATGAAACATACCAACATCGCACATATTTGTCTCGAGTTCCCTTAGTAAACCTCTCTCGCAGACTGAAATCTGACACATTCGTCAATAGGTGTACAATATCTTCTAGTGTGCCACACGCCTCACCATTCGGGGAATTTCTTTTTTCATTAAAAAAACAAAGTTATTGAGCGGCATGTGTCCTGATCTCAGTCTGTGAGCTGTTATTATAAGTTTTCTACTAAGCCTAGTGTTACAAAACCATGGTACATGAGAAGGCTCCGAAACTATGGACCTATACCAAATTCCTTTTTCCTTAGACTTCAATCGAAGTTTAAGTTAGAGACTGCACATGGCCCCATAAAGTCAGATTTAGAGGTTGCTCACGAATTTCAAAACTTTTTTGTTAATATTCCTCTTAAAACTACAGCAGCTTTAAACTCCTCACCCGCGCTCTCTGTTGCCTTACTTAGAAGGAATGTAAATGCGTGCCCTTCGGAGTTTAAGTTTCAACATTAGATTAGAATTTAAAGATTTTAAAATTAAATCAACAAAAGATCTTTGGGGATTGTCTGTAAAAGTCTGTAAATCAAACATTGGAACTATTGCGCCCTATTTAGCTTTCATATTTAACACTAGTGTCGGTCAAGGAACTTTCCCCGGACCACATGAAATACAGTAAAATAGTTCTATTGTTCAAATCCGGGGACAGCAAAAAAACCAAACATTATAGGCTTGTGTCTATTTTGCCAGTTCTCAGTAAGGTGCACATAATAAAGAGTATTCTATTCTATTCTAAGGTATTTGAAAAGTTAATGCTCAACCAATTGTTGCGTCATTTTAACAAGTACCTATTCCATCTTTCATGACCAACGGTACGCGGTTTCACCAAAGGGCGTTGCACAATAGACTCCGGTGTCATCTTAATAAAGAACATCTTCAACGCCTGGGAAGTAGCACAAGATGCCATTGAAATCTTTTGCGACCTGTCGAAGGCGTTCGATTGCGTTAACCATGAGACACTATTGTCGAAGCTCGAGCACTATGGGATTAGAAATACGGCCCTTGAGTTACTTAGAACATACTTAAAAGCCAGACAAGTTAAAGTTCAAGTAAACGGCGTAAATTCACTAGGTTCTAAAAATACAAATGGGCGTTCCTCAAGGCTGGATATTGGGCCCATTCCTCTTTTTAGTTTACATTAATGATTTGCCCCAATAACTACAAAATCAAACGAAAATGGTATTATTTGGTTATGGAACATCTTTGATATTTAAAATAGATCGGCGATCACAAAAACTTGATGATGTGAATAACTCTATTCATCAGGTCTAACATTGGTTCACAGCAAACAATTTGGTACTAAATGAGAAAAAAAAACGTTAGAAGTAGTGAAATGAAGCGACACCATATTGAATGGAGAGAAATTAGACTTTATAAATCAAACAGTTTTTCTAGGAAACACTTTAGAGGAGAAACTAAAATGGAGACCTCACATAACATCTCTTGCGGGTCGGCTAAGCACAGCCACTTATGCTGATATAAAGATAAGACAGATGTAGATACCACGCGTTTGGTCTATTTTAGTTACTTTCACAACATTATGTCATACGGTATTTTGTTGTGGGGACGGGCTGCTGATATTGAATCCATATTTATTAAGCAAAAGAGAGCAGTCAGAGCCATATATGAGCTAAGTCACCGAGAATCTCTTCGGGAACTATTTAAAAAGATTAATACTATGACAGTTTCTTGCCAATTAATTTATAAAAATATTATGTATATTTATGAAATATATATATCTCAATAGTAAAGTTAGTGATAGACACAATTGTAATACTAGAAATAAAGATAAGTGAGTTCAACCATCTTATAGATTAGCTAAAGTACACACATCTTTCATGGGGTACTGTATTAAATTCTATAACAAAATACCTTATGATATATTAAAACGAAATGACAGAAAATTTAAAATTTTATTAAAAGCACACTTTGTAAACTAGCATATTACAAATTAGATGATTATATTCAAGATAAGAAAGCTTGGAAAAATGCTGGGCAATCTTTAGTGTAGACAAAATCAAATTTGTTTGATAAATGACATGGCCAAAAATTGTATGGGCTTGTGCCCCAGAATGGACAGATATAAAATCTATGTCTGTTAATAGTACTGATCTTCTAAAAACAAAATTAAAAAGGCGCATATTGCTTAGCAGTCGTGAACAAAAGTTATTAAGGATTAAAATAGTTGATTTCTGCACTACGGGTAAGGTATTTTATATCAACTAATGTACATATTATATCTATGCCAGGCGTTTGAGTCAATAGTTTGATTGACATTTGTCGGCGGTGTTGCCAGTAGTAATGTAAAATAATCCTATCCGTAACTGCACTAATATTTATAATTATTTCAATCAATAAAAGGTGGTTCTATTTATACTTACTTAAGAAAACATACAAAAATAATTAGTTTACGAATAATTTACAAATATATTTTTTGTGTGCATATTAAAAAACAAAACTCCTAACAGTGTTGTTTTTTTATGTGTCTTTTAGCTATTATTTTTCCCTAGGTGTGAACTTTGTTAATATTATATGGCAACATTAAAAGGTATTATTGAGCAAAATCAAACATAACAACTTTTAATAAATATTATTTCTCCACTGCTGCTATAGTGCTTAAAAGGCTATTTAAAATTCATATATTTTTTAATTCAAATTAACTGCAATAAACGTATGTTTGCTCACAGTGGGGCACATTTTGGCCATGTTCTTTCATTATTTTTAGCTCCATAAAGTGTGGTCTGCAACTATCAGTAACTTTTATTTGGCATACTGCTCTTAAACACTTTTTTGTGCCTTAAACACTAGCTCCCTATCTGATAAATTGCTCCAAAACCTTTTGCCATAATTTAATGTAGACGACACGTATGCATGATATGCAGTTAGTACGGCTTCGTGACTTGCTATTTTACTGAAATTATGTAGAGCGTACAGAAACTGATATAGATTTTTTTTTAATATGTGTTCAATATGTTTACTCCATTTCATATTCTCGTCTACATAAAGTCCCAGGAACTTTGTGTACTTTGTTTTTTCTTTAGTTTTGCCAACGTGTTTAATGTCAGTTTATCTTGATTGATTCTTTGTTTGAATAACATATCGGTTGGTTTGGTAATAACATTTGGTTTTATCTAAATTTACATTAAAATTGTTATTATTTAACCATGCTATTAACCTGTTCAGATTTAGATTTATATCCATTTCATAGCTATGTGATTCCTTATTTTGTTCTGTGAAAATAACTGTACTATCATCTGCGAATAAGGTCATGGGATGTCGAATAACTCTAGGCATATCATTTATGTATACGTGTATTTGTGTTTTTGCTAGTTGTCTCTGCATCACCCAAAGGTCGACTAGTAGAAAATGCCTAAGACATTAAGTCCGCCTCTGTACGTTTGTGTGCATGAAGTAATAAATAAAAAATAAATAATGGACCGAGGACGCTACCCTGGGGTACACAAAAGTTATTTTTTGCTTGGTTTCGATTGATACGTTAGTTCTAATTTAGTTTTCTGGCAAATCTTTGCTATACTTGTTATTTGATACCTATTTTTTAGATACGATTCAATTAATTTTAAAACGTCCCCCCCCTTACTCATTTTTTTTTTTCAAATTTTGACAAGAGTATGTTGAAATCTACAAAATCAAATGCCTTAGTCATATCCATGAAAAAGGCAGTCTCACGTTTCTGACTATCCATATTTGTTATAACTTTATTTACAAGGCCATATATTTATATTTTTGTATTTTCTAAAGCCGTACTGCTCTGCCGCAAATATTAGATTTTTTTCAAGAAAACTATACAGGTTGTTAATGTTGTTATAAATGACTTTTTCAATAATTTTTGAGAAAATTCGTATTAACGCTACAGTTCTATAATTATTAGGATTCTGTCTGTCATCTTTCTTATACAGTGGTTTTATTACAGATATCTTTAAATCTTTAGGGTATGTACCATTGTCTATGTATAAATTTACAATTAAACTAAGAACTGGGGGTGACCTTAAGCTCTTAGAGCAAGGTTATTTTGAGTGTGTGTAAGGGACAGATGTATATGACTTGTATACATCTGTCCCTTTTTTACAGTCGAACTATGATAGTTTTGACACGTCAGGGTACGGGGGCAGGAGATATTTCAACGGCTACACTTTTTATTACTTTAGTAATAATCTCATCATAACCTGCACTACTGGTGTTTTTTAAGGTTCTGATAATTTTGAATACCTACATCGACAGGGATTGTAGCAGGCATAAACATTGAATTAGATGTGTTGGAAATTAATTATAAGTCAGCCCAAGGTAAGTAGGTACTATTGGTATTGCACAACAGCAGTCACAGACTCACGGCTCATTGGCCGGTATTCTTCTTTTCGTGTGAGGATTTGGCTACCTCTGGTGTCAGAGTTAATTAAGCCGCCTCTGGGAACGCCATAGCCCTCTGACTTGGCTATTTCAGACTTTCATTAATTATGTAAGTCCAGGTTTCCTCACGACGTTTTCCTTCACCGTTGCCTGTGATGTCCAAGATACACTTAGAAAGTATATATGAATTTGAAAACGTCACATTGGTACTTGTCCGGATTTGAACCCACGACCTCGAACACGTGAGGCGTGGTCTTAGCCGCTGGGCCCCCACGACATTAATTATTATTAGCCGGTTGTAAATCATCATTATATTTTTCGTTGTTTTGTTGTTTGCAGGAGTCTACATTGTAGCCGGCAAACGAACTCCTTTCGGGAAGTACGGAGGCCTGCTCCGGGATATCTTGCCTGAGGATCTGTTCGCCACAGCCGCTGCAGCAGCCTTGAAGGCTGGTTGTGTGGCTCCTGTTCTTGTAGACACCGTTAATATTGGACAGGTTAACCCTTATCTTTTGATCCGACTCAACTGTAGATAGTGTTGTTTTAATTTCATTACATGGAAGTTAATCCAAAGAGGAATACAACTTTTAAGTAAAATGGCCCAATTTATATCAACCTTATTGAACATTTTCTTAATTTAGTATTTAACTGCTTCCCAGATAATTCCGATATCACAAACCGGCTTGTCTGCTCGTCATGCGGCTTTAAAGACAGGCATCCCTGCAGAAACACCAGTTCTCTGCTTAAACAGATTGTCAGGCACGGGATTCAACGCCATCATTTGCAGTGCACAGGTAGGTATGTCTGAGGACCCATCAAGATCAATGAGTAATTAAATGAACTGTAAAATGAAGACATAATTTCTTGCTGCAGTATTGTTGCCTCGTTAGTCTCACGGTCGCATGTGCGATTGTTGAACGTGAGATCCCGAGTTCGTTTTCTAAGTAGGGCAAAGTGATATTGGGGTTTTCCATTAGGAATTTCTTAGTATTGGCCCCGGACTTTGGAAGTTGATGGTGTGACACCCATACCTCGGCGAGCACGTTTCGCCGTTGTTCTCACGCTTGATATATGTCCGGTTGTGTCGGATTGCCGTCCCATCGGGGTAAGAGAGTGAGAGAACAGAGAGTGCACCTGCGTTTGCGCACACGCTTGTGCACAAAATTCGGTCTGGAGGACTATTATATGGCACAACCACCTAAAACTATGACCTTTTTCACAGGAGATCCTTTTAGATGCATCTCAAATCTCTCTAGCTGGTGGTATGGATGTTTTGTCTGCAGTTCCTTTCCTCGTCCGTGATATCCGCTTTGGGACTGAAATGGGGAAGACTAATGAAATGGAGGACTTCCTCCGCATGGCATCCTTTGATTCATACTGCAAAATGTTTCTGTTACAAATTGCGGATGGTTTTGCTGCTAAGTATGGGATAACTAGGAGGGAGGCCGATGAGTATGCTCTGAGATCTCAGGAGAGGTGGAAATATGGTAAGATTTGGCTGCTTGCTTCTTTTCGAACATCAATATGATCATCATCATCATTTCAGCCGAAAGACGTCCACTGCTGGACATAGGCCTCCCCCAAGCGTCGCCACACTGATCGGTCCTGTGCGTTTCGCATCCACCGGACGCCTGCAGCCTTGACCAGGTCGTCGCTCCACCTAGAGAGAGGCTTTCTAACGCTGCGTCTGCTGGTACGCGGTCGCCACTCTAGAACTTTTCGGCCCCAACGGCCATCCGTTCTGCGAGCAATGGATCTACATCAATATGCAAAATCCCAATATATCAGCGCTGGTCCGTGGATGGGGGACTGCCTTAATATACAGGGATTCCTCAATGCTTCGGAAATTAAATTAAGCCGTTCGTCCCGGCTATAATTTATACATCTTTGAAAGTCTTTCGTCAGAATTTCTCATGTCTTGTGACTAACAAGCCATGAGAAATTCGGAAATGGGTTAATAGGCACTAGTCTTGCCAAAAAAAAATACTGGTATTATTTAAAATACTGGTACTCAGCTGCAACTGGTTAGATTAGAAGCCGATCCCAACATAGTTAGGCAAAGAATAGGAAGATTGGTTGATTGACCAATACATCAGCGCGATAACGAATTACTTTTAGCGGATGCAAGCGGATTCTTCGATGAGGAGCTGGTTACGGTGCCAGTGAAGGTCAAGAACCGTGAAGTGCTGATGACGAAGGATGAGCACCCTCATCCTGACACCACTTTAGAGAAACTCAGCAGATTGCCGCCAGTATTCGAAGGAGGAATCAACACTGCAGGCAATGCTACTGTGAGTTTGTGATTCATTCAAAACTGTAGATGTTTTTATATTTTTTAGGTAAATGATTTTTAATTTTAAGGAAAAATACGATATTACTATTAAAAATTATACCGAAAATTTTTAATATGGTATCTAGTTTTTTTTTGTAGAGCCTCAACGATGGTGCTGCAGCTATGGTTCTGGCTAACGATCAAGCTTTAAAGGACTATAACTTGACGCCTTTGGCAAGGGTTGTGGGCTGGTCAAGTGTAGCAGTGGATCCAGTCATGATGGGAACTGCGGCTATTCCTGCTATGAAGATTCTTCTCAAGAAGACCGGGCTGACGATCGATGACATGGACTTAGTCGAGGTAAGTTAAGTACAAAACGATAGAACCCCCTCGCTGAACCAGAGAGGAAAGGAGCTGTAACTTTTTGCCTTTCGTAGAAACTATATAAATAAGTATTCCTATACACTATTTACCAGGCTCAAAAGGGATTAGGAGAGTCACGCCAGCCGTATGCATGTTGAGCACTGGTTAATATTATCCACGCAATGGTTGCCAGAGGATAGACGGCGTCGCCGAGACCGGCGCAACAAGCGGTGGTAAGATGACCTGGATACCGCAATAAAAGAGTGTATGGAAAGATATCGCGAAGGTCTTTTCCCAGCAGTGGAACAAGGCTAATGAAAAAAAATTGGATAAACATATATAGAAAATGGAGAAATGAAGTAGAACAAAATTGAAGTTTGTTTGAAAAATTTCACTAAGCATATATTTTGTATATTAGTTTGATATTTTATACAGTAAAATATGGGACATAGTCAGGAAGATGATGATGACATATTTGACATTACAGATTCATGAAACATACGCACCAACAACGCTAGTCACTGCCAGAGAGCTAGCAGTGGATGAAGATAAACTGAATGTCAATGGAGGAGGCATCGCCCTAGGACATCCGTCCAGCGCGACTGGAATCAGAATAATGTCACACCTCACTTATGAGCTCAGGTAGGATAGGCATCATATCATATAGCATGACCCTCAAACAAATGAGAGTCATGCTATATTTTCTAGAAAATTTAGGCAGAATCCATAAAGTTGTACTGCAATGTTAAAAGTTGCTTGGGATAGGTAGGTGAAGATCCCTTGTATGTTAAGTCTGAAGTCCCAGTAGTAGCTTGGAGACCAAGTTGCGAAACCAATCATTCTGCCAAACTTACGATGTCTCTGAGGACCTCATAATAATGAGTTGCGTCTTTATGTAAATAGTGATTGTCCGCTCTTTATTACCTGAGTAGTCATGGCGATCAATCTACGCTGAGACTAATCCTCGCGGGAGATATCGGAGGACAGGACCTAACAATTAGCAGTCACACTTGCGACCAGCACCACTTTGAAAAGATTGATCAAAGTGGCTTCGCATATTAAACAAATGGTGTTCTTGTTTCAGACGGCGTGGCCTTAAAAGAGGCATCGCATCAGCCATCATCGCTGGTGGACAAGGCGTGGCCATGATGATCGAAACTGTTTGAAACAGCCGTAGCAGACCAAAGAAGAAAGAGGAAACATGCACCAGCTGATGCTGAGTTGAAAATCTAACTCTTCTAGTTCTGCATACCGATAGAAAGAAGAATAAAGTTCACACGTTTTTTGTTTTTAATAAAAAATTATATATTTGCAAGTGCCTTGTTTTCTTAAGCACCGTCAGTGCTATGCTAGCAGCATCTTTAAAGGATAACACCCGGAATATTTTATGCTAGCAATAAATATTTTTAGTTTTATCGACTTTGTTTGCAGAGTAGATGAAAGAAAGGCCCATGTTAGACCATGGCCATGCTCTTTAAAAAGCTTACTGGAAGCAGAAGAATGTAGTGGCGAAGCTTAGGATAGGCCCATATCCAGGAAATGGAGGTCGCTTTTTACTGATACCTACCTATCCGACAATCTCATAATGAATAATTGCTAACTAAAGGACTTGTGTAGGTACCTACATCCCAACGCAAACAGCTTATTCTTGTGTAATTAGCTACTTTTAGTACTTAGCACGAGTGCCTAGTTACATAATTACACCATAAGTAAGGCCTTGACGGAGTTAACACCTATACGCCACAACAGGCTCACGCACCAGCTTTGCAAAAGTTTCACCAACTGCACATCTGTGGTCCTCCAGATCACAGATCCTCAGTCAAAAAGATAATATCTAAACACTAAGTTGTTCTGAAGTTCCTATGCAACATGCACGTGTTTGGTTCAGCTGCGCAAGGATTAGCCAAAGATTAAGAGTCAGTTTGTTCTCAAATAAGTCCTAACTGCAAAGGATCAGATAAGATAAACTGCACAAATAGCCTGCTTCTGTTCTCAAGGACCATGGTCGGATTTGCATGAGAATTGTTTCATAATTCGTAGGGAATGGCTGTCGCATTGAAAACAGGTAAGGTTTTTTGTGAACCAGAAATATATTTTTTAATACTACAACCCTTTACAATTGTATTTGCTGTGTTCACTAATTAGTTTTAAATTCCACACCGTCAATTTAAGTAACAACGCCTCATCGTGGCTTTTGAAGACCTCTGAAGCTTTTAGCCTATAGATCTAAACAATGATCATTGGTTCAATATTTTTGATGTTAAAGGTATCTACATAGTAGCAGCAAAACGCACACCGTTTGCTAAAATGGGCAGAGCGTTCAAAGATGTCCACCCGTCGAAGCTCTTTGCGGCTGCAGCAAGAGAGGCTTTCAGAGCAAGTGATCTCGCACCAGAACTGGTGGATACCGTTAACGTGGGACAAGTCTATACGGTGAGTGTTTTTTCCAGTATTACAAGCTTATATTTAACTTGTCTTGTTAGTATGTACGGGTCAAATATTGCAAGTGCAACTGAATTTTAAAACAATTATCCCCAACCGTTTGAACTGAAGGCATACACAGTTGGATGACATTGCAAAATTAGTCAAGAGACATCAATAAACTTCCAAAGATAGCGGATCAATTCTGATTCCAGATAAGTGGTTCATCCGATGGAATGCTTACTCCTCGGCACTCGGCCCTGAAAGCAGGCGTTCCTTACGACAAACCAGCGCTCGGAGTCAACCTACTATGTGGTTCCGGGTTCGAAGCTATGGTTAACAGTGCACGAGTAAGTTTTTTTTCTTAATACTATATATTTCCTGCTCCCAAAGTGACCATTGTGGATACTACTACATTGGACTCTAGATAAGTGATACTCTATTAACGAAAGAGTAGCGATAGCGAAAAAAAGAAATACAAAATTGTATGGGATTACCAAGCGTTATCGAAATGTCACGTGATTAATACTTACAGTTATTGACAAATGCGTGCACTGACTGGACAGATCCACTCAATCTGGCTGGTTCTTTCCTCAAAAGACCATTTCAGACATCAATCTACATGGTCTTCATATGATCTAACCAAAATTTTGTCTGGAGTTTAAAACTGAGACTGTGACAGATAGGAAACGCCGACCTCATCTAGTTTCAAAAATACATGATCGACATGTAAAAGTGTTTGTACAATAAAAACCAACTTATATTTTGTTCGATACTAGATTGCATTTGAATTTTTCTTTCTAGGACATACTTCTGGGATCAGCACAAATCTCACTGGCAGGTGGCACAGAGAACATGTCAGCAATCCCGTTCTTGGTTAGAGACTTGCGTTATGGTTCCCCGCTGCGCCAAACCAGGACTTTTGAAGATTTCCTGAAGGCGGGGTCAGTGGATTCCTACTGTAACTTCTCCATGGCACAGACTGCGGAGAACTTGGCCGAGATGTATGATCTGAAGAGGGAACAGGTGGATGAGTTCGCTTTGAAGTCACAGATGAAGTGGAAAACTGGTAAGCTATATTTGTCTTCACAAATGTTGTAGTTCCATTACAGAGACACGGGTGACCATAGTAATGACACTTTATTATTAAGACTGCAAGAACTCGGTAAACATTTAACGGAAGTTATTAACGCAACAAGTTCCTTATAAAATCCAAGTACTAGTAAAAGATTGGAGAGGTATATGTTCTGAAGGTGATGTTAAAGCTACATCAGGCTGTATAGGAGATTATTCCCTAAAAGCACTTCCTCACTTGACTTGCGTACTTAAAACCAGTTTTGAAATATTTTCAGGTTTCGAGAACGGTGTCTTTGAAGCAGAGATGGCCCCAGTAACGGTGATGATGGATGGTAAACCAGTAGTAGTAGATAAAGATGATCATCCTCGTGCTAACACCACCATGAATTCTCTCAGCATACTGCCTGTGCTGTTCAGGAAAGGCGGTGTCGGGACTGTTGGCAATTCTACTGTAAGGTTTCCATCACGCTTGCCCTTTGAAGGTTCCCGTTGTTATAAATTGGTGTTTTCGAGATCAGACAAATATGTCTTACATCGTTATTTAATCCTTTGCTGCCGAAATTTGCATGATATTACAACCAACTTCCAAACGAAAACACTACAAAGTAAAAAATAACTTCAATTTCGGAATTCGGTGTTTCTGTTTTCGTTTCTACGTTTTTTGACACCGACTTCCGAAATCGAAGTTATTTTTTACTTTGTAGTGTTTTTGTTTGGAAGTCGGTTGTAATTTTTGTAAAAAAGATTTTTATTTTTCACTTTTTAGTTGTGGTACGTAATGGACCAGTTCTATAGGCTAGGTACCTACGCGTTTAGTGCCTAAAGTGAAGCTAGAATAGATTAACCCAATAACATGAAACTTAAACTAAACCGGTGCAATGAGAGTATACCAGGGTGAACTGTTCACACCTGCGTAACCCTTGAGAGCGTACCAGTGTGATGTTATGTAATGAAATGATGTAAACAATAAACAGACATGCGATTGGATCTATCCAGAGTGATTTGCCGTCATTTATTGAAGAGTTCTGATGTATTTCTCCGAAGTTCTTCATCAGATCTTGATGAAAATTAAATGGGACCACATGACAAGCACTCGCTTTCAAATGAAAAAAGAATCATCAAAATCGGTTCGCCCAATAAAAAGTTCTGAGGTAACAAACATAAAAATACAGTCGAATTGATAACCTCCTTCTTTTTGCGAAGTCGGTTAAAAACAGTGTTTATCTGTAGAATGATTTTTTCTTAATCGTTTGTTTTCTTTTCGAAACAGTGCATATCATCGTTATATCAAAGGCTTTACGCGAAACGTGAAATTGTAACGACAGCAATATTCCTAGCCATGAGAATTGCTCATTACTGATGCTCTATTCTAGGGCGTTAACGACGGTGCAGGCGTTCTGATCCTTGCAAGTGAAGAGGCAGTCAAGCAACACAGCCTGACTCCACTCGTCCGTCTGTCTGGCTGGTCTCATGTTGGAGTGGAGCCCAGAGTTATGGGGTTGGGACCTGTGCCCGCTATCAGACAGCTACTGGATGCTACTGGATTTACGCTTGATGATATGGATATGATTGAGGTATGATTGTCGTGAATTTATCATCAGTCCAGCTAGTCTAATTTTCTTGTATTAGTCCATCTGGGTTAGTGATAAGCAGTCAGGGAATGGGCTCGATGGTCTAGTGCTCGCAAGTGCTACTGCTGAGCATGAGGTCCTGAGTTCTCTCTCTGGGATCTGAAATTCCTTAAAAGCAGCAGCAGGGTTCTGAATTTATGCTCGATTTATGGCAATAGGCTTGGATATTAAACATAAATGGTGTGATGGTATGATATACATTCGTTTTAATACGAAATACAACTTGCAAAACACTTTCCGATATAATATGCTTGATAACAAAGATAACGAGGCAGATAAAAAGTATCTGAGTGCTTTGATAAACACAGCTTACATAATATTTTAGCGGTCAAATCAAAGGTCAATACGTCAGTGTCAATATTAAAGCTATATTGCTTGCAAAGAGTAGAATAACTATAATAGAGATTAATTGCCTTCCTTGCTTGTTTAGATGGCATTGTTTTTTTTTCTTTCGTATATGCCATGTTTTGGTTTCGGCCACCTTCGGCTTCGGCAAAAATGGACCGAAGTTTTGGTCGAAACCGAAAGATTCTAGCACATCAATCATCATCGTCGACCACATCGTCGCTTACCATCAGGAGAGATAGTGGTCAAGCGCGAGACAATCTATAATAAAATAAAAAAGTATTGCCGTAATGGAACGAACTGTTACGAATGCGCGAAAGTGTAAAGGAAGAGGCAATGGGCGGCGGGGCAGGGTCCAGTCACCATCGCCAGGAAATAGAACTAAATTAGTTAGCTATTAAAACTTCGGCTTCGCCTGAAGGTTGAAGCGCTAGCCGATTAATCGACTTTCAGTCAGCCAATAAAAGCCACAAATATTTTCGCCTTTTTTTGTTCGAGTCAATTTTTTGGCTGTAAACCTCTTTTCCAGATTAACGAGCAGTTCGCCGCGCAGGCCCTGGCGAGCGTGATAGAGATGGACCTCGATCAGGACAAGCTGAACATGAATGGTGGCGCCATCGCGATAGGACACCCGGCTGCTGCTTCTGGGGCAAGGATCACTGCTCATCTTACACATGAGCTCAGGTGTTGTGGATGATTTCTTCTTCCCTCTCTTGTGTCAATTAATTGATTGTGTCTTTTTGGACATTTGTGGCTGGATAGGTCTGTCATTGGCATTTTTGATTCGTCATTTCAGATGATTTTATGAGAGGCTTCGCATACTCCCTTTGTTGAAAGGAGGTGGTCATTACGCTTTGGGTAACAAGTGTCTAGCTATATAGACCTAGAAATAGTTTGTACTGTTTTTTCTTTTTTCGAGAATTTGCCCGAGCTTTCTGATTTTATTCTGATTATCAGACGAATCTAGCAACAGCTGAAGCTAACTTTTTGAGCATATTCTGTCACCACTACATGGAGTAAAAACGAATTCCTTCTTTTACAGACGTCGAGGCCTGAAGCGGGGTATCGGCGCAACGTGTATTGGTGGTGGTCAGGGGATCGCTGTGTTACTTGAGACTGTTTGAATAGTTAAAAACTGTGAATTGTTGTTGAGATGTATCGACTTAAATAAAAAAAGATTTATATTGTTGATGTTTACCACATTCCTCATTTACAAAGTTATAAGTTTCAGCCGTCATTCATTTCATCAGTCCTTAATAATCCCACTGCTGGGATACAGGCCTCCTCTCTGTGAGAGAGAGAATTCTTAATCCACTACCAATCACCGTTTTTAGAGCAGTGGTAATGAAATAATTTACACAAATCACAAAGTCTGTCTGAGCTCTGCAGCCTCATTGCGTTATGAATTCGGCCAGGCGAAAGGAAAGAACAGACAAAGAGTACGAACAATCGACTAATCACATGCGAGGTGAAAGACGCGATGTGGATTTCCGTCGATTTTTCATACTCTTTGCCATTTGCATTGCCGAATTCATTACTCAAAGTCCCTGTATGGTCCTAGCCTTTCAAAATAATTTATTTAAAAGTCTGCCTGCTATAACTTTGACATTTGTCGTATCTAGACTTGATCTAGGTCTAGGCTAATCTAGCTATCTTAAAGGTAACGTTAGCGAATATAATTCTACTTCTTTTCGTGTCGACGGTTAACTTAAGGGCCAGTAGGTAGCAACGTTAATTCCAGCTTCAATATCGCTAATTAGATTGGTTCTCAAAAGTGCAGGTGTACTTGGGGCACTCTAGCATATTCTGTACAGGTGCAGCGCACGCACATTGGGAGTCAAACGGGACTATCCATAATCCCATTTAGCTGTGTTGTGTTAGCGAATTGCCTAAATACTTGCCAGCTGTAGTAAACACCGTTAGCTATATTTATATTAATTTACCGCTTTCTTTGGTACGTAGTCGCATAACCATCTAAACACATATAGTATTACGTGCAATAAAAAACCGGTTTTCGCTCCGGACTTTAGACTCAGTGTGTTATCAACATTAACAGGGGTCGCACGATTCGCTCATGTACTTACCTACTTCAAAAATTCATGATAATAAAAACGTAATCCTACTATATACCGAGTAGATGCGATAGGGAATGTGAAAATACCACAACCGGTGTGTTTCGGTCCTGTGTTGACGTGCGCGTGAGTGGATTAAAAGAAAGATGGCCGTCGTTATCAATAAAGGTTAGTTTATGTTATTATTTTATGTAATATTTACTAAGTGTGTGTCAATGCGTATGTGTTTATTTATAGCGATGAAGTAGTGTAGGGCATTGAACTATGATGTCTGTAGTCATAAGATTATTCTATAATGTCTAGTTACCACAGAAATTTACTAGAATGATAAGTCCACAAGTTGTATCTGCTAAAACCCGGCTAAATCACAAATTGATGAACCTACTCGTATTTGTTATTTGAAATCATTTAGAAGCAGTATTATGTTTGCTAATTAAGAATTAAACCGAGATTTGGATAAAATCTTGAATCTTAGTTGAACTCTTAATTATAAAAAAAATTCAAAATAATATATAATCCACCCAAACATCTAAAATCACATCATTGTTTACAAATTAGCTAGAAAAGTTGCTAATATGTGCTAGGGCTATAGTGCAACGAAGCGAACATGATCCTTATCTATAACGTCAGAAGGTTCAAATGCGATTGCGCGGACTCTCACACAGGGGTCAATGTCCACACAAATAAATGAGGTGCAAGGTTATTTTTGAATGAGTTTGTTTTTATATAAATCACATGACTGAATACATTATATAAACCGAAATAGGAGTTGATTATAAGAAAAATACTTAATATCCTAGCTATAATGTCTAAGAAAGGTGTGTCCAGAAAACACTCCTCTAACTTTTTATCTATTTGGTGTAGAAAAGTGTATAGAAACATATTCAGAAAAAAATTACAAAACACAGTTAGATATTAACAGTCACATGTCACATGCACCACAAATGTCAGAATACGATTAACTAACCCAAAACGTTACATACGTAGGTAATTATTTGGGTTGATTGAGGAATAATTAAATGAGAATTTTACAAAACTACCATGAGCTAAAACGAACTCTAACACTAAATAATAAGAACCACTTTAATTCACCCCTCAACTTCCACCTCCAGGTATCTTCATAGTAGCAGCCAAGCGGACTCCGTTCGGCAGGTTCGGAGGCGCCTTCAAGGATATCTACCCATCAGACCTGCTGGCTGCTGCAGCTAAGGATGCCCTTAAAGCCGGCAGCGTAGCTCCTGCGGTCATCGATACTGTCAATATTGGGCAGGTTTATGGGGTCAGTTATCTTCATGGTTCTCCGATAAACCCTATGACCGAAAATAAATAAAACTAATTGTCACTAGCGAAGTAGCGACCAATTAAAAAACCGACTGTAAGTTGTCAAAAGGTTCTTGATTGTAATCTATTGGATTGGTCCAGTAACATGAGCTTCTTACACCTTCAGGTCAGTTCCTAATTCTTACCAGACTTGTATTTTTTTACTAATTAGCCTCTGAAGCTCTGAGCCTGTATAATGTTAATTAGCCTCTGAAGCTTATTAACATTATACACTTCCCTCTGAGATCTTCAGCTGAAGAGGGTACAGCATATAGGACCTTATATTCACTGATGTTGTGGATCCCGTTCTATTTGCTGCTGGATTTCCATAAAAGTAGAAGACGTACATGCGGTACAACTTGACACCCGTGGAGACAATGTATACTTCAAGAGTTATTGCATGATTTAAATGTGAGTGCTTAATCCCCAGATCAGTGGCTCCTCAGATGGAGGTTTATCGCCTCGTCACGCAGCGCTGAAGGCTGGCATCCCGGAAGATAAGCCAGCTTTAGGAATTAGCCGACTCTGCGGGTCTGGTTTCCAAGCTGTCGTTAACAGCGCTCAGGTAAGATCCTCCCATTTATATGAATGGCTTTTGTCATGTAGGACGAAACTCAGAGGGCCAAACGAAGAATAAAGCATTAGATATTGCAGCTATCTGAATGGTCTTCGGCAAAAACAAAAGAACATTGCTTAAAATTTCAATCGATATCACCACACCAGGTAGACTGTTTCAATCATGGTATTCATATTGCCTTGATAGTTTGTATAAGTCAAAGGTTCCTCATTACTGAGGCTCGTGATTACCCTGAGGGGAGATCAATTTTTCTTTTATGATGGTCGTCGATTCGTGTATGTCCTTGGCGTCCAAGGTGTAACCAGCTAATTTAATATGAATTTTTGCTCAGGACATCATCACAGGAGCAGCCCAAACCTCCTTAGCAGGAGGCACAGAAAACATGTCAACAGTACCATACGTCGTTAGGAACACCCGTTTCGGAGTCAATTTAGGACAAAAGATGCCCTTCGAAGATGTCCTGACTGCATCATCTTTGGACACATCTTGTAACAACAGTATGCCGGAAACGGCTGAGAATCTGGCTGAGAAATATGGTCTGCAGAGGATGGAGGTGGACCAGTATGCGTTACAGTCGCAGCAGAGGTGGAAAGCAGGTAAATAGCCTGGGTTTCTTACCAATACCACTATTTTTACTTAGGTCAGTAAAGGAAAGTCCTCCACAAGTCACATATCCGTTCAAAAGAAATGGTGTAGTGTTATTGCTTTATTTCCATTTATCCGTTAAAAGGCGTAAGTAGTCCATATCAAGTCGGTCTAAAATTCTAGACCTCAAAAAACATTTACCAGTTATATCTGAAAAAGTATAATATTTTAAGTAAGTACTTAATTTATTTTCTTTCACTCCGCTAATGTTTTAGCTCATAACACGAATGTAACCCGTTGCCTTATTGACTTCTAGCGCAAGACCAAGGTGCGTTTAAAGCTGAGATGGCCCCAGTGACGATAAAGGTCAAGAAGCAAGAGAAGCTGATTGAAGTAGACGAGCACCCTCGCCCTGAGACTACCACTGAAATGCTAAGCAGACTGCCAGTGCTCTTCAGAAAGGGAGGCGTTGTTACTGCTGGCAACTCCTCTGTAAATTTCTTTATTTCATGGTTATTTAATCTGCCATCTGCCTCTTCCAACATACAAATAGTACGAAGTGGAGACTGGTAGATAAAAGGCAACACACACACATTAAACACACATAAAAAATAATACTTTAAACATGCTGCAAGCTATCCCTTTGGCTGAGCTCTTCATGGACTGCGGTCTTATTGTATCAGTGACAGGACCTAATACAGAAACGTAAAAACAAAAAGTTCTTACTCATCCATCTTACACAGGGTGTCAACGACGGTGCTGGCGCATTGGTCCTGGCAAGCGAGGAGTCCGTCAAGCAGAATGGATTTAAACCCCTGGTGCGACTACTGGCCTGGTCAGTAGTTGGTGTGGATCCATCCATCATGGGCATTGGACCTGTGCCTGCGATACAGAACCTTCTCAAAGTCACGGGGTTGAAACTTGATGACATCGATATGGTTGAGGTGCGTAGATCTTAAGAATCAGGAGATATTCCGGATAAATACTAGTAAATATGAAGGCAAGGTACATGGTCAGATCAGATCCAAAGCCTTTCCTAGGCATAGTCAGATCGAAGTGCCTTTATCTGGCTAAATTGTATCATAACGGTTCTCTTGCGACCTCATGGTATTTCGCACTCATATCTTTTTTATACTCCTTTCGCACTTATCTCTTTATTATAGTATTCCTTGATGTCACTAATTTCTACTGTTTCATTTTAATATTCTCTACATATTATTAAGCAGTTTACTTTTTTTATCCTCTATAGGCTTGCGCTCGACCACTATCTTACCTGATGGTAAGCGATGATGTGGTCGACGGTGAAGCACGCTTGCCTAGAAAAAACCCATTCACTCTTGACTTAAAAACCCCTAGATTCTAGCTATCGGGAAACACAGACTCCGACAGGGAATTCCACTCCTTAGCTGTACGCATAATAAAAGTGTCCCCAAAACGTTTTGTGCGTATGGGTGGGATATCCACCATGTACCAGTGACGCATCGCCGTACGTCTGCTAGTCCGATGATGGAACGGGCTAGGCGGAATTAGATTATGTAATTGATAAAAAACCGACAAGCTAGGAACTCGGCGACGTTGTTAAAGGCTCTGGTGCTTTGACTTGACCAGTGCCTTATTGCATATGAGTCTCTTGGCCCGCTTGGCCGACTTTAGTGCATCAAGCTCGTATTTGGCAGATCCGTCCCAGAGGTGAGAACAGTACTCCATGCATGATTGAACTTGCGCTTGATACTTGATTACTGACTGATTACTCTTTTTCACCAACAGATCAACGAGGCCTTCTCAGCTCAGACTTTGGCGTGCGCTAAGGAGCTGGGTCTGGACCAGAGCAAACTGAACATCAACGGAGGTGCCATCGCTATGGGACACCCTGTCGGTGCTTCAGGAGCTAGGATTACTGCACATCTTGCTCATGAGCTCCGGTAAGCTGTCAAGCTGTCAATCTGTCATCTGTACAAATGTATCAGGTGGATATTCTGCAACCGACACCATACCAATCCATCGTACGCAATTTCTTCAGGGGGCTGGGATTCCTCCTTCTTATTGCGATGACAGCCAGTCATGCCTAGGAGTTCCGTATTATCTAATTACTGGGTTGAGTAGGACAGGTAAGTAGTCGCCACATGTAGCATACCTGTGCTGGTATTCTCATGCATTTTCTGCCTACACCCATGGACAAAAGGCGTGAGTCCATGCATAGATGGTCCTCGTAGTGGTCTTTCTTCGTTATGGCTAGTGAACAAAAGTTTCAAGAGCTGCATACGAGATGTTATTTCAGAAACTACCCTTAATAACAGTGTTTGTTTTATTTTCCAGACGTCGGGGACTGAAGAGGGGCATTGGCTCAGCATGCATTGGCGGCGGACAAGGAATCGCCCTCCTTCTTGAGACTGTTTAGTTTATTATGAAGAACACATTATATATATATACCATTTCCATCATACTGTATGCATTTTATCGATCTCCGAACAAAATTGTAAATAATGAAAATATATTCTTAAATATTTTTGTTTATCTCGTTGTTTTATTTCTATGCTTTATAAGATTAACCAAATGAATTAATTTGCTGTCCGTCTATGCGTCACAAGTCTTACCCCAAAACCAGTAAATTTTCAGAAAAATAGCGAAACTGAAACTTGCAATCCTCAGTACGATTTCCAGAAAAGTTGTCCAGAGCAAGCAGCTTTTACCCCACATTTGAATTCAAAAACAAATAAACTTTTTTGTTTTTAGTTGTTGTTAAAATAATCATCATCAGCATCATCAGCGTATTAATGTTCCCACTGCTGGGACACAGACCTCCTCTTTGTGAGAGGGACTGGGCCGTAATCCAGCACGCGGGCCCAGTGCCGGTTGGTGGATGTCACATGTCTTTGAATTTTTGATTCTAAGACATGCCGATTGCCTCACGATGTTTTCCTTCACCGGTTTGTGAGCAGAGGTGATGAAATAATTAAACAAAGTAAAGCTCCTGCCTGGATTCGAACCCACGATCTACAACTTTTAAGTCGCGGCCAATACCACAGGACCACTATTGCTCCCAATAATAATAATAATACTCAGCCTTCACGAAGAAGAGAACCTCGTGAAGGCTGAGAGGCATAAGAAAAGTAAGTATCTTGATCTGCCTCGCGAGGTTGTCGACATGTGGGATGTGAATACAGCGATCATTGTGCCGATAGTCGTGACAGCCAATGACATAATAGCGTCGACGAACATCTGAGGAGGCTCTCGTTGGGCAGCTGGATCAAGGGCTTGATCCAGAAACTCGGTACTCCTGAACAAGGCGCGTATCGTTAGGAGGTACATCTCGCAGGAGCCCTAACCACCGGTAGCTTGGACCTTGTTCCCGATAACGGTGGGCTACTATTTTTTACTGCACAGCATGATTTTCGCCTTGTATACGTCTTTTTAGTTTGCTTTTTTAGCAATTTTTTGAATTAACTTTTTTTATTACAATATTTATTTTTTTGTTTATGACACTGTACTTAATTCAAATTTATTGAAAATTATTTTCTACGTTTTAGTTTGGTTTTCTATTAAAGCGTGTTTTATTAAAAAATTAAATCTATTATTTATAAAAATGAAAGTTTGTGAGGATGGATGGGTGAATGGATGTTTGTTACTCTTTCACGCAAAAACTTCTAAATGGATTTTGATGAAACTTTACAGAAATATACCTTATAGTACCTACATCAGAAGAACACATTGGCTATAATTTTAAAGATATTGGGCGAAGTACAAATAACACGCAGGCGGAGCCGCAGGCGGTAGCTAGTTGATTGATAAAATGTCGATTCAAAAGTGCTACCGAATTGTCACGTGAACGTGATAAATGGTATTCTTACATTCTGGCATTCGACAATTGCCATCGCTCTGATACAATGAGGCTTTGACTATAATATCGCACATTATTTTGTAAAAACATGACTATCTTGGCATTTAAAATGGATGTTGATCCTCGCAATACATATCTTTATATCAACATTATTATGTACCTACTCGCGTTGATAACATACCTACCTATCAACATTTTAGTGTATGGATACGAGTTTCGTTCAAAACACGTTTCGTTCCATTCGTAGATTTTTGAAATTCGAACTTAGTTATTCAAGATGGCGACGGGAAATAAAGGTTAGTGTTAAAAAATTATGTAATCGTTCATTGTTTGAAATTATCATCAATTTTATTTATAAGGTGCTAACTTGTTGAGGAGCTATAGATGAGAAGTTGCACTAGAATTATGAACTTTAACATATAAGATTCAAAGGCGAGATTAGATTATGTTGTTGTATATTTTATCAGCTGTTTGTTCTAAATAAAACTTTTATTGAATTGCCGATTGATATAAATATTTATCTTTTGGAACGTTTGGGTTCAAAGTCTAGTATTTAGCACCTTTTATTGAGTTTTTATTGATTTGATATTACCTTACTATTAACATAGCAATGATGAATATCTTGATATTGAAATATTTAATAGACACACATTATTGGACTTGTGAAAGGGCATTAATTTTTTTAGTTTTTCAGCAATTTTCATAATTGGCGCGAAAAGGACGCCATTCTGCTGTTATGGCGGACCCCTGCGAGAGTTGCCAGCATCACATGTATTTGCGACCGCGGCGAAGGAAGCAATCAGTTCAGCCAATGTAGACCCTTCACTTATTGACA
Organism: Orthosia gracilis; assembly: GCA_947562075.1. Lineage (NCBI taxonomy): Eukaryota > Metazoa > Arthropoda > Insecta > Lepidoptera > Noctuidae > Orthosia > Orthosia gracilis. The sequence continues at coordinate 23,988,529 of OX387273.1, forward strand.
ATACCATCGTTGGAAATGTTAATTTTGTATGTAAATTTTGTATAACATAACATCAAGTAGTCTCCAAAGGGATAAACAGGGTTGTTTGTTTAGTGACTTCAATACAGCTATGCTATCTCAAACATGCAGCTGATGCAGGTGAACACCAGCTACAGTCAGCAACCAGTCTAGATCAATCTGTCTTTCGTATTCGCAATTGTGGGAGTCGGTTTCTAGTCTAACCGGATTCAGCTGAGTATCAGGATTTTAGCTATCTGACTTGACCACAACCTGTTATTAACTGGGTAACACAATACCCCATGGCATATCCATTAATTATTGAAAACAACATTGTTTTCAGTTAAGCCAATGTGATGGAGGCAAAACGCCGCGGTACTGCGGTATCTACTCAGGAGTTCCCATCAGCAGCCCAGCGTTAGGCGTCAGTAAGGCTTGCGGGACAGGACTGCAGGCCATCATCAACAGTGCTGTGGTATGAAATCTTTTTGAAACTAAGAATTAATACACATGAATCACGCCTGTAGGTTCCTCGAAGCACGGGCACGATTGCATTTATTTTTCCACTGAGTTTAGTGCCAAAAGCAAATAAAAAAATATCTGTACTAGCTGTGGCCGGAGACACAGATTCTACTGATAATTTTCATAGTGGGTCAAAACTTGGAAAATTTGGAAGACCTTGGAACACACCTAGAAGCGATGCGAGAATAGCTACGCACAAATCACAAAAACTTGCGAGAAAGTAATAAACTAACTGAAAGCCACTTTTGCATTTTCCAGGACATAATAATAGGCACTTCAAAGATCACTCTAGCAGGTGGCACAGACCTGATGTCCTCATTACCGATGCTTGTAAGGAACGTCCGATTCGGAACAGCTTTGGGAGCATCGTATCGGCTTGAAGACCACATACAGAAGCAGATCCCTGATAATTATACTGGGCTGACGATGCAGAAAATGGTAGAGAACTTAGCAAAGAAGTATGGAGTGACGAGAGAGGACGTCGATGAGTTTGCTGCTCAGAGTCATTTAAAATGGAAAGCAGGTAACTTTTTTAATCTTATTTAGCTCAAATTCTTAAGAAGCCACATCTTATCAGGATTAATTGCCATAAAGTGACGACATCATAATTCAGGTACAATATGCACTGTTCTATTCCATGTTTGTAAAGCCGAGGTTTTAACTACCTAATTCTACTTATTGCAGCTGAAGAGTCAAAAGCATTTGAACAAGAAATGGCTAGCATAACAGTGACTCTTAAAAAGAAGCAAATAGTTGTAAACAGAGATCAAGTTTCACAGTCATCAATAAAGACTGAAGAGCTGAAACAATTGCCAGCCTTGATAGAAGATGGAGAGATTTTAACTTCTGGCAATACTGCTGTAAGTTATGTTTTTTTTTTATTTACAAGGATTCTAGAATCTCTCTCTCAGTTTAAACGGCGCTTCAGGCCTCTAAGACGGAAGACCTTCGAACCTTTACAGTCACCAATAGAATAGACACTGGCCACAAGACCTTGCTGTGACTGTAGTAGGCATTGCTCAAATCACTCCTATGATTTCACGAGGATCGTGCTGCCAAGTCTAAATCTATAATAAGATGAACCCAGAATAATTTACTCAACAAAGAAAGACAATATTATCACCGCCACATTTCATTTCTTCAACAGGCCCCAGCAGACGGAGCAGCTGCCCTCCTCGTAGCTCATGAAGAAATAGTAATGAGACATAATCTAAGATCACTAGCTAGAATAGTGGGATGGACATGTGTGGGGGTAGATCCCAAGGATGCTGGAATAGGAGGAGTCCATGCTGTGAAGAAACTGCTAGAAGAACAGAAGTTGGGGGTGGATGATGTGGATCTGTTTGAGGTAAAGCAAAACTTTTTAAATACTGATTGGTTTTATGATTATGGATTGTATTGATGCAATGAGATTGTTGCCTCTTTCAAAAATAGCTAAAACTTAAAAAAAAAGTGTCGTAAAAATTTTGTCTTCAGAACAGAAGGAATATAAACAAAATAACAGGCGTTGCAGCATATTTACAGTTGTATAATATTGCAGATAAACGAAAACTTCGCATCCCAAGCCCTCATAGCAGCCAAGGTGCTGAAGGTTGACCAAAACAAATTAAACGTGAGCGGCGGAGCACTAGCGTTAGGTGACCCTATTTCTGCAACTGGTGCCAGAATGGCTACACATCTTTTACATGAACTGAGGTAAATTTTAAGATTGTTGTCTTTGTTTCATTTTAATAAATGTGCAAGATAACACTGGTCGGTCAAATACCGGAGCATCTGGAGTTACCCATCAGTGCCGCACTCCAATAGGTTGCTATTGCTAATCGTTACAGATGGAGAAAAGCCGTTGATAAGTTGAAACCAAGTCACGATTCTCATCGGTGAGAGAGCAATTAGGAAGCAGAAGATAAGCCATTTTTCTCAGAAAAACTTACTTAATAAATACTATATATCTGTCCTTGTCATTCTAATGTCAATGAAATAACAGAGCAATAGATAAATCGTGTCTTAAAGTTTACCAATGTTTATTCATCAGAAACTTGGTTAATTTTTGTTTTTCCTGTTTAATTCCAGACGGCGAAATTTAAAACGAGGCATTGCCGCTTCGAGCTGCGGTGGCGGTCAAGGCGTAGCAATTTTATTTGAGAAAATATAAATAATAAGACACTTACAAAATTAACACCTGTTTCTGACACTGTTATTTTTAACCAATGAAGAGAGAGTGCAATAACTTTTAAAATATTATTATGTTTAAAACATGTTCACAGAAAAGAATATTTATTTTTGCTAGGTTAAGAAATTATATTTCTTATTTATATAATGCTGGTTGAAATAACAGTTTTTCATAGCTAAAAAGTATGCAGAAATTTAATACAAAATCAAGTTTTTTTTTAAATATGTTTAATTACAGTTAAAGCAGTCACATAATAAACAAATTGTATGGATTTAACTGCTAACTGGGGCAGTGGTCATTTGCGCATGATTACATTGTATTATACATACCCATGATTATATTAGCTAATAAACTTTACATAAAAAACTCATTTCACTTATGGTACTCTACTTTATAATATAGATATAAGAATTTTGTATACTTATAGATATTTATACCTAATCTAATCTACAAACAAGCATTTATTATATCGTAAAAAATAAATGGGAATTGTACAAATCTCAAAGAATTTTAACTTAAATAATTTAAATATTAATAACTTATGATATTCAGATTATGTCAGTGTTTCACCTTTAGTTACCTGAAAAGAAATAAAAATTGTAAAAATAACAGAAATGTTGTTTTCTTTTACATTAATGTTTGTAGTGTGTGTGAGGTAAGCTAGATGGTGCCTAAAAAAATTGTGGTTAAACGGAAGCTGATTTAAAATTTTTATATTTAAGATTTTGACAAATTTTACACTGTTATTTAAATATGAATCAAAAACTATGCCTACTGTGATAAAAAAATCTTTTCAAAATACACCAATTTGACAGCTAGTCTTATCCATACTTAGAGATCATAATATAAATTACAAAAACAGTTTAAAATCTACATAATAATTACAAAATTTCACTAGATTAGCTTACAATTTTAGTAATTCTATATTTCTACTGGTTTTGGTCCATCCACAAGTTTCAGCTCCTGGGTTTGAATTCCAGGTTGGCATTTCTGTTAAAAATTTTGTTCTGTTCAATTTTTTTGTTAATAAGTACTGTTAAAATAATAGAATTTAGAAATTGTGTCCAATTACTTGGGAAATTGGTAGGTGGTGCACGGTCATTGGTAACTTTGCTTTAAAGTTTGTAAAGTAGAAACCTGAGTTTGGGCTCTCAAAATCATGGTGGTTTTTTAGGAGGCTTTCAATATCATGTAAGAGTTAATACTATTGAATTTTTTTTTTAGTGGATGATCATATTGACAATGTAGGAGATATAAGAAAGGTATTAATACTCACACAAGCCTCCAAGTAGTCAATCTTCCTTTCCAAAGATGTTAGTTTTTCATTCAGCGTGGCAAGGCGGGATCGGCAGGACATGTCTGAAAATAAAGTTAATTTTATACTAGCAATGAAACGGAATACATTATACAGATGCATTGTGCCGTAACCTTTCTCTAGCAGTTAACCAAGAGCTTCATCATAAAATAATTTTATCAGGTATTCTTTGTTTATCTAATGCTAGCAAAAGAGAAGAGAACGAAGAGAAAACAAATATTGCGCTAATGAAATACAACCGTTTTATTCTGGCTAAGGAATATAACAATATTAAAATTTAAAGTTTCCAAATCCATGAATCATCTCATTTATTCACAACAAATTTTCACTTTACTCTTCCATTGAACCGTCTTTTGTATAATCGTCGTTACATTTCAGCTACTTAATACTAGTAATTGAGCATATCATCCTGGATTGATCAAAATATTGTAAAAATTTACATACCAAATGAATTGAGGAAATCTGTGATCTTCTTGATGCTGCCTGTTATTACTTCTATGTATTCCCTATTCGCCCAGTCCTGCTGAATTTGTTTTTGTATGGTCTCTCTTGGGGGCGTCGACATTTTTACAAATGTGTTTGTATGTAACAAGATTCCTAGCGGCCGGTGTTTTTGTTATTTTCAATATAATTCTAATTTGCCAAGCCCCGAAAAAAAGCAAACGCTCCACTTTCAATTTTCGGATTCCAGATCCTCAGTTTATTCAGATTTATAGCAAGAATATACACTGTGTACTCGTAATAATATGCCTGAATGTATCAAATTCTGAAGTGCAACACCGGAACGCGCTATTTCAGCTATTTGACACTTGATGGAGACAGCAAAAAGTTGCCAGAAGGTAATATAAAAATATCATTCGCAGAGGCAGCGTTTTATTCAGGTTCCAGACCGTTGGTCTGGTTTAAAATCTCTATGCCAAGGCCTGGGAGCTTCAAGAGAATCTAGATCTTTAGAAAACGATAGAAAGGGAATCTTGCAAGAATTTTTATAAAGTTTATTTCTTTGCTGTTTTCTTTTTAAAAATTGTGAACATGCTGCAGTGTCAAATTGACAGTCCAGTCTTGTCATTATTTCTTTATTTCTTCTGCCAAAGCCAAAGTGTCAACGCCAGCCGGCCAGCTGTTAGTGTCGGCGATTTAATTCTTTGAAATTAAAGAATCTTTATCAAAAATATCTTGAAAATGGACGAGATTGAGTACAAGCTGAACACTAAAAACAGTGTTTTGATAGTCAACGCTATCGACAAGCTCATATCCACGATTAAATCGAAGTACAAACCGATAGAACGTCAAAGATTTGTAAATGAGAATGAAGAGCTGAAGTTTCTGAGAGAGAAGTGTTCCTCCAAGGATGCCAGGGTGAGCCTGACGGCATGCCAGGGTCTGCTGGCACTGGTGGAGCTCGGGGTCCTGGAGATTGCCCACACAATGTCTACAGTAGTAACCTTATTGCCAAGTTCACAGTGAGTATGATTTCCATGTTTTGACGCCAATATCTTTATCTGGGCGAGTCGTTCATCCAGTTGATGCCATTCTGTTCCAATAAAATTTTCCTAATACCCTAAGACAACCAAAGCAGCTGGCCTATGTCCAGCAGTGGACGTCTTTCGGCTGATTGATGATGATGAGACAACCAATATAAATTTACTGCGGCTGCCCATTGTACTGTGAAACCTACGTATAATTTCCAATAAGTTGATACATTTGTAACTTTTATTGAGAACAATGATAGTATTCTATATTTTTTCTAAACTCAGATATACTCGAAACTACATATAAAAATGTATCTTTTCAAACATTATTGATTGCACATTTTTCAGCAACTACTCAGCCATAATATCTACGATGGCTGGTCTCCTCATACTGGACCTGAAGGCTCGCCTAGTGCCAGGACATCAATACAAGTGTCAATTCACTCTCAAGTCCCCGCAGCATCCATTCATAACGGTGCTGGAGAAGAGCAAGGGGGCAGAAGATGATGTGCTTGCTCAGATGCATGCACTGTGCACATACCCGGATTACATGTAAGTTTTAATAATAAAATGTTGAAGGTAAAAAGCTAGCCACTCAATTTATTTGCATCATGCATGACCCAAATCTCTTCAAAGTTAGAATGACCAGGCTTCTTCTGGGTAAGCTCACTCCATCGTCGACTTTGTCTCTGTCATGTCTGACCTGTGCCTGTAGCCAAGCTGACAATCTACAATCGATGATGCTAGTAGAAAACAAGTCAATGTATGGGAATGACACATCTGAACGTTAAGTCAGGTGGTTAGACCATACAAAAAGAAGGTCTTAACGATTGTAGAAAGAGATTCAATACGAAACATTTGTAACTTAGCTAGGGGGGCTGGACTAGAGTGAAGAGCAAGTCCATCTTACTAATATTATAAATGAGAAAGTATGGATGGATGTCATATGATTGTTACTCAATCACATTAAAATGGCTGAAAAAATTTGGCACAGAGATAGATTATAGTCTGGAATAGCACATAGACTACTATTTATTCCGGTATAATGTTCCCTTGGGATAAGAAATAATATTAAAAAAAAAAAACAAAAAAGCATGCTTTAATAGAAAACCAAATAACAAAGTAGAAAATAATTTGCAATAAATTTAAATTAAGAATAGTATGACCAACAAAAAAAAAATTATAGTAAAAAACCGTGGGATGCTTGATGTCAATTGTTATAACATTATATTGGTAAAATTAGTCATTTTGAAAATGTCTTAAAAAGAATCCCACGCTTTTTTACAATAAAATATTTTATTTATAATCAAACTATTCTTATTTTAAATTTATTGAACTACTACTAACTTACTTGCTACTTTTTAGTTTGGTATACAATATAAGCATGTTTTCTTAGTTTTTTTCTGCTAAGCTAGTATAACAGAAGAGTATTTGTCGACACACAGTTCACACGATCCACCACAAGTCTTATATAGTGTTTATAAGTTACTATATATAATGTATTAAGTTGGATGTTTTCAAAGTCTGTAACGGACATAGGTAGCAACATTATTTGTGTTTTATTTATAGACTAAACAATCCTTATGTTCCAGAGTATCATCAAACAGCTTGGAACTGCTTAGGCCAGTGTTCCTCTGGCTAACTTGTCACCCTCAGAGAGACCATAGCATCAGACCCTGGCAACTATTGCTCAGTCTGCCTACGACAACTGCACAGTCATCTCTACTCCTGGCCTGTCTAAGTTGTCAACAGGTATAATATGCCCAAATTATATTGCTCATACATAATATACTAAACTCAGTACAATCACGGGGTCCCAGCGCAAAAAGAAAATTTGGTTCAAATAAATGCCACCAGATGGCGTGATATGCATCGATTTGTTATTGAATTCATCCATCTATAGCCGTGGTTCGGAACCGAACGCGATCGAAGTACTTATAAAAATAATCATCTTAATCAGACGAAAAATGCTAGTTACGTCGGCACGGATTCTTTGTTTTGAATGATTCATATTTTTTTGTTTTATTATCAAGGCTCGCGCTTGACCTCTATCTCACCTGATGGTAAGCGATGATGTATGCTAGAATTATAATATCTATGGTATGTTAAAGCATACACACATAGCAACTTTTTTTTTTGAGTTTTGTATTCATTTATTAAAATGAATACTACACTCCTTCCTAGTGTATAAAGGTGCGTGCTATATGGGGCTGTTTTATATAACTTTGACATTCAGTAAAGTGTTGATGATTCAAAATTTTGTTATTTTTTTAAACATAATTTTCACAGCTTTTCCCATGAGGTAAGCAGAAACTACAGAACGCCACCTGCTACTAAACTAAAATACTTACTGGTTTTGCTTTGTTCACATAATTATACTCCAGCCATTTTGAAGATACAATGTTTACCTACTAACAAAGTAAAACAATTTTTTGTTTAGAGCTTCTCTACTCTACAACAAAAAATAAAACGAATTCAATATATAATGTTGTATCTGTCGTACATCGATTTTACTGAGTTAGTACAGATGAAAGATAGTTTGAGAACATAAAATATACAAAACCATAGGACTTGAAAATTAGATAAGAGCGAACCTAAAATTTCAACCCCTACTGTCAGCTGATTGAGCTATTAGTCCTATGTTAGTAAACCCCAGTAAAATTCATCTTGGCCAGTCACGGGGTCCCAGCGCTAAGAAAGAAAGTTTGGTTCCAATAAATCTCACTAGACGGCGCGATATACACCAATCTGTTATTGAACTGTGTGTAAAATTAAAATTTTCTGGAAATGAACATAAAAATTGTATGTTCTTGTTAAATCAACTCTTCATAAGTACAAAATTATGGAATATTGGGCTCTTAATTCACATTTCAAAGATTTGAACGCATAATTTAATTTGATGTCAATAGAAGGCGGGGTTTTAAACTTCTGAGGCATTCTAGTCGATTTTTTAAATTTGTATTGTAACACATTTTGGTGCAATGAAACTGTAAAAACGTGCAATCAAAATACTATAAAACAAATCGTCACTGTAACCTTCTACTTACAAGTCGCTGCTAACACCATCTATCTATCGCCGTGGAACGGAGCAGAACGCGATCGATGTACCAAAAATAATCAGATAAAAAACGCTAGTTACGTCGGCACAGTTTCTTTGTATGGGATGAGGCATCTGTATGCTAGTATTATATTATCTGTGCCAGAGTATCCTTACTAATATTATAAATGTGAATGTAAGTTTGTTTGTTACGCTTTCACGCAAAAACTACTGAACCGATCATCATGAAACTTTGTACATATATTCTTGGAGGTATTAGAAGTAACATAGGATAATTATTAATAATAAAAAAAAAAATAATGACTTCACTGCGAGCGAAGCCGCGGGTAAAAGCTAGTACAAATCTGGTCAGTATTTTATCAGATAAAGCCACAAAATTTTACTAACAGCAAATTATTTCATCAACAGATTTGCAACCCAGCTCTAATAGAACGTTCCTACGCCGCATACAACGCCGTGACAGAGGCGTGCGTGTACCAGGCGCAGCGCGACCACGTGATGGCACTACTGCCCATGCTCGCCAGACTATCACGCCAACTCATCATGCTGCAGTATGTTTTATATTATTGTAATAGAACGGTCGTACGCCGCACACGCTAGCCGTGACAGAGGCGTGCATGTACCAGGCGCAGCGCCACCAGGTGATGGCATTACTGCCAATGCTCGCCAGACTATCACGCCGACTTATCAGGCTGCAGTATGTTTTATATTATTAATAGAACGGTCGTGCGCTGCACACGCTAGCCGTGACAGAGGCATGCGTGTACCAGGCGCGGCGCGACCACTTGATGGCAATACTGCCCATGCTCGCCAGACTATCACGCCAACTCATCACACTGCAGTATGTTATATATTATTACAATAGCTACAATCCACCAGTAAAAGTTCTTTTGAAGACAACCTTTCACTCTGCCCCCAAAACGACTGATTGAAATTTGAGCTTTTTGGCGTGTGACATAATGACACTTTTTTAAAGTTTCGCATCACCCGATGGTGATGAGCTCACATTTCAATGCTTGAATTTGTACTCCGTTGGTGTTGAATTGTATAGGTGAGTGACTACCGACCACTCACACATTCCCCATGTTGTCTAGCATGCGGCTCATTTGCTTTGTTTCAACATCAATAAGCAGCGAAAACGTCATCACCCATCATCATATTTTAATTCTCCACAGACGTGATCCCCGTTCCTGCTACAGCCTCATAGAGCGTTGCTTCGCGATCGATGCGCCGGAGTTGAGGACAGTCGCCGGCATCACAATGATGCTGTTAGCTGAGAACCTGGCTCACACCTCTGCTTTGTATCTGCGTGAACTGTTTAATTTGTGTGAGTCTATTGTGATACTTATTTATGAAAAATCTTATTCATAATTATATTGCCAAGTCCAACATTCAATGTACCTTTTTAATTTGGTACTTATTACATTTTAGAATTGTTTGTTTTACTATATATATGTGTTTTTCCAACAAGAATGATGTAACAAGCATGTAACCAGAGACTTGTAATTAAACTGATGCAAAATAGTGTCTGAAGTTTCTTGCACGTTCTTCTCTATAGAGACCTACTGACGCTTGCGAATGTACAACTAGATCCATCAGTTCAAAAGTACATTTGCGGTTAAGTATTTTGACCATAACTATTTTAATTTTTTTGATTTTGTATCGACTCCTGAACATTCTTAGCGAACCTTAAAGTAGAGTTTTCGAATCACCATCTGATGAGTCGAGTTGAAAAGTGAAGTGCCAAAGCTGCTTTCGAGTTCAAAATAAACTTGTTTAACTGCCAAGAAAACAATTCACCGTAACCTTTGTTCACAGGTCTCAACATTATCAGCAAATATGAGTACTCCGCAATATCCCTAAACGTCTTCGTAGCCCTCTCGCTTCAATGGCTGAACCTACCCTCATATCTCACAGCATCCGCCCTTAAAGTAGCCTCAAAGATCCTGGATACCTACCAAGACAACTACAAAGACGACACACGTCTCCACACACCGAATCTCAAAGCCAATAAGACTTTCCAAGCATTACTTTACACAGACAGTCATTTATCAATCATCTTCAAGTTAAATCAAAACTGGGAACGAATGAGAGATAACCCGGATAAACTGAAAAGCTGGTTAGACTCTATTGCTACAGTAAACGATGAAGTCAAACTTGAATTGTTACCTTTTCTTCTTGGCCTGATTTTAGAGAAGAGGAACGAAGGTTGGTATGAAGAGATAGTGGTAAGAGTGTTGAAGATCGTTGTCGATATTGTGGGGTATAAGAAGGAGGTGTCAGTACAGTTACTGCCAATTTTGGTATATAAGATCGCGAGTGATAAGAGTCCTCTAGTGAAGCTAGAGTGTTTGAGGGCGCTGCCGCTGATGGCGAAGACTAAGGTGAGTTAAAGATGTTTTCTGTCAATTTAACTGGATATTTAACTGTAAAATTACGGCTTTATTTTTTATTCAATATCAATAAAAAGAAAACAAATTAATTCTTTAAATGAAAGTTAAGGACACATGAGTTAGTAATTTCAAGGGCGTGATGATGATGGACTGATATAAACCTCACAACTTATGATTTTCTTATTTTTCAGGAAAATGTGCCAACCATAGTATCGGTACTCAACAAAATAAAGGCCAACAAAGGAGTACCAACTTCATTCCTCATCATGTTATACACCAGTTTAGCAGAAACACAGGTATTTTTATTTGTTTTAGTAAGGGGCCGAACATTGTTCCCTCTGGTACTCCAATATTCTGTAGTCCTACAAACGAGTTACAGAATGTTAAAACCACGGTTTTACCTGTGTTTTAATTGAATGTTGCTTGAGCTCTATAAATTTGTATTCAAGCGTTGCAGACATTTATTTTATTAGTTTGTTTGAGTCATTTGTTGTGATCTAAGTGATCAAAAGCCTTGGTCTTGGCCTCAAAGTAATGGTCACGGCTAAACTGTATTTCTTCTTTAAATAACAGGTGCGATGTTTCCCGTACCTACAAGAAATACTAGTGGACTCTGGCATAGGCAAACCAGATGAATTGAAATGGGAGATCGATATTGCTAAGGCGGTCGCAGTGAAGAGGATCTGTGAAATACGGTATGTTTTCACTGTATTTAAGGGAATGCTTGTATCCCAGTTCTATGTTTTTATTTATTTTTGAAGTTATTTTTGGTGTCTAATTTTTGTGCCGTTAGTGTGACTGCAACATCAAGTTTTATTAGAACCCGAATCTACTTATAACCTTTGAATGAAATTTATTCTTTATATTAGACCATTTATCTAACCATTTAAGCAGATAATCAACTTTTTGTATTAAATGTTATTTAGGATTAGCCATTGCTAAGCTATATTATTATTTACTCATTCTTAGGCCCACAAGCCACGGCCTAGAGCTAGTCTCCGTGATATCCTCAATCCTGAACCGCTGCGGGGACCGGTCAGGCGGCGTGGCGACGTGTGTGTGCGTGGCGTCCCTCGCGCTGCTGTGGCGTGGCGCGGCGTTAGCGCCACACACCACGTGGACTGCGCTGCAGCCCAAACTGGCAAGGGATAATAGGCATAGTGTGCAGATTAGGTAAGAAACAGCTATTTTTGGAACAAGTAATTTGCTATATCAATATTAATGAAAGAGGGTGAAGCAAAGTTTCTTAGTAGTTCATTGCTAAAATGTTAGTAATTAGTAAAAAAATCTTCAGCAATTCGCGCCATTAGTAAAGCAATTTTACAATAATCCACAATATCAATATATTTTTTCTTTTGTTAATTTCAAAATTTTAATTTCAAACGAATAGAATCATACCAGGATGCTTCAAATAACATGCCAATTCATCGTCAAATTAATAAAACCTCTTTCATGTTCTTCTTCATTGAAGTAGAGAAAAAATCTGAAGTGCCCGTTTTTTTTGCATAAGAGTTTATAAAGGCTTTGCCCACTGTTACTCCTGTGAAAGAGAAAATCATTTAAGCAGTTCCTGTTATTATCCAGCTTATTCCCATTTCCAGCATCTGCAAACTCCTAAGCGAGGTTCCCTGCCTTCGAGTCCAAAGCCCAGAATACGACAAACTGGTATCAGACGCAGTTCGCAAGCTATGGAGCCTCATAGCAGAGAGCAATCAACCTGATGTGGTGGAGGCGGCGTGTGACGCGCTCGCTACCTACAAGATTGATGATTATAAGCTCAGCGATGTACCCGAGGTAATATCAGAAAGAAATTGAGAGCTAAATGTATTGTTACGAGCTGGGACACAGGAATAAATTATTTAAAAAGCAGACTTCAATTAATCACACTTTATTACAAAAACACTTCTTGAATAATTCTATTACTTCGCACTATTTTCCTTTTCCGATTGCTCTGTGTCGCTTCTCAATCAAAACTGACTCACGACAACCGACCGCTCTTTATACAGCACCGAAGATGTTTCTAGAATGTTCCAGATACTTCGAGAATCTTCCAGAACAATCGACTTTCGAACTCATTGTTTCCGAAATGTGAACATTCTGGAAAATTCCATTCGACACGAGCTTTCGAGAAGATTAGTGCCGCTATTCGATACTAGATGGCGGTACTAGTTACTACTAGTTCTTCCTCTTGTCACTAGATAGCGTTGCCCTATCTTGTAACAGGAACATTACCCTTCTTTTGGACTTTGCCAGTCGGGTAATCAAAGAATGGAAGTCCAACAATTATGTTTCTGTTTGTAACATGAATAAATGTGTAAGGAATTTTTGGCGTATTATAGGCGTTTTTTTAACACGCCACAGGAAAATGTTACATACGTAGATGTGTACTGTGATGATGGTCCCTAATTATATATTTCTCTTTTAGATATACAGAAAAACAGTGAAACTGCCAGCATCATTCTGCAAAACGCCAGCTGATGCGGCAAGAAAACCAGAAGAAGTCTTGGATTATGTGCCATGTAAGTTAGTTCCAAATCATTACTCTGGATTTAATCTCTTGTTGTTATAAAGATACCACAAATTGGACTCAGTAAACATTTTATTTTCTTTTTCTCAGGCGAAATCTGGCCCGAAGTATTTAAATTTACGAATCAATCCGCCTTACTGGGTGTCCAGCGCCTCTGTTCCAAGCTGATAGAGAAGGAGCTGCGAGGGTACCGGAGCGGAGTGTACCAGCACGACGCGCGCCAGGAGCCCGCAGCTCTGGCTCATCTGCACGTCACCAGCGTCGCCAGGGGACTCGTCGAGTGTTTCAGGAAACAGGTAGATAACTCATTTTAGGTGAAAGATAAGGATCTTTTATTTTGACCTCATTTTTGGCATCAAAGTTCGCAACCATCTTGGATTTTGATATCGACCAAATTTTCGGTATTGGCGCCACCTAATAAACTTAGAAGCGTCATCGCTGACAAAAAAGTCAAAGTTTGTAGCCGCCATCTTGGAATTTGTCATCAGTTCATCATCATTGTCGGCATCAGCGCTGTGTGAAAATTTTAGTAGCCGCAAGCTTTGATTTTATTTCAATCTCATTTTCGGCATTATCACCCCCAAAAAATCCTGGATATGTCAGCAATGACGGATACTGGCCACTAATAAAACCGCTATTTTATTGAACCCTAGCATCTATAAAGTTTCGCCACATAATTGAATTCAACCTTGAACCCTATTTTTCCAGGCCACAACCCCCTCCTACGACTTCCCCGACTCGGTCCTCCTCTCAATCCTGCAGACGCTGACCTCGGAGTACCCGAAACCCCTGCCGCCGTTCGACCTGTGCTTCATCCCGGAGGTGTTCCACCGCGGGACGCTGTGGCGGCGCGGCTGCGTCACCCTGGCCGCCAGGCAGGCGCAGGTGTCGTCATCAGCCAGGAGGATCCTGGAGAACTATCTGCAGGGAGTCAGTGCGGGGACTGCTGAGGTAAGAACTTCATATAAATATTTTTTGTATGGGTATAAAACCGTCAGGGATAAAATATCTGGCAAATGTAACGGCTAGAAATCCAAAAAAACTGGGTCAAGGTAACTTTTTCAAGTCTGCAGAGATATCTTAGTCTTAAATAAAGCTTTCTATTTTATTTTGATATTTCTCTATGCAGATTCGTCCTACTTTGCATAAATGGTGTTCCTGCCTTAGCCCCAGTTTTTTGATCCGTAATCCACTCAACAAGTGGTTAAAAATATGCTAACCAACGGTATCAAATTTCGCTAAAATGCTTCTTTAAATCGATTGTCCCTACTATCTGATTCTAAACGTCATAAGGGTGAACGGTTTTGGCAAAACAAAGCCATGAATTAAAATAAAACAAAATAAAAAATAAAATATGATGCTTAATATAATGGTTTCAAAGGACTAAAGCACAATCATTCCTTAGAAAATTTCACTGATCACCATAATTTCTAATCTTCCAGGAATCAGACACCCTCCTGGTGTTCGAGATCCTCCCCATCCTGTGCCGCGGGATGCCTCCGAACTCCCTCCGCCCCCCTCTGGAGCGGTGCCTCGCGGACTCCTTCGCAGACATCAGCCACTCCAAACTAAGGGTCCGGCCTGATGAGAAGGAGCATCTGTTCTGCCAGCAGATGGACAGGATCCGGCAGTGTCTGGAGTGCGACAAGATACATGATGCTAATAGGACTTTACTGTCGCAGATTGTTGAGAATTACTTCTCGGTTATTGGGGATGATAATGTCGTAAGTTATGTTTTCAAATTATAATTTTGTTTTTAAGGAGAGTGGAGTGAAATAAATACTGGCCAAGCGTTATGGGATCTCAGGGTCTGAAATGTAGAAGATATAATTATCCTTCCGCGTTTTTGTTACAACTTTATGAAAGTGCTCAATGCGGGTGGATGAGTTTCAACACCGTCGTCCAAACGCAAAATTAAAATTGTTGGTAAAAGAAAAATCTCAGAAATTGTCTCTCTCTCGAGTTGCTTAAATATTAATTTATTTGGCCCATTTTCTGACAGACTATGACGAGGTAAGAACCTCGTTAATCATTACATATAGTCCATCACCAATAGTTGGAAAGTTCTGCACTTTATCTTAAGAGTGTTAGTAGCAATTTAAATTGGGTATGTCAAGTAAGAATTAACCCATGCCGATTCCAAAACCATTTCGAGATTTTAGGTTTGCAATTATTATTCTATTTTTGTGTCTTAAAATTTTAATATCGTATTTATTTTTACGAAAATACTTAAAATCACTTGACTTTTACTTTACCTCTAAATGACGTCATAAAGTATCCTATAAAGAAAACTTTTAGTGCCTCTTGTAATTAAATAATTAAGGCCCACTTGCACGAAAAACCCAATCCAGAACTAGTCGCCAACACAAGGTTAAATTGACAGTTCGTCATACAATATTGTCTATTTAACCTCGCGCTAGCAACCAACTCCGAGTTAAATCTTTCGTGCAAGTGGGTCGTTGTTTTGTACATACAGCGTCAATGTTAACGTCAAGTCCAATGCCATTCAGACTACTCTATGACGTCAGCAAAAACAAAACTTTAAAAAAATATAATAAAATAACTACAGCTTGGAAAAAATGAAATATTTAAATTAGTTGCTTAAAATAACTAAATCTATAAATTATAAATATAAAAAAATATCTGATAATACTTTACATACCGAATTGAGTCGCTCCAGAATTTGGCTATGAGTTCGACCTTTTTAGTTCATACTTATTTATCAACTTCTGTGTGTTTTTAAAGAGCTCTTTTCTATTCCCAGGCATGGCCCATCTACATACAAACCGCCCGCTGCCTGTCCAGCAAGTACTTAGAACGCATGACGTCACCATCAGGCTGGTGGGAGGTGTCGGGGCCACTGCTGCGCAAGTCTGCTGCAGTAAGATGTGCAGTGGCTGCTATGGGAGACTGTGACACTGCGCTCAACTGGCTCAACGAGATCATTGATGCGCAAGCTACGCAGTTGACGTGTGTTTGGTTTACAATTATTATCATTGGGAAAAAAAAAAACCCTGATAGTGAATTTGAGCCCGAAACATTTAGCATACAGATGCCTCATCCCATCCAATGAAACCGTGCCGACGTAACTAGCGTTTTTCGTCTGTTAAACTGATTATTTTTCTAAGAACATCAATCGCGTTCGACATTCGTTCCACGGATACAGATGGTGTTAGCTGCGACTTGCAAGTAAAAGGGTTTACTCGGTTCGTGAATACTTTATTTTTAAATACAGCGACTATTTGTTTTATATTTTTTTTTGTATGTTTCATTGTACCAAAATGTGTTACAAAATAAATTAAAAAAATCGAGTGAATGCCTCAGAAGTTTAAAACCGCGCCATCTATTGGAATCTATTTTAAATAATCCATTCAATTAATCTATGAAATGTGAATTAAGAGCCCAATATTCCTTAATTTTGTGCTTAGGAGAGTTAATTAAACAACGTTTTTGTTTTTATGATCGCCTCTAGAAAATCTTACAATTTCACAAAACTCAATAACAAATTGAAGCTTATCACGCCATCTAGTGCAATTTATTTGAACCAAATTTTATTTCTTCGCGTTGGGTGCCCGTGGTGTAGTCGACATAAAAAGTCGAAAATGTAGGGATACAAACTTTCAGAGATTTCAATCCAGGTTGTCGTTTTTCTGTTCTTACTACAAATATTTAATTTTTTGGCTTTAAGTTGGTAATTTTTGTTTAAAAATAATGAAATTTGTCATAATTTACAGTGAACAAGAATACTCCTTACGTTGTATGCTACCAGCTCTGAAGGCTGCCAAACCTGATGCGGATTCAACCAGAGAGTGGTTCCTACAACTTATGGGACGCACGCAAGTCGCCTTCAATGAGTAAGTAAAAGCTGATGCCGAAATCCTTATCACCACGCATATTCAGTAAATATTTTTACATATAAAAAAATCTTTTTATAAACAAGCTTTTTTCGTATTCTACTCAGAAAACCCTTACATTTGATACCCATATCATGGAAGTGCACAAAAAAATAACTAGTCCGCTATCTTGGGAAGTCCGCTATATTATATTTAGAACAAAGACCTTATACGTATTTCTTACTACTAGACTGTGTACCAAAAATTTTTGTTTAGCTAAAATGAAATCTATTATCATACACCTAGGTTAGCTATTTCCTTATAAGCGGTAGCTAATCAAAAGCGGTCCTGGCGAGAGGGTTTCCGCTGGTAGTGTGTCCTTGTCTGACTTCTTGCAAGCTCAAATAATCATTGGGTTTGTTAGAAATGGTAGAAAATTTAAAATTTTTCTTTTTTATTTTATACCAAAACAAACGATTCATAGACTTTGAAACGTATTTAAATATTTCAAAAGTTCCTATAATTAATCAATTCGTTGTATTTCAAAAATAATTCATTAATACTTAGTAAGAGTAGTACTTTTAAATATTTGGGCCTGGTAATACTAAATGTAAGATGGTGGTTTGCGGAGTTTTTGGCAGGCTTTGTTCGAGTGAAATTCAGCGGCTGTTAATATTATTTGCAAATTGATTCCTAGAGGAATAAAATTGGCGTAGTTTTGTTTCTCAACTGTCGACGTAACTGGACAATATGTGAAATCATTGAGATCCTTTGAGGTATATTTAGCTGCCGGTATTTCAAAGCATCGTCTGAAGACTGCAGGATCATCTCACGCCTCTCCTTCATGAGCTTGAGAGTAGGATCAGAGAGCTTTTTGTTCCTATCTATACGATGGGTCTTGAAGAACGAGACTTGAGGAGACTTGGGATTTGAGGGTTATCGAGTCCTTCCCCTCTCTTCGAACTTCAGATCTATAATACTCCATCATAAACTGCTCAATTCCTCTTCGAGTTTGGTGATCTTTTCGTCGGACCGGAGTGTGCGCGTGTTGTACGTTGCCAGGTCCAGTTGTCGGTATTTGTTGGGGTAGCCGGATCTCGTCCGGGATTCTTAGCACCCCTTGCCATACCGTAAACTCGACCGCTACCGTAGTCGAGGGTAGGCAGGCTGCCGGGCACTATATTATGCTATGTTTTATTTGTGCTATTCATGGGGAGTGCTTTGCAGGCGGGTTGGCGATCGCAGTATGGTTGTTACAAATGCACAGAGAACGGTGCTGCCCATTCTCTGGTTTGTCCCTTACTCGCCTCTTACGACACCCACGGGAAAACATGGGATGGTGAAATTATTTACGCCTGACATCATACGGTAAATGTTGTAGATTCCAAAAAATATACATACTATTTTTTTTATTTACAATAAATTAGGTAGGTTTAGGTAGCGTATTAAGGTAGCATAAATATGTCGGGATACTTACACTATCGTTTTCACAATCAATTTGTCCCGTGTTCTGTTTGGTCATGGTCACCTCATTAGAAAGAGACACACTACCAGCGGGAGCCCTCTCACGCCGACCGGTTTTGCGCCATAGTGCACAGTCTAGTAGTAAGAAGTATAAGGTCTTTGATTTAGAATGACGACACTTAGCTAATCATGCATTGTCATCCAAACTAAACGTGTTTGCAAAATTTCATCTAAATCGGTGTAGGATAACTGCTTTAAAATTCAGTTGCAAGATTTGACCCGAACACACTTACATACATACATTGCAAGTTAAATAAAAGCTTGTAAAACACTCTTGCTATAGTAAAACAGGGAGGGAATTTGTTCCAATTTCAAAGAAAATAAAAATTATGGTATATTGATATCTATGTATGATTTTTTTTTTTGTTTTGCCAGAACCGAAGACAAATCAGCCAAGCTCTACCTTTGCGATGTGTTCATGCTATGCGTCATAGTGTTTAGCGGACTCTGGTCCTTAGAGCCAGAAGCAGACCAGCTGGCCAGCAGTCGTAACGGAAGGCATGCTCTGTTACCGGCTGCGGCCGCTGAGCTGGTCAGCAGGGAGAGTTGGAGCAACTGTACTTTACAGGTAGGAAAATATCACGTCTATCATATTACTCAAAGTATTAGGCAGAAAATAATGCTATTTCCATTATAATCATTATTCAATATTTCAAGCATCGCCACATCGAGCACTTTATCGTCATCAAACTTGGTACAAATAAAGACTCCAGCCAGGCTACTACTGGGGAATTCTTGATGGTAAAATCTTATTAAGTACAATTTCCACTGTCTCATCTGTGAATCGAAACCAGAGTGATTGAGTCCTTCCAGACATTCTTTGCCCATGCCTTCTCGGATCAGCCCTCATGGTACGCGTCCATAATTATCATCTCTACACCTCTTTCTGGGCTGGACTCAACGGCGCCTAGCATTTTTAGGAACCCACTGCTTAGAGACTTTTGCCTAGCGGTCAATTAGCATGCGTCGAACGTGACGTAGTGACCGTAATGTTCAAAAAATGAAATAATATTTTACAGATGTTAGAATGGCTGTGTCACACACGAACAGCCGCGTGCGACAGCAGCACTGCTATCGCTTGCCAACGAGCTCTACTGGCCACAAGACACGCGCAGCAATTTGCGACGCATAAGATCTGGACAAGATTGTAAGTTTCTTTACCTTTGTATTACCATTACTCCTTTATTAGTCTGTCTGTCCATTTTGCGCGGAACGGAGAAAACAGGAGCGGAGCCCACTAATTCATCATCTGCCTGCCCTTATCCCATATTACTTGGGGTCGGCGTAACACGTTCTTCTTCCATACCGTCCTGTCTCCGGTCACGCTATCACTGACTCCTTTTTCTTTTCTATCCCTCTCCATCCATCCACATTTATATTCATAACTCGTTTAGTAACATGCGTATCATGACGAGGGCCTCATCACATGACCATACCTGAACAAACGGTTTCCTTTCAACTTTTCTCTCATTGGCGCCACTTTCAAACTTCCTCTAATATACTAATTTCTCACATTATCCAATCTCGTAACGCCACACATCCATTCAAGCATTCAAGGAGCCAACCAATTTAATTAAATAAAAACAGAGTCGGAGCGGAGTTTAAGGGGTGGGCAACTAGGGCTGTATCAAGAGAGTAACGGTAAGTTGTGGTCATATTTTAAAAACTGCTTCTGCTTATGTAAATGACAACACTCTCTAAAGAAACCAAAGCTGAACAAAATTTGTATGTACGATACAATTTTATTTTATTTTGTATTAATGACTATGCCTTCCTTCGAGAAAATGTATCATTTACATGGGCAGAAGTTTTTAAAATATGACCATACCGCTCCGTTACACCTTGTAAATGGTAAGTCAATCAATAACTCGTATCGTTTGTCCTTGATTGTGGGGTCATAGGCATATCTATGGTGTGGCGGGAGAGGAGTGCCGGTATTACGGTGCGCTGCTCTCCCTACCTTTCGCAGCCTGGACGGGGTCGCCACCGTCTGATGGCGGTCGCGGTGGGGTCGCAGGGGAGGTCCCTATCCTCTAAGGCCGGAAAGTGGTAGGTGGCGGGGCCACTGACCAGACCCGTCACAGGGGGACCAAGAGTGCAATACACGGGGTTGTCTGGCACCCATGTGCTGGTTTGGTCCCTGGGGTGGTCACGGCGTACACTGTGTTCTGGTGCGCCGGTGATGGGGGGTACACCCCAGAGGAGGGTCCGGTGACGGTCCCACATAACTGCGCTATCTTTCCGTGGTAGCGCAGTATGCATGAGCATTCCGCCAACTAAAAAAAAGCTCTTGGACTATATCTTAAAAAATTAACTCATTATATCTTCTAAACTAAGACCCGATTAAATCTGTGACTTGGCGAAAAATTGTGACTAATTATCGACAAAATTTTGGAGAAAACATCTTCGCTAGGTGCCCTAGTTTTTGAGATATAAATGTGGCCAAGCTGGGGAGATTGCCCCCAGATCGGCCAACAATACAGCCTTCTAACTTTTTGAATCGGCGACAAATTAGCGACTAAATATGTGTTATCAAAACTAAAATCCCTGATGTTGGCCAAGCCAGAGTCAGCCACACATATCCCTGATCTACAATTATGAATTATGATAGGTATATACTATTTTTGTTGGAGTGTTCATCCATATCCCACCTTTTAGGCCTTCAAGTTTGACACGATTTTTGTTTGTCTCATTAGGGGCAAACCGACTACCTAATATACTGCCTGAAATAATCGGGATTATATTTAAATTTCGTTCACAATTTTGCCATTGAATGATCAAATAACCAGTTTTTATTTTAATTGTTTCAGGGAGAGCTACTTCGGTCGAGATATTATCATCGACGAATAAGAATTTACACATTTAACATTGTTTACATAAAGGTCTGCATAAAATAGACGTAATATATTAAACCACTGTATTTTAAGATCCCACCGATAAAATCTAAAAGAAATTCTTAGTGTGGGCAACATTTAAAAAACAAGTCGCGGCTAGATATTTCCAGGCAACCCTGTAGTAATCTATTTTTATATCAATTCATATAAGAAAATACCCGCAGATTTTAGCAATGGGGTCTCGTACTATCAATCAATCAATCTGCCTAGCCTTTTCCCAACTATATTGGGGTCGGCTTCCAGTCTTACCGGATTCAGCTGAGCACTAGTGTTTTACTTGGAGCGACTGCCTATCTGACCTCCACAACCCAGTAACTGCATAACACGGTTCCTCTTGGCAAGACTGGTGTCAGATCCAAAGTTTCTGACTACCCGTAACGACTGTCAAAGATCTTCAAATGACAGCCGGGACCAACTATCAATATTGACGAAATATAATGTAATTATCATCTAGTCAAATAAGTATTTTGAAATAATTGAATTTGCAAAAATGTTAAGTTTTCTGTAAATCTGTTTAGATTTAAGATACGTGTAAAATAAAATGCTTTAAGCTTATTTATGAAGTTTACTATTTATATTCATTATTATTACATAAATAATCTATTTACAATATTTTTTAACACAATTTGGCAAATAAAGTAGGTACAGGATATACAATACAATATTGTAACAAGAATATTAATTGAATGAAATTTTAAGATATGCCATTAAGAACTTTCCTAAGTGTGTTGTTTATTTAATAACAATAATTTATTTATTTCGAGTAACACAAACTCATATCATTATAAATTGGTGGGTACTTCTTTATATTAAATGAAATCATTACGATTAAAATATTGTTTCACCGTCGTCGGATATCCAGTATTACCTACAATCACAGTATTATCATTGTTATTGGACACGCACACCGCCAGATCGCAGGTTTTGTTTCTTCAGCGTATTTTATGGCTCTGCAGGTGGTGACTCCCCACCCAGCTTATGCCATACTGTCTTTGTCGGAACCACAGTCTTACCCGTAGAGCGGGGTGCGTTAGCTCCGACGGGGTGACAAAGTCAAAAAAGTACAAAAAAGAGCTGCGCTGGGCGTACACCGAAAGGGTAGCAGCCAGGAGGCAGGGATTTTCCTCTATTGACTCGATAGATGTTTAAATATTTGAGTGCTCGCCCCTACGCCCTGCAGAACAGCTGCAGCAATGAGCGAGGTTCTGTGGGCTTTCATGTAAACATCCTGGTAATTGAGAGATGGCAGGGCAGGGCACATGACCTCGGGCTACGTGGTGAACTAGAATGGCGAAGCTCCTATTGGAGGAAGAACTGGCCGACCCGACAACCCAACAACTAGGTCAAGTTATCGTAGCGCTATAAAATTATGAGAGCTGACCCCACCCAAGTGTAATCGAGTCGAGCCTTTCTGGCGTATACCTTCCCGGTGACTTGCGCCCAAGAGCTTGCTGCGTAATTTACAATTGGTTCGGCAGTGTGTTTTTTTGTAACCTCTTCTATGTGCAGGAGGAAGTCAAGCTAGCATCCAGACTGAGACCCAGTAGCTTCAGACGGTTGGTGAGTTCTAAAAGGGTTTCTGAAAGGGAGAACTTTGGCTCGTCGTATTTGACCTTTGTAGTAACCCATCGCCAGGGTTTTAGGTGTCGCAAAGTTCAATTTTATCTTTTATCCCATCAACTAACCTGTAGAGTTGGATGTGATAGTTCCGAGGTAAAAGTGCGTTTCTCTAGTCTAGAGTCCTAACTTGGAGTTCGACCAGAGGTTTTCTTCTTTTGAGTTGATTGAGGTTTAAATACTCAACTGCGATGGCTTGGTAAAATAAACAGTTGAGTATGGATTCAATCTTGTCAGGTTTAATGCTGCTAAAATCCAGGCGTGTCTTTTTTTCGCTAAAAGGAGCCAATTTCACCCGGCTCCAACTTTCCGTGATGTAACTGTGCCAATAACGGGCCATCTCGAGATTCTTGGCATTACGTTGTCATCTTAATTTTGGGTCATACATTGAGGCAAAGGCTCAGCTGACTGCTAAAAAGTTGGGGATTCTTGCGAAGGTGGGAAGGTACTTCACGTGAGAATAGCTATTCAATTTATATCAAGCGCAAGTTCACACATGGAGTACTGTTCTTATATCTGGGACGGATCTGCCAAATACCAGCTTGATGCACTAGATTCGATCGAAAAGCGGGCCAAGAGACTCATCGGCAAAGAGGCACTGGTCAAGTCAAAGCTCCAGAGCTTTGAACATCGTCGCCGAGATACCTTGTTGATAGCTTGTCGGTTTTTTATCGGATACATTTCGGGGTGTGTACGATGGAATTGCATGATCTAATTCCGCTGGGCGGAATTAGATCATCATGATCAGATGGAACGGCCATCATCGGACTACCAGACATACGGTGATGCGTCATCGGTACATGGTGGACCTTCCACCCATACGCACAAAAAGTTTTGGAAACACTTTTTATTTTGCGTTCAGCTAAGGAGTGGAATTCCCTGCCGGAGTATGTGTTTCCCGATAACTACAATCTAGGGGTCTTTAAGTCAAGAGTGAATAGGTTTTTTCTAGGCAAGCGTGTTTCACCTTCGACCGCATCATCGAATACCATCAGATGAGATAGATAAAAATCAAAAACGATTCAAGCTTCATCACCGTACGAGATCAATCTTTAGTCCACTGATGAATATCTAGCATCTTCATCACTGACTTCAATTTAATATTCAGCATTCCAAACTGGGCTAAGTGTAACAGTCTTCATCATAAATCACTGACGTTCTTGCAAATCACCATCATTATTGTTAATGCTCGTCTCTATTGAATACTTACAATCTTACACCAAACAGCCTTCATTATAAATCACTGACATAGTTGTTAATTCTCGTTTTGTTGCCTATTTACAATCGTATATACCACTAAAATTTTATATAAATGTCTTCACCACACTCGCACTCTTGAGTGGGATATGGTAGTTCCGAGGGGTGCGCGCCTTTCTCCAGAGTCCCGGGACTTTGTAGAACAATCTACCGGGCAGGACTCTGGAGTGGGGTTTTCCTCTTTTGATTTGATAGATACTTAAATATTCGACTGCTCGCAGTTCATGAGGCATCACCCACACCAAACAGCTTCAAAATAAATCAATGAAATTCTTGTTCACGCTCTTCTTTATTGCCTATTACAATCTTATATACCACTAAACTTTTACATTAGTATTTTCAACACACTCAGTCTTAAACGTAGTGCAGAAAGTGGTAGTTCCCAGAGGTGCGCATTTCTCCTGAGTCTTTTCTGAGAGTTCGACCAAAGGTTTTCCTCTCTTGACTTATTTGATGTTTAAAAAATCGACTGCAACGGCTTCGTTAACGGATTCGAGCTCCATCTCCGTATGAGCTGAATCCACTGGTGATTTAGCTTCAGGATCACTAACTTCACTTTTATAGCATCACCATATTTCTTGTTAATGCTTTTCTCTATTGCATACTTAAGATCTTACATGCCTTAAGACTTTTTCAAAATTGTCGTCACTTCACACTATCCAGTTTCACCACCACTTGTCAAACTGCCCATCATCCTATATACATTTATCAAGTGTGAAACAGCGACCAACATATACAATGTCTTTATTATTCTCCTTAAACTTCTTTCTACACAACACTAAACTCTACAATGGTCTGAAATTGTCCACCCCAACCCCTCTACGATATCTTCATAGTAACATTCATACATACTTATGGCGTTAGAGACTTTACGTTAAAACATGGGTATTCTTGTAGACCCTATACACATCAATAAACTCCTATAGATTTGTCATCACTACACACTTTCCAGTTTACTATTTGTGAAACTGTACATTATCCTATATACATTATACATCTTCATGAGTAAATCTACCCTACAATGTCTGGAAGGGTTGTCAAACAGCCTCCAATATTTTACATATTTTTAAACTAGAATTCTAAAAAGTATCATCACGTCACTATCGTAAATCGTTCACTTCCTACGACCGGCTATTGTACACCTCCTACTATCCGAAATTGTACACCCTCTACGACCCAATATTTTCGACCTTCTATCCGAATCTGTTTCAGCTCTACTACAATTATCTTTTTAGCAATAGCCACCCTGCAGCATAGTTACTATACATACATAAACACACCTTTTCCCCATGAACCCCATTGGAAAAAGGCAGAAACTACAGCATCTTTCTATACAACGCTAAATTGTTATTATCACTTCACTATTCTAAATTGTTCACCTCCTACTATTCGAAATTGTTCACCTCCTACTATTCGAAATTGTTCACCTGCTACCACTTTTGTTTGAATCCGTCGCAGCTCTACCACTACCTTCTTTCATATGCAACAACTGCGCGAGGTGTCGCTGCAGTCGCGCTCACACGGCCGGCTCTTCACTGGGATTGTTATTGTTAAACGGGCTGGCCTACCGCATTTACAAATGTGTTTGTTATTCTCCTTTAACTTCTTTGTAAGCAACACTATACAACTACAAAAATGTCATCAAGACTTTCTTCCCGAATTGTTCACCTCCTACTATCCGAAATTGTTCACCTGCCACTACCCGATATTGTCCACCTTCCAAGTTCTACCATAATTATCTTCTTAGCAACGTCCACCCTACAGCGTCTGCGCAGGGTGTCGCTGCAGCCGCGCTCACACGGCCGTCTCGTCTGCCGGGGCCTTCACCAGCGGCTCCGTAGGGCTCTTTACCGGGATGCGGATAACTTCATCTTCGATCTTCGAGTCTATTGGCATGTTCTGTGAAATGAGATGAACTTGTGGTGACTTTGATGGAGAAATTATGAATTAATTCGCAACTCGTCATGGATGCACACAGCATAGTGTTTTTGGAATTTTGAAAGTATATAATAGGATCCATACTTTTATTACTTAGGGATTTCTACATGGCTGCCCTTGACACGTGAAGTTTGCCAAAACTGAGGGGGCCCCCTAAACTTGGGGCCCTCGTGTATTGCAGCAATTTGCATAGTCAAGTCAAATCGGGTAATGTAATGAATACTGATTTAAACTTACATATTTATCACATTGTCTGGTCATTATAAATATTGCTACGTAACTGTTGCGTAATTTGATAAATATGGTCAGTGAATTAGTCATCCCGACACGGATAGGTTAGGTTCGAATGACATGACGGGAGCTGAAGTGAGCGAGCGAACTCAGCGCCCAACTACTTAACTATTCTACATTAAAACCAATGTCAGCATTAAAATAATAATAAAAAACTGGCCAAGTACGAGTCGGACTCGCGCACTGACGGTTCCGCACAAACAGCTACATTCACGAAAATAATTAAATAACATTACTGAACTGGTCACTAACATTAACATTATAAGCGGGATATTTACCATGTTTGATGCGAGTTTCCGATATTTCGGTGCTGTTGCAATCACCATGATCACGGATAAACTAAAAATATCGGAAACTCGCAACAAACAGTAAACATGGTAAATATCCCGCTTATAATATTAATGTTAACATTACTGAAGTTCATAAACTATGAGTGCACCAAATCAAATCAAATCAAAAACGTATATTTCAAATAGACCAATTACAGGCACTTTTGAATTGTCAAATGTCGGTCGGTCAAACTAACAAGTGAAGCTAAGTTGCACGTTCCAAACCGAACATTGCTCTAGCTATAAGATAAACTGAATTGAGGGACAATATTAACTTTGCCGTTGGAAAACTGTAGTCCCCTTACATCGACAAGTCGCGGTCAGTTTACCCACTGCAAATAACTTAATACTTAATCTTTTTTTTTGATGTAGGTACAAATTTACGGTTTTCGGGTTTCCCTTTACTTATGCTATAAGACATTGCGTCTTGCTAAATTTCATAATTGTAGGTCAACGGGAAGCACCCTTTTAATTTTGATTCCCTTGCGAATGTAAAATATGCGTCATTAACGGCTGTATCTCTTGATGGCGTTGATCTAGAAGTTTGGTTTTTTCACAGCTGCAAGGGGTCGCAAACTTGAGTATACGATATTAATTTCAACTCAATACCTCCACGCGTGACCAAGATAAAGGGTCTTGGCAGACAGACAGACGGACAACAAAGTGATCCTATTAGGGTTCGGTTTTTTTCCTTTTTGAGGTACGGAACCCTAAGAACATATTTTTATTACCCGGCCCAATAAGTGATGGTCATTATTGAGAAAGCCCGGTCAATTTAATTATTTCAATAGTTTTTTATCATATTGCCTATACATATTGGGCATTTTTCAAATTGCATTATGAATAAAGCCGTATCACTTGATCCATAACAAATACACCACTGTTGCAATGAATCTCAATTCGTACAAATCATTGTGCTCACAAAAGTTAAATTTGGGAAAAGACAATTTCAAAATGAATTGCAAGCATGGGAACTATTTACTTACGTTATTCAAGGACATTAGGCAAAATGTTATTCACACATCAATCACAACATCCTTTTTAAATAGAAACAACAAAAATACAAACTAACGATCATTACGAGTTTTTAGCATGCATTCTCCATTTAAGTCATGCATGATACAGGTAATAATAAATTTTACAAAAATATAAGTAGTAGAATGCGGGGTCAGTGAGATTAAAACTGTGTTAGTAGTGACAAAGTGACTCAAAATAGATAGCAGTGGTGGCCCAGTGGTACCGGCCGCGACTTACAAGTTGTAGGTCGTGGGTTCGAACCCAGGCAGGCACTTTACTTTGTGTAAATAATTTAATCACCACTGCTCTATAAACGGTGAAGGAAAACATAGTGAGGAACCCTGCATGTTCCAGAACCAAAAATTCGAAGACGTGCGACATCCACCAACCCGCACTGGGCCCGCGTAGTGGATTACGGCTCATTCTCTCTCACAGAGAAGAGGCCTGTGTCCCAGCAGTGGGCACATTAAAAGACTGATGATGATAAAACCAAAATAAAACTACAGCTGAACAAATAAAAAGTACATAATACTCACGTACAGTTAATATACAAATAAAACATAACTTGTCTGCAGTCAGGTAAATAATAAAATAAACTACATAAATCATAATATATTACCACAATACTAATAAATAATACATTTGTACTTAAATATTAAATAATAGTATCTACTATATAGAACAGTTTCATAACAGTTAGTATTAGTAGCCAACTCCACATTTTCCTGCAAATATCTCTCTAAAGGAAACTTCAAAAAAATGTTATTACCTAAAGGTGCTAGAAAGTTTTGCCTGAAAGTGCGACCACCATCTCCGAAACTCCGAACTACGACAAAGCCAAACCAACCTCAAGCGCCGTATAATGCTTATGCAATGCCGCGGGCAACTTATTGTGTCTCGGCAACGCTGCCAGCGCGGCGGGACGCAGCCGGGCGGCGTCCAGTAGCCGCGCGCGCCGCACCGGAGAGCCGCGCCCCGACACCACCACGCAAGTGCCCACGCTCTTCAAAAGACGAGCTCTGAAGGCATATAATAAGATCTGTCAAGTTGTGCCATAGTTGCGCCGCTGTTAAGCGACAGTAGCGCTACTGTTGTGCGACTGTTGCGCTGCAATCGTGCAACGACGGTACTTTGTTCTGGAATCTGCAGCTGAAATAATAAAAAAGATACTATTGGATGAGTTGTTACACTCAAACAGTCAAGACATTTTTAGGTGCCATAATATTGAACCTGCAAAGATGTCCACCTTATTCACTGCATGCATTCAGTACAAGTTTTGATTCTATTTTTTTCTTTAAGGCGAATTTTCTGTAAGAAAGATTTGAAGGTTTATCCTACAAATCAATGGATTTGATAGCATTTAGTGAGACAAACACAAAGCGAAAAAAAATTGACACCACTCACGCATCTAAAAGTTTCAACAGCAATCGACTGTATGCTGTATATTCATCTTCTCCAAACTCTCCGGGATGATGCCTAGCATACTCGTAGGTGTCACAGAACTGATGCACCAGCTTCTGACCACGTCCGTCCAGGGGGGCTGCGAGTGAAGACAGGAGGAAGGCTCGGAGAGATTCTCGAGGGTGGCGCCGAAGCCCTGGGTCTTGACGGGCTATCTCTTCCTCTAGAATAGTGGGGATAATGTTTGAGATTGGCATAAGTAGTATTTAATTTAGTTTCCCATTCTTTACTTTTAAACACTTCATATCGAGCTACAGACTTTAAAAGTTATTATACAATCTCCTAATTAAAAATTGTTAAATCACTTTTTTATTATTATGAAATAGGTATATCTAACTGCTAGAGGGTAGAGACCTGGTGATCTGAAACACAGGCCCTTAAAGCCTAGGTTAGGCACCAGTCTCTCCTCATCATCATCATCATTTCAGCCGAAAGACGTCCACAGCTGGACATAGTTGTTGAGCTCCTTAAATTCTGAGTTGAGCTGCACGGTTATTGACAAATGCGTGCACTGACTGGACAGGTCCACTCAATCTGGCTGGTTCTTTTCTCAAAAGACCATTTCAGACTTCAGTCTACATGGTCTTCACATGATCTAACAAAGATTTTGTCTGGACCTTAAAAGAAACTGTGACCTCTGAGTTTGTTTCGGCCTTTCTTCTCAGAGTAGTCAGATAGGAAACGCCGAATTCATCTAGTTTTAAAAATATGATCGACATGTAAAAGTGTTTGTACAAACCTACTTACAGAAATAAAATCATTTATCATTTATCATAGGCCTCCCCCAAGCGTCGCCACACTGATCGATCCTGAACGTTTCGCATAGACCGGAAGCCCGCAGCCTTGACCAGGTCGTCGCTCCACATAGAGGAAGGCCTTCCAACGCTGCGTCTTCCGGTACGCGGTTGCCACTCTGGTTCGGTCCCAACGGTCCCAACGGCGAGCAATTTGCCCTGCCCACTGCCACTTAAGTTTAGCAATTCTCCGGGCTATGTCGGTAACTTTGGTTCTCCTGCGGATATTATCATTTCTGACGTGATCACGCAAGAAAATTCCGAGCATAGCCCTCTCCATTGCCGTTTGGGTGACTTTAAGCTTTCTGATAAGGCCCATTGTGAGCGACCATGTCTCGGTTCCATAGGTGATCACTGGCAACACACACTGGTCAAAGACTTTTGTCTTGAGACACTGTGGTAAATTGGACGAGAAGATACCACGCAATTTCCCGAACGCCACCCAGCCGAGTCGGATTCGACGGTTGACCTCTTTCTCGATGTTGGACCTACCCAACTGGATCTTTGTCCTAGGTAGACATAATCGTCTACAACTTCGAGTGTAGAGTCTCCGATCTTGATAGGAGTGGGTGCTACATGGGCGTTCACCATGACCTTGGTTTTGTCCATGTTCATTTTAAGACCCACTCTTTCGGAAGCTTTACTGAGGTCATCGAGCATTTTACTGAGGCTTGCCATGGTCTCAGCCATGACCACTATGTCGTCGGCAAACCGAAGGTGAGTGATGTACTCGCCATTAACGTTGATGCTTAGGCCCCTCCAGTCCAGAACCTTGAATACATCCTTCAGTGCAGTAGTGAACAGTTTCGGAGAAATGACGTCTCCCTGTCTCACGCCACGCTGGAGAAGGATTGGTTTCGAGGTCTGATCCTAAAGACGGACTGACATGGTGGCGTTTTTGTACAAACACTTCAACACCTCAATGTACCGGTAGTCGATCTGGCACCGTTGGAGAGACTACAGCACAGCTCGTAGTCCACAAACGCTAAGCAGAGAGGCAGGTTGTACTCTTCGGTCTATATAGCCTGCCGCAGCGTATGTATGGGGTCTACGGTGCTATAGCCTTTTCGGAAACCCGGCTTGTTCGGGAGGCTGAAACTTGTAGACATGGCTAAGAAGTGAGATGGGCCTATAATTCTTCAATCGGGCATTGTCGCCCTTCTTGAAGAAGAGTACCACCACACCCCTGCACCTTGCCTGTGGCGTTTGCCCTTCGAGTATGAAGGACTCAAACAGCTTCTGAAGCGCTTTAAGTACCGGTTTTCCACCCGCCTTCAGGAGTTCGGCCGTAAATCTAAACCATATCAAGGTGGTGAGAAATAAATAATTAAGTTTAGTTTTGATGGGCTGGTGCCTGCAACTCCATGACCAAACGCGGTTTTTGCGTATGGGTGGGGTTAGATTACTTAACTGGCATAGTAATATTAGTTTAAAATTCTGATAATGAGGTTGATCGTGTTTTCAGATTAATAGGAGAGAAATAATGAAAGCAGGTGATTTCTTTTATAAGTATCTTATTAGCTAAAATTATGACCATTGTTTTTCTAATATTATTTCATACATTTGTTACAAATCCATGATGACCTGAGTTATGGCCATTATCTGTACCTGAGTGTACAATATTTTGTAAGTTTACATATTTTTATAGTACTATAAAGATGAACTTATCAAAATGTAAAATTTTTAATGCTATATCGCTGTAGTTACCCAATAAGATTCAACAGATGTGAAAGAACAATAGAAACAGAAATGGAATGATCAATGTTTTAAAGAGTAAAATTTAACAGCAAAAAAATCTTACCAAGTGTCTTCACATCATCCACAGCTCGGAAACGGTAGTGGTACGGCTGCTGAGGCTCCAGGATGTAGTGTGAGGGCTCCGTGCTAAGCAGCCGAGGCTCATGCATGATGCGCGGCACTGCTTCAATCCGACGCTCTAGCTCCTTCTTTAGAATCTAAGACACACAAAACAAAATTTAAGATGTTTAAATAACCCTCGAAGGATAAGATATGGTAAGTAAATCTCATATAAAAGCAGCACCGTTTCGTGCCTAGTGCATCAGCAAGCCAATGCCAGGGGGGCCCAGAAGTTTAGCGAGTGCTGTACTAGCATTGAGTTAAGGGCAGCAAATATGAGTAAGTGTGGCTCAACATTAGTAGAATGTCGACGGTAACTGTACCTACTTCAAAGAAGAAAATTTTGTCTGGTAGGGTTTTACATGAGACCGAACAAGATTAAACAATTATAGAATTGTCAAGGATAGAATCTGAATTCATCATAGTAGCCTGTAGGAGTCTGATCCCCGCTAGAGGTCATAAATAATACAAAATATTAAAAAAATGACAATAAACTTACTTTTTTCGCATCAGTTCCGATTGGGACGTGCGGCCCTCTCCTCGAGCGCAGGGCGAACCTTGTTATCTGTCTCTTGGCGAAGATGAACAGAATCACGAAAGTTAAAACTCCACCGCTTATTATGAAGATTATGTTCAAAATACTCGTGAAATCCTGCATTTTGGATGTTTATTATTTAACGAGAGTTATGACTTCATTGAATCTTAATCAATCTTTCAATTGTCCATTCTCAAATTGTTGTTTATATTTGCCAGACAGATTTTTTTTAGCATGAAACGAAATGGTAAATTCAAAATTATGGGTGAAAGAAAAAGAAAACAGAGACATTACATGCTATGAATATCGTATCGAATCGTGCTGGCCACAGCTGGCCACGGCCATGGAACGAAAAACTTTGACAGTTCCTGCAAATGACAATATTGGTTTCGTTCATGAATTTTCCTTTGACCGGCAGTTGTTAGATACTGACATTCAATTCCTGAACGAGAGTTTTTCATAAAACCTTCACACGCAGGACGAATGGTACAGGGCAGACTAGTCATTAACTTAACATTAGGGCCTCGTATGACTGTACCGGTTGGATATTCATGTGAAGTGTTACGAATGATGTTTATTTTCTTTGTTTAGTTAGTCTTAATGAACGATCACTGCTCATTAAACTTCAAATTACTTGTTAACGTTAATTTGATCGTATAGGTAGGTAGTAAAAGTTTCCGATGCGTACCTACTATGATTCGGAATCAACTACAGTTAAAAACAAAAGAATACGGTGCATATAACATAACATAAAGCCCGCAGGTACTTGCTTTATACCCGATCAGGTAGGTATCTGCCGTCATACCTAGAAATGCTTATTATTTATTCATCGTTTATCATACGCCGTCGCGTACACAAAACGAACATAAATTCCTTCATCATGATTCTTTCTATTGAGGAGTTGGGCGCGGCACGAATGTCTTTGGCGGGAAACGCGGTTCGCATACTAATATGAAAATGGCGGCGACGTGCGATGACCAATAGACGTTGTTCAATTATGGAAAACGAATGTCGATTGTCAATCGACTGCCCACTGTGGCTACAATGGGTTTCTTTACAAATTTGGTGTCGCTATATTCCTTGCGATGCAATTTCGATTCAGCACACAAGGTTGCATTACTTTAATAGGCGCGCTCATAGAAATATTGTCTTCCTTCCATCGTTAATGTATAATGGAAATATCGTGATCGTCTGCTTGATAGCTAAAATTAACCTGAATAAGGCGGGCCCTTAGTTAATATTATTCTGAATGTGTATCAGAGTCGGCAGAAGTTATAAAACGGGTAATAAATACGTACTCAGAAAACTCATAATAACTAGGAATGTTACAACCATTCCAAAATCGTACACCGTAATCTATAGTGTGATCGAACGACTTCATTTAGAAACTTTCCAAATAGATATTTGAGTAAGGGCATAAAAGTAGAGCAATTTGCCTGTCCCAACAAAACTACCCCTTAATGTTATTATACAGTAAAAACGAAGGCCTTTTCCCGAAGTAGGTACTTCTACCTAAATCCACTACAAAGATGAGGTTTTTCGCTTTCTGTAATTGTCTTCCCTTGTAACATCCTTCTGGCGGGAAATCTTGCAGGATTATCAGGAATACTAACCAGGATGAATAACGCCGGTGCCATCATTGAATGTAGGTAACCTTATACTTTGTCAAAGAGTTCGAGATCCGAGACATGACAAGTTTGAATTACCTACCATGTTTCCTAAGGCATCCTGCTGAAACTAAAACTTTATAAAGAAAGAAAAGAAAGAAAACAACAAACAAAAAACAAAGTCTCACATATCTACTACATACAGATATTGAGCTGAGCAGATATCTAGGATCTAACTTAAACTTCCCGAGACAAGCCATCTTCAGTCGTGACCTTTCATTTAGCAGCAGTTCCGTCCCATTGACGAGTTGCTGCTAAAATCTCTGACCTTGAAGCTGAGGTAACATGTGACGTTCCAGTCACATGTTACAGTTACGATTTTCTTACTGTAATAATTATCTACTACTAGCTGCCAGCCGTGGCTCCAGTCGGGTTGAATAAGTAGTACATCCCCCAATCAAAATAGTTTATTTCAAATAAACCTTAGAGGTACTTTTGAAATGTCAAACAAAAAAAAATATTACTCTAGTTGCAAATTCGCAAGCGTCAGTAGATCTCAATGGAGAAGAATTTGCAAGAAACTCCACGGACACTCTTTTCCATCAGTTTCAATTACAAGGTTTTGG
Source organism: Orthosia gracilis (assembly GCA_947562075.1). Taxonomy (NCBI): domain Eukaryota; kingdom Metazoa; phylum Arthropoda; class Insecta; order Lepidoptera; family Noctuidae; genus Orthosia; species Orthosia gracilis. The sequence goes on from OX387273.1 coordinate 24,023,563, forward strand.
TTACATCATTCTTGTTGAAAAAAATACATATAAGTGAAGACGATACAGAAAGACGTGCACGTAAAAGCGTCTAGAGTAACAAACAATTTTAACAAAAAAATGCAAAAACAGGCCGAGGCAGCTAAGTCATGACCAATCCCAACTGATGGCGCCCGTTCACGAACATGACGCATGGATCGGCACCACTCAGCTCAACCATCATGTGCCACCATCAGAGAGAAATTAGAGAGAACATGTAACACTCAACTGCCAGGGCATACAGAAGTCAACGAACGACACATAGATACAGTGAATGGTAGATTTACAGTCGGAACATAGTACTCACACATGTGCTGTGCAGTTATATAATACTAAAAGAAATTGAGTTTATACAGTACAAATATATTCATACAGTCTGCAGCAGGTCCAACAATACTTCAAAGCTTTTCTGCCCATCACTAATTTTTCTTGCGCCCTAGTGGCTGCGGAGCAGGACCGGCATTTAGCCAAGCATTTTTATCAGCGATGTGATCCCCCAACTTATAATATAGTGTATAGTGTGCGTTTTATACAAATTTTAAATTTCGTCTCATTCAGTTCTAGAATCTCAATATCTTTGTCAATTCTAGTCTGTATGTTACTCTGGTACAGGTAAGCTTTATTACTTAAATGTAAATAGTAAATATTATTATTATTATTTATTTCTCGTCTTTACTAACTTAATTTAAGTACTACTAATACTACTGTTAAGGGTTTAGCATACATGTATTTATATTGAATGTCGGTTTGTGACAATTAAACACTTTTTCTTTCTATATTATTGTAAAGTTTCATCAAAATGCGTTCATTAATTTTTACGTCAAAGAGTAACAAACGATTTTATATTTCTATGGTCGTTTGATTCGGGTATAAAAACCTTTTTTACAAAAAAAATACAACCGACAAACAAAACACTACAAAATGTAAAATAACTTCAATTTCGGAAGTCGGTGTTCTTATTTTCGTTTCTTCGTTTTTTGACACCGAATTTAGTGGTATGTAATGGACAATTTCAAAGGTTTGCCAGAATAGATTACTCAGATAACATGTAAATTGAACGTAACCGGTGGAATAAGAGTGTAGGTACCAGGGTGAACGGTACACATCTGCGTAACCTTTTAGAGCATATTGGCGTGATAGTACGTAAAGAAATGGTGTAAACAATTAACAGCACAACACGTGCGATTGCAGCAATCCCGAGATATTTTCCGTCATTTATTGAAGAGTTCTGTTGTATATCTCCGAAGATCTTCATCAGAACTTTTCCAAAATTAATTGGAACCATTTTGGAATAAACTTCTTTCGAACAAAAAATAACTTTGTAAATCCGTTTATAAATGACGGAGATATGCACAAAAATACAAAAAAAAACATCGGAAATAAGAACCTCCTCCTTTTTGGAATGTCGGTTAAATCCACACACACTTAAATGTTGATTATTCAAATGTGTACCATCCTTTTTCTAAACTACACTAAACTAAACTTACAGCGTAATATCGCGGTGTGTGGTCCTTGGATACGGATATGAATAATATGTTCTTATCACAAAGGTAGCTAACTACAGTAGCGAACTATCATACGTACTATGAAGAATATTAATAGGTACTTACATAAGCACACATGCTTGTGTGACAAAGGTGGCAATATCGGCAGATCTCGATCTGATCGAGATGCATTAGCTTACAAAATTTATGAATATCCAACTTTTTTATTTATTTACACCACTAAGTATCTCACATGGTAGGTAACTAAGCGATGATGTTGTCGACTGTGAAGCACTCTTGCCTAGAAGTAACCAATTCACTCCTGACTTTAAGACCTCCAGGTTGTAGCTATAGTATTCCCAAAACTTTTATGGGACGAAGAGACAATGATGTATTAATTTATTTACATAGGTACAAGTATATACAGTGTAATAAATACTTAATTAACTATTGCTTACAAATATATACACTTAAATCAAAAAACCTCAAAAAATTTACTAAACTAAATTATGGCGTCGAAAAACTCCTCCACATCGTTGTCCACTGGTAATGTACCCAAAAGACTGGCAGCATTGCCACGTTGTATGGCAATGCTTATTCTCTGGACCAAGGTAAAAGCCAGCCCTTGGGTCACGCGAAGTGTCAACTAGGCATTTGGATAGATCTTTTAACAAAGCGTGAGCACTCGGACCTCACGGACCAAGAGTTTCAACCCCAAACGGCTCGAAAATATAACTACCGATGAGGTTATTATATTTCCGCCGCTTGAGGATCTCTGCAGCCGCAGCGGCAGCACCTGCACAGCACGACGAGCTAGGAAAATGGGATGGCGTAAGAGTATCGACACAAGTAGCGTCCCACATTAAAGGCCTACCCATCTTCCATGGAAACAAAGACATCCCGTCCGGTCTTTTGCCATCGTCACGTGCCAGGCCATGTGGTTCCAATACGGCCGAAACGCCGACGGTGACGAGAGCAAGTCGGATGATGTCGTTTAAGTTTCCGTGACGCGCTATACGACCCGCACTTCGGCTGCATGAAAGACCGTGTTGACCGAGGCAGTGGACATCTTCGCCACAGAGACAACGATGAGGAGTAGGTACAACAGGGAGCGCCAAGACGTAGGGAAGCAGCGAGGCGGAAAGTAGTGCCGTCAAACAAGGTGCCTATGTTCGACGACGGTAGCGCGTGAAGCCAGAGGCCCGATTCCCACTCACCCACATCCAGCAGGCGAGCGCGTTCGGCAGGATTGGCAGAAGTGGCAATTTGGTGCTCCTGAACTGCTCTGCAGAGTGGCTCATCCCACCGTCTCTGGGATGATGGGTAGTCGGGGAGATAAAACGTTTATTACGTATAAATGGGATAATGTCCACTATGTATCGATGGCGCCCAACATCTTGTAGACCGATGATGGAATGGGCTAAGCGAAATTAAATTGTACTATGCCATCACACATTCTCCAAAATGTAACCGGTAAAAAGCTGAAAAGCTGTTAGTAACTCGGCTTCGATGTTAATTTAATTTTATTACAGTTAGATACCAATAGTAAGGGCTACGCTACGCTAAAGGAAATGTAACTGTTCTGTCCACCGGACATCCTGGAAGCTCCCTTTACACGTGATGTGTCTGGAACTGTCTTTGCCGGTACTTCGGTACTCTTTGGCTAACTTCGTGGTTATGGCGTTTGTTGACGGGATGTGCGTTTGTTTATGTTTCATATACTTAAGGCTTAGATTTTTCATCACTTTAGCACAGCAACCAGTGACAAACAAAAATGACATGGAATGGGGGCTACTGTTTTATTGCTCACCAGTTGGCGCCACTGTTGAGTGAGGTCCAGAAGTATATCTGTTAAACGTTTTTATTTCGCGCACGAAAGCAAAGTTTGAATTAAAATAAGTTCTAATGCCATAGAAGTGCAGTTTCGCGCAGCCACTTACAAAAAATAAGACAAAGGACTATGCAATTTGTCATTTTGAAGACCCTCATTCTCATTATCATCTTTTTGTCCTAGTCTTTTGTCGAATTTTCCCAACTGTGTTTGAACTGGCTTTCAATCTAACTAAAACCAGCTGAATACCAGTTTTACGTGGAGTCATTGTCTATCTGACATCCACAACCCAGTGAATTGATAGGTATAGACAAAAATACCTAACACTTTCATCGCGAATCAAGAGTGCACTGAATGAAAAATTGGCTTCGGGTGTGTTTAGTAACGTTGACCAACCGAACGGTAGCTGGTTGTCAAGGCATTCACGTGGGGTTGGTTTTGTTGGAAACACATGGTTTGAGAGCTTCAGGTAAAACCGCCGAATCTCTCTATAGCATTTCTATAGTATTTTGGCTCAAAACAATCATCTGCCTAGCATTTTGACTTAAACCATGTTCCTAAATCGTTATAGATAATCACTTTGCCACTTTTTATAAGGAATTTTCGAGTCAAATAATATTCTTAGCAACAAGCTTGGACAAGCAGATTCCACCAGTCTAATTGCGTAAGTGAATTCGGCAAGGCGAAAGATTTGATACCATCAATCGACCAATCACGTGCGAAAATGCGTTGCGGATTTACGTCTATGTGATTGGTCGATTGATGGGGTTTTATCCTCCGCCTTGCCGAGTTCATTTACACAATAAGGCTGATGCACTCGAAAGCAAATGTAAGAGTAAACTCATAGAACAGTAGAAACAATCCCAGAAGTGTTTCCGCACCGCGGAATATTTGTTCTGAACCAAGTTCAGCACCCTAATTTCGTATCTGTTTTAACAGCTCCAAGGACACCCTTTCATTTTGATAATAACTCAACAGTTATAGTAGTAGTAATAGTATTCATTGCGTTTTTTACACTGTCGAGTAGACGGATTTTTGAACATATGAAGCAATTAATGCAAGGAAAGCATACCACGCCCTATTCTTTCATTATCATCATTTCAGCTGAAAGACGTCCACTGCTGGACAGAGGCCTTCCAACTGCGTCTTCCGTGTTCGCCACTCCAGAACTTTTCAGCCCCGACGGCCATCCGTTCCGCGTGCAAATGTGCCCTACCCACGGCCACTTAAGTTTGGCCCTATTTTTTAAACTTACGGAATTAGGGTGCAGTTCGAGTCTAATGTCGTTATAGACAGCAGGATTGGTCAAGCAGAGACATGTATTCGAATGTGAAATGTGAGTAGTCCGATAGAAAAGTAGTAGCCCTGCTATGTCCCACTTCTGAGCAAACGCATCGATCTATAAAAACATCGACTTTTGTGGCTCTGGAAAACACGGCAGCAAAATCAACGAGCCCGCACAAAATACACGCTCGTATATCCACAATCAACACCAATGCGCATGAGCATTCAAATCGCGTCTCTCAGTCACCACAATGGCGACGGCACGCGAAAATATGCGCACGCGACGAAGTTAGGGCATGATAATTTAACAGTGGCGAAATGTTGTTTCGTAAAAATGCTCCTAGTTATGTGGAGTTTTTGCTATGTACTTATTCATAGGCTCATAGGAATTGAAGAAGTAAATTTTTGAGCTTAGAAAATGACTTTAGATCATGGTATATATAGGAGGTGCAGTGGGTAGGTAGCAACCTTATGTTTTCCATAACATTACATTACCCCTGTAATCCGCGAAGGCTGGGGAGACAAAAGTTCCTACTTAATCACTCATATTTCGGCAGTTTGTTTAAAGGCCTATGCAAGAGGAAGCCTCGAATTTTTCAATATCTTAATTAAATATTTGTAAAACAGTCCACAATTTGTTTCATTGTTTGCAAGAGAACCTGCCGACTGTGACATTTTGGGTTCATTCCCAGGACAGGAGCATCGCGGTTTTCCTGTTAGCTATTCCTAGAAGTTTTCGGTAGCTTCGTTTTTATTTGGCCTGGGTGGTAACGAAGGTAAATGATATGCACACACTGGTAAAAATGTCCCGCCTCCCATAAACAAATCTTAGACACCAACTTTTGAGTCACAGGTGTTCTTAAAGGTGCTTAGAGACAGCTATTCGAAACAATAGATTAACGCAACATGAAAATAGCTAATCGTACTAATATAAATACGAAAGTTTAGATGGATGTATGTTTGTTACTCAATCATGCCAGAACGGGTGAGTGGATCTGCATGAAATATGGCACAGAGAAACTTTAGCGCAAATAGGCTACTTTTTATCCCGATCCCGTGGAAGAACTTCCGACTTTCACGCGAGCGAAGCCGCTGGCAGAAGCTAGTGTTTTCATAAGTGACGATGATGTCGTTGTAACAGAGTACCTAATACTTCCATGACGCGTCATCATCTTCCTGTCCTTGTCGCATGTTACTTCTGGTCGGCGCACCACGTTTTCTACTTCCATTCCGTCCTGTCAATGTCAACCATCACACGGTTACATCACCCGTCGTAATACCTACTTCTCCGACTAATGGGTAATAGATCCATGATGATGATGTAGTGGCTCTTTTCCGGATGATGAGCAACCGCATACTCGGTACGTGGGTAACCAAATACGGCGATGATCATATTGACAATTATTCCTAACGACCGATCATTGTTCTGTCATATTTGGAACTGCTACGCACAGCATATTGTGAAGCTGTTTACGCACTTAAATTATCATCAAGTTCTAAATGTCCTCGGTTCAGATAACCAGGCCACAGGCAGGCATAATGTCAGCTTAAATAAATCCCATGCTAGACATAGGTCTGCCACAAGCGCATCCAGCATCAGCTAATACCTACCTTCACCGCGAAAAAACATTCAACTTACATTTACCAGTATCATCATCACCATCTTCCTGCCCTTGTTCCGTTACCTGGAGTCGGGGCAGCAAGATTTCTTCTTCGAATTTATCCTGACCATTCCATTTTATCACTTAAGTACTCCCTTTTCTTCACATTATTCTTCCCACAATCCATCCATCCTTTCTTTGATCTTCCTCCCCACTCCATCCATTCACATTTACATCCATAACTCTTTAAGTGACATGCATTTCATCCCTCCTCATCACATGACCATAAGTAACAGGACAAAAAAATTACGGCTACCAATACCCGATTATGTCAAATACAACCAAAATTTAACCGTTCCTAAGCCATGACCCCCGACTACATTGCGTTCACCCCACGTCAAAGATGAAAGCGGCCATATAGCCCATAGACCACAGCCCGTAGGCGGATGATGAATAGGCCAATGATGTAACCAATCATGACTCACTAATCGTATAATTAGGCCCTCTCTAAACGATTCTAATGAGTGCGAGTGTGGCCCATTCATGCGAGACAGCTTCAATTTAAACGTTAGTGCGCTGTTTTGTTTGAAAAAAAATACCTATTCGAATTATGAATTGTCGCCTAGCGATACCTACGTTATGGTACCCCGAGGTTAGTAAATACGCGTTAACATGACCCTAACATTATCAGCTTAAAAACTATCGCCCTTTACAAACTAACGAGGAAATCACAGTTTGCTAGTATAAGTATATGAAGATAGGCAGTTACTCTACTTCTGTCCCCATAAGCCTCGGTCCGGAAATTATATTTTAAAAGTAGGTAACTATGTAGGTACCTATTTTGAAAACACCTGTAAAAATTCTAAGTTATCTAAAACAGGGAACAGTTTTGTCGCCTCACACAGACCTATTGCCAGATGCCTGCTGCTAAAGATAAAGCTCTCTGTACGTTTTGGGTAACACTGTACCTAAGTGCAGAGAGTAATTGTAATAATAATAAATAAAGGATTCCTTCAGCAACATGACTACTCTATATAACTTTTGCCTCACACTTAAATTCAAATCCACATTAGGTAGCTATGGGTATTTCTCTCGGCAATAGGCACTCGGCAACTTCAAAAATAGACCTATAATTACTATTCAAGACCAGTGCTCCAAAAGGTAATTAATTGACCAAAACATAGTTCCTATTCGAGACATCCACAATTCATTGAAAAACATTCGATTTAATAAATCTTCCACGCCAGTTTCTGTGTTTAGTTTACCAAAGGATCTATTGAACAAAAACCTTCTACCTCATGTAGGGCCTACATATTTTTTTAATTCGACAGTTAAACCATTATTTCAATATGTATTCATGTCACACGCATCCCCTCCCATATAACAATGGGTAGGTAGCGTACCATTTCGTCGCAGGAAACGACGCACGCGCTTGTTTTTCAAAATGGCTGCTGGTACCTTCGAACACCGCCCAGGTAAGGCGTTATAAGTGCGTCTGGATGCTAAGGAGACAGCATACCATAAATAAAAAGGATATCCTGGCTGGTTTCCGTTTGATAGTTTATATTTCTTAACGCGTATCCTGCGCGTGATGCACATTTAAGTTTTGTTGTTCTTCCTTCCGTGTGAAAGGTGACAAACCGATGTAACTTTGTAAGGTGTTTTTGTTCATTTTTTTAACTCAAGCAGGTAGATTATTCAAAGAAGATGTAGATGAGGCTAGCATAAAATACGAGTAACCTGTAAGATGTCTACATTTGTGACATGGGTAATGTCTCTACTTTGGGTAGCAGTAGCTAGTACTTAAGTCTAGTGTTCTTTGCTACTGAATTTCCCAGTGGGGTCTTGACTTGCAGTGGGTTGATGCTTCATAAAGATGTAAATAAAATTAGGACACTTAAAAAAATATATCTTGGTAAATTAGTATGATATTCTGAAATTTTATTTACACAATACCAACATATTAAGGTATTCAGTCGACGAAAGCACCTGCGCCTACTTATACCGAATACCTAGGCAGAAAACCTCTTTGAATTGTTACATCAAAGGAGGTTTTGACTTTTATTATCGCGTTATTCTTGCCAGTGATTTAGATCGTGTTGTGTTTAGAATAACTACTCTTTGGTATAATACTCTGTGATATAATCTGGTTAGCGTATCAGACATTTTCTAAAAATGTAAAAAGTAAAGCCTATGTGTGTACAAACGTGGTTGAGCGGAACTGAGCTCGATGTCCTGGGTTCAATCCACAGATTGGTAATAAACAGGCCAAAGTATTTATAATTGGGTTTTCTTAAAAGAATCTCTGTAGGAATATAGAATCTAAGATTTGTACTCGGTTAAAGTTGATGGCAATAAGGATCGTTCTTTTGCTTAATGTGGAGCATTTATTTTAATTGCTACTAACTCTCCTCTGCCCCCATAAAGGAATTCGGCGTGAATATTACATATCGCCTTCGCTGTTTAGTGTAAAACATTTGCCAGATTTGCCAAAAGAGTCTGACACTTAGTAGGTGTAGGTACTTACCAACTTAAAGGCGGCTTTGCATGCACCTAGAATTCGAAATAATGAATTCTTTTTTCTGATAACCTACTGTTATCCAAAAAACAACGAGGGCCGTTATCAGCCTTTGTTACAAAAAAAACATAGCTCTTCCCTTACCCAAATTTTGAATAAAACGATAAAGCCCAAAACTACCGAAAAATTAAAAAAAAAAAGGTTTGCTGACTGTATCCACCTGCAGGTTTAGAGATAAAACTGTGTTTGCATTCAAACGAGATTTCCTAACGCTTATCTCTACGCTCTGACTCATAGCAGTGTCATTGTTAAGGTAAACATTTTTTGGGGCATTTTTTAATCTCGGCTGGCTAAAACACTGATTCACTTACAGCAATACCTACTGCCAAAAAAGGGCAACTCTCCAAAAGTTGTAGTGAAGAATGTGTCAGATTCACAAAGGTGAGAAAACGGATGGTGATCAGACCAGTCTATATGTAAGTAGGTAAACAATGCATACCAAGGAATTTCATGAATAGATACAGGTGTGTTATCCAGTGTTATAAGAGTGGGTGTGATGTTTGCAGATGGCAGGTAAGACTGCTTCATATACTAGTAGGTATCCATTCATATTGATATATGAATGCAAACTCTACATGTTGCATGTCGTAAATAATTCTTGTTTGCCGCAATACAGATTAAATGTATAACATTGCACTATGACCATGTCATACTGTGACTCTGTGACCCGAATCGACACCGACTGCTGCGTAGGCGACGCGCTCGGTCAAAAAAATATTAATAAAATCAGGCTCACACGTGGCGAACACCAGGCACGTTACAGCCCTTTAAACATACAAACTTTTTCCTCAGGCATGCTCGTCTACCGACAAGTACCTACACAAAGTGTCTAATTAGTATTCATCTGGGCGCGTGTAGTCCTCATCGCGGTGGGGACGGGTTATTAGCCGGCGCCGCCTCCGCGCCCAGGCATATTGTTCCGAGTTCTGCCCACCGAGCGCCGCGCTCGCCCGGCAACGTTAATTCACTCTGTCAATATTTGAACTGCGATGCTGTACAGTCGACTTGGACGCCAGAGGAAGCCGAGCCGGTGGCTGGGAAGGCAAGAAGTCGGCATAGCTGTTTGATGTTGGTATACGGCTGTGTCACTTCGAGCCAGCTCAATCCACCGGCTTTCTGCGATTGCTGCGAACGAAGATTTGAATTGCGGACGCTCCCGTAACGAAGAGAAGAAAATTCGGATCGCTCCCGTAACGTTTTCGCCGGGAGAGGGCGCGTCTCTGACAGCTGTCATTGCGCGCTTTCTACACGGGCGGAACGTGGGACGAAAATCTTTATTTATATCACACACGACGATGTTCCCGTAGAGTGCGACCGGCTGTGTACTTGAGTGACGAAACGATACGAAAACACGACGACAGAATGGCGAACGAGGAGGTGTTGGGTCCGCGGAAGACGATGTTCGTACTTGTGATAGTTGTTGGGTGTTTCGCTGTGTTGTGGCCTAGGATCCTGTCGCCGGTGATCCTGGGCCCCAGTCGGGAGCAGCAGCTCAAGCCCAACAAGTTCGACCGGGAGGCAGGTAATGTCGGTATTTTTAACACAAGCTCAATGTCAATATCGCTGGACGCTGTGACGAAAGCGAGCGTTTTAGCTCACTATTTGATGAATATAATCTAATTATACGGCGTTACGGCTGTTAAATTATCACTGTAACAAGTTTGGCTACAGCTGAAGTCATATTTCTGGTTATGTAAATGTTTTAAGCACATTTCAAGCGGATGAAATAGTGTGCTAAACTGGGTATATTTGCAGTTCACAAGAACGAGGTATTGGTGTGCAAATACGTCGCGGTCCAGCTGTTGACTCTGCGCATTTAATATTTACGAAAGATCTGATTGGAATGTGGTACTGTCATGTACACAAGAATATTCATATAAAAGATTGCATATTCAATTATTTTGAGGCATAATTTTCCATTACATTAAATATAATTACTTGTTTGAGTAGGTAACAAAATAGTTATGATCATTCTCAAGACAAGTTTGTTGCCTAAATCCACACATAATACGCAAGTGTTTACTTAGTTCAGTAAAGAATACCAATTTTTTTTAACAAAGTTTGAAACTTCCTGGAGATAAGAATTTAAAGTTAATGAATAGGTTCTTGATAAGAACAAAACAGTAATGAACTTTTCTAAACAAGTTTGTACTATCTTATCAGTAGTTATTTTAATTCTACAGAAAAAAGTCCTTATACAGGTATTTCAAAATATATTTTCTATGAGCTATTTGATTGATTGAGCCAACCTTGAACTACTAAATAGTGAACAAAAAATATTATTTTATTCAACATTTAAATAAAATATTGCCTTATTAGCAATTTAAGTGTTGAATACCAGCACAAAAAATATGCAACTACTGTTTTTTATAGAAAGCCTAGTTATTAAAATACCAAAGTTGATTAATGCCTAGCAACAAATAATTGTTTTAACTACAAAAGAGTACAACAGGATAACAATATTATAATTAGTGTTATTTGATAAAAATATAGGTCTGATAACGACATTAAATTTTTCAAATTTAATTTAAAATGAAGGGCTGGTCGTTAAAATATTAGGTGCAGCAATTATTTTTGTTACTATGTAGGTAGTATATTATTATTTATTTATTTCATACATACAGCTATCATTACAGTACACCCAATTTAAATTATTAACTTGTCTGTATGATTATTAGAAATTTTACCAAAATATCAACCAACTGAATAGTTAAAACCTTATTTTTGGATCTAAAAAAGCATCAACATAGTTAATAAAATTATTAAATGCAATGATAAGAGTCAACATTAGAAAAAATATGTATATTTTGTATATATTATTTCTAAATATATTTTTTTTACTTTAAAAGTGCATTTCGGAAATTATTTATTCAACTACCTAGTTATTTTGTACAAAACTACGAGATTATGACTGATTCATTCTACTTCCAAGTTTTGTAACAATTGAGTATTTCTAATAAATGTACAATATTTTTTTTATTCTTTAGGTATGTATGTAATTAAATACTTTATCCTTATGTATTTTAACTTTGATGCAAAACTGCATGTGTGCAAAATGATAGCTTCAACATCATTCTCTTTAAAAAAATGCACCATCTATTTTAATTACCTTTAATATTTGAGATATCTCAATAAACGTACATACAAAAGACATTCCTAATAATTATATATGCAGTCAGCTAGTTCCTCTAAAATCTTTTATTAGGTATTTTAATAAGCCAGTTATTTTTTTTTAATAAAACAGTGTTACAAATATTGCCAACAATATGTTCCTACTAATAATACCCAACAGGATGCTGCGAAGTCCTATTCGAAACGGACATGGCCGTCCTGGAACTCATCAATGAAGTCTGTAGCTCAGCGGTGCAAAAAGACGGCAAACTCAACCCTTACGCTGCAGCTGAATGTCGAAAAGCGGTCAACGAGACCTGTGGAGTTGACTTAGCAGCATTCCTGAAACGGAATGAAAATGTTGGGAAGACTTCTAAGGCGTTGGCGGAGACTATCAAGAATAGCAACAGCTCTTGCCTCAAAGAACATTTCGGAGTGCCCATATGGAATGTCGGAGTCCACATTTCACAGAATTCCTGGACACAGCAAGACAGTTAGTGTACTAGATTGTTCCAGAGTGTTCCATATTTGTTTGGCCCTTAGTTCTGTACCAAGATTTTAGATTAAGTGATGGCGCCGTACGCCAAAATACGTTAATTTGTTTCATTTATACTGTATTGAGTGTTGATGACTAAAGTGTAATGAGATTTTGGTATTATAAAATTAAATATCTTGGCTACATAGTTGCCATAGTCATTTCATGATGATATTGTCTAATAATTGATAGTTCTGAATGTAATTCTGTTTTTGAACTGGTGCCAAGCAGATAGTTTTAAAACGAGTTCTAACAGACACTAACAAGCATGGTGCTGTTTTGAGAATGTATACTAAACTAATAATTAATTTAACATTTAAATGTTAGATAGGTGTATAAGAACATTCCTGTATAAATCTCTTTCCTATACCATTTGATATTTCTAGTCATAGTTTTAAGGTACATCCACATGGATATCTTGTAAAACGTGATTCTAAGCCTATATCGTGTACATCTCATTATCAAATAGTAAGGACGTATAATTATACGTAACTAGACTCAACTAGGTAGCTTTATATTGACTCACCAACTCCTTGACAATTCAAAAGGACCTTAAATGGTTTAATTGAAATGTGAACTCTGCTTTTCAGTCATCAAAACATCTTGGGATTAATTCGCCTCTTTAGGCTCCACGTTTCAGTCAGTCGGTATTATAAAACTATATTTGGGATTAATTCGCCTCTTTTTGCTCCGCGTTTCAGTCAGTCGGTATCATAAAAACTTCTTTGGGGTTAATTCGCCTCTGTGCTCCGCGTTTCAGTCAGTCGGTATCATAAAACCATCTTTGGGATTATTTCGCCTCATTGTGTTCCGCGTTTCAGTCAGTCGGTATCATAAAACTATCTTTGGGATTAATTCGCCACTTTGTGCTTCCTAAAATTATGATCTTTTCAGTCTAATAAGGTAGAGATTCTTCTCCTAATCGCTTCCTCACTGCGAGAATTCCGATTTCGTTTTATATGGTCAGGTGCTAGATCGGTTAATATTTCGTCTTATTACTCGATAAATTTCCGCACGAGCTTTCGTAATTTCGTGTACATTTCTGATTAATGAAACAACTAGGGATCTTAACTTCGTGATTATTAACGCGCGTGTATTCATGAACCGCCTACCAGTTCATATATTCGAGTTTCTCTAACCTTAACCTAATGAAACGTATTGTTTGCGTTGGTGGAAATGTTAGGAGTATTAGTAGACTCATAATCCTACGCCAACATTAGGTACACTATATGCTGCTAGGTGGTACGCGTTAGTGACGTTCGTGTTGGTGGATTTTCATCCTTGGAGTTATCAGCAGTAGACAAATAGCAACCGGTCCATATGTATGCTCTTTAACCCCCCTTCAAACATGTGCATGAGCATTGGCGACTCGGAGCTTTCATATAAAATGAACGGGGTCGTAAAAAATATTGAATGAGCAGGCTTTCCTGATATTGATGGAGAGCAGATTTATCGTCTACTGCTATAAGCAACACTTTGTTTTTTCCTAATCCTCTCGGTTTGCACCTTGTGCTACTGCACCCTAGACATCCCCGTTTTCAAAAGTTCTCTCGGCCCATACCTTCAGCCACGGCAAAATACCTTATTTTTAAAACTTCTCTCGGTTTGCATCTTTCCGCTACTGCACTCTAAATTCCTCCTTTGTAGCACTATCTGGGCTCACATTGCTAGTGGTCGCCCTGTCTTCTGTTTAAAAAAATCATGGAGTATTATCTGTATAAAAAAATAAAGTCCAGTGTCATAGCATCCTTTCATAGCTCCCTGTATCAAAGGACCAATTTCGTAATCAGACCATCAAAACCTAAAGACCAATTATTAACAAAATAAATCTCAGTAAACACTCCAACATCAAAGAACAGAAAGCTATCGGGGTTAGTAGTCACATGTGCATTACGTTCGACCAGTTTACGTAGCAGAACTAAATATAGCGTATGTTGGTACGACACCGATGTTTTGCATCCTCATACTGGGTTATGCAAGTTTAGTGTAAACATACGTCATGGCTTGAATGCTGGAGGTGTGGGCAAAGAAATAATACGTCGAAAAGAGTCGAAATCAATATAAAATGCGTAGTTTTATTTCATTAGTTTTTGGATGTAAGATAGTTTCAGTCACTCGGTATCTGTATTAGTTGTAAACGAATGAACGGGTTCCAAATCGTGCAGATACAATACCGTGGAAAGAAAATAAAAGGGAGGCATTTAATTAGCACAGACTTAGACACACAGCAATAAATAGAAATAAAACTTGGAAGCAGCATAAGTATTCAATAATTGATTTCCTATATCTATCGAAGGTTAGGAACGCTTAGATGAACTAGGTGACTCAAATTTGTTTCATAAACGATATTTTGCTAGCAGATGGTGACGTTTGGCACTGTAGTTCTAATATCATCCTTTGAGTTAGTATCTGTCTCTGCAACTACTGTTTCAATTTCAAATAATCGCAACGTAATTGTGCCTATTTCCTTGTTAAATTCCCACACAGATCTTTCAGATCAACCATCAAGTTCTCGGGATGCCTTCTAAAATCCTGATCTTACTATTACTTTACGAGAACATTTAAATTATTACTGTAAACTTAAAAATTGGATTGAAGAAGATCATTCATCATTAAGATTATCAAGATTTGCCACCATTGCTGATATTTAACGACTTTTCTGCGTGGTGGCAAACTTCAGTAACATATGGTGTGTTTTATCGTTGTTTATAGAAACGTTTTTCTTCCCACGACGTTTCTGCCCGTCGGTACAATACTGAGTAATTTTATCAGCCGTTTATACCAACCATTCATGTCGGTGTGAGACAATTTAAGGCGCAGATTGGCCCTTGAGTATCTGATTTTAAAACGAGAATTACGTCTAAACGGCTAGACGTAATTTTTTGGAAAAAATATATAAATATATTTTCTTAATAATTTGATCTAAGAAAATTTTGAGTTTTATTCGTATAACATAGTGTAATTAATTTGTAAAGTTATGTCTAAAACGGACAAAAACACGACAATCGTACTAAAACCGCTGGGCCTATTTTAATGAAATCGACACCATCTCAAAGACAATTTAATTATCTACATTTTGATCTGAGGCTTTTCTTTTAAGTCACAGAATAATAAACAATTTACAAAAAACTACTAAATTTAGGGTCGCGCGGGTGTGAAACGAGTGCCCGTTTTGTTCCCTCAAGGCCTTTGGCAACAGTCGTCTTCTTAAATTGAGTCATTCATTACGCGATATCGCGCAAGTCATAAAAGAAAATACCTGGTCGCATCGCATTGCGTCCATATTTATCAGTGTGATATAAATCGTATCTCGTCTAACCATCAAGAAGGTCGCTTACCATAAAGTTTACATTATTTTATTGTTGCATGTATTTTCCTTGAGGAAGCTGTTGAAATAGCCGTTACGTTAGAATTGCAGGAAACCTGATTATTTTTAGGTTATCATGATTAGGTCGCGTGTCAAGGTAATTTTGATAGTGGTGGCGGCAACATGGTCCTTCTGGCTGCAATTGCATTGACTATATTTTTTTTCCTGTATCGAAGGACCATCTAATGGTTTTACGAACTAATTAGGGTGATATTTGTTGCATGAAGTTTTGATTAGGAAGATCACGCTAACACAACATGTTGTCATAGGATACTTATGCTCTTTTTAAAACTTAGTCATTATTTTGCCATGGTTAGTGTCAGATGTTTGCACTCAACTGCTGAAAATACGTCTAAAACCGCGCCCCAACACCAGATTTTCCGCCTAGATTTTATCAGCCGAACTAAAATTAATCAAAACTGCTTTCTATTGCCTCTTAACTTCAAAAAGGGGACATCAACACATACACCACGTAGATTTATCGACACCGCATGAAGATTTCAACAATCATTTCGTTCGCAAATGTAAATAACAAGACAAGACGTTAGCTTTCACAATGCGGTATGGCGCGGCATTTCAAGTAATACTCGTTTAGTGGCCTCTAGTGCAAGAACAAAAGTTTTAGCGTCACATTGTCACATTACTAAGGTCATATGAGTAACGGTGTCGTAGCTTCTTGTTAGAATAGGGAATTAGAACCATACTGATTTTGACGCCTCGGAATTGGTGTTTGGAGTCATTTTGTGTCTCTTTTGACCTCCTATTTGGTATTTTCATTCGAGTGATATATTGTTCGTCTTGTCTTTAAGCCTATTGAACGCAATTAGTTATCATTTCATTACTTCAATATAGGGGGTCTTTATGACATGAAGGTTTTATCAATCTATTTTTTTGCTTAACGGGGGGAGCTTTCAAAAGGCGCCTGGACTTTTCGGTAAGAGGGAGTGTGGGATTTTTCAACAAACCACCTCGGTTATCAGCACGTAGAAGAGACCCTATGATCTCTTATAATACCACCCCAGAACTTTTTACTTTTGTATGAATATGAACAAAAGTTGATACATATTACACCGTTCGTATTGTGTTCTAAAGCCAAATAAGTGTATTCAGCGTTAAATTCGGTGCAATGCTCCCATTCCGGCCAGTTTTGGACAGAGCCAAAAAAATACTCTGTTGGCTTAGTTAACAATGAAACCACCGGAAATAGCATATTAGGAAGAGTTTGTTGAAAGCATTTTTTGTGTGTTCCATTTTATTACTATAGTTTGACATACTGAGTAGAGTGTGGTGTTCAGACTTAATGGTTCAGAGGCGTTTTAAACAAGCAAGGATCTTTAATACGACAGATTTTCTGATCTCCAAAGATGTGTTGTCGAGAGATGAGTGATACTGAAATGTTACGGGCGCGGTATTTGAGTAAACCACAGACATAAATCTAACTGGATAACGCAAGTCCATCTGTATGAAAACCAAGCGTGCCATTTTTTCACACAATTTAAAAATAAATTTTCTTACTAATGAAAGAAAACATTTCCAATGCTTCGGCCAAATTTTTCTAAACAATCTTTACAACTCAATATGGCATAATTAGGCATTTTTCTAGATTTCGGTGGATTTCCGGTGCCGATACTGCAAATAGTCTAAGATCCGAACCTAAATCGACCTTCACCGAGCTGATAATAGAACGAAACATATTTTATCATGAATTTAGTATATTAGAAAACATATTAAAAATGGTTTCGCTAAAAAAATCCTGGGCAGACTATTTTTAATTATTTTTCAAAAATTGATTTTTAATTAAATGTTGCAACATCAGGATAATAAAAAAAAAATGTCCTGACTGAAAGTATCAAACGTATAGAATGTGCAGCCGTTGGGTTGTCTACTATTTACCTGGGCGAACTACTGGGTTGTCAGGTATAAACAGGTATATCGATGCCAGTTACTTTCACTGGATTGGAAAATTAAAAAAAATTAATATCATCATAAGCGCTGTTTTATTGCGAACACGTTGATATAGGGTTGTCTGCGAAAATTCCGGTCCTATTAGGGGTTTGCGAATTTTAAAGATTTTAATTTCAACGCGCGTGGAAATGTGTGACAGAGAGATCCGAGGTAAGTATACTGTGTAATAATAAAGGACCCAACATCGCAGTCGCTTATGATGGGACCCTGAATAGTAGAAAGTGCGCATGCTCGGTGTGTAAACTATGGAGGGTAGAGGTACCTCTACTACCCATCATATAGTTAACAATGCGTGCTATTTTGGGGCAGCCAATGACTTATAATATTATATTGCATCGAAAACACGTGTTATTCTGTATCGTTGTGCTAAAAAATGTTTAAAAAGTGTTTTTGTGTGGCTCGGACAATTCTTTAAGTGATTTTACTGATGAAACTTTTAAAAATTGTTCGTTAAAGCTAGCTTTTCGTAAAAAAAAAAAAACTTTAAATATCACGAAGTTGAACTAACCAAAGCAGTACCTACTTGATTTTGTTGGTTACCACACCACGTGTTACAAAAAAGTAACTGTTCTAGGAAAAATTTTAAATTCTTCATTGTATTTGTTTTTTATATTTATATTTATATAAGTTTTTTTTTTTACGAAAAGCTAGCTTATGAAAAGCTGAAAGTACGATCATTGATCGTAATTCTACTCCGTTTTTTGACATTATAAGTACATACAATCGCGTCATCTAGTCAGATTTATATCTGTGGGGTAAACCTAGTCTGACACTGATATTCATCAGGTAGAATAATGTACCTAATTTTATGTAGATTTTGCAGCATAAATAATAATACTTTGAAAGGTTTCATCCGGTTACTATAAATCAAAACTTATGTGAAGGTTAGAAGAACGACATATTTTGTCAGATTTAATCCGGTAACTAATTAATTTTGTAGATAAGGCGTGTAATTATGCGTCTACGCAGCTTCACGCACGAAAGTGAATGTCTGTAACCTGTCATTCCTCATTACTACGAGATATTGCCATGATATTGATGTAAAAACAGGCAACGATCGATTTCTGAAGTCCTAATTCTTTCTATGAGAGTTTCAGACGTCTCTTTCAGACTGAAAGTAACTTTCTTCCAGTCATAACTTCAACTAGAGTTAAAACATAATATGTCCTGCTACCAGACTTGTTCTGTATATAATTTTCATACTGCTGGGACGCAGACTCTCTGTAAGAGGGACTGGGCCGTACGCCATAAAATAAAACCACGCAGGCCCAGTGCGGGTCGTCTTCTTTTAGGGTCGATCTCTTAGCTCTTTAGATAGTTTGAGCACAGTGGGTGGTAAGTCCGCTAAAAAGAAGGTGAATGGGCACTTAAGGCACTCCAATATGAGCTTCATGTTTTGGGCAGTGCGGGTTAGTACACGCACTGCCCAAAACATGAAGCACACACTTATAAATAATAAAATAAAAAGCCTTTATTTGATTCTGCTACATTACTTCTTAATTTACAATTTATATACTATAACACTATGATTAATTATTAGCAAGGTCCCCAGGTTGGGTAAAGGCATCCTCCAATGATGTCCACTTCTCTCTATCCTGTGCTATTTGCCACCACAATGGGCCAGCGACTTTTTTTATTTCGTCCTCCCATCGTGTACGTACGACATGACTTACTTTCTTGTAATTTATTGCTATGCTAGCGACCCGTCCTGGATTCACCCGTGACAAATTATATCAAACCTTCCCCGTTTCTCACTATTTCTATTGGTGAAAACCGCATGCAAATCCGTTTAGTAGTTTTAAGTAGCGGACGCCTCGCGGTTTCACCCGCGTAGCCTATGTCATCCGGGGATAGTGTAGCTTCCCAACAGTGAAAGAATTTTTGAAATCGGTCCAGTAGTTTTTGTGTTTATTCGTTATATACAAAAATACAAATCTTTCCTCTTTATAAAATTATTAGTATAGATATAGATAGACGCGGCGGGGCACTTTATTGTATGTATATAGTGACGTATATTTTTTTTTTTTTTACAACCAGTACTTTGTTAGATCCTTCGCAATTCCGACCATATGCCTAACACGGCATGTGGACGACCCAATATTTGTTCAAGTTACATAATATGGCGCTAACATGACGATCTGGTTAGCGCTCCGAGGACCTTGGTGGCCCATATGTTTTTTTTTAAACAAATTAGGTAATGCCCATTGACAATCCGGGTCAAATTAATACATGTCCATATGTTAACGTATGTTACTTTTTTTGTAAATTATTGTTGAGTTATAAATTACTAGCACAATTCGCCCGCGTCAAAAGTATTTTATTATTCCCAGGAAACTTACTACCGAGATAAAAAGTATTCTGTGTCTGAATCTAGGTTGGATTAGTGTAAATATAGTTTCATCAATATCTGTTCAGCGGTTTAGAAGTAAAAACGTAACAGAGCTTACGCATTTATAATATTAGTATGGATTGCTAATTCTAATGCTTGAAGAAGTATTAAAGATGTTGAATTGACTAAGGAAAGAAGTCGCTGCTTTATCAATAAAAAATTTAACAATAAATAAAATGTATTATTATTATTTTTAATATATCATTTTTTTTTGTAGATCATTATAAAAACGATGCAAAATAAAAGAAGGGCCATTAAAATTATTTTGGTAAAAGTAAAAACCACAAGGTGAATTATTATTTACCCGACTTCCTTTCCTGCAACGGTAACTGTCTCAAAATATTTGGAATAGTTTTAGTTACTTCCTCTTACACAATATTACTTTACTAGACGCCTACAACCTGAATTTTTATATCAGAGTTTAGTAATAGTACCCTAAGAGTACTGGGACCAAAGACCAAATTTTTCATACCTTATCGAAAGATTTCGGTTTAGTAAGTAAGTTCCGGCAGAAAGGACGTCAATGCGACAGCGACTTTTTGTAAAAAAAAAGTAATATACAATACAATTTCTATGATACGAAAATGACGCTCGTCGTCGCATTAGCGCACCATTCT
This sequence comes from Orthosia gracilis, assembly GCA_947562075.1. Taxonomy (NCBI): domain Eukaryota; kingdom Metazoa; phylum Arthropoda; class Insecta; order Lepidoptera; family Noctuidae; genus Orthosia; species Orthosia gracilis. Next base: position 24,044,343 of record OX387273.1, read on the forward strand.
GCGGGAGCCTTTAAGCGCTGTCCACACATTTCCGGATTCCCGTCCCTGACAGAACACTTAAATACGATTTGTATGAACGATCCGGATCCTCCTGATACGGAGATGTGTGAAGAAGTTCGTACAAATCGTATGTAACCGATTCCTGCCGTATTCCGTGAGGGACGGGTACCCGAAAATGTGTGGACAGCACTTAATTATAAAGAATTTGGCTAAGAAACTAGAAATGATGGTCAAGCATAAACTTGAAAGCAAACTAGTTCTACAATATCTATCATTAAAAAAAATAGAACCACCTAACAATAACAAACGACTGACCTAATGCTGTCAATCACGCGTCAGCATTCAGTGACTCACGCGCACCCTATCCTATGTGATGAATTAGGAAGTCGCTGGTTACTACAAATGGGCTATAATTAATCTTGCGTTGAAAAAATACGACCTAGTGGGTTTGTCGCGCTTTAATATTATGAGACCAACATTTTTGCTCCAAGGACGTGTTACTTTTGCAGAATATTTAGGTGCTACGGTCTTATTGAAATTGCTGATAGTTAATGAGAGGTGTTTGATCAATGAAAATGGTTTGGAAAAACACTGAGATAAAACTTGAATCTATATGAGGTCAGTATTTTTTATGTGACTTCTCTGAGAAGAAACCTCGGTGTTTTTTTTTTAAACTGCCCCACACTAGGAATTTCTTCCTGTATCGTGGGTGCGTTTACAAACATATAAACTCACATATACAACATCCATAGCTGGAACAACTATTTGTAGGTCATACAAATATTTGTACCGTGCGGGAATCGAACCCGCGACACGCAGCACAGCAGTCAATCGCTCAACCACTGCGCCAACCGTGCGCCCGCGTTTCTTTCTTAAGGTTGCCCTAGTCGACGGCACGAAATAGTTTGTGCGCGCGTTTAAAATGCATGCTATCTTATCCGATAACACGTGCGAAAGAGATAGATGCTGTGATGAGCAGTAAGAAGCTAGTTCGCGTACGAATTAGCACTTTTGCAAATTTTAAGCGAAATGGATGTTGATGTAGGACGAAAATGAGCGCGCAAATTTTATAAACAGACCTTATGGAATATGGATATCACGAAAAAGCGACTAAATGTATCTGTTCAAAATAAAATTATTTGCATTGCTGAACTACTAATCTATGCCTGTATGGTTTTTGCAACTTTCCTTCTTATGGTATTTATTTCTGCTCAAAGATGCGTTAAAATTAGTGTTGAAATATGGAACTTTCGACGCTCATAACTTTCAAATATATGTTTTTTTTTTACTTTTTTATTTCCATACAAGGCTAGATAATGAGGATACAAATTGATATTATTTTTTTATTTTGAACGTACATTGTCAAACAGTGGAGTAATCGCCAGACTACGTTTGTACGGAAGAATGGTCGACTAGAGCAACCTTAAGCGTCACTTTCTGGGAGTTAGGCAGATTTTATCATACCCCGTGTTGACTATATCCATACAGGCTACGACAGTTCTATTTATTACAAGTTCTATTCAATATTAATAAGGTAGTATTTAGTCGTCTATCATTAATGTACCGACTGTTTAGCTCTGATTCATTCGCATGGTTTGTGGTTTATGTAAATGTCTTTAGTAATTTATATTGATTTATGTGTAACAGTTTTAATTGATGAGTATTAACTTGTTAAGAGTTCTAGACATTATGCTTTTGACGCTGTTGGTGACAACATGATTATTTTAAAGCTGAATGATTTACATTTATTAGATTGAAGTTTAAACGACTCTGTGAAGACTTTTACGACGCACAGACACCGTCAACCATTATGTGAAAATATCTTAAGGGCCTACATCCACTTTAGTGCCGTAAAACGGTAACTAAAGCATACTCCTTAGGTTAAAAGGGTTGGAAAAAATATATATTTATTAGGTATTGATTCATGTACATTATTTTTTAAACATGGTTTTTTCGTATGACAAATGTTTTTTCTTTAAAAATATAATTAGCAACACGATATTTTTCGCAACTTTTGGATACTCCTCCAAAACGACTTGGACGTTTAAAAATATTTTTACACAGGAAAAATTGATGGCTGGAATTTCTTCATAACCGAAATGGCATATGTAAATCAAATAATATTTTGCAAACAAAACTTCAAAAAGAGGTTCAATATTGATATTTTGGCTCCGAGCGGGCGCACGGCTAGTACTGCGTTAATATTGGGGCGTATATATCGCCTTAAAGGTCGAAACATACTTATATCATTAACATATAAGTATGTTTATATATACATAAATCATTAACATTAGCCGTAAGTTTTGTGTGACATTAAAACATTATAAAATGAATTTATTTTTATTAATAATCAATAAACCTTCTTCTTCGTCTTGTGAATGCTTTCATTTATTTTACTCTGCCAAATACATCATTAAATTCTCTTAACTGGCTAATTAGTACTCCTTAATCAACTACCCACCGAAACAATTTCTCAATGAACCACCCATTCATTGAATAAAGTATCACAATGACATGGCGTTCTCTCTAGCATAAGTAGAGAAATTTAAATCAAGTTCCACAGTCGTGACCGGTGTTTAGCACTTGAAATATACACCAGGCGTTAATATCGAGTGCCTACGCATTCAAAGTGAAGGTAGACCCACTTATCACTATTCTGTTCCGGAGACCTAATTAACTTAAGAAGTTTCCGTTGGTCATAAACGTCTATGAACTGAAAAGGTGTCTGAATATTTAAATTTAGGAGGGAAAACTCACACGATGCAAAAGTATCAGTATATACCTAGTACAGAAAAGAACAGTGATATCTAGTTATTGCAAAATCTTAACCTTTTCATGTGTCCGTTGATTCTATGCCTCTGGACAGAAAAGATATCTGAATATTTTTATCTAGGAGGTATAACTGACATTGTAGATGCAAAAAAACTATTGCTAATTGCTATGATGAAAAAACCGTTTGACAGTGTTTCAAGTCTACGGTATACCGTAGACTTGACATAAACTTCCATGGACTGAAAAGATCCTGAATATGTCCAGATGGGAAGAGATACTTGAGGAGGTATTTATTTAGACTTCATGCTTAAAGGTAGGAAGCCGGGCTTCATGCCTTAGGCATTCTCTGCTAGTCAACCAAGGTTGGTGAAAACATAACATGGCAGGTGGATGAGGGTGCAATAAAGCCTAATACTAAAAGAACAGTTACAAAATTAGGGGTGAACTAACTTTCGCCATGCAAACCAATGCATGTTATTAAAGCAGATGGTGCACTAAGCACCCATCTTGCGTAATCAGATGTTGGCCAATGGAACGGCCATTACCGACCAGTGTTAGCCAATCAGACGTGACTACGGCACATCACGGTTGCCGCAACATACTGCCTTGTGTGTCGTCTATGTACTGCTTTCATTGTTAACACCATTAATACCTGAATGCGTTGGGCATCTATAAATTAAAGGTATTGCTGTCTTGTATTTGGCAAACGATAATACTTGAAACTGGGGGTTAATCAGATTGAATTTCTGTCACTATCTCAAGTTGGCTTCAAGAAAAATGGCAATATCTCTAAGCATTTCTTGTTGTAAACTAACCTGCACTCTTCACACAGCACAAAACTCATCCGTCCCTTATTCCCCAGCTATCAAACAAGAACGACCCTTGATCCGCGGCTCCGGACCACATCCCGCTCTACGCGAGAGAGGACGGGCCATCCCCCCTGGAGCGCCACCTTCTCCGACGAAGAACACCGTGGCCATGCCTCCTCACGTCAGGGTACGAACCTCCCCGCTATCCGGGTACTATGAACTGGAGATCAAGGTCAGTTGAGGGGGGAGAGTGCTTGTGAGGCTTTGCAAGGTAGGTCGGGAGTTCCTGGTGGTTTGTTGCTGGACCAAAGGGTTTTATGAAGATAATTTCTTTTTTGAAGTTACGAGGATTTTTTACGAGGAAGTATCCGTAGTACTACTTGTAAGAGGTGTTACGCACTAGATTCAAATTTATTTCCGACCGACTTCAGAAAATTTTCAATTCGGATAGAACTTGGAACTCAAATCCGGACTCGGATCGGATGAAGAGCGAAACCGCTCGAAGGCATTATTGTAACTTCTTTTGTTTTTTATAAGTTAAATCCCCAAGTTCTTTTATAAGTAATTTGTATAAGTTAAATACCCAAGTTCTTTGGTTACTTCTGTAGTAAGAAGAGCGAGAAGGTTTAGAAGTTAGATCTACACAGTGAGTCAATATTTTATGATTGGATAAATTATGTGATAATAGCTCACATGCATTCACATACAGATATTGAAAAAATCACAAATGCAAACAATCATTTATTAAAAAAAAATCGTTTGAGGATTAGGCCGCCCCACAGGCCTCTATCTCGGCTAATTCAGACTTACATTAACTATATAAGTCCAGGTTTCCTCACGATGTTTTCCTTCACCGTTGCCTGTGATGTCCAAGATAAACTTAGAAAGTACATAATATTATTAAATGCAAAAGTCAAATGCAAATGAAACTTTGGAAAGGCAACAATATAATCATTGGGAACTGTCGTTACATGTACTAATATTAGAGACAAGCTTCGCCTGTGGTCGACACTTCTAACTGGTGAGTACGCATAGATTAGAGCCTTAACTACATGTAAACTTTATGAGCTTCATAGCACCGTTACCAGCTAATTGCTTTAAGATTATTATGTTCTAAGATGCGCCTCGTTGAAAGTTCTACTGCGGAGCATGAGGTCCTACGTTCGATTTCTGGGTTGGGATAATATTTTTGTGTTTTTCCATCTGAAATTTTTCAGTAGCAGGCTCTAGAGTGGGGACTTGTCCCTGGTTGATGCAAATAGGCTCGACACCTATATAAAAAAAAAAAAACATTTATTAGGGTAACTATACCCCACGTAATCAAAATGTCATATGGTTTTAAAAATTACGGTAAATCGTTAAAAAATAATGAAATCAATTACGAACAAAATGACAAACCAAAGGATTTTTTTTTAACTAGGAATTTCTCCTGTATCGTGGGCGCGTTTAGATTTAAACTCACATACACAAGACACCCAGATCCGAGGAAAGGACAGTCCGGCCTTCCTGCAATCATCGCCAGGATGGGATTGCAACTGGCCCGTACTCTGCACACAATAGATGAAGTGCGCTTGCGCATAACCGCGTGGAAGCCATCGGTGTGTGCCTCTGCGCACATCCTGAGTCGCTAAAGTCTTTATTAGATGGTCCATAAAATTTGTTAATTTAATTTTAGATATTTCTGATATGTACAATAGGTAAGACAAAACAATCCTCAGTTACTTCACTGAAGGAGTTATGTAGCATTTTTCATGTTGCTAAAGGGCTCTTATAATTCCATTGCGTGTCAAAACGAAGGTTCAAACCTTGTTCAAACAAACACCATGGAACGATATAAAAGTAAACAAGATTAAAACGTTTGTTGTCCCAGTTTAGCTATTAGTTTGTGGTAACTCGTAGTTTCTTTGATGTTTGGTGCAAGTTTTAAGATGTACACCATACCATCGTTTGCTTCCACTTTGTTATTCGTCGAGACACTCTTGGCAGAGCGGTCGTGGTCATCATGTTGCAGGGAGACTTCGGGCTGACGTAATTTGCTTAACGATGTGACGCCATCCCTCTATCGTCTGTTATTCGTGTACTCTTGGTAACGAACTACAAGCCGCTCGATAGAGTCGTTGCCTCGTCGGGACACGTGTCCATAGAACTGGAGTAGTCGAGATTGGACTATAGCCGAAAGACGCTGCCTGATACCGAGTTCTTGATGGATGGATATGTTGATGCGAAACTCGGTCCACGACACTCCAAATGTTGTTCTCTTCTTCTCAGTTTCTCTCTTGGTCTCGGCTGCGTATAGGCATATGGGGAACACAAGTGCCCGTATGAGCCGGATTTTCGAGACTTTGGAAGTGAGAAAATATGTTTTCTTGAGTCTATCCATCACAGACCTGGCCATAGCCTTGCGTCGCTTGATCTCGTCTCCGCAACCACCGTCGCTTGCACTTTAACAATCGTTTACTATGTCCACAATTAAAATGTAAGATCTTTCTCGTATCTGATTGAGCTACAATTAACTGTCTCACATCATGTCATGCTAACCAGTACAAGTTGCGCCGGCAGTATTTAGTGCCATGATCAATATGGTCACCATGTTTGGCAGACGGATCGACGTAATCAAAATGTCGGGATTGATAAAAAGGTCAGCGGCCCTAGACATTATATCATCCAAAGCGAGTTGATAGCGATTGAAAATATGTCGAAACGGAAATGTCAAACGCAATCCATCAATGCCTAACATTTTGGCATTACAACCATCACCATCGCTTACATCGAATGTCAAGATTCTCATTCTAGGCTATACTTTTGGCATTACCTAAGACACACGAGGGTAGGGATACCATTTCGAAAATTTAAAAGTTCTGTCAAAAAGCCGGACATTTGAATAAAAAGCCCGGACGTTTGAATAAAGTCCGGCTATTTGAAAAAAAAGTCCGGACATTTGAGTTAAAAAATAAAATAATAAATGTAAAGGTAAAAATAAAAGACATTTTTAACTTGAAAAAAAATTGCAACCGAGTGAAAAATCCGGACAAATCAGAATGCCGGACAGGACGCCAACAGTCCGGACAAATGCGAACGAATGTTAACCCTACACGGGGTTGAAATAAGAGGTATTTTTTCCCTGGAAACAGCAATATGGCTGGTAAGATAGCAGAGAACTGTTATTCGCCCATCGTTTATTAATTAATCGGCCACTCCGGATAGAAAGACCGCGATAAACTCACAAGTATGATGTCACCGTCATTATTTTCGTTGCGTGGCTTCTGGCGGCACACATGTTGGTAACACCATCATCTATCGAATATACTTTAATATTCTTAGTCTAATTAAAATGATGATGGAGCTATTGTATCAAGCTGGCCCAAAATAGCGTCAGCGGGTGAGAAATTCTTGGATGGGCCATATATGGCGTATCTATATAGCATATGACATGATATAGAATATTATGGCAAGGCAGAAAGATCTCTAACAGCACCAAGAAGAGACTCGTGGGAACTCTTGTGTTCTCGATATTTCTGTACGGCTCAGAATCCTGGGCAACTCGAACTGTGGATCGAAAAAGGATTGAGACCTTAGAAATGTAGTGTTGGAGAAGAATGTTGCGCATACCAGCGCACTAATAAGTCTATTTTCAACCAGCTAAACATCAAATATAGATTCTCCACAATATGCTACCAGCGAGTCCTGAGTTACTTTGGCCATCTCCAAGCAATAGACAGACAAACTCTAAAAACTGGTTGTGGTGGGAAAGGTGGATTGTAAAAGACCGCGCGGACGTTCACCTACCCGCTGGTCAGACCAGATATGGGCGATCACAGGACTCACGGTGACCACTGCCCTAAGAAGAGCCGAAAACAGAGTGGCATGGAAGCAGCTCGTCAGTCAAAGCATTCCAAGACGGGCCACGTCCTTTAGAACTGAAGACAACGAATAAGAAGAGAAGAAATCTTTATAGCACTCCTCGTTGGTCTAGTGGTGGCAAGCGCTACTGCTGAGCATGAGGTCCTGGGTTTGATCCAGACTCAGGCAAAGTGTTATTGGGTTTTTCCATCTGGAATTTCTCAGTAACGGGCAGCAGCCCTGAGTCTGGACTTGTGTTCGATTGATGGCAACAGGTTCGCCCTCTAATACATGAAATGAGGGTGTACTATAGTTGCGCCCCTGCTCAACTTTTCGGGGAATATAAGCGTGATGTCTCATAGACAATTCTTTGTGGTCTCATGCCAACTCCCAAAGGATTAAAAGACGATTAATTTGAACGGACTTTGAATTATGGACTATGTCTTATGAAGAGGAAACAATGTCACAGCACAGTTAAACAATTACTTGGCACACAGTCAAACTGTTTTTAAACGCGCCAGAGTTAAATCTGATCCTATTAATATTATAATTGGGACATCAGTTAATATCGATGAAATATCAGGCTTTTGACTCTTGGAAGTAGGTCCTTGATTACATAAACAAGACCATCCAAGACCACCGGAGTTTGAGTTTCCTGGTAGCTGAAACCCAGAGGTCTAGGAGTGAGAATATGTTACTACATACTTAGGAAAGGGTGCTCCGTTGTCGCACCCATAGGCAAAAAAAAACATTTATTTGCATAATGTGGTTTGTACTCGTAGGTCTAAGAGATGTTACAGTGTAAATGTAAGACACAAACCGCTATTTAATGATGGCATGCTAATATTTAGTTGATATGGAAATACTTTTACCAGTTCTTAGCCTCGCGTTTGATCACTACCAAACGCGAGTCTAAGAATAAAAAAAGACTCAAAGGTCCAGAGTTAACTTTAGCTTAGAAATTTAGATAAAAATAAAGAGGTCTGATCATAATGCAACTAATTCGGAAGATAAGATTTACTTAATTACAAACAGAAAGAAAACATCTTAGAAAGCCACGACCATTGCCAACTATAAGAACTATGTGCCCCGGAATGTCAATGCGACTCAGTCAAGGTTGGGTGCATCAACGGCCGTCAGCTCTTGAAGATATTACAGGGACAGGGCCACTTCATTATTGTAATCTCCTTCATCTAGTATGGTTTCCTTTTTTGTATCGATTTTTAGATGTGCAGCCAATAAATGGTACTAAGACAGACTCTTTGGACAGAGATTCAATTTTAGAATTGAAATAAGAATCACTATCTTTCATTATACTCAGGGCCTCTAAATAAAAAAATAACCATAATTAACTGATTCTTAATTCAAAATCTCCATAGAAGATTTGAATAAAGAATGTAAATGTTTAGCGTCTCCACCTCTTGAGTTTGTGATGACTCTGATCGATAAAGCTGTAAAAAACTATTTGCTTAGAAATCCAAAAACAATAGTGAATTATAAAATTGAAAAGTTTGACATACAAAACTAAGTAAACTATGATGACGACGCAATACATAGATGAAGTTTATCATGCAAATATTTGCCATAAAATTATGAAAGACGATGCCGCCTGAGGAATTAAAGTAATTGAATTTATATTGGATCGAAGTTTCCAATATCCATGCGGTAATCGTAATGGATGAGTTGCACACGGCTCTGGAACGCTCGCTGTGGCAATTTATCGAATTGCCCTAGTTTTAAAAGTGCTAATACGGCACTATGAATATATATCCCGCGGCTTCGCTCCTGCTCTTGTCCACAGGATCCGTGCATTTTCTTTGAGCCTAAGATTGTAGCAACCAATTTAACGTCTTTATAATATTAATAGGATTAGATGAATTAGACAATTGAGACAAAATGCTTAAAAGACTTCCCCAAAGTAGGCGAAGGATTAAATAAATTTTAAAATTGTGCGATTTCCGACGTGAGATGTTCCAGCACGCAAAATCATTTGGAGATACCACTTCAAAGAGAATTTAGAGCAAGCCAGTAAAACAACAATTATCACTAAACCGCCAAGAAACACAAACTGGGCTAGTTTAAATACTAGTTAGCAACATCTTTGTCAAAGAGGCCAACGATACAGTTACAAGCAGCTCTGAACAAAATGTATTCCAAAACCAAAAATTTGCATGACATAGAGACGAAAATTTAAGTTTTTTGTTTCAGAAATAAAAGACTTTTGAACATAGACGAGTAGACGTTTGTCGATGAGTTAATTATGATAAACAATTTGCGTCAATGGTGGTGTGGAACAAAATGTAGGCTGTTGTAGATATGTTCGGATTTTGCGTGTAATTTAGCTACATTTTTCGTTAGCGTTTTCGTAATTATTGTTGTAGTTGAGATGAAAGGAATATGGAGATTATGTACCTACTGGGTTTGGATGGAGACTGATCTATGACTTATATTATTTATTTATTTTATTATTGTATTCTTGTTTTATGTATGTAAGTGTATAATGTTGTGGAAGCGATAAATGAAATAGAATGTTAGATTCCGTTTCTTTCTAGGAACATTACTCGAATGCGCATCCGATCCACTATAATGACATCAAAATCAAGAGGTCATCATTTTCTGGTTGAAAATTTTTCATGGTCTCTCTGTCCGAAATTGCTAATTTGCACTGTTTTCTTAGCAATAACAAACGCCCCAGATAACTTCATTAGCAGGTCGACTTTTGAGTTCTTCTGCTGTTGCAAGTGCAAAATTGCATGAAAATCGCAACGATTTTTATTGTAATTATTTGGCGCCTCTACCAACTTCATTGGCAGATCTTCAGCTAACTGCCGTGTTTAACCAATGAATCAACAATCATTTCCTCACACTTCAATCCAACAGCCTCTCTACTAAAACAGGCTCTACACTGTACAGTACACATCTCGTTCTCAGAACTAGATAGATAAACAAATGCCTGCTGGCATTGGTCGGGCGACCCACAAGCGCGGCCTAGACACAGTGCGCAGAAATAGCCCGCGGTGACACTCCCGCGCAACGCATCTCCGCCGGCGCGCGGGCGTCGTCACGGTAATGTTGTGATTTATGGACTTTCTTTTTAGCTGCTATTGAGGTTTAAATGTGTGTAGGATTTTGTATTTATGGATGGTGGTTCAAACTACATTGGTTAGGTATTTGAAACATGATGTATTTCTTTATTTCTCTTTAGTTTTTACCAACATAATGTGTATATATTCTCGATGTAAGGAAAATGCTCGAAACGATAGATGAATTGTGTAAAAAAACTTAGGTGTCTAGCAAGGAAATGACTGTTAAGATGATGGCAATGACAAATACGGTTGGATGGAGAAGACATGCTACATCGACTTTAAATAAATTCGAATAAGAGCAGGGGTGACGATTATGAAATAATATGCTCTTTTTGTCAAATAATAATCTATGTATGTTTGCACAAGTGCACACACGTAAGCATCTTCTTTTACATAGGTAGTAAAAATAAGTTTCTATATCTGACCAAATATTTTATCTTTAAATGTCGCTGTTTGATATTTTGAGACTATCATTTTTATTCTATGAATTCGAAGACGATTGCAGACCTCGTAATAGATACCAGAAGGCCTTAAAAAGGTAGCTAGCCTTTAGTGATACGACAGGCAGGGGACATCAAACAATTTGTCAATATTGGGCTCGGCTCGCAAGACAATAATCTCGTTTAGAGGCCGCCTAGACTATTACGTGTACCGACACTGACCACAGATTAAAGGACATATGAGTATGTTTGTCTATGTGTGCAAACTAAATGTTGCTACTACCTTGTTAAAAAGCTGCCACAACTAGCCTTGAGACAGCGTGGTGATTATTCCTCTGTCTTTGCCCTGTAGTGGGACAGTAACAGGCTGGTACTTATTAGTTGCTCGTTCACACAGAGATCCGTTTTACAGGTCCGTATACGTTTTTATTCGGCGCTGACGTATGTAGTTGTTTGAGAGAATTCACACACATGAAAGTATTCCAGAACCAGTAAAAAATACCGATCCGACAAAATATACTGCAGTCCGTTTTACAGGCTGCCAATAACACCGTGGTTTCCCTCGACGCAGATGACAATGGTACCAATACAACACCAGAACGTCCATCCTTATAGAAAGTTGGTGGTACACTGACTAAATGTGGTTTGAACATAACCCCCAGTAGCGCGGGATCCGTTTAAACGGTACTGTAAATGCGGTGTGAACATCACCTCCAATAGCGACGGATCCGTTAAAAACGACCCTGGAAATACGGATGTTCTGTGTGAACGTATCCTAAGAGTATGTTGCAGGCGGGAGCTCTTACCGGGAATTACTTTCGCCAATAAACCTGTTACTGAAAGTGTCAGTGTCATTACTAATTACACATGAAAAATAACTCTACACGGTTGATACTGGCTTCCAAAAGCATCAGAAAAGCGCCGAGGCAAAAAAGCTCGAAAATTCCCGGCGAAACGATTCACCTTTGTTAGATTCCGGAACGAAATCAATCGGAAACGAACTGTGGAGGAGTAAGAACCATTTCTACTTCCATCTACATCAAGAAGACGACAGAACAGAGCTAGGCCAACAAGCTCAAGGCTCCTCTACGAAAAAATTGTTCTTTAGATTCTATTATTCACACGTTACCAATAATAGGCAGATGAACCGTGGCGTTAACCCAAACCCGGACATCTATGAATGCAATTCAATTTATGACCACTTTCAAACAATGAAGGTGCGTGCTGCAGAATATAAATGAAATGCTCTAAAGTTACTTTATTGACTAGGAAGGTACACGGCGCCATGTTCTATTACGATAGCTTTCACTGAAGTGATTGAAATATGAATTTAACTTCCCTAAAGGGATTGGCAGAAGCGCTCAATGATCGTTGATAGCTCTGAATGTAATTGATTGTGAATGGTAGTGAACAAGTTCGTGTATTGACACAAAATGGGCGCGGTTCCAAATTCTAATGTCGAAGATTGCGACTGTTATTAACCTGACTTAGTAATATTATCCAAAATTTGTCATTGCCAGTAGGAACTTCCTACTTATACTCCATTTGCGATAACATTAGACATTTAAATTACCGATTTTCACTTCTATTGCGTTAGTAATACGACAAATGGTAGCTGTAGTTAACAGATGGTTTTGGTAACAGGTTTATGCTTTTTATTTCATCATTATGTTTACGGGATAGAACTCAAAATCGGTTGAACGGACTGTAAAAAGATTTGGAAACATGTCTAATGTTATTTCAAATGGAGTTTAGTATAAAACAAAGTCGCTTTCGTCTTTACATGGTATAAAACTAAGTCGCGGCTGCTGTTTGAATGCTTAGATCTTATAAACTATGCAACGAATTTAATGCAGTTTTTCAGCAATAGATAGAGTGATTCAAGAGGAATGTTTATATGTAGTGTACATGCATAGGTATTATTGTAGAGAAAAGCCGAGAAATTCAAAGATTTGTGTTGTGATGGATTAACAAATATATTTTTGTGCGCTTACATTGCAAACGCTGGCTAAAGCTTACGAGATAGATCAAAATAATGTACTACGGAATTGTATATCTTAAAAAGATCTATAGAAAAGTTCGCGATGGTATATGTTTATCTCTTAAGGATAACCCACAGTAACCATTTGTATCTTTTCTACTCAACTATAGGTAATGTAGTTTTATATTAAGTTAATTCATTTATAGGGTTCCGTACCCAAAGGGTAAAAACGGGAACCTATTACTAAGACTCCACTGTCCGTCTTTTTTCCTACTCCTCCATTATTCTTATCTGATTAATTTCGTTGCGGGATCCAAGACAGCGAAATTCATTCTCCGGGACTTCGTCAAGCTTCATTACCTCGGCGCTTTTCTGGTGGTCGCCACTGTTGATTCTGGCTTTCAGGAGTTGCAGTGGTTTGGGAATAGTGCGGTGGGATTGTCCATCTGTCTGACTGTCACCAGGCTGTATCTCATGAACCGTGATAGCTAGACTGTTGAAATTTTCTTTTTTTTTAAGTAGAATATAATAAATATTTTAGTGGGGCTCCCAGACAAAAACGTGTTTTTTTTGTTGTTTTTTTTTGCGATAATGGTACGGAACCACCCATCGTGCGCGAGTCCGACTTGCACTTGACAGGTTTTTATAATCACTGTCTCCACATATTTCCCCTCTTCATCATTGTTAAGTTAAGAAGTTTAAATTTTATTGGCTCACATTTCTTCTAAAATATTTAAACAATATAATGGTCAGTTAAAATAGAACATTTTTGCTCCTCTTCATTGAAAGGGTGGTTCAGACATTTTAATTAGCTATGTCCTCATTACTCGTCAAACTATACGTACGTTTGCCAGTAAATTAGCTGAACAGCTGACGATCTCAAGTGTGTTCAACAATCTCGCGGTCGCCGAGGTCGCCTACATGCGTCCCAAACATTTGAGCGCAGAGTATGTAGTTGTGCAGATGAGTCAGTGCGTTCGTGCGACAAGTCATGAAATATTTTTTTATAAGTGAAAGATAGTATCGTTAAAAAAGGGTTGAGTACTGAGTTAATGGCCAATAGAGATACTACATACTATGTTTGGATGATATAATAGTGCGGCAACCCCAAATCAATTGCAATAAGGGCACGATTATGACCTATGTGACCAATGGTCATCATCATCATCAGCCTTTTAATGTGCACGCTTCGAAGACACCTCGATTACAACACTAAAACGCCTATAATTTTTGCACGGCTGAACCGATTTTCATCAAACATAGCTAAGAACACTCTCGATAAAGCTAACTTTCACACAAAAAAAAAAGAAATCTATATCGGTTCATCCGTTTAGGAGCTATGATGCCACAAACTGATACAAAAATACACACATACAGGGTGTCCCTGAAATCGACGTCAAGCCGTAAATGGGTGATAGACCAAGATAACTTTTTTATTACAATAAATGTTCAAACTGCCTTCATTGCCTTCACATTTATTGTAATAAAAAAAAATTAAATCTGATAATTTGTTTTTTTTTTCTAAGATGAGAAAACTGGTCCTGACTTAAAGTAAAAAGGTTGAGTCACTATCATAACTTTGCTCTTAAATTACGTAACGTCTCTATCGAACTAGAAACGGAGTTTAGCAAAGCTTTAGGTAAGCTAAAGTCATTTTAAGGAAGTATGGACATTTTGTGTAAAAACCGAGGCTATTTACAAAAAAAAATTTGACCAATTATTGAAAACGTAATCTAGCAAGTGTTACACCATTTTTGAATCCTTATTAAATGCGCCAATTTTTCATGTTACTTGCCAAACTAGCGTAGTACATTTTTTTTTCAGTACAGTCAGTTAAAGTTGGGCGAAAAAGTAAATTTGAATAATTTGGTTTTGAAAAAGTTTAATTTTCTTCCAAGTAGGAGGAGTTGGCTTTGAATTTTAGGCAAAAATCTACACAAGCATTATTCAAGATTACATAATAATAAAAAAATTAGATAAATTATGGGATTTGTAGCAATTGGAGTTAAAGAACCATTACAGGGATTGATTTTTTTAGTAAATTTTTAAAGTGAACATAATTTTTTAAAAACATGAGATAGATTTTTTTTCGTATTTTTCTGAGAACTGTTATAACTTGGTCTATCACCCATTTACGGCTTGACGTCGATTTCTGGGACACCCTGTATAAAGGTACACACGTCAAACATAGAAGACACCTCTTTTTGCGTCGGGGGTTAAAAAGGGGAGAATGTCGCTCGAATTTCAAGTAAAGAATAGGATTGCGGAGCTATTATGTAGTTCACCTGCAGCTTGGTCTATGAGCCGAAAAGATGTTGTCTCTCAGAAGTCGCAATCGCATGCGCATGTAGGACGTTTTACCTTTCTAAGTGCATCTATACTACATCGTAATGTATGCTTTAAATCATGCTTACCATCAAACAGAGTGGGAACGGCATTGAACCCACGTCACATTAAATTATTGCTTAATTTTAATTCAATCTGTTTGATTTGGTGAGAATCTGTTTAAAATAATTATGATTATATTATATCGAATGGATCAGCATCCGTTAGAACTACCCACACCACATGAAAGTCTATTGGCTGTCAATCTTGTATTCGAAGCAACTGTGGTTAATCTTAGAAACCACAGACAGTCCTGTTAGATTTTTTGTTTAGTTGAATGAACGACAGAAACGTTAATGGTAGAAATAAATTGGGAGTTATTAAAAAAATTGAATGGGCTATAATAATATCCACATCGATACATCTTGTTCTTCTCGCATCCAACGGACTCATGCCATCCTCACCAGGTCATCAGTCCAAAAAAATAGAGGCAGATAAAGGCCAAAGAAAAGATGCAAGATTGAGGATTGTATGAGTAGAGATATGGGAAAAAAATGGGTCAGTGATAGCGCGACAGCTGTGAGGACTGAACGGAAGAAGAGAACGTGTTGCACCGACCTCAAGTAACATGGGACAAGGGATGATGATGATGAATGGATCAGTATACGTTAGAACTATCCACATAAAAGTCTGTTGCTAAATTCTGTCCGCGTGAATATATACTTAAAACCCTACAGTTACAAAACTATGACAAACTGAACAAAATAAGAGCTCACGTCTCAAGTGAACTGTTATTAAGCGAGACGAATTTCTTGCGCCGACCCTACATCTAGTTGGTATTGTTGATCGAAGCTGTCAATCTTTAATTCTGAAAGATTGTGCTAGAACTTACAAGCCACTAACAATCAGTTAGACATTATTTGTTTAGTTTAATGTTTGACTGAAACTTTAATTGCTTAATGCATT
Source organism: Orthosia gracilis (assembly GCA_947562075.1). Lineage (NCBI taxonomy): Eukaryota > Metazoa > Arthropoda > Insecta > Lepidoptera > Noctuidae > Orthosia > Orthosia gracilis. The sequence goes on from OX387273.1 coordinate 24,060,562, forward strand.
ACCGCAAAAAGAAGACAAAAACAACGAAAATAATACAGAAGGAAACATTGGGCTTTAATAAAAAAAAACAATTTGGACGTAATAATATCCACTTCGACAAGTCCTGCCTGTTCCTCTCCCAATTTACTGGACTACCACCAGGTGTCACCAGGTCATTGATACCTTGTATCAAGCTTTCTAAATCTACGTCTTACGGTACGCGGTCAATGTAGCGACGCTTGGTGGATGACCTTTCATCAGTGGATGTTTTCCAGCTGAAATGATTATAATCAATACATATAATAAATTTGTAGTTGAAAGTCGTTTTTGTACATAGAAAATGTTTCCAAAAAAATTGGGTGTTAAAGGATAACCAAAAGAGCCAGAATTTTTGGAATGTTTGTCTGTTTGTCTTTTTGTCTGTTTAGTTGTGTATGTGTCGTAGGATGATTTGATAATTCGAATTTTCGTGAAAACCTAGGGATATTGCGAAAACACGGATATTTAGACAATGGCGAAACTGTTTCTCAATCTTACTGGAAAAAGTCCAAGAGCGAGCGAAGCGAGCTCGGGAGCTTAGGGCACCCCGACACGGACAGGTTAGGTTCGAACGAGATGAAGGGAGCTGAAGTGAGCGAGCAAAGCGAGCGAACTCAGCTCCCGTCATCTCGTTCGTGTTAGGTTACTTTAGACCCTGCGGACGGAAATAGGAGCCCCGCGCAGCGGGGCTCCGTCGACTATGTTGCCAAAGTACTAATCGTACTTGGATAATTTTTCGCCTATGTCTAATTATCCGCGTTTTCGCAAAACCCCTAGGATTTTCGCGAAGATTCGAAGTATCAAATTATCCTACGACATATGCATCACGTAAAATGTACGGAACCAATGTAGATAACTTACACATAAAAATTGTGCGTAACTTGAAGTATTATTTAGTTTTTGTTTTATCGCAATCGGTTCTAACCTATCAAAAGTTAGATGAATTTAAAGTGTTCAAGAAGTAAAATATCACAACACACGCAATTCAGATACTCGGACAGTAACTCCATATTCGATAGATGGCGTTGTGCATTTGTCTTCATTTTCTGAATGGCGGTGTTAAGATTCTCCGCGGAAGAATGACCCTAGAAAAAAGATAGGTAGGTGCGGTAGGTAGGAAGGCAAGTAGGGTAGGTAGGTGGGTCTAGGTTAGTAGGGTAGGTACTTAAGTAGGTATTACCTAGTACGTAAGGTAGGGTAGGCAGATGTCGGGAGCGAAGCTGATTTTGCCCCCAGCGTTATGAATTGAAATACCTTAATGAACTTACTACTTACTACCTTCTTTCGTCAAATAAACCATGACTCATTTTATATTTTTAATGTCAAGTTTACTAAAAATGATTTATTTATCAACACTCGTTATTTTTTTATCGCTCGCCGCCATAACATGCGACATGAACATATAAAATGATGAACATAATTTTACCACCAGAATGTAACCATAAAATCTTTTTTCATAGCGTACCTAATGCAAATATCCTCCAAAATTACGGAAATCTAGGCAGTAACAGCAACATGTGATATTTTGGAGATATTAAGACTTTAGGGCGGGCACACAAGTGCGGCAAAATAGTTGTAAAATTGTTTCAAAAAACGAACAAAATAAAACAGGAATCGTCTTTTGAAAAATAAGTTATTTATCACTTTGTAGTGTTTTTATTTGGAAGTCGGTTGTATTTTTTTGTAAAAACGTTTTCTATTTTCCCTTTTTAGTTGTGGTACCTAATAGTCACGACTCCATAGGCATGGTGAAATTTGGCACAAAGATAGATTATAGTCAGGAATAGCACATAGGATATTTTTTATCCCGGGAATATGTCCCCTTGGGGTAATTTTCGAAAGTCACGCGGGCGAAGCCGCAGGCAGAAGCTTGTAAACAATTACCAGACGTGCGATTGCAGCAATCCCGAGAGATTTTCCGCCATTTATTGAAGAATTATGTTGTATATCTCCGAAGTTCTTCATCAGATCTTCACCAAATTTAAATGGGACCATTTTGGAAGCATACTCTTTCAAACAAAAATAATTTTCAAAATCGGTCCACAATAATTGACGGAGAAATCGTTGAACACAAGAAAAACAAGAGGTAGATACCAAAGACATCGACATCTGAAACGAAAGTTATTAAGGGCCTACATCCGCTTTAGTGCGTAAAACGGTAACTTTCTAAAGCATACTCCTTAGTAACGGCTAGGTTAAAAGGTTTGAAAAAAATATATATTTATTATTGTTTCATGTACATTATTTTTTAAACATGGTTATTCCGTATAACAAATAGTTTTGCTTTAAAAAAATAATTAGCTACACGATATTTTTCGCAACTTTTGGATACTCCTCCAAAACGACTTGGATGTTTAAAAATATTTTTACACAGAAAAATGATGGCTCGAATTTCTTCATAACTGAAATAGCATGTGTAAAACAAATAATATTTTGCAAACAAAATGAGGTTCAATGTTGATATTTTGGCTCTGAGCGGGCGCACGGCCAGTACTGCGTTAACATCGGGGCGTATTTATCGCCTTAAGCACTTTTCAGTGTTTTTGCCTTTGAAGTCGGTTAATTTTTTTAGTAAAAAGTTTACTTTACTGAAATTGGTCTTTACATCCGCAAGACAGACATTCCTCCCTCAAGAGTAAACAACCAATCCGAATTTCTTTGCACAACACATTAGCCGATACGTCACTCATGGAAAAATCGCAAACACACAGATTGTATAAAAGCCAATAAATACAGGAAACCATTACGGCGCGTCGTAAACGGGAGCGGGCAGTACGCATCTTATTCGATCCGCAGTTCGTCAGTACCGTCTCCAGACGTTCATACGATAATCGTGTCATTTATTTTTAATTGGAGCTGTTTTTCAATCATCGTTTCCTGTTTTGTTTTTGCTGTTGAAGAGTTTATTTGAAGTTTTGTGTGATTTAGTGATTAAATATTGTGGAAAATGAGGGATTTGCAGCCCAAGCAGGTATTGTTTCGTAAAACATTTTTGGAAACCCTTCCAAATCAGTTAGAATTTGGTCTGAAAGTTCCATTAATCAGTTTTCAGGAATAGATTAGTGTCTATTAAAAGTTCGAGTGTGTTCGAGTTAGTTGTCGGGCAGGATTTCCAGATTCCCTGAAGTGTCAATTCAGATTTGGGTCAATATTGTTCGGTGTCATGCTCCAATAAACTTCTAGGAATAATGTTGATTTGCATCTACATGGAACTCGATCGGTGACGCAAATATTAGAATAATTTAAGATTTTAGATATTTTGTTATTCGGGGATGCCGAAGCCGGTATGGCTTCATTTATTTCGGATAGTTTAATCCATACAGTTCGATTGAATGAAAATAAAAATACAATAACATAAATAAAAACACATTCAAATTATCCGCTTAATAAATTATCTTCATAGCGGAGAGGAGATCCTATCAGCTACAGTCTTCAGAATTCCGCAGCAGCCGCCACGCATCCTGCAGATCAGTGATACAGTTTTTTTGCGGATGAAGGCAAGAAAGCCATCAGTGCGATACAGCGCAAACTTCCCCTATGCACGATATAATGACTATGTAATGTTTGTTTAGTTATATTGCTGGAATATATTCCAGAATTAAAATATAAGAGTCTTGCTGGTACCTAAGTGATGATAGCAAAGATTTCGAAGGTTCGAAGGAACAAAAAAAGTGTGTGTGTGTTTTATTTATGATATTCACAACAATAATTAAAATAGACACAACTTAATGCACACTTAAAGAATGAACATGAGGAAACAACATACATTAAATATTTGAGCGAGTAAAAGAAATCTTCTTGAAGAAAAATATCGCTGTTATGTTTTTAATATTTTGGGACATTTATTTCTGTGTATGCTGTCATCCATACAATAACACAAGATTATTTCTTGGTTTGCGTATAAATTGACGTTCAAATAGTGAAAGTGAAATTATGTCAATTAGAAAGTTTTGGTTTTATTGAGCCGACATTGTTGCCAATTGGCATTTGCTCAAACCAATTGTTGCTCTGCTGTCATTGTTAACCTTATGCTTGATTAAAAATTTACTTACGGTGTTAAATGCTCTAATATTAACAATTTTTTCTTTCTCTTTTTCCTTTAATTTTACACTTTATGTCTACCCCTATTACCAGTGGATACTTCTTTAATCATTTTGTATTTTGTTGTTGTATCATTTTACTGCTAAGATGGTTTAAACCAAAGCAGTAAGAATTACGATTTCTGTTTTACCTCCTTGCCTTTTTAACAATTAAAAAGGTGTCTTTGTTTCATATACCTGATTTTGGAGCCCTTATTTGCCAGTTAGTGATTGCATTACCACCACGAGACTATAAAGGCTAAAACCGACTGGATCCGACACCCTGAGTTGATGCCTAAATACTCAGCATTCAAAGGTCTCATAAATTACCATCCAGTTTTTTTGCATTTTCCAAACCTCAAACAATAACCACATTCCAAAAGAAAATTCTAGAAGCACACATTTTCAGGCACAAAGGACCAGTTTTCACCTAACTTTCGATATATTATAGCGGATTGATAGGGTTAAGTAGACAGTTCCGAAGGTAAATGTCAAAAAACAAGAAGACAACAATCTTTTCTCTAAGGTTTTACCATAATAATTATTCATCTTTTTCCTCCATTCTAGCCCCCGCCGATTCCCGGTATGCGTCCCCCGCTCGGCTCCCCCGGCGGTCCAGTGCCCGCTCCCAAGTCTTCCATGGGTTTCGTGATGCCGATCTACACTATTTGCATCATCGTCTTCTTCGTCTACACCCTTAGCAAGGTATGTTACAGAAGCAGTATATTTTGAAGAACTATCGGTAGAATAAGTAAGTCATTCTTTTAGATTAGATTTGAGGGAGATTAATACAAGGCACTGAAATAAATGCGTATTTTAGCCTGTCTATTTGGCTTAGAAGTTTTTGAAAAAATTAATCGAAAATGATAGATTCTTAAAATCGGCATTTTATATTTTACCTAGATAGGTCTAAGTCTTAGATTTCGACCACATATGAAATTCGTTCATAAACTCCCAGTGAGAAAGTGAAACAGCTCAGGCTATTAAAACAAAAGAAACTGCAATTGATAATGCTATAAGCCTATGGAAGCTCTTCATCGGACAAAGCTACTCCCATTTAAGTAAGGCGGGGTTCGATTCTCAATCACTCTTCTCAACCAACAATTAAAGATCCTTTGAAGATCACCTCTGGGACTATCATTGCGTTCATAAAGTTCCTAATAAAAATATAGAAGATCTTGGGCTAATCTAGATTTAAAATTATATTAATCATCGCTTTCTTCAGATCCTATTCAAGCGTACTGGATCCTCGCCGTACGAGCCCATCACCCCAGACCCTCAGTTCAGGAGACGAGTGTTCAGGGACGACTCCAGAACATCACCTGATAAACTGGGTAAGTCTCCAAGTTTTTGCTTAACCATATTCAAATATGTAACAAGATTTATTTTAATGATAAGTGAATGCTTTAGGTGCGTAGATTTTGGGACTGAGTAAAAAGGAGGATATCCATCATGTAGGATATTTGAGATGTATGGAAGTAGGTAAAAGAAGTGCTGCGCCATCAAATAAATTGTCATAAGGACAGGATGACATAGCCAGGGGCGTAGCTACCAGAGGGCTAGACGGTGCCGTGCACCGGGGCCCACAGGCTCACGGGGCTCTCGGACCCTGACCAGCAAGCCTCAACTAGCGAAAAATGTTTATACCTTCGGCATCTAAATAAAATAGGTTGTAACACGACTTTAATCATAGCCACTCATTTGAAAGAATACAGTGGAATCCTCAACAAATCTCGAATTTCTGTTCGAAACTTACGATATCTGTGATACATACATCTAGATGAACGATCCGAGGCGAGGTGCTAAAATTTCTAGTTCTTGCTGATGATAAAGTAGCTTGGACCTTTAAAGTATTTATATTTTAACTTGATCAAAACTAAATAGATCAGCTAGGGTCCCAGGTTCTTTATGCACCAGGGCCTTTGACCACCTAGCTACCCCTCTGGGCAATAGTGAAGGATCTATTTATTTGCTGCTAATACGAATATGCCTGTTGAAAGTTACTTTTTAAATGTAAAGTAATCGTCAAAGGTTCTAAAAAAGTTAGAGGATATTCTTTGACTCGTTATCGGTGACCTTGCTTGATCGGTTAAGTGGTTTCAATATTGTCGTTTGACTGCTCGAAATGAAGACTGATTTTCGAATTGCAGAAGACTCGTACTTCTCAACTATTATAATGGTATACAAAAAAAGTTCGTATACATTTTCAGGAAGTCCAGCCACGTCAGTAATATGTAACGAATTATTTAGAAATAGTAAAGATTTATGATGCAATATGTAGTTATATTGTTCGGAATTATAACATTTCAAGAGGATGTGCAGCTATGTACCTACTTCAATTACCTTTGACAAAGTCTGTAGAAATAGCAAAGATCTCTTTAAGATTTTAAGTTCCCTTCATGATAAATTTGAAATATATTTATAAGGTAAATAGTAATATCAAACATTTCTAACTCTAAACTCTTGCGCATGCAGGACCAAAAGAGCGGGACACAAGTAAGTAACATGTTGTTTTACGTAAATTTATGTGTAAACAGGAAAATAGCGATACTATCGGGTGGCAGTTCATTAGTGTTGAATTAATAATACAATGTTGAACGATTTGATAAAGTACGCTGGGTTTGATAGCAGAACAAATTATATTTTCCATATGAAAAAAAAAAATTGGCTGTACATCGTTATTGATAAGTATGTATTTATGTATAGAAGCATCTAACACAAAATTACACGCAAACATATATGAATTAGATGCAACGAATTGGCACAGAGCACTGTAGAAAACACCAATCTTATTCCAAAATTTTGCTAATCTATCAAATATGAATCCAGTTTTACATTCTTCATTTATGTCAGTAAAAGAAATCACGAAATCACTTACGATGGTCTTTATGTTGACGCGTTACACAGATGTTAATTGGTTGGCATAACTGCGGGTGATTACGTAGCTAGAATACACAGTAACTACAAATTATTTGCGTATTACATTTGTGTTGATTATCAATTAGGGCGTGGTTTAACACCTAGTTTAGACTACACGTATTGTTAATATAATCCTTTAAGTTAGCGGGCCTACTTTTGGCATAAAAATCTTTCTCTCTGGTATAGAAAAACATGAGTAGGTACTTCGATATTGTCCTTTCCCAAATTTTGTGATTTGGGACACCGAAACCAATGACCAAATGGATTTTCAACTCTCGTTGTTTTGCATTTATTTAGATGCCCCCTAGTTTTAGTGGACACGGGCATTCGAATCTTCTGATTCGTCTATTTAAATTGGTCAATCTACAAGTAAGTATAACAACGAAAATGTTCAAGTAGTCGGGCAAAAGCACCAATTTTTTCATAAGGACCAAAACCTCCGTACCACCTAAAACTCATGTTGATCCTACGGCTCGATGCTCAGGGGACGTGGAACTGGAAGCGCTGAGGGCTCGCCTGGCGGAGACAGAGCGTGCCATGCAAAGGATCGTCAGCCAACTGGCACAGCGCGACGCGGTATATACGGCGGGTCGTGGACTGGCCTAGGGTTCTGTGCCTTGGCAGTTTATTTGTGAAAAAGATTAAGGAGCTGAAATAACAAGGATCTAATTTTTTTTAATTAGACCATCATACGGCACTTTTGAATGTCGAAATTTATAGTTGAAAATTAATTGATGTTAGTTCCTCCCTCACGCGCTTATTAAAGTCTTTGCGTTTGACTCCAAAGAACCTTGGGTGTTTTTTTCATATTAATTGGAACATATTGCCAACGTGAGATATGATTTTGATAAAAACTAGAAAAATGTTTAAAATTCGATATCTTGGAATTTACTATGTCCAAGAATTTTTCAGAAGACACTGTAAAACTGTAAAATAATACCTGTCAAATCTAGGAGATTTGTAGTTGTTTAATCTGCAAGTCAAATTCTAGACAATGTTGTTATTATTTCTAAAGGAAAATGCAGTTCACTTTCTTCCAGAAATAATAACAACATCGTCCATATTCACTAATAGACTTATCAAGGCACCCCATCGGCCAGTTCATATATCTGCCAAAATTTCTTCGTTTATAAACCCGTATTATTTAGATGTGTACCTAGCAGCTTGCGGCATGGTGGAGGTTGAACCCTTTTCTAGTTGTCGCCTTGTCGGGTTGTAATCTTAACTTGCAAATACGACTGCGATGCATCCAAACGATTGTGGAACATAATGTCTTAGTTAAATAGTTTTAATTCCTATTTGTTTAGTTTATAGAGTGGATTTTTGTAGGTTACGTTTTCGAGTTTATTTTGTCCTGTAAGTGTTAACAAACGTCTAAGGGACCCCATAACATAGTATTGTGTGGAGTATTTAAGTTAAATGTTAAAAATAAATGTTTCATTCTGTAATTTGTGTCTCCTTGTGTTTATTGTTAAAGATACATTGTGAATGTGAATTCAGTACTGTAACTGTGTTCTTGCGACGATTTATTTTAGAATGGCTGCCAAATAAGCTTTAACATAACTAAGAAGAAAAAAGTCTTTAGCGCTAAAGAAGATGTTTTGATTTATTTGCAACAAATTCATTTAAATTCTGAATTCTAGTAACAAAAAACAATTTGATAATATAATATGTAAACGCGCCCACATTGATATATACATAATTTCTAGTGTGGGGCCACGTTTAAATAAAAGATAAAAATGAATAAATATGTTCAAAATTATCGATTATCAAAAATTCACTTTATAAATGCAGCCAAGTTTAAGTCCTGAGATAGTGTTAAGTATGAATTGGCTCACGTCCAGCCGTGGAGAGCATGCTCAATCGTCTGATGCATCCGTTTATTTTCGTCAGCGTCCTTCGTTGTTTGTTTTTAAGTCTATTTTTGTTCTCGTTTCGTTTTTAATTTGATTTTCGGCTAAAATTATTTGAGATTCATTCATGAGTTATTGGCAACTATGATTTTATATTCAATGAAAATAATTCTGGTTATAAATAACCTGTATTTGATACGTCAGTTGCTTTCCTATAATTGTACAGTTTTGAATTCGAAATCATAATTACTCGTTCTATCGAAACTTTCAATACAAAAATATTGTAGCCAATAGTAATTCCAATTACAGTATTGTATGTATACAAAATAGCTCAAAGGCCAAAAATAATACATTTTATTGAACGGCTTTGAAGCAAACAGACTGGAATGTACATTCTGAAACATTAATGAGTACGACGGCGATACAGAGCCGTTACTCAAAAAATCTAGCTATATAACTAGTCCATTCTCTGAACTAATGTTAATGTTATATGGCACAGTTGTTACCGCCATATCAGGGCTGGTAGCCGAGGTGCAGCAGCAGATGGAGGCGAGCTACGCGCAGAATCAGCAACGACAGGTCAATGCATGTAGCAACCCTACCCGATATAGTCTCTTACTACATTTGTTTAGCTGAAAAAAGCCCGTGATTTGTATAGGGATGATGATAAAAGTAGTTTTAAAGCACCATTCATCTGTCATTACCACGAACCCATGTCACGGTTCCACCGTGTGTGATATATTCGGCAGAAAGTAAATATTTTCTGGTCCTTCGAGCCAGATCGCCTCCTTTCTAAAGAACGTGGAACAGTGAAAATCTTAATCCCGGTTGCAGACTAAGAGTTAAGCTATGTTAGTTTAGCTTAGTTCACATAGCTTTGATATTTTTTCATACTTGTTACATAGTTCGCGGTCTGCACACAAGTATGAAAACTAACTGAGCTATACTAGCTCTTGGTCTGCAACTGGCTTAAGACTCGAAGGACCAGAAATATGTAAGAGCTGACTCTAAATGTATTACTTATAATATACTATACATTTCATTGCCTTTTACTTCGGTGTTACTATTGTAGTAAGTGACAATGTCTTGCCTCTCTGGTCCTAGTTTCCCAGAAGATTGGACAAGGTAACGCCTTGTCTGGTCTGCCTATTTTGATTTCTAACCGTTGCTACCTAATCCAAAATCCTGTCTTGCTATGATCTTCTGTCGTTTTTATTTGTTGTTTTAACATCGTGTTTAATATCATATTAATTCTGAAACTACATTAAAATAAAAACCTCTTAATTAAATCTTCAACAAATTTTGGTGATGTTAAAATTTGCCGTGATAAAACTTAAAACGTTTTAAAAGACTTTATTTTGCTCACAATAAAAACCAAATTAAGTTTTAAGATGTAAATCGTCTGAATTCGTTTAAACTCGTACATAACATAAATTGCACGCATAAAGCTTTTGATGTATGGCATTGCGTCTTCATTACAACTGTATTTCATGCCAAAGACTTTGACTTATTATCGCTTTTCTACTGCAGTTTGAGATAAGCTTTGGCTTTATATATTCTTGAGTAACCATTGGGTTTACATTTCTCGTAGTAAAATATACAGCATTACTGATGGCTGTTTGAAGGCTTCAACATAATCAATTTATCGGTAAACTAGCTTTTTCCAGCAGCTTTGCCTGCGTGTAAGTCGAAAATTATACCAGTCTCACTTTTAAAGTATACAGACAGAGTTATAAAAGGAAACATAAAACAAAGATATTTCAGAGAAAAGAGGCAAGAAAAAAGCAAGAATTATCTTTTTTTATCTCAAAACTTTTTGTTTGCTATACTCTTCATAACTGTACTGTACTGTAGTATAGCATTTCTTTAAATAGAGCTTTATTAATAAAGTTAGTTTTGTAAAACCGAGATCTACACAAGTTACGAGTTTGGCAGATGTTGCCAGCCCGTGCCAAGTATTGCCATATTTAAACTTGGCACATTTTACTTACTTAAATATAAATTGGGATGGTTAACACTGTTTTATTTAAAACATTTAAATAATTTTCCTGCTTTAAAAAGAAACTGTTTTTCTTCAAATAAATTGTTTCAAATTAAAGTAATTCAAAAAGGGTGACGAAAATCAAGAGATCTAAAAACTTCTTCGAATATTTTTTAGGAATAGCACATGTATTGTTTTAATCTGCTTATTTAAATGCAAAACATATAAGTTTCGAACCACATTTTAATCCTCGAATCTTTATAAATCCTTCCCTATCCATTATATTTTTTTGCTTTGCCAAAGTAAAAAAAAGCATGTTAATTATTCATGTTGTTGTCGCCTTTGTCTGTCTGCCTGCACCTCGCCGTTGACTAACAAATATAATAATAATACATGATTCATAGTAACTATCAAATAATAAGTAATAATATACCTTTCCTGTGCTAGGTCACGGTAATGTTGCCGTGGTTAGGTTGTCGTATAAAATAGCAACGAAGAGATATCAAAATAAACAATGCACAAATAGGGGATGTTTTGTATTATTTTTGCTTTTTAGTTGTGTATGCCGCTGAAATCGACTGTTTGGTATTTAATAATATGCTTTTCTTATATATGTTTTATTGAGTACTATCTTGTACGCCTACTTCACTAAAACAGGATTTTATTCGGGTCAAAAATACATTGACGTCACAAAACGTATAACCGTTTTTTATCAAAATTCTGCCATATACCCGATTTCAACGGTATATAAGTTGTAGGTATTGCTGCGGTTTTTTCTTGGTCGTGCCTCATGTTAAATATACTGTAAATATTTTTCTTTCAGTATTTTATTTTGTGGGTAGTCATTATTTTCTTTTTGTAAAATTAAGACTTTCCTTTTTTGAGTGTGTTGTAGTTTTCTTTTATGCATTGCGCTAGAAATTAAAAAGCGTTGATTATTTTGTTTCAAGCTTTAATATACTTCACAGCTGCAGAAAAAACTGAAAATAAAAAGTCAACGCTTAGAAATAGAACGCATGAAATAACTGTAGAAAAAAAAACCTTGTGTTTTGATACGGAAAGCGTAAAGGGAAAATTCTGATTGGTTTTTTCAACTTTCCAGGATGCGCAGGATAACAACGCTCGCCCATACACGAACGGGACAATCTTACATAATAGTGGCCCGGTGCATATAGTAGCTAGTGAGTACCGAGAGCCACCCAAGGAGAGCCTGGAGACTGTGCAGGAGAAAGAACCATCTCCTCAACCTGAGAAACCTGTGGCAGTACCAGAACAGGCCACAGAATATAAAGAAACCACACCTGAATCACAGGAACTTGTAAAAGCCAAAGAATCCAGTCCAGAAATAGAGAAGCCTGGAGAACCTGAACAATCAGAGCCCGCTAAAGAATCTTCTCCTGTTGTAGAAGAAAAGGAACCTACACCAGAAAAAGACACTCAATTAAAAGAATCAACTCCAGAACCTAAGGAAACTATACCAGAAAAAGAAGTGCCAAAACCAAAAGAAGAAACACAAGATGAAGAAGAAGAATTAGAAGAGGAGGAAGTTGAAGAAGAAATAGAAATCGAAGAGAGTCCAGAAAGAGAACTTAGTAAAGAACGGGAAGTAGAAACAACTGATGAATTAATAAAATTGGCATCTGATGTTAAAATAGAGAGGAATGGAGATGTAAAGCATACAGAGGATTTCTTGAAAGAGGAAGCTAAAGCTTTAGTGGAACAGAAACAGGAGAAGCAGTCGACACCTGAACTTCTGGAGGAAGCAATCAAAGATGAAGATGACCAAGAGAATGCCAGTGTTAAGGTGAGTTCTATTTTCAAACATGTATATTTTTCTAGGATGTACGTCGCAGATGCGCAGGATTGGTTTTATTGAAAATGCGTGGGAGACCTTTGTCCAGCAGTGAACATCATAAGGCTGAATTGATGATGATGACGACGAAGATATAATTTCTATAAAGATCATAATTTTTGTGGCTCATAATGCTACAGGTACGCTGCTATAAGTTATCGTAGCCTAGGTCTTGTGTGTGTGTAAAACATTATTATGTCGAACAAGCTTAACACTTAGAAGCAGAGTTTTAACTTCATGTTAAATGTTCTCCGCATTGTAGTTTACATTTTTAATGTGTTTACCGTTTTATTGAATCCACAAGCTGGTCAATATTCCCCCAATATTTGGTCCTTCGAGCGGGATCCTTGACTCTGGAATCTAACCTTGTAGAGTAACCGTGTAAAGATGTTGGTTGAGCCAACTATGTGTCAATCATACCTTTTTGACAATCACATAAAGCTCAATGATCGGCGCAATATAATGCTAAACTTTATCTGTAATTCAAAGATTGTGTGCTGTGTTAGTGGCTATATACGAGACATGATTTTTTGGGCTGTTTCGATAAATTTTGGTTATTTTGAAGAGTTTGGTATCTAACTCCCACCACATTTTTCTTAGAGTTAAACATAACATTTTCTCGAATCTCACCCACAAATAACACACATATAGCACGCAATATCACCATCCCTCCTCACTTAGGTGGTAGGCATGGAGGTGACTGCGCACGCGGCCGACGGCGGCGCGTGGAGGGCGCAGCGCGGGGCGGAGACGCCGCCCCCCGTGCCGCAGCCCCCGCCCGCCGCGCCGCAGCGAGCGGTGAGGCCACATGTTACCGTTCATATCGTGCAGACCATTTATGATAGTGATTAGAGGTGGAGATTCTTTTGTACCAAATAGTGGTAATACGCAGCATATTTGTTATCCCACTGCAGAGCAACAGCCTCTCTTTCGATTTATTCCTGGTTTGGGCAAATGTGGTCCAGTTCTGTCTTTAGATTTCTAGCTCAAGTTATAAATTTATAATTATGCTTTTGAAACTTGTGTTATTCACAGTCAAATACTTTAATCAAACATTTTGGTGCCGTTAAGTATCATGCTGTCTTTGTCTCAAAGGTTTATTTAAGTTATGGAAGGAATTTTAAGGGCCTTCCACCGCTTTAGTGCCGTAAAACCGTTATTTTATAAAGCATACTCCTTAGTAACGGCTAGGTTAAAAGTTTTGGTTATATTCATTATTGATTCAAGTAGGTTCATTATTTGTGAATCATAATTATTTTCAATTTTTTTTTTAACGACACGGTATTTTTGTGACACGGTAGTTTTGGATACTCCTCCAAAACGGCTCGGATGTTTAAAAAGATTTTACTATTTTTAAATAATTTTCCATAATTGAAATAGCATAATTACGTAAATCAAAGAATATTTTGCAAAAAAAACTGTCCAAAAGGAGGTTCAATATTGATATTCTGGCTCCAATACTGCGTTAACATTGGAGAGTATATACGCCTTAAAAACACGCCTTCTGTTTGAACTAGTTGGACAATCCTGAAAAAATCACAGATCACTTTCTTAAGTACAAGATATTTTACGAAATTCACTGTAAAGAAACTCCACCTTTATAGCTTTCTTTTGTGTTAAATTAATATTATTTATTCTTATAATTGTCCTTATTTTTCTCCTTTCTTCAATATTTATTATTTTAGGTTTTATTAGTTAATTTAACCATATATTTTAACCTGATTTTATTTAAATGTTGTATTTGTACGTCCCGTAGTTGTTAGTGTATGGTAGTTAGTTTTTGCATCACATTCCACTGCTTAGTACAAATTATTTAGCTTAATGGTTTACTCAAAAATAATACTATTACGTATTATTGTGTGGTCACATCAGCCATTTTACTCAAACTTCCTGTACAGAATAGTATTTTTTTTGTAGAATTCTGTGGCACCTTCTTATTGCTAAGTTATGCTGATGTCACAAAATAATATTCTCATAGAATAAAACTGCTTGCATTTCTTCTTTTATATTTTGTTACTCGTTTTATAAATAAACAATTTTCCTGTTGAAATAAGCAGTTTTATTTTAACTTCTATTGGACTAACGCCTTCAACACACATGGTCTAATTTACACATTGATAATATCATATATATGTACTTTTTTTTTTCCTTTATTTATCAATTACAAAATAGTACACAATTATTTGTATTAAATAGCAACTAAACACCACTAAGGTTTAAACTTGTGCTATCATGAGTCTATCAAAGTGAAATAAAAAACGCTAAAATCAAACTACATACTATCGTTACAGCATTCCCTAAGCAATAAAGATAACGGAAAACTATAATAAACGTATTGTCGACAACAATCAATAACATCTCTAACTAGTTAAATACCCACATATTATTATTTAGTTCTTTAACCAGTTGGTATTACAAACATCTCTGCAATATCTAAATTATACTTAAATAATATTGTTTTAGCTTAAATTTAATATTTTTTTCTGTTATACAATTATTTATTTCTGAGGGTAGACTGTTAATAAGTCTCGGTATAATATAACCAGTAGTTCGCTCGCCATAAATGTTGTTGGCGCGCTGTGTACGTTAGTGTAGCTTATTGTCAGAAATTGCCTGCGTGCGTACAGGATGTTCAACAATGTTTCTTAAAGATTCATTGAAAACTTGTTCTTTTAATAATAAAAAATTTGCTTGTGTATGAACTGGTAAGACTACAGTGTTTAAAGAGGCCATTTATATCGTCGTGAAATTGATTTCTAATTTTGGGTGACACTACCGTTTTTAAAATTAGATTATTATTACTTAGGCATTGTCTTAAACACATACAGTAGACATGATAAAAAAAAATGTAGGGAAACGCATTTATCGCATTGGGGATTCCTGCTATGATAGTTAAATAAATATATTGTGATAAAGATAAATTACATAAATAATTCCATCTCACTTTCTTGACATAAAAAATATAAAAACTGGTAATACCTATTTACTTTGTATATGAGTGGGTAAATCTACCCTAATAATTTTATATGAACTGAAAAACAAACCCAAGTAGTGGACCACATCTATAGTTGATTATTTGGTCCAAAGACAGGCACATTTCTTGGCTCGAATTCGACTTAGAACAGGCACTATGTACGATAAATAAATCATACTTATAAACTATGTAAGTGTGCCAACTTTAAATCACGTATTGTAAGAAATCGACCTTCTGTGCGTCTTAATACGTGTTGTAATTTAAATAATAAATTATTTTATAAACATCTGTCGTATTAGGCTTTTTATAATTTATCAATTGTATTTAAAAATTGTTTGGTATGTTCTGACTACTGGAATAGCCACTTATAAATATTAAACAAACGGCTTCGCGTTTATAAGTTGGAATAAAATATCAAATATTTTGATAAGCATAGATTTATAACAGCTTTAGGTACAAAATCGATGCATATTATTGTAATGCGCAAAGCTATCTGTTGTGCATTTGTAAGCATTGGACCAAGACTGACCTACACATAATCCTTGAATATTTAATTGTGAGGATACATATAAATTTAATTTCCTTAAGAAAAAATTGTGAGTGGTAAAGAGCCGTCACAAAGAAGTCTGAAGACGTTTCTCATTTTACATGCCGCGATAACTTTCTACGTTAGAAATGGAAAAAACCATTTATATTATCATATTTAGTATTTCATAATCCTAATTAATTACTATGTTACCCATAAAACATCACTATACAACGAGTAACATTCGCAAGCATCAAGTTTAATTATTATTAAGATTTGTTATAGCTGTCAAAACGGGCCTTTTAATTTTTGACAACTTTAGTGACAAATGAGATAATAGTCGATATCCTACAGGTCAATAATCACAAAATCAGACAGAAACACACTACATTCACACTACACATTTGCCTTATACCAAGAACTCTTCTAAATATTTGCAGCATGAAGCCGAACAAGTGCAGTCGATATTCCTGGAGACAGAGATCCCGCAGCAGTCACGTGTCCTCATCGCAGACTTCGCGGAGAACAGGCCCGACAGGCCTGCGCCCACCAAACACTCGCCAGTAAGTAGAATTTATTATCTTCATCTAATAATATTCAGGGCCAATTTCACCAACCAACCAACTAAAGTTACCGACATAGCCCGGAGAATTGCGAAACTTAAGTGGCTGTGGGCAGGGCACATTGCTCGCAGAACGGATGGCCGATGGGGCCGAAAAGTTCTGGAATGGCGACCGCGAACCGGCAGACGATACGTTGGAAGGCCTCCCACTAGGTGGACCGATGACCTGGTTAAGGTTGCGGGAAGGCGCTGGATGCGAGACGCACGGGATCGGTCAATGTGGCGACGCCTGGGGGAGGCCTATGTCCAGCAGTGGACGTCTTTCGGCTGAAATGATGATGATGATGATGATGAATTTCACCAATGACACTAATCGCGATTAGTTCAACTAAACTCAGTTTATGCAAATACAGCGTTCTGATTAGTAGTTTCTCAGCGGTTTCAACCAATTAGAACGATGTATTTGCATAAACTGAGTTTAGTTGAACTAATCGCGATTAGTGTCATTGGTGTTATCGGCCCTCAGTCAACTGAACAGTATATCACGGTTTACTGCTGGATATAGGCCTCTCCTAAGATTAGTCAGACCTACCGGTCCTCTACCTTCTCCATCAAGTCTGCCCCAGTAGCCTTTTTTAGTTCGTCACAACATGTTGGGGGGGAGAGGGGGCATTCTATTCCACGCTTGCTCATTTGTGGTCGCCAATGACGATTGAACTGCGTCAACAGCCTTTGATACTTTGATAGACATCGCCAGCTTACTGTATTTTACACACTGGGTTGCTTTATAAGAAATTACATAAGTAAGAATACGTAATAAGGTGTGCCAAGACCTTCTAGGACAGTGACATTGACAAAATATATTGCTTATAGAAACTTTTTGACAGAATACTCTGAAAAGAGGGAGTGGCTCGATATAAACCAAAAATTGTATTCCAGTTATCTTTGGTTCCTAATTTAATATCTTGTGTTTCTAAAATATAAATCAACTTTAAAATATAATTACAGATGGTTGTGAGTGGAAAGATGACACTGTCCCTGATACAAGACGCGCCAAGGGATACTCCTGAACGGGACCCAGGTATTTATATTGTACTAGCTGTGCCCGCGGCTTCGCTCCCGTCAACTGCCTACCCTACTGCGGTTTTAAATTTCTGAGGCATGCCACTCGATTTTCTCATTTGTATTGTAACACATTTTGATACAACGAAACTAAAAACGTGCAAAAAAAAATACTATAAAACAAATCGTCACTATTTATAAAGAAAAAAATAGTCACGAACCGAGAAAATCCTTTTACTTGCAAGTCGCTGCAACAACACCATCTATAGCCGTGGAACGGCACCGAACGCGATCAAAGTACTCATAAAAATAATCATCTTAATCAGAAGAAAAACGCTAGTTACGTCGGCATGTTTTTTTTGTATGGGATGATGAGGCATCTGTATGCTACTATTATATTATCTGTGCCAAGGGGAAATAGGGATTCAGTTTTTTATAATATAGATTGTAATTTGTTGAAAATTTATCCAAGCTTGTTGAAGTTCCATTGATCATATAATAAATACTACATGTGCTTACTTCTTTCTACTATTTTTACAATCTTTTTCTACCTTACTTCAATAATATTTTGGTAATAAATTAATAATATAACTGCTTTTGATTTCAGAATCAACAGTGGATGACTTCACAACGGCTAGTGCTATCACACAGAATGCTGAGGTAATACTAGTTTTTTTTTAATGTTTAAAATATTCTTCAAGTCAGTCCAATAATTCATAAAATATCATTTTAAGAGCCTGAGAATAAATAATCATAGTACAGCGCATCATACTGACACGTTAGAAAATTAATTTGACAGCCTGTGTCAAGATAATCTACGATCTTAGGATGAAATTATTAAGTAGGTTTATTTTTCTTTAATAAATAAACCTACTTAATAATTTTATGGGTATGCTGTTTTTACTATGTACAACTCTGTCTAACCCTTCAGGAAAACAGTCGTGATGTTATCATCATCATTTTAGCCGAAAGACGTCCACTGCTGGACATAAGTGTTTACGGCATATAGCAAAAATTACGGGTCCAATATTATTTGATAATCTCACTGACGGACTAAATAGAATTATCATTTTTCTAGCCAGGAAACATTCCTATTCATTAGGTTCCATTTTACAGAAAGAAGACGAATCAGACGAGGAAATCGAAGAAGAGATTGAAGTGGAGGAGATAGAGGAAGAAGTGGAAGAAATAGAGGAGGAAGAAGAGGACGAGCCAGAACAGACGCCGCAGAAGGGCAAGAAGACAGAATGAAGTACTGATAGCATATAAATAAACACATAATTATACTTGTGAGGTTATGTTTTGTGACTTTTTCAGGGTATAAGGCTGGTGTGTTGGTATTCAATTTAGGACTTTATGTGGTTAACCTTAAGGTTCTTATTGTAATGTCAACTGCAGGTCTAGTATGAGTGGTGTAAGTTAGAGATTATTCATGGTTAAGTCTACCAAACTTTGAAGCCAGTTTAAAAGACACCTCATTGATATTCAAAAAGAGGTTCGGCTCAGAGAAATCGAAATAACAATGAGTTCTTTACGAGACTTCCACACAGATCAGAATTTTACGTTTTTTTTTTTTATCTTTTCTACAACTATCCTGGGTTGTAGCACATATTATATAATATTAGCCTACAGATGCCTAATTCCATACAAAGAAACTGTGTCGACGTAACTAGCGTTTTTTACGGACTATTTTCTAAAAGTACATCGATCGCGTTCGGTTGCGTCCTACGGCAATAGATGATGTTAGCAGCGTCTTACAAGTAAAAGGGTTAACTCGGTTCATGACTAATTTTACTTTAATACAGTGACGATTTGTTTTAGTGTAATTGTATTAAAATGTGTTACAATACAAATTTAAAAAATTGAGTGGCGTGCCCCAGAAATTAAAAACCGCGCCATCTATTGAAATCAGTTTTAAATTATCCGTTCAAACAATATTTGAAATATGAATTAAGAGCCTAATATTCCATAATTTTGTGCTTAGGAGAGTTGATTAAACAAGAACATACAAATTATGATCAATCCGAGAAAATGTTAATTTTATGCACAATTCAATAACAAATCGATGCATATCGCGCCATCTAGTGTTATTTATTTGAACCAAATTTTCTTTCTTAGCGCTGGGACCCCTTGGTTGTAGTCTATTCTCTTCTTGATCTGTCCAGACATCTCAGGGTAAAAGAAAAGCGAACAAAGTTACAAAACATAACATTTAAAAAAAAACTTTTGTTTATGGAATGCAATTAATTTATTTATTTTGTCTATGCTTTCTCTCCCTAGTCTATTCCTTGTTGAAGGTGTACATTTTATTATATTTTACGTTGTTTAATGCTTTCGGCGTCTTTAATGCTGTTGTTAATAAGTGGAATAGTTTTTAGAGTGTGTTTGGATATGACAGAGGGATCAACAAAGCACAACAATTTAATCTTTTTCATCATCGCCTCTAAGCGTGTTGACTCTTAAAGACACACCTGCAGGCTTATTATGTATGAAACAGCAATCAGCTATAGATTGTGCAATCATCGTACGATTATCGCTTTACGTCAAAAAATCGACAGGCTTATTTTAACGAAATAAATGCTCTTCAATAGCGAATCCGCATTTTGCATGAGCGGTAGCCACACCATAATAATTTTACGACAGCACTGCTAACAATAAAAATCCACTTACTAAAATGTGCATTTATCTCAAGGTGATCGCGATCTTTTCGTATTATGCATGGTTTTTGACAGCAGGGAGACCATTCCATCAGCGAGGAAATGTGGCTGTCAAATTAAGATTACATTTTCCCTTGTTGGTCGATTGCCAATCGCTAAGTGGGTACAGCTGTTTTTGAATTTTTGGAGGCATTATCACACATATGACCGACGCCACCAAATTACTGGGTCTTCATCTCTAATCGATGGAAAACTCATTAAATATTTTGGACCCAGTAGGTGGATGCCGATTGTGGCGTCAGTGGCAAGCAGTTACTGGGTAATATAATAAGACTTCTACCCATAACACCATTCAAGAATCTACAAATAACCGTCTTTTTTACCCGACTACGGCGAAGCAAAAGGGAGGGTTATGTTTTTTCTATAAAATTACAATTTAATATGTCATCCTAACTGAATGCTGAAGTTCGGTCCTCTTTCGTATCTAAATACGTTCACAATGTTACAATTTGTTGATAAATAATACGAATTTATTAAATTGAATGTTCCATAATTTGTGCCAAATATTACTTCAGGCTTCTTAAAGTATTCAGTCATTTATTCGACGATTTTATAATTACAACACGGTCAATTTAACTGTGCACCTGGCTGCGACGTTCGACTCTCGTTATTGGCCAACGAGGCGATTAATTTTCAATAATAGTAGGCTCGCGTTTGACCATCTCACCTGATGGTTAGCGATGTTGTGGTCGACAGTGAAGCACGCTTGCCAAGAAGTAACCTATACATTCTTGACTTAAAGATCCCTACGTTGTAGCTGTCAGGAAACACAGAACCTCGCATTTCAGCGAAGTGTACAGTTAGCCGCCAGAGTTATACTTTTATTAAGTATTGTACTGCCAAGTCTGCGAATTAGCCAAATTTTAATTAATAGCTTCGATAAGGTTATTAATATGTCTTGTGTATTAATTAATGTCTATTTCATAACTTAGAAAGATAACACAGCCATGCAAAAAAACTGCATCATTAAAAAAGAAAAATATTGTAGCCAATTTTGATAAGTTCCTATTTCATTTTTATTCGTAGAAAAATCATGACATTAATATTTAAGTTTAGATGGTTATTATTCAAAATTAATTGATGTCATATTGGCTCAGTGATTGTTTAGTGTGATAAATAAAACTTACAACAAAAGCTCAATAAGCTGTGCAGTTTTTTTGCCAGTAAGTATACTAGTAGAAATGCCCCAAATTTCAACCTCTCCTGAGTATTGGGTATGTAGTGTAAAATAATTAATAAATATGTAAGTAATAATGAAAATTTTTGCACCAGTGTGAACATAATAATTATAATAGTTATAATTATGCATTTAAGGGATAATGTGACAGTTTCCTTTTATTTTTCTATAAAATTTTATTTTTGTTAACACGAAATGAGAGTAGACGAGTTTATGTTATAGTTTGCAAATTACATTCTTGTTATTTTTACTGTTTTAAACTGTCCTGAGTCAATACTTGAAATTACGGAGAAAGAAGTATATTTTCTATTAAATATGGCCAGTTAAGATGCACCTATGTGTATAATCTTTGATGACGAACTGTCCGCCAGTGTAACTGCTCATTTCAGTATTAAAACTAAATAATAATCAATATTATGTAATTATTTAACATTTACTGTAGCATTTTTGTTATGTTATGCTTAAATCTGTTTTTTAGTTGTAAGCATGGATGTAGCCAGAAGGGGAAAGACATGGAAAAAAATTACTATGATTAGGTATTCAAGGGATGGGTAAAATGGATACAGACCCCCTTTTGGATACAGCCCTGGTTGTAAGTAAATAAAAATAACTCAAAATATTTTTTGTTTTATTTATTAACCACTTCTTAAAAAAGGAGGTTATCAATTCGACATAAATGTATGTAATATTGATGGAATTGCACAATATTCACATAATTATGTTACTTTATGTGGGCTTCTAAACACGTGTGCCAAATTTCATAAATGTGTATTTATGTTTGTCCACGCATTCCTCCGAAACTAGTAATCGGATCGTGATCATTTTTTTTATTGGATTATGTAGGTATCTCTCAACTTAGGGAATAGTAAAAGTTTCATCGAAATCGGTTCAGCAGTTTTCAAGATATTAAACATATAACCGAACTCCTTAACAACAAACAGCACGAATGTGTAAATTGAGTTATTGGTACCTTACTATAGAACTAGCTCATTTTTTAGTGATGGTGTGCCAAAACTAAAGAGAATAAAACATTTTCACAAAAAATATACCTACTTCCAAAGCATAGATACTATGTTGATTCTAAAATTTTAATAGTCAAATGAGGATCTAGAAAATAAACCGACTTTCAAAGCAAAACACAAAAAAGAGCAAAAATAACTTTCGTTTCGCAAGTCGGTGTCTTTGGAGGTACCTAGACAGAGAACAATTATGTAGATGCTCATTTGCTCGGTAATGATATCTAACAGTATTCTATCTTCATACAAACGGTCGGAACGCGAGTCATACCTACGCGACTCGAGTTCAGCCAACACTCGATGCACTACAGTCGCAAACAGTCACGAACGGTGTGATGGTTTTGTAAGCAGTAAGCGTGCGATTTGTGAAGAATATTTAATTGAAATAAGTACAAGTACTTACTTAATATGTCGGAGAGCAATTATTGAATTGTGCTGTTTTTGGTTGCTTGAATTCTTCTAAAATTCACCCAGAGATAACATTTTTAAATTTCCTGGAACCTCCGAAAAGTAAGACTATAAAAAAAATATATATATCTAACCTACTATACTCCATTTGTTTAGGTAGTTAACTAAAGGTAAACAATCTTGATATGTCTTTTTATATAAAATAAATCGTATAAAAGACCAACAAATATTATTTAAATTTAGTTACTTACCTAACATCGGTTTAAGTAAATACCTAATTGTAAACATTTTTAGATTCAATTTTTAGACATTTTTTTAGATAAAAGACATGTTAAGATTGTTTACATTTAGTTAACTACCTAAACAAATGGAGTATAGTACCCAATTTGTTTAATTTTTAATAGGTAGGTATTTCGCTTTTTCCACCGAGTAAAATACCTGGATTTATCTTATATATAAAATTCTTGTAAATAAATAAGTGGATAGGATAATAAAGTGACACACGAGAGACCTACCTCGGCTAGTGTTAAAAAACTAGTAGGTAGTTTCCTAGCCTAGGCTTCTTATTACTTACTTAGCTACTTACATAAATTATTGAATTAGACGAAATATCATTATGAAATTATTACCTATGAGAGTTATAAAATGGTAGGTAACTAAGTAGTAAGATTTAAAATAAGTAAAAAATACAATCACAAAACTAGAAAGAAAATCAAGTAGGTAGAGGTGGGCAGCCCTATCGCGTGTTTACGTGACGCGGTCTTGTAGGCACTCATTTCAAAGACAGGGCCGAGTCACATTACTATTAGATATCATTGTCGTGTCATTTGCAAAAGTTTCGAATCAACATAATTGTTCAGTTGGGAACGCAATGAAACAAAGTTTTTGGCAGATCAAGATCCCAGAGCCATCAGAAGTTTCTGACATTTTCATAAAAAAATGTGTGGAATTGAGTAACCCTTAACACCTGGCACATACGGCGTCGCCCCAGTTAGCAAATATGTGTCAATCCCACAACATTTTTTAGACTCGGAAACATCTAGGACCTCAGCCGGGCGAGCACGGCCTACTGTGACAGGTTGAGTCAAACAGTGATATAATGCGTGATTCAAGCCTATCACGGAGGCCGTGCTCGCCCGGCTGGAATCTTGCTTTATAACTCTTTAGTGAGTGCAGCGATACAACATTTCAACTATCAAATGTATGTTTATATGCATAAAGTTTTAAAATTATTAAGTTGTTCGTCAATCAAATAATAATGATACTTTACTTAGGAAAACAGAGAAAAGTAAAAAAAGTTTAGTATGAGTTGTTCCTGATTTATTGTTGCACTTAAAATAATTAAATATCATTCATCTTATTTACATTCTACTATCCTGGACTGGACTTCTTCATGATTGGTGTTTATGGAGAACTGGAAGATAAAAAGAATATTTATTAGTTTTATTGAAAATCAACTCTTGTAAGACAGCTTCAGGAGCAGTGGAGGAGCATTGGTAACGGCCGCAACTTACAAGTTGTAGGTCATGCGTTCGAAACCAGGCAGGCACTAAACTCTGTGTAAATCATTTCATCTCCACTGCTCTCAAAATGGAGAAGGAAACATTATGAGGAAACGGGTTTGTCTTTAGAACCAAAAATTGAAAGACATTGACATCCCCCAACCCACAATAAGCCCACATGGTGGATTACAGCCTATTCCCTCTTACAGAGAGGAGGCATGCAAGCACAACGGACTAAGTGGGAATCAAGTGCGGAAAAAGAGATCCATCTATCCTATTCTAAGACAACTCTTAAAAATCCCTTGTAGGTTAAGCCCCAATTGTTTGTATTGATTATAGTTCAGTTAAGTTGCAAAGCAACAGAGAAGTTTTCTATCAGGGTTTTTTTTTTCATAATCTGTATTTCCAGAGATTCTTTTTTACAAACAAACAATTTTGCCATTTCTCTCACGCACTAGAATCAAGATGACATTAAAATGTCATCCAAAAGTAGTTTCAGTCTCAAGGATCCCAAATATAGTTACAAGAGTATCAGGAAACATAATAATTTACATGTTTAAGACATCACCCAACTTTAAGGCTTTGCAAAGTAGTTTTTGAATAATGTAAACTTAACAAACAATAGAGCTGTCGCTGTGAGCATATTGGACAGACATAATATGAGTCGTTGACATGAACAGGACACTGCATTCACTAGAACTAGTAATACAAGTAAGATATTGTAACAAATAAATTAAATATTATGTACTCTACTTACTTTACTTCGTCCAGTTCTTGAGTTCATCAATATCCTTGGCCAAGGTCCAGTCATATTTGACCGATCTGATTGACTGGGTTTGTGACTTCAGCTCTGGGAAGAATTGCCAGCCCTCTTCCACAGAGGTCTTCTTAACAATAGCTGCGAGGCCCAAGACTACGGCGGCAGGCACGGCAGCGACGGGAGCTTTTTGCCATGCTGCCAAAATACTGCCAGCCATAGCACCACCCAAGAAATAGTTTATTTTATCGTTCTTTCCTCTTATGTTCTGCATTGCATTCGTAGTGACAACAAATCCTGCAGCTATTCCAACCATTGGGCCCAAATACCATGCAACCCTGCCAGCAGTAGCCGCAAAACCCTTGGGATGGGAATACATCAAGACATCCAGCGATGCCGCAGCCAGACCAGCCATCGCAGCATATTTAGATGCCGCAAATGTCTTCATAAAGATGTCCTGCCCCTCGGGCGTGTCGTAGTATTTATATCTTATAAGGGAGCTCATTGTTTTAACTAGAAAAGTTCTACGCAAAGTAGTTACACAACACAGTGGCACAGTGCGTTATTTAAATGTCAAAATGAAACTAAGTATTCCTTTTGCGGATGTCGCTATCGATTTCAGCGGGATGTCCATGTCAATAAAGTTAGGCTTTTATTATGTAGGTATTTTTGCGCAGTTGTTTTGTGATTGAAATAAAGTAATTTCAGTTACTTTAATTATATAGGACAAGAGTTTCAATAAATTCACTACTTCCGTATTGTTTGATGACGATGTAGGCATTATATTTATGCTTGTAAATAACTTCGTAAACAAAATCGGAAATACCGAACGCGATTTAAAAATAAATAATTTGTAAGTTTTTATTGACCTAATTTAATAAGGTATTTTGGTTTGACTAATAGTTAAATAAACATGTAACGTTTTTCAGAGAACCAAAAAAAAATTAGAAAGTCATTTGAGGAAGTACCACAAGGAAACTGTTTTGAACGCATCCAATGCGATAACTCTTGCATATCCGACATTCCGTCATTAGTGTCAAAAGTATCAAAAATGGCGGCGGACGGTGACGAAGTGATTAGTGATCAAGAAAAAGTTAGAATCGTTTCAGATTTCATATTACATTCGCCACCTGGAGAATTTAATGAAGTGTTCAACGATGTAAGGGTTCTACTAAATAATGACACCCTTCTAAAAGAAGGCGCTAGCGGCGCTTTCGCGCAATACAATAAGGATCAACTAACGCCCGTGCGTCTTGAAGGCTCGGAGCTCCACACGCTCATCACTGATCATAATGAGCTCGGCGGTGGAAGATTCTTTGACCCCCGCTCCAAACGTTCCTTCAAGTTCGACCACTTACGCAAAGAAGCGTCGGAGTATGAACCCTACGAGCCCGATCGAGTGGCTGAGCCCTGGCGGGCAGCGCTCGACGAGGAGCTGACGGCGTACGTGGCCGCGCACTTCAAGCACGGCGCCAGCTTAGTAGTAGGACGCACGCTCGAAACCGGTGCTGTACAACTCGTCGCTTGCATCGAGGACCACCAGTTCCAGCCGAAGAACTACTGGAATGGGCGATGGCGCTCGGTGTGGTCGCTGACAGTGGGCCAAGGTGCGGCGGAGCTCCGCGGCATGCTGCGCGTGCAGGTGCACTACTATGAAGACGGTAACGTGCAGCTGGTGAGCTCGAAGGAGGTGCGCGCTCCCGTGACTGCGACCGGCGAAGCCGCCACCGCCAAGGAGTTCGTGCGGCTGGTGTGCGACGCGGAGAACGCGTACCAGACCGCCATCTCCGACAACTACAAGACCATGAGTGATACCACCTTCAAGGCGCTGCGGCGGCAGCTGCCGGTGATGCGCACCAAGGTGGACTGGGCGCGGCTCGTCTCTTACACGATCGGTAAGGAGCTCAAGAGCCAATGATGTCCTGCCGCTGCGCTCTGAGCCGCAGCGGCCGCTCCTCGCCTGTACATATTCGCGTAAGAGTAAATCTTGTTCAAATGTTTACGGGCGCCGGGGTGACGCCGCGGCGGGCCCCGGCGCGTATTTATCTATGAATATATAGAGAAATCGCTATCTTAACTGTTAAATTTTATTGCATTTTGTTACACTCAGTACGGAATGATTATTGAATAGCGAAGTGTCTGAATGTGGCTTATTTTTGGACAGTACACTCTCATAAGTTACGAGAGGTTGATTCAACGAGTTTGTGTCCATTATGTTGGTAGCAAGAGATATATGGAATAACGTTGTACTTAGGTGTGGGCAAAGTTTACACCCAACTAGATCTGTAGAACTTGACTGGACGTCAGACTTGATCCATTAATTTATTTGCTCGTCGGGGATGATTGGTTGTTGTGTAAGCAATATGATGACTGTTCATTCATTGATTTAGCTTTTTGTGATTATTAGAAAGACGCATGTCAATTACAATAAGATTTAATAATAAATTACCATAATACCTAGTTATGGATGTTAAAACTTAACTCATGCATGTATTTTTAAACTTTATAATCCATCCACTTCTGCATTTGTTCTATTAACAGTATTATTTCTTTGATATTGCTTGCATAACAGAGTATTATATGACTAAATTGTTCAGGAAAGGTACATAGAAGGTCTCCAATGGTGCATTTAATTGTAGTTAATTTAACAAATTGTCCACGTAGCTTTAAAGCAGCGTCTATGAATGTAGAGCACAAGATATTCAATATTTTTCAATTTACAATAAAAAAATTGGAGTGTTGCTCAAACGGTAAAAAATGCAGTGAAGGAAAAAGAAAATTAGAGAATTATTGTCCATATTATGGCTTTGAGAGTGCGAATGATGCGTAACTTTTTTTTTAATATAATGTGTAATAATTGTAACGCCAATAAGGATTATTTTGTAATTATTATAATTATTATTTTAATAAAGAACGTACATTAAAAATCCAAGATAATGTATGATTGGATTCATTTCAATAAAAATATATATTAAAATGTTGCTAACATCTGTTTTCTTTTTATTTACGTCGCCATCTTGAATTGAATCAAGTAGGTACCGTTAGGTAAACAGGTATAAAGGTGGTGGTGATATCTTAGATATGTGAGTGATAAAGTCGTGAGTCACTCTTTTATTGGGATCGCCGGTGACGGTGGCGGTGTGGCCGGCCGCCAATATTGCATGCATTCACTAATTTTACACACGCTCGCTTCCATACGTCTGGTGACCCTGTTTTGATTTAGCGGGTGTCGTAATGATAGGGTAAAGTGACAGGAATAGTTAGTGTGGCCGACATTGTAATGAACAATAATGACTATTACCATAACATAACAATTAGTCATTCTTTTTACCGTTCCGATGTTGTAACTCGTAAATCAGTTCATAAGTATTCTTTAGCATTAGTTACCGATTAGTAGATACATAGAATAATATTGTAACTGGAGTACTTATGCAATAACTAAAACCGCAAAACCACCTAACGTAAAACATAGCATCAGTTACCTCAGTATCATCAGTCTAAAGCAATGTTGTCTTTCTTGTTATGTACCTACTTTTATTTCCAATTCTAGATCTGTGTTTGATTCCACTCTTAGTCCGGCACAGAACAAGCGACATTACCGCTTACACCGACCTATTTTAAACCGTAATATTCAGTGACAATTCCTCTTCAGTTTCCAATTTGCCGTTTTGTTCCTTGGAACTCGTATCGAGTTCTGTACTACTTAGGTTCTCGAGAGCCGGAAGCAACGAGATAATTTGGTATATAGGCCGCGGGTTATCTGCGAACACAGTAGGAAACTGTTTATTTGTATAGTTATTCGAACTTTGTGTCGCGTGTTTTCGTTTTGGAGGCAGTAGCTAGCACAAGTATTTAGGAAGTTGAAGATAAGCTCTGCCGTGAATAAATCGGCAATGTGCTGCCACTAACTTTGCCAGCGGCTTCACCCGCCTCATATTATTTCCAGGGGAACTTAATGCCGCGACAGAAATCTTATGTACCTACTTATTCAGAACATTGTCTTTCTGTGTTCCAAATTTCTTTTAATTCCTTTCAGCCTTCCTTTCATGCCTGATTGGTCAACGAAGATTCAAATTTAATTTATTAAATTAGTAGGATAGGATCTTTTAAAGGTCCAGAAGGACGATGACGACCGCGACGTTTTCAGGATTCGTTTAGGTGCGAGTATTCTTTATTCCACCGTTATTTGTTTTCTACTCCTTCCAGTCCACGCAATAGTTTAGGTAATTTAGCAGTGTTATGGCAATGCCTACACAGCTTATTATTGATGTGTTTCCATTCCAACAACTACGTGGTAACCACGACAAGAAGTTAAGCTGTTATAGTGCGTAAATAACAAGGTTCTCATGTCGTCTATCGCGGTCAACGGTAAAGCTATAGCAGTTACCGTATAATCGTAACGAATTGTATTGACCGCACACGTATACACGCACTATGTATAGTCAACTCTCATCACCGTCATCACCAGCCTTTTAAAGTTCCCACTGCTGGGACACAGGCGTCCTCTCTATGAGAGGGACTGGTCCGTAATCCACCACGCGGACCCAGTGCGGGTTGGTGTATGTCACATGTCTTTGAAATTTTTGTTCTAGGACATGTCAGTTTCCTTACAATGTTTTCCTTCACCGTTTTGAGAGCAGTGGTGACGAAATTATTTACACAAAGTAAAGCGCCTGCCTGGATTCGAACCCACGACCTACAACTTATAAGTCGCGGCCATTACCACTGGGCCTGACTCTGACCTCCACTCTACTGCCTTCTAATCTAAACTGATCTGCGTAAATGTGGTTCATCATCATCTCCCTAGCTTTTTCCAACTCTTTTGGGTTCGGCTTACAATATTTTAGGAGCAAATGCGACTTGCAATTTGTCCGACACACCCCAGTTATTGGGCGACACGATTCTGTGACAATGTAGTAATTACACAGAAATGTTTTTGGGATAAGGATCGCTTAGATGGGTCATCCATCGTCTCGGAAAAGATGCCTTTTCTGCCAGGAGCACACGATGCGCTGCGGCGCCGCACCATGTGATACGGCGAAATCTTTGCGGTGCGGCGCCGCAACGCATCGTGTGCTTCTGGCGTGTTCGTTAGGTACCGATGTACCTATGTGACTTGTATACATCTGTCCCTTTTTACTGTCGAACTATGATAGTTTTGACACGTCAGGGTACGGGGGCAAAACTTTCCACGTTTTTTTTATATTTTATTTGTGACTAGCTGACCCGGCGAACTTCGTTCCGCCTAACAGTCGATTCTTTAATTTATTAGCTTTTTTTATTATGATATTACCTACTTAGTTTCATTTTATTTTTACTTATATTCCAAATTAAGTTATATTTTTATTGACAATGAGCTGCGCGCGGTACTGAACAGTACTTGGACATTGCAACATTACTTTATTTTTCGAAAATAAAAGATTTTTTCTAAAATAAACGTAGCCTAAGTTACTCCTTATTACATCAGCTACCTGTCAATAAAAGTCCCGTCAAAATCGGTCCAGCCATTTCAGAGATTAGCCGAAACAAACAGACAGACAAAAATTCTAAAAAAAAATATTTTGGTGTATGTACCGTGTATATATTCATATGTAACATGTAGTAAAAAACGGTTATTTCAATATAAAAAAACAGGCACTCCAATTTTATTTATATGTACGAGCATAGATAACTACGCACGAGGTAGAAATAGGTGGAATGCAGGTCACCTCGTATGCAAAAAAGAAACTAAAACATTTCTCACGCTATTGCATAAACCGCGTTACGCTCCTAATTTAGCCGCTTTTTCCCGCCAAAAACTCGACGGGTTGCAGACACTGCTGAAAGTCATATTACTATATTGTGTTAAGCTAAAATTCTTGTTAGGAAAGCGTAGATCAAATATCCGAGGACATCGACCCCATTGTGTGTCTAGCTTTTAGTCTGCTCCGCTAAACTAATGGCATTGCCGCATTAGTGACCTTTATTACAGAAGTGGCTTATTATTATGATGATGCGTATAAATATAAACCGCTAAAATTGTTGGGCATATTGCCATAATTTCTTTGACTGGTGATCGCATCGTTACGTATTTGAAACTACCAAATGACTGTAAGTGTCTGTGGATCGTGGGTTCCTAGGTTCCTTTACCAAGTTAAACGGTAGTTGTTACAAATTGACAGGAAGAAGGGGGTCTTCCACAAATGGGTTCCCCTCTAGATCGTCTTTTATTTAATTTATTAGAAGTGATTGACTCGTGTTGACTAGTTCACAAAATCATATGCGGGTGGTTGAGGGACGAGTTGGTTCCAGCAGGCAGCATTGAAACGTTAGTTAGACGTTAGTAGAACGTACTCCATTTCCATGTAATGTTATTTAACTTACCCATAAACAAGTAGGTTAGACTAAATGTCACACACACTGACTCCTATATTCCTCAAAGGTCTAAATAAATAAAGAAAAGCTTTTATTAATACCTAAATTCCTAACAATCGCTTACGCTTAAATCATAATAATTACAATTCGATTTAAATTATCTTAGTAGATATAAAAAAGGCATATTTGTAAGTGTTGTGAGTTAATATTTCTGGCAAATTCTCTTTAAATAATTAGGTATTGCCAAAAATTATTATTGTTTAAAAAATATAGCTTGATCTCTGCGACAGCTGTCAGTAACAATAGCGCTTGATAGGCTAACAATAACGTATAGGTACGTCTGTTTGACATATGTCGCAGGGATCAAGCTATCTTCTAAGAAGACACTTTCATTGGTGAAGATACTCGTTTCGAAAGAGTCCAATTACCACTTACGCAATTAGGGTGCTGTTGTCTCCGAAGACATAGATACCTAGAGTTAAAACTAAATAAAAGCGCTTTATCGATTGACTACCATCGTTCAAAACGCCGTCAGACTGAATCACTTCCAAATATTTCAGTTTCAATTAACAACATCCTGATCGAAGCTTCCGATCGCTACACTCCAGCCGTCCATCCAGCCTTATTAAGTTAAGAGCCGCTTCAAATCGTGGCAGAGGTCTTAATCTAGTTGAAAACTCGTCAAGAGCGTGCTGTAACTTTCTACAGAGAGAACATATTGCTACTTGAAACTAACTTCGAATCAAATGTGATGAAAGTTATGTTCGACAGAATTGGAGATAGACTTGATTAGGTAAGGTTTTCGATGAGTTATAATAATGTATCCAGACTTGTACCAAGAAAATTTTAAGGCAACAATATAGGTACACTTAATTTTATCGTTAAAACACACATATAAGGGATTTAAGTCCTACACGAAAATTATAGGGCAAAAATGCGCAGGAGTTCTATTTAGGCTACATTAAAATGAATTCCAGTTGGCTTAGAGCTGTGATTCTTATGTCAGTGTGTAGAACAACTTAAACACTAATAAAAAAAGGTTCATATTCGGTTTGCGCAAATATGATCATGTTTCCGATTTCCGTGTGAAGCTCAAGTGGTTGCCAATTCGCCTTCGCCGGAATGCTCATATTCTTTCTCTTCTGTATAATGTGCTCTTTACTCCTTCCAACCCTCGTTACCTCAAGGATCGTTTTCAGTTTATCTGCGATTCCCACACGAAATCACTTAGGTCATCGGATAACTTACGACTTAAAATGCTAATGCATTCCACCACTTTCTTGGATAAATCTTTTACTGTCCAAGCTGCTCGTCTGTGGAATGCATTGCCCGACCCAATAAAACGCACCCAGTCATTGCCTGTATTTAAAAGACTCGTAAGAGACCATTACCTGTCACTGTGATTGTCGTTGGTCAACATTTACTTTGATTGCCTATATATATTGAGTATATATGTATATATTATATAACATATGTGTATATTTGTGTATCTGTAATAATATTATTGTATATTTAAAGTAAATATTCATGCCAACCCCATTTCATGTCCAGGCTATCATTGTCCATTCCAGGTTGCCTGGAAGAGATCGCGGTAAGCGATAAGGCCGCCCGTTGTATGTATTTTATTTTTAAGTTTCCTTTTCTGTGTTTTAACTTGGTGTACCTACAATAAAGAATATATAAATAAATAAATAAAAAAAAAACCATAAAAGGCATGTGTTAATCCCTAAAAAGGTTACAGAATTTTACGAAATACAATAAAAACGTGAAAAAAAAGGCCAAGTGCGAGTCGGACTTGCGCATGAAGGGTTCCGTAACATTATCGCAAAAAAACGGCAAAATCACGTTTGTTGTATGGAGCACTTGAATATTGATTTCATTGTTTTATTTTTGTATTTTTTGTTGTAGCGGCAACAGAAATACATCATGTGTGAAAAAAACTATCTAGTTATCACGGTTCATGAGATCAAGCCGGGGTACGGATTCCTAAAAAGATAAAGATTGACGTGATTTTTAGATTGTCTGCTATCGTGTCGTGTAAATAACATTATATTTACGCTTCTATGAGACAAGTCCAAAGTTATGGTTGTTAGATAGTGTGGGTATCGTAAAAAGTAATTAATGTACTAAAATTGCTCCATCTTTGAGGTTGTGCTTGCACCCATTATGTGTGTTTTATTACTAAAAAAAGTCCGGACATATTGTACAGGTTGAACTGGTTGAGTTAACGACTAACAAAGTCTATTGGTTATAAAATAGGTCTTAGTTCCTTTTGAGCTTAACACCACGACTGTATGCCTTTAAGGGTTACGCAGAGGTAAACCCATAATAAACCCACATTTAAATCCCATGTACCTACTAAGTGGCGAGTTATCAACTAAATAAGTCCAGACTTCGGGCTGCAACAACCAATCAACCAATAATAATTTGCCTGACTTGGACATCGAACCCAGGGCCTCCTAGCAGCAAGCTCTTGCGCCGACTAGAGGCACTACGAAGCACGTAATACTATGAAAATCTGTTTGTGAGATTAGCACACCGACAAGGAGGTAGGTACGAGGATCAATATAAATACGATTGTGGTGTGTATCTCCTTATCAGATTGATTGAGTCAACTGACTGATATGAAATCTGAAGTAGGTTAGCCTCCAGATTGATGTTTTGGTACAAACATACCTACATTTGCACTATCTACTCAGATAGGTACGCAGTTTCTACAGGGTTCTTAATTTCTTATGCTAAATATTGTGAGTTTATCCTTAATTCTTTATTGTACATAAAAAATCAACATTTGTTATATACAATGTGATAATAAAGTACATTTACAAAGGCGAGCTTAACTCAATGTTGAGTTCTCTTACAGCAAACCCTAGTATGACAGAAGAAATTGACAATAGAAGGCATTCCACGTACCATGACGTGTCAAATTTATCATGTTGCGACTGGTAATAAGTGACAGATGTACACAAGTCATATACATCTGTCCCTTACCACACTCAAAATAACCTTGCTCTAAGAGCTTGTGGTTACCCCCCAGGCATCAAGGACCTAGTTATGCAAACAGGAACCAATCCACACACATGCCAAAATCGAGATAAGGACACAGATGCATTAAAAAATGAACCTTCTATCGACCCTGTAAATATCAAAATGATCTGACAATTTTGACAGAACAAAACATTTCTATGACAAAGTTATCAACCAACATAACAGCAGTTGTTCAATAAACTAACAAGATCCATGTCCCATAGTCACCCATCAATCCTAAAAAACATTCAAATTGTTTTTTTTCAATAGGATCCATACCACATGGGACAAAAATGGGACAAAACGGGACATTGACCACATTTATTATTAATATTTGTTTGTGACCATGTCAGTTTAAAAAGTATTTTTTGATTTTTAAACATTTTTGTAGTTTTTTAATTTTAATTAACATTTAATTCTAAGAATTTAAGATTTGTTTTTATTTTTCAATAATAAAAGGTTACAATTTTCAAGAAATATGGGATTTTTCATTTTTTTTCCTATTAATTTATGGCATAATTATAAGTTAACAAAGAACCAATACACACACAGACAGTTTTGCAAAAAGGAACCAACGAGTTTTCCTTTTATTATTATTAAAAATGTTAATGATTTTTATGAATATTATATTTGTATACATAGAACAAATTATTTAGTACAAATTTGTAAATAAATTTTATTCAAATTAATAAACAACTTTAATGCATACAACATTTTGACAAAAATCGCTTTTTCTCAAAACTGTCCTTGTGTGGGTTGATTCTGTTTTGCATAACTAGGTAGTGTACTATATTAAAATAATAAATTTAGACGAATTAAATTAAAACATGTATATACTTACTACTTATTTACATAAATATATATGTGTGTGTATATTTATTATATATAGGTACATATAATATATATACTTAATTTTCCAAACTGACTCAGAGACTTTCCAAGGCACAAGTTCCGCATTTCTGATTCACAAGTTTTGGCCAATTATCCCCATTCAGCCTTAGAAAACCAATCTCATGATTCATAATATACATCCCTAAAATATGTATTTAAAAAATACTGATTTGTCCATCTGTGTTTAATGCTTTAGTGGACTTGAGATTTTTGACACAATTGTGTCTCGTCTTATTCAGGTCGTCTGCTCAGATGAAACTCCATTATCCATTTTGCGAATGCTAGACACAATGCAGCTGCAGGTGTTCAAGACGTTAGTATAATTTGTCGGACGTCCAGACTACAGATATTAGCTAGGTACCTACTTAACTGTGGAATGTTAGCGGTATTCTGTTGTTTGCATAATATCGATTATCGGCTGTCAGCGGACATAAAGAGATAATTTATCTACTGACTGATAAAATGTTTGCTGTTTTGCGGATCCAAATGCTAAGTTAGGATAGAATTGATATATTTTTACTAGAGTCCGACTGTCGCTGGTTATTCAGCCGAAACCGAAACCGAACTTTTGGCCTTGGTCTCAGATTCGGTCGAAATCGAAACCGAATCTTACTTAACTTACATATTGAAAATAATCTATTATATACTGAAATCTAGTCTTCTTTTTAGCGTGTCGATGGCAAATACAATTTTCAAATATTACGTTTGGATCTCAGATTAGAGAAAGTTCTCTAAATTGAGGTTTGGCCCAGTATTCAACTACGGTAACATCCCTCGCCGACGCAGCCATAAGGTCCTCACATGTGCAGGTTACAGGCATGCGGTATAGGACGAAATGTGGGCCATGGTTTGCGGAGAGACGCCGAACGGACATTGGACATCGGTACCACCAGAGACCTATGGAGGTTGTCTTTGCTGCGGCCGACCTGAGTGCGGCGTGTGTTAAGAATTTTCCAGGTCAGCCATGGCTACGCGTGCCCAAGCGGAAGGCTCTCCCCCCCTAGTAGGTTCCTGCATTGTCGAGGCTGGGGGACTCAGTAGCCGTGGCTTGGTATCCCACGATGAAGTGAAGAGGAACCTGAGCAGGCGCCGCTCGTCAGGGCTTTTACCGATTAAGCCGATGACATAGTGGCCAGCACCGTACGGGCTCTCCCATACCTATACGATATCGCGGCTGAGGGTTGGAGGCCGTGGCGGGAAAGGACCAGAGGTACCGCAATACCGGCAGCCCCAACTTTCCGCGGCCTGGACTGGGTCGCCACCGTCTGAGAGCGGACGCGGTGAGGCTGCAGGGGAGGTCCCTATCCCCTGCGGCCGAAAAGCGTAGGTGGCGCGGCCACTGACCTGACCCGTCACAGGGGGACCAAGGGTGCATACACGGGGTCGTCTGGCGCCCATATGATAGTTTGGTCCCTTTGTTGTCACGGCGTGCAATGTGTTAGGTGCGTCGGTGATTGGGGTTACTCCCCAGAGGAGGGTCTGGTGACGGAC
Organism: Orthosia gracilis; assembly: GCA_947562075.1. Lineage (NCBI taxonomy): Eukaryota > Metazoa > Arthropoda > Insecta > Lepidoptera > Noctuidae > Orthosia > Orthosia gracilis. The sequence continues at coordinate 24,097,728 of OX387273.1, forward strand.
AGCCCGGCGAGTTCGCGGTGAGTGCTAACGCGTGCTCGTGCTGAGCCATAAGTGCCACAGGAGGACACTGTGGAGTTCCACAGACTGCGCTACCTTCCCGTGATAGTGCAGTATGCATGAGCATTTCGCAAGGCTGATGAATTCGGATGGCTCTCCGATGGCCTGATGAAATGGTCAGGAGGCATGAGTTTCTCACGCCAAAAATCGCATATCTCCGAGGTGGTATTACCATGGAATGGGCCCACGAATGCTAGAAATCTTTTTCGGCTTTTATGTCTCTGAGGCACTGAGTCACGGCTGTGCATTGGATGACGTGGGTCATTTCAGGCTTCGACCTTTCTATGCGACTTGCGAATTTATGGGGATGCCGATTTGTGGATACAGCATTCGTCACGGGGTCGGTTTGAGACAGCCAGTGGAAATCCGACAATTCTCAGAGTCGGAGTAGGCGGAGCGACAACTTAATGGACATGCATATTCACCAGCGGAGAAGCAAAGCGCCATTGCAGTTGTTAGCAGGATTTGGGGAGTCGCCCTCCATCTAGTAGATATAAGGCGGCGCAGTAGGTTGTTCCCATTGTGCACTTTCATTTTAACATTCTCGCAATTCATCCTATAGTTTAGAGACCTATCCAATGTAATACTCAATATTTTGGATGGGGGCTGCGGATGATTGGCACCTCCTGCCACGAGATGTTGAGTATTCGGCCCGCTTGTTTGTTACGGAGGTCAAAGGCGCCCGACTGCATTTTTGGAGGATAGGTTTGGTTAGGCGGTGGCATGCTTGACCTCAATCTTCTCAAAATCAGTGGCTCGGCAGCTTAATGTCAGGTCGTCGGCTTACAGTAAATGGGCCGTGTTAGTGTTGGCTGGTTGATCATTGGTATAAATGTTGGACAGTAATGGAGCCAGTACACTACCTTGACGCAGCCCATTCTTTTGAACTCGCCATTCAGTCTTATCATCTAGGTGGCTAACTTGGAATCTACGGTTACTGAGGAGTTCTCTTTCCCGTTTCTGTTCGTTCTCGTCCTCAGTTTCTCGTTAGGGGCGACCACGAGTTAGCCGAACGGCGTATGACTATTCACGTACACTGAGTTTCGGTGCAGCCGAAGGTTCAGTAGATTTTCTGCCGAAACCGAAACTGGTGCTGAACCTAGATTATTTTGCTGAAACTGAAACAGAATCTATGGTCGGTCACAAATTTTTAGATTGGTACGGTCAGCAAAGAAAGTGACAAAAAAGGTATATCTTTATGTTCTAAAAACTAAATGTTTTGTAAAAGAAAAATCGATAAGTTTAAAAAAATGTATTTAAACATCCGAATTGAGAACCTCCTCCTTTTTGGGAAGTCCGTTAAAAATAGGAACACATGTAAATATAGTTGGTATTTATTGTACACCACGTGCGTAGGAATTTCAAGTGTTTGAGTTGAACCAATTTTTTTGATGACTGTCGGTAATTAGGTAGAAGTACATACATGGGGCGCACGGTTGGCGCAGTGGTTGAGCGATTGACTGCTGCGCTGCGTGTCGCGGGTTCGATTCCCACACGGACAAATATTTGTATGATCTACGGATAGTTGTTCCGGCTCTGGGTGTTGTGTATGTGAGTTTATATGTTTGTAAACGCACCCACGATTCAGGAAGAAATTCCTAGTGTGGGGCAACGTTCTTTCTAAACAAAAAATATAAGTTGTCTTTGATGGTTTTATATAGACGTAAATACAAGATTTAAACACCGTATCGTAATAGGCGGTGGTCGTAGTATCATCCGTTGCCTTGATTTATTCATACGCGGTTCTTTAAACTCCCAAGGGTCAATGGCCGAGAATTTAGTTACCTAAATGTCGTCTCAAGGGACTCAAATTTCATCTGGGTATGCCACAGGCACATAGCTACAGCGAACAGCCGCTACATTGATTTTAACCCCCGGTTTCTAAACCCTCGATTATCTGGCTGTTAAAGAGCCGTTCAAGTATTACTTAAGCAGACTAGCAGATTATTATTACAAATATTAATTCCCCTTCCTCCCCATTGTCAGCAAAATTAAGCATAGCTCTCCCCCTCCCCCCCCGCATGATAACGTAAACATTGGTCAATGAATTTTACTTTTAATATTAATATTCTGTATTAATATTGATTCATGAGCAGCAGTTATAATTCTAGAAATAAGAAAATAAGCTTAGGATAGAGGACTTCAACGCACATAATATTATTCATTTAAACAAACTTTATTGACACAAACATTAACTTGCTTTGCATAGTTGCATAGTTTAGTTGTAGTCTTAGAGTCTGTCAAGCGAGTCGTGTCCACAACCCTTTTACTGATTTCTTATAATGGCAATACTATGATCTGTCAAACAGATTGTCACAAATTCTGTTATAACCTCGTAATAATCCGGTTTTTGTTGAGTTTTTTAATGTTATAATGCCGAAACCTATTAAAAGTAGTGTCAGGAGCTTGTTGTTTACAATGATTAATAAATATAATCATGTACAGAGTGAATCTGACGACGTGTTATCGCAAAAACGACGACTTTTGGATGAAATCGTTTCAACATCAGGTAGGTTGGCAACAACATATTGATACTTTCAGCACAATAAACTTATCTGACTTTTTTTATTTTACTGTGATGTGATCACGATTTCCATTTTGGTTTAGATCCAGACGTCGTGTTCATGACCGTGAAACTTACTGAGGCATCTGTATGTGAAAACTACTATAAAGATTGTTGTCAGTGTTGACACCTGAAAGATTTTTGAATTTGCCGCCTTTTTCATGGGACTAGACTCGCTTGACAGACTCTAATTTTGAATTTTGTAAATGTCATGCATATCTATAATCTGTATGATTGCTATGTAATTTTGACTTTAAATGTATTCTTATTTGGATGGTTCTAAGCAGTTGTACTGTTGGTGTGCTTAACAAAATAAAATGAAAATAATTAAAAAAAAAAAATACAACACGTCAAATAAACTTGCTTTGCATACAACACGTCAAATCGATTGACGATTTGAACGTACCGAAATGAAACAAAAGATTGATAGGTTGACGGAAGAAATTTAGACAAGTGAATAATAATAATATGATTTATTTAAAAGAAAACTACATTGGTCCAATGATTAGTAACAGCTTAACATTAGGTTAGTAAACTTAAAATTATGCGCCAGAATAAATAGTATAGATAATTAATCATTCAATTCAAACATAATAAAATCAAAAATGTCACAATAAAAACATAATAAAATCATAACAAAATTCAATCAAATAAATTTATGAAAAATTGCTAACCCTACTTCGTCAGCACCCTAATCTGATGCTTTAGAATAGGACAGTCAAGCTTATCGGCAATAACCGATAATAATTTTCCTTGTAAAGAATAGCACGCGGTAATTTTCTTACTCGGTTCTTAGCGTGTACCTACCTAAATGTAATCATTATTTCTGGGAATCCCCGAATATGCGTTTCGTTTTCAAGTATAGATAATGCGTGGGTTGCCATATGTGTAAAAAAATATTTAAAAATAGCAAAAAAGCGAACTAAAAAGAAGTAAACAACAAGAAAAGCATGCTGTGCAGTCGGAAGATACATATGCGCGAGCTGGCTGACCAAAACCAGATGTATTCTCCGACTGCACACCATGATTTTCTCTCAGCAGATGTCTCGAACGCCACATAAGAATAAACATACATACATACAAACATTGACTGATAAACACATTAACCTCATTCGGCAGTCGGGTAAAAAGTAAATAATTATTGCTGACGTAATCACCATCTAGACCCCCATTCCCCATGTCATCAAAAATGAGCAAAGCATAGACCCCCCGCCCCCTGTATTGCTAACTTCTTACTTGAACAGTCCTTAACGTAATCGACGAATAATCGCTGGTTATCTGCTGTGATTGGCTGTTGAACATTTATTCAACCAGTCATAGTAGATAACTCGTGCTTGACAATTTTGCACATTAAATTTGCGATAATTTAGCGTTGAGCAACCCGGCCTAAGGCTAAGATTTATCCTTGTAAAAATGTATTTTCTTTTCTTGTAAATAAATATTTTGATTTGATTTATTCAAGTACCTATTCGTGAGGTGATTCACAAAACAAGAATATGCCAAATTCAGATAAGATATATTTGCTGCTGACCATGATGCTTTGAGTTCTACTGCCGGATTGCGCTAAGTTTTATTGTTTTTTTTTGAAGAAGCAGGCTTGAGTCTGTATTCATAGTTGATGGCGCGATTAGTTACATGAGACCAGGCGCGGATCTAGGATTTTGATCAGGTGGGGTGAAATGTGCATTTCGGATCCTATTAATAACCTCCCTGGTTTTATTTTCCAGTATAATCTTTTTACTGACCATTTATACTGCCATGGAAGTATTGTTGTCAAAATAAACGAGCGAAGCGAGCAAGGTTTTTTTTAACTACTTAGTCATATCTTTATCAAGAAGTTATAGGGTAGCCAGTGGAAAGCTATAAGCAGTATTTATGGGAACAGGTTAAATATGCAAATTCACCGTGCGGAAAATGATTAAAAAAATTATCCACATTCAAGACCTATTTAAAAAAAATGAAAAATATGGAAAATCATCCTTACAAGGAAAGGATGACGACAAGTTACTTAGGTCCACAAAAGAAATATAAAGAAAAAAGAGACGAAATACGGCTTGATTCGAGTTGGGCAACTGACAACATGTACAAAGTGACGTAGGTATTAGTGAAAGAGACCTATTAGAGATAGCGACGATATATCTAGTGTGACGAGTTATCATCACAACCACTTCTGCCTACTATAATTAGATCGCTGCGGCCTCTGCATAATCTTTTTTTTTTTTTTTTTTATTTGTTATAGGCTCGCGTTTGACCACTATCTCGCCTGATGTTAAGTGATGATGTGGTCGAAGGTGAAGCACGCTTGCCTAGAAGTAACCTATTCACTCTTGACTTGAAGACCCCTAGGTTGTAGTTATCGGGAAACAAGAATCTTCGAAGATTACAGCCCTGATGTTATGGTTTTATTCGCCACTAGTGGCAGTAAATGACAAATACTTTGCCCTATCAAGCACATACTCAGATAAAGTGATCTCATCTCGATGGAGTGGCCATCTACTCGATTACTTCAACCGCACGTTAAGGGTGCTTTCATACCAAAGATGCGCTATGAGCGAAAATGCGTAGCGCACCTGTGAGTATGTAAGTAGTGCGAGGATTCGTAGCGAAGTTGTGAAAGAGTGTGTAGGTAGGTAAGGCCTGCACTCATCTCCCGCTTTTTACAAGCTTTATATTATTGCCTAGATTTCGTATGTGTGTCCGGCAAATATAGTTATCGATTTTTCAAGGGCGTCCAGCTGAAACTTGGCGTCCAAGTTACTTTGAAAACATTGACATAATTATTATTATTTTATTTATTATCAGATATGAAATCCATAGTTTTGTTAGTACAACAAATATTTATATACTACGTTAGTCACTTAAAATAAGATACACATACAATACATACACAACATGTTAAGATTGAAGTAGACTAAATTCTTAAAAGAATAATTAATTTATGCATTCTGGTACAATTTATATAATTTCATTTAAAATTAATGTCAATAAAATAAAATAAAATGCCTTGTAAAGTCCAAAAAAGAATTAAAATACATTAAGATTAATTTAATTTCTGGAGCTGTACTTATGATGGAGCCAGGAGGTGGCTATAGCGATACCTCAACCAGACAAGACAGCACATTCGTGTTTGGGCTCATTGGATCTGTATTGACAAGCGATATTCCATTTAGTACCAATCAGTTCAAAAAAAAACTTCTTAAAAAATATCTCATGATCATAATCATCATCAGCCTTTTTATGTTCCCACTGCTGGGACACAGGACTCCTCTCTGCGAGAGAGGGAAAACATTACTTACTTTATACTTATTTGTATGTAAAAAAATTACATAACGCTGCTATCCCCTTTCCACTGAAGCCGCTCTAAGCCTAAGAAAATTAAGTGCTCTTTGGTGGATAATTTTCTCGCATACCGCCTCGCACTTAACGCATCTATGGTGGAGAAGAACCCTAAGGGTAGGGGTGTAAAGGTCGTTAGTGACGTCACTATGACGACATGGTACGCAGACTATGGAAATAAATGCAGGCTGCGTGCCTGTGTGGTGAGTAATGGTCCACATGATAGGTAATTATAGAATTGTGTTGGGCTTATATTGGAATTTATAATTTAGCAGAAATGGTGGCGTTCAAAAAGATTATTAACAATACTTAGTTGTTGAAAAACTTAAAATATAAGATACCCTTGGCCAGAAATTGACCCATGCGAAATCTGCTCGCTGACGCAGTCATAAGATCAAACAAGTGTGCATGTGACAGGTGCACGGCGCTTACTAAAACCGTGTACAGTATAATTATTTTCTTAATGTCCCTCGGCAGTCATCGCATTTCCGAATACAAACGAATGCTAATTTCCAAGTCCATCAATTATTAGAATCGTGTATAAGAATTAGAATTCAGAACTAAGTACTTTATTGTTGTTTTGATTTCCGTGTGAAATATTAAAAAAGCTGTAAATATAGCAAGTTTAGCAGCTTTTCTACCATTTTTTAAATAAATTACATTATGTTAAAAGAGTATTAACAACTTTATAAACTTTCAAGTTGATTGAGAGCGTCCAGTCTGCACCAAGTGCAAAGGAATAGAATGGAAGGATAGAAATCCGACGACTGATAAAACATGACGTTTGCCGAGGACATTAAGAAAATGTTTGTACTATACTTACATTTGACAGAACATAGGTACCATACCTATATCACACAGTAGAAAGTATACAGAAGGAACGAGTGTTCTTGCAGGAGTCTGCCAAACTCGAAAATTGACACCTAAACTTGTCGGATTCACTAGGGTTGCTACTATATTGATACCGAATTTAAAAAAAGGAGTAGGTATGATAAATTTTCAAACATAAATACATCGATTCGTCTAAACAAATAGATGTACAACATATCAAGCTAACATGCCTTAGAGGGTAGACAGAATAGATCACGACGCCATATACATTGCAGGGTAACAAGACGCAACAATAGCGTAATAATGATCACATTAAAAACATAAAACGGTGAAAAGCACCAAGCTCGACAAAAACATAAATGTGAAAAAAAAATAAAAAGCCGGAGTCCTTAAGAAGCGAACTAAAAATATTAAGATATTCGTGAGCTCACTGAACTAAACCAAAGAACTAATTTAAAGAATAAATTTAAAGTATATTCGGTCTGTAACAATTAATAAAGGTAACGCAGCCAATGCAACCTCGTTACAGTACTTTATGAAATACGTGACAAACGCACGCAAAAGTACTCGTGACAGCCGCGACTATAAAAATCCAATATTGCCCAAGAATCCATGTAAAATCAAAATGTCGATATGTGCGTGCGAAATGGCGCTTTGTTCGCAGTTGCCTCTCGGTCTGCGGCGCCCCGCCGCTTTCGTACTTAGTACCTATACTTACGTTATAAAGTGTCCCTTGCTTCTTAAAGCACGCGGTCCCAGCGCTAAGATAGAAAATTTGGTTCAATAGTATATTATGCAACTAGTGAATAAAGGACGGTTTTAAAGCGAGGGCCATAGATGAATCACGAACAAGTGAAGGATTCTAACAACTGAATCACGACCGTAGGGAGTGATTCATGATGATTGAATCACGAGCATAGCGAGTGATTCAAGTGTTAGAATCCTGAACGACGCGAGTGATTCATGGCCCTCGATATAAATCCGTTTTATTCAAGAGTTGCATACTATATTTTATACCATGACTTCGAGAAGAAGAAGGATTTAAGCCAAAAGCACAAGGAATAATAATAAATAAATAAATGGTTTATTACCTTCAAAATTTACAGAAAATGAGAAACCTTAGGGCTTCACATTTTTTGTAAATTGAAGCTGAGCCTTTGAGTTTGAGTTACCTAAACAGCACCTGTGTTTCAGGGGCCAGTGACCACCTCCGTTAAGTTACATAATTATAATTAATTAAACACCAATGCAATTAATATTAGAATTACAATCCAAATAAGTATTCACTAAACATCCTAGACCAAAATAAAATCATTAATATAAACAAACTCAAAATTAAATCGACGAAGGAGTTTGAAATTCGAATATTCTTTGCACAAGAAGTTTGTGTCGAGTATTTTATGCGCAAGTAGGTTGTATTGCATTGAGATGGAGGTCAAATATATATTGGTGTGTTCTAAATTCAAACACCAAAACAGTGATTAAAAGTGCTTTTTATTCACTGTTTTCAGTGAATAAAATAAGCTTTTTAGAGAGGGAATGGTATAAATAAATATTACTAGATGGCGCGATATGCACCGATTTGTTATTGAATTGTGTGTAAAATTAACATTTTCTGGAATTGAACATACAATTGTATGTTCTTGTTTAATCAACTCTCCTAAGCACAAAGTTATGGTATATAAATCACATTTCAAAGATTATTTGAACCGATAATATAAAATTCATGCCAATAGATGACGCGGTTTTAAATTTCTAAGGCATTCCACTCGATTGTTTGAATTTGTATTGTAACACATTAAGGTGTAATGAAACTGTAAAAACGTGCAAAAATTAAACTATAAAACAAATCGTCAATTTATTTAAAGAAAAGACAAATGCACGAACCGAGTTAATACTTTGATTTGCAAGTCACTGCTTAGGTACACCATCTATCTATCGCCGTGGAACGGAATCGAATGCGATCGATGTATAATCAGTTTAATCAGACAAAAATGCTAGTTACGTCGGTACGGTTTCTTTGTCTGGGATGAGGCTTGTGTATGCTAGTATTATATTATCTGTGCTTACAGAGAGTTTTCTAGACCTTGACGACAGAAACGTGAGTAAATCTGACGAGTTAACCGCCTTTTTTTGTTGACCGTACATATAAAAATGGTCGTTTGTCAACATCTTTCAGTTTTTTTCTAATACTTACCAAGTAGCAAAATACACAAGTTTATCAATTAAAATAACTAATATTGGAATGGCAACAGCTATCCCATATCATACCGTAACAATATTAAGAGCGGGTTTCCTTCCTCAAGGAAAAATAATACGCCAATCACATTCATTTAGTTTATTCACAGCCTAAAATAATATGACAGACAAACTACAAACTACATATTTATTATTAGAGAAATAAATAATGAATTATATTTGTTAACCTAATTTTTAGATAAACTTAGCTAATTTGAAAAAGCCGTACGGAACATTTTTCTTAGTTTATACTTGTCTAAAAAAAATTAAGGTTTTTAAAATACATTGTAGGAATCTACACCTAGTTTTAATTATGATATTAAGCACCAAAGAAAAAACAGTTTAGCCTAGAACAATACATTATTATCTACTTAACTACAGTTCAATTCTTTGCTAAAGTAATTAATTAAGGGCCTGTTTCTGAATTGTGTATTAGGAGTACCTGCCTACTACCTACTAACATCGTGTCAAACCCTTTTTCATAGTTTAACACTATATCTCTAGGTCTATGTCGTGGTGGTCGATGGCTGAGACCTCGCCTCTCATACTTGAGGTGGGTTCAAATCCGGGCAAGTACCAATGTGACTTTTTCAAATTCATACGTACTTTCTAAGTTTAGCTTGGACATCACAGGCAACGGTGAAGGAAAACATTGTGAGGAAATATGGACGTATATAGTTAATGTAAGTCTGAAATAGCCAATTCAAAGGGCTGTGGGGGACACATCCTTACTCATAATAAATACTCAACTTAAATTCTATCCCCGATTACAAATTAAGAATTTGGTATGAAGTATTTTTAATCCCCGACGGAAAAAGAGGGGTGTTATAAGTTTGACGTGTGTACCTGTGTTTGTGTATCTGTCTGTGGCATCATAGCTGCTAAACGGAAGAACCGGTTTTTTTTTGTTTGAAAGGTGATTTTATCGAGAGTGTTAGCTATGTTTGATGCAAATTGGTTAAGCCGTTCAAAATATAAAGGCGTTTATTGTTTGAATCGGGATGTTTTCGCATATATCGTTTAATAATTACGTGTTCAATAGGTTGTCGATCGAAGTGTGTCTACTACTAGACAAATTATGGAGCATGAAATAAAAATGTGTCGGGGGTTTTTTAAATTTTACTTGTACTCGTACATACTTTTTTCAGAAAACTTTGGCTTTCAAGTGTAGATTGACAAGTTCTTATCTCAAAATACAATAAAATCAATCGCACACACGCCCTACCTACTTTAAATGTTAAATAAAACGAATCCTTACTGGCAAGTCTTATTTAGTCAACGTTTGCATACAATGCAATCTTTACTATAGAACTTATTAATATAGCTACCTACTTTGTAATCTAACATTCTGAATGTCATTAACACTGTACTCCGTGATAACGCTCTTATCTCCCTTTTTTGTATTTTTAATAGTTAAAAACAATTATTGTTTTTGATAATTATTATTGTCATTATCTGCAGTCTTACAGGAAAAAAGATACATAGAATTAATATTAAAGAATATCCTAAAAAAATTAAAAATAAAATAAGGCTCTTAATAGACGCTAACTATTGATATTTATCATCATCTTCCTGCCCTTATCCCATATTACTTGGGGTAGGCGCAACACGTTTTCTTCTTCCATTCTCCCCTGCCAGTTTTTTTAGTCATCATCACATCAGCCAAAAGACGTCCACTGCTGGACATTGGCCTCCCCCAAGCGTCGCCACCACAGACATAAATCTGAATAGATAACGCAAGTCCCTCCATCTGTATGAAAAGTGAAAACCAAGCGTGCCACTTTTTCACAAACAATCTATAAACAGATTTACTTTTCAATGAAAGAAATATTTCCAATGCCTCGGCCAACTTTTTCTATACATTCTTTACAGCTCAATATGGCATAAAAAGACATTTTTCTAGATTTCGGTGGATTTCCGGTGCCGATAGTGCTGAATGAAAATCTCAGATTACGATCATTTATCGTAACTTTACTCAGTTTCTTGGCACGCGAAGTACATACAATCGCGTCATCTAGTTAGATGTATGTCTGTGTTCACCACAGTGACCATTCCCGTGCGTCTCGCATCCAGCGGATCCCCGCAACCTTCACCAGGTCATATCGAAATAGTACCTTACCTATATATTAGATACGATCGATAAAATCATTGCCCTCTATGATTTGATCACTATGATCACTTTTACGTATGTGTAATTCAGCTATTGCTAGACAAGCATCCATACTTTAGTATGTTAGTTTTGCATTATATATCTGGTATTATTTAGTTAATAAAATATAGCAATTTTATATATTTATTTTAATTTTACTCTCTCTCTCGTCATTAAGGGCGTTTGCGCACTACAAGTCTGTGTCCGTGATCCGTGTCCGTGATTCGAGTTCCGAATTCAAAATGTTCTGAATTATGTCAGTTTATGACGGATAGAGTTCGGATGTAGTGCTTAAGCTTCCCTACAAGAAGTACTACGGTTACTTCGGAACCGAAATTTCACGAACACGGATCCAGTCCAACTACAGAAAACTACACAAGAGAACTATATCTACTAAATAAATACAGAAAATTATCTTCACACTAATACGTGTACATCTAAAACCTTTTAGGGTTAAAGCCATATTGCCACAGAGTCGAAGCGAAACGCTGTAAAGTAGCATATTGACTCCTATCTCCACATATTCTAATATGTAAACATACACACACATTTCTATCCAGATAAAAAAGATGACCGCGAAAATTCAAAGCTCTATGCAAAGGCTCTTCATCATCATCTTCCTGCACCACTCCCATGTCACTTGGCGTCGGCGCAACACGTTTTCTTCTTCCATACCGTCCTATCCCCTGTCACGCTATCATTGACTCCCTTTTCTTTCATATCACTCCTCACACAGTCCATCCATCTTTTCTTTGGCCTTCCTCTCCCTCTCCATCCATCCACATTTAAATTCATAACTCTTTTAGTAACAAGCGTTTCATCCCTCTTCATCACATGACCATGCCAGTACAAACGGTTTCCTTTCAACTTTTCTGTTACTGGCGCCACTTTCAAACTTCCTCTAATATACTCATTTCTCACTTTATCAAATTTCGTCACACCGCACATCCATCTCAACATTCTCATCTCTGCTACATGCAATCTTTTGTCATCCATCTATTTCATAGCCCAACATTCTGAGCAAAGGTTTTGTACAAGTGACAATTTATCAACAAAAGCGTCGCGATCGCGATTGATAAACTTCAAAAATGTATGGGATTGCTTACATTTGGGCAATTCGACCATCGCCTTCACTGAAAGAAGCCTCTAGTTCTATGTAGCGTTTCACTTCGATTCTACACCCTATAGTTTTAACCCATCATCTAAAGTGCAGGCATAAAGAATTGTCTATGAAAATCATTGCCATCTTCGGCCTTAAAATAAAAATACCGGCCATTAGGTGTATCAACACTCTGCAAGGTCCTCAAATCCGTTGGTGGAGCATAATTTTTTGGAGGAAGAATTGTAGCAAACGCCCTTTCTACACTCGAAGTTGGTATATATCCTGGGTATGATGGGTAAGTATTCTGCCATCCTCGATAACCATGTGAAGGTGGTGCAGGAAAGTTTAGAGTTGGAGGTAGTCCATCGAACATGACTGGTCTCTCCTCCCCAAATGATAAGTTTTCTACGGGTAAAGTTTTCATTCTAAACTGACTTGCTTTTGGGGGTAGAACGAAATTCGGTGGTGGTGGTACGGCTCCGCCAAAAACTGCCCTGACGTTGTCAGATGGTCTGTGCTTATATTCCAGACTTCTTACTTCGTCGGTTTCCGGTACAGGTGGGATAAAGCCCGGGGGTGGAAGGACCGAAGCAGGTATTGGTCCTTCGATCCCTGCGGGCACTTCTAAATCTTTTTCAGTATCTATGACATGAAAATCAGCTAATTTCGGATTATCTACGGCTTTGCTATTTTCTAAGTAGTCAGTGCCGTAATTAACGGTAACAGTTTTCTCAGATAGTTCAGGTTGCGAAGTTACGTCTTCTTTGTAAGATCTTTTGATATCCTTTTCTCTACTTTTTGGTTCCTCTCTGTTATTGTAATTATCAGCAGTGTTGTGATTTTGGGTATTTTTATTAATGGTCATTATTTTATCTTCCTTATCAGGTGTGTTAAAAAGCTTGTAACTTTGATGTACGTCAAATCTTATTTTTGTTGCATTTAATTGTTGTTTCGCTACTTTATTTAAAGAGTCAATTTCTTGAACTAGATTGTTGTGTGTATCATATTTGGATTCATCCATATTATTCTTAAGACCTTCTATTTTTAGTTCACTTTTTTCATGTTCACTATTAATTTCATATGAATGCTGGTCTACTTCTGTTTCCATAACAGTCAGAGCATTTTCGGTAGCACTAATGTTAACATAATTGTGATCTTTGGTGATTGTGCCCTGGGGCTTAGCATTACTTATTGCTACATTACGAACATCACTGTAATCTTGAAGCGAGCTTACATTTAGTTTTAGTTTCAATCTTATATGCTTATTCTGATTGATATCATTTTTAATCGAATTCTTATTGGTCCCAACATCTGCATCTTTAGCAGTGTTCATGTTATAAGGGGTCACTGGAACTCTACTCATGTTCGAGCTGATATTTCCTCCTACCCTAAGGGCAAGATAGCTTTGGACTTCATGTATGTCTTGTGTTTTGTTATCCCAACGTACAACGTAATCATCATTATGCGGTTCCTCAATCATTACAATGTTACCTTCATCTTTACCGTTACTATTAATAGTGTGGTTTGCAGCATTATTATTAACTATACCATCTGCATCTATGTCATAATTACTTTGATCTTTTTCGATGCTTTCATTTAAGCGCATATTTTCAGCTACAATACTGCCCAAGTCTTGATCTGCTAAAACACTTTCATTTGTTTGGTCAACTTCAAACACAATATTACTAGACGGACTCTCTTTTGTATCTTCACCCTTTGTTATGTCTAAATATCCGTGTCTGACATTGCTATAATTAATGTCTTTTTCTTTACTCTTACTAATACTTGGTTTTGTAGGGTCATTTGTCCCGAAGTATCGGGCTACAACGTTTTCTAATTCTTTTTGATTTTGTACTGCAGATTTAAGTGCCAAGATATGTTGTTGAAGTACGACATCAGATATGTTATGCTGTTGGATATCTTCACCAATAGTCTGCTTGGGTTTTTCTAGTCTTCCAATTTCTTGATGTCTTTCAGCAGCGACTCGGTAGTTGTCGCTTTCAGTGAGTATGTGGTCAAACATGAGTGGGTCGTCAAGGGGTATGCCTTCGGGGATGTCGTCAAAGGAGAAATCGTGAGTGATGACAATTTCATCACTGTCAGCAGACCTCGCTTTGGCGTATAAGTTGTCTGTTGATAGGTAGTCGTTAGTTTCGTGTATGATACGTGGTGGGCATTCTTCAGGGATGGTATACACCTGGAAGAAGATGAGATATTGAGATTACCAGCTGCATCAAACTTATTAAATACGATAGCCTTTCTTTAGCAATCTTAGGTTACGGGACTCTAAAAATACTAGGCAGATGATCAGTTTCAGCAAACTCCAATTATACCTGTCTGAGTTCAAAATGATTGTGTCTTTGTAAACCTAATTATCATTTAAGTTCTCATCTTGTAATTTAGTTAGTAAAATGTAAACCTGTGTATCATTGATGCTAGGAGCGTAGTAGTCCTGAACCTTGGCGTACGCTGGTCGAGTCTTGACTCTGGGGCCTGTGGCGTGGATGTTGTAACATTGGTGACCAACATGGCCGCTGATGTCGCTACCGTCGCGACTGCCAAGGTAAAACGTCGCTTTGGTGCTCGGGGGATTAAGTTCTATGCGGCGTAACACTGGGAAATAAAACAAATATATAATGAAGCGTGAGGTGTTTGATAATATTGATGGTGGATTTCTGTCGTCAAAGAAATTATATATTTGCCAGCTGTTTTGGAGAGTGTAGTTGGGATCTATAATGCGAACTTGAAACTGCTCAAGCTATGAACAGTAAGTGTTTTATATACTAATGGACCTTATTTGATAAAAATATAATGTCTATTGTCGTATAAAACACTCACCCTTAGATCCGATCCTAATATCAATAGTAAATAATAGTTAACATAAAGTGGTGAGTTTGTTTCCCAATAAGAAGTCCCACTCCCAACACACACAAACGAGTTTGGTAAATGTAAAATTGGTTTTACTTACGAGTAGTAGTTTTATGCAGTTGTGAATAGAGCAACTGTGCGTCCGCTCCGAACCCTCCTGGCAGTGTCACTTCTAGAAGAGCCATCTCCGGGAAGCTGCCGGTCCACATCACGCACGCCTGGAAAAATATTTACAAGGAATTATAAAAGCTAACTTAATTTATTTATTTATTTATTTAAACTTTATGTACAATGGTGATACATAGGCGGACTTAATGCAGCAAGGCATTCTCTACCAGTCAACCTTTGGGTTAAAAAGGACACAACAGTGGTAGGAATACAAAATAAAAAATAAAAAAGAACAATTATTAAAATCTGATATTAATAAACTATCTAACTAATAAAATACATAAATATTTTCTAACAATAGACTAATAAATATTATAATAAATACCATATAATTATTTTAAATGAAACAGAAATTTAAATATAATAACTATGACGAAGACCGAGCTACGTAAGAGAGGACAAGTAATAGTTCCGGATTCTACGCTTAAATGAAAATTTATTCTCAGCTTAATGTCACATTTTGGTCGGACAACATTTGAAACTTGAATGGTTGAGACAGAGTTCATCGATACGAAAAAATAAGAAGAAAATTGCAAGTTAAACCAAGATCTGGACATCTGAATGCAAAGAAAGCATTTGCATGTCGTATTTGCGCTTACAGGCGGTGATTTGTAGTAATGACTTTCCTTCAAATTGTAGTTTGATAGAAGCTCTGATATTGAAACGATTTTCAGGGGGGTGACCATAAGCTCTGAGAGTAAGTTTATTTTGAGTGTGTGCAAGGGACAGATGTATATGACTTGTATAGGTACAGCTGTCCCTTAGGCACATTCAAAATATCCTTACTTTAAGAGCTTATGGTGACCACCCAGGTCCCTGGACTTGTGTGTTACAGTTTCTTATGGCATAAAAGACTTTTTAATTATCTTGGATATTCTATATTCGTTAGTATTGAAATGAATCAATAAATATATGGACCAGATGCAAGGCATCAAGACTTAAATTCAGCTTATCAAACTTCAATGTTCCGATTCTCATAACTCCGAGTCCAAAACTAACCTGATTAATAGTAGCGTCGAATCAGTTGGTTCCATTGTTATCGCAGTCGAAGGGCCCGTCATGCAGTGACACTTGCACCGACGAAGAGTGTTATCCGTCGAGAGGATGTTGTAGGTGCGAGTAGCTTGCACCGACCCGAAATTCTCCGGCTTAGGAGATTTGAATCCGTTCCTCCCATGTTTAAAATCAAACGTCTCAGTTTCCGAATAGTTAAACATAAACTAACCTCAATAACAGCAGCGCATAAGCAGTTGGTTCCATTGTTGTCGCAGTCGAAGGGCCCATCAGTGTGCACTGACACTTGTACTGACAGCTGCTTGTCGCGGGGAGTGGTATCCGTCGACAGGATGTTGTATGTGCGAGTGGCTTGCACCAGGGCGCAGCCGGTACCTGGGAGGGGAAAGGGAGTTTGTTTTTTTAACCGACTTCGCAAAAAGAAGGAGGTTATCAATTCGACTGTTTTTTTTTTTAATGTTTGTTACCTCAGAACTTTTTATTGGGTGAACCGATTTTGATGATTCTTTTTTAATTTGGAAGCGGGTGCTTGTCATGTGGTCCCATTTAATTTTCATCAAGATCTGATGAAGAACTTCGGAGAAATACATCAGAACTCTTCAATAAATGACGGCAAATCACTCTGGATAGATCCAATCGCATGTCTGTTTATGTTTACACCATTTCATAACATAACATCACACTGGTACGTTCTTAACGTACGGTGTGAACAGTTCACCCTGGTATACTCTCATTGCACTGGTTTCGTTTAAGTTTCATGTTATTGGGTTAATTTATTCTAGCTTCACTTTTGGCACTATACGCGTAGGTACCTAGCCTATAGAACTGGTCCATTATGTACCACAACTAAAAAGTGAAAAAAAAAACTTTTTTACAAAAATTACAACCGACTTCCAAACAAAAACACTACAAAGTAAAGAAATAACTTCAATTTCGGAAGTCGGTGTCAAAAAACGAAGAAACAAAAATAGAAACACCCTTTTTTATTTAACGATAGGCTTGCGTTTGACTACTATCTCGCCTGATTGTAAGCTATGATTGCTTGCTTACTTAGAGGGTCTTACTAAGAGGCATCTTGATACCAAGTAACTGGGCTTTGGAGGTCGGATAGGCAGGCAGGCCATAGAAAGCACAGGTATTTATTCAACTGCTTCCAGTGAACTAGACCCCCCTGAATTTTTGGGTCAGGGGGCCCCAAAAATCGTTGGGTAGATGGTTGGAGAAAAAAGAAAAGGTAGACCTTAAGTACGATTTCCACCAACCGGGCCACGCAAGAGCGTAGTGCAGTGCGTTGCAGCGGATGCGCGAGCACGCGCCCATAGCCAACCGCGTCCGCCCGATGACGACTTCAACGGCGCATGCGCGCGCGTGCTCGCGTATCCGCTACCATATTCTCCGCGACTAGTGATGCTTTCGTGTCGTAGTCAGTTTCTACCTGCGATATTGACGTGACCTAACTTTTGTTAAAATAACGGTGGAATGGGATGTGGAATACCACATCCCATTCCAGCAATAGCTGGCGGTTGCATTGGAAGTCTACAGTTCAACGCACAACTTGAATGATTAAACTTGCCGGCCGGCGACAACACACGAGGGCCCGAGCCATTGGCTGAGCGGAGCCGATTGGACTCGACAACAGCCGAGCGCTGCCGTCCACGTACGCGAGGAGCCGTGTGCAGCCGACTGGCTGATGCGGTAAATTCCATGCAAACATGAAACTTAACTAATGTATAGAAGCCTGAATTTCCTTTAGCACAGTTTGAAAAGTGCTCCGGGGTGCCCCGGCGCGGCCCGTTTAAATCATACATTAACGAAACAACGGAAAGAATGCGTCACGATTGACTGAAGTTCACTTGAGCGAAGAACGGTCACCCAAATGATCATTTGCCCGAAGAACTATTGGTCGAACGAACGATTGCTTGAAAAATTGTTGATCGAATGAAGGCTTGCCTGAAAAATTGTTGGTCAACGAACGTGGGCCTGAAGAATTGTTGGTCGAACGAACGATTGCCTGAAAAATTGTTGGTCAAACGAAAGTTTGCCTGAAGAATTGCTTGTCGAACGAACGATTGCCTTAAGAACGTTTAAGCGTTTACGTTAAGAATTTTATTGTTCCAGTATAAAAATGAGATGGAATGGTATAGGTCAGATAGCCTTTTTAAGCCGGAACCGGAACGGCTTTAAAGGACATGACACCATACGGCCCATGCGCAAGTCACGGCAATTCCAGCTCATTTTTTTATGTAAGAAACTTTCTCCCTCCAGTGGATTTTTTTTTTATGGGCTGGTATTATGGACATAATTCAGGTTCGCATCGACACCGCTTGGGACGAGCAGTCTGTTAGTTTTAAGTGCCTACCTTCAACAGATACACTAAGATGTTCTCCGGGCATCATGTTCATGATGTCAGGTATCTTGACTCCCGGGTGCAGCGTGAGGCGGTGCTCCTTCCTGCTGCAGCGCGCTGTCACTGTTAGGTTCGTCTCGGGGCCTTGGGATGACCAGGCTGTTAGGGCTTCTAAAGCTACTAGAGTGTCCTGTAATGAATGTAAGGTTTTGTTATTAGTGTCTGCCTCTAAAGCCTTGAGGTAGCTTCTCAAAAAGGCTCTAGAAATTCTTTGTGCGTAATAGCTGAACGAATTGTATTTATGGGCTAAAAATAGGCCTCCCCAACTGCCACCACATCGATCGGTCTTATGCGTCTCGCATCTAATGTATTCCTGCAACCTTAACCAGGTTACCGGTCCATCTAGTGGAAGGCCTTCCAACGTTGCGTCTTCCGTTTTGCGGTTGCCACTTCAGAACTTTTCTGCCCCACCAGCCACCTGCTCTGCGAGCAATGTGCCACTTAAGTTTGGCAATTCTTCGGGCTATGTCGGAAACCCTGCTTCTTTTGCGGATATCTTCATTTCTGATTCGATCACGCAAGGAAACTCTGAGCATACGTTCTCCATTACCCTTTGGGTAAGCCTTCTGACGAGGCCCATTATGAACTAGCATGACTCAAGCTGCTAGATCTAAGTTATATGCTTATATGTACCTGTGTAGATATAAATCCTCCGCTAGTCGTCCTGTGCGCGTTGAGCCAGCGCGCGGCGGCCGGTGCGTCTGTGCGTGCGCTGGGGGACAGGGAGCGCGGGGCCGAGTGTAGCGCTAGAAGAGCGTACGATGTTGCTTCTATTGAAGTTGATAGGCTGCCTATGGATAAAGAGATAGTATTACAATACTGGTCAGAAATTTGAAATACTGGCTAAACGAACAACCTAATTTGCTATGTCCCATCAACACAGATATAACCATGAAAAGCCGGTTCCTGATATTCGAGGATTACCAAACGCAGCTTCACACAAAATTAAAAGTATCTTGGAAACATCAAGGAATCTATATAAAGAAAAAGTACTCACTAGCCTCCCACCACACATAGTCTCCACTCCTTCTGGCCACCTTCAGCAGCTCCAGCACCTGCCTGACCCCCTCATCTACCTCCAGTACTCCCACACCCCTCCTCAAGCTAGCTTCGTTACTACTCCTCAGTTCCTCTTCGTAATCCTGCAGCTTCATAAAGGCATACGCCAGGAGTGCCTGAGCGTACACCCTGGTGGGAGTCTTGGATTTCAAAGGAGGAAAGGCTCGGAGACATGAGAGGGTGTTCCGTATGACGCGGTATGAAAGAGGGGAGGAACTTTCTATGAGGGATGTAATGACGTAAGCGGTGAGGGCTACGCTGGCGATTTCACCTTCGTCGTTGAGTCCTCCCTGGAAAAAAAATCTGCGTATATAGACTGTTCAACATTTCAGGACAAAGTGGCATTAACATAAACGGCAAGTACATCTCACACTTGAGATTTGCGGACGACATCCTCATAATGGCTGAATCGCTGATTGACCTACAGACTCTTTTGCACGCATCGGTCTCCGGATGAACTTGGACAAAACTCAGGTGATGTTCAACTCATACGCCACTCCGGGACCGATTGTTGTCAATGGCGGTGCTCTCAAAGGTGTTCAAGAAAAAATTTACCTCGGCCAAATCTGCAGTTTGGTAAAACAAATTTGAGAGGGAGACTAGCGGAAGAATACAGATGGCTGCGTTTGGGCAACTTCGTAGAGTCTTTTCGTCGCGTATTCCACACAGCCTAAATACACGAGTCTTCAATCAGTGCGTCCTACCTGTAATAACTTACGGGGCCGAGACGTGGACACTCACGGTACGGCTGGTCCATCGGCATAAGGTCGCTCAACGAGCTATGGAAATGCTAGAAGTCTCTCTGAGGGATCGAATCTGGGACGAGGTGCTCCGGCAGAGAACCAAAGTAGTCGACATATTTCAGAGATTAAGCAAACTGAAATGGCAATGGGCCGGCCATACTAGCCGTAGAACTGGGGTAGACGTGTTCTTGAGTGGAGACCGCGAACTGGCAAACATAAGGTAGGACGCCCACAGGCTAGGTGAAGCGACGATCTTCGCAAGTTGGCTGGTAGCGGCTGGATGAAAGTTGCTGAAGATCGAAGCAAATGGCGTGCAATTGGAGAGGCCTATGTCCAGCAGTGGACTGCTATAGGCTGATGACGATGATGATGATGATAATGCAAAGGTTAGCATAATTGTTATTTGGTCTAATTTGTTTTGGCATAATTTGAAGTTGCATAAATATTTAACGCACACACGTACTACGAAACTACGCCTTAGCTTGTCAGTCGTGCTTTTCATTTGATCTGAGAGCTCGACGGTCAAGCTAAGGCGTAGTTTCGTAGTACGTGTGTGCGTGTAATTGTGTATATATACGGCAAGGCGTAGTTTTAACCGGCGTCATCATGTTGTTTGCAACGTTCCATCTTGACTTTTTATTTGATCTGAGTACCTAAGCTTAAAATCTCTAAGATTGAAATGCCGAGTGATTTAAATATCGAATGATTAAAAAGTCGATAGTCGTTCAAAATTTCAACATTTAATACAATTAAGTTCATTATATTTACATTAAAAACCTTTTTAACAAAAATAATAACCGACGTTATAACGAACTAAAAAGCAGAAAATAAAAAAACTTTTAGTCTAGCATTTTGGGTTGGCGCCAAAAAAATAAAACATGCAAATTAATTACCTAAATCGTAGAATGATTGCATCTTTATTGATCTACGTTGATAGTTTGTTTGGCGCCGCCTCAAAATGCTAGACTAAAAGATTTTTTTAGTTCGTTCGTGCGCTCACCTACGCAGCATTGGCTTGCTGGTCGCCTCCAGCGACCTGTCTCAGCCGCTACGGCTCGCACGGGTGCCTATTCTTTCTTACGTAAGGGCGACGGGGTTGCACTTCCCGCAGTGCCGGAGAAGTTGCAGAAGCAACTTTAAAGTGTCAGAAGCAGCTTAAAAGTGTCAATATTAATATTGATGTATCTCATACGCTGTACTTCGAAATTTTGGTAAATATTCAAATTAAATTATATACATTTGACATAAGGACTCAATTGAATTAGGTTAAGGAGCGGCTTGGGTGGCCACCCTTGAGCCGTGAACATCTTTGTTTTATTCCAAAGAACATTATGTGTAAAAGTCATTATGCTTTTATTACATTATCATACTAATATTATAAATGTGAATGTAAGTTTGTTTGTTACGCTTTCACGCAAAAACTACTGAACCGATCATCAAGAAAATTTGTACATATATTCTTGGAGGTATTAGAAGAAACATAGGATACCTTTTATATATATATATATATATATATATATTTAATAGCTTCACTGCGAGCGAAGCCGCGGGTAAAAGCTAGTGCTTTGTAAAATTATGCATCATTGTTATTATGCCAACAGTATTTATGGCAAAACATTTATGCCTAATAATATTAAGCGAAATGATTATTATACTGAATTTAGTTATGCCAATGTAAATTATGGGAACATATTTTATGCTTATCATTAATAAACCTTCAACACCACACCAAAACCATCAACAAACTTAACTATAAATTCACTGCCTCTTTTAAATTTCATAATCCAGAAAAACCATGCACCAGAGTGCATGGTTTTTATAAAACCATTTTTTAGAGGCTCCAAAGTCTAGAATGGCAGAAGTGGTTCAGGAGCAATTGTAGAGGCAACCGAATTATAAATGAGATTCAGTAGTAAAATGAAGCACCTACCCTGAGTTCTCTGTGGAACACCTGTCCCTCGTTCCTGAAGCATCCGTTCTCCATCTGTTGGTTGAGCAGCCATCTTTCAGCGCGGATGATTGCAGGCGGGACTTGCAGGTTTGGCCAAAGGACCTGCGACGATAGATTTTCACTGAGTTACAAAAACTCTAGCTGAAAATCTTAACTGTAGTAGTAAAGTTAAAACTATAGTATCTTTATTGTACACCAAGATAAAACAATACATAAAAAAACTTTAGACAAAAACAAACACATAACAGACGGCCTTATCGCGTGCCACGATCTCTTTGATGCAACCAAGAATGGAAAGAGACTGGATCCTGGAGAGCCTGGACAAGACATGGGATTTGACAAACAATTTGAGGAATAGAGAAGATACCTATAAAGTACAAATTAATAAAATCGAACATCTAAATATTATAAAGGTAAGAAAATAATGCAGCATAAACAAGTATAA
Organism: Orthosia gracilis; assembly: GCA_947562075.1. Lineage (NCBI taxonomy): Eukaryota > Metazoa > Arthropoda > Insecta > Lepidoptera > Noctuidae > Orthosia > Orthosia gracilis. The sequence goes on from OX387273.1 coordinate 24,120,659, forward strand.
TATTTCAGTGACAAGTAGTCCTCTTTTACAGTTTTTAAGAGGCAGTGATTGCGTGCGTTTTATGGTCACAGGCAACGCATTCCGTAGACGAGTGGCCTGGACAGTAAAAGATTTGTCTAGGAAGGTAGTGGAATGCATTGGCATTTTAAATTTCATATTAGCCGATGACCTAAGAACCTTCATGTGCGAGTTGCATAGAAACTGAAATCGCTTCTCCAGGTAAAGTCCCCACTTAAAGAGGTTCTCAGATGCTGGATGTAAGTTGGTATGGAGAATATCAAATATGGCTGTTGTTTAGTCATCTCACTTGAGGAGCAGCTCGTGGGTAAGCAACAGCCGCACGGGTCCATCTTCAAGTAAAAGCAACGCATGCCGAGGTTGTTCTGTGGATGGTTGTCTCGGACAGCATGTTAGACCGTTGGTTCCGGTTGTCATTTGTAGATCTTTAAAAGTCGAAGACAAAAATGTCTTGCCAATGGGTATCATGTTATATCGTGTTACACAGGTCCTGGGTTGTGGACTTCAGATAGGCAGACACTTTATGTAAAATACTAGTTCTCAACTGAATCCGGTTAAATTTGAAGGCGACCCCAAAAGGCTAGTTGACACAAAATATCTTTTTCCTGGTCTTTCAGCTAGATAACCAGAAAATATTGGACACGTAGTTTTTCTTTTGCCACGGGATCAAAAATATAGATACAATGCGTTAAAATATCGTGTGACGTCACGGTGTGCTACTACACTTTATACTGACAAAGCGACGTCACAGGCGCCCACTCTTGAACTTTGATGCGCATTCTTTGTCAATTTCTATTTATTTGATAATGTTAAAATATTATTTGATAATATCACTGACGGACTATATAGAATTATCATTTTTCTACTAAGGAAACATGCATAATTAGTTGGGTAAAGGTTAGCCAGATTGATTGAAGTTGACAGGTAGCAGGCAGATCTAATCATCTAAGTAACAAATGCACTGATTACTTATCCGACTGTTTAAACAGAGTTTTGTTACTTCTTCGAGACACAAAAAGGTCAAGCAGTGTACTATTACTTGCATATAAACTTACTTTGTGTGCTCTCCTCATATGTCTAACAACGAATGCTGTGAGCCATGTAGAGGAGGTCGCGTCAGAAGGTCCAAACGCACTGAAGCCTCCTGATGGGTGCACGTACTGCAGCTGACGTGTGAACCCTGCAAATAAAATGGTATTGGAGATCCCTTCAGAACCACTGTAAAAGCACCACTTTTACAATGGTTCTGGAGAGAGTTCTGTCAAAGGGCAAGGGAGTTTGGATCCACATTACTTGTCTAAGAATTAAACAGGCAGGAGACGGATAACACTTTCACTGAGGGACCAGACAGTAATAATCTGTATGCTTGTCAGGAGGACGTGTAGGGCCATCTATTCCGCCTTATACGAACTATAAAAAGACCTGTCGTCGCTCAAATCCTACATCGCAAGATCGGGGGTGCCCCCTCCCTACACTAACATATATCACACATACATAGGACATACATAGGATCCTATCTCTTATCCTACATATATGACCTCTAGAATCATATCTGTGTCCTATTTTTTGTCATATTTGGTTGCATGGAGGACAAGTCGGTTGTGTGTATTATCATTACTTCAGCAGTATGTATAGCAGTGTTCCCAACAATAATTTTAGAACTCCACAAACACTAAGCATATTGTGAATTTACGGCAAAATTTCGTTATACTTACTTTATTCCGTCGATAAAACCGGCACAATAAATAATTGCCTTAGAATTTATAGCAGTAGCAAAACTGAATGTATATATGTATGTTTGTTCCTATGTGGCGACCAGAGACCAAACGCGTTGTCTGATTTTGATGATTCTTACGTCAATCGATTCGTCTTTACCCTGCGAGTGTCACTGGCTACATTAAAATTGGAAAATAGAAAAATGGCGGATTTTGGGCGACAAAATATTTTTTTTATACCATTCCTCCTCTAAAAAGGTTATTTTATTCACTGAAAACAGTGAATAAAAAGCACTTTTAATCACTGTTTTGGTGTTTGAATTTAGAACACACCAATATATATTTGACCTCCATCTCAATGCAATACAACCTATTTGCGCATAAATTACTCGATACAAAATTCTTGTGCAAAGAATATTCGAATTTCAAACTCCTTCGTCGATTTAATTTTGAGTTTGTTTATATTTAGGATTTTTATAATGATTTTGATTTTGGTCTAAAATGTTTAGTGAATACTTATTTGGATTGTAATTCTATTAAATGTGTTAATTGTTATTAAGAAATTAATATTAATTGCATTGGTGTTTCATTAATTATAATTATGTAACATATGTACGGAGGTGGTCACTGGCCCCTGAAACACAGGTGCTGTTACCTAGCTCAGCTTCAATTTACAAAAAGTGTGAATCCCTGAGGTTTCTCATTTTTTGTAAATTTTTAAGGTAATAAACCTTTTATTTATTTATTATTATTCCTTGTGCTATTGGCTTAAATCCTTCTTTTTCTCGTAGTCATGGTATAAAATATAGTATGCAACTCTTGAATAAAACGGATTTATATCGAGGGCCATGAATCACTCACGACGCTCAGGATTCTAACACTTGAATCACTCGCTATGCTCGTGATTCAATCTACATGAATCACTCCCTACGGTCGTGATTCAGTTGTTAGAAACCTTCACTTGTTCGTGATTCATCTATGGCCCTCGCTTTAAAACCGTCCTTTATTCACTAGTTGCATAATATACTATTCTTTCGAACCTATCGTGTGGGGTATCAAAATAAAGGGTTTTAAAAGATGATTACAAAAATATATAATACATATATGTTTAAATGTACCTAATTCTAAAAAAAATAACTAAAACGTTCGCAGTCGGAGGATACATCTGGTTTTGATCAGCCAGCTCGCTCATATGTATCCTCCGACTGCACAGCATGATTTTCTTCTTGTTTACGTCTTTTCAGTTCGCTTCTTTAGCAGCCGGGTTTTTTGTTATTAAAAAAAAAAAATACCGCATTTACACAATCATTTTCGCCATTCGCCTCATCACTCGCCGAACATTCGACGAAACATTCGTATACGAGTCCCGTCGCGAACTACTGTTCACACATTCGCGTGGTGAATGAATTTCAGACTTGCACACGAACGTGGAAGACGTGAAAATAATTGCGCCATGCGCGCTTCTAATGAGTTTATATAATTATTTAGATATCCTGCGTAAAAAAGTAAAGCTATTAATGAATTCTTTAACTTTAATTTGCTGACTGGCAATCCTAGTTGATATACAGTTCCATGCATCGTTTGTCTATTTTTATGTTTGCTATGTTTTGGGTTCCAAATGAGCTTCCTATTGATAAAGTTCTAGGAATTTTGAAAATCTCCTTAACTCCACCCCAATATGTCCACACGTCCTGTTAGGTCGGGCGCTAGTTGTCAACTGAATGCAGGCGAATGTGTAAACAGTAAGTTCGTGTTCGCCATTCGTGCCCTTTGATTCGCGTCCGAATCGCGAGGCGAGGCACGAGGCGAATAGCGAGCGCACTGTTTACATTTATGCGTGTTCGTTATTCGCCTCGCAATTCGCACGAATGTGTAAATGGGGCATTAGAGGTTGCGGGCCTTAACACCCTGTTTCGAAAAACTTTATGGTCACTGGTATATTTTTAACTGTGAACACAGCGTCAAACAAACCTTACATCTGTTTTGTAGTTTCTTTACAAGACAGATGTAAGGTTTGTTCAACGCTGTGTTCACAGTTAAAACTATACCAGTGTCCAAAGAGGTGGATGTCAACTCTTGCAATATTCAGCAATAACCTGTGCGAGGATGTGAGCTTACATACCTCTAGCGACATGTTCCCTTGCAGTGAGAGCGGCGATGGAGCTCGGCTCCAGTTGATTGAGCGCCAGTAAGTTGGTAGCCAGTTGCGCCATGTTCTGTTCTCCGCAGCCGCGAGGTATGATGAGCAAGGAGTCGGCATCCTGTTGGAGGAATCCGCTGGTTAAGTGTAGTTTCTTTAGATGGTGTAGTAAAATTAAAGGTAAGAGGTTACAGGGTGATCACCAATCATGTGATGTTGGTGATCACCAGGGTGGGTTTAGTGAGTTAAAAATCCCACACTCCCTGGTCTTTTTCCGAATAGTCCAGGCGCCTTTTGAAGGTTCCTCGTCGATAAAAAAAAAGGTAAGGTAGTAAACAGAGAGTGGCATAAGGCTACCAATGATGTTTGAACAAAACCTACTCGTTCTTCTAAGATCAAATCAGACGGGATGTAGTAGAACTGCAAGCCTATTGCACGCCGCCTGCAAGTAGACTGCGCAGTTATTTAGAAGTTTCGATGGATTTATGAAAATTGCACAAAAAATGCATCCAAACCGCAGTTGTGCAGCTGGTGTGTAGACATTAGAGCCTTAGTTTGAGCTGGATCCATCATCATCATTATTCCTTCTGAAAGACCTCTACTGTTGGACAAAAGCCTCCCTCAAATGTCGCCACTTGAATCGGTCCTATGTGTCTCGCATCCAGTAGATTTGCGCAGTCTTAACCAGGTCATCGGGCTTGTTGCTGGATCTATGCTGAGGTTATTTGAACAGAAAAAAAAAACTTTTTCGGTGTCTTTGGTAAGTGCCAATTTTTTTCGTTATGGACACCGACTTCCAAGAAGAAAATTATTTTTCACTTTATAGTACTTTTATTTGGAAGTCAGTAGTATTTTTTTGTAAAAAAGATTTTTTATTATTCACTTTTTTGTTGTACTTAAAAGGCAACTTGACTTTAGTAAGATACCTATAATGCCAGAATAGATTATCCGAATACCATGTAATGAAACATAACCGGTGAAATAAGAGTGTACAAAGATGAACTGTACACGTCTGCGTACCCCTTAGAGCGTACTGGCGTGATGTTATGTTTTGAAATGGTATAAACAATAAACAGACATGCGATTGCAGCAATCCCGAGAGATTTGCCGTTATTTATTGAAGAGTTCTGTTGTATATCTTCGCAGTTCTTGATCAGATCCACCAAATTAAAATGTGACCAATTTGGGAACATACTCATTCAAACAAAAAAAGAATGATCAAAGTTGGTCTACAATTGACGGAGATATCGGTGAACATACATAAGAAAAAAAAAGAAACAAAGACGAACACAGAACCTCCTCCTTTTTGGTAAGACGGTTATAAATATGAGTTCCACTTACAGCAAGTAAAGGTCCCGTGACATCGCCCACTGCCCAAACGGTCAATGTTTCAGTACCGGGTACTGCTTGCACGGCAGGCCAGTTCCACAATACTTCCGACTTGCTGGATTCTGAGCTACCTGCATAAGAATAATAAGAATTTTTAATGCTTGTCAGGTAGCTAAAGATATTTAATGACAATTGTTCTATGTTATGAACTTACTATTTCCACAAAGAAGAATGGATTTCTGTTCTCGTATGGGTACTCCCTCAGAGTCAACGCCAATTCTGATGACGACTTCGTCACTGGAAAAATAAATGGTAAATGGTAAGGTGGAGATATGGTCATACTACAGTCACATTGAAACGAGTTTTCTTTTTCAGGATCAGTAAAGAAAGAAAGGAGAACATCTATTTGATCTACAACACCTCATAGGTACATAAATATTCTAAAAAAGTGATAAACTTGTAGAAAATGCTTTTTTTAAGTTTTAGTCATCAGGAAACACAGGCCCTGGCAGAGATTTCCACTCTTTGAAGAACGCATGCAGCGCTGTGACGCAGTTCCATATAAGTCAGAGGGGAGAATCAGTTTTATCGGAGCCATATTAGTTCAAGAAATTTGCCAGATACTGGATCTAGAAGTAACCTATTCTTAAAGTAAGGAGCTCTAGACTGGGGTATCAAGAAATTATACTGAATTACCTGACGCCAGTCTTCCAGCTGGTAACATACCCGCAGTTCTCATCACTGACAGCTTTAACCCGTATCCTGATCTTGGTAGGACGATGACGCGCGATGGACGCATGAGCTCGCACACAGGTTGTTTCCACCAAGTCTTTGGGGCCTTCCACGTCTGCTAGTAAATGTTGGTTGCTGCAGAGGAACCTGGTAAAATGGGGTATCCTTCACCCATCCTAAACACGGTCCCATTGTGGATGTCCTTCACAGGATAACTGCACCTTCCACGATTTGAAAGAATCTCCCGACAGAGCCAGTGGCCACATTCTGGTCGGATCAAATTGAAGTCACATCGACTCGTAAAGAAGAAGAATCAAATTAAAAGTCACATAAATTACCTGACTCCAGTCTTCCCGCTGGTAACGTTCCCACAGTTGCCATCACTGACAGCCTTAGCCCGTATCCTGATCTTGGCAGGACCAGCTACCCTCGCTCTGATCTCCACACGACGCGCGATGGACGCACGAGCTTTCACACAGGCTGACTCCACCAGGTCTTTGGGACCTTCCAGGTGGGGGTCGGTTAGGATTTGGATTTGGACCTGGGCGAACAAAATTAGTTGTTAGGTTTCTGTTTGGTCTTTTGCAAGATGATGATGATTCCCAATGGAGATTTGATACTTAGCCCCAACAACATATCTGCCTATATGATATCTATTTTGAAATGATAATATATTTAATTAATACGCGTAAAGTGGAGTTGTATAACGCACTTTGGCATAAATTTATGAAAATATTTCTATTGAACAAAAGCACAGAAGCTACTGAGAACTGGGGTTGTATTTTGCATTTTTCGGATCCTGTCATAATTTTTTAAATAAAGTTCAGAATTATGCAGTATATCAGGAAAGCTTCTCCAAAGTTCAAAGGTCACATAAAGTAATTATGAACCTCTTCCCACCGCAACCTTAATGCATGGAGTCAAGTGTCCATTAAGTAATTCAAAGAGGCCTTTAATTATGCCAGGGTAGAGACATTTTAATGCGTCTGTACTCACACTAAGAGGTTCATACAAGTAGTTGAAGATCCTGTAACGAATGATTGTGGAATCTCCTCTTCGCAGGCGTTTGGGACTGTCAGCATGGATGAAGAATTCTCGGAACACCTGGATATGGAAATAATTTTATTGTTAACTTTTGCTAGCGTCTGCGATCAAAGTCAAAAATATACCACGAGAACATACTGCTGGGATAATAAAAAACTTTTTAACAAAAAATTAAACCGACTTCCAAAACAAGAAAAATAACTTTCTTTTCGGAAGGTGGTCTTTTTGTGTACCTATTTTTATTTGTTTTTGATACTGACTTTCGAAAAGAAAGTTATTTTTCGCTTCATAGTGTTTTGTTTTGGAAGTCGGTAATTTTAAAATACTTAAAAAAAATAACCATCAAAATCAGTTCATAATTGAGGAAGTAATCGCGTAACAAACATACAGTCGAATTGAGAATCTCCTCCTTTCTGAACTTGGTTAAAAAGTATCCCATATCCTAATCCAAGTCATGGTCTACGAAAAAGAAAGCGTAACAAGACAAACAAACTCACATTCACATTTATGTAATTACTAGCTTTTACCCGCGGCTTCGCTCGCAGTGAAGCCATTAAAAATATTTTTTTTGAATAAAACGTATCCTATGTTACTTCTAATACCTCCAAGAATATATGTACAAAGTTTCATGATGATCGGTTCAGTAGATTTTGCGTGAAAAACAAACTTACATTCACATTTATAATATTAGTATGAAGTATGATTTCGTTAGGAATAATTATATAAAAGTAAAAAATTAAAAGGAATGTAAAGGCATTATTGTTCATATTTTTTATTTTGTACACCTACCACAGTTGTGTCCTTTTTATCACAAAGGTTGACTGGTAGAGAATGCCTTGCTGCATTAAGTCCGCCTATGTGTAACTATTGTACATGAAGTTTAAATAAATAAGTAATATTATAGTATTGGTACGGATGGATACTATGGATATTAATTAGAGATAGATAAAATATCACATAAAACAAGGTATCGACTTATACCTTCTTGTTAAGGAAAACAAAGGAGTAAACGTGAACAATGGTTAAACCGCTATAGAAATTGTATTGTGTTTCCTTTTAATTAACAACAAAGAAATATTAATTTGGTAAGTTTTATGTAGGTAGGTAGTGAGTCTTTTGTAAGATGGTTTTTAATGAATTTTGAGGTGTTTGAATCAATTTCAATTCAATTTACAATTTCAATTTACAGGAAATATTTAGGTTTTTGTAAAATTCCAACCGCCTGCGTGTTTTCACCTGTTTCAATTCTAAAAGAAGATGGGTAAGATAACTATTAAATTCTACTGCCTTTTTTTTAATCAGACTATCCAATGTTTTTGTGATATTTGAAAAATGGTAGTGTCTCTTCCACAAACGTCACTAAAGATTTGAAGTTCTCTGTATGTCGGTTGAACTGAATTCAGTCCAAGGTTCCTGCAGACAGGGTACATAGCGGCAATGCGAAGACCGTTTATCGAAATTGTTTTTACATAGAGGTAAAAGATCTGTAGATTAGTTTATATAAAAAGCATCGGCTATTGCATCGGTTGTCGCATTAAAGTTTGGCGTCTGTCTGCAAGAGCTTTAAACGAGAGTACTAACTTGTAAAACAGCAGGAGCAGATACAGCCACTCCGTTCCGTGACACGCACACTGCACTCGCTTCGAACCGCGTGATGGAGTCGGGCGCGTGCGCTACCGCTACTCCTGTACCGTTCGCGCTGATGCTGAGCAGGCGCCATAGCCACGCCTGTAGAACAAAGAAAATGATCAAGACAGCGAAGACCAACGCCATAACATGCTTTCGGAGGTACGGACGGGTTTCGGCATCTAATGGACGGTCATCCTTTCACAAAACAACTTCGGCAAGCATTGCTTATCTTTGAAAATCAAACCGTGCGTCTGTCATTACTATCCGCTCTATGTAAAATAGTCTACCTTTCTTCGTGTGGATGATTCGTTTTTCAACCACGTCGATAGCCTTAGCGCTGGTCTCGCAAAGGTCTTGTATGGTACAGGTTTTTACGCATAAGGAGCTTGACAGGAGATGGGGCATCGTTATTGGAGTGGTTCCGCACTCACATTGTGGCTGATCCCCATCTGACTAAGTTATGCCTACACCTGGCTTCGTAACCGGTTTAGAGATTTCCAGGTGGGCCATGAGAGTTTATGGCCCGCTGGGAGTTTTTCATGAAAAGTGTGTGTTGCCAGTGATTACTTACGGGTCAAAGACGTGATTGCTCACAATGGGCCTCATCAGAAGGCTTTAAATCACCAAAAGGGCATTGGGGAGAGCTATGCTCGGAGCTTTCTTGCGTGATCGAATCAGAAATGAAGACATCCGCACGAGAACCAAAGTTACCTACATAGCTCGAAGAATTGCCAAACTGAGGTGGCAGTGCTCATTACTCGCAGAACGGTCGATGTGGCTGAAATTTCTGGAGTGGCGACCGCAAATCGGAAGACGTAGCGTTGGAATGCCTCCCTCTAGGTGAACCGATGACCTGCTCAAAGCTGCTGGGAATCTAGTGGATTCGAACCGCACAGGACCGTTCACTGTGCTGACGCTTGGGGGCGGCCTGTGTCCAGCAGTGGTTGTGTTTCGGCTGAAATGATGATGATGATGGGCGCTTTTCTCCAGGTTTAACATAGACTGTTAGAGAGGGGTATTTGAGGAGCCACAGTTTCTTGCGTGCTTCGCTAGGATTGCTGTCGCTAATTATTTTAGTCGACTTAACTTTAATCATCTCCTTGGTTGCTCCATTTTGTAAATTAGGTTTCGTTTGTCGTCTACTATTTGTGCTTTTCGGAGAAGTAGGCAACTTCTCTTCGAACCTCCGTAAGGGCCAGTCCTGCTAGCGGGTACAGTGCAGTAAGAGGAGTTGGTTATAAGCAGCCACCTTTATTCATACTGGTATTTAGCTGGAACCAGAATAACTGGAAGCCGACCTCAACTAACATTATCGGGAAAAATTGCTCCAAAGTTGGGCTACCGCACGCTACACAGATGACTCGTAGCAAAAAGATTCCTACCTCAGAGAAGTCGCTCCTAGGCACAGTGTTTTCTTCAGCTACCAGGAGAGCAGGCGGGTGCGGGATACAATTCCTACTGCTTGCTTGCATGTCTCCACCCAATAACCTCACTCCAGCTGCAGCCATCCAGGACGCAGTCAGTTCTATACTGCTCGATGGAATGTCTTGACTGTCCGAATCTGAAAAGCAAAGGATTAAAGATTTTCTCTTGATTCCTGAATAAAAATTAATGAGGGTTAGTGAGTGTCTGACGAACCCACGACCTCAAGCACGAGAAGCGAGGTCTAGCCACTGGGCTACCATGACATATACCATCATCATCATAACCAACACTATTAAACATTTTAAGGAAAGGCATTTTATAGAACTTCTACTTACTAAGAAAGCAGTTTCCAGCCAGATCATATTCTGTCAAGTTCCTATGACTATCAATCAGTCTCCTCAGACTGGTCATGAGCTGTTCCTTCGGTGACTGTGGTGGTTGAGTCCACTTGGCTGCAGAGTCCAGCACTGTGAGTCCACATAGCGCGGGTCCAGGAGTGGAGATCTGGAGGGAGACTGTCGATCCTGGCTGGGCTTGACGGGTTAGCCATGTTGCTTCCACCTGTTTTGAAAAAATATTAGTTTTGATATAAAATAAGCTGCCCGATATCCTCACTAGAGTTGAATAAATAGGTGTCGGATGGGTATCACAACATTAGGATTCCAAAAGCCCAGCGCACCCTGGAGAGCTAGCACCCTGTAACGCAGGATCTAACTGACTAATCCTTTAATGACGATGTCTACAAAGGCGCGGGTAAAAATTAAGGCACTTTAAACCAGGCCTAAATCTAGAATGGACATGATCAGGGGCCGTAGTACGAAGTGTTAAAGCCATAGCTGTTCCGTTGCGAAAAAGAGATGATAATCTGTTGTTGTACTGTAAATAGCTCCATCTTTTTTTTGCACTGAAGCAATCACGGCTCTAAAAGGTTATAATAGAAAACCAGACCAATTTCAATGAAATTTATTAACACAGAAATTACGGTACAGGGCCATACTATACAAAAGAACATCAGATTAAATCAACTACCTACCTGTTACCTACCGTAACCTTCATACCTAAGTAGACATTTTGAAACTTTTACATCAGTGTAGGTAGGGTGGGATAAGAACGTATGATGTAAAAGTTTCAAAACATTTGTTACTTACCTTGTTAACAAAACACTCATCCATATCAAAATGCTTGCTGGCACTGATCAGCTCTCCTTCGTGATAGAAGTACGCAATTAGGTGGCTGTCCGGACACATCTGATGGGACACCTTGATGGGTAGCATCACCCTCAACTGATGCCTGTCCAGCAACGCATCAGACACATCCGTACTGATGCTAACTGAAGTGTCCCTTTAATGATAAAAATAATTTATTAAATTTATTTAATATTTTGGACATCAATATATTTTTCTCTTTCTTTGTTAGTATTACATGACAAAAAAAAAACAAAAATTAATAATTTATCTTAAATTTGACAGTACCTAAATTAAATTGAAACTATCAGACAAAATACATAAACATGAAATTGTCATTTAAAACTATTAGAAAATATGAATTAGATTAAAATTATCAGAAAATAGATGTAATATATTAAAATTATAAAAAAAAATGTAAAATGCAAAAATAAAGAGAGAGAAAACGAGAGAGAAAGAGCATTATCTTTCCATTATATTATAATTAAGTATTTATCTACTTCGGTTTCGTTATATTCGAATTACAAAATTGACAGCGATTTCATTATGATACCCATAACGACATCGGGTTGCATTATGCGAATCATCATAAATTCTAAAACACAAGCAAAGACATTCTGAACATACAGCCAGGTACCTATAATATTACTTCGAAATCGAGACAATGTAAATGATGTTTTTAAAAATAGAACAAGTTTAGAACAAAAGTATCGTATACTATTTGGCTGTTGCGGCTACAAGATCTTTGCCTTATACCTAATAAAGACTAAATAAAAACAATATTTAATTCTATAGAAAATACATTAAACGAAGTTAACATTAATGTACCGCAATGCATGTCTCCAAGCCCATCTACAAGTTCAGCCTGTAATTCTGCAATTCCTGTTTATTTTAATAATTGTACAGTACAAAATCTACATATAAATAAACAATAGTCAATGTGTAGTTAAGTTTCTATTAAAAATACTTATTTGTCTATATCTGTGTTTTATTCCTTCCTTCGTAGATAAAATCTTGTATGCAACTGTACGTTATAGGTCTTTTAATAACTCGTGCCCACCTATTTCGGTACGCGCTACTTTTGTACCGAAAATTGGCACTCGTATTAAAAGACCGTCCATAACGTAACAGTTGCATAAATGGCTATTATGAAATTAGTTAGTATTTATTTTTGTAATATTTATTTTATTAATATGCATGTACATAAGAGTATGTTTTAATTATATATGCTGTATTATTATTTATTGTGAATTGTTTAATATATTTTTCTTTTATTTTCCCTCAACACACGGTGTCTACATATCATTTTTTGCAACTCTCCTCTCGCAGGTATGCTGGAAGAGAGTTTGTTAGAAATAAGCATACCTTTGTGCCTATTTTCTGTTCCTTCTTCTTGTCTATTTATTATGTGTGTGTACATTAATGGTTAAATAAATAAATAGTTACAAAGAATAAAAATAACAAAAAAAAAATATATGTTGGATGGAAGAAGAAAACGTGTTGCGCCAAATCCTAGTAACAAGGGTTATGAGCAGGAAGAAGTTTCAATAATTATGTTACTGAATAATTTAAATAAAACTAAATTTTACATACCTTTGAGCCATGAGTACATCATGAGTCCCTGTACTTTGAAGAAACTCAGGTTCCGAGAATTCGCGCAGTGGTATTCTTCTGCCCCTATGGCCTACAAATTTCTGGGGGATCCTATTGAGGGCTTCCCTTTCTTCTTTCTTTCTTTGGGACATGATGACATCTCTCTGGATGTTGTTGACGTCACACTTGCTGTTGCGAGGAGCTGAGTGGGCGTGAGGTCCCGAGTTGGAAGTGAGGCACTGGGTGGTCGCTGCCCAGCGGATTATGACGCCTCCTCGAGTTATGACCTGTAGTACAAATGGTGGATTCATTCTTCATGAAGTTTCTGTGTGGTTTTTAGGGTTCCGTACCCAAAGGGTAAAAACGGGACCTTATTACTAAGACTCCACGATCCGTCTGTCACCAGGCTGTATCTCATGAACCGTGATAGCTAGACCATTGAAATTTTCACAGATGATGTATTTCTGTTGCCGCTATAACAGCACATATTAAAAACAGAATAAAATAAACATTTAAGTGGGACTCCCATAAAACAAACGTGATTTTTTGCCGTTTTTTGCGATAATGGTACGGCACCATTTGTGCGCGAGACTGACTCGCACTTGGCCAGTTTTTTTTTTTTTTGTTTTTATCACAGGACTAGAGAAACTGGTATAAACTTATTGGATTCACATTGCATAAGGCATTCTTCGAGACACGTGAAGAGGTTGCAAAACCCAGTTGCAAAAAATAAAACCCATAGAGAGCCCACAACAGCCAGTGATAGCGTGACTATCGACAGAACAGTATGGAAGAAGGAAACTTGTTGCGCTGACCCCAAGTAACATAGGACAAGGGCAGAAAGATGATGGTGGAGAACCTACAAAAGCAGATAATCAAGCTAAGTATATAGCAATTTGGTAACTTTTGATTCTTAAGGTTGCCCTAGTCGATGGCACGAACTATTTTGTGCGCGGGGTTAAAATGCATGCTATCTCATCCGATAATACGTGCAAAAGAGATAGATACTGTGATTAGCAGTAAGAAGCTAGTTCGAGTATGAATTAGCACTTTTGCAAGTTTGTAGCGATATGAGTGATGATTTAGGACGAAAATGAGCGCGCGAAATTATATAAACAGACCTTTGGGAGCCTGGATATCATGAAAAAAATACTAAATGTATATTTTCAAAGTAAAATTATTTACATTGTTGAATTACTAATCTATCCCTGTATGGTGGCCGTCCAGACTACGTTTGTATGGAAGAATGATCGACTAGTTTAACCTTAAGCTTTCGAACCTAGCTGAATTAGGCACAAGCAAAAATTTGAGAACAATGTACCTAGTGCTAAAGAGCAAGTCAGCCAGTCATTGTCATTAATAAACGATACAATAACCTCTAATTTCCAATCAACGATACTTACCACAAAATGTACAGTATAAGGCTTAGAAGTGATGTTGGTGTTGAGATAAAGCGGCACAAAGGTCCTGGCTTGTCCAGGGTCTGGCTTCAGAGGACCCAGCGCTGCGAATACCGATGACGGACGACGGACTGGCAGGGAGAGTGGCACTGCTGATGTGGTTGTGTCGTTTGAGAGGTGGGCCTGCGAGAAAATAATGCTTTTTTTTTGAGTTACCAATAGTTTTTTTTAAGGGGATCCTTTGTTTTTTGGGTGTACTTTTACCAATTTAGCTACGCTAAGAGTGTCAATCTATTGTATCCCAAGTCCATGCAGATGTTTGAACTTCTGCAGTAGTTCCCTTCTATAAGCAAAAGTCTACGAAACCTGAATTATAGAAGGACTTCAACTAACAGTCTGACTTAAAAAATTATAAAAAAACTTAGCACAAAAGCCATGCTCTTTCAGAATTTCACGTTGATTCATCTCCCCGATTCCAGAATTAAGAATTTAACGTCGAGAAATTGTCAAACTCAAGTTTTGCTTGTCCATTAAAGTGGGGTTTGAAACGATCTTAACAACAAATACTCAATTCAAAAACCGGCTCCGAGTTCCTACCAATTCAATCTTTATCAAGACTCACCTCAAACCTATAGAAAGGCGCCGCATCATCTCCCGCCGCGAACAACAGTATAGCTACACCGCTAGCGTCGGTGGCGCCCTCTGCACACATACTCTCGTGAGACTTGGCGGTAGTCTGTACGATGACTGTCACTTGTGTGGACGGGTATCGGCACACGCGAACCATCTCGTCTGGAGCTGGTTTGTCGTCCCAGCGGGTGGCTTTTACCTAGAGAAGAATGTGAAAATTAGTAATCTAATCTATCGTTTCTCAAACATGCTTGGAAATTGGATCATTATTTTGACAAACTTCTTCGAGATAAATCGAAATTGATGTACTGGCCAAATACATGCGAGCAGCAGCCGGCAAAAGTTGTATGAAAATCCATATCTGTCGTGGTTTAGAGGCAAAAAAAAATATACATAGTGACCTCATATCGTCGTGTAATTTATAAATGGAACGATCTTTTACTCCAAAACATGGCAGCCAAAGTTTAAATTTCGAACTGGCTTGCAAATAGAAAGCTGTTTATTAAAAACAAAAATAAATAAACAGTTTAACGCGGGCAAAGTTATTGATGTTCGTTGTTCATCATGGATTTTGAAAAGTAATTGTATTTGGCAAAATGAATTTAGGTACTTAGTTCTAATTTCCGCGCATTATTTAAGAAAATGACTATACAAGCCTTGACAACAAGAAGGCATTGATGGACTTACGTATTTAATTATTTTGCCTAGAAGTTACCTTTTTGTCTTGACTTAGAGACGCCGAGGTTATATGCGATAACAACCGTAGATGTGTTAATGAAATTCGTGTTATAAACTTGTTTTTGGAGAAAAAGCAGATGTCCTAATGTGGTCATCAAAAATCTAAATGAAACCGCTAGTTTCTGGGTACTTTCGATCAGTATTGTTTGAAAAAAAAAACGTTGCCTGTGGGGCAACGTTTTTTTTTAGGAATTTGTCCTGTATCGTGGGTGCGTTTAAAAACATAGAAACTCACATACAAAAACACCCAGAGCCGGAACAACTATCTGTAAGTCATACAAATATTTGTTCCGTGCGGAAATCGAACCCGCGACACGTAGCGCAGTCAATCGCTCAACCACTGCGCCAACCGTGCGCCCAGTATCGATTGGCATTGAATGGCAAACTTCTCAAAACTTGCAGCTGTTTCGGTCTGAGGCTAGTAGTCATCCCGCCACATTCTACTTAATAACAATCAATTAGGATCCTTATTAACAAAAACATATACATTGCTGTTAAGGCAATCGTGCAAATAAGTAATTGCGATGTTTCAAGGAAAAAGTGTTTCCGTGAAAAACATCACAGTCATTTTTAATGATTTCTGTTACGGACTTCTGCGTACCGTAAACATTTTCACAAGTAATTGCTTGGGGGAGATTGAAATGTTTGTCCCAAGCTCCCTTGAGCACTTCGGGAGAAGCAATCAAGTTTAGACGGTCGATGTGTTTTGATTTTGAATGAGGAATCAATGCGTCACAAAATTAAAGTGATGCGATTGGCTGTCATATTACGAATAACATTATAGTTAGAGCATCAGGTCGTTTGTTTGTCACTTTAATTTTGCTATAATGTTCGTGACAGATGCTGGCACGGAGACTCCAAAAAGTTTATTTGTATCATGTGGAAAGGTCCGTGAATAACAAAGGCACCGCATCAAGTTTAGTTGGCGATATATACGCCCCAATGTTAACGCAGTACTGGCCGTGCGCTCGCTCGGAGAATATCAATATTGAACCTCCTTTTGAAAAGTTTTGTTTGCAAAATATTATTTGATTTACATATGCTATTTCAGTTATGAAGAAATTCCAGCCATCAATTTTTCTGTGTAAAAATATTTCAAAACATCCAAGTCGTTTTGGAGCAGTATCCAAAAGTTGCGAAAATTATCGTGTTGCTAATTATTTTTTAAAGCAAAACTATTTGTTATATGAAAAAAACATGTTTAAAAAATAATGTACATGAAATTTTTTTTTTTTTTCAAATCTTTTAACCTAGCCGTTACTAAGGAGTATGCTTTAGAAAGTAACCGTTTTACGGCAATAAAGCGGATGTAGGCCCTTAACACGACGACAGTCGCCAACTACCTAGAGAGGACAAAACGCACACTCGTTTCACAACCGCGCGACCCAACATTCAATAGATTGCTGTACTTTCCACATTATTCTATGACTTTAAAATAAAACCTTACATCAAATGTAGATAATTAAATTGTCTTTGAGATGGTGACAATTTAATAAAATACGCCCGGCGGTTTTAGTGCGATTGTCGTTTTTTTTTGTCCGTGTTAGATATAACTTTACAAAATAATTACACTAGGTATGTTATACGAATAAAACTCAAATTTTGTTTAGATGTAATTTATAAGAAAATGGTCTTATATAATTTTTTTTTTTTGTCGTGATAACGTCTTTAAAATCGTTTTAGTCGGGTGACATGTTCAGAAACTTGTTTCACACCAAAACCTCACGAGCGCGAACGCAGGTATAACGAGAGAGAGACGGACCGATCTCCCGTCTCATCTCGAGCGCTGCCAGTCATTCTGTGAAACTTGTCACGCGGAATCCTCACGAGCGGAGGCTGGCATAGCGTTCGAGTGAGTGGACCGATCTTCCGTCTCTCTCACTCTAGTGGCATATCACCAATAAGACGTTATCACGTAAACATCTCGATCGTAAACCTATTTTTTTAAATTACGACTAGCCGTTTAGACGTGATTCTTATTTGAAAATCAGCTACTCAGGGGTATCTGCACCTCAATGTGTTAATAACCCTACCTCACCGAAGTAAATACTCCCACGCTATAATTTTATTATGTGAACAAAACCTGCAATAAATTGAGTTGTGTATTGTATTAAATTCAAAACAAGCAGCGATCTGGGTTCAAATACCTTTAAATGCAATATTTTTAACAAACTAGCTTCTGCCAGCGGCTTCGCCCGCGTTTTAGTCGGGAATTATACCAAAGGAACCACCAGCCTAAACCGCAAATGATAAAAGTTTGAAATTCGGGGATATTGGTTTTAGAATGTAGGTGTTATTTAAGAAAGGATCTTTCGAAATTCATCCCCTAAAGGGGTGAAATGTGGGATGAAAGTTTGTATGGTCATTTTCATTTACTCTAAGACCGTCTGGGAGCTCAGTTAGATTTACCACAACTGGCAGACAGAGTTAATTTTGCATTTAATATTAGGTTGGGTTTTTATAAACTCCGGTTTTAATTAACACTAGCCTTTATTATTTGACCGTGTGAACCTACCTTCAACTTGTATGGTAATCCCGGAGAGATGACCGCTCGATACTTGGTGAGGAACTCCAAGGATATCGGCTTGTCCACCACTTGTGATACCACCGTCGTGTTCTGCCAGATCCTGGTGCCTTCCTCCTGGAAACAGAACAGTTTATTGTTAGCATCAACTTATTAAGGTATATTCTGGTATTCTACTATATTTGTGCGGCGCATGACTGTTGCCAGGGTAAGGCAGTATTTGAATTACTTGTATTAAAATACAAAAACGTTTTTGGTATTTAAAATTTAATTACTTATTAAAATTTAATTTGTATTTGGTTTAAGTATTTTGGTTGAGGTATTTTGTAGAGTATTTCAAATACTTATTTCTGACTTCAAAATACATTTGAAGATAGATACATTTGGCGATCTTATAAATGGGTACGTTCTGAAGAAAATAGCGCTCGATAGCTTTCGTAAGCAAAATGGCGACCGCATACATCAAATTGTCAAGTATCTTGTGATTTGTAATTTTCATTTCAAGCGGTTATTGTCACGAAACTTCTGTGTATTAATTAATTTTATTAGTACAAATATCACGATGTGAATTGTCACAATGAATGATCGACTGTATTTTGTATTATATATAAAAAATAGATAAAACACTGGATTTTGTATTTTATAAGAATTTCAAATACACGACCTACAAATATTTTGTATAAAAATGCATGCGATATAGTATTTTGCAATGGTATTTTAATTAAAGCAAAGTTATGGACAGCTCTGCGTATTTATGCTTTCCATTGCCTACTACAGTTATGTTCTAATGGTTTTTTATAGTAAATAAGCTGAAGCTGTCATAAATGTATTAGAAATGTTACGTGATCAATCCCTTACATTTTGGCATTTCGAAAATCGCCTTCGCTGATAACATTACACATAGGTCGTTCACGACGCATCGAACGACACGATTTGCTTTCACGATTTTTTACACACGACACACTGCAGACGGTCTGTCGTTCGTTCGTTTGTTTACTAGACGCGATTCTGCAACGACACTGCACTTGTATTGTTTTATAAGCGCGTGACGAACCACGCGAAAGCCGTGCGGTGCGGCGTGTCGTGTCGACAACAAGCTCATGCTTGTTTTGTACAGCCGCTAAATCGTTAACGCAAAAAAGTCGCGACGACGAAAAACCATTCGTAAATCGTGTCGCGCGGTCCATACAAATATGTGGTGGTCTGAATCGTGACCTCATTTTATCGTGTCGTGTGTCGCGTCGTGAACAAACGGCCATAGTCTAGACTCTAGAGCAGGGGTCACCAAATGGCGGACCGCGGTCCGGATTCGCCGACCTTTTTTTTGTGGACCTTAAGTATAAAGAACAGTACATTTATTTACTTGTGTTACTTGAGTACGTAATTGAATAATTGATCGTTGATTCGAAAAACGGAGCGCAGTGCGCGGGTTTGTCAGTCGTTGCTGTGGGAAAGACTTATTTCTACGCAAAAAATGATATTTTCCACATTAATATTTGAAACAGTTCTGACAAAGTTAATACACATGACGATGTAAAGGCCGCCGGGGGCAGGGGAGGGGTTTTTTTTCTTTAAATCTTACCGACGGTCATATTAATTTTAAGAAACGGACCCCATATGAAAGTAATTGGTGACCCTGTTCTAGAGCCTCTGATTTTTAGTAGTCTGTTATTACAGCAGCATCCATACCATTCGAACCGAAACACAGTGACGCTGCTGCTTGATTGCAGACTTAGGTATGGTGGCCTTCCTTGGACGAACTCTATCAATGAGCGATAACGCTCCTATAACTTCATGTAAAATACTGATAGACTATCAACAATCGACCAATCACATACGTGACATACTGGAAGCGGCCCTCAACATAGTTGTGGAAAGGCGTGGAAGGTTAATTAATTGACCTGTTTTACAAGTTTTTACCTGGAAGGAGAAGTCAGCCACCACCACATCAGGAGGATCAGCTCCGTCCAGCCCGATCCGTTTAGCTGCAGCAGCGTGTCGGTGGCAGGCGCGAGGAGCTCGCAGCTGTACGGCCGTGCGGATGCCGCCGCCGCTGCCGCCGCCAGCGCCGCGGAGGCGGATCACCAGCATGCCTTCTACGGCTTCTGACCAGGGGTATCTAAGGAAATTAGTCCATGATTAGATACTTTTTTAAATTATTAATACATACGCTACCACAAAACTACTATAACTATTATTTTTTGGGTTCCAATCCTCGATCACTGATCGAATGTTCCAATGAAGCAGGCAGCCCTCCTAATGATTAAAGTTCATCATCGCCTATGGACTTCTGTCATACCAAAGACACCGGTTGCGTGTGCGTAACGTTTCTTGCCAAAAAGTTTGATTATCTCAAACAATGAGCCCAAAACCCTTTTAGCAGCGGTGCTTGGTGTGAGAAATAGGTTCTTATAAAGTGGTACTAAACCCTGGCCTTAAATATTTAAAGAGTTTTCTATCGACGCAAAAAGAAGAAGTGTGGTACCAAATAATAATAATATACTCCGAAATAGCGCCTTATGCTGCGTTTCCACCAAAGATGTGCGAGGTAGCTGGGTGGTACGAGGATGCGTAGCGACACTGTGGAACGGTGTGAGCGTTTCCACCAGAGATGTGCAAGGCCGCTGAGCTGTGCGAGGATGTGTAGTGACGTTATAAAACGGTGCGCAGATGGGCGGTGCGAGGATGTGTAGCGACGCTATGAAACGGTGCGCAGATGGGCGGTGCGAGGATGTGTAGCGACGCTATGAAACGGTGCGCACATGGGCGGTGCGAAGATGTGTAGCGACGCTATGAAACGGTGCGCACATGGGCGGTGCGAGGATGTGTAGCGACGCTATGAAACGGTGCGCAGATGGGCGGTGCGAGGATGTGTAGTGACGTTATAAAACGGTGCGCAGGTGGGCGGTGCGAGGATGTGTAGCGACGCTATGAAACGGTGCGCAGATGGGCGGTGCGAAGATGTGTAGCTACGCTATGAAACGGTGCGCACATGGGCGGTGCGAGGATGTGTAGCGACGCTATGAAACGGTGCGCAGATGGGCGGTGCGAGGATGTGTAGTGACGTTATAAAACGGTGCGCAGATGGGCGGTGCGAGGATGTGTAGCGACGCTATGAAACGATGCGCAGATGGGCGGTGCGAGGATGTGTAGCTACGCTATGAAACGGTGCGCACATGGGCGGTGCGAGGATGTGTAGCGACGCTATGAAACGGTGCGCAGATGGGCGGTGCGAGGATGTGTAGCTACGCAATGAATCGGTGCGCACATGGGCGGTGCGAGGATGTGTAGCTACGCTATAAAACGGTGCGCACATGGGCGGTGCGAGGATGCGTAGCGACGCTATGAAGCGGTGCGTAGATGGGCGGTGCCAGGATGTGTAGCGACGCTATGAAGCGGTGCGCAGATGGGCGGTGCGAGGATGTGTAGCGACGCTATGAAGCGGTGCTCAGACGGGCGATGCGAGGATGTGTAGCTGCGCTATGAAACATTGCGTAGATGGGCGGTGCGAGAATGTGTAGCGACGCTATGAAACTGTGCGCAGATGGGCGGTGCGAGGATGTGTAGCGAGCTCGTTTCAGATGAAGTGTGGTAATAGCGGAGTGCGCGCGCCCTTCATAATATATATATTATATCTGGCAATATATACATATATGTATCGCCATATCTCCACCAGCTGTTCTTAGCCTTGGTTTGCCCTATGGTTCAAAAATCGCTAGAAGTCGTTGAATTATTTTTTGTCGCTGACTCATATATTTATGTCGCTAAATAACCTCATGTATCCGCTAGAACTAGCGACGCAATCCTCGCACATCTCTGGTGGAAACGCAGCCTCAAGCTCTCCTTTAGGAAAATTGGCACTGGTCACTTTACACAATGCTTTTTATTGTACTGAAAATCTTTAGTTCTGATAGCCTTTATTTTTTTCGTAGCTTTTACCTGACGCAAACATGCCAGACCAGTCTGTCGCTGGTACGCAGCACCCGGGGCGCATGGCGGACGCTCAGCTGGAAAGGAGGCAGCTCATAGTTGCCCACCCAGAACACTGAAGAGCCCTGCAAATATATAACAACATAAATATATAAAAAATCTATTTGTAAACAGCTTAGAGTCCTCTAAGCTGTTTCCAAATAGATTTTCTAGGTAAAATTACATTTGAAAGTGATCATGGTTGTCGAAACATGCAAAATCGATGGCATTGCGCTACCAAAAATCCTTTCGAAATTTTTTCGAAAGGATTTTTTGTCTAGTTATTATAAAACTAAAATAGAGAAAATATTAAGATAAGTTATGAAATACATGATATGTGTGTGTGCGTATGGTATGTGTATGTTATGTGTGAGTGTATGTGGTGTGTGTGTGTGTGTGTGGTATGTGGTTTGTGTGTGGTATGTGGTGTTTGTGTGGTTTGTGTGTATGGTGTACGTGTGTGTGTATGTGTAATTTCTTTTTCTTGTGTACAATAAAGTGTATTCTATTCTATTCTAAAGTCAAAGACAAAATTATTTATTTCAATTAGGCCAAAAAGCGGCACTTTTGAAAGTCAAAAATTTAATTTTACACGTAATAATAAATGATTCTACCGTCGGATATTGCCTTGTTTCCAAATTTATGATTATTAGCCCATAGCGATCCATTGATGGAGGCAGCCTTATTGTCATCAGCCACCCAACTAATAACATGGTTTTTAAATAGAATTGGTATGTATTACGAGTATTTTTGGTGAACGCTTGAAGTTAAGGAATTGGCTACCTGTGACCCATCCGTGAGCTTAGCCCTGACGGTCCACTTGCCACTCGGTGCCAGCTCGTCCAACTGGTACTGTAGATGAGCAAGCCCCAGCCGCGTGCGCACGCGCTGCCATTGTGTCACCCGGGATCCCTCCCATGCACCGCGTGGTCCTTCCAGCCATACTTCTTCGATCTGGAAGTAGGAAAATAGGTTAAAATTAAATCTCTTTTGAATGATTCTTTGGATATCTTTCTGAAACCAAGGGAGAATGTAAGGATTGTAGAGGATGGCGTTCTGTAGATTCTGCCTAAAACAATGAGAAAAGCTTTTACGGTCCTAGAAATGGGCTTTAAAAGTCCTCACATTAGTCGGGACGTATTTGATCCTGTAAGAAAACTACCATTAAAAAACCTTTTTCACAAAAAAATCGAAAGTCGGTGTCTTTCGTAAGTACCTCATAATTTTATCGTTTTGCGCTTGTTTTGCGACACCGATTTCCGAAACGAAAGTTATTTTGCACTATTTAGTGTTTTGTTTTTGTAGTTGGTTCTTTTATTGCGAAAATGTTTTTTTTCTGTCTTTTTAGTGTTTGTTCACCATCACTACAAATTGAGCAAGTTCCATAGTAATGTACCTAAAGGTTTGACAATATACCCATAATAACTCAATTTACACATTCGTGCTGTTTGTCGCTAAAGAGTTAGGTTGTTATACCAAATCTAACAAACCGATCCGAATCCAATAAAAAAAGAAAACGCGAGGAAATCGCGGATAAACATACAGTTCAAACTGAGAACCTCCTTTGAAGTCAAAAGGAGGTTCTCAGTTGGATGGAAACCTTTGCTTAGTGACAGTAGGACAGAATGGGCTAGCAAAAAAAAATTACATCCACAAGTTCTATATTGAAGAAAAGTGAATATGGTAATGGGTAACCCGGTATATTGCTTTAATTCTCCGCTCCGCTTTAATTCTCAACATGATACCTTAGTTCAATAGTGGATATTTCTGAATTACTTATTTTTTAAATTCAATTTTGAAATTGCCGCCTCAATTTTTACGAATTTGAAAATGCCTTTTCGATTCTCAAAATCAATCAATCATCCGTTACCAGAAATTCACTGGAAACAATAAAAGCCTACCCACAACAAATAACAAAACAAAAACAAACAATAAACATCTCAATAAATAGAAACCCTGACCCTTCTATAAACGGCTCTTAAACCATCACGAACGAAGTAACTAAGCATTTAAGATCAATAAAACGCAGATTAAGATGAATCATCTTTACCGTTAAAGCCTTAACCCAATGACCCTGATCCGAGAGTTTAAGACTCGTTTACATGAAGTCATATTCTTGCTTGGGAATAAGCGATTGGCAAGACACGCCAGGTGACATTCACGCGTTACAGCTTGCTAAAGCAGGGGGTAAGGAACATGACATGAAGAATAAGTTGTAATACTTTATATCTATACGTAGTATAATAGTATTAGTTTGGGTGCATCGTCCTCGCGTGTATGAATTATTAATGTAGGTATGTATGTAAATGTTGTAAAACGCTTTTTTTTAAAGAGTAAGTATGGTGCTTCTTGTCCGTTTTTTTCATAACAAGCTACTTTTCAGAATGGACGGTAGAATCAAATATTATTACTTTTAAATTTAAGTTTTTGGCGTTAAAAAGTGCCGCTTAGTGGCCTAATTGAAATAAAGAAGTATTGTTTGTTTGTTTGTTTGAAACCAAACACCAATAAATTGGTATAAGAATTGTGGGATGGTTAATATGTATGAAAACACAAGCAAAGAAATAAAGTCTACGATATTGGCATATATACTAAATTCGAAACTTGAATTTTTCGAACACTTATTCTTTTTTATTTTATTTGTACGAAAGCTTCCATTTTCAAAGCGATTGTGTTTACACTAAGTCAACGCTTCTTTTTTTCGATAATCCTCTAATAAAGGAGAGAAACACTTCTCGTGTAAATGAGCCGTAAATATAAGCTTAAGCAAATATTAACAAATCTCACAATGCCAGTGAAGATTAAAATTTCGCACTGTTAGGGAAGAAAGTGGTTTTTCAAGTGTGTCTGTAAACTTGTTCAAGATAATTTCTTGACTGGGTGGTCTCCGGCTAAATACAACTGCTTTCTTTTACAATTCTATATATTTGTTTGTAGGTAATTTCTTGCATTAATTATACGATGTTAAAAAAATCCTTCACGAAATAACACTATCAGTGAATGCTCTAGGTTTTCTGTCACGGAAAAATGCACAGATGAGATGGTGTTCAAATCAAATTTTTTACTCGGCTGCAAGGAAAGGGTATTTTTTTTTGCGCACGTCTTGTATGTATATACGTATGTATGTAATATTCTGAATTACCTCATATCTTTCAAACCGCTAGATGGATTTATATATTATAATTAAGACATCGTTAGATACGTCTTGACCAATCAAGTGTTCTTAGATAAGTAAGTATGTGAGGACCATGTTCCTATTTATCAAATGAATGAATTTACCTGTTAGTGCCTGTAATACTTTATACTTATACGTAGTATAGTAGTGTTAGTCTGAGTGCATCGTCCTCACGTATATGAATTTATGTATGCATGTAAATGTTTTAAAACACTTTTTTTAAGTATTTGTGGAGTTTTTTGTCCGTTCTTCTCCATAACAAGCTACTTTTCCGAATGGAACGTAGAATCAATTGTTATTAGTTTTAAATTTAAAATTTTGATTTTTAAAGCGCCGTTTGATGGCCTAATAATTGAAATAAATAATTTTAATTAAAAAAAACATCACGAAATTTTTCTCGAATTTTTGGTGCCATATTGTGGGGGGTGTCAATTCTTTTTTCTTCCAAACCCATTGAGTCAGGTATCAAAATGAAGAGTTTTTAGAGGCGATTACAAATACATATAACACATATATGTTTAACAGTATTTCGGAAAGAATGATAACTAAAAAAAAAACAAATAAAAAAGTTAATTTAATTAATAAACCCGACTACTGTGCAGTCGGAGGACACAATGGTATTAGCCAGTCAGCTCACTGTTATTCCATTAACTTTTTTATGCTGTATTTATTGTCTAAAACCTATTCTAATAAAACACTATAGGTATAAAAAACGTTTTTAGACAAGAAAAGCCTTTTACTCGCTTTTTATTAGCATTACTACTCATCAATCATGCCTCGAAATTCTGAAAGTATTTGGATGAGGAACACGGGTAGACACGGGTAGATCATGGCCTTAATTAGGACATTGGTTTTCCCGGTAAGCGGTAAGATTATCGCAGATGCACCTATAGCTGGAAAACCTAGTTAATTATAAATGCACATATCAAGTACAGATAGACCTCATATCTTCTGAATATAACTGAATTATTAACGATTTCTAATTGTTTGATCTCCATGGAAATATTTTGTCCCAAACTGCAGGAAGGTTGCACCTTGCATTCAAGTCCATAACAGACCCATCCATCTGAAATAAAGAATTTGAATATAAACTGAACATATATTATATTCAAGTAGGTTCTTACTAAGGTGGGTACTAAGTCAACAATGTCCGGATATATCAGTTACCTGTTAAAACGACAATAAAACCTAATTCCCGTATCTTAAAATGCATCTATTGAAGCCGTTTGCTGCACCTGTGGAAGTCGGCCCCTATTATAAAAATGTACTTCGGTTCACAAGTCGAAATATAACGCTTTGTACTGAAGGTAAACAGATTTGTTATGCAAATCTGTTTATACTGCAAGTTGGCCACCCATTGTGATTTTTAAATGTTTTTTTTTTGCTATTACCGAAGCGCTTTGTGTTTGTTTAGTTCCAAAACACGAATGGTTTTAAATAGTTACCAAAAGCAACTCTCGCTGTGTAAGATTTACCAGGTTTGAGAATGTTTACTTTACCATAACTTGTTTTTGAAATAATCCAATCTGATCAAGAAACTCAGACCAACCAGACGGCGCGTCGATACACTACACGGCATGCGCATTTTCTAAGAAAATGTCAGGTTCAAATCGGTCGAATTGCGTCCATCACTTCCATGTGAACGTATTTGCAATTTTGCTTCGTAAAAATCGATTATCGCTGTTATATTAATTGAATCGCGTCGGCGTCGAGCCATCGGGCAAATCGCTCTTCATTCATCAATTCCGCCAATGATCTTAAAACTGAAACTGATCATCAAAGATCAACAACAGGTTTCTATAGGCAACGTATCCATGTATATATACCACGGATACCTATCGGTATCCGTGCAAGCTATCCGTGTTATTGTGTCGACCGGTCTCATCTCGACAGGTAACTGTAAACCACTCGTTATTCTACCGATCACACACAACACAATGTGTGGCCGAACGTTTTGTCCATTTTTTATCGACTGATATAAGTACAGTTTTATTTAGTTTATTGGGTGAGTGATTTGCTGTTTGTCATTGTTTGGGAGTAGGTCGGAAGCTGTTCTGTAGTTTAATGGTATCTAATAAAAATCGTTAAATTCAGTCTCTCCTGTCCGCCGCTGGCACCCGCTTCAACGTTTCTAACGCTCCCACGATACAGGAACAAATTCCTAGTGTGGGCCAAAGTGTTACAAAATAGAAAAAATACTTATAGCCTATACGCGCGTAAAGCTCATTCCGCCATCGACGCCCGAGTCTGCTACGTTGCTCTTTCTCAGGAACAGAAGGATACAAACTTCTCATCAAGATTGAATAGGAAGAGGAATTGTAGACAAAAATGTACGATATAGTATATTCAATTCCGATTTCCGTATGTCACCATTACAAATAGTACCTATAGGTAATAGTGAGTAGGCGATGTATTCAAATAGAATAATCTTGAGCATTGTTTTCGGTTCAGCATGCATCGTCGATTATGTTTGTACAAGTCTAGACTCTTTAGTCACTATCAAAAACTTAGTTTCATAATGAGATGTTTATGAATCTAATAAAAAAACCTTTGACAAAAAAATACTAACGATTTTCAAATAACAAAACTGCAAAGTGAAAAATAACTTTATTTTTGGAAGTCGGTGTCTTTGGTAGGTACCAATTTTTTGCGTTATGGACACCGACTTCCACAAATAAAGTAATTCTTCACTTTGTAGTTTTGTTATTTGCAAGTCGGTAGTATTTTTGGGTTTATTTTTTTATTTTTCTGTTTTTTGTTGTACCAGCCTAATAGGCAAGTAGTTACGTAAGGTACATATAATGCCAGAATAGATTACCCGAATATCATGAAACTGAACATAACCGGTGAAATGAGTGTACCAAGTTGAACTGTACTTGTACACATCTGTGTACCCCTTTAGAGCGTACTGGCGTGATGTTATGTTATAAATGGTATAAACAATAAACAGTCATGCGATTGCAGCAATCCCGAGAGGTTTGTCGTTATTTATTGCAGAATTATGTTGAATATCTCCGAAGTTCTTCATCAGATCTTCACCAAATGGGACCAATTTCGGCACATACTTTTTCAAACAAAAACAAAAAAAGAATTTTCAAAGTCGGTCCATAATTGACGGAGATTTATCGGTGAACACATATAAAAAAAAATACATAGAGCCTCCTCCGTTTTGGTAAGTCGGTTAAAAATAAGGCAAGGAACGAACTTGTCTTCTATTGACCTAATCAATAGAAGACAAGTTCGTTCCGTCAATGTCGTTTTGATAAGCCGTAAAACCTAAACGGGGACCATTTTCATTTTAAGCACTAACTTATGTACATCGGATCTTTGTGTTGGCTGCAAAACCCTGCGCAGTAGCTCTTTTTGTGTCAATGTTGAGATAGTGCCCGAGAGCTCTTTAGCTAAATATTTTTCTGGGAATATAATAATACCAGTCTGCAACTGTTCCACTGCGGTACCATACAGAGAAGGCATGATAAATAGAAATATTCCGTCGTCATTAGGATTACTTTTGCTTTACAATGCTTATAAGTTATTGCTAATTTCAAAATAGTGAAATACAACATCTATTTGAATACTTTACTCATAAAGTGTGCAATTCTTGTTCGACGATTAGCATAGAAATCGCTTTAAACTATATCTAGATTATAATCATTTCTCAATCGATATTTTACTTATTACAAACTAGCTATTTCCCCGCAGCTTCGCTTCCGTAGAAATGAAAACGAACTGTTAGTTTTTTCGGGATGAAAGTGACGGTCGGTGATAGTACCTTTAAGCACAAGTGACAGAATATTCGTAATCGGATCAGGGGTGTAACCAATAAGCTCTTAGAGCAAGGTTTTTTCGAGTGTGCGTTAGGGAAAGATGTATACAAGTCATATTCTTTCCAAGTCTTTCTCCCAGCCGTACCATGATAGTTTGAGCACATCATGGTACGGGGACAGTTCTTTTGGGAATTAGTCTTTTACAAACATCTTACTAATACTATAAATGAGAAAGTTTGGATGTATAGATATATGTTTGTTACTCAATCATGACAAAATGGCTAAACGAATCTGGATTAAAATTTTTATCTCGGAAAAATGTTTCCATGATGTGATAAAACACTTTTCACGTGGGCGAAGTCGCTGACAGAAGCTAGTAATATTATGAATGCAAAAATTGGGTGGATGGATGTTTGTTTGTTACTCAATCACGCCAGAACGGCTGATCGAATTTGGATGAAATTTCGAACAGAGATAGATTATAGTTTTGAATATCTATAATATAAATATATAATACATGCACATAGGCAACTTTTTATCCCGGTACTATGTTCCCGTGGGATAATTTCCGACAATCACGCGGGCGAAACCGTTGTCAGAAGCTAGTACACTAGCTTGGATAAGAAATAACGTATAGTTGGTTTTAAAGGTAACAAGTGCGGAGACATGTTGCCGCCAACTTATCAAATCAAGTAATAATTGCAATAAGCACTTACATTCAAAACAATAATGAACAAAAAAGTGAAATTGCTAAAAGTATATAAATATAGTTTTAATTTTTATGGGCACAAGAGAAATCCTTTACGAACAGGGTGTGCAAACAAGTTTCGAACAAACTGTGTCAGTGGTACTGGTCTTATGGCGTTTTTATAACGAACTGGGAGGGCAGGTTTCGTATGGGGTTTTTGGAGAAAAATAATCTTTGTTGTCCCTTATTGTATGTTAATAGCTTGTAAATTTGCAGGCATCCCATCGGATGGTGCGTAAGTGCAATGGTTACAGTCGGCTTTGGATATTTGCAATACCAGAGTCATTCTGATTAATTTTATTTTGGGATCCAACACAGTGAAATTCATTCTCTAGGACTTCGTCGAGCTTCAACAAAAGTACCTATGTTAAAAATCCGACGGCTTGAGAAGCGAACTAAAAAGCTGTAAACTAGAAGAAAATCATGCTGTGCAGTCGGAGGATACATATTCTCGAGCTGGCTGACCACCTGTTCCACCAAATGCACAGCATGATTTTCTTCTTGTTTACATCTTTTTAGTTCGCTTCTCAAGCCGTCGGGTTTTTTGATTTCTAAATTAACTTTTTTTATTTACAACTTTTTAGTTATCTATAATTTGTTTTTTAATTATTTTTAAACGAAAAGTGTATATATATTTTTGTAACAATTTCTTAAAATACTTCATATTGATATCCCACTGGATGGGTTTGGAAGAAAAAAATTGGGACCCGCACAATATGGTGCCCAAAATCCGCCACGTTTGTTTTTTTTAACGTCGCTTATCTAAGAACACTTGGAACAGCCGCACTGGTCGATCATCAAGGTTAAGCAATGCTTGACGAGGTCGGTCCGTGGACGGGTGACCATTTCCAACATACCGACTTCCTCCGTGCCTCGGAAAGTCCGTTAAGCCGTTAGTCCCGACTGTCATTTGAAGATCTTTGACAGTCGTTACGGGTAGTCAGAAGCATGAGATCTGACATCAGTCTTGCCAAGGTGTATAGTGTTACCCAGTTACTGGGTTGTGGAGGTCAGATAGGCAGTCGTTCCACGTAAAACACTAGTGCTCAGCTGAATCCAGTAAGACTGGAAGCCGAACCCAATATAGTTGGGAAAAGGCTAGGCAGATTGATTTATCTAAGAACACTTGGGCGGTTAAGACGTATCTAACGATGTCTTAATTACGATGTATTAATAGATATGAAATCCGTCTAGTTGATTGAAAGATATGAGGTAATAAACAATATTACTAGACATACATACAATATATGCGCGAAAAACATAACCCTATCCTTGCAGTCGGGTAAAACTATATGATATAAATCTGTATCACGTCTTTTTTACATATAAACCAGTCTGCAAAGTGTGTCACTGGCACAACAAACTTATTATGATTTACGTGTTTGCTGAGCGCGGCACATTTTTGCCGAGTAAATGTTTATTTTCTGACGTTTTTCCGCATTTATGACATTTATTTTAAAAGAAAGATGAAAGCGGGAACTTCAGTTTTATGTTGTGAATGACTTATGTTAATGATTTGGATTGATATTGGGGAAAGAAACAGTTAATTAAACATCATTTATTTGTTTGTATTACATATGAAAGAAGAAAAGAACAAAAGAAAAAGTATTTAATGTAGATAATAACATTAGATGGATCGTAGCAGGTGGTGTTCTGTAGTTTCTGCCTACCCCCATGGGAAAAAGGCGTGAGATTATCTATGTATGTATTTAATATCATCAGAGATTTCTTCTAGGCAAGCGTCCATCACCGTCAACCACATCATCGCTTAATATCAGCACTTGTAGCTAAGTTGACAATCTACAATCGATTTGAATCAATGTGTGGGAATGACACGTATGGTCAGACCATACAAATAGAAAGCGTTAACAATTGTAGAAAGAGATTCGATAAGAAACATTTGTAACTTGCCTAGGGGGGCAGGTGAGATAGTGGTCAAGCGCGAGTCAACAGAAAAAAAAATCTCCATTCGTTTGTATGCCGCTAGAGTGAGAGAGACGGAAGATCGGTCCACTCACTCGAACGCTATGCCAGCCTCCGCTCGTGAGGATTCCGCGTGACAAGTTTCACGGAATGACTGGCAGCGCTCGAGATGAGACGGGAGATCGGTCCGTCTCTCTCTCGTTATACCTGCGATCGCGCTCGTGAGGTTTTGGTGTGACACAAGTTTCTGAACATGTCACCCGACTAAAACGATTTTAAAGACGTTATCACGTCAAAAAAGGGGAAATAATTAACCGGGCGAAAAATATACTGAATGGGCGACTATTATACTAAGTAAGCAACTATTTATCCGGTTTGAGGAATACCTTTTAGGAGGTTTTTGTGAGCTGCAGTAATAATATTGTGACATTCTATAATTGTATTTGGGGTTCTATTTTTCTATATTAGCATATTATTCTTTTAAAAATAGCTAAACAACTCCAAGCGACTTCATCGTAAATGAAGGCGACATCGCTGTGCAGCGCGGGAATTCGGGTATAATTGTGTTTTCAACGAATTGGTACAAGAGCAAGCGGAGCGAGTTCGGGAGCTTAGGGCACCCCGACACGGACAGGTTAGGTTCGAACGAGATGACGGGAGCTGAAGTGAGCGAGCAAAGCGAGCGAACTCAGCTCCCGTCATCTCGTTCGTGTTAGGTTACTTTAGACCCTGCGGACGGAAATATATATATATATAGTATAATATATATATATAGTATATATATATAATATATATATATACATAGTCGACGGAGCCCCGCGCAGCGGGGCTCCGTCGACTATGTTGCCAAAGTACTAATCAAGTCGCTGTTTTAAACATTTGTATTCGCCCACTGTTTGTCGCCCACTTAGTATTTCAGTAAGCCATATTCAGTATTTTGTACACCTTTAATTTGAATTTATTTTCGCTCGTTTAAATACTAGCCAAAAAAAAGTAACCAATCCTCAATTGCCCAGGACTGAAACAGCTGGAAGTCTTGGCGGGAGGCCGTTACCTAGCTACCGTGCTAGAAATACGAAGAGTTTCCCCGAACTCTGATACCTAGTTTTTCAAATGGAATTGACCTGATTAACCGAAAGGTGTAAATAGGAACAGCTTTCTTTATTTCTACCAACTTCAAAAAAAAAAAAACAATCAATTCGATGCGTATGTATGTAATATTGTTGGAATTGAACAATATTCACATATGTTGTTCTATGTGGGCTTCTAGACATTAGTGCCAAATTTCACAAAAGTGTATGTATGTTTGTCCACGCCTATCTCCAAAACTAGAAATCACATCGGTTCAGCAGTTTTCAAGATATGGAACATACAACTTGGTTTATTTATTTGTTAAAAAGTTTTATTGAAAAAAAAACTAGTTTCCATATCGCCATCAAAACAATATTAAATTTATCTGAAATTGGCGGATTAATAATGTTTGTATCTGTCCGAGTTTCTTGTAAATCCTCATGTTTATACTCAGCGCAGGATCTAGGTAGCATGAGTAAACTACTTCGGTTAATGTATTCGCTACCTGTTCTGTGTAAGACACTACAAGATTCAAGTATTCTAGGGATGGCGATACTTTAAAAGAGAAAAGTACCGATAAAAATAACATTTTTTAAATTATGCTAGGCATGATGATGGAGACTACCGTAACACCGAGGGGTTTGTTGATGCGACTCCGAAAATTGGAATATTGCATAAGTTCGCCAGCAGCACCCATACCCAATTCTGAATGCAGGAATGAGGTTCGGGACAGAGAAAAGTATGGAGATACTGGTAGAAGTTACTGAAACGACATCCAGTGTCGACAATTTTCTACCGCGTGAGAATACTCTTTATAGTACCTACGCAAGATAGTTAAAAAGATTTGAGGAGGAGAGGAAGGAAATCATCTTGGAGAAAACGAAGGGAGGCCACACAGAGCGATATGGTTGAAGATCGTTGATGAGACCAAGACCCACAAAAATGTATTTATTAGTTTATCCTCGCACTGGAACGCCTTGCAGCAATTACACCAATGGAGCACAATCTTATAAACTCACTGTAAGTCTAGGTTTCCTCACGATGTTTTCCTTCACCGTTGTCAGCAATGTCCACAATAAACTTGGAAAGTACATATGAATTTGAAAAAGTCACATTGGTACTTGCCCGGATTCGAACCCACGACCTCAAGCACGAGAGGTCTTAGCCACTGGGCCATCACAACGATAACCCTTTTGTAGCCCGAAAGGAAAGAATTAGGTAGTAAGTCAGAATACTTAAAAGTAAGTACACCAAAATTGTTGACACCAGCTCTTAAACAATTTTGCTACGGTTTTGCCTTTGCCAACCCCATCGTGTTACAGCCAGCCCTGAGTCCCTGACCTTGAAGATAACTTCTATACTGTAACACAGATGTAGTACATAGCATGGCAAACGTTTTATATCTATTTATAAGTTATCAACAGCTATAAGTGGTGGGACGGCTTAGAAAGAAGGACTGGGTATTTTACATGGGCAAAAATAACTATAGTGAAATAAATGGGATGAGTAAGTTGATTCAAAATAGAATTATAAAGTCAAGAAAAGATTATATTGATGTTTAAGTTTTCTTAAGAAATAGTTTTTGAAAATAATGAGGAAGAAGGCAGACATACTGACTGTGTATGAATCTTCATGACAACACAACCAATTTCCAAATTAAGAATTTAACATGAAGTATTTTTTAAACTTAATTAAGCCAGAAAACTTGTAAATCATTGGCTTTAAACTACGGCTCCAGATACTTAAACAAGAAATATAGATTTTATTTCAGAATTAATTCCAAATAGTATTTGCTGAACTTTGCTTTAGCCTGAAAACCTGTTAATCTTTGGCATTCAAGTAAGATTTGACACGTTCTTAACTCCAAATAGATACACAATTCAGCAACCGGCCTATTTTACCGTCACGATTTCCAGATTTGAATTTATTTACTTAATAACAATTGCTTGCTTTGCAGCAAAGCTTACAAGCCAACAACATAACCACTTATAAATTAAAGAATTTTACACATTTAACATAGATTTATCCTTGTCCATAAATACTTTGACGCCAGTATCCTGAGCAATTAGAGCGCTCAGCATATTGAGCGCCTGGGTTGTAGGAATATAACGAGCTGTCAGGGCACGCGAGGGCGGAGTCGCAAACAGGCACCGCGGGGCACAGGCGCTCGACACCCGTATTCCGTCTGGAGCGAACAGTGAACAGCGAGCTAGCGTGCACGCGTCGTCGATCCTATTGTTCATCACAAAGAAGTAATGCATCAACAGCGCACACTTACGTCGCAGTTCCACCATTCCCGCGACAAACAGACACGAATACAAATGGAATTAGACCGCATCAAAAACCTAAATTCAAAACATATGGCACTCCAAAAATTTAACATAGGAAGTAAAAACACGAGGATGTGACATAGCTGTGATTCTCTAAAAGTGAACCGTATAAAATTATTCAACAATACAATATGTTATGGTATAATAGAGATGTAAGGCCAGCCAGACCTTGTCAAAGGCCGACCCTGAACGAGATCATGCTAATAAAACACGGATTCGGCGTTTAGGCACTTACAATGTCCGACTTGCATTTTGATTTTACATAGGTGGTGAGAAGAATTTATATTGTATGGTGGTGAAAATGAGAAAAAGATTGTGAAAAAGGCCGCTTTATGATTTTGCTATTCTAGCATAAAAGATTTTGGGGCACATCTATGTAAATACCTAGATCTCCTATTTAATTTGTGATGCCAATAATACCCTAAAAATAAAGAGCACTGTGAAAAAATCGCCATTTAACTACTAAGTTCTTTACGTGTCTGTATTTGTTATTGCCCGGCAAAATTATACATATTTTTCTGAAATGTAAGTATTTTTAAACTTGAATGGCATTATCACAGAACAATATAATTGCGCCGCCACGCTATCAAAATTTAAATAATCTTTGGGCATTATCAACGTCGTTTTCTGTCTATACAAATGGGTTGTATTTGTCACCCAATCTTCCTTTAACTTGATAACTAAAGTTAGTAAACTTATCGTTCCATGTGACGGCGCCAGGTTCTGCCTCAACGCAAGGACCCGCAAACGCAGCATAGACAGGACAGTAGCGTGCGCGCTCCGTGGATAACACGACCGCGCGACCGCTGGAGAAACGGAGAGGCAATCGATGCTCCCACACGCACTGGGCTTCTACATTTGACAGACATAGCTTCTCCAATCGTACGCTATTCATCTCGATTACCAGCAACTCTACTGCTACCCAGCGAAGATTGTCACTCCACCTAGCTTGAGGGCATCCTACCTTACATTCGCCACCTTAATAGTTTGGCCTGAAGGAAACTCACCATTCCATGCGACGGAGCCAGGTCTTGCCTCAATGCAAGGACTCGCAGACGCAGCAATTCCCCGGGGCGGTAGCGAGCGCGTTCCGTAGACAGCACGACCACGCGACCGCTGGAGATACGGAGAGATAACCGACGCTCCCATACACACTGGGCTTCAGGGTACCTGGGTGGAAGAATTTGAGTTAAATTACGACTCCATTATAGTTTTTAGCTTGAGTTTTTATTTTATATTATTGTAGACTGTCCATCACTTTTATAGTGACCGTTCCGTTCGTTGGTGTTCATCAAAAGCGTAGATATTTATTTAGAAACCGTATGGTGATCAAAATAATTAAAGTATTAACAAAGTCATATCCAAAGGTGAACAGCTCTAGCTAATGTTTATGAGAAATTAACATCCCTAATATTCTTCTTCTTTTCGAGTCGATGGGAAACTCTTCATAAATTTTGCGCCCAGTGGGTGACCACCCCGATTGCGGCGTCAGTGGCGAGCATAAGCTCTTCCAAAGTGCACGTGTATGGCACTTGGGACACTCCAGCAAGTGTGCCATATTCTGCGCAGGGCACACCACTTACACTGGGTATCAGACGGGTCTATAAAACCCCATTCTGCAAAATTGTGTTTGCAGCGGCCTACTTGGGTGCACAAACGATGGAGGTTTCCATATAGGCCACTGCAGTTCACGTCTAGGTGGCAGGTGTTCTTGGGGCTTCAAAAAATCGGGTGGTGGTAGGTAAGCTTCTCCCCACAACTTGCTTCCCAATCCAATCCAAAATATTTATGGTCCAGTAATGTTTCAGTTTCCGAAAGAATTAATTGAGAAATTGTCCTGTGCTTGTAAACCGCTGTGATTATCTCTAGACATTTCATTTAACCATTCAAACGCGCAATAGACGAAATTATCCTTTATAATAAAATTTTAGTTTCAGAAACTGAGCATTAGATTGTTAAGTTAGGGGCTAAATAAATCGGTTGATTGTATTATTGTGTTACCTGATGTTGACGATCAAATCAGCTTTTGTATTTGGTAGCGAAGGGACATTGATGTCCAAGCACCCTCCATCACCTGCGAACAAGTTTCATTTTTGTTTTAGAGCGTAATATTAGCACTAATTAATATAAAATTATTGTGTTCTGTCGTGAAAATGCAATCAATTATCATATGGTTCTTACAAAAGTTTTGTTAAAGAATTTTTAGAATGGCGCCAAAAAACCAAAATAAAGAACATAATATTCAAAATTAGTTAACCATAGAAAAATATAGAGTAACACCGTAAAT
Source organism: Orthosia gracilis (assembly GCA_947562075.1). Classification (NCBI taxonomy): domain Eukaryota; kingdom Metazoa; phylum Arthropoda; class Insecta; order Lepidoptera; family Noctuidae; genus Orthosia; species Orthosia gracilis. The sequence goes on from OX387273.1 coordinate 24,158,030, forward strand.
TAAAAAGAGTTGTGCAATGTTTTTTTTACGCTTGCGGTAATACGGAATTATGGGGTTTTGTTATTGTGTGTTGAAAATGAAGAACGAAATTGTTTCGATAATCAATTCATGACCAATAGCGATCTTTAGGTTAAAGTTTTGAATTAGATTTGTTGCAGTATGAGATTTGATTTCAATTTGAAACGTTCAGCTTTCTGTTGTAGTGTCATCTTTGTTGCTCATACTTGTGTTTCTTTCTAATAGCACTAGATTTACTTTGTTACCCCCTCGTCCATGTGTCACAGCTGAAAACCAGCAAAGAGTATCTAATGCCCAGCAAATGCTGAGTTGGTAAACATTTCGGTACGCTCAGCGGCAGTTTCTTTTCTTCTTCTCTTAAACTATGGATTTGTTACTGTTGTGATATGCCTGTGGCCATTAAATATTCTCTATTTTAGTTAATGCTCTCTTACCAGAAAGCAGTGAACTAGCTGTGACGGTGTGCCTATCCTCAGTCAGCAAGGTTAGCGTCAATAGAGCTGTTCCATCAGTGTAGAACCTGGAGACGCACGCCCTGTTAATACTGCCAGCGGTCAGCACTCCTGGAGCCAGGAATAGATGGTTCTTGTCTGTGCAAGGGTTTCTGGAAGAAAAATAGATGATGGTTAGCGAATTAGTATTTTTTTGTAAATACGATCTATGTGAATACCTTACTCAAGAACAATTCGAAAAACTTGAGCGGCTTCAAAATGTTTGTATAAGGTTCATATTCGGTTTGCGAAAATATGATCGTGTTTCCGAATTCCGTGTGAAGCTCAAGTGGTTGCCCATTCGCCTTCGCCGGAATACTCATATTCTTTCGCTTTTATACAATGTGCACTTCACTCCTTCCATCAATATTTATCTTAAGAAACGTTTTCATTTTTTCTCTGCGATTCCCACACAAAAATTTCTTAGGTCATCAGATAACTTACGACTTCAAATGCCTATGCAGTCCACGAGTTTTCTGGATAAATCCTTTACTGTCCAGGCTACTCGTCTGTGGAATGCGTTGCCAGACCCAATCAAACGCGCCCATTCGTTGCCTGTGTTCAAAAGACTCGTGAGGGAGCATTACCTGTCGCTGTGATTATAAATTGATTGTCACCATTTTATTTACTGCCTTTATATTTTAATATGTATGTATTTATGTATATATTAAATAGCATATCTATGTATCTGCATATCTTTAATAATATATAAATTGTTTTAACTCTGGTATCGTCACACCAATAACAGCCCCCCTTCGTGTCCAGCAATTAATGTCCATACCTGGTTGCCTGTAAGAGATCGCGGAATGCGATAAGGCAGCCCATTGTATGTGTTTTTAGTTTTAAGTTTCCTTTATAAATGTAACTTATGGTGTACATGTAAATGTAACTTGTGTGTGTGTAGTATATAATAAATAAATAATAAATATGTGCTAGTGAGGGTCGGAATACTCCTGTGTACGGAATAAGAACCCAGAAAGCTAAAGTCGTGACAATTTAGGGAAGCCGAATTTGACAGCTATGAGAATAATTAATAATAATTAAACTTGATGCTTACTACTGTAGAGGCTTTCCACATAGGACGAGCAACCTGTTCGGCCGCTGACACCTAAAGCTGGCGACTTATATTTATTTTAAGTTTGGAAGGAAATCGAATACAGAATATTTAGAAATAAATCGAACGCGTGTAGTTTTTTGTTTAGCCGACAGTTCTGTGAGAGCCGACCCACGGGCGGCACGTTTGAATAAATATACGTCGTAGAAGTCGAATAGTATTTTTTTCAGCCCCTGGCTGCGTCCCCCTTTTACAAATGCTGGAGGCGCCGGGTAGTGAAAATCCCGGTAAATAAGTAAAAATCTAAGAAAAAATACGAAAAAACATATTTTCGCGTGTGCACGGCGAGAACAGTGCGCGAAGCCCTATCAACGAGTGTACGTCGCGTCGTTACGAGGAACGAAAGTCCTGTCGGCGAGAACCCCAGCCGACGAGCAAACGCAGAGAAAATAAAGATAAGTGGTCTATTTTAATAAAAAATGGCACAGCCAGTTTTTACGGGGACCGGAACAAAGTCCAGTTTCGAGGCTTTCCTCTTGCAGTTCAAGGTTGTCGCCGCTATAAATAAATGGCAAGAACAGGACTTAGGGCTCATTTTGGGAGCGTACCTGGACGACCCGGCACTCGCTTATTTTAAATTCATCTATAAAGACGGTCTTTCATTCAAAGAAATTTGCGATGGCCTCAAAAAGGAAATAGTATCGGATAGGGGGTCAGTTTTCACGTCTCGCTTGGTAAAGGAAACGGTAAGGTATTTCGGAGCCAAGTCACGCTTCACCACTGCGTTCCACCCAGCAACAAATGGGTTAGTTGAACGATTTAATCGAACAATGTGTCAGATGTTGTCCATGTACGTCTCCACCGATCAGCGAAATTGGTGTTGTTATGTCCCACTGGTATGTTTCGCTTATAATTCAAGCAAACAGACCAGCACTAGAATTTCACCCCATATGTTGCTGTACGCTAGGGAACCATTATTGCAGACAGGCATGATAGTAAATAGCGGCAATAGTAACATGATTGATTATGTGGGACGTCATGAACTAGGAAATAATCTGACACGATGTGCCATAGCCAATATAAAAAAGGCACAGGTTAAACAGAAAATGCGATATGATAGAAAAGCTAAGTTCAGAAGGTTTACGCCGAATCAGTTGGTGATGCTCTACACGCCCAGACGGACCATAAATAGGAGTTTGAAACTATGTAGGTTATATAAAGGCCCCTACCAAATAGTTAGGCGATTATCTGATGTTAATTATGTAATTAGAAAGTTAAATAATAGGAGATTTAGGGATATTGTACATATAAATAGGCTAAAACCGTTTAATGTTAGAGTAGGCTAGTTAAAGGTAATGTAGATACTGGTAGGCAAGGTTATGTAACGTCAATGTCTAAGTACGTTAAAAAAAATATATATATGATAGACAGTTTTCAGATTTGACATGTCATAGTTAGTAGGGATGGGCAAGCAGAAAATATATTTATCGATGATTTTTGCTGCAATTAGTATCGATGTGATTAAAATAAATTATTTTCCAATTCCATGAGCTGATGTAAGCTGCCGGGGGAAGAAAAGGCTGGCAATGCTGACTACGCATCGAAGCAATATTTGTTTTTTTTAATTCAGCTAGGCTGAGCTTAATCCAGTGCATTGATGATATAAGCATTTCAAGAGTGGGAGAGGTATTGGTCATAACTGAAACCGACTTTGCATACGGGGCATAGCCTTCGCAAAGGATGTTGATTTGGCATCATTGGTCCAGTTGATGACTGTTTATGGCATTGGTCCAGTTAATAACTTATTGATAATATTAAATACGTTAAGTGTGGTAAGCTCTGGATAAAGTTGAGAATAGCTGCGCTTCACATGATTCTGCGCATCTATTCGTAGGGGCGTAGCTCATGTAGAGGCTTTCCACATAGGACGAGCAACCTGTTCGGCCGCTGACACCTAAAGCTGACGACTTATATTTATTTTAAGTTTGGAAGGAAATCGAATACAGAATATTTAGAAATAAATCGAACGCGTGTAGTTTTTTGTTTAGCCGACAGTTCTGTGAGAGCCGACCCACGGGCGGCACGTTTGAATAAATATACGTCGTAGAAGTCGAATAGTATTTTTTTCAGCCCCTGGCTGCGTCCCCCTTTTACACTACTGTATGGATAACATAGTAATTAATTAGGATTATGAACTTGATTTTGTGAATTCTTATGTATAATGCGCGCACATTAACGCAGCATTTAAAATGAGAAACGTCTCGGACTTCTTTGATTGTCAAGATTTTAGGCATAAAAAGTATTCATTTGTTTCAATTCCACAGTAGACAAGCATAATGCTGGAAAACCATAATGCTTAAACGGAAATTGAAACGCATCAGAAATTTAACATATTCTATTCTACTCCAGAGTTGTCAACAAATGATGCATTTAAGGCAATGCTATTTATGCTTACAACAAGATCCCCATAATTTAACCTTTTATAAAATTGTTACCCAAAGCAAAGAATAAATAATAGCCCAAAGCTTCATTATTTCCAATAATAGATATTGTGCAGTCAGGATTACTAGATCCGTTTCAAAATAGTATCTATGAAGAATAAAACGAACAACACAATGGCTATAAAACCAGCCATTATCTTTGAGCACAAGTGTTTTTTTCCATCAACTTCCGACAAAAAGCCATACGTTCTAAAATTCTCATCAGATACACCTCATCGATGTTCAGTATACCATTTACGTTATTGTAAGAGATGACCCGACTATACACTTGGCCGACTAGTCGGCGCTCGTATGGCTGACTAGTCGGTGAATAGTCATTTTGTTTTGTTTATAATAGTTTGCTATTACGCAATATTCTTATAAAACTGATTTGACTTTAAAAAAGTAGTAGCCCCTTTTTAGGGTTCCGGAGTCAACAAGGAACCCTTATAGTATCGCCATGTCCGTCCGTCCGCAGCTTACCTCAGAGACTCTTATACTAATCACGCTGGCAAAGTGGTTAAATTAAACCATGAAAAAAAAAAGTATTGACTCCTGTACACAAGTGGGGATGTTTTTTTCTCGTCTATACCATGGTGTAGGGTATCGTTAGACCATTCGAAAATATGACGGGCTTGTGAAAATCATTTTTCCATTCAGGGGAAGCTTTAAATGGCAAATTTTTGTTAGATCAATTGTCCTCCCCCCTGCCAGCTAAATTGTTGCTTTAGGATATGAGAAAACAATCAGAGTAGTAGTATATACAGCGAAATTAAAAGGGAAACTATCGGAGATAAGTAGGCTTTACAAATTTACGAGCAATATTCGACAATCTTATAAAATGTACTTAGGAAAATAAAAAAAAATGTACATTGATATATGGGGACAACAGTATTACAACGGCAAAGTTAATTTTGTCCCTTCGTTAGAGCAATTTTCGGTGCTTTCATTGTCTTGGAACGTTACTAATGTTACTTATTTATTTTGGCGAATGTAGTTTTTTATACGGAATCCTCTGTTCGCGAGTCAGAGTCGCACTTGGCCGGTTTTTATTTTAATTTCGTTTAAAGTCGGCTTGCCCAACTAGTCGGCGATTCCTCAGTCCATCTCTACTTGTTATCCTACCTATCACATTTGATGTCTCGCTCACGGTTCACAACATGAAGGGTACAATTATTCCATAGACAAAAAAAATGATGAGATCAATTGAATGCTCGTTTCCTCGTAATGGCGGACATAAGAATCAAGGCCCGATCGACCTTGGAGATCAACTATAAAAATATGACCAGAGATGATTTAATGGTGGTCTGTTATTGTATTTAAATGATTTTCATTTTCCTTTGTCATTTGCATGGTGATTTTGTTGTGAAAGCAAAATGGAGCTGTGACTGTAATTTGCATAATTACTGTTGTTAAGGAGAGAATATTGACCGACTCTGTCCACTTGGATAGAGTATCTTCATTTCGGCGATTTATATCTCTTATATGTTTATATTTCTTATAATGCTGCTTATGAAAGTCTCGGCAAACGGCATTGCACTATGTTGCAAGTCGAGCCGAGGCTGCGCTAGAGGGACAAGAGATATGTGTCGGGGCTTTCCTCGACATAGAGGGAGCCTTCGACAAGACTACATTTGAGTCCATACGCATTGCTGCTAAGGAACATGGCATCAATGATACCACGTGCAACTGGATTGACTCTATGCTGAGAAGCAGAATAGTCAGATCGGAACTGATGGGAGACAGACTTAGCGCTAAAACAACAAGAGGTTGTCCGCAAGGCGGAGTGCTGTCACCATTATTGTGGTGCTTGGTAGTAGACTCGCTACTTACCAAACTCAATACCGGACCATTCTATACTCGGCTATGCAGATGACATAGCTATAATGGTTAATGGTAAATTCCCGAACATAGTCTCTGAATTATTACAACAGGCATTGAGGATGACAGAGGAATGGTGTACAAAGAACCACCTCTCTATCAACCCAAGCAAAGCAGTCATTATTCCATTCACGAGGAAGCGACAACTAGGAAACCTAGGAGAGCGCTCCCTCAATGGAATAAAGCTGCCCTGGTCCACCGAAGTTAAATATCTTGGTGTAACGATTGACAAAGAACTCAGGTGGAAAACTCATGTGGAAAATATTACGACAAAGGCCTTACGAGTGTTCGGCATGTGTCGTTCCACCTACGGTAAAACTTGGGGGCTAAAGCCCAAAGTGATACTATGGCTGTACCGGACAGTGATAATACCTATTATCACATACGGCAGTATAATGTGGTGGCCAAGAACAAAGCTTGCCTCTTGCAAAGTGCCACTCACCAGGTTACAAAGAACAGGGTGTCTCGGCATCACGGGTGCTTTCAGGACAACACCTACGGCAGCGATTGAGAGATACCTTAATATCCCTCCGCTGCATATGATGGTTGAATTCGAGGCAAGGAAGACATTACATCGTCTTGCTGTTGCTGGACTATGGGATGCCTCTAAGCCAAAGACTAACCATACAAAGTTCGATGTAAATGAAGGCCTGGATCGGGTAACAAGCATGATATCCGATAAAATGCAAACTATGTTTGTGTTTGAAAGGTCTTTCAAGGTCCAAATCCCTACAATAGAGAACTGGACGAAGGGACTAGATCCACCAGAACAAGATAGTCTGGTGTGGTACACTGATCGATCCAAAATGGAATCAGGTACAGGAGCGGGAATATTCGCAAAAGGTTACAAATGTAGCAAAAGCTTAGGTAAGATGGCAATTGTATTCCAAGCAGAAACATATGCCATAATAACCTGTGCTCAAGAGAATATAGATAGAGGCACCAGAGGTAAATCCATATATATTCTTAGTGACAGTCAGGCTGCACTCTCAAAGCCATGGCATCCTACAAAGTGGACTCCGGACTTGTTCTGGATGCTATCCGGACCCTAAACAGGCTTGGGAAGCATAACAGGGTAAGACTGATATGGGTCCCTGGGCACAAAGGAATCCATGGTAACGAAGTGGCAGATGAACTGGCAAGAGAGGGCTCAGCAAATGATTTTGTAGGCCCAGAACCATGTGTAGGCATTTCGACGTGTCTCGTAAAAGCCGCATTTAGGGAGTTTGCAGATCACAGACAACGAACATATTGGCTATCTAGTACCGGTCTACAACACTCAAAGAAATTTCTAGGCTCTACTTTCAAAGCCCGGAAATGCATTTGGAATATGAGCAAGGGGCAAATCCACTACCTGCTTGGGGCCTTTACTGGGCACTTTGGAACAAACGACATGCTCATGAAGATGGGTCTGGCCGCGACACCCATGTGCAGGTTGTGTGGGGAACATACGGAACGCATGGAGCACCTTCTGTGCACATGCGATGCACTGGCTGGTAAGCGAATGAGTCTCTTAGGGGTTGGATATCCAAAACCGGAAGAATATAGGCTCATATCACCTAGTCTCGTTGTAAAACTCATGAAAAGAGTTTTCAACGAGATTGGGGAGGAGTAAAGTATCTAGGGGACCACAATAGATCCCAATGGGTCGAAGTGTCCGAGTTATTTCTCGGCCCCTCCACAAGATAAGATAAGATATGAAAGTCTCGATTTAGGGGAAATCTCAATAAGCGTAAAAAAGTTACAGATAAGCCTGGCCACTTAAGACGGTCAAGACTTGAGACAACAGTGGATGATGACGAGGTTTTCGGGATACTCTGGAATAACACCTTACCAATAAAGGTAAGGGATCCAGCCGATCTAAAATCCGATTGGTTATAACCATCTTCTATTTATTTATTTTTTTACAAGTTTGAAATTAATCGCAAAGAATTATATATATATATATATATATATATATATATATGTATTTGTCTTTATAAACGTAGATAAGCCTTTTATTATGTAACTAGTTTCATGTTAAGTTTGTTGGAAGAAAATTCCATTTGGAGTTAAGCTCGCCTTTGTACATGACTTTTGTTATCAATTCGTTTAAATGTAATGTATTCGTATACCGATATAGCCCGAAGAATTGCCGAACTTAAGTGGCAGTGGGTAGGGCACATTGATCGCAGAATGGATAGCCAGTTCTAGAGTGGCAACCGCTGCCGGAAAACGCAGCGTTGGAAGGCGGGAGGTCTCGTCTAGGTGGAGCGACGACCTGGTCAAGGCTGCAGGAGTCCAGCGGATGCGAAACACACAGGAACGATCAGTGTGGTGAGACTTGGGGAAGGCCTATGACCAGCAGTGGATGTCTTTCGGCTGAAATGATGATGATGAATGGTGAATGATGAACCACCTACTACGTCATTAAAAGATCGGAGAGAATCGAAACTGCTCTCGGGAGCGATCGGGATTGCTTTAGCCAGGAAGAAGATCATATTGCTGATGATCGTAAGACAAAGAGTAGTGAATACAGAAGATTATGCTGCGCGTCTTGAAACATGAGTTTCCGTACGATTAACGGAAGTTATACGACATTAAATTTTGCTCTACTTAAAACAAGAAAATTGGCGTGTTTACAAGCGGATGTTGCTAGAAAACTTAGTAGATCTTGCTTAATACACCGGATCAGCTATAAACTTAACAGGTCCTAATGAGATAATCAACTCGATTAACAGCTACATTGTTTATTACCTGCTGTTAGTAATCACAAGTTTTATTGCTACATTAGTGTGGTTAGGTACATCCGTATAGATTTCGGCTTCTTCACTAAGAAACAAAAATTTTATACAATTTCAGATGTATTTTTAATCTCAAATCTAAAATTAACCTCCCAATATTCCCGATTCATCTCTCTGTGACTGGACTTACAAATAGGTGTTCTCGATAGTTACAATCTCGGGATCTTAAATAGGAAATGCGGGCAGAGAGCTCCGACTGAATTTATTTAGTAAAAAGTCAAAATTCGAGGTTTGGCTCTCGCTTATTTACTCCTCCAGAATTGGACAAATTTAAAAGTTATTCCATAAATTGATTGAAAAAGTTGTGCTTACATGTTTTTCTTTTTGCCTTCATAGTTGTCAAAGTACACTAGGCCTCTGTTGACCGGAGTGCCCCAATATCTGCGGGTGATCCTGGCCAGCTACTTGGAGGACCGAGAGGTCCTCCTCGTGGACAAGACGGCCAGGATCAGGCGCTACGGCGCGGAGTCCGGTGTTCCGCAGGGGTCGGTTCTAGGCCCTCCCCTGTGGAACATCGGCTTTGACTGGCTCCTGCGAGGAGCCCTCCTCCAGGGCACGAGTGTCATCTGTTACGCAGATGACACTCTCCTCACTGCCCGGGGGAGAAGCTTTGGGGAGGCGGCCTGTTTGGCCTCGGCGGGCGGATCCTTGGTCGCAGAGAGGATCCGCCGCCTGGGATTGAGGGTGGCGCTGACCAAGACCGAGGCCGTGTTCTTCCACGGGCCTCGGCAGCGCTGCCCTCCAGATGCCCACATCGTCGTGGAGGGCGTCCGAATAGCGGTGAAGGCCCAGATGAAATATCTGGGCCTAGTGCTGGACAGCAGGTGGCGCTTCGGCCCGCACTTTAGCGGGCTGTCGACGCGCCTGCTGAAAGCCGCGGACGCCCTCTCATGGCTCCTCCCCAACCTCGGGGGGCCGAGCGGACGGTGCCGGCGACTGTATGCCGGCATCCTGCGCAGCATGGCCCTGTATGGGGCACCCATCTGGGCGGACTCCCTCCAGAGGAGGGAGAATGCAACCGCCATCCGCAGGCCACAAAGGGCCATTGCACAGCGGGTGGCGAGGGCCTACCGCTCAGTGGGCTTCTCGGCGGCGTGCGCTCTGGCGGGCACCCCTCCCTGGGAGTTGGAGGCATGGGTGCTCGCCAGAGTGTACGAGTGGACGGCGCGGCGTAGGGCGCAGGGAGAGCGCCCCGCCGCAGAAGAGCGGGAGGCCGTGCGGCGGGAGGCGAGGGACGCCATCGTCCTGCATTGGGCGGAGGACCTCGCCACCGCCGCCTTTGGACGCCGGACGCTGGACGTGCTCGGGCCAGTCTTGCAGGGCTGGCTCGAGCGGCCACATGGTTTCCTCTCGTTCCGTTTGGTGCAGGTGTTGTCCGGACATGGTTGTTTCGGAACGCACCTGCACCGGATCCGGAGGGAGGAAACCCCGGCGTGCCACCACTGCGGCGCGGCAGAGGACACGGCGCAGCACACCCTCGAGGTGTGCCCAGCTTGGGCTGAGCTGCGCCGTGCCCTGATCGATGTGATCGGACAGGACCTCTCGCTTCCCAGCGTGGTCTACTCCATGCTGGGGATTGAGGAGGCCTGGGCGGCGGTTGCCTCCTTTTGCGAGGTCGTGATGTCGCAAAAGGAGGCGGCGGAGCGGGCGCGGGAGGACGATCCTCTCGCGCCGCCGCACCGCAGGCGAAGAAGGGGTGGGAGAAGGCGGTTGTACGATCGTCTCCTCTCACCTCCTGGTGGTGACTAGCGGGCGACAGGCGCGGGGGCGCCTTCGCTCGCATTGCACGAGTCACCACCCTCGTCGGGCGGGAACGGCCGAGCACTCGCGGTCGTTCCCGGGCCCCTCCACTGAGGGAGGGGCGTGAAGGCCCCGCTGTAAAGGCGGCCGGTCGTCGGCGGGGGACTGGACGTAAAGGCTCTGCCAGTTTCCCAGTCCTCCTCCAATTCAAGACGATGCGGAGGTGCCGCTGGGTTATTTTAGTGGGTATACCGGATTCATTCCGGGGAGTCCCACATACCCCCCCCATTCCCCCAATGGGTGGGTATGCGTAAAGCATTTTTTCCCAGCGAGATCAAAGAAAAAAAAAAAAGGCCTCTGTTGACACTGCGGCCCTGGCACAACCAACTGAAGGAACACGGGTGGGTTTTGATCAGTAAAAGTCTGATACCCATGCCCTTCCGCTTCACAAAGAGCGGGAGAAGTCATTGGGTGACTTCCCACCCCAAAAAAGGCCTCTGTTGACAGCGCAATTTCGAGCATTTTTGAGGGTTTCGGAGGGTGCTTCTGTCATCAAATATAAAAACAAAGGGGCACAATATATATCTTTATTTTTAGGTTTATGGAATATTTTTTTAATTGGTCCAATATTGGAGGAGGAAATAGGCGAGAGCCAAACCACGAATTATGACTTTTTACTTAGGATATTCAGTCGGATGTCTGCGACCGCATTTCCTCTTACGTCAAGAGTGAATAGGTTACTTTTAGGCAATCGTGCTTCACCGTCGACCATATCATCGCTTACCGTAAGGTATATAATATATATAATAAGCTATAAAAATAAAAAGGTACAGCCTATAATTTTTATACTATGGTTCGAGCTATATCACCAACCAAAATCAGTTTGGGATGTGAATACTTCAAAAACAAACAAAAAGATTTATAGAGATACTTTACGATTTAGAGGAAGTACGGATTACCTAACTGCATCAACTAACTAGCAATTCTGCTAACCCCACAACATGAAGCTGCTCTAATCGGGTTTCAAATGACCGCCGTATGAATGCACTCGTTAACTCGTTCTTAGAAGTACGTACATCTGGATGTTATTAAAACAAGATGCCGGTGGTAGGGCTGTGGCACAGTACACACAGTACAGAGTTACAGCCTGTGGTCTTATATGTACTCGAACGCGTTAATGTAAACGTCAGATTGTATTGAAACTGAATAAGCGATGTCTGGTGACAATAACGAAAAACCTCTTTTTTTTCGACTTCAAAAAGAAGGTATTCAATTCAACACATGTGTATGTAATATTGTTGGAATTGCACAATATTTACATATGTTACTCTATATGGGCTTCTAAACATTTGTGCCAAATTTCATAAATGTTTGTTTGTATGTTTGTCCAAGCATTTCTCTGAAACTACTTATCGGATCGTGATCGTTTTTTTTCATTGGATATTTTCTATACGAATTGACATAAGCGAACGTTAACTTTAACGCGATTGAGTGAGTACTAAATCACGCACTAGCCCTTCTGCTGAGGCTTTAGTGCGAGTTTTTACTCACGCTCAATCGCGTTAACGTAAAAGCCAATTTGTATTGAAACTGGATAAGCGCCGTCTGGTAACTGTAAGGAGGAACCTCTTTTTGTAAACATTTTGACATAAGAGATCGTTAACGTTATCACAAGTGAGGACGTTAAAAAAACTCGGAATAAGCACACTGTTTGAGTGCTTTGATTGATGCAGTCGAAAATAGCAGTGTGTCGATGGAACCGTATGGAATTTGAAATTGAAGTCGAACTTGATAATCATCTGTCTATCTTTTTCCCAATTTTTTGGAGTTGGCTTTCAGTCAAACCAGATGAATACCAGTATTATGCTAGTATTACATTATCAGTGCCAGTATTATACAAGAATTGGAAAAGGTTGAAAAAGGTTGAATCTATGCGAATGTACCTAACCTCACTAATCTTCTATATAAAAAAAAGGCAAGTCCTGACTGACTGACTCATCAACGCCCGGCCGAAACCCTTGGACCTAGAAAGCTGAAATTTTGCACTGAGGTTTTCTTTATAAAGTAGACAAGGAATAAGGAAGCATTTTTCAAAATTCAACGTTTTCCAATTCCAATTCTTTTCGAATTCCTATATTCTGAGTTCCACAGATACTTAAGGAAGAAGGTACCCACATTAATATCGGTCAAAAGAACCCTATCAAATTAACATTTTAATGATTTGAATACTTCGATGAATGCCTTGCTTCTAATACACATAATTGTCAACAATAAGTTTAATACGCATTGTGCGGGAGTGGGTATATTTTTCAAACCTTTTAACCTAAGCGTTACTAAGAAGTATGCTTTAGAAATTAACCGTTTTTCGGCACTAAAGCGGTGGAAGGTCCTTAAGTTGGCTGGCTCATTTAATTTTTTAATCACTCAAATCATGTTTGAGAGAAAATCCAAATGTAGTTATCTAGTCTTCATTGTTATCAAATACACAAGAGGTCAATGCAAAATAGAAGAAATATATGAGTGTTCTGAAAGTCTTACAAAGGACTCTGATAAAAGTAATGTCTGCCTGCCCAAGTTCTCTTGTTGTGTCCCTTTTAATGGAAAACGAACGTGCGGATAAGTAATTAGATTAATTCAAATGGCGGTAATTAATCAGTAAAATAAATCCTAATGTTATATCTATTAAGCATGCGATCCTTGTAAGTAAAATGGCGATACTGTACCTTATGAAGTTATGACTCATCTCTCTGATTGGTAAGTTAAGTGCAAACAATTGGTCCTTTCGTACGGATTGTAAATTGAGAGGATCAATAATGGTTATATCGCCATTTCGATCCTAATATTTACCAACTCCACCGTTTAATATCAATAAACACAGCGTTTAAATATTGACAGGATCACACATGATGTGATATTTGCTGACCGTCTAACCGTTATGATCTTGATTGTCTGTAATATCTATGATCATATCATCAGGACACCTATGGTATATGAATATGGAATAGTTAAACTGTTGTATGAATGTGAAAGAAGCAGGCAGAGTATTTATGTAATTTAAAAAACGCAGCATGGCTTTCTATACCCTGGGAAGAAGGGAATGTAATCGACACACCATCATCGTCTTGCCGTTGTCCAATGTTACTGGGTCGAAGCAGCACGTTTTTTTCTTCCATTCTGGGGGTGACCATAAGCTCTTAGAATAAGGTTATTTTGATGTCGCTTAAGTGATAGATGTATACAAGTGATATAAATCTGTCCCTTACAAACACTCAAAATAACCTCACTCTACGCAAAATACTCGCTTAGTCGTGGAGTTGCGGAAACAGCCCGTCGAAACTAAACTAACCTCAACCCCCTGTTCTGTCAACCGTGACGCTATCACCGACACCTATTTACCGACTTCAAAGAAAGGAGTTTATCAATTCGGTACGTATGTATGTAATATTGTTGGAATTGCACAATATTCACATATGTGGTATACTCTATGTGGACTTCAAAGCATGTGTGCAAAATTTAATTAGTAAGTAGTATGTATGTTTGTCCACGCATTTCTCCGAAACTAGTTATCGGAGCGCAAAGAGAATATAACCACGTATACCAGTGGTTATATCGTGGTCGTTCTTTTTTTATTGGATTAAGTATTTCTCAACTTAGGGTATAGTGCAAGTTTCATCTAAATCGTACAGTTTTCAAGGTATGGAACATAAAACCTAACTCCTTAGGGACATCCAGCACGAATGTGTAAATTGAGTTATTATGGGTTATTTTTTAATCCTTTAGGTACGTTACTATAGAAACTGCTCACTTTTTAGTGTATTCAAACTAAAAAGAGAGAAGTAAAAACATTTTCAGAAAAAAAATAACCGACATCAAAACATTAACTTTCGTTTCGGAAGTCGGTAAAACGATAAAAACCAGAGGTACCAAAGACATCCAAAAGACCAAAGACTTCCGAAAGGAAGTTTATTAGGCACTGTTCAGTGTATTGGTTTGGAATTCGGTTAAGATTGTTTCTGTCATGACTTTTCTTACAGAAGGCATCTATCATTTCTTTGGCCTTCCTCTTGCTATTCACCCATCCACATTTATATTCATAACTCTTTTAGTAACATGCGTTTGATTCCTCCTCTTCACATGACTAACGATCTAAATGTAATCGCGTTTTAAATGCAAAGAGTAATTTCCCTTAGCAGATTTACTTGCATGTATTCAAAAACTCATTCAAATCTTTCAAATGGACATAGATGAACTGAAGTTATTGAGATTACGCGAGTATGTAGGCTTGGCTGAAATTGTGTAGGAAATGAAAAGGAGATCTTAAATTTTGAATTAGACGATAAAACTCTATGAACACATTCTTCTCTGGAATAGCTAGTTCCTAATAAGGATTTAACCGGTTCTGAAAACATTATTTAATTGGAATGAAGCCGAATGCACTGCGCACAGTATCCTCTCAATTATAATTTGCTTTTTTTATATCATTGAGTGGTGGACAAGCAGACGTCCCACCCGATTAAAAGTGGTCACCGTCGGTCGCCTATATTTGCAATACCAGGGTACCACGAGCCTTTTTAAAGACGACGCCCTAGAAGGACATACAAGGTTCTTATTGGTGATGTTCTTCACTCTGAAGCCAGACCAGGTGCATAGTACTCATTACAGGGCGCACAGATGTATGGATGTTAACGAAGCAAAGGAATATACAGTATGACTTTTTCAAGTAAGTGTGGATGGCCAAATCCGAAAATAAGGAATAGCGAAAAACACTTCAAGGAATTACGAGACCGGTTTTGATGAAAACTGAAACTTAAATACCCGACTTCCAAAGCAAAACACTACAAAGCGAAAAATAACTTTCTTTTCCGAAGTCGGTGTCTTTTGTACCCATTGTTTTCAGATTTTCGACAGCGACTTCGGCAAAAAGTTATTTTTCGCTTTGTAGTGTTTTGTTTTGGAAGTCTGATTTTTTGTCAAAAGGTTTAATATTTTTCTCTTTTTAGTTTTGGTAGATATCACCAATTAATATGAAAATTTATAGCCAAAGTAAATCTCATGACGATTCCAATAAGCCCAAACACGACTAGGATACATTGTTTTATTTCGGAGTTGCAGTGCCTACCTTCCAGCTTCATCATCAGATTAGTTCGATAGTACCATTTTCATCAGTATCATTTATTTATAAGTATTTGCTTCATCATAGTCGATTAACTATTCGAGATATCTTATACCCATACATACTTGGCATTAAGGAGTGGTCATCTGTGGTCTTCTTCATCAGTTCCACTTCACCAAATGATACTTTCTGAGTGCAATTGATAGCATTGTTGATGAAAATATCAAAATCGCTATATGTATGCCTATAATATTTGAGGAGTTCCCTCGATTTCTCTAGGATCTCATTACAGATCCTAACCTGATAACCATGGGACCACCTGTGAAGTATACCCTTTCAATCAAAAGAAGAATTTTTCAAATCGGTCGAGACGTCTTTGAGTAATCGGGAAACATACATTAAAAAAAAAATTCTGACGAATTGAGTACTTCCTCCTTTTATTGAAGTCTGTTTAAAAGAGCCCTTTTCTTAAGTTTTCCATGACATTAATTTTATACTTATAAGCGACAATATCAGATGTTGTAATAATACACACACGTGTGTTTTTCTTTTCAAAATCAATGGGTTCGATTACTGGCAAGGAATTTTTCAAAAATTCATGGACGCAGTTTTAGTTTTCATCAAAATCGGTCTCGTGACTCCCTTGAGTGTTTTTCGCTATTCCTTATAGTTTCGAATTTGGCCATCCACGCCCACTTGAAAATCACCCTGTATAAAGATCGTAGCAGATGGCGTTCTGTAGTTTTTTTTTTATTGATAGGCTCCGGCTTGACCACTATCCCACCAATCTACCTGGTTTCTGTAGAAGAGTACACCGCTTCAACTATTTCTTGAAGCTGTCCATGTCCAGATATCTCTCAAAAGATTACCTCTAACCAAAAATAAGTATAGAAACATCGAACTTACCCTATAATATTTTCAACTGGTGCAGTCTCGTTAGCATTCTGGGAGCTCGCTAGCCCCAGCGCTAAGAATAGACAAAACCAAAACATGTTCATAGTTCAGAATACTCAGAATCACAATCACTTTAGTTCTTGATCAGCAAAAATTTTAATCACATTTTCGACTGGTTCTAAATACTTCCTATTTAGACTTGTAGAAAGATTTTTATTAAAATTTTTATAATTTCGTGTTTTCTGATATTTTTATTTATTTGGACAGTACCGCACGTATATATTTACACGTTTAAGTCTTTTATGTATTTTTGAATTATAAGTAGGTACTCTTGTTTATTTAGTGAAAGATACTATAAATTTTGTGTGGTAAATAAGATCAACCAATATAAATAATCACATTAAAATATCACTTAGCAACAATCTACTGTCGGAATGACCGCTTAACTTTATTGTTTTTCTAGAGCTAATTAATTAGCATCATAAGATATTTTTATGTTATTGATAAACAACGGTTATTCGTTTATCTGAGCCGGCGCCATTTTGGATTTACTGGCCGTACGTCCATCGGGTTGCGCGCGCGCATCGGACTAGTTGTAGTACGCATGCGCGAAAGGTCGTCGCGCATCGCGAAAAAGTGAGAAGCGCGCAACATTTTATCGTTTTCATTTTATTGACAAAACCTTGGTGCATGGTTTAATTGAAAGTTATAGAAAGGCATTTTTGGAATTTTACTTTTTTATTCCGTATTTAAACCAGGTTCCTGATAATTAATTGCAATCCAGCCTACAAGACTAAAATGCCATTTTGATCTAACTTATTTTTAGTGATTATTAGAATAATCTTACTGATGCTCTTATTATGATGACGAGATGAGTTTCATAATCTTAAATCATTTAGTGATTTAAGATTATGAAACTGTAAATTAGAGAGAAGAGACCTAGTTAGCGTTCTAATCTTATCTACAATTTGCTAATGCTTTTCCCCGCGGCTTCGCTCCCGTGGTCCACCCCACAGGACCCATTTTTGTGATAAAAATTAAATTAAAAATTATAAAACCCCCGAAACAAAAACCTCTAAAAAGTAAAAAATAAACCTCGTTCTCGCATCGGGGAACCACCAACGTTTACATGCTTTTTAAACTACATATAATATAACTAGTAGTCGACCCGCTTCAATCGACAATCTATCGAAACACGTAATTATGACAAGATAACTTGCAAAAAAAACCAAATTCAAAAGGTAAAATGCGGGTAAGTTTTGAACGGCTTAACCGATTTTAATCAAACATAGGTAAGAACACTCTCGGCAAAGTCACCTATCAAACAAAAAAATCGGTTCATCCGTTTAGGAGCTATGATGCCACAGACAGACACACAGATACACAGCAACACACTTATAACACCCCTCTTTTTCCGTCGGAGGTTAAAAAATAGCCTACGTCACTCCGAAAAAATGAAGCTATCCATAAGTGAAAGAATTTCAAAATCGGTTCAGTAGATTTTGAGTTTATCCATTACAAACTAACATACAAACAATCAAATCTTTCCTCTTTATAGTATTACTAGCGACCCGCGCCGGCTGCGCCCGTGACAAATTATACACAAATACCTTTCTCATTCTCATTCTTTCTATTGGTGAAAACCGCAAAAAAATCAGTTCAGTAGTTTTTGAGTTTATCGCGTACAGACGCGGCGGGGAACTTCATTTTATAAATGTAGTGATGATTATTAATTAATTATTATTATATGAGAGTGTTGATAAATGCGAAAGTTTGGATTAATGGATGAATAGATGTATGTATGTTTATTACTCAATCATGCCAGAAAGATGATGTGAGATATTATTAATAATTGACATTTCCATGTATATATTGACATAAATATTATTAATTTTCAGTTCTTTATTGTTGACATTTTGTAATTATTGTATTTAAATTTATTTTTTGTAATTGTTCATTAAAATAACTTTGAAAATATTTGCACGCCATAGAATGTTGCAAACAAGTCCGAACTTTTTGTACTTTTTATGTTATCCTGCATGCACGTGTTAATTGTGCGTGCATGTATATACGTGTTTGAGCAAATAAATAAATCTATATATTAAAAAAAAAACAACGTATCTGGATGAAATTTGGCACAGAGATTGATTATAGTCTGGAATAGCAGATAAGCTTTTTATTCCGGTATAATGTTCCTTTGGGATGATAAAAACACTTTTCGCTCGGGCAAAGCCGCTGGCAGAACCTAGTAATAGATAAAAAATATGTTTTTTTTTCTTTTAATTGGGCATCAAAATGTTGCGCACCCCTGGCTAGGTTAATAGGTCGATCGTCGACCGCTGGCTATACAATTAATCGTTGGATTCAATTGTTTTGCCACTACACATTGAAGATGCCTCAGCAATGTTAAGCAATTTATATTTAAGATCGTTTGTCTACGAATAGCCTGTATTAGTCTTCGAATGGTAAGGTATTTAAGATACAACGGGATGTCTAAGTAATTAAGCATGGCAACAGCCGGTCGATTCTGCAAAAATATAACCGATGAGTTAGGATGGAGGATCAGGGGTCAGCCAGCTCACGAATATGTATCCTCCAACTGCACAGCATGATTTTCTTCTTGTTTACATCTTTTTAGTTCGCTTTTTAATTATCAGTTCCACTTCACCAAATGAAACTTTCTGAGTGCAAATGATTGCAATGTTGATGTAAATACCAAAATCGCTATATGTATGCCTGTAATATTTGAGGAATGCCCTCGATTTCTCCAGAATCCCATCATCGGATCCTGACCTGATGACCATTGGACCATCTGGGAACTGACCACCTTTTACGAATTGAGAACCTATTTATTTTTTTGAAGGCGGTTAAAAATATAATGAAGAATGTTGGGTGCATAAGTCAACATGACAAAACGAAGAAACCATAACCTATGTCAATCTAAGAACTGCCATAGTAGGTCTTCCCACATTGACACAATAGATTATTTGTAATAACATTCTTATTGTATGGCCGGTTATGATGTGAATAGTAATGAAATTTGACTAATATTATCTACACCTATTAATTACACTTTCATTCCTTTTGGGTTTCTTAGGTGCCTATATCCATGCAAACCAGAGGTACAATAAAATACAGCTTACTTGTTGTAGTTGCTACATCATCTAGTTAGATACCTAGCCAATAAAATTTACCTACCTGTAGTAAATTTTGAGGAGTTTACCGAATATTTGCATATGATTGAGTACTATGTAACAACTTGAAATCTAAGTTTTTAAACTGTCATGGTCACTAACACTAAAATTAACATGAGAAGCGGGATATTTAGCATGTTTACTGTTTGTTGCGAGTTTCCGATATTTCGGTGCTGTTGCAAGCACAATCCGATCCGAACCAATCCGATCCGTGATCTTGTAACAGCATCGAAATATCGAAAACTCGCAACAAACAGTAAACAAGGTAAATATCCCGCTTCTAATGTTAATTTAACTGTAAACCTACCATATACTGTACCTATATGTCGTTCGTTCACTTGTGTGTGTCCTGGCAGTTGATAGTATGTCATGCTCTCTCTTATGTCTCTCTCATGGTGGCACATGTGTTGGATTATTCGGTTCCCTTCATGATGGTTGAGCTGAGTGATGGCGATCCATGCGTAATGTTTGTGAACGGGCGCCATCAGTTGGATTGGTCATAACTTAGTTGCCTCGGCCTTTTTAATAACCTACTTATTGTATTTTTTTATTGTTTGTTTTATTATAGAAGTTTTTACGTGCACGTATTTTAACATCGTTCTCACATTTGTATATTTTTTTCAACAAGAATCATTCTTGTAGAAAAAAATACACAAATGTGAGAACCAAGAGTTTCCGTGGAGTTTCTTGTAAATTCTCCATTGAGACCTACTGACGCAAGCGAATTTGCAACTAGATTCATCTTTTTTTTTGTTTGACTCTTCAAAAGTACATAACTCTTAGTTTTATTTGAAATAAAACTATTTTTAACCAAATTTTGCCTTTTTATTAGGCCCGACTACTAGAAAAGGGTTATGTTTTTCGCGCGTATCTTGTATGTATGTATGAAGTATGTACGGAGTCTGTCATCAAACATCACGGAATTTGAATTTTTTTATTTTATTTAAAAAAAAAACTTTATTTATATGTATACGCAGCCATGTAAAAGTTAATATCAGGCCCACGAATGTCAGTTTTTTTCCCAATAAATCATTTGTTTTCTAACAGCTCAAGTAAATGAGATATTTACTTGAATTGATTTTACTTTTTTCTTATTTTCTTTTACTTTAGATGTCTCATCAAGAGATTGGCCAAGACCAAACTCTTGGGTATAATACTTAGAGCTAGGCCAAGGCCAATTCACAACATAGCAGTTGTGTGGATACAATCAATCGCAAACACGTAACAATAAAATATGTGGCATCGCCATAGTCATGTCAGCGTTACCAGTGATGTATGGTTAATTCTGTCTACATTTACTGGAAGACCAGAGATGATATTTCAGCATCAAATGCTCTGCCTATCCTATGGGGAAAACGAGCGTGCAGTTTTAAGTAGTTAAAACAGAGCCATCTCTCTATAACCTCTACTAACTTTAATCACTTTTTGACTTTGAAGCAAATACGCTTTGCTATGTAGGTTGGTTACACTGCTGTCGCCGTCTTAGTTCCGAATGTTTATCATAGATGGCGCTGAATTAAATTCTCGCATCGATAATTTTATTTATTTTTTAGCTTATTTTAATGGCGGTCCCTTGATCCCGATCCGGATATAAGTTTTATCTGTAAAATATGCAGGTATGTAGTTAATAATTGCGTATTTTCAGGTTTTCAGGTTAAGTAGCTTATATCTCTTCTGGGTAACTATTTACACTGGTGAAGTTACTGAAAAAAATAGCCTAGAAATTATAACATTTTTTTTATACAGTATAATAATATCTACCTATTACAGTTCTACCATTATACAGTTAGACTGCTACGCACAAAGTAATTACTAACTCCGAATCCTCGATTACCATGACAATAACTGGAACTGCTATTTACAACTCGATTAAAAAGTTGCCAACGATATCATGGTCACAACAGGCCATTATATTTTGAATGAATTTCGTCCGTTATTGGTTTTCAGTATGGCGGACGTGGATATGCAGTTAAAAGGAATTAACTCTCGCAGCCCGGGTTTATTTTCTTTATTAAAGTCTATTATTTTGTTTGTTTGTTTTGGGTTAGTTTTCAAATTAAATTGTTTATTTAGTTTGAAAACATGGTTATTTATCATCGTATAAATAGGTGTTTCGCAATAGTGCTACTTATCCATATTCTGCACATATGCGTACTTATTAATCTTATTGAATCATCACCATCATCAGCGATTCGAATTTTCGGTTCTAGGACTTGCCGGTTTCCTCACGATGTTTTCCTTCACCGTTTTGAAAGCAGTGGTGATGAAATAATTTACACAAAGTAAAGCGTCTGCCTGGGTCCGAAACCGCGACCCACAACTTGTAAGTCGCGGTCCAGTGGTGGACCACCACTGATCTCACAGTAAATAACAAAATAAATTACATTAAAAAATATATAGAGTACTCCTCAAAGTTTACTTTGCCTGAAAATCTATTAACTTTAGCATGTAGGGTATGCCATCTTATTAACATAAAAATAATACTCAATTCAAAAACCAACTGCAATCCTTAAGAGTTTGTCGTGGATTTCAGTGTCAGTGAAATATTTTTTCAGAAAATCCAATGCGTTTAGAAAGTTCTTTGTATTCTGCCTTGGAAACTACCACCATTACTTAGGCATGGTTGTACCTATTTTTTAGCGGCAAGGAAATTGCTATGTTCGAGTTCTAAAGGGTGTCGGTAATGTTTGTGGCAGTCGAGACGGTTTAACTTCGTCATCGATCGTATGCACATCTCCTGCCGGGCGAGTACGGCCTCTGTGATAGCACAGCTTGAGTCAGTTTATCACGGTTTTTGCTCCCAAACTGTGATAAAAATGTTGACTCAAGCCTGTCACAGTAGAAAGTACTCGCTCGCCTGGTGATGCAGTTTGTCTCTTAGGTACCTATGGTGTGCATTCAGTGTTTTTATCAACCAAAAACATGGAACTGTAACAGAACTTGTATCCAACAATGTCAATTTTCGTAAGTTGTACCTACCTTAACATAAAGCTGCAATTTTATTTCTCGTTTCCATTTTGTTGCTGCAGTAACATACACCGAAATTACAAAAGCAGCCTCTCCCAAACATACGTATCAAGTGTATAAACAAATGAAATGCAAATTAATTAAATAAAAGAGCGAGCGGACTCGTAAAACCAGCTAGTGTTGTAAAATAAAGCCAAGTGAAAAGTGGACAATAATAATTAATTTTTATTTCGGCGCCGACGACTGGGTGGGTGGCCAGCATTCAACGCTTTGGAGTGTTGCCAGGTGGGGAATTCCGACTGAATTTTTAATTGTGACAACATTTTAGCGATTGAGTTCGCGCGTGTTTTATTTATTTTCGTGGAATTCTTTATTTTTTTTTAATATAGCTGGTTGATCGTTTAATTAAGAGAATGACTTTTAAGTGGAGGAAACTGAAATGCTTCATTAGCACAGCTTTTTGTGCAGTGCCTGTGTTTTCGCTCCGAGAATCATAAAGAATAAAGCCAGAAATTTTAGAGAGAAATATATAAACCGGTTTCAAAAAGCTATCTGTAGTTGTAAATAAATTTTAGAGCCTTATCATTTTAGGTTGGTACTTGGTATCTCACTCTAGAGAAAGTGACGTTCAATCATAAATAAAAAAATTCAATAGTCAAAAGTGTTCGGGAAAGGTTGAAAGAATATCTGTTTATCTAGGACCTAAGGTCCCGCATTCCTCCAGGTATATTATACCGTTCATTTGCATAACATATTTGCACAGCAAGGAGCTCGTGGCTAAATATTTACAGCCGCTTGTGACGATGCAAAGCCGGGGTTGGTCTGTAGATGAGTGACCATCACAACATACCTCTGTGCCTCGTGTTTTGGGAGTCGGCTTTCAATGAAACTGAATGAGTACCCCGTATTTTACATGCCGATAGGCAGTCTTATTGTTTTTAACCCACGACGGAAAAAGTGGTGTTATCAATTTGACGTGTGTTGATTTGTATCTGTGTGTCTGTCTGTGGCATCATAGCTCCTAAGCGGATAAACCGATTTTGATTTAGTTTTTTTGATTTGATAGGTGACTTTGTCGAGAGTGTTTTTAGTTATGTTTGTTTAAAATCAGCTTAGCCGTTCAAAAGTTATCCGTATTTTACTCTATGAATCTGTTTTTTTTTTGCAAGATATTATCGTGTCTTAATTACGTGTTTTGATAGATTGTCTATTGCAGCGTGTCTTTTTTTAAGTATATTATATGTAGTTTAAAAAGCATGAACATAAAATTAAATTTTAAATTTTAAAACCCACGGACGCAAAAGCTCTAAAATCAAAAAATAAGCCTCGTACTCGCGTCGGGGAACCGCTAAGTAAATAAAATAAACTGATGTAGGTAGTCGGGGAACTGCCCACAGCAGTTCCCCGACTGCAGTGCGAGGCTTATTCTTTGATTTTTAGAGGATTTGTGTCTGGTTTTTTTTATAGATATACATTGCCCCACATTAGGAATTTCTACCTGTATCATGGGTGCATTTACAAACATTTAAATTCAACAATCCATTTAGTGGGTAACATAACACGGTATGCCTTGGCAAGCCTGGTTTCAGATTTTATAGCTTCCAACTATCCGTACTATCAAAGATAATAATATAAGACACCTGCGACCAACAGCTTAACATGGGATATTCCTCGAAGCGCATCCACTTTGAAGCGCAACTAATGAAGTGCACCTACAGAATAAAGCGTACCTACGCTTCGAGGAATATAATGAAACATAGAGAAGAGCATGACGGATTCGTAATAAATGATATCGATAGACGTTTTAAAATTCAAACTCCTAATTGTTTATTTATTAAAACTACCATATTTATGGTAAAAATAAAATGTCTCATTTGTTGTTTTGAAAAGTACCAGGGTGACAGAAATGAACAGAAAATAGGAGACTATACGATCTCAGTAAGCAAGAGGTAAATAGTATGAACAAACGACCAATAACATTCGCGTCTTTCATCTCGCATGTGATTGGTCAATTGTTCATACCTGTTTTTTTATAATCCTATGGTTCATACTCTTTGCCATTTGCCTTGCCGAATTCGTTCACGCAATAAGGCTGTGGGTTGCCATTGAGAAATTCTTGAAAAAAAAATCCACATTGCACTTAGCATTCACCCCTTAAGGGCCTACATGCGATTTAGTGCCGTAAAACGGTAACTTTCTAAAGCATACTCTTAGTAACGGCTAGAGTAAAAGGTCTGAAAAAACTAATATTATTGTTACAAGTACATTATTTTTTAAACATAGTTTTTTCGTATTACAAATAGTTTTGCTTTAAAAAAATAATTAACAACACGATATTTTTCGCAACTTTTGGATACTCCTCCAAAACTACTTTTGGATGTTTAAAAATATTTTTACACAGAAAAATTGATGGCTGGAATTTCTTCATAACTGAAATAGCATATGTAAATCTGTGTAAATTAAATAATATTTTGCAAACAAAACTGTTAAAAAGGAGGTTCAATATTGATATTTTGGCATCGAGCGGGCGCACGGCCAGTGCTGCGTTTACATTGGGACGTATATATCGCCTTAATAATTGCGACCACGAGATAAACGGAGTAAGTAGGTTATGGCAGTTGTGTGATAAAATGTTGTTTAAATAAAATATAACTATTCCTGGATACTGTTTAATGTGTAGTTTTGTATCCCCTATCAACAGACATGCGTGGCCGCTCCATCGTAATGCATTTACGTGCACTCCCTACCTCTTAATTGCACATCGTTAATTCTGAGCTGCTTCGTCCGTTTGTTTAATTTAATTAACTGATTCCCTACTCTGTTTCTGGTTTGGGTTTATTTCAACTGTATATTGCGAACATGTTCGTGTTTATTCTTAACTACAGCTTTTTGGGGAAAGGAATGGGATGGATTAATTGCTACGTCTACCTCAGTTTACAATAATGCGAACAGTCTGTACACTGTTTTTGTCATTAAAGGAGTATTTTTAAGACATTAGCCTGAAAACATGTTTTCAGTGCCCAAGCCGTCAGTGGTAACGGTAACGGGCGTCTATGCACTGCCTTAGAGACAAAGCTAAAATGTTTCAAGGTCCTGTACACACAAAAACCGTCCAAGTGGGAGTCGGACTCGCGCATGAAGGGTTCCGTACCATTATCGCATAAAACGACAAAAAAATCACGTTTGTTGTATGGAAGCCCCACTTAAATATTTATTTTATTCTGTTTTTACTATTTTTTGTTATAGCGACAAAAGAAATACATCATCTGTGAAAATGTCAACTGTCTTGTTATCACGGTTCATGAGATACAGCCTGGTGACAGACAGACGGACAGTGGAGTCTTAGTAATAGGGTCTCATTTTTACCCTTTGGATATGGAACCCTAAAAACACTTATCAGAGGAAAGAAAAATACAGATGGAGTCAAAGTTTTCAGCCAATATAAAGCTATTGCGGTAATACTGTGCCGGACGAACTTCTTCACAAAAATTACTATTACTACAGAAAACTTCTAGGGTTCAAAACCGCAATTGGGCAAATTAACCCAACAACTATCGAATAGATCAAAACCATTCTAACTTCAAAAACAAAGGTATAGTCGTTGTTCATACTTCCTCTTACACGTAGCTTATTCCCAGTAAATGAAAACTCGCCATTTCCTCAGTAAAAGTCACAATAATCCATAATCTAAAACCGCTCGAGGTCAGCGATTCGATTTGCCGCAGCTCGCCGTCTCATATAGTCGGGCAAGCGTTAACAATCCCCTGCAATATGCACCTTATGTGCACGGAAACGAAAATGCGAAACAATTTCCTAGACCGAGTCCGTTTGAGCGTCAAATGGCGGATTTTCCATAAATTCGTGGGACGGACTTGGGTTCTGCGTGGTTATTGGTCGTTTTATCTATGCAAAATCTCATTACGGTAGGTACCGAAAGTAGCAGTGTTGGAAAGCCTACCTCTAGGCGGATCGATGACCTGGTTATGGCTGAATCCGCTGGATGCGAGACGCACAGGACCGACCCATGTGGTAATAGAGAAAGCCTATGTCTAGCAGTGGACGTCAATCAACCAGTGTTGCCAGTGGCAGATAGTCAAATATTAGATGACACATCTCATAAAGTTACATTTTCATGAGAAAAGTTACATTACCTCATTTTTTGTTTTTCTTTGGGGGTCTCGCAGGTCAATCCAAGTTATTGGCTACTACTTTAGCGGGCGATCCTATGGAGATTAAACTAGAGCCTCCAGCCAGGCACAAACAGCTAAACATACGCGACCACGCTGAGGGCTACCCACTGTGAGGTCGAACCTCGGCTCAGGGCGTCGCTGGGGGGACAACTAGAGCCGGATCTTTATAAAGTGATTCTACCATCCGTTTGGAAAATGCCTATGTGGAGAAGAATGGACAAGATTATCTTATTGTATGTGTTAAAACGACACTAATACGTGAGTGAGTGTGTGAATATGCAATACGTCAATTTGTGTGTCACAAAATCAGGTGCGACAACACGACGAACGAAGACTTCCATAGATGCTTCCGTTTCTCGATTATTTTTTGTTTGCTGGAAAATATTTCGATATTTTTATTAAGTCCTAAAAGTTATGTAAAAGTTCCATTTTGAGTCTTGTTACATGGAGGTTACATGAGAAGGTCAAAAGTTTCGTAAAATGTAACAAAAATTACATTCTGGCAACGCTGCATTCAACTGAGATGGCGATGATAAAATTTGCTTGGTTGTTACATAGAGCAAATTAAAAGTCTAATGTTTAGATATGACCGGATTAAAGTCAATTCGTCGTCCACTTTTATTAGTTCATTTGAGGCGCATCTAGCTAATAATCGTATCTGTATGTGTCTTCAACCTGTCTTTAAGACAACTTATCAAATAAACCATAGAAGATGAGGAATGGATTGGACATCAAGGTCGTAATAGAGATGTTTGGAAGAATTAGACTCATCACTTTATTTTCCTTATCCCAAGGGCGTCCTTTTGCCATCTCTTTGCCACTCAATTCTGTCTTTTATAATGCGGGTCGATTCAAGCTCGTCAGTCCATGTTCGCTTTGGTCTACCTAGAAATTAGTACGGGGAACCCACTATGTGGATCTTTTGGTGCTCCCATACCTCTGTTAAAAATGTTTACAAACAAATGACGTTTACCACAGCCAAGGTATTGGGAAGAAACCCGAAATGATTCTAAACTTTAAATTAATAAAATTAATTGCAATTAATTATTCTACAAGTGTTCATTCTAAGTCGAGGTGGCAATATGGAATGGTTACAACTACTAACTACAACTAGTTAAACTACAAATGTCCATTACAAGCCGATGTTAGGACATGGAGTGGTTGCAACAATTAAATTGACTAACTACAACTAACTTATAGCCTACGAATATCCATCCTACTCGAAGTAGGAATATGGAATGCCTTCTTCTTACAAAAAAAAGGATCGTTAATATTGGTTCGGTATTGATTGTATCCTTGACGTCATGGCTGCATCGGTTTAAAAGTAATTGCATCGTCAGTAACTTCCTATAGTGACTCTACGTAGATTCTGTGTCAGCAGATTCTTAAGCTAAGTGCGTCAAGGCAACTGCACCGTCGTCAAGGTTTATGAATACTGATTAAATGATAAATGATTTATTTCTGTAAGTTGGTTTGTACAAACACTTTATATGTCGATAATATTTTTTTAAACTAGATAAGGTCGGCGTTTCGTATCTGACTACTCTGAGAAGAAAAGCCGAAACAAATTCAGAGGTCACAGTCTCTTTTAAAGTCCAGACAAAATCTTGGTTAGATTATGTGAAGACCATGTAGACTGATGTCTGAAATGGTCTTTTGAGGAAAGATCCAGCACGATTGAGTGGACCTGTCCAGTCAGAGCACGCATTTGTCAATAACTGTGCAGCTTAACTCAGAATTTAAGGAGCTCAGCGATTCGACGAACAATACCAAAGAAAGGACATTCGGGGCCGCATAAACTACTCATACTGCCAGACCATGATTAAAAACTAACTTAGATAAATTAAAATTGAAAACAAAAAAAGTATGATCCACATAGTCTTCACATTCACAACAATTAAAATAAAATAATACTTTAAAAAGTAAATATTCAATGAAGAAAACCGAAAACAAAAACAAAATTCACGGTGCCAAATACAAGAAAAAACAAAATTGGAGTTACTCCCACACCACGAATCTGTGAAATATCTGGGCATGCATCTTGACCGAAGGCTCAAATGGAGGAAACATGTCGAAGCAAAAAGAGAAGAAATGAACCTGAAATACAGAGGTCTTTTCTGGCTACTTGTAAGAAACTCAAAACTGGCGATAAATAACAAACTTCTAATATACAAGACCATACTGAAGCTAATCTGGACATATGGTATCCAACTTTAAGGGTCATCCAGCGCCTCCAACATAATGAAAGTGCAACGGGCACAAAATTATATATTAAAACAAATATCCAACGCACCAAGGTTTATCAAGACAACAGAAATACATGAAATCCTCAATATTCCTATGGTCAATGAGGAGATAAATGCACATGGTGACCATTACAAGTCCCGACTGCTAAAACATCCGAACAAGCTCGCAGGACAGCTTACAATCCCAGAAAGCATCCGCCGATTAAAAAAGCGGCGAGATATCTTCGACCAGAACAGTCAGCCGGAAGAGAGACTTTGTAAAGATGGGGCAGACTCCACTGGGAGTAGCGCCTAACATGTCATCCGAACCATCTCATCTGCTTATAGTCTGAAAGACTGTTCGCAAGATTAAACAGAAAAAAAAAGTTGGAACAGCTCAATCCCAAGCCTTTTTGTCCTCAACGTAATCTTTAATGTTATAAAACGCTTTCTGGCACAACTTACATTTAATGAATGATTTGAATTTATTAAGACTTAGATCTTGTACGTGGCTTGGAAGCTTAGTATAAAAGCGTACACATTGACATCTAAACGAGTCACCTATTTTCTTGAGCCTTGTTGTAGGTACTACAAATTTGTGTATATTCCTAGTTTTTATGTTATGGATATCACTGTATTTTTTAAACAATTTTATATTTATATGGGCATATAAAGATTTTCATAAATATACTGAGAAGGCACAGTCATTACATTAATCTCCTTAAATTTCTCTCTGACAGAGTGTCTCGGGCTTAATTTATAAATTGATCGAACAGCTCTTTTCTGCAAATTTCCTAACAGCATATGCTGCGGAGCTTAGCTTTTTTGACAATTTATCTATATGTGAACCACTGAAGCTTGGCATCCAAAGTTAAGCCTAAGAATACTGTCCGTGTCTAAGAATAGTTGCCGCAATGTCAGCAGATTCCTAACAAACATTAATAAACATTTTCTAAACAAACATTTCATCACATGAAAATCATCATCATCATTTCATTTTTCATTTAATTTCTCTTTTTTATTTATTTAACATTGTGATCAAATGTTAGTTTAGAAAATGTTTACTAATGTTTGTAAACATTTTTAATAGCGGTGTGGTAGCACCATTTTACCCCACAGCTCATGTGAATTCCCAATTGAGCTTAATGGCTTTCTGGGTTACATCGGTAACTTTTGATTTGGCTATAGAAAAGAATGAAAACCTAAATATGAGAAAAAACCATTTATTTGTTCATTTATTTGCATATGCATTAGTTATCTCCATAATTTAACTAACCCCAAGTCCGTCCCTTTAGCTCGAGAGTCGTGACTAGCGACGTGGTGTAGTGAATCGGGAAAGCCGCGTGTTTCGCCCGCGGCGCACTATACGGCTGATCGACGACGCAAACCCACTGGGGCCGCTTAGACCGTGTGTTTATATCTCTTTGTGATGGTAAGCAGATTCTCATAGGAATAGGAGTTATAACTTTATTAGACGTGGCTCAAGAAGTAGTAGGGTTTACATGATACGGCTGGATAGGAAGTGACTATTTGTGTGACAGTAAATAAACGCGTGGAAAAAGAAATCTTGCTATGCTGTTCCCAAATCATGACTGATGTACACGGGTAGAGTTAACGGTATAGTATCAAGTAGAATACTAACTATACTGCAGACAGCATTGGGAGAATAGAGTACTAAAACTTGAAAGTGTAAAGTGACTAGCCCCGCAAGTCCTATAATGTGTAATGTGTCCTATAATGTATGTACCTATATTTGCACGCCACACTTGGCAGAATGTGATGATACCTTTTATTAATCTTAAGACCATAATGTACCACATTCAGACAAATAAATGATTGATTGATTGATTGCAGATGAGTTACTCTGCCATTTGCCTTCCCCCACCACGGCACCCACTCTTCTCAACACCACACTACCGCCTACTCGACCTATGTATACGTATAGTAGAGTAGAACTTGTACAGATTTGCCATTGAGTGGCGATGTATGTGGCGTTCTAAGAAACACTAGTTAGGTACTCTATTAATTAAAATATACGTGTAGACAGTCACTCTACTGTAATGGTAACTAAGGATTGGTAGAGTTTTACCCTAGTTGACTCTAGCGTTAACTCTACCCGTGTAGACCAGGCTTTAAGGTAGGTAAGGGTAGGAGTATGATGAAGGAGGTTCTAGCTTCAAGCTTAAGTAGACATTGAAGGACAAAGATTGGTCTGGATGCCAAGCCACACTACTTTCCTGTATTCATTGATTGGTCATTATGACAGTGGCATTGCCTAAAATAATGGCATTAGCAGACTTAGGACTTGGTGAATTGACTCCTAGATTAACCAGAAAATTTAATGGCAACAGGCTAAGCGATTTTGCTCAAGAAAAAGTTTGCTATATATTTGCAAGCATTCATTTGAATGAAGGAGAAACTGATATTGACTGCAATCGAGATTTAATTGAAGGAGAAGTGTGCGCAGTGCAAGTACAATTTTATACCATGCGCAGTTCACTGCACTGCTAAAGGCAAATCAGGAGTCAAAAGGTTTAAAAAAATAAGAAAAAAGAGGTGTCAGTTTTAAGAATCAGACTTTTAATTTGATTTGAACTTGTTATATTATTCCTTTTATAGAAATGTTTTTGATTGAGCTTATTTCAACAATAGGTGTAATTGCCAACACGTCAAATAAACGATGTTCGCTTCGTTTGACGTCTTAAAATTATTAAAAGAGATCAAATTCTCTAAATCTCAACTTCTTTTTATTGAGTTGTGAAATTCACATGGCCGTGTTAAAATAATTATTTTTATGTAACGCTAGTTGTGTTTGGCGGGTTCTCTCATTATTTTGATTGCGGGAGACCGTCGATTTTTTTTTCCAAATATTTTATAAAGCCAGTGTTAAAATTTTTACTGTTTGGCTTTGAAAGGCTCATGAAGAATTATGGGCTATTCAATAACTCAATTTACACATTCGTGCTGTTTGTCGCTTAGGATTTCGGTTGTATGTTCCATATCTACTGCTGAACTGATTTGGATGAAACTTGCACTATTCCCTAAGTTGAGAGAATGGTCACGATCCGATAAGTAGTTTCGGGGAAATGCGTGGCCAAACATTCATACATACATACAAACATACACTTTCATTTGATACCCATCACAGATAATGCCCATATCATGCCAGTGCACAAAAAATACTAGACCGTCATCTTGAGCCGTCCGCCCTATTGGATTTAAAATGACGTCACTTAGCTAACCATGCATTGCCATCTAAACTAAATGTGTATGCAAAATTTCCTTAATCGGTGGAAGATAACTGCTTTAAAATTCAGTTGCAAGATTTTAACACACTTACATACATAAATACATAGATACACTGCAAGTTAAATAAAAGCTTGTAAAAAAGGTTCACACAGTATCATAAATCTCTCTCGTAGTTATTGTGAGACGCTAATAAAGTTACGTCCATTCCGCAAACAGATCATTTGAAGTATTGCGAATGATAAGTAGTTATTAGGATGATTAGTAGCAAATCATGTTTAGAAGCCAATCAAGTATATTTCCTTGGTTTTCAAACAATATATCTCATATCTTGGTACCCCTTTCCATAAACGTGTAGACACACAAAGAGATTGTTCACCTTTCCATTCCACAAAACAAAGTAAATCAAATATAGACAAAACACACAGAGTTAACATTAAGCAAATACGAATAAAATCCTCGAAAACATGATTACAAACGCCTACACAAACGATTTTTTACATGAATGATATAAATTCGTATATAAATACGTAAAAAAGGTGAACAACGGTATCAAATGCTCATTTGGAAAGGACCGAAAACAATTCACGGAGACCTTTCACGAGACATTAGCAAACACGAGGTGTAGAGATGAAAGCATTGTACTTAGACACCTTTGTGTGTGGATTTGGATGTGTGAAAGTTGGGTGAGAGGATGAGGCGGTAGTCCCTTTGTGGTTCTTTTTTATAAAAGAAGATCTGGGCTAAGAATTTCCTCATATTCTAAAGAAATAATTAGAGAACCCTACTCTCTCTCTCTCTACTCAAATACATTTTTCTAACCTGTATCTAAAATATAATAAAATCGTAACTCGACGATGTCTGTGTTTTGAAGATATTTAAGAAAATGTTATGCAAGGGGTGTTTATATAAGTAATAGATTCCAAAAAACATATTTTTTGAATTTTTGTTTGTCTGTCACGGATGATGTATGCACGCGGTTGATGCAAAAACTGCTGCACGAAACTGGGTGCAGTTTTACAGTTGTATTGTTGCTGGTTTAACTTAACATCTGGTACATGTTTCATCTAGATACGCCGCGAAGAAGTAGAGTTATCTATAAAATTGCGTTTTCCTTGACTGGGTCAGTACAGTGAAATCGCAATCCATTTGAGATACCAGGCATCTGTCTGACGAACCTTAGGTGCTTTGTTGTGAGATCAATTTTGCCATACAAAAATTTTTGGTCAAGCGTGAGTTGTCCATGTAAATGACTAAAATATGCACTTATTTTTTTGAGGATGTCGATTAACTCAATTTCATGTGAGTATCATTTTATTGTACTGGAAGGAAAACATCGGAAAGCATAACGCACGCTTAGTAATATACTGACCTAACTAAAAAAAAACTGTTTTTTGGGAAATCAAATAAAACGTTTTGGCAATCATGACTTGTCTTACATAATGGCTTATAACTTAGTGAAAAAACATAATAATAATTAAATATTGTATTGTAGGAATAGCTGTTGAACTGATTATTGATAGAGAAATGATATTTAGAAGAAATTTAGTTTTTCTGGACCTGAACCGTAATCAGTCAGTTTCTTAGTTCAGTTTCTTATTAAGCGTGCGATAAGTTGCGCAAATTATATAAAAAAAAAATCATACAATTTCTACGTACGTTCTGATAAGAGGGGTAAGTAGGTACTTTTTTTTGGGATCGACTTTTATAATGGCTCCTATGGGCCATACATTAAATTGTTGTATATAAAGGAACTCTTTAATTTTTAGACACTTAATAAATATGTAGACGAGCCGTTTCTGTAAATTAAAATTATTTCCGGTCACTTAATATCATAAAAAATAACATCTGTATCTTATAACTACTTTCTGTGCAATAAATCATTATTCTTCATATTATTTCTTACTCGTAAGTCTGGTCAATATTATTTGTATACAGGCTATAAATTGTCACACTTTTTGCTATTCTATTTTAGTAGTAGTTGTTATAAGACACAGAATGTTACAAAATTGCAGATACTTACGCGGTTACCTTAGGAATAAATATTATCACGGTATAGCTTCGAGGAGATAAGCTATCAATCATCATGACGTACTGATACATTTAAGATCGGCTATCTTATTCAATCGTCAACGGAATTCATAGACAAGCAAGAATTTATACATAGGTTTAGTCCTGTTCGAAGTACTAATGTTACGCAGACGAAGTCGCGGGCAACAACTACTTTTTAATAACGTTTACAAAGTAATGTTTTCTTCCTTTCGCATCTTTTTGGTTTTCATAAACATTTAGGAGCTCCTATGCACCCTACATTGGGGCCCCTAAAAGGAAGGTAAAAATATCTCACAAAATCAGTGTCATGGCAACTTTCGAATCAAAAGACTCAAAATCGGGACAGTATAGAAATCCGGCGAAGTCACTGACTTCAGAACAGTAGTTCCACAGAACTAGAATGCAAACCATATTCAAATCCGAAGCTTTGCTGGAGTGCCCCGAATATGGGGATCACGCTATACTCAAGGTTACTATGGTGTCCTCTTTTAACATCACTTGCAGGGCGGCTAAGCTCAGCAGCATAAGCTGTTAGAAATATTCGTCAATTTACTGATGAACTAAAATAGACCAGCCTCTCGGTATCTAACCGAGAGGCTGGTCTATTTTAGTTACTGCAGACATTGAGTCAATTTTCAATCTGCAAAAACGAGCCATCAGAGCGATATACAATCTTCGCCGGCGCGATTCTCTAAGAGAACTGTTTAAGGACATTAACATCAAGACGGTTCCTTGTCAATATATATATGAAAACATCATGCACGTGAGAAATAAGTTACATCTTATTAGTAAAAACGGCGACAGACATAATTACGTCACTAGAAATAGGGACCAATTCGTTCAAACAGGTTTCAGACTGGCTAAAGTAGCCTCTTCTTTCATGGGGTTTTCATGAAAGATGGAGGGACACCTCCACACATATGGATGGACTTGCGTTATCTAGTTAGATTTGTCTGTGCACGGAATTTTATCGATAGCCACGGTAAGCATCGGCAAGCACGGAATTGTATCGAAAGGCACGGGAAGCAACGGCAACACAGACATAAATCTAACGCAATTCCCTCCATATGTGTGATCTGTATGAAAACCAAGCGTGCCACTTTTTCATACACAATTTTAAAACAAATATACCAATTACCAATGAAAGAAAACATTTCCAATGCCTGGGCCAACTTTTTTTATACAGTGTTTACTGCTCAATATGGCATAAAAAGGCATTTTTTTAGATTTCAGTGGATTTCCTGTGCCGATAATGCTAAATGAAAGCTCAAATTACGATCATTGATCGTAATTTTGCTCCGTGTACACTTGTCCGTGTTTGACACGCGAAGTACATACAATCGCGTCATCTAGTTAGATGTATATCTGTGATCGGTAAGCATAAGCATTGGAAAGCCCGATACTCACTTGCGTATAACGAGCATTTTCGACCGCCCGACGCGCCTGCATCTCGTCGATAGGGCTGCAACGTAATGTGTTTTCATATAATTATTTATAGCCACGCGAGCCTTTTTCGTAGGCTTTTACGTAATATTTGTTCATTATTATAGTTTCGTTGGCGTGGTAATATTGTGTATAAAAGGAGATATGCAAATATTTCGCTATTTTTGACTAAGATCTTTTCACAATCAGGTTCCCGTAAATCCAGGAAAAATGTCAAACAACCATCACAATTATGGGAACTCCAAGGAAATATTCAATCTATACTATATATATAATATTATAAAGCTGAAGAGTTTGTTTGTTTGTTTGAACGCGCTAATCTTCGGAACTACTGGTTGGAATTTAAAAATTATTTTTGTGTTGGATAGTCCATTTATCGAGGAAGGTTATAGGCTATATAACATCACGCTACGGCCAATAGGAACGGAGCATAAATGAAAACTGTTGCAAATACGGGCAAAAATTTGCAATGCGTAATCGGTTAAAGTTACGCAACAATCATGTATGTAGTGTAGGTAGGGTAGGGTAGGTAGGGTAAATGGGTAGATAGGTAGACAGTTGACGGGAGCGAAGCCGCGTGGGACAGCTAGTTCACAAATAAAATCCAAACTCGTGCTAAAATAAGTATTTACCTATTCAAGATTTTACCTATTCCGCTTCTAAAAAAGTAATTGAAGCTTCGTCCCAAAATATATTACCTACCGTCGAATACTTGAAGTGTCATGTACACTTTTACAGGCATTTTAATAAAACCTTCAAGGATAGTGTTAGATTAAGGATAAAATATTAATATTATAATTTCTGACTGTATAATATGTAAATTCACGTCTTTGTCCTTTATAATACTTTGTACTTCTGACTGTATAATATGTAAATTCACGTCTTTGTCGGGGCTCTTTTGTTTCGTTTTTTTATTAATGTGTAAATAAGCGGTTGGTGAGATTTGTAAAAATAAAAATTGTCGCAGGGTGTAACTAGAGGCAGAAAATACAGAACGCACCTGCTGCGATCCATTACACAGTCCTTTTGCTTTTATTAATACATTTGGTCATTCACGCACGCCTGTTGTGAGTACTAGCCTTTCTGAAGATTATCATCAATAAAGTCTATGTAAACTCTTTTGCTAAAAAAACGGGCACTTTAGATTGTTTTCTCTACTTCAATGAAGAAGAACAAGAAAGTGGTTTTATTAATTTAACGATGTATTGGCATGTTATTTGAAGCATCCTAGCATGATTCTTTAAGTTATAAATTTAAATTTTGAAATTAAAAAAGAAAAATATTGATTATTGTGGATTAATGTAAAATTGCTTTACTAATGGCGCGAATTGTTGAAACGATTTTTTTACTGATTACTAAACTTTTTGGATATTTTCTGCAAATTAACAATTTAATCTTTCTTTTTACATTAAATACCACTTTGAGATATGAGTAATAAAGCGGAAGGACTGGAATTAAGTATTGTTTTCTGATGAAGCTAGACCTTTTTGTGTGGAGAGGATCTACGCTGGCGAGTGCTGCGAAGACCACGGGAACGCTATGCGGAAGAGGTTTTCGAAGATATCACTCCTTTTGGCGGAGGCTACGTTATGTTTTGGGCTGCAATTAATTCGACGGAGCGTACGGACTTAGTTTTCATAGAAAATGGAACATGAAATGCACACCGGTACATAATGGAAGTCCTAATTCCATATGCACAACCTGCATTAACTGCACTTGGCGAAGATTCCATTTTTATGGAAGACAATGCTCGTCCGCACCGTTCTGGCAACGTGGAAGCGTACATGCAAGAAGTTGGGATCCGTCGTTTAGATTGGCCAGCTCGAAGTCCTGACCTCAATCCGATTGAGCATATCTGGAATGTTCTAAAGAGACGCGTAAGATCAGTGCTATCTGCTCCACAAACCACCAGGGAACTAAAAAGAGTCGTTGCAGAAGAGTGGGAACGTATTCCTCAAAACGTTATTAAAAATATCGTGGCGCATGCCCAGAAGGATTCAAGCTGTGATTTTGGCAAGAGGAGGTCACACTCGTTATTAAGTTTTTACATTTGTAACTTTATTTAATTAAAAGAAGTAAAAAAAAACTTCTTGTATTTAATGCTGACCACATCTTATTGTTTGGCCGTGATACAATTAATCGATCGAAACGAGATAAACAATTCATCGTTTTTATTTTTAAGTGTTAATAATTCACTTCACGCTTATTAATTTACACGATCGATCGATCGATGTTCGTTCGATATCTTTTTTTTTCGTATTACGTCAAACAATTAAATTTCATTTAATTAACTCAAATCGACCTTAGAATGTATATTTTCTTAGGGGGCCATTTTTTTGCAAAAGAGTGTGTAATGTCAGTACGATTACATCGCACATTTATTTAGCACGCTAGAATTAGCATTTTTACTTAATGTAAATCGACATTCTTACTAATATTGTTGAGTACACTTTCGACCGTTCTAGTGTAATCACGTACAATCAATAAATATTTTATCAAGAAGTCAGTAAGAATAGTGTTTTTCCATTTCAACTTAGCAAATGTATTAGCAACCAAGTGCTCGTACAATGTACTTCTAGGGCTTTCCTTACTGGTGCTTCCGCTAACGCTTGCCTTCTAAATATCGTTTATTTGTCTCCTTTCATTCATTCTGTCAACTTAGCCAGAACATCTTAGATGTACCTAGTGACATTTTTTCACTGCCTCTTAGATGGTTCATCTCTTTTAAACCACAACGTTGTCTTATGTATGGTATAATATTATATCATCATTTTTTTTCCTACACACACTTCGCAAGAATCGTATTTCTACAGAAATTTTACACGTGTACTGGCTTCTTAATAAAAGATGTACTCTTTAAGGCTATTAAATTGAGGAAATTGTTGCTAAAAGTGGTTTTGAAGGGGCCTTGTGGTAACTGGTAATATCTATCATAATACGTTATTGAGTAAGCGTGGTTTACAGGAAAAGGTATTTGCCATTCAGTAGGACAATAATATGTAGTGGTATTATAATATCTATCTATGCTGACTGATAGATTACACCTTCATTATCACTTAACCGAAAGTAGTCTTTTGCCAGACATATACCTCCCTCAAGCGTCGCCGCATAAACCGGTCTTGTTCTTCTCGCATCCAGCGGACTTCCTTCGCCATTACATTTACAGGTTACTGATCCACCTTATGGTAGGCCTTGCAACACTGCGTCTGCCGGTAACTATGCTGACGCAAGAAAAATCAACTTATCCCGAAGAATATCCAAACTTAAGAGGCAGCGAAGGTAGGTACTAATCGCAAAACAGATGACCGATGGTGTCGAAGATTCATATATACTGACAAATAGATGCATGCCAACTAAGAAAAGGTTTTTCTTTCGTCACCCCAAAACAGATTTGTTGTCAGGGGTTTGAGTTTTCTTAGAAAAAAGGTCGTGGGCCCCAATTAGTTAAAAATAACCGTCAATTTCATCCTCTTCAGCTCCCATCATACCCTATCATTAGGTACAGAAATTACATAGGTACTAATCAGTTCCTACAGCTATAATAGATGTTCTATACTCCAGTTTGGCGCCACGCAACCACCGATTGATTAATTGGCGCGCTTCCATCTTCCTAATTAATGAGTACGGGGCGGCCATTAAAAATATTACTCTTTGCCACTATCGAGGGTAGAGGGGTCATTGGCAACGGGAGCACTTTTAAAGTACCTAGTTTGTGGTAGGAGTGTTCGAGGCTATCGTTTTTTGTTGATTGGAAAATACAAAACTTTTTTTGAGGGATTCTAAATTCAAATTCTAGAAAATGTTTTTTTTTTAATAAGGGTGAATAAGTTTGGAGTTAAACAGATCACCGTTTATAAGATGGACAATTGGTACTAGTCAGAGTTTATTACAGTAGAAAGAAAGCATGTTCTTTTATATTGGCGATAGAGGAAAAGGGTTTTGAGATCTATTGTTGCCTGATTATAATTTCACCGTGTAAATTGGTAGTTTTTTCCGGCTTTTGAATAGAGACCATTTGCTACAGGATTGAAATCGTTTCTCAATTTTTAATTTTAGAATAACTTTAGGTTATCAACACAATAAAAAAAAAATGCTCAAAAAATTGTTTACCATCGAATTTTATCAAACAAGCAGCGCTAACCGATATTCCTTTGCACACCATATTTCTATATCAACACTAAAAACAAACAAAACAAATTCAGCCTAATGCCAAAAAATATGGGAAGCCACTTACAAAAGGCCAAATGTTATTTTTTGAGTGTGGCAACACAGCTGTTATTTATCGTTCGGGCGGATATATTGGCATATTTCGCGAAGCTCAAAGCTGGTAACACTGGGTGATTTGTGGCTGTTGCTGGACTACTACAAATTATGAATTTTCGGTATTGGAATGTGTATTGAATATTTGGAATGGCTTCCAGTGTATTTTAGGTTACCTGTGGTTATAGATATTCGTGCATGCCCGTTTTTCATTCGGAGAAGCTTGATTAGGATTTAGTGTTCTTTCACAATAATTATTTGGTACATTAATGGAATTGATATTTCGTATAAGCATGTGTGGTAATGAAAATTATTTTAGGATTTGTCAATTCGCAAGAAAAAACGCATATTTTTTTGTCTCGTCATTGCTGTCCCATTTGAGCAAAAGTCTACTCCAAGTTTTGCCAGACATTCTCTTCCCACGCCGTCTTGAACCAGCCTTCATGGTACGCATTTCCATATAAGTCATACTCAAATTTATTTGGTCTGAGATATCATAGTAGGTATTACTTTTCGATATTTATCAATACCTACAGTTAGTTTATGCAAAGGATACCAAAAATTTTTAGTGCGTGAATAGGTAAGGAGTTCTAAATTATCTATCCACCAACAGGTGTTTTTTTACTCCTAAATTATTATTTATTAAATTAACTAAATTATTTTCAGCCTATTCTGTCCCACTTCAGGGCAAATGGCTCACTTTCTTCCCTCAAATCCCTCTTGTTTAGGGCAATTGTGGACCAATCCTGTCGATAGGCATCAAGTTTATCCCGCCATCTTCGCCTAGGTCTGCCGCGGTGTCACCTGACATTCTGGGACCCACATTGTGGTTGATTTAAACCATGAACCGTTCGACAAGTGGCAGACGTATCCGGCCCAGTCCCATTTTAACTTGGCTGCTTTTGGGTGACGTCGGCAAGTTGTGTTTTGGAGCGCAGTACCAAAACGACTATTATTTATGCCTCATAGGTTATATTTGAGGAATTAATTCGTTTTTTAATTATAAGACAACCCTTAAATTTTTTTTTGTAACAGCGAAACATACACCATACTAACGCTTGTAAAAATCCGATATTGTTGAAACCTCTTTAGTTTCAGCCGGCGAAGACGAGACCACTATGTCTCGTCTTCTCCGGTTGAATCTGAAGAGGTTTTTTTACTTGGAACGTCAGAACACCGGATCAAGTGTCTACAATTATTTTTAATTGCTATCGGAAATAGATCCTTATCGATTCTGGCAGTATTTTTATTTTAGCGGCGTTAGGTCGTTAATTGAGTTATTAGGATGACTTATTCAGACGAGCCCAGCTGTTTTGGTTGTCAAGTCAAATGAATCCAAGTAATTAAAATATGTCAGTCGAGTGGTAGGTATTC
This sequence comes from Orthosia gracilis, assembly GCA_947562075.1. NCBI lineage: Eukaryota > Metazoa > Arthropoda > Insecta > Lepidoptera > Noctuidae > Orthosia > Orthosia gracilis. The sequence continues at coordinate 24,199,435 of OX387273.1, forward strand.
CTGGTACTAATTAGCTACCTAGAAATATCAATGAACTGTCTGTCGATTGGTGTAAATTTAAAAAAATCGTGGAATGTTTCATAACCTCTCGATTAGTACGTATATCGCACTCCTATCTCGCAAAAAAAATCATACAATTCTCTATTGGATTTTCAATGTCTTTGTCTTGCTTTTTTCATTATGTCTGAAAAATTACAGGCCTAGAAGCTAGGTGACTACTGAGATGGCAAGTAGCAGGAAGGACATTATTATCATCATCGTCAGCCTTTAATGTTCCCACTGCTGGGACACAGGCCAACTCTCATAGAGAGGGAATCGGTAATTCGGGCCCAGTGCAGGTTGGTGGAATTTTTGTTTCTAGGATATGACAGTTTCCTCAAGATGTTTTCCTTCACCGATTTGAGAGCAGTGGTGATGAAAAAAATTATGCAAAGTAAACCGCCTGCCTGCGTTCGAATCTACGACCTACGACACGTAAATCGCGGCCGTTACCACTGGGCCGCCAATACAAAAAAGGTATGGAAGAAAAAAGGCATGTAGCGCTAACCCCAAATAAATTGAGATAAGGACAAGTGAATGAAGATAAGACTAAAGTGGGCTAAGCACGGTTACGCACTACCGTGATCCGTGTCCGGGTTTGAGTTCCGAGTTCAAAATGTTCTGAATTATGACAGATTGTGGCGGATAGAGTTCGGATTTAATGCGTAAGCTTCCTTCCCTACAAGAAGTACTACGGCTACTTCGGCACCGAAATTTCAATGACACGGATCAGATGTATTGCTTAACCACCCAACAGACTTTAAACTCGCATATTATTCTACTAAACTCTGATTTTTAATGTTGCAAGGGAGGAGCACAGTGTTGTAATTAAGGCTCAATCATAAGTGATTCATCGAATCGTTGTAACATGGCTCCTCAATTTAATTTTACTAAATGGTGTAAATAAATGTTTGATAAATATAAACATAATAGATTTAACTATGACAGTTTTAATAAACATAGCACATCAAATATTATTGTAATAAATAAGAAATCAGCAATTATAAAAATGCGAGCGATAGAATGCAGTCTGCATGCTGTTTTACAAGTTAGGGGGATTACAAAACTGATAAAAATGCTTGGTTCGATGCTAGTCCTGCTCCACAACCACTGGGACGCAAAAACAAGTGATATGCAGAACATTATTGTTTTGAAGTACTATTGAAGACTGTATGAATATACTGGTATTGTATAAACTCAATTTATTTTAGTATTATATGTTATTTTATTATATCATGCACAGCGCATGTGTGAGTACTATGTTCCGACTGTAAATATACCATTTATTGTACTTATGTGTCGTTCTTTGACTTGTGTGTATCCTGGCAGTTGAGATTGTGTCATGCTCTCTTAAATTTCTCTCTGATGGTGCCACATGTGTTGGATCACACGGTTCCCTTCATGATGGTTGAGCTGAGTGGTGTCAATTCGTGCGTCATTTTCGTGAACGGGCGCCATCAATTGGGATTGGTCATAACTTAACTACTTCGGCCTGCTTTTGATTAAGACTTATTTTATTTTTAAATTGTTTGTTTTATTCTAGACGCTTTTACGTGTACGTCTTTTTACATCGTTCTCACATATGTATTTTTCCAACAATAATGATGTAACCAAATAATTGTAATTAAAACTGATGGAAAAGAGTATCCGTGGAGTTTCTTGCAGGTTCCTCTCCATAGAGACCTACTAACGCTTGCAAACATGTAGTTCCATGTAGATTCATATATATTTTTTTTATTTTGATTTGTTGATTTTGTGTCTGACATGAATGAGTAAAAATTATATAAGGTTGTGAAATAACATATTATTTATTTGCCGTGACATATTTCCAATTTCGATTTGCAGTCGACTTTCTATCTCTCAGGATATAACACTATTTTTATGTAACGAAAAAGTGGCAACCCTCCAAACGTCAGTTTAGTCTACAAAATTAAAAATCAGAGTTTAGTCGAAACATTCAAGACAGAAAAGGTCTTATGGACACCCAGCAAGTAAAATAAGTAGGAAAACTTCTATAAAAGACTCTAAAATTTCTCAGTAAAGAATGACTGGCGCGGCCACTTGACCGCAAAACGCCCGCCGACACCAACACAGCCTTCACGAGCCGACTTACAGTTTTTAAGTAAGTACGTACAAGAGGAATATAAGACTTTCGTAACAGGAAATAAGATTTTCTAGCACCCTGAACTAAAAACATAGTCAAGTTTTTAAGAGGTGAAAATTTGCGTAAATGAAATAGAGTCACTTAAGACTAACAGTTATTGGTATTTTTTCTTCGATCGACCTTTTATCAATGTAAGCGTTAAAATGAGAAAAAATGTCAGCACGATAGTCAGCATTTATTTTTGATCGTTTCTTGAAGATTTTTTTTAGGAAAATACCTCTATTTGAAACTTGGTTCAAATGCATATTTGTGAGCGGTGAAGAAAATATGTCCGTTTCAACCGCGCGGCCACCTCATAGTATTTGATGAAACTTTGCCAGGAATTAGTGTTAATTTGTTACTTTACACACTTTTTTTCGTGAATTTGTTACAAAAAAAACTAAGACGCTATGACAAAAAATAGTTGGCCGCTAGAACCGCCACTTGCCGTAATCATCGCCCGTGATTACACAGAAACTATATAATGCAGATAGACGAATGATGGATCAAAAGAAAGGCCATAATTTGTTCAATTTGTTACAAAAATAAAAAACGTAAATAAACAAAAAGTTATGCAATATTTAGTTTTCAGGTTATGAGTAGGTAGTTATGTCACCATAAATATCAAATTAATAGAGGCTAATGTGTATGGACAATTAGTTACTAATTTGTTACAGCGAATAAACAGAAAAAATATATTAGAAAGTAGGTTCAATAATTTGTTAGAGTCGATTTTAGTTGGCCGCTCGGACGGCAATATGCCTAAAATACAATGGCGTTTATCTCGTTATTAAAAGTAGGTTTAAGCTTAGTTAAAGTACTAAGCGACGGGTAACGTAACCTAGTTTGGATAAATACGGCGAATATAACTGCAGCATTCATATTTTAAAAGATATTTACAAAAAACAGTAGTATGAAACCTTAAGAGAGTAGGGTGACCATGCATTTTCACAATGAAGTGAGACTGAATAGTGACTGTTGTAATGTTCGATATTTATATCTTATTTTTTTAGGGCGAGTGCTTATATAAATACATTTTAAGTTAAGGCATCCTGTAGCATACTTCATAAAAGTAAAAGTCAGTTATCGATTAAAATTTCTTTATTCAAAATCAACACAAAGGCAAAACAATCAAGTAATTAAAGTCAACAAGATAAATATAAAAACTTTATAAACTAACATAATATTTATAAATTAACTGACTCGAATATATGACACAGAATGTAGACAAATTTTCTTAGAGGTACTTATGTCGATTTTAAAAGAATTGTCGTCGTAACAAAAATATGTATTGTTATTTAAAAAATGACATTTATAGTGGCCTATTTTTGTGCCTGGTATAAATTCTATAGTACCAACTAAGAAATAGTAATTATCCTTAATGTTAATAGTAATCGGCAGCTCAGTGAGTAAGACTGAGTCTGCAGCTCCGTTTAAATCAAATGTTATGATCTCGCCTAACTTAAGTTCTCCTTTCAACTGTGTGTCACATTTCTGACACATTGTGTTAATTTTTTCATCGAAACAAATTGCTTCTTCTAAACTTGATATTCCAAATAACTTTAAAATATCAAGGTTAATTAAAATAAATACATGGTCTCTTTTCAATTGTATGTAATTACAATTTGTACAGGTTTTCAAGTATTGAGCACTTGTAAAATATTTTATAAATATTTTTTCAAATATGTAAGCCACATTGCAACTGCAGTCTTTATTTTGGAAAAAAGTTTTTGTTATTTCTGATCTACAATTGTAAATTTGCTCTATATCATGTGCTCCGTTCAAAAGCATAAAAATGTAATTAATAACACAATCTCCTTTTAATTCACTCAAAAAGCTTTTGAAAGCAGAACTTCTAATACAGGCTTGACCTATTAAATAAAATGCCGAATCGAAGGCACATGTATTGAAATAACCCGAGCTTTCCTTCAAAGCTAAATTCCCGTTTCTTATAATTACTATTTCATCATCTTTTTTCAGGCGATTATGTGTATTCGATTCTCCTCGCCAGTTCTCCAAATAGGATGGTCTATCACTAAATATAGAATCACTGGAAAAATATAATTCTTTTTGTTTTTGTTGGATTTGTTTTTTAGGATTTACCTTTTCTTTTTTATAAATATTTTTAGTCATGGCACGCCTAGTTCGGCGTGATTTAGATTTTAGTAAAGTAGTGGAACCTAAGTTTTTTAATTGATTTAATGCTAAATGCAATTCTCCTTTGATATAATCGTAATGATGCTGCAAATATTCGTCAATTCGTTGTCTCGCTATTTTTGTTTTAAAAACTAACCGTTTTAAAGTGCGAAAATAGCTTTCTACACATGAAGACGATGCGTTTAAGGTTTCCGATTTGAAATAAGACCACATTACGTTGCTCCACAAAGGAAGTTTTATAAATAATCTTTTTAAAGTAGGGATGAAAAGTGGTAAATAATATGAACTACTTTTACCAACATAGGAATTTGCAGGGTTACTTTTTTTTTCATTATCTACCAACAGATCGAACCATGCGACAATGTCTCGAACGCCGGCATCATCAATGACAATTTGATCATATTCAAATTCTTCATTTTGATCCACATTTTTAAAATCAGCATACTTATGACTGTTTAACAAATTGTCAAGGTTTTGCTTGCTCTCCTTCAAACCTGAATCATCGTTTTCAAAATCATTTTGATGTAGGCAAAGTTTTATCATTTTTGTAATGATTTCCTTTACAAGTGCAAAGTCTTGACATTCTTTAATGTAGCGGATACAATGAATATAATACATTTTAATTTTTGTGTCAACATTTTCGAAGCAATTCAAATTATACAGAGTCTTTATAAAATGACTGGTATCTAATCTAATAAATGTTTTTGGTAGTTCTTCTTTATTTCCATTCAAAATACTAAAACAACGAAGTAAATAGTCTTTCACACATGTAAAATCACTGAATGTTCTAACATTTGCTGCTACTAACGCAGAAGAATCGTCTGTTATAACTTCGTCAGGATGACAACGAACATTTTTCAACCACTGTAATAACCATGCAGAAACAGACGCAGTGTCATGTGAATCGGTTATCATCTGACATAAAGGTACACACACATCGAATTGATTTATTAATATTATTACGTATAAGAAAAGTCTCTTACTCAATTCATAACCATTTGGTAATTTAAGAGGTTGAAAGATTGAACCTGTAGCATCCAATGTGATAGTTAATCTTTGAAAACAAGATTGATAGGTAGGTAGTATGTATGTAAGTAGGTATGTAACCTACTTGTATTTGTCTGTGGTGTAAAGAAAATATAAGTAGATGAAGGGTGTCAAGGTAATTCTGTATAAGATGGCTCATGTAAAATAAATATTGAAAACCCATAATAATTGTTTTCTCTAGCAGTATGCCCTCTGCAATATCATAAAAGGTTATGGGCCGCATATTTGTGCTGATATAAAGAAGAAAAATGGTAAATTAAATGAAAATATTTAAATGGGAAGAAAATTTTGAGCTGTCAGAGTAAAACAAAAGTACAAAAATGGAAATGAGAAAATATGAAGCGATGCCATTTCTGAAAGAGGAAGTAAATTTTCAAACATGGAAATTTCGAATCAATTTACTGTTGGAGGAAAAAGGAGTTGTAGAAGCGATAAAAAGTTTGAAACCAACTAAGGAAATGGATATTAAAGCAAGGTCAATAATCGTACAATGTGTATCAGATAAGTACATATCATATATAAAGAAATGTACAACATCATTAGACATGATGAAATGTTTAGAAGCTATCTTTGAACGAAAATCTGTTTTCAATAAATTGCAACTAAAAAGAAAATTGCTGAATTTGAAATGTCATAAAGATACAAAGCTTCAGGAACACTATCTAAGGTTCGATAACATAATAAATGAAATTGAAATTGGAGAAAGCATGTCTGAGTCTGATAAAGTGTGTCACTTATTATTAACATTGCCAGATAGTTATGAAAACGTAATAACATCACTAGAAACAATGTCAACAGAAAAGGAAATCACAGTTGATTTTGTGAAAGCAAGGTTGTTAGATGCTGAGCTAAAAATGAAAAGTTATAGTGAAAATAGAAACCACGAGACAGGTACTGAGACAAGTTTTTCGACGGAAAATATAGTATGCTATAAATGTAAGCAAAAAGGACACAAAGCATATCAATGCAGAAGTAACCAAAGAGGTAGATACTTTAGAGGATATGTTTTTGGAAGAGGCAGAAGAAATGATAGAGGTAGAGATGGACAAGCAAACATTACAAAACATATGTTCACGGCGTATGATGAAACAATACATATAACAAATGAGTACGTTGAGTCAAACGTAATTGAGTTTATAATAGACTCAGGAGCTTCAGACAACATGGTACAGGATAAATACAAAAATTATATGACAAAAATTCAAACATTGAAGGAACCAGTAAAAATAAAAGTCGCGAATGGCGAGTATTTAGAAGCAAATGAGAGAAGAATGTTAGAGACAGAAGTAAAAGGCAGATGCATAGACATTGAAGCCCTAATCGTGCCTAATTTAACGCAAAACTTACTTTCGGTAAGTAAATTAGTTGAGAGGAATAGTCATGTAATATTTCAAGGAAATGTTGTAAAAATTATACAAAATGACTTGAGAGTGTATGGAGAAAAATTTGGAAAATTATATAAACTACAACTGAAAATAAAAACAGAGAATGAATGTCATACAACTGCAAATGATACAAATCTATGGCATCAAAGACTAGGACATTTGAATAGAAATGGGTTAAGAACTTTAAATTTACCAAATGATAAGAAAAGATGTGACGTGTGCATGAGAGCAAAATCAACGAGATTACCATTCTATCCAGTAGTTATGCCAAGATCAGAAAAAGTTTGCGAACTTTTACACACTGACATTGCAGGTCCAGTAAATGTACCCAGCATAAATGAAGAAAGATATTACCAGATAATTGTAGATGATTATACACATTTTGGAGTAATATATCTGTTGAAGTATAAACATGAAGCAACTCAAAACTTAATAGATTATGTGAGATATTTAGAAAGACAGAAACAAAATAAAGTAAAAAGGATAAGATGCGATAATGGTGGTGAATTTAAGAATAGAATAATAAACGAATTTGCGATAAATAATGGGATAAAAATGGAGTACACAATTCCTTACAGTCCACAAATGAATGGAGTATCAGAAAGAATGAATAGGACTGTATATAATAAAGCAAGAGCATTAATGATGGAATCCAACCTTCCGAAAGAATTATGGGGAGAGGCAGTTAAATGTGCAATGTTTCAAATAAATAGATGTCCATCAGCAGCTATAAAATTTAAAACACCAGCAGAGTTGTATTATGGTAAATATGAAATAGATAATATGAAAATATTTGGATCGAAAGCGTGGATGATTATATTGCCAAGAAAGTCAAAATTTGAAGAAAGAGCAAAAGCAATGAGATTTATTGGATATAGTCCAAATGGATATAGATTGTGGGATCCAGAAAGTAATGAAATTAAAATCTCAAGAGATGTACATTTTGATGAAACAAATGTGAGATATGATGGAATAAGAGACATCGAAAGAGCAAATGTAAGGTCAGTAATATACAGAGAATTAGATGAAAAAGAAAGCAAATCAAATACATCAGGACTAATAGAAAGAAAAAGTAAAGATGAGATTAAAGTTTCACAATGTCCTACTGTCACTGAAAATGATGAAGACAGTGATTATGAGGATAAATTTGATGATGCAACTGAACAAGTGAAAGAGGTAATACAAGAAAAGTTACCAGAAGAAAAATATACAAGAAGTGGAAGAAGAATTGTGAAACCAAAACGACTACAAGAATATGAGACACACTATGCTTATAGTACATATATGGAAGATGTTCCTAAAAGTTACAATGAAGCTATAAAAATGGGCTGGAATGATGCAATTGTTAAAGAATTGAACGCATTAGAAAATATGAAAACATGGACAATCACTGATTTACCAAATGGAAAAGAAGCAATTGACGCTAAATGGATTTTTGTGAAGAAAGATAATAACCTAAAGAAGGCGAGACTGGTTGCAAGGGGCTTTCTACAAAGAGATGATGGTTTTACGGTTAATTATTCCCCTGTCGCAAGAATGAGCACTGTCCGCACTTTCTTATCACATGCAGTGCAAAATGATTTTGAAATCCATCAAATGGACATTCCGACAGCATTTCTAAATGGGATGCTAGAATCAGATGTATACTTAAAGATACCAAAAGGAGTAAAATGTGAGCAAAAAGATAAAGTTCTAAAGCTAAATAGAAGCTTATATGGATTGAAAGAGAGTCCAAAATGTTGGAACGATAGATTGAATGATTTTATTCTGAAAATAGGACTTATAAGATCAAATAATGATTTTTGCATGTATTATAATGATAAATGTTGGATTATTGTTTTCGTAGACGATATTTTGGTAACAGGATGTAAAGAAGAGATAACTTACGTAAAAGAAAAGTTAAAGAAAGAATTTCAAGCAAAAGATTTTGGTGAAGTTGAGAAGTTTCTTGGAATGGAAATACAGAGAAATGGAGAAATTCTAAAGATAACACAGGAAAAACAAATAGATAAAATGTTGGAAAAATTTAATATGACTGAAGCGAATGGAACGAAGTGTCCAATGACAAAAGGTTTTCAAGCGGATTCAGATAGTAAGTGTGTTGATGTTCCTTACAGACAATTGATTGGAGGTTTAATGTTTTTGGCGACGGTATCAAGACCTGATATTGCCTTTAGTACAACATTTCTGAGTCAATACTTAGATAAGCCTACTTTAAATCTGTGGACACAAGCAAAACGAGTTCTCCGTTATTTGAAAGAAACAAAGACTAGTGGTTTGACCTATGTTAAGAATAACAAGAAGAATGTTATTGAAACCTACTCTGATGCAGATTGGGGAGGTAATCACATTGACAGAAAGAGTATCAGTGGATCTGTTACTTTGTTAAACGGTCATGTGGTAGCATGGTTCTCGAGGAAGCAGAATTGTGTAGCTTTGTCGACAGCAGAAGCCGAGTATGTCGCTGGAGCCACTAGTGCGTGCGATTTGATTAATATAAAGGGACTATGCAAGAATACCAACAAAAGCCAAGATGTGCAATGTGTTCTCTATGTTGAAAATAAAGGTGCTATTGATATGACTAAAACTTTTGAAAATAGTAAAAGGACGAAACATATTGATATAAAATATCATTTTATAAAGGATTTAATATTCAAAAAGGAGCTAATAATTGAATATGTGAATACTGTTGAAAATTTAGCGGATATTTTTACAAAGACTTTAGGAGTTGATAGATTCAAAGAAATGTGTGAGAAATTAAATATATGCTAAAATAAATAAAAATTGTATTCCCATGTGGTAGGGTGACCATTATATTATTATTATTTTCGGAAAATTTGTGTCACCATAAGTTATTTTTTATTATTGTCAAATGTAGAATGTTTTGATTTGATTTTTTTTTATGCGATTAAGAGTGTTTGATTTTCAATAAAACGCTATTAATCGAGGTGGGGTGTTAAGTAGGTATGTAACCTACTTGTATTTGTCTGTGGTGTAAAGAAAATATAAGTAGATGAAGGGTGTCAAGGTAATTCTGTATAAGATGGCTCATGTAAAATAAATATTGAAAACCCATAATAATTGTTTTCTCTAGCAGTATGCCCTCTGCAATATCATAAAACACGGCAGTATTGTTGTTGTTCATCAGTCCAGTAATAAATGTGAATTCGAGGAAAAAAGTGTATATCACGTAAAAAAATTGGTTTGGTCACAGCCATCGTAAGAATGCTCAGAATAACGTTATTGTGTAACCACATTCTTTTTCGTTCTTCGTACTTAATTTTTCGCAATGCATTGAGTGTTGGGATTACTGGTGCTGTATCTGTAATTCCTTGTTTAGACATTTTTGCTGCCAGTTGTTTATGAACCAAAGAAGCTGAATCGTGTTTGAGCTTTTTAGCAAATTTTCGTCTGACCAATGCATTCATTCTATATTTTTTTCTCGGATCATGTTTTTTATTTTTTTCTCCGACTGTGATTTGGCATTGTCCTTCAATAATATTATCTGTTATTTTTTGACACGCTATTTTTGTAAAAGCGCTACATTGACTGCATTGACCTTTTACTAAAATATGATGCTCAGACTCCACTTTGTAACTTTTGAAATTCCATGTGCATGGTAATCTAGAAATAAGCCAAATCTTTTCTCTTAAAATATCCACCCATTTGTACTTAGGCAGTATTTTATATTTTTTAAATGGAGTACATGTTCTCAAGTCATTTCTTTTATACAAGACATTTAATGGTTGCAGTTTTTTCCAGTCATAGATATCTAATTCAAACTTGAAGTTCTTTGTGTCGTTTTCACTATGATGCTGGTTGGACTCGACATGAGAATGTGATATTTTGGATGAGGTTCTCGGGCTATTGCTTGAGGATGATGATAAAGATGACGAGGACAGACATACAGTTTGCTGCTTACATTCAGTGTTTAGAAACTCCCTGAAATTCCTTTTCAGTGACATGTAAAGGGCTGCCGGTGTCATAAGATTATCCAAATCACTTGCAATTGTATCAAATATAGGGTCTCTCAATTTAACATCCAGTAGTTTGTCGGCATATTTCATAAAAACTTCTCTCTGTTTTGATTTCTCAACAATAGGTTTTCGTCCAGCTTTACCCATTTTTGCTGCAATAAAACAATTGATAATATGAATACAAAGGTCAAACATCCGTTGACTGCATCACACACAAAATATACATAGGTACTACCAATTACTGCTATGTAAGTACATACTAAGGGCAAGAACTTTCTATAATTAAGAAAAGTCGACGTTACTGATGCAGCGAGTTATTTTAAAAAGATTTCTTTGATGTTTGTAAATATTAACGATATCATTTTTTTTTATTCCCCATAGTCATTTAACAGCGACAATACATTAATAAAATTTTTAAAAGGAGATTTTTTTCATTTGGGAGCAGCCACCGGATTGTAGAGACCAGTTATAGCGCTTAAGAATCTGTCCCTAAGACAGAAATCCTTACATTGGATATTACGCTCGTCACTAGGGGTTGCCTGGATCTAGGTCTCAAGATTCAAGATGCACGTTGATGCACTTTCACACAGAATGTTCACAGTTAAGTGAATTATCAGTTAATTCTTCCCTAGGGAATCACTATAGCAGTTAATAAGTTTGTTAATTTAAATTTTACGTATTCACTGTTTGAAAACACGAAACGTGGGTGGGCTGAATTGTCACTCTTTTACTATACCTAGACAATTGGCGGGAAACGCATATATAAAAGCAGGCTTGCGATTGGACAGAACTTAAGAGCCCTTTAAATAGAGCTCTGCCATTGGTTTAAAAAAAAAGAATACTTAAAAGCCGTGATTTATCCTGTTCTATATTATCCGATTTGAAATTGGTAAATTAATGTAAGTTATTAAGCTAAGAATATTTTTAAGACTTCTTCGTGATCTCAATTGTAAAAATTAAACTTACCGCAGTCGATTTCGATCCCTCTGAGTCTGCAATACACTTTTTGGTGGTGAGTTCTACATTAACAAATCCAATATATAAGTGGGCACAACTCATAGCTAAGCAGTTTTAGACACTTCTGAATTTAGTTTTAATTGTCTCAGTAACTTAGTAGTATGAAAATCACGGGAATTAAATACGTACGAGCACACACTTCAAAATTCAGCACAGTAATGACAATATTCACAACAAAAAATTATGGCTTTTTAAACCCCGTGCGACAAATATTTTTAACAATAGTTTGGGAACAAAAGAGATCCTTTTTCTGGAATCGTTCCCATCATAAAACACCTGCGGAAAGTCAATGAAACGAAAATCTTATCAGTAAATACTTCAAAGAATTAAGAACAATAGACATCAATATGGCCGCAAAACGTACCGCATATTCGTTCAAACAGAGTACAACATTAAAAACATGCCTTTGTACTAATGTGATCATGGTCACCCTACTCTCATACGGTTTCATACTACTGTTTTTTGTAAATATCTTTTAAAATATGAATGCTGCAGTTATATTCGCCGTATTTATCCAAACTAGGTTACGTTACCCGTCGCTTAGTACTTTAACTAAGCTTAAACCTACTTTTAATAACGAGATAAACGCCATTGTATTTTAGGCATATTGCCGTCCGAGCGGCCAACTAAAATCGACTCTAACAAATTATTGAACCTACTTTCTAATATATTTTTTCTGTTTATTCGCTGTAACAAATTAGTAACTAATTGTCCATACACATTAGCCTCTATTAATTTGATATTTATGGTGACATAACTACCTACTCATAACCTGAAAACTAAATATTGCATAACTTTTTGTTTATTTACGTTTTGACGTTTTTTATTTTTGTAACAAATTGAACAAATTATGGCCTTTCTTTTGATCCATCATTCGTCTATCTGCATTATATAGTTTCTGTGTAATCACGGGCGATGATTACGGCAAGTGGCGGTTCTAGCGGCCAACTATTTTTTGTCATAGCGTCTTAGTTTTTTTTGTAACAAATTCACGAAAAGAAGTGTGTAAAGTAACAAATTAACACTAATTCCTGGCAAAGTTTCATCAAATACTATGAGGTGGCCGCGCGGTTGAAACGGACATAAGAAAATTGCAATGCCATCAAGAAATTTACAAAATTTTATCGGGCAGCCGGAGAATTCCGTTTTAATTTTGACTCGGAAACTATGAAAATGGAACCGCAAAATGTTGACCGTTAAAAAGGACCGTACTTGCCCGCTTATCAGTAGTTATTTTATAATGTAGACTAGCTTCAGCCAGCGGCTTCGCCCACGTGAAAATCGAAAATTATATAGTATACACGTGTACTAAGTTGTATATCAATCTTTTCCGACGTTAAGAAGTAAAAATGTAACAAACGGACAGATAGACTTCTTTCCTTTTGCATTATAATATTACTAGGTTCTGCCAGCGACTTCGCCCACGTGATAGTCGGCAATTATCCCACAGAAACATACCACCAGGATAAAAAGTAGCTTATGTGCTATTCCATGCTATAATCTATCTCTGTGCCAAATTTCAACCAGATCCGTTCAGCCGTTCTGGCTTGATTGAGTAACAAACATATATCTATCCATCCAAACTTTTGCATTTATAATATTACTAGCTTTTACCCGCGACTTCACTCGCAGTGAAGCCACAATTTTTTTTTTTTTTATAAAATGTATCCTATGTTACTTCCAATACCTTCAAGAATATATGTATATAGTTTCATGATGATCGGTTCAGTAGTTTTTGCATGAAAGCGTAACAAACAAACTTACATTCACATTTATAACATTAGTATGAAGTACGTAGTATGGATGAATAATGTTATTTGTTACATTATTTATCTGCTCTTATAGCTTTCATTCCGTGTGTTTACATTCAGGTTGCTAGCAGAGTAAGTAGCTAAGGGCGAGTAGAGACACTTGACCGTAAAGCGCGCCAGTGGCTGTCACCCGCAGAGCTTTATTTTTTTCAAAACATCTTGCACTGAATTACATCTTGTTTAAAAAGTATGAGTAAGTATGCTGATCACTATGAAAGCTTTCATAAGAAAGAGTGTCAGTTTAGGTTTATAGATATTTTATTTTTAGGTCATAGAATACGTATGTACCGACGGTATCTTTTTAACCCGACTGCCGAAGGAGGGTAATGTGTTTATCAGTTTTTCGAAACTAACCCCAAGCTACGAATCTTATTTGACCGGGTTTTGTTTTTGACGTAGGGTTATAAACGCTAGGGGAGCACTAAGAAGGAATTGCCGGCAATTCAATCTTTAAGGAGGTGAAAAGGAGCAAAATTTCTTTGGAAGAAAAATCGTTTAAGGAAATTCCTTGGGGATAAAGTTAATAATCTTACACAAAACTACCATCCAGATAGTAAGGTTAGGTGGTTAGGGTGTTATTATTTTTTTGAGGAATCGTACTGCGCAATCTGACTAACATAAACGAAAAATAAAAAAGAGAAGAAAAGAGTGAATAACATATTTGGGTTGTTTAACAGTCGAACCTCTAACGGGCCAAAAAGGAGTTATCAAGTTTTAGAGGAGGATTTTACTTTGTGGCTGTAACCTGAAATTGATTGCTCTTTAAGTCAAATAACAAATCGTCCCAATCCAATAAGCCCAGTATATCTACGATACCCAATTTTTTATTGATTTAATAACAGCTTATTTTTGGTCGCCTTCACTAAGTGCAGATAAGAAAATCATTTGTAGGATAAACGAAATCACGCGGACGAAGTCGCAGGTGGAGTGCTAGTGTTAAGCTATTTATTTGAATAAAAATTAACACTACAATACGAATGTAACCAACTTTTGTTTCTACCGGCGATCTTATTAAATTTTAACACAACACAAAAGCTGCTATTGTGATTTAACTATAATAGTCAGATATATTCTCTTGTAGACTTGTACTCTCATCTCTTGTACTCTTGTAGACTATGTAGGTAATAATGAGTACTTTAATCATGTAGTACATAATTATATGTATCATCAATAGTTTTCACAGCGCACGCCAAATAATGAATTTCGTAGACAAAATTTTGCTACTTTGGGTTATATAATTGCAACTTTAATAAGGATTTTTTTTTTTAAATTAAATTATGGCCTATGTTACTCGGGCATAATGTAGCTTTTCATAGGTATTCTATTTTTAAATCGGCCCAGTAGTTTCGGAGCCTATTCGGTATAAACAAACAAACAAAAAAATCTTTCCTCTTTATAATATTGGTATAGCTGAATGTATGTATGTTTGTTCCTATGTGGTGTTCTAGAGACCAAACGCGTAGGCCGATTATGATGATTCTTACGTCAATCGATTCATCTCAACTTTACGAGTGTCACTGACTACATTAAAATTGGAAGATAGAAAACTAGCGGATTTTGGGCGCCATATTGTGAGGGATCAATTTTTTGAGTTATCAAAATAAAGGGATTTAAGAGGTGATTTTAAAAACTACTTACCACTACCTACCTACCTACTTACTTACTTACTGACTTTTACTTAAATGCTTAAGCATATAAGTGTCGTATATTTTTAAAGGTACAGAATTCGGAAAAAAATCTTAACTAAAAAAATAAAAAACCCGACTGCTTAATAGAAGAAGCGAACTAAAAAGACGCAAACAAGAAGAAAATCATGTTGTGCAGTCAGAGGGTACATCTGGTTTTGTACAGCCAGCTCGCGAATATGTATCCTCCGACTGCACAGCATGATTTTATTCTTTTTTGCGTAGGGTTCTTAATTAGAAAGCTATGAATGCAGTAAGAAACGTACTCCTTCTAAGATCATTTTACTGTAGCTACCACGGTTAAGATACTTGCCTCACTGTATCGCCCAAACAAGGTATTGACATTTTTATATTTTTTCGGCTACCAACACTAATTCATTCAATTTCGTGAAATTGTCATACGCTATACGAAAATCATAATAAACAGGATTGCATTTGAATATTCCTTTCATCCAGTTCAAAATTAGACTCTCAAAACTACCCTCCGCTAACACGTCCAGTTTACAAATCGTTTGCAGCTCTGCAGCTCTTCAAAAGTTGGAGAACAACAAACAAAATTTAGAATTAGCTTCGCGTTATCCCAGCATTTGTCCCGGTGTTTGTCCCGTCTAATTTTAGTCCCGGTATTAAAATGTATTTTATCATCAATTAGCGGGTTTTAATTCGTGGCGTCACTTGTACGTGCGCGGTTCATGCTATCGGGTCGTGGGGGTTGTGTTGCCATGTAAAAAAAATAGGTGACGGTTGTGTTACGGTTGCTTGCACGTTTTTCTTTATAATATCATCCTACGTTTGGCCCATGAATATAGTTTCAACTATATGACTAAGGGGGTATTACACTATAATTTATCATAGATCATACATAGGATCCTATCCAAAATATCAAATGTGAAAAAAAAAATCAAAGACGATATCTTTATACGTTAATATTACACTATCATATAAATATTACTCATAAATCTAAGATCCTATATATAATACGTGTACTTCTATGTGTAATACCCTCCTTTGACTTTGACTATCTCAACGATAGTTCAACAGAGCCTGTAAATGGTTTTTTTGACAAGTGCCTTAAGTTCTAATTTATTGGTAGTCAGTTTCATATTGGTATGAGTACCAGTCAGCAATGTTATGAACTGGTCTGTGGGCACCGGAAGTAGGCATAAGTATTATAATTGGTGGAGGTTCCTTTACTTTTGCTGGTTGAATACTGTTTCCACCGAATCAAGATTATAATATGTTTCTTGTAATCTAGACTAGCCTTAATCTAGGTCTGTCCAAGATCCAAGTCTATCGAAGTCTGACAGCAATTTCAGGCTTGTTATTTCACTAAGCCCACGCAGCGCGCCGTCTGTCTGTCACACAAAGCCTCACAGGGCTATAACTTTTAACCGCACCAAATAACCAGTTGTATTTCACAGAATAAGTATCACTGATGATCCTTTTAAGGGCTAATGAAAGGACGGTTAGCCACAATAACGGCTTTTGCGGTATGGGACTCTTAACACGTTCGATGCCAAGGACTCGCCTCGCGCGAGATACAATGACTTTATAATTGTTTCAGGAATTACGGCGACGAACGTTTTAACGTCACTATGCAGAACATAAAGCTGAAGATCTGTGATAACCTTACTCTGCCTATAAACATCGACGTTTGTGTGAAAGAACGGTAGAAACATACTAATTTTTAGGACAGCTCTTTGAGCCCTTTGGATTTACATCAAGTGGGTCTTCGCTGATCCACCCTATGCAGAAATGCAGCTGTGACTGAGCAATTCAAGGTCAAACTGTTCTTGTTAAATCCATATTAGTTAGTAAGTGCCGTAAATTTATGTAGATATAGATTAAATTCCATGTTCTTGCTGCCAACATGTCAATATGTTCCTGAAGCTTTATCTACTATCCAGCACTATACCTAGAATTGAATTGAAATAAATGCTTTGAGTTGGCTGTTTAAATGTGTAGCAATAATTTTAATATTAGCAATATGAACAACTGGTTGCTACAAACACGCATACAATAGCCCCTAAGCACAAACTCGCGCCACAATAATTAACCCGCGGCCGACACAACGCCGCACGATTGTTGCAGCAATGAGTTATGTGCAATAATGTCCACGCTTGTTAAGAGTTCACTCATGATTCTAGCCCCGGAAATACTTCTTCACGATTCTGGTCTCCTGGTAGATAGAGTCTGTACCGCTCATGATTGAAGCCCTGGAAATAAATTCTTCATGATTTTGTTCGCGTGGTAATTTGTGAGTCTTTATCGGTCATTTGCCGGCACTTCTCCGAGCTTCTCTTTTCCTCCAAATTCTCTGGTAAGCTTTTTATAGGGATAAAAAGTATTCTAAATGTCAATCTAAGTAATGACCTCTGTGTGTAATATTTTATTCAAATCTGATCAGTCGGTTTTGATTCAAACACAAACATACAAACTTTCGCATTTATGGGATTCTCGCCAGCATCTACGTGCTTATCGCACGATTGTCGTAGCAATGAGTTATGTGCAACTTTAACGTTCACGCTTGTCATTGGTTGGGTTGGGGTACCGCCACTTTTATAGAAGGGTTGTAGCAATGGTCCTAGGCTATGTGGTCGCGGTCGAACTTTGTGGGTCTGGTAAGAATTGGAACTCCGCTAAACCAGATTGATTCAGTGGCGTGCCATTGATGTTCCAGTTGTGGACTGCAGCTGTAAACTGAGTATGTAGATTGGTGATGGCATGTTTTCGATTTTATGTGATGTCTAATAAGCGATCAAGATGGTTGTTCCTTGCTGTGCCTAAGAATTGTCTTTGATGCGAGTTCTGCTTCTATTGGCATAGAAGTATCCATTTTTTTAGCATTTATACGTATATTTGAGTTAACATTTTTTTTTGTACTGAATGATTTTGCGTAGATGTGACGCATATTTTCCCTATTGTTTGTTTTTCGTCTACATTTTTTTTAATATGCCTCATGCTTGCCGCAAATTGAATCTTTTTCTTTTTCAGGGAGTCATTCCGTGCCATTTGAGTTTTTACATAAATTCTGTTTTATCAAAAAGATTTGGATAGTGGCTGTATGAAGTGCTAAAGAGAACTTTGTAAGATTTTCTAAAATTATCCGAAACTTAAAGGATTTTTTTAGTCCTACTGATCTGTGGTTCCTCTTTTTCCCCACCATGTTTTGCCGTATTTTATCGCCCCGCTCAAAACCGAGAAAGGTATGACCGAGTAATCAATGCAGTGCTCTCGACACTCGATACACCGCAGACACGTGTAAACCGCAACACGTGTAAAACCGAACAGGTAACACGGTCGTAGTTTTTAATGACGTGTCCCGTGTTTCTATAAATAAATTCGCTTTTTTTGCGAATGGATTCAGAATACGGGCCGGGTTGATTCTTTTTTTGAATATTTTTGTTTGTAATGTGTCAGATTGTGAATGTCGATTTCAATTACGACTTTTATGTGAGTTTTTAATTCAGCGAATAAGCATGTAAAATAATTAATGTTAAATGAGGTTGACTAAACAAGAAATGCTAAGGATAACAACCAGCAATTTAGGAGGGTAATTGTATTCCTATAAATTATTTTTAACATAGCCAATAATATCGACATACATGTAAATATTGTGCACTCCATGGGTATGTCACACTGATACAAAAAATACTGATTGTAAGAACTGCCTTTTCACCTGTGACAAACAATAAATATATTAATTTGAATTTGCATCCAGCTGTTACTTGGCGGATCCGTCCCAGAAATGATCCTAGGTGATGAGCACTACTCCATTCATTCGAACTTGCGCTTGATACAGGTTGATGGATTGATTGACCAAGTATGATTACAATTGTTAATTTGCTTAAGGCGTATATATTCACCAAAGTTAAGGCAGTAGTCGCCGTGCGCCCGCTTGGTGCCACAATATCAATATTGGACAGATTTGTTTCGAAAATATTTTTTGATTTACATTTCCTATGTAGGTTAAGAAGAAATTCTAACCATACATTTTTCTGTGTAAAATTATTTATAACATCCAAGTCGTTTTGGAAGAGTATGCAAAAGTGGCGAAAGATATCTTCTTTTAATATTTTTTTTGGAGTAAAAGTATTAGTCATAAAAAAGTAGTCTGTATACTTAAAATTAATACGCGTGAAGTGAATT
The DNA here is from genome assembly GCA_947562075.1 of Orthosia gracilis. Taxonomy (NCBI): domain Eukaryota; kingdom Metazoa; phylum Arthropoda; class Insecta; order Lepidoptera; family Noctuidae; genus Orthosia; species Orthosia gracilis. Next base: position 24,218,845 of record OX387273.1, read on the forward strand.
ATAGCAATTTAAAAAAAAATATCGGTGAATTCTTTAAAATGATGTACACGGTCAAACAATAAGAAGTGGTCGGCAATAAAGACAAGATTTTTTTTTTACTTTTTTTTTTAAATTAAATCATGTTACAAATGAAAAAAACCTAATATCGACTGTGACTTCTTCTTGCCAAAATCACAGCTTGAATCCTTCTGTGGGCATGCTTTCCACGATGTTTTTAATAAAGTTTTGAGGAATACGTACCCACTCTTCTGCAATGACTCTCTTTAACTCCCTGATGGCTTGTGGAGCAGGATGCACTGATCTTACCTGTCTCTTTAGAACATCCCCGACATGCTCAATTGGATTGAGGTCAGGAGTTCGAGCTGGCCAATCTAAACGACGGATCCAAACTTCTTGCATGTACGCTTCCACGTCGCCAGAACGGTGCGGGCGAGTATTGTCTTCCATAAAAATTGAATCTTTCCCAAGTGCATTCAGTGCGGGTTGTGCATGATGGAATTAGGATTTCCATTATGTACCGGTGTGCATTTAATGTTTCATTTTCTATGAAAACTAATTCCGCACGCTCCGTCGAATTAATTGCTGCCCAAAACATAACGGAGCCTCCGCCATAAGGAGTGTTTCTTCGAAAAACACTTTCGCATAGCATTTCTGTGGTCTTCGCAGCACTCGCGGGCGTCGGTCCTCTCCACACACAGAGATTCTAGCTTCTTTAGAAAACAATACTTTATTCTAGTCCTTCAGAGTCCATGATGCACAGTTTCGAGAAAACTGAAGTCGAGCAACACGGTGCTCACGGAGTAATTTAGGGCCCCGAGCCGGGCGGTAATTCCTGATATTGGCAGCCAAAAGCTTCCTCCTGACATTTCATTAGCTAACTTGTACTCCTCTTACTTATTAAAGGCTCTTCTTCAGGTCTACACTTGACGCCTTACGATTCCGCAACAAGCAAAAAGCGGTCATCTCTTGGTTCTGTGCATCGTTTTCTTCCCGAACCGGGTCTTTTGACCGAACCGGTCTTTTGATACCGATGCCAAGTCCTCTGGACAGTTGAACGACTCACATGTAGCCGCTGAGACACGTTAGTTTGCGAACAACCTTCTTCAAGTAGGGCTATAATTTTACCGGTCCTTATCATTTTATCAATCATATCAAAAAGTGGTAATAAATGCAAAAAGAAAGATTAAATTGTTTAATTTGCAGAAAATATGCAAAAAGTTCTAAAATTTTATTAATCAGTAAAAAATCGTTTCAGCAATTCGCGCTATTAGTAAATTTTACAATAAGCCACAATAATCAATATTTTTCTTTTGTCAATTTCAAAATTTAAATTTGGAACGTAAAGAATCATGCCTTCAAATAACATGCCAATACATCGTCAAATTAATAAAACCTCTTTCTAGTTCTTCTTTATTGAAGTAGAGAAAAAAATCTAAAGTGCCCGATTTTTTCGCAAAAGAGTTAATATATTTTTTTCAAATGTTTTAATCTAGCCGTTACTTACGCGGAGTAAGGGTCTTAAATATGTATGCAGTACTAACTAACGATAGATTACTCAATACAAAGCGATCCAAATGCCGCGTATGACCACAAGGTCACAGACTCGCGCATGAATCGCTCTATTACATTAAATTGTAGTCAATCAAGTCGAACACTAGTGTTGTACTTCCCGGAAAATAGTTTCGGGATCCAGAATTAGTACCAGACAATTTTATTGGAACGAACTATATTTTCTTTTTTTTGGCAGCGACTTCTTTCGCGTATAAGTAGAAAATTATCCAACTTAACGTACTACTGAGATAAAAATATATCCTATTTTCAAATGGGTCCAGTTACGGTTTGCACGTGTTCCTTTCATCCAAATTTGTTCAGCCGATGAGACGTGATTAACAAACATACACTCTCTCATTCATCTTAGTGATCTCATGAGTTAATTTTCAACTTTTATGCGGGCGAGCTGCTAGAAAAAGCTTAGTTATTATGATTGTTAAATTGAATTAAAATAACTGTTTAACTATGCACGTGTATGTTTCTCATATACGTCTATCTATATCTAAACGTAATAAACAATAATTAGTTTAGGTGCGAGGTGTTAAGAGTGCCCTAGTCGGTCATTCTTCCATACAAACGTAGTATGGCGATTACGCCACTGTTTGACGGTTTACGTTCAAAATAAAAAATTATATCAATTTGTCTCATCATTATCTAGCCCAGTATAGAAAAAAAAAACGTAAATTTCGACGCTCATAACTTTCAAATATATGTATTAACATATATTTGAAAGTTAGTGAGCGTCAAAATTTTCATATTTCAACACTAATTTTACCACATCTTTGGGCGGAATAACATAAGAAGATGGATGATTGCAAAACACTCAACTACATGTATAGATTGGTAGTTCAAAAATATAAATAACTAGCTGTGCCCGAGGCTTCGCTCCCGTCAACTGCCTACCTACCCTACCCTACCCACCCTACCCTACCTACCCTACCTACCCTACCCTACATACCCTATCCTACCCTACCTACCCTACCTACCCTACCTACCCTACCCTACCTAACCTACCCTACCCTACCCTACCCTACCTACCCTACCTACCCTACCCTACCTACCCTACCTACCCTACCCTACCTACCCTACCATACCTACCCTACCCTACCTACCCTTACTAAACCTACCCTACCCTAATTAATAATGGTAAAAGTAATAAAGAGATCTGGCCGACCGTAATGACGAACATAAGACAAAATGTAAAAAAAAAAAGTATAAAAAGTATCCTATGTCCGTCTCCTGGTTTTAAGCTACCTCGCCACCAATTTTCAGCCAAATCGGTTCAGCCGTTCTTGAGTTATAAATAGTGTAACTAACACGACTTTCTTTTATATATATAGATTTTATTTTATTTCCATATATATTCCCATAGGTCTGTTTATAAAATTACGCGCGCTCGTTTTCGTTCAAAATAATCATCCATGTGTCACAGTGTAGGAGTGTGTATTCGTACGCGCACATGCTTACAGCTTCCTACTGCTCATCAAAGCGTCTATCCCTTTCGCACGTGTTGTCGGATGAGATAGCATGTATTTAAAACCCGCCCACAAAATAGTTCCTGCCACCGACTAAGGCATCCTCATGTGCTCGCTATTAAGAATAAGTATACATAGGTACTTACTTATATTATCAATGAAATGGAAGCAAATGGTGGCAACGATACAGTTACATGTCAGTGAAATTGAAGTGTTGCTGATGTTAGGTGATACCCTAAGAAAGAATCCCCTGTTTCTACTATCTTGTCAGTCCGAAACGAATTCTGTTTTATGCTGCGGTGTTGCTTTTATTGGTTCCACTTCTCAAAGAAAGAAGTAAGGTAAGTAAGTAAAGTGAAACCGAGATAACAACATAAAAGTTAATTCGGATGTGCTGTGATTTAGATGTTGCTGTCTTTAGCGCTTGTCGTTTGACCGCTGTGTGACAGTGACAGGAGTTAGTTAATTTTTTTGTATAGAGTGTGGGTGGTTCAGTGGTAACAGTCGCGACTTACAAGTTGTAGGACGTGGGTTCGAACCCTGGGAAGCGCTTAACTTTGTGTAAATTATTTCATCATAACTGCTCTCAAAACGGTGAAGGTAAACATCGTGAGGAAACCAGTATGTTCTAGAACCAAAAATTCGAAGACATGTGACATCCATCAACCCACACTGCGCCCGTGTGGTAGATTACCCACCCATTCCCTCTCACAAAAAGAGGGAATGAGAGAAGTCCCAGCAATGGGAACATTTTAATGCTGATGATGATGAATATTATTGTAACCTTTGCCAGAAAATATACTTGTGTAGGACAGCATGCACAAATAGTTCAGTAAGTTCCAATAACTGGGCAAAATTTCATACCTGCAAAGTGGATAAACTTTTTGTCAATATATATTAATTTAATTCGATATCATGCATGGTATCGCCTATTCAAACAAAATGCGATATTTGATTTCCACCATTTTATTATGCCAAAAGCAAAACTGCTCGTAAATTAATAAAAAATATGTTTGCGTATTTTGTGAAGGGAATACGCGTCCGTTGAAAAATGTCGTTGATTTTATCTGACTAGTATGATGCAAATGTTTACGAATTCCGTGACTAGCTTTGAGCTGTAACGTAACAGATTGCGAGAGATCTCGTTGGCATTTTCCCGAAAATACTGACCTATACTTTATGTCAATTTATCTAGCCTTTAATGCAGAGAATATGGAGAGAGCGAAGTTTTACGTAAGACCAAAGTGAAACTAGTGATTCCATCTCATCTTCCATTCCATCATCTCCCTGATTCCATCTTCAGCTACGAGTCCGAAACGTGGACACGGAAGAAGGCCGATCGTGACCGCATAGATGCTTTTGAGATGTGGTGCTGTAGGCAGATGTTACAAATCCCTTGGACAGCCTTTTGCACTGGTGACTTTATCCTCCATGAGCTGAACATAAAGATAAGACTGTCCACCGTCTGCCTTCGTAGATTTTTGGATTTCTTCAGTCACATTGCCAGAAAGGATGGACTCAACCTTGAACAGCTTATGGTGACTGGCTAAATCGAAGGAAAACCTCCTACAGGCGGCAGTCCAATCAGTTGGTCAGGCCAAGTCCGCACGTCGTTGAACACCAAACTGCACGATGCTCTCCACGACGCAAACGACAGGCATAGATGGCGCAATGTGGTCAAGGAAAAGTTGTTGCCACGACCCTCAATAATGAGGAACACGATGCGAGGAGGAGGAGCCTTTCTCAACTATGTTGGGGTTGGCTTCCAGTTTAACCGGATTCAGCTGGATACCAGTATTTTTTTATGGATCTGCCAAACTGACATCCACGACCTAGTAACTAAATAACACACCTGTTCGAATCTTATTATCGAATTGAGGGTAGTTGGTAGATCATCACTGAACTTGCTCTCGACCTACGTCACTGAAATAAACATTCGTGACGAGTAGTACCCTTTTACGCCCTGAGCTGGATGAACGACCCGGGAGTCGAGACGAGTTAGGTGGTGTTCAATTGCCTTCTTGGACCTATTAGGAATAAACGATTTCCGCCCATAAACAGTTTACTGTCAAAATTCTTAGGCCGAGTTTCTCACCTCTAAATTATCGCACGCGTTATCTGCTGTGATTGGCTCTTGAAAATTCATTCAACCAATGACAGCAGATAACGCGAGCTTGACAATTCTTATCTTGTGGAGGGGCCGAGAAACAACTCGGACACTTCGATCCATTGGGATCTATTGTGGTCCCCTAGATAACTTACTCCTCCCCAATCTCGTTGAAAACTCTTTTCATGAGTATTACAACGAGACTAGGTGATATGAGCCTATAGTCTTCCGGTTTTGGATATCCAACCTCTAGGAGACTCATTCGCTTACCAGCCAGTGCATCACATGTGCACAGAAGGTGTTCCATGCGTTCCGTATGTTCCCCACACAACCTGCACATGGGTGTCGCGGCCAGACCCATCTTCATGAGCATGTCGTTGGTTCCAAAGTGCCCAGTAAAGGCCCCAAGCAGGTAGCGGATTTGCCCCCTTCTCATATTCCAAATGCATTTCCGGGCTTTGAAAGTAGAGCCTAGAAATTTCTTTGAGTGTTGTAGACCGGTATTAGACGGCCAATGTGTTCGTTGTCTGTGATCTGCAAACTCCCTAAATGCGGCTTTTACGAGACACGTCGAAATGCCTACAAAGGGTTCTGGGCCCACAAAATTATTTGCTGAGCCCTCTCTTGCCAGTTCATCTGCCACTTCGTTACTATGGATTCCTTTGTGCCCAGGGACCCATATCAGTCTTACCCTGTTATGCTTCCCAAGCCTGTTTAGGGTCCGGATAGCATCCAGAACAAGTCTGAAGTCCACTTTGTAGGATGCCATGGCTTTGATTGCAGCCTGACTGTCACTAAGAATATATATAGATTTACCTCTGGTTCCTCTATCTATATTCTCTTGAGCACAGGTTATTATGGCATATGTTTCTGCTTGGAATACAGTTGCCATCTTACCTAAGCTTTTGCTACATTTGTAACCTTTTGCGAATATCCCGCTCCTGTACCTGATTCCATTTTGGTCCATCAGTGTACCACACCAGACTATCTTGTTCTGGTGGATCTAGTCCCTTCGTCCAGTTCTCTATTGTAGGAATTTGGACCTTGAAAGACCTTTCAAATACAAACATAGTTTGCATTTTATCAGATATCATGCTTGTTACCCGTCCAGGCCTTCATTTCCATCGAACTTTGTATGGTTAGTCTTTGGCTTAGAGGCATCCCATAGTCCAGCAACACCAAGACGATGTAATGTCTTCCTTGCTTCGAATTCAATCATCATATGCAGCGGAGGAATATTGAGGTATCTCTCAATCGCTGCCGTAAGTGTTGTCCTGAAAGCACCCGTGATGCCGAGACACACTGTTCTTTGTAACCTGGTGAGTGGCACTTTGCACGAGTCAAGCTTTGTTCTTGGCCACCACACTATACTGCCGTATGTGATAATAGGTATTATCATTGTCCGGTACAGCCATAGTATCACTTTGGGCTTTAGCCTCCAAGTTTTACCGTAGGTGGAACGACACATGCCGAACACTCGTAAGGCCTTTGTCGTAATATTTTCCACATGAGTTTTCCACCTGAGTTCTTTATCTAGCGTTACACCAAGATATTTAACTTCGGTGGACCAGGGCAGCTTTAATCCATTGAGGGAGGGCTCTCCTAGGTTTCCTAGTTGTCTCTTCCTCGTGAATGGCATAATGACTGCTTTGCTTGAGTTGATAGAGAGGTGGTTCTTTGTACACCATTCCTCTGTCATCCTCAATGCCTGTTGTAATAATCTAGAGACTATGTTCGGGAATTTACCATTAACCATTATAGCTATGTCATCTGCATAGTCTACTGTGTAGAATGGTCCGGTATTGAGTTTGGTGAGTAGCGAGTCTACTACCAAGCACCACAATAGTGGTGACAGCACTCCGCCTTGCGAACAACCTCTTGTTGTTTTAGCGCTAATTCTGTCTCCCATCAGTTCCGATCTGACTATTCTGCTTCTCAGCATATAGTCAATCCAGTTGCACGTGGTATCATTGATGCCATGTTCCTTAGCAGAAATGCGTATGGACTCAAATGTGGTCTTGTAGAAGGCTCCCTCTATGTCGAGGAAAGCCCCGACACATATCTCTTGTCCCTCTAGCGCAGCCTCGGCTCGACTTGCAACATAGTGCAATGCCGTTTCCGTAGATTTGCCTGGGCTGTAGGCGCACTGTAGTTTATGTAGTGGGAATACTTTAAGTGGTCCCTCTCTTGACTATATGCTGAGAAGCAGAATTGTCAGATGAGCTTGAGCTTGACAATTAGTCACATTAATACAGCGATAGTTAAGAGGTGAGAAACTCGGCCTTAGGTTCTCAAACCGACATTTTTTTTACTTTATTTTATAGTTGGTCAAAAATCGAACAACACCCTTTAGCAACAATGGTTGTCTGATTTGCCGGCTTCTGACTACACGTAACGACTGTCACACTCATGGAACTAAAAATGACATCGTAGCAGCTGTAATTATTTAGCCCCAAGCATACAGCCATATAATTACATGAAATAGGCTCACGAAATTAGCATGTCACCAGATTGACACCGCCATTCACACCTAAAACCAGGATAGTTATTTACCAACACGTTTCCCGCTGATAAACATCACTATTGTCCCCGATGACTCTAATTGTTGAAACCGAGCCACCCACCTCGGTATTCGGCCTATATTTTCAATTCTGATTACAAATGTCACACGCTGCAAATTCGGCGTACGTTTAATTTAAATCAAATTGAATAAATTTATTTATGAACTTAGGACTAGATACATTGCACGGTAATTGAGACAGGCATTAAAGTTCTTAATCTATTTAGTGGGTGCAGTACTGTCCTTCTAGATAGGAGTCGCCTGTGTGTTTTGAAGAAACAGATTCTTATTCTTATTCTTTATTGTACACAAAACAAACATTTACAAATACAGTAGGACAGCTTATGTACAAAGGCGAGCTTAACCCATAATTGGGTTCTCTTACAGCAAACCTCAGTGTCATAAAGATATTTTACTAAATGAGGACAGCATACTCAAGTGCACAATAAAACTTAAAATTTAAATTCTTACTAACTATATAAACTAAACAAATACGTGTACAGCACACAATACATAAACATAATACATACTATATAAAATGTTACTAAAATCCTTAATTAATAAATAAACACATTATCATCTATGCGTCATGCTGACAGGAAATGTTCCCTTATTCTTTTCTTGAAAATGCCCAACGAAGGGCTATCCCGTATGGAGTGAGGGAGATTGTTCCAGAGACGGACAGCACGAACAGTAAATGATCCACCGTAACGACTTGATGAGTGGGGAGGAAAACGAAGGAGAAGAGACGATGAGGAACAGCAAGGTTTTCCTCTCGGAACAAGATACTCAAAGCGTTCCCGAAGATATGAAGGAGAGGTAGGGTTGTGAAGAACAGAAAAGAGTAAAGAAAGAGTGTGTGAATCTCGGCGCTGCCGAATGGGCAGCCATTTCAACCGCCTCCGAAAATCCGACACATGGTCATACTTTCGGAGGCCAAAAATGAAGCGGATGCACAAATTCTGCAAAAATTCGAGCTTATTAAGAAGTTCCTCAGTCGCATCAAGGAAGCAGACATCAGCATAGTCAAGAAGAGGAAGAAGAAGAGACTGAGCAAGATGATGATTGCGATCCCCTGACGTAAGAATAAGTGTTGACTTACACCATGGACATGTTGTCAACATTTCATTGTTAAAACCATTGAACAAAAAGAATTGGTACAGTTTACTTTAAAAACAGTAAAAATTTAAATTAAATTTAAATTGTAGATACTTAAACGAATGTCAGCTAGAAATTAATAAAAACATTACAATAATCAATCAACAAAAAATTAAAAATATACAGGGTTACAGGAAAAGTCGACCTAGATCCGTTAAGGGCGTGTAGTACACATCATTTCTGAATGATTTCACTATGGAACCCCCCATCCTAAACTTAACCGTTTTCGAGATTTTCGAGTTTTAATTTTTTTTATGAAAATGCCCAATTTTTCGGCTATTGAATTGAATATTTTGAATTTTTTTGACTCTTATGATTATTTTTTTGGTTTTTTACATGAAATTTTTTTTTGTTTTTTGGTTTTTTGTTTTTTTTTCAAAATAATCAATTCAATAGCCGAAAAATTGGGCATTTTCATAAAAAAAATTAAAACTCGAAAATCTCGAAAACGGTTAAGTTTAGGATGGGGGGTTCCATAGTGAAATCATTCAGAAATGATGTGTACTACACGCCCTTAACGGATCTAGGTCGACTTTTCCTGTAACCCTGTATATAATTATGTTCAGAGTGATTGTGAGTAGTGTATTTGTATTAGTGTTGTGTGTTTTAGTTTTCTATATTGTGTGTGATGCATCTGTTTGTTAGTGCGATCACTTCTTTAAGAAATACTTTTTTATGAGTTCTTCTGTGTCATTGTAATTAAGTTTCAGTAATTAGGGGCGAACAATCATCAGACAAGATTAGGTATCATAATCCGTAAGTCAGAACTTTTGCATTAATCTTGTTGCATAAAGATGGGCCAAGATAGAGAGCGAACTTGCTTTAAAAAGCTGTGCGTGGTGTTGGGATTGTACAGACGAGGTATTTTCGGCGTTTAGAGATTTTCTTAAACGGTGTACTCTTGTGTTGTAGTAGGACTATTTATAAGAAATATTGCTGTTTAACATTGAGTTGCATAGCTAGTCTGAGTGTAGTCACTTTATTCTAAAAGTGGCTACGAATGCTATACTCAAACCTCTGGAGATATCCAGAGATTTGATTATAGCCCTTGTAGCACCACCCCAGCAAGAAATACAGTAAATGAGGATTGACTGGCAAAGAGAAAAGTAAACTACATGACGCAGAGTTTAAAGAAATATACCTAAATAAGCTTGCGTATGCGACCAGGGTATTAAGGGGTAATACAAGGGTATTAATGTGTGTCCCGAAATTAAGATTTTTGTCCAGAACTACTCCAAGCTATTTAACTTGTTTCACCGAGGTTATTATTAATATTATTTATTTATTTTCAGGCAACTAAGGCCCATAGATAAAATACACAAATTAAACATAAAATAATACATAATGCATAACAAAGTCAACATAAATCTATTTAGTACGTTGAGTCGGCGACGTATTGCGCTGAGTCCTGGTGTACGGCGTTTCGCCGATACATGACACTTTTCGGCCAAAATTCTTCCTGCATAAAGGTCTCCAAATGATAAGTCGGAACCCGCACCACAAATGATTTGAAATTAATCTTGTGTCGCGACTCCAACTGCTCGACTCTCAGGGAGAATTTAATATCGATCTTTATGTACTCCGAAACCTCTTCTGCCTTCGTGAAGTAATGCAGACGTGACACGTACAGCTGCGTCGACGGAATAGCGGGACGCAGCAACATGTTCGGCCCTGTCAGTGCGGAACCGCACTGATTGCGACAAGTAGACTTCTTCTTCTTCACCACTTGAACGAAGCCTTCTTTATCGGTGTGTCCTTGTCTTGTTACCACTGGCAACGAGCTTCGAACTTGATCAGAGGGCCCATGGACACCCCTTGCTTGCTTCGGTTGCCGCTGATCTTTTGCAGGAGCAGCAATAACGGCAGCCGAGTAAGCACGTCCCGGTGTTGACGTGCTAATTATTCGTCGGCGCCCCAACGATGGGAAACGCGGGGAGGTTGGTGCGCGCTTTTGCTTCGCTTGCAGTGACGGCGGCCAGCGACGAGTCAAATTTTGCTGACTCGAAACTCAGCTGCGATGCATTGAACGCGCCGTGACGTGTGTTGTCGTTGTTAATTCTTGAATAGTTATATATGTTTTTTATTTATTTTATGTTAGCTGGCTCGTGTGACCTACATACCGTGTTGCGTAAATCTGCCATCTCAGTATGTAGCTCACTGCTGGTAGATTGAGATGCTTCCAACTTCAACTCCAATTCGACCAGGCTTGACCTGAGGGTTGTGATGTCCCGCAGTAGCCTGGTGACGTCGACGTGGTCGAATATAAAAGCAGCAACACAGACAGTACAAACAGTACAAACGCAGGTTGCGCAATTCCTTTGCCACGAAAGTCTATACGTCGTCTGGTTCGGTCTCCTTCAACACTTTAATAATGTCCTGAAGACTCCTCACTCCTTTTTCATCCCTCCTACGGAACGGAATTCGGTCAGCCATATGTAGCGACTCATACAGCAGTGTTTTTGCCCTGCGTATCTCCTTTTCATTGAAGTTGGACGTGCAGATCTGTATCACACCGACCTCGTCCATGAAATCCAGCAGCTACTGTAGGAATGCCAGGAACTCGTTCACCACAAGTTCTGCCGAACGCATATTGGCAGCGGCACTTGCCGCGTTTGGCACAGAATAAATAATTTTCGCGTTCAGTGTACTTGCGTCAATTGCAACGGTTGATCTCAATGCACTGGTACTCGTATTATTTTTTTATGGTAAGAAATTGACAATTAGGTTAAGATTGTGTGAAACATGGCAGAACTAAAGCCGTCTTGTGCAGTTACTTTGAGGTCCGACCAAGAGTTTGCGGCGAAAGTGGTGGCGATATCATCTGCAAATGAACTATTGCGGCATTTGTAATTTGCAGATTGCAGAGGTCATTTATGTGACAGGGTGGATCCCAAAATGCTTCCTTGAGCCATGCCGTACTGGAATTTTGAGCGGCTGGTAAGATAACTATCAATCAGATCCAATGGGGCCCTCCTGAAACACAAACCTAGAAGCTTGAGTAGAAGAGTGGAGACGGGAAAGGTATCAAACGCTTTCGCAAGATCTAGAAAAAGGGTATGAAACTAACAAGTGGACAGCATCACAAGTGGATTATTCCTGCGGAAGCCAAACTGTCGAGGTGATAAGAGTTTCAAGTGCTCGAGGTAGTAAAGTAGCCGTTTGTTTATGAGACCTTCAAGCTCATTAGACAAGGCACTAAGCACCGCTATCGAGCCGTTGTTGTTCGGCAAGCTCCCGTCACCACCCTTGAAGATAGAAGGGTTAATTGCCTTTTTTAAAGAAGTGGAGAAGGTAACCGATTCAAAGCAGTGGTTTAAAATGTGGCATAGTATGGGTGTTCACTCCGGCTGGCGGGTTCGAATCGCAACCGGAATTTTGAGTTGGGGTTTTGTGAACATCGGTGGCAAATGAAAAACTTTGTTGTCTTCACTTGATCTCTTGATTTATTGTATCCACATACACGATTGATTTTAGATTTAGTTTTGAACATGAACTGATGAGTTATTCCGTATTTTACATGAATTTGAAAAAATGAAACCGAGAGCTGATTTTAAAGGCGTTCTGCCGACATGAATCTCCATTTCCGTCCTGTGTTGCAAGTAATAAAAATAAAATTCTATACAAAATTACAGGTAATATATGATTAGTTTATGGCATTCAGAACTTACATCAAATAATGAATAGATTATAGAAAACATGTTAATTTGCGTTAACAATGGGTGCACGGGTACGAGCATTATCTTTTTAAGAATGTTTGAGGTAAACCAGCGGCACCATTGAGAGTCAATGCTGCTCTAGGTGGTTACTTGTACTTATAATTTTATCAGGATCTGTTTGTTCTAAGACAAAAGATTTTTTGGATGTTGCAGTATGCGTGGGAGGTGAATGGTTTTGGACACTCCGAAAATCCTCTGCGAGTTTTTTTTTCCCAATGCTGAAGAAGAATTCATTTACCGCATTGCAAGACTGACCGGGCGAGTAGGAATGAGTTAGGAGTTGGTTGGAAAGGTTTTCTTTTTGTGTATTTGCGATTGTTTTTATGGAGTCAGATAGCTTTTTAGGATTTTGAGATGTCTTATTTTATTCCTCAGAATCGTATTTTCTTTTCCTCTTTTTTTTTAAAATTTGAACAAAAATTTATCGCTTATATTTAAGTGATGTTCATCGTTTGTTTGTTTGAAGACTGTTTGACTTTTTTGTGTGTGGAGTCTCGGTTCCGGATACACCACAGCAAACATGGAGTAATCCACGGTTTCAGAGTTATTTTAATTTAAGCTGGCTTTTAGTTCCAATCAGCGGCTTCTGTTATCATGCTCCTTGGATGAAGGGAGGAGTTGCTATTTTAATAGTATAGAATAATCAGGCTACAAAGTTCTCATTGCTTGAAGTCGGGGACGTTACTACTGGACCACTACCACTGCTCTCTTGAAAGAAGAAAGAATGAAAAAGTACTTACGCTTGCTACTTGAATGACTCCAGGGATAGATTAATCCCCTGAGTGCCTCGCAAGACACTCAGGGTGTCCAATTATGGCATTCAACCGGTTAAAGTCAGAAAGTAAGTTGATTGAACGTTAGAATGTATTGACGAGCTATTGCGCAGAGGTCAGATGATACTACCGCTACCGAAAATAATAAGAAATCCAATCGCTTCGGACCTGAAATCAAAAGCCGGGATTTCTCGAAGGTTTCGGTAGAGGAACACCTACCGCTACACCCTCATTTAATCGGTTAGGTACCTACCAGCTCTGCTGATAAACTGGAAACAAAGAAAACTGCTGACGCAAAAGCTAGAGATTAGCACAAAAATGCTACGAATTTATCAATCAAGCGAAGTTAAATACATTTGTACCTAATTCTATCTTATTCCATTATTTACAGCAATCCAGTAGGATGTTAAAAAACCCACAAGAAATACTTCGAAAACTCTCCGCTTTCAATCCCTTTGTTGATTGAGCTCTACTAATCTGCCAAACCACTGAAACCAGTTCGTTCGTTGGAACTGAGCTGCTGTGAGCTGATTTAAGCAGCTAAATACAGTAATAAAGTGTACGTCCAGCGTTGTGACTGCAATCGGATGAATTAACTGATGTTTAGCGTTTTAGCTTGCCAAAGCACTTGAATCAAAAAGAAACAACTGGCTTGTGTGTTAATAGCATGCTTCAGTTTCAAGTTCCACTGAAAATTTTCTATACTTCACAAGTTAACTTTTCCCTACAGAGAATTTGTCCAAAGATAGAATAGAATAGATAGAATATATTTATTCGATACAGACACAATACAACAGCAACAATGGAAAAAAGGCTAACCCAGCCATAGCTGGTTGTCAAACATCCCCAGCGCTGGTTTTCAGTTGGCACCCCGCAGTGACACGAACGTGGGAAATACAGGTAAAAATTATTTTTTTCCTGAAACCCAGACAATTTTATTTTTATTTCATTCTTTTAAATCTACATAATTTACCTAGTAGTAAACACGCTTCGATCTACAATCTATCGAACACGTTATTGCGACACGAAATCTAGCAAAATACTCCGATTAAAATAGGAAAACGCCCATAACTTTTGAACGGCTGAACCGATTTTCATCAAACATAGCTAAGAACACCTTTCAAACATAAAAAAATCAAAATCGGTTCATCTGTTTAGGAGATATGATGCCACAGACAGATAGACAAATACACTAACACCTTTGGTACACACGTCAAACTTGTAATACCGAGGGGTATTACAAGTTTGACGTTTCCGTCGGGGGTAAAACGTACATACTTAATATAATATTAATAAGTCGTATGATAAATCATACATCAAAGTACTTAAGTCAGAAAAAAACTTACTCGCGAAGGTACGATATTTAGCGCTCTTCAAAGTTTAATTGAAAGCCTTTGTCGATTTCAATGCGTAAATATCTTTTCATTAGAGATACCACGAGTATTGATTTCATAACCCTATACTTTTATAACTTCATCTTTTCGCACATCCCATTTTATCCGTTCCCCAACTAACGAAAACTATCGTCCAACTCCGCCTAACTTCCATTCGGATCCCAGATCCCGGTGTCTATTAGCATCACTAGTGTCTGCAATCAGTGATGAGTCTAATTGGCAAAACCGATGTCGCCACAGCACGTTGATTTAGACCCTGATTATCAACGCCACACGCCTGAAATTCGGACGGGCTGTTTTAGACCTGGTCTAGAGTGAACCTGCGGTGATTAGAGCGGGTGCGGGCGCGATTGCAGACGGGATTAGGTAGATACTTTTTGCGTTTATATGACGCATACTTTCCCTTAAGGTATATGGTTATAGATTTCCCTATCGTGTATGGTCGTATATGTTTTTTTCAGGGTAAAAAAATAGAAGATCGCTTGCTAGCTTGGCCGCTTCGTCATATTGCGCTAGGGGTGCATCACAGGCACATAACTATAGCTTTGGTTTCTTGACCGGAACGCATAAACGGTTTACGGTGCCGGACCGTACTCGTAATAAAAAATGACTAGAATGGTCTTTTGATCCGGCGCAGTATGCGTCAGTGATAAGGAGGATATATGTCCGGTACCGCATACTGCATACCGTAGCGTTGTGCGTTCCGATCAAGAGACCATAGCTTCACGTTGCGATAGAGATATATAGTTATAATCAATGATGTTATATATAAACTTGGTTATAATTACGTGTTTCGATGGATCGTCGATCGAAGTTTGTTTCCCACTAGATAAATAATGTAAACAGGTATTTGTGTCGGGGATTGTATAAATTTTGAAATTTAATTGTTAGTATAAAGACTTGTTAAAAGAAAAGGCCTGATTTACGATTGAAATTTCGAGGCCACCGTCGCGTCTCTACCGCGGTAACTCCTCACCCTGGCTGAGGTCTTACATCCGAACTGACAAGATCAACACGGAGCCACTTTTAGAAGTCGGAATTAGAAGGATTTTATGTGCATTTGACGTTTGAGCGTGGAGCCGGGTCTTTGGTTCGTTTGCAGTTTACCTTGTGGCTGTAGTGTTTAGATATGCTCTGTCCCTATTTGTGCATTTCAGTAAATAGGCCATAGAATGTAGGGTAATGAGCCAAACTGCGTTTCTGGAAACTGTGAATAGTGCAGTAAATTTCTACAAAACATATACCAATATTTGTGGATACCATGTTTGTTTGCTAATTGTTCAAATGTACGTGATCATTAACGAACTTGTGCTTTTATATGTGTCTGAAATAATTATATCTATTTTAACGTAACTACGAGTATAAAGGTATGTGCCTTTGTTGTATGACTTTTGATATCTCATTGTGGAGTTACCTCATCTTTTGAATACCCGAATACTTATTATCAATCGACTTAAAGTCAAACAGGCGTGAATAGATTGCTTCTAGGCATGCTTGTTCCATCATCTACCACATCAGCGCTTACCATCAAACCAGATAATGATCAAACGCGAGCCTAATAATATAACACTTAAGTTAACAGATGATTGATCTATTCTCACTTTCAAATGACCTACCATTAAAATTCTTTAATCCCATAAAAATAACGAGTCCTTGTGAAAACAGATAACTTTCATTTATCGAGTTTTTAAAACGAATGTCGAGTCGCTAAGTGAGACATTATTATTAAAAACGTCGTCGTGAAGGATATCAATGGTACATTAGTTGAATTAAAATGGATTTTCGATTCGTTTTCACAGGTCTAACGGTCCGAGGGTATTTTATTTTAATTTATGATCGTCTCAATTATGGAAGGCGCCTTGCCTGAAAGGTTCATAGAGTTCAGGTTACAATTCTTTTTATTGGAACCTTTTTTGCTTTTAGAAGTTGATTTAAATCAAATTCGAGAATGAGATTTTGTGTTTGAAATTGAAAAGTAGTCAAAAACAAAACACGGTCTTCAAGATTGTTTAAGTATGTTGGGCTTTATATCCCAAGAGTTTGCGACAATTTGGCCTTCGTGGTTTTGTAAAAGCTGAAAATTTATCTGTGTATGTAGCCAATACAGGTAAGAACGATCCCCAAATATGAAGTTTGGATCAGGATGGCTTTGGGAGATATGAGGTACCAAAGGTTTATAATATTGCACCTCACTTTCGTTAAAGTATAAAGCTCCGTTTTTATATATTTTACTTGGAATATCATTACAAATCACGTCGTCCATTGACAGACACATCTCCTTTTTTTCTTTTTAATAAAAACTTTGCCCCGCACTAGGAATTTCTTCTACATCGTGGGTGCGTTAATTACGAAGGCTGTAGCCGGAGGATGTAAAAAAATACAAGATTTTATGAACTTAATTTATTTTAGAATTACAATATAATAATTATTGAATCTAACTAAGTCGACAGTTGACCGATGCTGTGTCAAAAGTGGCGTGAGTTGGTAGGGGCCGCGGTGTCCGGCGTTGAATGCATCACGTTGTGCTGCGTCGGCGCCTCGTGTCCGTAGCTGTCGCAATGCGCCGTAATGAGGTAAATGCTGTATCGGCGTTCTAGGTGTATGTGTG
Source organism: Orthosia gracilis (assembly GCA_947562075.1). Taxonomy (NCBI): domain Eukaryota; kingdom Metazoa; phylum Arthropoda; class Insecta; order Lepidoptera; family Noctuidae; genus Orthosia; species Orthosia gracilis. Next base: position 24,236,187 of record OX387273.1, read on the forward strand.
TATGTAACACCTTCCCCCGAAGATCAGCAACTATTTCGACATCTGATGTGAGAGAGATGATGAAATATTGCTGTGGTCGATTCTTATCTTGCTGGGACAGGGGTTTTGAGTTTCAGTATTATCTGCCGCTGATGTGACATCGTTCGTTTCAATTGACTTGTCTTTACGATAATTCCTTGATCGTTGTCGTCGGTACAACAATGCAATGATGAGTGCACCTGCACCGGATAGTATTAAGTAGATTGGAATTGTAGTGTGGTACAGACTTGTGTTACTGGCTTCGTTGATTTTAATTGGAGTCTGTTGTATGATCTTCGTATTTATAGAGTGTAGGCTTTCTAAGTCAGCAGAATTTAGTAATATTGGTGCTTCACTTGATGATTCTAAGTCTTCAAAAGTAGGCAATTGTATGATTTCCAGAGCGAATCCCTTGATGTGATTATTAGAGTTTGCTATGGTGAATTCGGGCGTCCTGATTTGACAGTTGTACGGGATGATGGCCAAGTAACTTCCTTCTAGAGTCTTGTATATTTCTTGTCTGCATGATATCTTCACTTTGGTTGGGTGTGGAAAACTTATGGTATAGTGTTTCTCGTCGAGTTGTTCTACATCTTCTTTCTTCAGGGCGACTGTTGTCATTTTGCAGGATGGGAGAACTTCTTGCTTGGAGATTAGATGCTGGATGCATTCGGTGTTATTTTGTGTCTGGAACTTTGGTCTTGTTTCGCAGAGGTACAGGGAGTTTACCTTCGGGCATTCAGCCTCCATGTACATAGAATCTAATCCAGAAATCGCAATAAAAGGTGAGGGAGGTTAGAGGATTTTATTATGTTTGTTAGGAACGATGGACAGTTTGTAGAGGTTATAATTTGAGGGAAAAGCAATCGGTACCTTAAACACTATAACTATCTGGTCATTTATGTAGAAATATCCTAGTTTAATTACATCATAATAGTCTCTTAATTCTATGTCAAGGATTTCGTCCTTTGAATATAAGTTCTTTAACTTATCTAACATATTCCTAATTTCAACTAAACTAATTACTGTATGCGGTGTGCTCGATGCACGAATAAAAGCTAACGTGTATTCTAGTTTACGGAGTTCTTCGAATAAGCTGTCTATATTATCACTTAGGATAGTTAGATATTGAGATAAATGGGCATAATGAAGCAAATCTACGTCTTTCGAATTATTAATTAATCGATTTAGAACATCACTTATTTTTTCCTGATTTTTTGTTATATTGGCTATTAAGTTGGCGTTATGTGAAATCCAAATTTTAGATAAACTAACGTGTTGATTAATTTGAGACTCTAGTCTGTATTCATTTTCTTGGAGGATTTTTATAGCATTATCATATTTGACTGCATCAGTTTGGTCTAGATTACCGGATATACTCTTAATAACGGAACCGAGTCCATCAATAAGTCCTCTTTTATGACGACTATGTTCAAATGTCTCTAACTGTGCTGATATTTTATTTAATTTTGATGTTAGATAATCCATATGCGGTTCAAATAAGGAGAAAGTTTTATTAGTAAGTTTGGGTCTAAATTCAGATAATTTTGAGTTAATTGTATCTACTTTAGATTGTATATAGCTAAGATTAATATAATTAAGGAAGGAGTGGTAGTGGGAAATGATACGGGTCGTTCCTAAATTAAATGGTAGCAAACCAGGGCCATTCCCTAAGGGATCAAACATTACTTCTTGTCCTTGAGTCATTTGGAGTAGTAGCAAAAGTGTCATCCTGTAACAATACGGAATCCTTAGGGCTTCTTTTGAGACGAGATTTGGCAACGGGGCCACGATTCTTTTTAGTATAAATATGGATGGGCAGATCGGCTAGGACTGTATCCTGGGTGAAACGCGGAGCCAGTTTTTGTCTATTAGCTAAGGGATTGCGGACAAATACTTGTTGATCAGGGCTATATTCTTTTTCAGGTTCCCGATTTTTGTTTCTATTTTCAGTTAATTCAGTCCGGTTGTGAAGAGAAGTTTCATTGATTATTTCGTAAACTTGAGTTAATCGTTTCTTATGGTCTTCTGAGTATTGTGGCAGTAAGTGTTCGGTTAAATTTAAATCTAAAGAATCGCGGGGATCGAAATGTCCTGTGATTAAGTCTATAGGCCTACACTTAGTGAAACTGTGTATGGAACTGTTATACCCTAATACTGCATAGGGCATGAGATTTAAGGCAGATTCGGTACGGTTCTCTAATTTTAAGATTCTGAGATGCTCCAGTAGAGTAGAATGGAAACGTTCTACTATGCCACTATCATTGGGTGTATGTGCAAGTATCTTATGGTGCTGTATTTTATGAAGACGGACAAATTCTGCGAAAAGTGCATTGGTGAATTCCGGTCCTTGGTCTGTAACTATAGTATAAGGAACACCATGATGGGTGCAAAACATCAAGAGAGCTTGAACGACACTTAGTGCTGTACCATCTCTGAGATGATATGCCTGGGCATATTTCGAGAAAGCGTCAACTAACGTAAGGAATTTCTCATTTTGAGCAGTGAAAAGGTCGAGATGAACAATTTCGAAGGGCTTAGTGGGAGGTGGAACTACAGAAAATTTCTGCTTAATAGGGTTTCGATCGAATTTTGCTTGTCCACAGATACTACATTCATTAATAAATTTTGATATACTATCTTTCATTTTGGGCCAATAGTAACGATGCGATAAAGCGAGGAAACATTCAGTTATACCACGGTGATTTGTTTTTCCTTCGTGGTAATTACGAATAACTTCCTGCTGTCTTAAGTAGTCTTTAACGTTCTCTACTTCTCTTTTTGTTAAGACCATGCTCAGGGCGGAACTTTTAAACGTATTTTGAATAATTGGAATGATACTGTACATCGCTAAAGGAGGGTGAATTAGAATACCTGTCTTCACCTTAGGATTAACATATTCTTTGATGGCGTCAGTAACATCTTTTTCAAGATTAGATTCTGATAATTGTATAGTGGTTTTAGTATGAGTGTCAAATATCTTAGACACAGTTGGACGTTTTTTAATGTCTCCTACGACTATAAAGGATATTTGACGGTGGAATTTATTAAGAGGTTCGTCAGATATGGGTATTTCTAATATGGGACTCTCGGCACTAGTGTGAGCTGTTAATGTTGTGGATCCGGTCTCCGAAGGCGGGTTTTCAGATACGTTAACTGCAATAGAATTTGCATCTTCATTATTAATCTCAAACGGGAAAGGGCATCTGCATTAGTATTCAGCTTACCCTGCTTATAGACAGTAGTGAATCTATACTCGCTTAGTTTTAACCTCCAACGGGTTAAGCGTGAATTAGGCTCCTTTAAGTTCATGACCCATTGTAAGGGTTTGTGATCTGTTACAATTTTAAACTTTCGACCGAATAGGTAAGGGCGGAAATATTTTGTTGCCCATACAATTGCCAACAGTTCCTTTTCAATTGTGCTGTAATTAATTTCACTAGTGTTTAACGTACGGGACGCGTAAGCTATAGGTTTATCAGCACCTATCTGTCCTTGTGAAAGAACGGCACCAATGGCGAGGTTGGATGCATCGGTAGTTAATATGAAATCCTTACTAAAATCAGGGTATTGTAAAATGGGATCGTTAACTAATAGAGTTTTGCATTTTTCAAAACAATCGATGTACGTTGGATCAGTCAAGATAATTTTTGAGCCCTTTTTGAGGCACTGAGTCATCGGTTTTGTTATACGAGCAAAGTCTGGGATAAACTTTCTGTAATAACCTAATAGACCTAAAAAGCGTTTGATTTCGGTTGCCGTTTTGGGCAGTGGGAATTTCTTAATGGCCTTGATCTTATCTGGATTAGGTTTGATACCGTCTTTGCTTATAATGTGTCCTAAATATGCAGTTTCCAATTTTAAGAACTCAGATTTGTCCATTTGAATTTTAAAATTGGACTCTCTAAGTCTCTGGAAAACCTTCTCTAAATTAACCATGTGTTCCTGAAGGGATACTGAAAATACAATAATATCATCTAGGTAGACTAAGCATACAACATTTTGAAGGTCCCTTAGGACATTGTCCATCACCCTTTGAAAGGTTGAAGGAGAATTTTTCAAACCCATTGGCATACGGAGAAATTCAAAATGTCCGTGCTCGACTGTAAACGCGGTTTTATGGATGTCATCAGGATTCATTTCGACCTGGTAAAACCCGCTGGCGAGGTCCAGGGTAGTAAAGTAATGACAGTTACCTAACTTGTCAAGGACGTCCGAAATGTTGGGTATAGGATAACGATCATCTATGGTTTTTTCGTTTAGTTTCCTAAAGTCTATAACCAAACGCCATTTAGTTCTGCCGCTAGCGTCGGCTTTCTTAGGGACTACCCAGATAGGTGAGCTCCAGGCAGACTGTGAGGGACGTATAATATTCTGCTGTAACATTTTAGAGATCTGGTCCTGTACTTCTTGTTTATGTATAAATGGATATCTATAACTTTTTGTATAAATTGGCACTTCGTCTGTCGTTCGGATAGAATGCTTAACTTTATTTGTAAAAGATAACGGTTCGCCATCAATATAAAATACATCGGCGTATTGTGAACAAAGTGCTTCTAAATTGGCTTTCTCTTCAGGGTTTAAATGATCCGTTCGTAAGCGAGATAGAACTTCCTTTATGCGATCGGGCTGTTGTTTAGTGCGCGTGCACTGAACATTAAACAAGTCTGCGCTGACGGGGCGATCCATAGAAAAGACTACATCATGACGTGACGGGTTAGTTATTTCTATTATACCTCTATTATTTTTAACCGTCGTAACACAATCACTTATTAAACAATTTGAAATGTACTGTTCAGGGATCATAACGTCACCATCTTGAGAGTTTATAGGAACTTTAATTAATTTGGATGTATTAGCCGGTATTATGTCTTCATATAAATTACTATTGCGCGAATCGTACATTAATAAGGGATTACTGGAATTACGAGTGATCAATAATCTATTTTTTAAATCAATATTTGACTCCAATTTCTCTAATAAGTCGTCTAATAAGTCGTAGTAATCAAACCATCAAAAAATGTATGAAACGCATAAACGAACAGAGTTATGTCACCTGGCTCATTAAATTCCTTAAAACACGGTAAAGTAATAGAATAGTCACTTCTAGAAGTAGCGTGAATATTCGTCACCTCGAAAGCAACAACTGCGGGACTGATAAAAGACATATTAGCACCTGTATCAATTAGTAGCTTGAGCGGAGGGTTTGAAATTTGAATATATGGTAGTTGTCTCTGTGTTTGCAAATTAATCTCTATTTTAACTTGTCTGATTTGGGGGCTTTCTGAAAATCCTCGTTTTCAGCAGAAGGGACATTCTCTACTTCCTCTATAGTGAAAGAATCCGTACACTGTGGTTGCTCATACGCATACTCCCCTGCATAAGCATAATCAGGATACTCAAAATGTTCCTGAGGGTAATAATAGTCATTATCGATATAACAATCGCCATAATAATCATAATGAGACCGGTCATCAAAATCATTATAATTTAATTCTCGTGGTTTGAAATAATTTGAGGGTGGCGGATTCCCAGATTTAGACCAATCATGAGGTGCACGTGGGGTAAATGGTTTTGGCACGTAATGACTTACACCACTCATAGGTTGTGGAACGTTACTACCGGTTGGTCTGGGACCAGGCATTTTAAAAACTTGAGTTTGGGGTCTATAGTTAGGTGGCGGCGAACTAAACATCTGCTGGGTACGCGAAGGGCCACGATATTGAGGGGACTGATTCTTCCAAATTGGCACAGGCTGCTGTGCTTGAGACATGAACGGTCGCGAGGGTCCTGGCATTGCAAAAGGCTTAGAGGGCGGTAAATTAAAAGAACGCGGCATAGTCGGTGTCATTTGAACCGGTGGCTTATAACCATAAGAAAATTTAGGACTGACCTGGTGCTGAGACTGCGGTTTCCTGTCAGGAGCATGATCGTTGCGCTGCTGCAAATATAATGTATTCATTTCCTCATGCACAAACTCTAAAGCTTTTTCTATTGTATCGGGCCGCATGCACCGAATGCGAGAACCTAACGGATCACGTAGTCCGCGTAAGTATGATTGAAGTGTGAGTTTCTTGTACAAAGTGCGTTTTGATTCAATGGTACTCGCTATCGTTTCATGTAGGCTGATGTAGGTCATAATAGTACTAAAGAGATTTTGACACTGTTCATAAAACTCCTGCGGGGTTGCCGTACCCTGTGTTAAAAGGGCTAGATCATTATACAATGACGTCTCGTCGCGTTGATCGGCGAAGTTATTGATCAAAGCACTCCTAATCCCTTCCCAAGTTTCCGGGATACCATTCGAGTTAATCGTGCGCGCTGCGGACCCTACTACTTTATTTAGAATTCCATTTATTAATGCCAAATTAGTTAATTGAAACTCTGGCTCACTTCTCATAAACTGTTGTACTAATTGATCACACAGTTTTATAAATCGAGTTAACACGTTCGAGTTTCCATCGAATTCTGGAACCAATCGTAGGGCTTTGTGAATATGATCCACTGAGTCAGCCATACTCGGAGCAACTGAACTACTACTACTATTCATTGGGTTTGTCTCTAAATTTCTATTAGCGTCTAAAATATTAATTCTACTACTATTACTATCTAACCTAGGGGACCGAGATTGCCGTGGATGGAAAATCTTGGATTATATAGGAAAACACTTATGAATAAGGAGGAAGCGACTCCAGAACGATTCTAAAGCACTTACTTGGAATAGTCCTGTACCTCTACTGTATCGATGTCTTGATACTCCTCTGGACTGCAGCTCTTGTAGATTCAGGATACTCGTACGGTGCCCGATGGTCACCCGGGTGACTCGCGATCCTAACAATTTACTCTCGCGAACCGGCCCGCGAGTATCCTACCGACTGCGCCAATTACGAAGGCTGTAGCCGGAGGATGTAAAAAAATACAAGATTTTATGAACTTAATTTATTTTAGAATTACAATATAATAATTATTGAATCTAACTAAGTCGACAGTTGACCGATGCTGTATCAAAAGTGGCGTGAGTTGGTAGGGGCCGCGGTGTCCGGCGTTGAATGCATCACGTTGTGCTGCGTCGGCGCCTCGTGTCCGTAGCTGTCGCAATGCGCCGTAATGAGGTAAATGCTGTATCGGCGTTCTAGGTGTATGTGTGTATGTAACACGTTTACAAACATATAAACAAACACACAGTGTGAAAAATAAAAACTTTTTACAAAAAAATACAACCAACGTTCAAATAAAAATACTATAAAGTGAAAAATATCTTCAATTTCGGAAGCCGGTGTCAAAAAATGAAGAAATGAAAACAAGAACACCGACGACCGAAGTCGATTGTACTCTTTTGTAAAAAATAGTACATTACTGCAGCTTCCAGCAAAAGAGGCATTGATTGAAGAACGTGTAAATGTGGGCCGAAGCGAAGCCGAGGCATACATACGTAAGTACATCAATGCCTAGTTGTAGCCAAGGCTTTTATAGTACTTTTCTCAAATAATGCTCAAACAACAATAATTGTGCCCGCGTTAAAGTGTTCTTTTGTTTTTTTTTTTTCTATAAACAGCGTTCTAATTGCAAACCAGTTCGAAATAAAAATAAAACCTGTGATAAGTTACCTCCTTGGTTGCCATGTTTCGGAGTAAAAAATCGTTTCATTTTTAAATTACACGATAGATATGAGTTTTCTATGTAATTTATTTAGCCGCTAGACACGACAGATATGGATTTTCATACAACTTTTGCCGGCCGCTGCTCGCATGTATTTGGCCAGTACAGCAATTTTGATTTATCTCGAAGAAGGTTGTCAAAATAATGCTCAAATTTCCAAGCATGTTTGAGAAAAGTTTATTTTCACTTTTTAGTTGTATTACATATCTATACCTAATTTCACAGTTAGCTAGAATAGATTACCCGAATAACATGCAACTTGAACACAACCGATGAAATAAGAGTGTACCAGGGTGAACTATACACATCTGCGTACCCCTTTACAGCGTAACGGTGTGATGTTGTGTTATGAAATGGTGTAAAAAATAAATTTAATATTCGCATAAATAGAATTATAGATTTAAATAAAATAATACCTATCTAAATTTAAAATTATTAATGAAATAGTTTAAATTAATTTATCTGACAGTAAGTTAAACTAATTTAATGCCTTGCGGCATTTAGCCCATGTACGTATCACTATTTAATTTTAAGTTTCAATAAATTAATTCGCCCTGTTTTCACTTTACACACTTTCAATTTTACAGTTTTTGATGTACTTTGTTATGCATTTAGCATTTCTCGAAGTCATCTTTAATTTTAAGACTTTTACACGTTGCTTTTGTTTATACTCCCACTGCTGGGCCAAGTCCTCTTCCAGGTTCGGGATCGGGGCTTTCTCCAGATACTCTTTTCCCACGACACATTGAACACTTGTATTCTATGCAACTTGAGTTCTTTTCCAAATGATTTTCTCACTTGTGCACCGAAGTCAAAAATATCTTGATAATTCTGACGCCTGCATTGCTTGAGTACTCTTCTGTTTAACAGACTGCCGAAGGAGTGTAATTTATCAGTCTATGTATGTATGTTTGTTCATGTGTGGTGCTCTAGAGACCAAACGCGTTGGCCGATTTTGATGATTCTTACGTCAATCGATTTGTATACCTTGCGAGTGTCACTGGTTACATTAAAATTGGAAAATAGCAAAAATTACGGAATTTGGGCGCCATATTGTAAGGGCCCATTTTTTTTTCTTCAAAACCCATCTTGTGGGGTATCAAAATAGGGGTTTTAAGAGGTTATTTCCAAAATAATATAACACTTATATATTTAAATGTACTTAATTCGAAAAGAATTAACTACCGCGAGCTGGCTGACCAAAACTAGATGTATTTTTTTTGGCAATTCAGCCGGTTTCCACTATTTCACCAGAGTCACGTTATGACTTGGGAACCATCAATGTACGTAGATACTTTAATTTCTTTGATTCAGTCAGTCATTATAAAATATTTATAATTTCGACCAATAACATAAACTACAAAACAATATTGCGAACCACTTCCAAATCTACAAAGAGCTTAATAAATCTGTGTTTTGCCCTATCTCGTTTGAAATCCGGTAGTGAAACGGACTCGCTTTCATCTTACGATAAATTGGCGCCGTCGATCCCATCGTCTCTTCGTGGAACTAATTCACTATTGATACTGGCTACTTACAACTCGTTATGTTTGTGATGGATCTTTTTCAAGCCCTTGAACTTTTTCAAACGGTTGACGATATTGTAAAAAAGTATCGTATCAAATAATGTCATCTACGGTTTTTGGAACCTTACATAATATTTATTAATTTACTTATTTATTTAATAATTAATATACACACACAGTATAATACATAAAGACAACACATCAAGACAATAGAGTACAAGGGAACTGCTTATTTCTTAAGAAATTTCTGCCAGCAGACCCGCGAAAAGGAAAAATGAAAAAGAAATGTAGACAATAGTGTGTGAGAACAGGAAAATAAAAAAAGTGAACGACTTAAACTAAGATAAAAAAATTAGCGTAACTACACAAATAGTGTAATGGTGGATATATACAAATATAAATACCTACATAATTGTAAAATATATAGATAATTGTGAATAATATATAAATAATTCACCTTAATTTTTATTTACCAACTATTTTGCGCACCTCTAATGTATATTTCATTATTATTTTTCATTCATCACCATCATCGTCATTATTTCAACCGTAAGACGTCCAATCCCCCAAGGGTCGCCATATCGACCGATCCCGTGCGTATCGGATACAGCTCGTATTTACATTGCAAAAACAAAATTAAAAACTAAAAAAGATTTTTTTTCCTCTAATCAGACTTTTTTTCAACTTTCTATAAATTGGCGCAATCGTCCCCTTCTCCCTTTGTGGAACAAATTCACTATTGATACTTCTTGCAACTCGTTACGTCGGTATGGCCGTACTGGTATATTCTTTTCTAAGTTGTTCAAATTTTAAAGCTGTTGAAGATTTTCGGTTTCAGAATAGAAATGTACTACAGAATTATTGGCGATTTATTCATACACATTGGTACCCATGCCTTTAGAAACTGACGCTTTTCTACCAGAAACTTCAGAATAGGACCTGCTACAACTACGATAGTTTTTTTTTAAGGCTTTAACTGAAAATTACAGTTATGCAGCGGGTCAATTACATAAAACTTTGACGTCTTTGAAAGAAGTTTGAAGTGCTAAGTACTACCCATGTAAGGGTTTGATTTCGGAGTCACAAAAATATTATTGAATGTTTCATTACCTACAAAAAATTCTTAGCCAGCTTGTATGGACTATAGTTTCGCCTCAAAGACGAAGTATTTGTATCTGGCATTTTCCTTTCTTTCTTTTTCATGTGAGGATGTGGCCACCTCTGCTGTCACAGTTAATTAAGCTGCCTCTGGGAACTCTACAGTCCTCTGACTTGCTTATTTCAGATTTGCATTAACTATATACGTCAAGATTTCCTCACGATGTTTTACTTCACCGTTGCCTGTGATGTCCAAGCTAAACTTAGAAAGTGCACGGCATCCACGACTCCAACACGAGGAAAAGGTCGGCATCGGAGTCGGCTTCCAGTCTTACCTCGGGAGCTGCAATATTGTACATGGGGCAACTTCCTCTTGGTTGGGAATGTATTGGCTCAATGTTATTGTGTCAGCAAACACTCATAGAATTATATTCCTGAATGCATCTAGTAACTATCCAGGTCACTATCTGGACTAGTTCTCACGAAAATCGATGCGCTATAAAACCATTTCTAAACCCGTTTTAAAGTCTTTATACCTATGTAGAGCTGGTAGGTAGGATCGTTTTTAAGTCTCTATCTTTACCTTTAGCTTCACATTCCTCTGCAGAGCTAGTAGAAAGGTACCTACTTATCTTTAACGCTCTATTTTACGAGCTAAGTATCAGCAGTGAATAGACGCTGATATCAAGTGTGGAGAGGCACTGAGGAAATTCTGTATAGAGGTAGTGCTTGGTAGCTAATAAATAAAAATGAAATTGGAATTCTTCGTCATTGCTCGGAAGTTAAGAGGGTGATTCTAGAGTGGCGGGCGAGGCTGCGGGTTCGAACATGGCGATTTCTTGTGTAGTTCTACTTATAAAATTGATCAACTACACAAACTAACGCATATATAAAAAAAAAAATTCAAATAACCAGACTGCATACGAAGCGACCAGACGAGACGTTAACAAGAAGAAAATCATGCTGTGCAGTCGGAGGATACATCTGGTTTTGGTCAGCCATCACGCGAATATGTAATTACCTTTTTTATTTATAACTTTTAACATAACTTTTTTTTTTTCAAATCACGTACATTGATACAAAAAAGTGTTCTCTATTTTTCAAATTACCTCTTAAAAGGGTTTTACCTTTATTTTGATGAACCCCAAATATTGGCCTTGAAGAAAAAAATGAGCCCCCACAATATGACGCCCAAAATACACCATATACATATTTACCCATTTTAATGTAGCCAGTGACACTCGCAAGGTTAAGACGAATCATCAAATTCGGCCAACACGTTTGGTGTCTAGAACGCCACATAGGAACAAAAGTACATACATAGACTGATAAATTACCCTCCTTCGGCAGTCTGGTAAAAAGAAGCGTACTCAAGCAATGCAAGCGTCAGAATTATCAACATATTTTTGACTTCGGTGGACAACTGAGAAAATCATTTGGAAAAGAACTCAAGTTGCACAGAATACAAGTGTTCAATGTGTCGCGGGAAAAGAGTATCTGGAGAAAGCCCGTAGATGGAGGAATCCCGAACCTGCAAGAGGAATTGGCCCAGCAGTGGGAGTATGAACAAAAACAACGTGTAAAAGTCTTAAAATTAAACATGACTTCTAGAAATGCTAAGTGGATAACAAAGTACATCAAAAACTGTAAAATTAAAAGTGTGTAAAATGAAAACACAACCCTGTTTCCAGTTTTAATTTTAAACTCTCTACTTAGTGTTGAAAGCTGCCGGCTATCCTTTGTAACACTTAATTAAAATCACCATATTACGGGTATTCAAACTATTTCGAAAGCGGCCGCCATTTTTGCTTCCCTTTTATTTCAATTACAGTGACAATTTAACTTTTGTCATTTAAGTTTGCAACGTTCCCCCACTCGTAGAAATTAACTCTTTTGAATAAGTAATCGTTGTAAAACGTTTCCCGAAGTAATGTGCCTTTTTCTCGCTTTTTTCTGATCTGGATTTTTCTAGACCTTTTTATCGGTCATTCTGGAAGTGTTCGACGGTGCCATTCAGAGTTGAAATAACCTGTTTTGAATAAGAATTGAATGGATAAATATTGTTGTTGGATCGGAGTTCCTTATCGCACGTTATAGTACTGTTTCGTTTGCGGGCTGAGGGGCTAGACCGAAGAAAGTGTAACAATGAAGAAAAATCTTATTAACAAAAAAAACTTTGGTTTTTTAGTAGTGTAGTGGTGGTCCTGTGGTGACGGTCGCGAAACTATTTCATCACCACTGCTCTCAAAACGGTGAAGGAAAACATTTATTTATTTATTTATTTATTTATTTAATAATTAATGTACACACACAGTATAATACATAAAGACAATACATTAAGACAATAGAGTACAAAATAACAGTACGCATAGTGGATTACAGCCCATTCCCTCTCACAGAGAAGAGGCCTGCAAGCACAACGAACCAAATAATAGATAATAATAATAAATTGTTTATTTTCTTCACAATATTACTCTTAAAAACAGTATGCAATTAGGAAATGTTAACATTCAGGCGTAAAGATTATATTATATTATATTTGTAACTTTTTTTTTTTTTTTAGTTAATGTTGTTAGTATCAGGATGGGAGTACGGTTGAGTGTGTACTGCGTGTGTGTGTAGTTAGAGAAGTGGTTGTGTGTGGGGGGTCGTGTGTGTGGGGAGATTGTGCGTGGGTGTTTCTTCTTTTTGTTTTTGATCGTAGCATATTTGCATAGTGATTATGTTAAAACTGTTAATAAGTTCTCAGTGTCGTCGTAGTTGAGTTCCTGAAGCCAACTATAAAGTTTCATTTTGCACTTTATCTTATTGAGTTCGTCAAATCAAATTGGAATCTAAGTGCGGCAAAGCGGATCCATCTATCCTATCCTAACCAAGATAATGACAGGCTGATAGTCTATTAATTCTATTCCTCGTCCAGTGAGCAAAACCAAAAACAATTACTAAATCATATAAAATTTACACACGTTACTCACACGAGTGCAAACGCAGTGGTTTTCGCTGCCATTTTAAACCGCTAAAACTAATTTGTGTCCGGTTATTACCGGCCAGCGCAAACATAGCTTATCATAACTGATTTATAAATAATTCGGCAAACAATCAATATAATCCGCGCCCAATTTACTTACAGTGTACGGTTAATTATAAATGTGGTGGCCATCGGTTTTGGGTTAAAATTAGGACATGAACAAACTCATTATATCACTCAAACATAATGCAATCATGAAAGGCGTTATCATCCACAGATATCTCAAGAAAAAGTGTTGTTTGCATGGCCCCGAATCCTAGACCTACACCTAACGTCGAATTAAAATTGGATATATTTTTTTTTATTAATTATTTTTTTGGATCAATTCTTAAATTCCGAATTACGTCAAGGAATTCAATTTTAATTTATTTGGGACAATACTTAAAAAGATGCTTACTGATAAGTGCTACTATAATATTGTTGATTTGTTTGAAAATTTTTATTATCGTGTATTGACTATATATTTTGTCTGTAATGAATATTAACTACATTTTATAGTGACTGTGATTGTATATTGAATTATTGACTATATTTTGCACAGACTCTAATTTAATATATGAAATTGACGTTAATTTAATTAATTTATAATTGCCAATTTAATTCATAACATATTTTATAAACATTAAGTACGCCGAGTGAGGCAAAACAAAAGAGTATCTGGAGAAAGCCCGTAGCTGGAATTCCTCCAGCTCCCAGAAGTGATAACAAGTTGGTCCGGCAAAATTATGTTTCTGTATCATGTTATTTATGTATCATGCATATTTATGTATCATGTTTATGTAGTAATTTTTGATTTTTTATTTGGATTGTTTCTATTGGCATAACACTGTTCATTGTATTGTTTGGTAAATTATTGATTTTATGTGACACAATTGTCAACATTGTTTTACACTATTTCTATGTTAATTATTGTAATTAGTTTATAGTTATTTTTATAGTTTATAGTTATTATTTATTTATAGTTAATTAAAATGATACAAAATCATTTTAATTAACTATAAATAAATAAATGAATGTTACACATGTTTGCACGAATAAATTGATCTTTATCTTTTATCTTTCCACCGAATGGGAAGATAGCAGGATGAGCTTGACTCCTAACGAAAGGACTGGTTCATATTAGCAGAATCTTGAGGAAAAGGGAGAGGAATGCTTTGTTTTGCATTGGGCCAATGTAGGCTAGTTAAAGTCGGAGTGCTTTCTGCGGTCTGATGTCTTCTGTTGCAACTAAAACCAAATCTCAACACTGACTGATGTTAATTGCAAATATTGTAAAGAAATTTGGTTTGCAATTGTCATGAGTTAATGTTACAATTCTCTATGCTTTCCAAATATTGATAATGTTTGTAACTTTCTTGCAAAAATATTTCGGACAATCCGTACCACACCAAAACGCATGGCCCACCTAACATAACCGATAGTTAATATCGTAATTCGATTAATTGAAGCATAAACTGAATAATTAAGTAACTGTTTGCAGTGCGACGATGTGTGTGATGTAGATCTCCACCTACCTGGGTGTGTAGTGTGTCTTTATGGAACATTTTCGAAGGTAGACGCAAGCGGAAAGGGGGATGTTATTAAAGCTTGTAATATTATCAATTTTTGCGGTAAGGAGTTTTTGAGAATATCTCATGCCTTGGAAAAAATATAAGCAAGTCAGAAAAATTACTTTATTATCCGCAGCCCGTCTTCGCCCACTGCTGAGCATAGGCCTCTCTCTTCTGGTACCAGTCCCCACATTTCTGTGCCTGCCTCATCCAGGTCCTACCCGCGCTGGCAACAAATTCATCTGCCCATCTCGCCGCTGCACGACCAATATTTCTTCTTCCAGTCCTTGGACGCTACTCGGTTACCTCCTTACTCCAGCTATCATCACCGCTTCTTGCCAGGTGTCCTACCTAGCTCCATTTGAGTTCCATATTTCGTTTTTAAATTACTTTCTGCGTAAACCATCCCCTATTGTTCAATTCATCCAAAGTTGTAAGAGATTGCCTAGTGCGATAAGACCGCTCGTTGTACACTTGTTTTTTAAAATGTTTGTCCTGTATGTTTTTGTGGTGTACAATAAAGCATACAATAAATAATTAAATAATTACCTAAATCGTTTTTAAAATTACTTACTGCCCCGGTATTATAACTTCTATAAGTAGGTACGATATTTTGACATCAGGTCAAAGTCAAAGTCAAAGCCATTTATTTGCGTGAAATGCGGTACAAAAGATGGTATAAATGAGTTATTAGCACAATGACACATTTCGCCATAAGTTGGCATGCAAATATTAAGATATAAGTTAAGGTGCTTACAATAAGCAGATCTCTAATAATCTAATAACACATTATTTTTATTAGGTATTTAACCTGTTATGTTTAATAAACTCTCCAAAACACTTAGTTTACTTACTAAAGTAGACTATGAAATTATATGGTTAACAACATATAAAATATAAATCAAATAATGTCATAAAAGGCAGTAGGTAGATATTGCAACAACTAATAACAAGATAATCTACAATGCATTCCTGTAATGATAAGATTGACATGGAGATTTTTTTAGGAATTATTTTTGGGATTTCGAAGAAAGCTGTATCGTTCGTTCCTCCATGGCAAAATTGGTGATTTTATGATGGCCGAAATACCAACTAGCGTAACACATTTGTATTATTCGAAGGATTTTTAAACAGAAGCATCTTTGCTTGTCTAATCTTAAACAATTGCGTCTTATGTTTGAAAAAATCGTCTGCACGACCGAACGTTATCAACTTAATGAATGTTGTTGAATTCTGAAAATGAATGCCATTCATTGTGTGTTACTCAATTACCCATGCAAGATACAGGTTCTAATTGATATTGTGACTTATTTATTTCTGCCTTTACCTTCGGGGAATTCAAGCTTGATATTATGTATTTTTATAAATCTCCATAAATCTTTAAGTAAAAGGCACTCTGTCCTAGAATCTATCTAACCTAACTATTCAGAAAACGGACGAGCATAATACATAACATCCTAAACTTACGTCAGAACATGGCCGTCGCCTGACAAGTGAAATATTACAGCCAGTGGCCAACGAGAATGTTTTGAGATAAATGTACTTATGAATGGACGTTTTAGCGTTCACTATGAATAGAATAAGTCATGCTTTTCGCTATTTTTCAGGGCCTGTGATTTTTTTTTCGTATTTGGTAAGTTATAAATCAACCTAACCAGACTATCCATGGCTACCAACAATCCTAAGTTACTTTGGTCACATCGCCCAGAGACAACCAGACAACTTGGAATAACTGGTTATAGTGGAAAAGTGGACGAAAAAAGACCACACGTACGTTCACCTTCTCGTTGGTCAGATCAGATCACTGCCCTGGAAGAGCTGAAGACAGAGTGCAGCTCGCCAGTTAATCAGTCAAAGCTTTCCAAGACGGGGACGGCCTTCAACAATTAAGAAAACGAATACGAAGAAAAGAAATTAATCTATTCTGAAATGTTACTTGTTCCATATTTTACGCTCCCTTGGGTCTCTTTTACCTAAACAAAGATTTACGAGTCTAGAGGTAAGTATTAGACTCATGGTGGCATTTGTAGTAAATCAATTTTAGTAGTTCTTAAAATTATGTTCTTTGAAATAGAAATGCCACTGAATGAAAACTAATTTCTGCACTGAATAGGAACAGTCAGACCTCAGAAGCCTAAATCCTACACCAGTCTTGCCTAGGGGTATCATGTTACCCAGTTACTGGGTTTTGGAGGTCAGACAGGCAGTCGCTCCACGTAAAATACTGGAATCCGGATAGACCGACTCCAAAGTAGATTGAAACTCACTAACAGAAACTGTTTTAACAAAAAAAAAAAATCGGCTACCAAAACAAAGGCAAAGTCAAAGTCAAATGTTTTTATTTCGACTAGGCCATTAAGCGGCACTTTCGAACGTTAAAAATTAAAATTAACAAGTTATAAAATTTGATTCCTTCGTGCATTCGGAAAAGTAGATTGTTATGGAGAAGAATGCACAAGAAACTCCATAGTGCACAAAATACTACAAAGCGAAAAATAACTTTCTTTTCCGAAGTCGGTGTCTTTTGTATCCATTGTTTTCCGTTATTCGACACCGACTTCGGAAAAGAAAGTAATTTCTCGCTTTGTAGTGTTTCGTTTTGGAAGTCGGTTTGTTTTTTGTTAAAAAGGTTTTTGTTAAAAGTGTTTTATTTGCCCCTTTTTAGTTTTGGTAGGTACCGCTAAATATAATTTACAGCCAAAGAACATCTCATGACGATTTCAATAAGCCCAAACGCGACTAGGATACATTGTTTAATTTCGGAGTTCTCAAGGCCGTTGTGGTCTTCTTCATCAGTTCCACTTCACCAACTGATACTTTCTGAGTGCAAATGATTGCATTATTGATGAAAGTACCAAAATCGCTGTATGTCTATAATATTTGAGGAGTTACCTCAATTTCTCTAAGATCCCATCATCAGATCCTGGTTTCCTTATCATGGTACCACCCTTGGGATATCTCCTTTCTAACAAAAAAAATAATAATCAAAATCGGTTCATAAATGACGAAGTTATCCGCGAATAAACATAAAAAAAATACGGTCGAATTGAGAAACCTCCTCTTTTTTGGGAAGTCGGTTAAAAAGACCACTCAACTAAATACTAGCGTAAACAAGGCCTAAAACTAACTTATTTTTAAAACAAAGTAGGCGTTTATTTAGCTAGTATGAAACTCGGACAGGTAATATATTATGGCGAGTAGCCAACGTGAATGTGTTATAAATTATAAAAGTTACTTCGGACTAGGGGTGTAACGGAGGCGTTTAGGCGATTAGGTGGTGTTGCAGAGCTTGACCATCTTCACAATCTTTTATTTATTTGTTGTATTTATTTGTATGTATGGGCCAAATTTTGCAATTGGAAAACAATTATCTTAAAAAGCAAAAGCTAAAGGCCCTTTGGAAAAATCGTTTCAAGTAATGCTTCCACTCGTAAAATCGTCCTCAGGATTAGTGCAACGCTAGCCTAGAAGAGTACTTTGAAGGTGATTTATTTAAATTTATTGTATGTAAGCCAATTTTTACTCGTAATACAATTACGCCACTGCTGTCTAAACGGTAAAGGAAAACATCGTGAGGAAACCAGCACGTCCTAGAACCAAAACTTCGAAGACATGTGACATCCACCAATCCTCACTGGGACCGCGTGGTGGATTACGGCCCATTTCCTCTCACAGAGAGGAGGCCTGTGTCCCAGCAGTGGGCACATTTAAAGGCTTGATGATGATGACAATTATGTACCGTATTTATAAACGTAAAGGAAAAAGGTGATTGTAAGTGACAAATGCAGGACTTCAATAAGGTTTGAAAATGGGTGGAACTATGTATCATTTGAGTCAATTGAGGGTGACATAAATGACAGTATGTCCTACATCATCTTGGAGTTGGGGTAACAATAGATTAAGGATTGAACATGTTAAAGTAAAATTGAATATTTTTATATGGTTACAAACTTGTTGGAGGTGTCGATAAAGTAGTGACAGCTACGGCGTAGCTAAGTGCGTAGCATATATAATGGTTCGATGTTTTTTACTTTATTGAGTGCTGCAATGTTTAAACAAATTAAATGATTTTATTTTATTGGTAAGGTATTCCATATAATCATCTTTAGTGTGTGATACACGCAATATGCTATATCTTAATAGTGAAATGATAAATATTTTGAAAAAGGATTAATTGGTATAAAATAAAGATTCTTAGTTTCACTGTTTATCTGTTAAGTATTATAAAGGTTTTAAGGAATAAAAGAAAAACGATCTTTATTATGTTTATAATATCCAAAATTTGTCATATGTGGTTTTAATTAAAAGCAGTTAATGATAGGAAAACTTTTGAGCAGTTGACATTTTTAATACTCAATACTTTATTGCATTCCATAATGTGTACATGTAACAGTTGGTATGTTAAAACATCGAATCAATTATGTACCCTGTCGGGCACAGCAAAGTTAATTTTCAATAGGAGAGAGGATGAAGGCGAAGAGAGAGGATAATTCCTCTATCAATCTTCAAAAATACAGTAGACCATCCTTAAACCATTCCAAAATCAGTCCCTATAAAGTAAATAAAATGTAGTAAAAACTAGCTTTCACCCATCACTTCATTCCCAATTTAAAAATCTAGACAACACGATAACCACATCCTTCAAAAACGATATCCCCGTAATAAAAGCGACGTTGCCAGACTTCCGCACAGAGTGACTCATTAAGCCGCGGACACATGAGCGTCAACAAACACGCTTGTCAAACGCTGATTATTCTTGCCTAGAGATAGCTCATAGCTCACCTATCGCGAGTTGAAAGAGCCCTTTGATAGCTCAGCTTTTCATGCTACGTGAATAGTGTCTGAACTGGATACGGATTTGTGTAGCGTGGATAAGGCGTTGATATTGTATAATAAAGTAGCTGTCCCCAATGAGATTTTATCAGTATACTAGCTCTTCAACGCGGCGTCGCTCCCGTCAACTGGCTACGTACCTACCCATCGACCCTACCTACTCTATATTAAAACTAATGTTTACATTAAAATAATTTATTTTAGTCAATTTGATTATTTCAATAGTTTTTATCATATTGCCTACACATTTTGGGCAATTTATTGCTCGGGCTTTATCAATAATCCCGTACTAATCACTTTGCCCATAACTTATATATAACATCATTGACTGTTCCCCATGGCTTTGCTCCCATCAACTGTCTTCCTACTAGGTAGGTAGGGTAGGTTGGTAGGGTCTACCTACCCTACCCTTTCCTACCCTACCTACCTACCTACCTTACGAACCTACCTTAGCCAACTACCTACCCACAACCCTACCAACACTATCTACCATACCCTACATATCATTTAAAAATCAAAATCCTTCTTCACATATAACGGACCTAGGTGGACATAGGTAGACATAGGTATAAACATTTTATGTGTTTTGAGGGTTTTATATATTATGATAATCTTTAACATAACATCACGCCTGTATGCCTCGAACGGTAGGGTAGAGGAGCGTCTATAGTATACCCGCATTTTGCCAGTTATGTTTAAGCCTCATGCAAAAGCCTATTGCCGCCAATTGGGCACAAATCCAGATTACAGGCTGCGACTGAGAAATTCATGGAAAAAACCAATAACACTTGGCCCAACCCGGCCATCGAACCCAGGAACTCATGCTTAGTAGTAGCGCTTTCGACCACTAGACCAACGAGGCGGTCCAAGATATTGATGTTGGATTAATAATAATCTTTATTCGTATCATATGATGCTTGAAGTTCCTTCGCACTTCCAGCGATTGAGAGGTAGGCGGAAAAAGTGTGGGACTTCGATCATCACGTCACTTATTCTTGTTAGTTCGATATTTGAAATTTGGAGTGCAGTTTTTTACAGATGGCCAGTGTCTTTTTAAAATATAAAGAGTGATGGATGATATTCGTTCGTTCAACCAACATTTTGACGAAAGAGAATATCATCTATCAGTATTCACATTTTTATTATTTTTTTACTTCATTGTGCTTGTTATTATACAACGAAAGGAACTTACTTCCAACTGGGTGTCCCACGACTCGTTTCTTTGTATCATTGGCTTTCTTTCTTCTGTGGAAGTAAAACAATAAAATTACAACAAACCGATTAGATGACAATGCAATTACTTCTAATTCCATTTTACGATAAAAAAAAAACAAAATATGAAAAAAATATGAACTACTCGTACCCGTAGTTGTTCGAAAATGAATGATTATTATATCATTCATTTTCGAACAACTTAAAACATAATGTTTCAAAACATTCTCTTCCACATTTCTGCAATCCTAGTCCCGCAGTGACCTACGCGACCTGTCCTGGTTAAATTATGAAGTGTATTTTTAAATGAATGCAACGAATATGATGTTAAATCGTTACGTTGCTATTTCAGAGTTGTTTTCAGTGAAAACTTACCTAAGGAACGCTATTTTATTAGATATTTATACCGCGTTTAAGTATTTAGTGAGAAATTAGGAGGCTTAATTTCACACACGTTTTTGGCTGGAGAGTTTGCTCTTGCTTCCTGAGTTAATTTTATTAGTACATAACTTATAGTTTATTAAAGGAGATTGCAACAAGAATAAAATTATTAAACATAACATAACAAACTTAAATATAAACTACATACAAATGCGTATTAAAAAGGGAGTCGAAAAATTCGTGCACGTCGATGTCAACGGGAAAAGTGCCCAGAACGAAGCATTGCCACGTTGTATAGCAATGCTGATTCTCTGGCCTAAGAAAACTCCAGCCCTTTAGTCACGTGAAGAGTTGACTAACCGTTTATTTATATCTCGAAACTCGGACCCCATGGATCCACTGTTTCAACCCCAACCGTCACAAACATATAGGTTCCAGTAAGGTTTTTGTATTTGCGCAGTTTGAGGTTTAATTATATTATTAGTTGTGTTACTAACCAATCGTATTTGGAAGGAGAAAAGTTGGTATATTATCTTGTACTTTGGTAATCGTAATGAGACTGACTTCCTCGGCCATCTCTTACCTGCCGATCAATATTTAAGTATGCGTAGAGCATGCTGGCTGGATGTAAACAAAAATATCGATGGACTTTTCAGAACTTGTTAGTCACCGGCAAACCGGCTCTCTGCCAACGTCCCTGTGTTCCTTTCGAAACAATTTTTTTTTAGCTAACGGTGCCACCTTGAAAAGGCGCCTGGACTTTTGGGGTAAAGACCAGGAAGTGTGCGATTTACACCTCACAAAAACCATCCCAGTGATCACCATCAACAAGTAAAAGGGCCTCCGTGACTTCTATGTGCAACGACTGTTAGGGCATATCCCTGGAGAGACTAAAAGTGCGCCTGCTCTGAGCCTCGTTGTGCACGACAGCACATGATCACTGTGCCACCGTCTTTCCTGGAGTCACTTGGTGGGCGCATCAGCCTTTAAAACAGTGATCAGGTTTCCTCTGGGGTTCCTCTTTTCATCGTAGACCGCATCCGTCGTTTTCCGTGAAGGGAGATCCAGGTAAAGACCTGGTGCGTCATGACATACCTTAGCTAGAGAGATAGACAGCTAGCCCTCAGATAGACAGCATTAATAATATTTTCAGTGATTGATTTTATTGAACGACTTGGTTTTTTTTTTTTTTATAGGGACAACCAACGGTAAGTTGTAAGTAACAGTAATAATCTGGTAGAAAATAAAATCAAGTCCAAGACCTTGCATCTCCAGTACTTACCACTACCACAGTGGAGTTAGAATTAATATCTCTGTAATATTATAGCAATGATAAAGTTAGAGCCACGTTGGACACGCGTTACTTATCCCCCCTGTGTCAACCATCCCTCTTGCTTCACTAGACCTGGGTGGTGCAAGGCATAAGATTTGAGAAATTGTCATAATTTCAGTCGGAAGACGTCCACTGCTAAATATAGGCCTCTCAAAGTATCGCCACATCGACAGTTCCTGTGTTTCTCGTATACAACAGACTCTCACGGTCTTTAGGTCTTTACCCTCACGGGTCATCGGTCGCTTGGATATAGTGGTCATCAAATTATGAGTTTAATTAAATGCTGGCATTGGTAAGAAGCATAAAACTTTACCCGATTTAATCTCTTCATGAAATTCTAAAGAATTGGCAGTTGTTATCTTCAGATTATGTCCCTATTAAAATTGTAGAACAAAACTCTAACTAGAAGATTTTACTAAAATTCACGGCATCTTTCTCGTTTCAGTTCAATTTAATTTTCCTATTACACGAGAATCACGAACTCTTTCAAATGCCTAGAAAATTCGCTGTCATCTCCTAACTTAGAGAATCTCTAACATTAAATTGAATTTCTATTAATCGGGCAAGTTCTGGGTACCGGTAAATCATCCTAGTTGAGCCGGGTGTAACTGCGCATAACCGATTGTAACCGTTGTAATAGGCCCCTGTAACCGGGCATCGGTTTTAGGGTATGCCCGCCCCGGTCAAAGGGACGGTAATCACTTTAAAATTATATCACTTTACGGTCCGTTTATCCGATTTTTTTTAGAAATTAGTTGCTGTACGTGGGATGTGGCGGCAATTTATTTTTGTTATATTTTATCGTATAAATAGGTTTGAAAATGGGTGGAACTATGTATCATTTGAGTCAATTGAGGGTGGTATAAATGACAGTATGTCCTACATCATCTTGGAGTTGGGGTAACAATAGATTAAGAATTGAACATGTTAAAGTAAAATTGAATATTTTTATATGGTTACAAAGGTAGTTTTCTCAAACTTGTTGGAGGTGTCGATAAAGTAGTGACAGCTACGGCGTAGCTAAGTGCGTAGCATATATAATGTTTCGTTTTTTTTTACTTTATTGAGTGCTGCAATGTTTAAACAAATTAAATGATTTTATTTTATTGGTAAGGTATTCCATATAATCATCTTTAGTGTGTGATACACGCAATATGCAATGTCTTAATAGTGAAATGATAAATATTTTGAAAAAGGATTAATTGGTAAAAAATAAAGATTCTTAGTTTCACTGTTTATCTGTTAAGTATTATAAAGGTTTTAAGAAATAAAAGAAAAACGATCTTTATTATATTTGTAATATCCAAAATTTGTCATATGTGGTTTTAATTAAAAGCAGTTAATGATAGGAAAACTTTTGAGCAGTTGATATTTTTAATACTCAATACTTTGTTGCATTCCATAATGTGTACATGTAACAGTTGATATGTTAAAACATCGAATCAATTATGTACCCTGTCGGGCACAGCAAAGTTAATTTTCAATAGGAGAGAGGATGAAGGCGAAGAGAGAGGATAATTCCTCTATCAATCTTCAAAAATACAGTAGACCATCCTTAAACCATTCCAAAATCAGTCCCTATAAAGTAAATAAAATGTAGTAAAAACTAGCTTTCACCCATCACTTCATTCCCAATTAAAAAATCTAGGCAACACGATAACCACATCCTTCAAAAATGATATCCCCGTAATAAAAGCGACGTTGCCAGACTTCCGCACAGAGTGACTCATTAAGCCGCGGACACATGAGCGTCAACAAACACGCTTGTCAAACGCTGATTATTCTTGCCTAGAGATAGCTCATAGCCCACCTATCGCGAGTTGAAAGAGCCCTTTGATAGCTCAGCTTTTCATGCTACGTGAGTAGTGTCTGAACTGAATACGGATTTGTGTAGCGTGGATAAGGCGTTGATATTGTATAATAAAGTAGCTGTCCCCTATGAGATTTTATCAGTATACTAGCTCTTCAACGCGGCGTCGCTCCCGTCAACTGGCTACGTACCTACCCATCGACCCTACCTACTCTATATTAAAACTAATGTTTACATTAAAATAATTTATTTTAGTCAATTTGATTATTTCAATAGTTTTTATCATATTGCCTACACATTTTAAGCAATTTATTGCTCGGGCTTTATCATTAATGCCGTACTAATCACTTTGCCCATAACTTATATATAACATCATTGACTGTTCCCCATGGCTTTGCTCCCATCAACTGTCTTCCTACTAGGTAGGTAGGGTAGGTTGGTAGGGTCTACCTACCCTACCCTTTCCTACCCTACCTACCTACCTACCTTACGAACCTACCTTAGCCAACTACCTACCCACAACCCTACCAACACTATCTACCATACCCTACATATCATTTAAAAATCAAAATCCCTCTTCACATATAACGGACATAGGTGGACATAGGTAGACATAGGTATAAACATTTTATGTGTTTTGAGGGTTTTATATATTATGATAATCTTTAACATAACATCACGCCTGTATGCCTCGAACGGTAGGGTAGAGGAGCGTCTATAGTATACCCGCATTTCGCCAGTTATGTTTAAGCCTCATGCAAAAGGGGACGAGCCTATTGCCGCCAATTGGGCACAAATCCAGATTACAGGCTGCGACTGAGAAATTCATGGAAAAAACCAATAACACTTGGCCCAACCCGGCCATCGAACCCAGGACCTCGTGCTTAGTAGTAGCGCTTTCGACCACTAGACCAACGAGGCAGTCCAAGATATTGATGTTAATAATAATCTTTATTCGTATCATATGATGCTTGAAGTTCCTTCGCACTTCCAGCGATTGAGAGGTAGGCGGAAAAAGTGTGGGACTTCGATCATCACGTCACTTATTCTTGTTAGTTCGATATTTGAAATTTGGAGTGCAGTTTTTTACAGATGGCCAGTGTCTTTTTAAAATATAAAGAGTGATGGATGATATTCGTTCGTTCAACCAACATTTTGACGAAAGAGAATATCATCTATCAGTATTCACATTTTTATTATTTTTTTTTCTTCATTGTGCTTGTTATTATACAACGAAAGGAACTTACTTCCAACTAGGTGTCCCACGACTCGTTTCTTTGTATCATTGGCTTTCTTTCTTCTGTGGAAGTAAAACAATAAAATTACAACAAACCGATTAGATGACAATGCAATTACTTTTAATTCCATTTTACGACAAAAAAAAACAAAATATGAAAAAAATATGAACTACTCGTACCCGTAGTTGTTCGAAAATGAATGATTATTATATCATTCATTTTCGAACAACTTAAAACATAATGTTTCAAAACATTCTCTTCCACATTTCTGCAATCCTAGTCCCGCAGTGACCTACGCGACCTGTCCTGGTTAAATTATGAAGTGTATTTTTAAATGAATGCAACGAATATGATGTTAAATCGTTACGTTGCTATTTCAGTGAAAATGAGTTGTTTTCAGTGAAAACTTACCTAAGGAACGCTATTTTATTAGATATTTATACCGCGTTTAAGTATTTAGTGAGAAATTAGGAGGCTTAATTTCACACACGTTTTTGGCTGGAGAGTTTGCTCTTGCTTCCTGAGTTAATTTTATTAGTACATAACTTATAGTTTATTAAAGGAGATTGCAACAAGAATAAAATTATTAAACATAACATAACAAACTTAAATATAAACTATATACAAATGCGTATTAAAAAGGGAGTCGAAAAATTCGTGCACGTCGATGTCAACGGGAAAAGTGCCCAGAACGAAGCATTGCCACGTTGTATAGCAATGCTGATTCTCTGGCCTAAGAAAACTCCAGCCCTTTAGTCACGTGAAGAGTTGACTAACCGTTTATTTATATCTCGAAACTCGGACCCCATGGATCCACTGTTTCAACCCCAACCGTCACAAACATATAGGTTCCAGTAAGGTTTTTGTATTTGCGCAGTTTGAGGTTTAATTATATTATTAGTTGTGTTACTAACCAATCGTATTTAGAAGGAGAAAAGTTGGTATATTATCTTGTACTTTGGTAATCGTAATGAGACTGACTTCCTCGGCCATCTCTTACCTGCCGATCAATATTTAAGTATGCGTAGAGCATGCTGGCTGGATGTAAACAAAAATATCGATGGACTTTTCAGAACTTGTTAGTCACCGGCAAACCGGCTCTCTGCCAACGTCCCTGTGTTCCTTTCGAAATATTTTTTTTTTAGCTAACGGTGCCACCTTGAAAAGGCGCCTGGACTTTTGGGGTAAAGACCAGGAAGTGTGCGATTTACACCTCACAAAAACCATCCCAGTGATCACCATCAACAAGTAAAAGGGCCTCCGTGACTTCTATGTGCAACGACTGTTAGGGCATATCCCTGGAGAGACTAAAAGTGCGCCTGCTCTGAGCCTCGTTGTGCACGACAGCACATGATCACTGTGCCACCGTCTTTCCTGGAGTCACTTGGTGGGCGCATCAGCCTTTAAAACAGTGATCAGGATTCCTCTGGGGTTCCTCTTTTCATCGTAGACCGCATCCGTCTTTTTCCGTGAAGGGAGATCCAGGTAAAGACCTGGTGCGTCATGACATACCTTAGCTAGACAGATAGACAGCTAGCCCTCAGATAGACAGCATTAATAATATTTTCAGTGATTGATTTTATTGAACGACTTGGTTTTGTTTTTTTTTTATAGGGACAACCAACGGTAAGTTGTAAGTAACAGAAATAATCTGGTAGAAAATAAAATCAAGTCCAAGACCTTGCATCTCCAGTACTTACCACTACCACAGTGGAGTTAGAATTAATATCTCTGTAATATTATAGCAATGATAAAGTTAGAGCCACGTTGGACACGCGTTACTTATCCCCCCTGTGTCAACCATCCCTCTTGCTTCACTAGACCTGGGTGGTTCAAGGCATAAGATTTGAGAAATTGACATAATTTCAGTCGGAAGACGTCCACTGCTAAATATAGGCCTCTCAAAGTATCGCCACATCGACAGTTCCTGTGTTTCTCGTATACAACAGACTCCCACGGTCTTTAGGTCTTTACCCTCACGGGTCATCGGTCGCTTGGATATAGTGGTCATCAAATTATGGGTTTAATTAAATGCTGGCATTGGTAAGAAGCATAAAACTTTACCCGATTTAATCTCTTCATGAAATTCTAAAAAATTGGCAGTTGTTATCTTCAGATTATGTCCCTATTAAAATTGTAGAACAAAACTCTAACTAAAAGATTTTACTAAAATTCACGGCATCTTTCTCGTTTCAGTTCAATTTAATTTTCCTATTACACGAGAATCACGAACTCTTTCAAATGCCTAGAAAATTCGCTGTCATCTCCTAACTTAGAGAATCTCTAACATTAAATTGAATTTCTATTAATCGGGCAAGTTCTGGGTACCGGTAAATCATCCTAGTTGAGCCGGGTGTAACTGCGCATAACCGATTGTAACCGTTGTAATAGGCCCCTGTAACCGGGCATCGGTTTTAGGGTATGCCCGCCCCGGTCAAAGGGACGGTAATCACTTTAAAATTATATCACTTTACGGTCCGTTTATCCGATTTTTTTTAGAAATTAGTTGCTGTACGTGGGATGTGGCGGAAATTTATTTTTGTTATATTTTATCGTATAGGAAAAAATATTAACATTTCTATTTGAAAGTAGAACGTCTTAAGTATTATTATGTGTTGAAGTTTATGGCATTCGCTGCGATTTTAAACTATATCGTAACTTTGCATATACGATGCATATAAAATCGCAATATCAGACTCCTGAACAGTGTATTATTAAGCCGTAAACATCCGTGATGAAAACCTGCGCGGGTCTAGTGACCTTTACATAATAATGTAACTAGCACTACCTATTGTACAGTCGACAATGAAGTCTGCAACTTTCTTATAAGTTCAAGTTATTTATTTCATAACAAAAATTACATTTGTGTCGAAATATTTGCACAGTGGGTATATAAAAGTAAGCAATATATACAATTACAACACAAGTAAGCTCGTTCCTCACCCATCATCGAAGTTGGAATGTATATCCAAATCAAAAAAAAATATATATAGCCTAAGATCCCACTGCAAAAATTTGCAGATCAATTTGTTTTTCATAATCATTGTTTTCATGAATTGTACTTGATTGTCGATTAAAATACTGCGGGGTTGCCTGGCAATATCTAGCCGCAATCAGTGCAACATGATGTTAATCGTAAAATCAAACATGGCGGCGGCAAAACTGACGCGTCAGTGACACATGCGCTGAATATGCGCTTCTTTGATAGCGACACGTGGGTGTATTAATGCACATCAGTCTACACCTTCAGCAAATACAGGCGTGATGTATCCTATGTTTTTAGCTATAAAACACACGAGATGCAGCTTATCATGAGAGCATAATCTACATTTTCGATCACTGGCCGGAATTAGAAGCGTCGGGCAATTTTCAGACTTCGAGAGTGGATTGGATCCGAAACCCGATGCCTTTTTGGAGTTTGTAATCATTTTTATGGCCTAGTGACATAACAGAAATAGGTATACAAGTTCTACTTTGTGGTATTTAAATGCTGAACTATGTTGGAACCCAAAATCCGACATCAGTCTTGCTAAATGGTAACGTGTTATCCAATGAGATTTTACCAATAGAGACGTCATATTAATTCATCATCATCCTTTTAATTTCCCCACTGCTGGGACACATGGCTCCACTCTGTGAGAGGGAATGGGCCATAATCCACCACGCGGGCCCAGTGCGGGTTGGTGGATGTCACATGTCCTTCGAATTTTTGGTTCTAGGACATGCCGGTTTCCTCACGATGTTTTCCTTCACCGTTTTGAGAGTAGTGGTGATGAAATAATTTACACAAAAGAAAAGTGCCTGCCTGGGTTCGAACTCACGACCTACAACTTGTAAGGCGCGGTCGCTACCACTGGGTCACCACTGCTCTGTCATTCTCAAAATAAAGAAATAAAAAACCTACATAGGACCTATGGAACTTGGAAATTTATTTCTATCACTGAGTAGGTTAAAACATCACAGAGATATAAATAGGACCCCGTTGTCAGAAAGAGATAAACATACTGTACAAAAAAACGTTCGTGTCGCGGCCAGACGCAGGACGGACTGAGTTCACTCAAGCTGGTCAGCTTGTGCTTGTGTTGCCGCGCAGACGTAAGTACATAACATCATTGGTGTTACCCAGTTACTGGGTTGTGGAGGTCAGAAAGACAGTAGCTCCATGTAAAAGACCTCAACTTTTTTAGAGAGAGATAGAGATAGAGATCATTTATTTGTCCGAAACATGAGTATGCACACACAAAGCATGCAAGATGTTAATTACATTGCAGAAAGGATCAGTCATGTTCACAAATTATGATCACAAATTATCCTTCATCTGCACTAACTCAGTTAAATTGATGTACAACAGATACAACATTCTATAACGATTTATTTTTGTTGTAAAGTAAAACTGCAATAATTGCAGTTTTATTTTGATAGTAAAAATTAGAAGGTGCCTGTAAACGGGCTAGTTTTTTGATGATTTCTTGCTGTAATTGTATAGCCGCCTAGTTGCCAATTACATCGCTCAATACAGTGTAACAATTGCTACAATCTTGCAGTGTAGCCCGGCGATATTGCCAAGATATTTCATAGTAGTCGCATCTATTCAATGTCTAGCCGGCTAGATTGCAAATGATTTACCCCGCTTTGACTTTACTGCAATATCGCCGTATATCGTCTTTGCTTTGATGTATAGGTGCATCTCTTTTCTCTCACTCGCTTCCCCCCGCCTTGTTCTGTCGCTGCCTGATTAGTGAAGTTGTTTTGTAATCGTTGTTAATTGTATTCTGTTCGTCAAGGCCGAGTGGTCAAACGAAAAGATTTTGAACTTTATCAACGAAATCCATGTACGTCCTGAATTATGGGATAAAGAAGATAATTCGTATAAAGATCTTAAATTTAAAAAGGATGCTTGAGCCGTAATTGCCGCGAAGATTCATAATAGTCGCATGTATTCAATGACTATCCGGCTAGATTGCAAATGATTTAACCTGGTTTGGCTTTACTGCAATATCAACCGTTTTCGGTTTATTTAAACGTTGATACAAAACAATAAATGCTGCAGCAGCGAGAACAGCCTCGGTATCCACCATTTCGTCAACTGCTGAGTACTAGCCGCAATTATTGTTCCGCGTGTACGAGTAAAATGCCTCAGCAACCCAGTTACATTATGTTGCTGGGCAACATCCGGCAATGTATTGCACAATGAAATTGCAGCAAGGGTATAAGTTGCAAATATACTGAGCTATATTGACTAACAAAATTGGCAACAAGATGCAATTTTTGTAGCCCGTTTACAGTCCTCTCTACTACTAAGATCTACTACTTACAATTGCTTCTCGTGTACGTGTATTGCTTCATGTGAATTAAACGAAAAAAGAGTATTTAAAATAATTAAACGCAGTCAAAAAAGAAAATTAATAACATTAAGACCAGTCATTGGATCGAATGGCTCACTCAGTTCCTAGAATTGAAACTCAACAGTATAACTCGGTCCTATTTGCTTCTTCAATTAGTGTTATTTTTCTAATTAATTTTCTCTGTTCAAGTATGAAATGAGCGCAAATATCGTGGTCCTTTGAGTCTGAAGCAAAAGTTATAATAAGACTTGAAATGTTTTAGAGTAACATTAAATAAATTAAAAGTAATAAAATGCTTGGCATGTGTCCTGTACACAAGGCCCATGATATAAATAAACTTCAAACGTGAAATATTCTTGAAAAATTTTATGTAGATTTGTCTAAGTAAAAATAAATAGGGCCACTAAAAATATATTGGTACGCTCGTTTTGGAATATTCTTTCAACTTATAATAAGAGACGATATGGTAGACGGTGGAGCACGCTTGCCAGAAGAAACCTATTTTAGTTTTGCTCTTGACTTAAATACTGTATTTGTTATCAGGAAACACATACTCCGGTAAGAAATTCAGTAGCTAGAACAATGAAAGTATTCCCAAAACGTTTACATTAACTAACGCTAACACGTTACGCGTTTGCGTTTACGTTAACTTTCAGGCTAATAAGAACTTTCAGCAGGCATTATAAGTAATTAGGGTTAGTCCCTCGAGAATATCATCTGTCTAGTTCTTCTTTTCGTGTGGAGGATGTGGCCACATCTGGTGTCAGAGATAATTAAGCCACCTCCGGGAACCCCACAGGCCTCTGACTTGGCTATTTCAGATTTATACTAACTATGTTAGTCCAGGTTTCCTCACGATGTTTTACTTCACCGTTGCCTGTGATGTCCAAGATAAACTTATAAAGTACATAGAATGAATTTGAGAAAGTCACATGGGTACTTGCCCGGATTTGAACCCACGACACAAGACGAGAGGCTACTCAGATTTTCTACCATAAAATGCTTCATCATCATCATTTTTGCCGAAAGACCTCCATCCTCGAAGCGTTGCCACACTGATCGGTCCTGTGAGTCTCGTATCCATCGGATTCCCGTAACCTTAACCAGGTCCAAAAAGCTTCAAGAAAATGTAAATAAACAAAGGTACATGTAATTAAAATGCAATTTTCCAGCATACAATTTCTTTCAGCCAATTTTATCTATAGTCAATTTATAAAATGTCAATTAGCGTCCTTTTCCTGGTAATTCTGCTTCCCCCATCACAATTACAGGTTGTTACACAAAATTGAGCAATTTTCACAATCACCCTGTTTTTTTTCAAGTCAATTATTTTGCGGAAAATTCAAAAGTTTTCGAATAACTGTAGGCTATAAAGAAGATTAACTTTGAAAGAAGTTCCTTTAATTCTATTTAAAAAGGAATAAAGGGAGAAATTAGAATTTATTGTTTTTAAAAATCGTTAAAAGAAAAAAAGGAAATTTTTATTCGGTTGTCCCTAAAAACAAAAGACAGGACAAAGTCAAACTTCAGGGTCTTTCTTTTATTTAAGAAGTACGATGTTTGTTGTGAAGACTTTTGTTTTTATTAAAAACATTCTTTGAAATTCATCAAACGTTTTGATTATCTAATGGAATTAAATGAAATTCACAAAAGGGGATTTTTATACAATTTCGCATCGATTGATTTGCAGTTGATGGGCACTATTCAATTCATCGAGCTTTGCTACGGGGCGTGCCACGTGGAGTGCCACGCGGTGTGCCACGTGGCGTGCCACGCGGCGTTCTGAACAATCACTCTGTCTAGCCCTTTCGTAACCATGTTGGGATCGGCTTCCAGTCTAACCTCCACAACCCAGTAACTGGGTAACATGATGCCGTCAGAAGACAGAAAATCTAAGAGCTGGGACCAACGGCTTAAATTGTTTTCCAATGCACGAAGGGCTCTCGGTTTGTAAAGGATGTTCACCCATTCACGGACCAACCTCGGCTACCGTTGCTTAATCGAAGATCGACCTCACGGCCCGACGGGTCACATAAAAAAAAGTTGAATTGACAACTTCCTCCTTTTTTAAAGCCGGTTAATAACAATTTTTTTATAAAAAATACAACCGACTTCCAAATAAAAACAATAAAAACTGAAAAATAAGTTCAATTTCGGAAGTTGGTGTTCCTGTTTTTAACCGACTTCCCAAAAAGGAGGAGGTTCTATGTTCGACATTACGTACGTTTTTTTTTATGTATGTTCACCGATATCTCCGTCAATTGTGGACCGATTTTGGTTTGAAATCCCTTTAAAGTGTACCGACGTGAAGTTATGTTATGAAGTGGTGTAAACAGTAAACAGACATGCGATTGCAGCAATCCCAAGAGAGTTGCCGTCATTTATTGAACAGTTATGTTGTATATCTCCGAAGTTCTTCATCAGCTCTTCACCAAATTTAAATGGGACCAATTCAGGAACATACTCAATCAACATTTTCATAATCGGTCCACAAATGACGAAGAAATCGATGAAATTACAAAAAAAAAGAAAAAACAAACATACAGCCGAACTCTATGTTCAGCTGTATGTTTATTTTTCTTTTTTTTACCTCCTCTTTTTTGGAAAGTCGGTAAAACTAAAGTCTCCTTAAGTCAAATCAGCCATATTATTAATTATGTTTTCGACCTTCGTTTTCACTTTGCACAGCATTACGACACGATTAATTGAAGGGGCATCGGCAAGTTGACGGGTTCCATTCAATCTGTCATTCAACGTAAATTCATTTCGATCAGACATCATTATCGGGCCAATCGGCGCTGGGGATAAATCAGCAGCCATTGTATAGCAATTACTGGTGTCATTTGTTAATGCCGGTTCTTTGTGATGGTTAAGTAGACACTGAAGACTTATTGAAAGGTAAACTTAAAAGTTAAGTTGATAAGTTAAGTATTTATGGGTTAAAGTGCAAAATTAATGGTTATCGCGAGGTCGAAAGTTGTGGGTTCTGCTACATAATTTACTTCTAGCGGTACGTTTAGCGTTTTTAAAGGAACTGAAACTAGTTATTTTTATAAAGACTTTAGAGACTGTGACCTCTGAGTTTGTTTCGGCCTTTCGTCTCAGAGGATTCAGATGGGAAACGCCGACCTCAACCAGTTTAAAAAAATGTGATTGTGTAAAAGTGTTTGTACAAACCAACTTACATAAATAAAATCGTTTATTATTTAACCACATTATAGACATCACCTTCGCCCACCTCCTATGTCCAACATTTACTTGTTTTCCACTTCCAAAACTATACCAAAATGGCGGACACTTTAAAAAAAAGAAACGTAACGTTTTATTAAAATTTAAAATCCAATTACAGCAAGGAGAGCAATGTAAACATAAACATACAAAAATGCAGTTCCCGTAAGCTGCAGTTTATTAAAACTAAACTACAGTGAACAGTGACGGTATGAGCCCAGGACTGCCAATTTGCATCGCAATCGTTGACAATGCACTTTTTTGGGTTCCGCAGGTGCGGATGGAGTCACGGACCAAAAATTTATTTTTGGGGTAGTGTAATAATTGTGTCGTTTTCATTTAAATATGTTATTTTGGCCTCAATATATCAGACGCTACTCAAGACGAACTACGGACGGATACGGCCGCAAAAGGTCAGCCTTGACGAGGTTCGCATCAAATCATGCGGCAGAATTCATCACGAGGCATCGCCGGTCAGACACTGGTTTATCTGAACTGGGGACGTAATGTAATCAACTGCGCAAATCTTCCAGCGCTCCGATCGAATTTGAACAACACAACGTATGGTGGAAAAACTGGTAGATTATGTTGATATACGTAAAAAGAGAAATATCTGATTACCACGCACGCTTGATTGCAGAGTGATAGCATAGCCAGACTTATGATTCGAGGTTTCATTAATATTCTTTGCAGCAGGTTTTACAACATCAGGTTGCAAAAAAAGACAGACCTGTAAGTCAGTTAACTCCACACGTGTAGTGCTTCAGAACTGACTTTGTAAACCTTTTGGTCAACATGGGATCATACGTTCTATATGAATTATAATCTACTTACCCAATATCAATATAGAACCATTGCTTATACCTACAGAACGTCCCAAAAAGCCGAATGTTCGTGCTTGTCCAGTTAATTTTCCTTTCGGTCGTCGGAAAATGGCCGCCGTGCCGATTGCAGCGCGCCAAATAGGCGTATTATATTAATTTAAATGTTAACTACAATTGCTTGCACACAGCGCTGCGTTTATGTTCGCTATTTGTTTTATTTATTTATGTATGTTAACGTTTAGGATGTAAATGATTTGGATTATATTTTGTAGATTTGCCGTGTGTATAGATAATTTTAAATATTGGTAAGATTTAGAATTTTAGTGCCTCGTTATTTGGGAACCCAGCGGTGGCGCGTTCCGAGGAACGTGAAAACACATGGCCTCGAAAGAGTTATTAGAGCCACTTCTGGTGATGGGCATTGAAATCCCCAGAATCAATAATTGGGCAGAAGGGTACCGCTGCTGAGCCTGTGTATGTGGTCGACGGTGAAGCTCACTTGCCTAAAAGTAACCTATTCACCGAGGATGTTGCTAGCGGGAAACACTGACTCCAGCAGGAAATTCCAGTCTTTAGCTGTACGCATAAAGAAAATATTTCCAAAACCTTTAGTGCGTATGTGTGGGATTTCCACCATGTACCGATGGCGCATCGCCGTACGTCTTGTAGTCCAATTATGAAACATAAACTTCTATACATGTCTGTTTATAGACGTTTATTATGTTAAGTTATGTAGCTATAGGTTTACTATAGGTCACTTGTTATAAGAAAAAAAAACCAGCCAAGTGCGAGTCGGACTCGCGCAGGAAGGGTTCCGTGCCATTATAGCAAAAAACAGCAATAAATCACGTTTGTTGTATGGGAGCCCCACTTAAGTATTTATTTACTTAATTCTGTTTTTAGTATTGTTTGCTATAGCGGCAACAGAAATTCATCAACTGTGAAAATTATAACTGTCTAGTTATCACGGTTCATGAGTTACAGCATGGTGACAGACAGGTGAACAGTGGAGTCTTGGTAATATAATCCCGTTTTTACCCTTTGGGTACGGAACCACTTATAAACGAAGACCATTTTTGATAGGTATAAACTGTATGATATTCACAATGTTCCCAAAAAATAAAGTTTTTTTTTAAATAAATTCGCTTTTAGCAAAACACAACAGGTTCTTCAAAAGCAAACGAGCTGTGATATTATAATAAGCTTGTAAAGTCACGTCAGATGGAAAATGGAACGGGAACCAGTGGCGGTATAATTTTTATAAGCCACTTTTTGGTGTTAGGACCATTATATTTTGTTTTGTATCTGATAAAATATTTTATTATAAATGTAAAATAAAGATTGATGTAAATGATTGATGAATCTAATAATATTTCAAACTAATCAAGTGTGTTTTAAGAGCTAATTAATCAATGTAAATGTTCGAAAATCTTTTTGAAGCTTTACTCATCTATTATTATTAGTAATGTGTGAATAGTTTTATTTTAACCGACTTTCCAAAAAGGAGGAGGTTCTATGTCGGACTTGGAGTTTGTTTTTTTTATTAACTAACTACTAAAAAATAAATAAATGTCACTAGATGGCGCGGTATGCATCGATCTGTTATTGAATTGTGTGTAAAATTAACATTTTCTAGAATTGATCATAAAATTTTATATTCTTTTTTAAGCAACTGTCTCGAGAACAAAATTATGGAATATTGGGCTCTTAATTCACATTTCAAAGATTATTTGAACGGATAATTTAAAAAAAACTTTTTAACAAAAATATCAAACCGACTTCCGAAACAAAACCCTACAAAGCCAAAAATAACTTTCTTTTCCGAAGTCGGTGTCTTTGTTACCTACTGTATGTCTTTTTTCGACACAGACGTCTGAAAAGAAATTTATTTTTCGCTTTGTAGTGTTTTGTTTTGGAAGTCGGTTTGATTTTTTTGTTAAAATGTTTTTTATTTATTTCTTTTTAGTTTTGGTAGGTGCCTCCAAATACCATGAAAATCATTTATAGACAAAATAAATCTCATGGCGATGCCAATAAGCTCAAACACGACTAGGATCCATTGTTTTATTTCGGAGTTCCAGTGCCTACCTTCCGCCTTCATCATCAGATCAGTTCGATGTTACATTTTTCATCTGTACCATTTATTTATAAGTATTTGCTTCATCATAGTCGGTTAGCTATTCGATATATCTTATACCCGTGACATACTTACCATTAAGGGTTCCATTGGCCATCTGTGGTCTTTTTCATCAGTTCCATTTCACCAAATGACATTTTCTGAGTGTTAATGATTGCATTGTTGATAAAAATACCAAAATCGCTTAAATATTTGAAGAGTTCCCTCGATTTCTCTGGGATGCCATCACCGGATCCAGATGGTTTCCTAATCACGGTACCACCGTTGAGATGACTCCTTCCCAAAAAAAATCGGTCCATAAACGACGAAGTTATCCGCGAACACACATAAAAAAACATATATATGCGGTCGAATAAGGAAGCCTCCTCCTTTTTGAAGTCGGTTAAAAATTGATTTTAATAGAAGGCGCGGTTTTAAATTTCTGAGGTATGCCACTCGATGTTTTAAATTTGTATTGTAACACATTTTGGTACAATGAAACTGTAAAAACGTGCAAAAAATTACTTCAAATCAAATCGTTACCGTAGTTAAAGAAAATAATATCCACGAACCGAGAAACCCGCTTTATTTGCAAGTCGCTGCTAACACCATCTATACCGTGGAACGGAACCGAACGCGATCGAAGTACTTGTAAAAATAATCTTCTTAATCAGATGCAACACGCTAGTTACGTCGGCACGGTTTCTTTGTATGGGATGAGACATCTGTATGCTAGTATTATATTATCTGTGATATTTGTTACAGGTTACACCGTACTACACAGTTATATGTAAACAGGTACTCCGATCATCAATTCATGCGTGATTACGGTCAGCCTGTATGCCCAATACTGGGCAAAGGGCTTCTACCCATGACTTTCAGCACTTCAGGGCTAATCAGATGATAAGCCGCATAGAAAGGGCTAAACAAGAAAACGACCCACGCCATCCAATGCACAATTACAGCTCAGTGTCCCAGCGACTTCGAAGCTAGAAAATTTTTCATGGGTGTGTGGGTCTATCTTATAGCAGCACCACCTCGGCGAGATGCTACCTTTGGCGAGAGAAGCTGAAGCCTCCTGATTATTTCATCGAGCCAACGGAGAGCTTTCCGCCTGGGCACGCGGTACCGTGGCCGACCTGGAATGCTCTATATAGACTCCGCAATCGGGTCGGCCACAGCAAAGATAGCCTCTACAGATGGGGATTCTCGGATGACTCTAATCTTCAGTGCATATGCGGCATCTCTCAGCAGACCATGCCCATCTCTCCTAGTGCGCAGCATGCTCTGTCTTATAATTGCCTTATGCTTGCGTCACCGAATGGTGTTACCAACTGAATTCTAGGCCGAACATTATATTGTCATCGACACGTTATGAAGGAGAAGTGATTATTAAAATAATAATAATAATATCAGCTTGTTACTGTCCCACTGCTGGGCAAAGACCTCTTGTCAGATAATCCACGCTTGCTCAATGCAGGTTGGCGTTTTCAAACTTATATTTACTTTAAGACCAGATTTCCTCACGATCATTTCCATCATGGTTGTCAGCGATGTGATAATTATTGATCAGTAATCACTTATCAAAGAACATGGATTTTAAGGATAATGTTCATTACAATGAATTTATCACCAACATGAATTTATGTCCAGTACTGGGCCAAACCCTTATGTTAATGAGCACAATATATGAGGGATGTAAACCGGCCGTGATTTAGTGTCGGTAAAACTTACTGATTCAATTACTTAGGAAATACATAAATCATGTGGTCTTGATGCCGCTCCGGTAATATTGTTGTCGGTGGTCTGTAGTCGCGGTACGGATGGGTCTTTTGATGCTGTTTTGTGGGCACATAATATTGGGTTAAGAACAAAAGGCATTTGTTAAGATTGCCTTTGCTTCATTTAGGTATTGTGCTAAATAAATTGTAAAATGGATGCAGATTTAATTAAATTATTATACTGAGATAGACCGCTTCTTTTCTATATTCTAATTTGCGCCTGTGTTGTCTTGATTATTCTAAAAGAATACTGATTTAGGTATACACTGCTAACCATAACGACAATGCTTATTCCTCATCTGTGTAAGAAGGGTACCTACTTACCTAGCTCAATAGTAACTCTGTCTGTCTGTCTGTTTGTTACCTTTTCACGCTTAAAACGCTGAACCGCTTTACATAAAATTTGGTACAGACATAGTTTGAGACCCTGGAAAGGATAGTGGAGTGAATAGTGTTTATCTCGGCAATCATATTTGTTTTCCACAAAACGACCTACATGCAAGTGAACTGTATTGTAGGCTATCAACACAAATAGAAATAGAAGACGAAATTAATAGTTGTATTATAATAATACAAAACTTTATAGACATAAAAAATTTACAACCATACATGTGAAGCCCCTGACTCCCGTGCTATGCGAACCTGTGTTACAGGAATCAGTGTCCTCCGCCTTAAGTGCTGGGCTACGAAGACATGCCGCCGGGCCGACGCTAAAATAATTTGGACATAACCACGAGGGTAATGATGATGGACAATGAATATCCTGATGAGCCAAGTCTTCTGACAAATGTAGAGGACGTTGCAGTTGGTAAGAAGATTTGGGTAATGAATCTAACGCAAGCTGTGCTAGATCGAACGTATAATTTTATGACATTCATGTCATACATGATGTGATGTTATTATGAATGTTATAAATGATGTGATGTTATTATGAATGTTATAAATGATGTGTAAATTTATTATGCACCTGGAATGATACTGTTATCTAATTTAATCGTAAATTTTATAATTATATTGATTGTATAATTTTATGACATTCATAATGTCATAAATGATGTGATGTTATTGTGAATGTTATAAATGATGTGTAAATTTATTATGCACCTGGAATGATACTGTTATCTAATTTAATCGTAAATTTTATAATTTTATTGATCGTATAATTTTATGACATTCATAATGTCATAAATTATGTGATGTTATTGTGAATGTTATAAATGATGTGTAAATTTATTATGCACCTGGAATGATACTGTTATCTAATTTAATCGTAAATTTTATAATTTTATTGATCGTATAATTTTATGACATTCATAATGTCATAAATTATGTGATGTTATTGTGAATGTTATACATGATGTGTTAATTTATTATGCACATGGAATGATACTGTATTCTTATTGTATTGCAAATTTTATTTAATTGACTTATACATTCTTTTATTATTATTTTTCCTTTTTTTAAATTAATGAAAGGATGAATTTTTTTATTGGTGAAACTGTAAATGAAATTCAAATGAATAGGTAAATATTTTAATTTTCTTGTAAGAAAATGTTATTTTAACTGAATGGAAATTCTGATTTCCCAAATGATATTAATAATGGTGATAAAAATACTTGTGATAATAATTTAAAGGTTTTTAAACAATGTACAAATTTCTTATATTATAAGAAATTAATGAAAGCTTTTTTATTTATTATAATTTTGTGAAGCAGTAAGGTGTTGTCAAGTGGTTCCGTGAAAGCCTATTTACGACGATGTTTCCCTGCGGACTAACGAACTGATCGCGTATTTATCAACAACGTTGCCATTATAAAATACTCAACGATTTTATAATGGGCTGATGATTTATAAGTACCTGAGGGTAATGCCAGCAGCTTTGTTGCTGCGGACGTAAAATGTCGCACGAACGGAGTACTTAATTATATAGGTCCATTGTCGTTGACTAAGCAAATAACTGAATTCTTAAGCTTGTGTTGACACGCTTAACATATGAGTAATTGGTTACATTGTGACGCCAGTATATTACTTAAATCAGCAAGTAAAGGTGTATTAATAACTAGCCGTGCCACGCGGCTTCACTCCCGTCAACGGGCTATCTTCCTACCCTACCCTACATACCCTACATACATGAATGCGTAACTTTAACCGCTATGCAGCGCACGTAATCGAAACTCTCGAAAAAGAATATTTTTTCCCGTTTTTGCAACATTTTTTATTTATGCTCCGCTCCTTTTGGTCGTATCGTGATGTTATATAGCCTCGATAAATGGACTAACCAACAGAAAAAGATTTTTTTCAAATCCAACCAGTAGTTCCTGAGATTAGCGCGTTCAAACAAACAAAGAAACAAACTCAGCTTTATAGTATAGATAATATATATTTTTATTGTTTCATTAAAAGTGTTACAATATTAAGATGACACTGGATCCTGCACTAGTATACCCTGTGTCGCTGGATCTAGCCTCTCTCGACAAATATGGTTCATTGTTAAATTTTGATATCATATGCAACGGTTCCAATATTTAACATAAGTGAAACAACTGAAATGTACTAAAGGTGTATATGCTATTGATGAGTGTTAGTTTGTATGTGTCGATGTGTCGTTTAATACTCATATGCCAGTAGGTTTTCTGTTTCACTATTATACTGTTAATCACATTTAGATACTCAGTCATGTTTTACATCTAAATCTGGTATGGTTCTAATGGTTTGCAAGATAATAAAATAATAATAATACATAATCGTAAAAATATTCATCAGAATATGGTACATTATATGGTTTTTTAAACAAATGTCCTCACCTCATTCTGCTATATGTAACTTGCAACGGTGAACGGCATATTTTGTACAGCATACTTTTTTGTTGTTCGGTTATAGAATTTGTACCACTTATTGAGGCAACTACGCCAGTTATTTTCATGTAAGTGTACTATTTTTGTAACTTCGAATTAATTAATAATATCAACGCAAAGATTATTTTTTATTAATTTTTTACTGGGCACTTTTCCTGTTGACAGCGATGTAGACGACTTTTTTGACGCCCCGTAATTTTTAATATTTTTATTCTTATTTTAGTTCTAATATTAGTTTACAAATAATGTACATAATGTAAATAAATGAATTCAGACCCTAGAAAAAAAACATTTTAATAAATAAACTTAATAAAATCGTAAATTAAACGCTGTCATGTTTTAGAAGTTTCTATATGTAAAATAACACAAATATCGAAATGATAATTAATTATTTAGGAATAGAAATAACATTAAATATAATCAAACTCATTATTATGAAACTGTTGCAGTCCGCTGCTAGACATCGGTGCACCCCACTGAGTAGTTACGATCCTAATCTTAATCTACCTACTTAACGGTAAGTAAAACACTGCAAAGATAGCGACGAGCAATCTAGAACATTTACTTTATCACCAAAACAAAGCTTTGTACCTTCATTTAATAATATACATTGTTACACTAGTACCTACATAACATTTAAAAACAAAAACTTTTTAACAAAAAATCAAACCGACTTCCAAAACAAAACGCTACAAAACGAAAAATAACTTTCTTTTCCGAAGTCGTTGTCTTTTGTACCCATTGCTTTCCGTTATTCGAAAGGAACAGAAAGTTATTTTTCGTTTTGTAGTATTTTGTTTTGGAAGTTGGTTTGATATTTTGTTAAAAAGTTTTATATTTTCCTCTATTTAGTTTTGGTTTAATTGACATGAAAATTATTTATAGCCAAAGCACATCTCATGACGATTCCAATAAACCCAAACACGACTAGAGTTCCAGGGGCCATTGCGGTCTTCTTCATCAGTTCCACTTCACCAAATTATACTTTCTGAGTGCAAATGATTGCATTATTGATGAAAATTCCTAAATCGCTATATGTATGCCTATAATATTTGAGGAGGTCCCTCGATTTCTCTAGGATCCCATCATCAGATCCTGATTTCCTTATCATGGTACCACCCTTGGGATATCATTTCCAACAAAATTTTGTTCCAAAGAACTTCTTAACTTCCCATAGACATATGAACTTGAAATTTGGTGATAATGTTTATTATTACTGATATTTTACTAAAAAATACCAATATGTTGATAAATTGGTACGGGACCATAGATGTGCGAAGTCCGATACGCACTTGGCCGGTCTTTTTAATCACTCGCTATTAGTGCAAGACTATCTTTACGTATATTTATTTCAATGTATTAGATACTTTATTTTATGTCAGACCAAACTCAATGGCGCTGTCATCAGACCTTAAAAGCCAAGGAATGTAAATCAAACAGAGGTTATTACAATGACATTAACAAGAGTATCCCCAGTTAATACCTACTTGGATTGTCTTAGCAGTAGGTCAAACGAGTTACGTTGGAAATACAAGAGTGGATATTGCATTTTCAGCCGTTGTATCACTTAATATTAGGAAGGTTTTTTGGTCTTATTGGAAACAGACTAGATGAATACAAAATAATTTGTTCTTCTTCTTTTCGAGTCGATGGAAAACTCTTTCTTTAAATATTTCGAGACCAGAAGGCGGCTACATCAATCGCATTGTCAGTGGCGTTCATTTGGGACTCTGGTTTATGGGCACTGGGGGTTCTTCAGCATGTGTGTCATATACTGCACAGGGGCACCGCACTTGCATTGTGTTCTTATGTGAAAAACTTAATTATAAGATTTAAAAACCATGGGTTTTACCTCGAATCATCTGTTTAAGAGCACAGAAAACCAAACTGGGGTGTCTGAAACCTTTTCAAATTCTGCTGTCAAATCAATAATAATAATTTGAATAGCCGTTTTTGCGCATAATACGAGTAATCGACATGCAATTTGACAGTATTAATATTAGTCACCACATCTTCGCTTACCATCAGGTGAGATAGTGGTCAAGGGCGAGCCTATAACAAATAAAAATAAAAGTCATTCAGGCAATCTTAAGGATTCGTCAGCGCCCAGAATACAATTCTGTGTATCCTCATTTTATCAAGCCTTATCTCTAGGAAATGTCGCTGGCATATTGGACGGCCTAGCTATATGAATTTTACGTTAGAACCACTATATCATAGTTCTCACACATATCCCTTACTTTGCATATATAATGTATGTCAAATGTAACTACACGTCTTCCTAGTAATATTTCCGCATGGCTCTGTTGCTAGCAACCCTGGCTTATGACGGAAAATGTTGAAGTCATATATACGATGAATGACGTTAATTTTCAGAAGATAGCGCGTGTTTTATGTCTTGCAAATGAGGTTCACTAAAGGCAGGATAAATAATTGTTTCAAATGTTATACGGTGCAAGCATACATAATAGTTCAGCATTATTAAGGGGAAGTGTTTTATATACTACACTATATCAGGAAACCGAGAATTTACTGACCCTGTTAAAGT
Organism: Orthosia gracilis; assembly: GCA_947562075.1. Classification (NCBI taxonomy): domain Eukaryota; kingdom Metazoa; phylum Arthropoda; class Insecta; order Lepidoptera; family Noctuidae; genus Orthosia; species Orthosia gracilis. The sequence continues at coordinate 24,280,570 of OX387273.1, forward strand.
GAATTATCAAGCTTAAGGCGATATATACGCCCCAATGTTAACGCAGTACTGGCAGTGCGCCCGCTCGGAGCCGAAGTATCAATAATGAACCTCCTTTTGAACAGTTTTGTTTGCAAAATTTTATTCGATTTACATATGCTATTTCAGTTATGAAGAAATTCCAGACATCAATTTTTCTGTGTAAAAATATTTTTAAACATCCAAGTCGTTTTGGAGGAGTATCCAAAATTTGCGAAAAATATCGTTTTGCTAATAATTTTTTAAAGTAAAATTATTTGTTATACGAAAAAACCATGTTTAAAAAATAATGTACATGAAACAATAATAAATATATATATTTTTCAAACCTTTTAACCTAGCCGTTACTAAGGAGTATGCTTAAGAAATTTACCGTTTTACGGCACTAAAGCGAATGTAGGCCCTTAACAAGAGTTGCATACCCTCAGCTGCTTTGCTGCTTTTATCATTACGCATACTCGCACCTCATACTTACATATATCACTCATATCCCCAAAACAAGCTCTAAATCTATATCACACACAAACGTAGTCTATTTCCTTCATGCAAAATATGGTTACTCACAAAAACTTATTTCTGCCGAATTTATTTATTAATTTATTTTTATAAATAAACTATTATTATTATATTGCTACATTATTTTCAAAACTGTTTATTTTTCTGATCCTTTTAAAATATGTGTGTTTCTGCAAATAAACTATTATTATTATATTACTAAATTATTTTGAAAACTGTTTATTTTTCTGATCCTATTAAAATGTGTATTTTTCTGAAAATAAAATATTATTATTATATCGCTACATTACCATCGCGATTATTACTCAGTGTTCCACATTTAACTAAGCGTGTCCGATCATAATATCCCCCCATATGTTCCCCCCTTTCACGGACCCTATCTAGTACCACAGATGTAGCAGGCGGATAGCACAGCGTGGTGCTATGTGTTGTTGTGTTGGCTACGGTCACCATGGCGCTGCCAGGATACCATAGTGATTCAATCATGATAATAAAATGTCGAGATTAGAGTCTAGGTTTTGATAAGGCTATATGGTTGGAGAAATCGAATTGCTTGAATGTTCTAGTACGAGCTTTGATGCGCATTAGGGAGTCTCTAAAAATGCCACTGTTACCTTATAAAAGAGGTTTTTCCATTGGATCTTATATGGACTTGAGCAGTGTCTGTTAATGTTAAGAAGTGCATTGAAGTAGTATTATTCATCTTTTTAATTTGATTGAAACTTGTAATCATTCGCCTTAAACTCTCAACTTTGAATCGGTCAAAATTGGCTTTATTGATGTATGCAATACTACCATTACGCTTGTCTGAGAGACTGCTGTTTTTAAATCAGAATCCTCTCTAATATAAATTACCTTTGATTCATATACTAAGAAAAAAGAACCTGCAAACCTTTGCCAGAACCTTGGGGCACATGCGTTTACACAACGCTGTTATTTTTAGAATATTAAACGCGATTAGTCAATATCAAAATCTTAAAATATGTAAAAAAAATAATCTAGTCCGTCGATCCCCAAGAATCACAGACACTTCTTATGCAGGTTGCGTGCGTCGGAGCCATCGAGAGTGGAGTGCCACTACAGCCTGTAGATATGTAGCGTTAAAAATAACACTCGCCGTCGTGCCTACCGATACACTGGGGTACTGCCTCACTGTGTTGCATGAAGTGAAAGATATGTTGCTGATAAAAACTGTTATGTATCGATGAGATATAGAATATTGCAGGCAGATGCAGGCCTATGAGGAAAGAACGAGGTCGGCGTTAGCCCAAAAAGGCGAGGACTTGATGGCTAGACCACGAAAAGCTATCATTTATCATGTGCCGTGTCCACTCTGTGTTCGAAGTTGTTCGGCCAAAGTTGGATAAACGAGTCACATGATGGCACATAACAGAGCAGCAAATCTGTACCCGCAATGAGGAGCCATGGAATGCAGTCTCTGTGGTCGAAATCGGCTAGATGTCATCATCATTATGAGAATATTACGTTGTGCTTATTTTCTCTGAAGAGATAAATAGGATTGTGGGACACTAATTTTCACCAGTCTAACTAATTCATTAGTAGGGCGTAAAAGTGCGAAAACAAATTCTATTTGTCTGTCGGTTTTTTCGCTTTCACGCCTGACCTCCGACTATTGATGAATTTTGTATAGAGTTCGTCATCCAAGAAGCCATCGAGATTGGGGTGCCCCTATCATACAGGCTGGCATTGAAAATAACGCCCGCCGTGCCTACTGATACACTGGGGTAATTCCGAAGTGTGTTACACGAAGTGGAAGATATGTTGCTGATAAAACTGTTATGTTTCGGTGAGTTAGGAACTTTCTTGATGGGCCGACGCAATCGTCAAAAGTAAAAATATTTATTTCAACTAGGCCACTAACAACAAAATTATCGCAGAATTAATGTGACAAATTGTCAAGCTTGCGTCATCTGCTGTGATTGGTTCTATATTACGTATTTGTAGTCACTGCTTCCCAAACTTTTACCTTACACACCTTCTCTATTTCTTCTAAAATCATTACGGTGCGCCTTGCCTGTTATGGTAAAGCTACAAGGAGCCAGTAACTTGTGACGAATATGCACTATGATAACGTCAAGTAACTTGAATTGATTACATTCAGATCACTGCTGCTTCAGGGTGTTATTAAGAATTTTTTTCAATCTATACTAATATTTATAAATGAGATTTTATTTTTATTTCTTTTCTGTTTGTTTGTTATCTTTTCTCGACTAAATAGTTAAACCGATTTAGATAACATTTAGTATGGTTAATAGTTTGTTTTGACTTTCCTAGGGTGGTAAGGACATAAGACAGTTTTTTGTCGTGGTAGTGGGTTCCCTTGGGATGATAAAAAACTTTTTACGTTGGCGAAGCCTTGGGCAGAACTCTAGCCAAGAAATTAAAAGAGTAAATTTATTTAGACTTTATGAACAAAGTTACAAGCCATTGCCACAGCATAATTTACTTATCAACCAAGTATGGTCAAGGGATAACATAGCAGGTGCTTGTTCAACCTTTTGTAAGTCAAGACATAATAACAAATTTATATACACAGTTTATTTTTGGAACCCTCCAAGTGGGTCATGCCGCACCGGTTGGGAACCGATGACCTATTCTTTTCTTGATTTTTTTTTGGCCTGGAGAACTGCTCCTGCATACCATCATGCCACCATGGGGGAGCGCAGTTATGTGGGACTCCAACCCACTAAAACTCCACGGTGTCCTCCATTGCCGCTTATGGCGAGAACACGGGTACGCTTTAGCACTCACCGCGAACCCGCCGCGGCTGTTATCCTCACCGGACTCTCCTCTGGAGGGTACCCCCCATCACCGATTTCACGCCGTGATCACCCCAGGGACCAAACCAGCACATGGGCGCCAGACGACTCCGTGTACGGTACCCTTGGTCCCCATGTGAGGGGTCCGGCCCCGCCAGGGAACCCATAACCTACATAAAAATTTTAATCCAGAGCTGTGAAGTACTAGTCTAACTAAACAAAAGGACGACCCAATTACTTAGCCTAGCAGCTATAAGGTCACAAATCTAATGCCTCACAGTCTAACGTAAGCACTGTTTCCATCTCTTTTCATCTCGAAAATAAACAAGCCTTGAAGGCCCGTATTAAATATAAACATTATTTTGTGTTTGTTTTATGTCCAGAATGGCTAGATTAGCAGACATAATATCAGCGACAATGTCTAAAATGTAATTCCTAACATTTTGACTTTTCGACAATCTATGCGTCCATAGTAATTTGTTTGAAAACGCGTCGTCGTATTGTCGTCTTTGTGGGAGTCAACATCACAACTTGGAAAGGCTTTATTATGTTGAGAGCCCCATACAAAGTTGTTACTCCCGAAACTTAGAGTAAAACTTGAAATGCCTCATTTGCCTGCAGTTTCCCGCACTGTTTCTTCAAACCGTAGCAGGAATTCTACTTTGTGGCACAAATTAATCGGTTTGTAGTTTTTATCCAAAAGTTTGTGGTGCTAGGTAAGAGCGAAGCGAGCACATGGGACTATTAAACTTAAATCCTTAATGCATTTTTTCAATTAAACCACTAACAGGCACATTCGAATCGCCAGGGATTCGGTCACTAAGAAATATTAAGCTGAATTTAAATTTCGAATCAAAAGCCGCCATGACAGTAAAAAGATGACCAGCATTGAAACTCAGTCATCATCACTATCCAGTAGAATGATACTAAATGCAAACATTTTTTTCTACTTCTAATAGGGATTTTAACTGAAAACAAGTTTTTTTCGTCATGTGGATTAAAAAGACATACGTACATACGTGTCCAATATTAATTGATAATCTCACTGACGGATTTAATAGAATTAAATTTGTTTACCCAGGAAACATCCCTATATGCTTTTTGATCAACCACGTCACAACGGCTGATTAGATTAATGTTTACAATTGAACATGGCCAGAATTAAACTTATTTAATCCCAATGTTTTATATTATGTATTCATCATGTGGCAAAAATTTCCGACCTTCCGAGTACGAAGCCGCCAACAAAACCTAGTACAAAATACTTAATTCTGTAAATGAAAAGCAGCACAACCTTACATTCAGCACCTTGAAGCAAAATAAGTGAAAATCTTCGACACTGCCCCGAGATGAAGTTCACAATTAAATAACAAAGTTTAGAACTAAATGCTTCCAAGTAATGATAGGGATAATCTGTTTAGACCCAACAACAGATAGTGACAAGGTTCGCTTCGTCCCCATTTTTCGCCAAATTGTTTTCCCTTTTTGAATTTAGCTGAATCTAGTCACATTCGGGCCTAGAGATAGCTAGGACATAATATTGAGAGAATTTGTTTCTTTTATTTTGTTTATTCAGGTTTGTTTTTATGTAATAGGCTGGCAATAGATAGATACGACTTTTTATCGAATAAAGTTTTTATAACACTGGGCAATGAGTGTGAGAATGCATAACGTTGAAAACACTGTCGAAATTCTTGGTCTTCGATGGTACCATTTTCATCGGGACCATTAATTTATTAGTACATATTAGCTTCATCATAGTCGGTTAACTATTCGAGATATCTTATACCAGTGACATACATAATTAGCATTAAGGAGTTCCAGTGGCCATCTGTGGTTTTCTTCATCAGTTCCACTTCACCAAATGATACTTTCTGAGTGCAAATGATTGCATTGTTGATGAAAATACGCTTGCTATAGGGTGCCTATATTTGAGGTGTTCCCTCGATTTCTCTAAGATCCCGTCATCATTTCCTAACCTGATGACTATAGGACCATCTGGAAAGTATACTCTTTCAAACAAAAGAAGAATTATCCAAATCGATCTAGGCGTTTTTGTGTAATCGGGGAATATACATTAAAAAAAACGGCTCTCTCTTTTTTTGAAGTCGGTAAATATGCTGTGCAGTCTTTTCGCAACATCAGCATCCAACAAAGTGGTCCACTGCTGAGTTAAAGCTTCCTCTAAGTATCGCCGAATCGATCGGCCCTGTGTGTATCGTATCTAGTTGGTTTCCGCACCCTTAAACGGGTCAGTACGCGGTCGCAGCTCCAGAACTTTTCAGACCTTCTTCGGGCTATGTCGGTAATCTTTGACATACCATGCATAATACGCTAATGTTACGGTCTATACATACTTCTTTTGCTTCACTCACGTTCATACATCTAGTCATACACTCACGACGGTTATGAGTTCTGTGCACCTACTTTTAATTACGTGAGAAATGAGAAACGGAATTTCCATAACAGACCCGCATTCCCCGAAGGGTTAGATAGAGTTATATGTATTTACTAGCTTTTGCCCGCGGCTTCGCTCGCGTTAAGCATTTTTTTTTTTTTTTTTTCGGGACCGGTCAATGTGGCGACGCTTGGGGGAGGCCTATGTCCAGCAGTGGACGTCTTTCGGCTGATATGATGATATTTTTTGCGGCTTTACTTTTGTTTAGCGTGTGTAAAAAATTAGGGCCTACAAAACTTCTTTGTAAACAATATTCTTAACTAATCTGTCATTAGGCGCTAAAACTATCAAGCTATTGGGTGAACTTACTCGTGAGCACGCAACATAAAACTGTCCATGAGAGAAGCAATGTTCTCTCAAGTCAATACCCGCAAATTTGAGAGTTTGCCCCTGAGACTTATTTATTGTCATGGCAAAGCAGACTTTTAGGGGAAACTGTAATCGTTTAAATTCGAACGGGATATCATTCGGTATTAATGGGATTCGTGGTATAAATACAGTTTCTCCTTTCGCACACCCAGTTAATATAGTGGCTTCCACTATATTGCGATGTAACGCTTTCACTTGCAGTCTCGTACCGTTACAAAGTTTTGGTGGTTTTAAATTTCGCAACAACATAATTGGAGTGCCCACACGCAGAATAAGCTTATGATAAGGCAAACCTGGCGGTTTCAATGAATTTAAAAATTCTACAGGGTAATTAGTAGCGTCATCTGTATTAACCACAGTATCAATCGAATTATAGACCTTTTCTTCGCCCTCTAACGACATGAGCAGGATATCGTTGATAGCTGCTGCTTGATCGTTCTTTGGAGTAAGTATGGCACGCTCACATAACCATTCAATAGGCTTGTCATGTATATGAATAATGTCTGGATAAACTTTAGACAGTAATTCTTGAACCGTTGTAACAACTGTGCACAATTCTTCCGGGATGGTTATCATTCCATCAAACGATGGAAAATCACCATTACCGATTTTAAGAAGGAGATCAGAAAATCTACCAGCAGACTTATCCCCGCCCAAATGTGCTCTCATGTTTTTAGAGAGCTTAAGAATATTAACCTGGGGCCACAAATTGGATTTCTTAATGCACGACTTTACTTCGACAGCTCTGGTTCCTTTTGGCACCACTGGTAGAGTCTGTCGAAAGTCTCCAGCCAGCAAAACTGTTACGCCACCCATTAATTTTGTATTTCCCCTTATATCCTTTAGTGATCTGTTTAAGGCTTCAATACCACCTTTATGAGCCATCGTTATTTCGTCCCACACGATTATTTTTGTACTCTTTAAAACTTCAGCAAAATTACTTTGTTTGGAGATGTTGCAAATGGGTGTTTCAGCAGTGATTAAATTAAGTGGTAACTTAAAAGTAGCATGAGCAGTTCGACCACCTTTGAGTAATGTAGCAGCTATGCCGGACGACGCCACAGCCAGGGCAATGCCGTGAGTACTTCTTACTTTCGCCAAAAGTAAATTAATAAGGAAGGTTTTACCAGTTCCGCCTGGAGCGTCTAAGAAGAATAATCGACCGTCATTTGCATCTACACTTGTGATAATTTTATTGTAAACTTCCTGTTGCTCGTCATTCAAGGATACTTCATTTTTTCTTACTGCCTCTTCTAAGGCCACTGTATCGTAACTGGTCTCCTTCACGTACTCTCTATTTCCAAATTGTATTGATGTTATTGGCTGAGGTAATCCATACTCTTTAAGAGGACGGCCGCCTAATGATAATACGGCATCCTGTAATACCGACAGGCATTTGTTAAATATCAGGTCCGATGAGTGCTCTACATCCACGTCACCTTGCCTTTCCAGCTGTTTTTTAAAGTCCTCAGAAAGGTATTCTTTGTATTTCTCCCAAAGACATAAGGGGTCGGAAACCTGGCAGAAGAATAAAATTATAGCAAAAAGCTCTCGAATAATATGCGGTGTTTGACAAAGTGCTGCCTCTTCAAGAGCTGAATCCAAATGCCGATCATCTTCGAGTAAACCTAGAGCCTTGCACGCGGATTGGAAAGTGGGATGTAAGTGACCATCTACAGTTTTCATCGCTTCAAATGAAATTGGGCCTCTGATCTCATGTAGAAGCATTCGAAGGTGGTAGCATTCTGTATTGTTTGGATGAACAGTATAAACCCTACCTAGAACGTGTTCTTTTTTGACCCCTGACCATCCTTCAACATTCACTCCTCTTTTCCTTCTCTGAAACGATCGCTTGTTCCAAACGTAATACGCAGGGACTTCCGAGTATAGCAATGTTTTGGCAAAGTCATCCACGTTACACAGATCGAAAAAGGAGAGGAGTGTAGTTGTAGGAGGACTACTCAATTTGTCGCACAAGTTCTGCTCATTAAAATAAATTCTCTGTCCATTTTCTAAATGGACAGCAAGGTGCACTACAGGAGGAAAACGCTCATGTATTGGGAATTCAAGGATTCGCCAAACTGCTTCAGCTGAACTTATATATCGACCACTTGCGTAGGTTGTAACTTCATCCTTCTCATCCTTCCCGTTCTCTAAAGTAAACGTAGCCTGATCTGACCCTTTATTAACATATTTGCAAACGTATTTGATTGACTTCACTGAATGACAATACTCTACGTTCACGTGAGCGTTACATGTTCTTAATAGCACTGGATTATAAGGAACTACCCAACGATTATCTATTGATACACCCTTGATATTGACAGAGAATCCGCCGTCATCCAGAGAACGTCTCCTGTACTGCGGATAACCATCATCACCGGTTTGAGTTTCCTTAATAAGAGGCTTGGGATAACGTTTGCTACAAGAATTATCTTTCATGCATTGAGAATTTCGGTTTAAACTTCCACAGGGGCCATGTATCATATTACTTTTAACAATTTCGTAAAGCTCAGGATCACGATTGGGGTTAGGTATTTCAGCACAAATAATATTGTTAATTTGATCCGGAGTGATGCGATATTGAAGCCATAAAAGTATATGAATATGCGGAAGACCTCGCTTTTGCCATTCCGTCGAATACATATAACATCTCACTTCACCGAATATTTTTCCTTTTATCAACAAATCCATGACCTTTTTTACTTTTAATCGAAAGACACGCGAAATAATATCGTATCGATCATGAGATTTTTGTCCTGAAAGTAAGTGCTCATTTATGTCACTCCAGCGTGGGTTACATGTAAAAGTAATAAAAAGGTCGGGACGACCGTAATGTCTAACATAGGTCATGGCGTCTTGCGTTTTTTCGTGCATGTATCTTGGACCACCAGTGAAAGATGATGGAAGTACTACCATTTGTCCCAGCTGATTTGCTTCAGTATCTTGCCGTCCAATTGCATCTTTTAAATGAATATAATTATCTGCGCGCAATTTGGCTTGATTGTTTTTTATGTAGTTTAGTCTTTCAGTTTCTATTTTTGCGTATTCATCTACCAAATATTGACTAAAAAGAGCGCGATATTTAACCAAAAAGTTATCTTCTCCTTCTCTGATCATTATTCTGTATGAATAAAAACTTACAGCAGAGACTGTTTTTTTCAAGGGCAACTTTGTTGTGGGATTGCATTGTTGTATGTTGATTGAATAGCCATCGTCCCCCCAGCAAAACATCAACGGGTACTGCAGCGCGTCATAAGCTCGATGTATCTCACTGATACGCTGAAGTGAGTTACTTCGGCTTTCGAGGATGATGTCTCTTCGGTTAAAATGCTGATCTACCAATACTACAGCCACTTCATTTGCCGTTGGTGCATTAAATCTGCCTCTGTGTTCTCTTTGTGGTTTTTTATCTGCATGTATTACAACCTTGAATGACTCTGAAGGCGATATTTTATCAATGGCTGTTTTTAGATCTTTTATGTATGGGTTCACCTCATGTAACATAAGCTGCAATTGTTTGATTAAATTTGGTTTCAAATCAGGAAATTTAGAACATCGAATATTTGCTTCTCTATCATCTTCACCGACGAAATAAATTTGCAGAAACTGTGCATCCTGCCCAGATTCAGGTAATATACTTCCAATTAAATGATAGACTTGTCCTTGAACTTTAAAAGTTGGTGAAAAACCGCCTTCTTTTATTTGTTTTCCACCAAAGGAAGTCATTTGAAAACAGGCATTATATTTTCGGATATTATCCATGAAGTGTACATGATTTGGGTGTAAATCATTAACCAGACTGTAAAGTGGTTCAGGCAGTTGTTTAAACGGCTCAAGTTGTACTTTACCGGCGCTACAACACATGCCAGGTGTCTCATCTTTCCACTTCAAAGCGTTACACCACTGACACTTGTACGTCATAGAACCTAAGACTACACTGCTGTCAGTTCCATAAGCAATATCTGGGTCATACGCCAAACCCGAAAGCAACTTGCTTCTCCATACACGCTGAATTGTATTTTCTCTATACCGTGACTGAATCACTCTATGCACATCAGTATTCCTGGCCTGATATAGTGCAGCAGATTGCCTGTGTTTTTCAGGGTTTGCAGCCTGGTAGGTGGCGATAGATTGCCTGTGTTTTTCAGGGTGTGCAGCCTGGTAGGTGGCGACAGCTTGCCTGTGTTTTTCAGGGTGTGCAGCCAGGTAGGTGGCGACAGCTTGCCTCTGTACATCAGGGTGTTTTTTCTTATATTCAGACACAGCTTTACGGTGGGATTCAGGTTGAGTTTGTCTATATTTTTTTTGTGCCTTTTTTATTTGATTATTTCGTGTGTAATTAGTAAACCTTGCCCTACGTTTGTTTTTCTTTTTTTCTATTAATGTCACAGACTCAGACAATAAACTTCCTGTTAAATTTTCATCATAATTTAATGAAGATACTATAGGTACCTCCTGACAACCCTTTTCAACTTTAAGTTGCGAAGGTGTATCAATTGCAAAATCATGTTCTTCTACAGCTACCTCCATACGACGCCGAGTAATTTTCTGTGCTGCTATGGGAAGATAGGCATCAAAATGCCCACTGGACAAATCTTGGCTGAATCGTAATCGCCTAACCGGATAATTGTTAGATCCAGATTCCGTATATATGAGACCGTTTCTATAAACTTCAAACTTAAATGGGAATATTAATCCTGCTGCTATTAACTCACAAAGTCCGCCATAAGTAGCATTTTTTATCATATCAGCAAAATATTCGTCAGGTGTTAAGTAGTTATTACCATTCCTGTCATGGGTCATAATTGAAAACTGGCTCCAGTCATTAACCACATATCTGACAATGTCTGAACGCACCTCCATCGCTCTATCTTGTGTTCCGTACATTAAATAAGAGAGAGCACGAAACAAACATGCACCGTCACCAACAATAGGGACGACAGTACATTCTTCAACTTCTCCATTAACGTTCAGATTTTCTTTAGCCATTTTAAAAAAGTCGTACTGACAAAACCTATACTTAAACCAAACGAAAACAAAACAAATGCCAAATACAACCAAAACAATTTTAACGACCAACAACATCCAACCAACTGTGTACAACTAACCTATCTGACGACGAAAGTTAAATAATTACTGGAGTGGGTCATTAATCCGCGGAAAATCTTAACACCGCGATTCAGAAAAATGACTTAATTGCACAACGCCATCTACTGTCAAAATTTAGAACTAAAAATTATTTTGTTCGTCATTAGTTCCATTAGGTACTAATAGTTCAAACTAATACATTTACATCCTCCATCATCCCGGTAAGCGGACGTCTTCATCATAGTAGCTCCAACCTTTAATTTCAGTTCAATCAGTCGAAAATCTAAGAAGTTTTATACAAACTTTTATCCCCTATTTTATCCCCTTAGGGGTGGAATGTATCAAAATCCTTTCTTAGGGGATGCCTACATCATAGTAGCTATATGCATGCAAAGTCTCAGCCCGATCGGTCTAAAATTGACAAAGTTTCATACAAACTTTCATCCCCTGTTTTATCCCCTTGGGGGTAGAATTTATCAAAATCCTTTCTTAGCGGATGCCTACGTCATAACATCTACCTGCATGCCAAATTTCAGCCCGATCCGTCCAGTGGTTTGGGCTGTGCGTTGATAGATCACTATGTCAGTCAGTCAGTCACCTTTGAGTTTTATATATTTAGATTGTATTTACATTTCGCCATGTTTACTTCTAATATATTAGGGAGCGAGCATATTGCCTTCAATCGGGTAAAACGATTTCTGAAAGTCTTTAACCTCAACTTCTTATCGCAGATCTACGCGAGACACAATGGCTTTTTAACTGCTTCAGTTTTTTTTTTTGTATTTTATAGGCTCACCTTGACCACTATCTCACCTGTTGGTAAGCGATGATGTGGTCGACGGTGAGACACGCTTGCCTAGAAATAACCTATTTACTCTTGACTTAAACACTCCTAGATTGTAGCTGTCGGGTAACACAGACTACGGCAGGGAATTCCACTCCTTAGCTGTACGCATAATAAAAGTGTTTCCAAAACGTTTTGTGCTTATGGGAGGGATGTCCACCATGTACCGATGGCGCATCGCCGTATGGTTGGTAGTTCGATGATGAAACGGGCTAGGTGGAATTTGATCGTGCAATTCCATCGCACACTTCCCGAAACGTAACCGATAAAAAACCGACATTCTGGCAACTCGGCGGTGTTCAAGGCTCTGGGGCTTTGACTTGACCAGTGCCTCATCACCATATTTGGCAGACCCGTCCCAGAGATGAGAACAGTATCCTTCTCCATGCATGATCGAACTTGCGCTTGATACAAATTGAGGAGCTGTTCCGGCGTGAAGTGCCTTCTCCCTTGGCAAGGATCCCCAACTTTATGGCAGCCAGCCGAGCCTTTGTTTCAATATAAGGGCCAAAATTGAGAGTCGATGTCAACGTAACGCTATGATGCTCAAGATGGTCCGTTATTGGCACGATTACGTCTCAGAAAGTTGGAGCCGGTTCAAATTGGCTCTTTTTAGCGGAAAAAGACACGCCTGGGTTTTAGCAGCATTAAACCGGCATTAATTAATGCATAAAAGGGGTTAAACCTCATAATTATTTACGTGAAGTAATTTCGCCATTTTTAAAATAGATATTATTGTGTCGATTAGTGCAGTAGATAAGCACCTGACTTCTTTTGTGTTGCAGGTTCAATGACTGCACGTATCAAATTTTCTTATTAACTATATGAAATACACATGAATGTCTGATCTTGTGAACTTTTGTAAAAAACAGACTATTTTTAGCCGTCCTTCGACAATTGAATACATTTTATTGACATTTATGAGGATTCGTCTGAGAAAGAAGTGTTTTCTAGACTCACTGGGAACGAAACTCCAAAGCTCACTGCCTAAGTGAAAATAGAAACAAACAAAAAATCCGACTACGTGCGTGTCGGACAACAACTAAGGGTTCCGTAGTCCGGATGTGTATTTACGTTGTATTAACATTCTCTACTGAAAAAATTACATATTACCTTGTAACTTGTTTTCAAAAAACCTATTTTATTGGACCAAACTACACTGCTGTTTAAAATTTTCAATAGTGTCCTAGTAAATGGCAGTGAAACATTCGGACAAACAGAGTTACAGATGGAAAGTACGAAACTATAAGGGTTCCGTTTTCACCATAAGACTATGGAACCCTAAAAAAAGCTTTTTCATTTCAGTAACCATGTTACAGTGAATAAACTCTACATTCTCGAGTATAATATTCTCATCTCGAAAGATAAAGATTGTATTATCCCAAGTATTCTACAAAAGATTGATCGCCGCTGAAATCGTAAAAGAAAAACTAAGACAAATCCATCTAAAGTCCATTTAGATAGCCTATCAATTTCTGTGCCATTTAAATTGCCATAAACTGAGATCGGTGCTTTAAAACGAAACATTTAAAGTTCTCGGGCTGAAGGTCGCGAGTTAAGGGGGTTTTACACTACAGGTTGCGATCATGGTCGTTGTTTTTACGGTCGTAAAATAGATTATTTACAGACACAAACTGTTGTATTGGTTTGGTTTGAGGTCTTGGGTTCGATCCCCGTGTCGAGTAAAGCTTTACTTACTGTTATTGGGTTTTACTTACTGGATTTTTTGAGTAATTTAGACCGGAGTATGAATTTATTGTGACCAGTTGATGTCAATGGGCTTGGCCCCCAGTCTGGCGAAACTTCTATATAAAAAGAAGGATGTATGAAACGGACGTCCATTTTAATGCCGGCTATAATCCGTTAAAATTACGAAGAACACTGAGAGCTCTGGGGATATATAGGCCTTGCACGGATTACATTGACCGCCATTTGACTGCCACTAGACTCCCTAGCGTTTGACAGTTAAATTGTTATATATTTCTGCGTTTATACTCCTTAAGAGTGTATTATTAATCTCTTTGTTGGAAGAAATTTGTTGTCCGTTTGGGGAAAATAGCGTGCAAAATATGTGGTATAAAAAAAGCCAGGTTGGTGATAACAAACATGTTTTATGGTTAAGTTTGCATTACATGAAGAACGGTAAGCATAATTAGTTATTCATTTCTATAAAGAAGCCAATTCTAGTACAATTTCTAAAGGTTTAGTGCATTTTAACAAAAACAAATGGATTTATCGACATCGATGTTTAGTTAGTTATGGAAATGACAGGAGAAGCCTATGTGATGATAATGATATTAGCACCTTAACTGCCAGAAAATAATACACAATAGAAAATGTATTTTTTTTCGGTCAACTGGAAGTTAAGGTGTTCATGTGTCTATATATTTCATGTATGTATGATGCACGGCCTTAAATTGATATATCCTTTTTATGTTACAGAACCTTCAACATTGACCTCACTAACAGACATCATACTGGAAACAGTGCAAGTTTCATCAGTAGTTTTTGAGATACAGAGTCAAGTGTGTATCAGTCACTAGGAAAACGTGTCGTTGGCTTAAGTTATTATTATTTATTGTAATTTTTGTGTAACTGTATGTCTGTCCAACCTTACTAAATAAATAAATAGCATGGGTGATTTTTTAATTCTTTGAATAAATATTTATTAAAACAATCGTTTAAGTTTTATTTTATTTATTTATTTCCTGAAAATAAAATGATATCCTAAATTCTCTGCTGTCGCCGATATCAATGTCCATAAATTTTCGCTAGTCACCACAGTCCCATCATTAATAATGACATTATGTTGGCAGTATGTATTACGCAGTGGTTTATTAGGTTGGTATTAGTCGAGAGATCACGTTTCATAGTTCATACATCATGTTTTTTCTATAGCTGTCCCGTCTCTTAAACCTAGAGTTACATTCTCTGTGTCGCCCTCTATTACATGAAACTTAAATATTAGTAACAAGTTATTTAGTTTTATTGCCCTGGAATTAATAAGTTATTAAAGTGTAGGTATTCGAAAATTAAATTGTCTAGATTCAAAGCTACTCATGAAGTTTATTAATTAAATGAACTGCTATCGAAAAGTCTGAGTCTGCTTTATAATTATGTCTTAATTCAAAGTTCATTGCACAATCATGATACGAATATAGATAGAGGACATGCTCAGAACATCTAATCACTGATTTCAGAAAGTCGTTGTTTTAAATTAAATACCTATACCAACTATTTTTTTTTACCGACCATGGTTGCTAAGACCAGTGCAAACGGTCCTTTAGACCGAAGGAAAGAGATAATGTCTATGAAAAAGCCCGGCTCTACCCAACGGACGGGCGTAATTGATTGCGACCTACGATTTAATTTCGACCAAGCCAGCGATTATCGTGGAGTGAGATGTTACAACGGTTTAAATTACAAGCCTTAAGATGTTATAATTTAAAGGTTATTTGAAAGCGACGCTAAGCGTTCCGGGATTTTACGCCTAGTGGTATAATTAAATTTGATTTCGGGGCATTTTTGGAAGACTACTTATTGAAATGACTTTGTTGTAGGATGATAAAGAGTTTTTAGTAGTGCAATGCTTTCTTTGCTCTTTTTGGGGTTCTTTGTGGAACAAAATCATTCAGAAGGTCGACATTATTTATTATGTAATTCTGTAAATACTTTTGCTACCATCAACAGATCAGCCTCATCGACCATCCGTTCTTCGAGCAAAGTGGAGCAAGGCAGATCCTCTGCCACTTATGTTTGGCAATGCTTTGGGCTGTTGACAACTATAATGCTAAAGCAGATCTCTTACAGAAGTTCTTCGGTGGTGGTTTGGCACGTTGGCAGGTTTCTCACAAGGTGAACCTTGTTCTAGTGAAGGCCGAGGGAATTTACTAAATGTGAGAAGCACAGGACCAGTCATGTGATGGAGCCGAAAAATTCTGAAAAGCGAACGCGTACCTGATGGCGCAGCGTTGAAAGAACTCCCTCTAAATGCACCGATGACCTGATTTAGGCTGCGGGCATCCGCTGGATGCGGGACGAACAAGACCGATTGATGTGGCGACGCTTGGGGGAGGCCCATGTCCAGCAACAGACGCGTTATGCTGAAATGATGATAATGATAATGATGAGGTTCATTTCAAACGAAGAACAAGACTCTTTTCCAAGTTAATATGGCACATCTAATCAATAAATTAAATCTATTTAATCCCATATATAGCCCGATCCGCAAAACTAATCACTCATCGATGGAAGAAGATAAAATGCAAATATCCCTACATTCCAGGGCATAAGACCCGGGCATAACAATATAAATCTTGCGATGGGAGGGCCACGAAATTCACGGCTAATGAGATTGTTCCTGCGAATGTTGTATCCGATCGTGTTGTGGATATGAGACGGGGCGATTTGGGATAAGTCCTGGTTTAATATTTTCTGTAAGGTTTCTTTAGTGGGAATCGATTGGTGTTCCAAAAGAAGGCGTCAAATATGGCTATTATTTGTAGTATTTTAGTAGGACCAATTCATTTAGGAAACCAAAAAGTTAGGTAAAATATCTTATTTAAAATCGTGATTCTAGTAAAAGATGGATAAGCCTCCAGACCAAAATAGCTCATTATCCTAAGGATTATATCTTCCAAATAGCATGTTGTCTTTTCGCCAGATTTCTCATTATCGTGGTGTTGGCAATAGTAGGTTCCAGTAATGATCGATAACACAGCACAGTGCAGTCAAAATGAGGATCTAAATATTCTCGCGTTGCTTCAAATTGCCCTTCATCTTACATTAATTCTTCTATCATGTTGATCTATACCTTTCAATTAATCAAATGTCCCTTCTTCAACGCCTGTGTTAATACTACAATTTACGTGCAATAAAGTTAATTGGCAAACATCTGTATAGTTACTATTGCCAGAATCTAATCGGTTAATTAAGCAATCAAGAATAAGCGAAAAACCAAAAACAGAAAAC
Organism: Orthosia gracilis; assembly: GCA_947562075.1. Taxonomy (NCBI): domain Eukaryota; kingdom Metazoa; phylum Arthropoda; class Insecta; order Lepidoptera; family Noctuidae; genus Orthosia; species Orthosia gracilis. Next base: position 24,297,617 of record OX387273.1, read on the forward strand.
TTTTTAACAAAAAAAAAAACCGACTTCTAGAGCAAAACACTACAAAGCGAAAAATAACTTAGTTTTTCATTTTTCGTATGGATCCATGGACTAGTTCTGTAGTAAGGTACCTATAATGCCACAGTGATGCCAGAATAGATAATTCGATTAACATGTAACTTGAACATAACCGGTGAAATGAGAGTGTACCAGGGTAAACGGTACACATCTGCGTACCCGTGTAGAGCATACTGGCGTGATGGTATGTTATGAAATGGTGTAAACAGTAAACAGACATGCGATTGCAGTAATCCCGAGAGATTTGCCGTCATTTATTGAAGAGTTCTTATGTATGTCTCCGAAGTTCTTCATCAGATCTTGATGAAATGAATTTAAATGGGGCCCCACTGACACACACCAGCTTTCAAATAAAAAAGAATTATCTAAATCGGTTCACCTAGTAAAAAGTTCTGAGGTAACAAACATAAAAAAATACATTCGGCCTCCTCCTTTTTGGGAAGTCGGTCAAAAATGAAATGAATGTGAATGAGGGTCGCGCATTATCACCTTGGCAATTAAGTTCAGAACTAACTATTAAATACAAAAAAAAAACAACCTAAGGAGTAAGGCGGTGACCGAGTGGCGTCCAAAGACAGGAAGAAGAAGTGTTGGTAGTCCGGTGGTGAGATTGGCTGATCGCGAGTAGAACCTGAATGAAGATGGCGCAGGAATGTGAGGATGGAGGGATTATGAAGAAGAGAGTGGATGATGATGATGATGATGAATTAACCCGTACATACACAATCTAGAAGAACACTAGGTAAGGTCATTAACCTCATGATTATCATCTGCCCTGTAAAAAAGCAGAAGGTATCAATCGCTTGAATTAGTCCGGATGTGACGTACCCCTACCAAAAAAAATTCTGCAGCTAAGGAATGCTGTGTTGAAAGGGTGTCGATGTAGTGTCACATGCATGAGAGCTTTATTTCTGAGATAGCGATCTGTAGAGCTGTTCTGAAAAATCTTGCCGTGAAAACTTGATGGACTTGTTGAACTTTGTTTGAGTAAGTTGGCTATCGCTATCCAGGTCTCTTTACCTATGTTTCTATGTTTGCAACTTCAACATTTCAGTTGTAAGACGCCCACTGCTGAACATGTAGATACCTCCCACAAGTGTCGCCGCATCAATCGGTCTTGTGCGTTTCGCATCCAGCGGATGCCCCCAGCCTAAATCAGGTTATCGGTCCATTTCGAGGGAGTTCTCCCAATGCTACGTCATCAAATGATAAATGATAAATGATAAATGATAAATGATTTTATTTCTGTAAGTAGGTTTGTACAAACACTTTTACATGTCGATCATATTTTTTAAAACTAGATGAAGTCGGCGTTTCCTATCTGACTACTCTGAGAAGAAAGGCCGAAACAAACTCAGAGGTCACAGTCTCTTTTAAAGTCCAGACAAAATCTTGGTTAGATCATGTGAAGACCATGTAGACTGAAGTCTGAAATGGTCTTTTGAGGAAAGAACCAGCCAGATTGAGTGGACCTGTCCAGTCAGTGCACGCATTTGTCAATAACCGTGCAGCTCAACTCAGAAATTAAGGAGCTCAACGATTCGACGAACAATACTAAAGAAAGGACATTCGGGTAGGCCGCACAAACTACTCAAACTGCCAGACCATGATTAAAACTAACTTAGATAAAAAATTAAAAACAAACAAAAAGTATGATCCACATAGTCTTCACATTCACAACAATTAGGAAAAGAAATTAAAATAAAATAATATAATACTTTAAAAAGTAAATATTCTTGTCATTGCAAGAAAACAAAAAAAAAACAAAATTCACGGTGAAAAATATATAAAAAAAAAAAAAACAAAATTTATTGGAGCAGCTCAATCCCAAGCCTGTTTGTCCTCAACGTAATCTTTAATTGTATAAAACGCTTTCTGGCACAACTTACGTTTAATGAATGTTTTGAATTTATTAAGACTTAGATCTTGTACGTGGCTTGGAAGCTTATTATAAAAGCGTACACATTGACATCTAAACGAGCCACCTATTTTCGTGAGCCTTGTTGCAGGTACTACAAATTTGTGTTTGTTCCTAGTATTTATGTTATGGATATCACTGTATTTTTTAAACAATTTTATATTTTTATGGGCATATAAAAGATTTTCATAAATATACTGAGAAGGCACAGTCATTACATTAATCTCCTTAAATTTCTCTCTGAGAGAGTGTCTCGGGCTTAATTTATAAATTGATCGGACAGCTCTTTTCTGCAAAACAAAGATAGTCTGGATGTCGGCGGCATTTCCCCACAACAGAATACCGTACGACATTACACTATGAAAATAGCTAAAATATACTAAACGGGCTGTCTCTATGTCAGTTAAATTACGAATTTTCCTAACAGCATATGCTGCTGAGCTTAGCTTTTTTGACAATTTATCTATATGTGGGCCCCACTGAAGCTTAGCATCCAAAGTTAAGCCTAAGAATACTGTGCTATTTTCAGGATTCAATTCTTCGCCTTTTACCAACACATCAGTTTTCACCTGCCTAACGTGAGGTAGGGTAAACTTAATGCATTTGGTTTTTTTTCCATTAAGTAGTAAATTATTAACATTGAACCAGTGAACTACTTTTGAGATCGCGCTATTTACATCGTCAGTAACCAGCTGCTGACGTTTAAGTTTAAACAAAAGTGAAGTATCATCCGCAAACAATACTATATCATGGTTATCCTTTATGAGGTATGGCAAGTCATTAATATAAATAAGAAACAAGAAAGGACCAAGAATCGAGCCCTGCGGGACGCCCATCGTTACTATAGATCCAGGAGATCTTTTTCCATTAACGTCAACGCTCTGAATCCTATTACTTAAGTATGAAGTAAGAAGATCCAGAGCGCTGTTCCGGATTCCGTAGTGGCGGAGTTTCCTGATTAGCGTTTCATGAATAACACAATCAAATGCCTTGGACAAATCACAAAAGATTCCCAAGGCATCGCACTTATCTTCCCATGCATTATAAATATGTCCTAAAAGCTCAACACCGGCATCAGTAGTTGAACGACCCCTTGTAAAACCGAACTGTTTGCTATGTAATAATTTATGTTTATTAAAAAATCTTTGCAATTGCTCTAAAATTAATTTCTCAAATATTTTACTAAACGTAGGTAGTACTGAAATAGGTCTATAATTAGTAGGGTCTGATGTACTACCTGATTTAAACAATGGTATTATTTTACTATTTTTCATAAGGTCAGGAAACTCCCCACAGTCGATACAATTATTAAAGATAATAGCTAAACTAGGTGCGACAATATCAATAATAGATTTAGCAACTTCTACAGAATGACCCCACAGATCTGCAGTCTTTTTAACATTTAAAGTGTGAAAGGTTTTAATTATGTCTCTACAAGTAATATGTTCAAAAAGAAATTCCGAATCGCAATCATTAACATTTTCTTTTAGCAAAGACTCAGCAACAGAAGGTGATGAGTTTAGGGATTTAGTAGTTGAAATGGGAATATCCGAAAAGAAATTTTCAAAGGCCACTGCAACTTGTGAGTCTGATTTTATGATTTTGTCATTAATTGACAGGCTGTAGTCAATATTTCGGTTACCAGATCCTCCCGTTTCACTATTAATAATATTCCAAGTCGTTTTTATAACGTTACTACTGTTTTTAATCTTTGAACTCAAATAACGCGACTTGGCCAAACAACAAACTTTTTTAAATAATTTTGAATAATTTCTAACATATAAATTAAATTCAGCAGTGTTGACATAAGTCCTTTCATTGTACAACTCATAAAGCCGTTTCCTACTTTTATGAATACCAATGGTGGCCCAATCACTGAATGATGCATTATCTTTAACCGAGATAGTCTTGGGAATAAAGGTAGAATTAAATTGTTTACAAAACATATTAAAAAAATCATCATATAGATGATTTGGATCAGCATGAGTTGACAAAATTGGTAATTTTTTAATGAGTTTAACTTTAAACGCTGCCAAGCGACTTGCAGTTTTTGGGTTAACAGTGATATCCTTTTTGGCCACTTTGTTGTTTTGGTTAGGTATAGTAATCCTCTGCCCGCAGTGATCAGAATCTAGTAAATTTATAATTTCTTTGTGGACTGGTATAACATTAGTATAAATATTATCTAAACATGTGGCACTAGTAGGGGTTATTCTTGTGGGCTCCAAAAATAGGTTTACAAGATTGTAGGACTGAAACAGACTTATTATTTTACTACAAGAACCTGAGTCCTCTAATAAATTGACATTAAAATCACCACAAGTGATAATGGATTTATTTGAGTTACAAATCTTGTGTAACACTTCATCCATTACCTTTTCAAAGCAGTCATACAATCCTGAAGGGGGTCTGTATACACTTAATACAATAAACTGCTCCAATTCTATACAAGCTATTTCGACTGTCCGCTCAACAGATAGGCTCACAATATCCTTACGGTCTTTAAATTTAAGCTGGTTACTTACTAAAATCAACGAGCCACCATGTATAGCATTAACTCTGCTGAATGAACTACCAACCTGGTGGTTATTAAAATTGAACAATAACTGGTGGCTTTTAAGCCAATGTTCTGTTATACAAAGAATATCAATACTGTTAAAGTTCATAAATAATTCTACTTCTAAATCTTTGTTCATAAATCCTTGAATATTTTGATGCACCAGGTTAATACTATTTACAGTACAGTGATTTTAAACTTTTATGTGATTTTATTTTGCAATTTTTATTCTGTAAACTTTTGCAAGAGGTTGTCTCTATTGTCTTAATTTCTAATTTAAATTATTATCAATGTCAATTTCTGATACCAAATTATTGGCTGAATTAAATAACATGTCTTGGCATTGCTCAATAGAAGCAAGTTGTTTAGCCAAATTCTTGGCTGTAATAGAAAAATAATATGATAGCGACACAGCTATCTGTCGTTTACAATACTTTGAAAGAAAGTACCTATCAATGAAAAATCTATCTTTTGTCAAGCAAAAGTGGTTACCAACATCAGGTACGCGTTCGCCACTTCAGAATTTTTCGGCTCCATCTGCCTTCCATGCTGCTTGCTTATTATTCGGACACTATCCATTCCATCCAAATTACGCTAAAAGTTATAAAAATTCTTAATAAGACCTTTTTAATAAAACAAACAGCGACGAAACATTATTTGCAATTTTAGCGCCAACAAAAAATATTTGTATACCCTCGAAAAATGGGTCGGCTGGCGAAAAATCTTTGTAATATAAATAGAGAATTGTGCAAAAAATATGGTCCCTAAAATCTGGGTTACTTTACATAACACACAAAAAATATAGGTCACCTAACAGAGTGTAGTTAAACACAGTCCCGTTTTAGGGCTTTAAAGCTTAGTTTACAGAAATGGTGGAAGCAGTCGAAGGAGTAGTGTGCGCAAAAAAAAATACCTTGGCATCAAAATATACTTCATTTTTATTTTTTGTTAAACAGACGGTTCGGCGCCGCTTCGGCTATACCGCATTTTTTTTGTGTCGTTCCGCGATATCGTATGGGAAGCATCGCGGCTGAAGGTCGAAGGCCCCGGGAGGAGTGCCAGTATTGCAGTGCGCCGCTCGCTCTACTTTCCACGGCCTGGACGGGGTCGCCACCTTTTGATGGTGTACGCGAGGGGGCCGCAGAGGAGAAGGAGTGTCGGTATAGTGTTGGCCGCTCTTCCTATCCCCTGCGGCCGAAATGTGATAGGCGGTGATGCCACTGACCTGACCCGTCAAAGTGGGACCAAGGGTGCCATCGACAGGGTGGTCTGGTGCCCATGTGCTTGTTTTGTTTTTGAGGTGGTCACGGCGTGGAATGTGTTCTGGTGCGCTGGTGATGGACCCCCATCACTAGTGCACTAGACCACACCTCCCCAGAGGAGGGTCCGGTGACAGACAGCCGCGGCGGGTTTGCAGATGAGTGCTAATACGTGCCCGTGTTCCCACCATAAGCGGCACAGGAGGACACCGCGGAGTTTTAGTGGGTTGGAGTCCCACATAACTGCACTATCTCCCCGTGGTAGCGCAGTATGCATGAGCATTTCTCCAAGCTGAAAAAAGATCCAATATTTATATGTCGGAGGAATAGGTGACAAGGCTGCGAACTACTAGCCCAAAACTAAATTATTTAGTTAAAGGCTATTCTTTTGTAGCCTTGTCACTAAGATCTATTATTCCCACATTATAACACAGGTAGCCTCAGGCTTGTTGATGAACTTAAGAACTACTTAGTCCTGTGTTAAAACTAAATACTACAATGTATTTAATGAAGCATTTTTTAAATGAGGTAATTTGCTTGTATACTTGGCGTAAGAGTTTTAAGAATAGAAGTGCTAACACTTTGCTAAAAGTTTTCGAATTTGCTTATGTTTACTTAACGCATCCTATACAGAGCCATGTGTAAGCTATTCTTATACGGAACCCAATAGAGAGGTACCTAGTAAGTAGACGGGACCCTTCAGGATTTTGAAGATGAAGATCTAATAAATAGGTCGAGGTAAAACATCTTTTTCTTTCTGCCCTTGCCCAGTTTATTTGGGACTCTTATTCTTTATTGTACACAAAACAAATATATACAAATACAGTAGGACAGCTTATGTACAAAGGCGAGCTTAACCCATAACTGGGTTCTCTTACAGCAAACCTCAGTGTCAAAGTGGACAGCATACTCAGGTGCACACTAAAACTTAACATTTAAATTCTTACTAATTTAATAAACTAAACAAATATGTGTACAGCACACAATGCATAAACATAATACATACTATCTAATATAAATAAAATCCTAAATTAATAAGTACATAAATAATCATCTATGCGTCATGTTGACAGGAAATGTTCACTTCTTCACATGAAAATTCCCAACGAAGGGCTGTCCCGTATGGAGTGAGGGAGATTATTACAGAGGCGGACAGAACGAACAGTAAAAGTACCTTTACGATTTGATGAGTGGGGAGGAAAACGAAGGAGAAGAGATGATGAGGAACGGCAAGATTTTCCTCTCGGAACAAGATACTCAAAGCATTCCCGAAGATATGAAGGAGAGGTAGGGTTGTGAATAACAGAAAAAAATAAAGAAAGAGTGTGTGTATCTCGGCGCTGCCGAATGGTCAACCACTTCAACCGTCTCCGAAATCCCGACACTTGGTCATACATCCGGAGGTCAAAAATGAAGCGGATGCACAAATTCTGCAATCGTTCGAGCTTATTAAAAATTTCCTAAGTCGCATCTAGGAAACAGACATCAGCATAGCCAAGAAGAGGAAGAAGAAGAGACTGAGCAAGAAATCTTTAGTTGAGAAAGGCAGGAACTTCTGGAGACGTTTCAGAGACCGAAACCTGCTTACTTCTTCTGCAATGTGAACGTCCCAAGATAGGTTGCAGTCTAAGGTCCTTTATTTTTGTTGAATAGGCTATAGCGACAAAATCGACGAAAAAAGGAGGGAAATGCTGGTTACTCAGTAAATTGACGAAATTTCTGGCACCAATAATGAGAAGTTGTGATTTGGTTGGCCCACTGATAGATATTTTTAAGATCATTATTGATGGCATCGACAGCACCAGTGAGCTGTTCTATTTTGAAGTGGCGATAAAGCTGCAGGTCGTCGGCAAAGAGAAAGTGTGAACTTAAGATCTTAGTGATAGCGTATATAAAAAAATAGAAAAGAAGAGGAGAAAGGACGCCATCCTGAGGAACATCCGCAGTGAGATCGCACCAGTCAGAGGAAGCCACTTCTGAGCGAACCGATTGCGAGCGACCCCAAAGATAAGAATTAAACCACTCGATCATAGCAGGAGATATATTAAAAAAGGATATTATACCTAAGAGGATGTCAAAATCGATGTCAGAATCGAATGAGGAATCGCGTTGGCTAATGCGTCATCAGTATGATCGTCTTTCCTGAGTTGTCGATGGTGCTAAATTTTGCTCATACAGGTCTCTCTTGACCGTGGTACACCAAGAGGCTGTTGGTCTGTCCCTTGTTCGTTTCTTGGTGATGATTTTGGGAAATTTTTTCACGGAGAAGCTATCTCCCTACCTCATAATGTGACCATACAAACTCAGTCCGCTTTCTTGGCGCTATTTTGAAGGATCCTTTTATAAATTTGTTCCGCACCTTGTCCAAGCGCGTCACGCCACCCGCCCAGAGGAGCATTTTCATCTCCACTCTGTGTAGCTGATGTTCTTATTTCTTCAAGGCTGCCCAAGGTCGAGGACCAATTAAAGATCATTATAGCGAATAATCCAAAATCAATCTATAATTATAAAGTAATCGTCCCTTGTTTAAAGTCTTTTAGACATCACTAGTATTTGAGGTAATATAATAAGAAATTATTATTTTAAGTTAAAATATCAAGCAATTATGTTAGTCCTAAGTTTATGATGGTAGTTTACAACTTAATAACTTAAGTAGCTGGTGCTAACAAGTTGGAATAATGAAGAAGGCTATAAAAACTTAACACTAAAAGCCTTAATTTCTAAATGGATAATAATTACTTTTTAAGAAGTTCATAAAGAGCTTTATTTTTCATGTTGGAGACCTAAAAATAACTCAAAAATTACGTCCAAGTTAAAGGTTTAACGCAGAAAGATACGACGAGCCAATGCGACAACGATGCGAATATACGTTTTTGACAGAAATTGTTCCTATATACCTGAAGAACTAATATAAATCGTTTTCATAAAGCTTTTATAAACATTTGGAAGCTAATTTAAATATTTTGGCGCCTGTTGAAACATTTGAAAATGCGGGCAGAGAGCTCCGACTGAATTTCCATAGAAAAAAACATAATTCGAGGTTTGGCTCTCGCTTATTCCTACTCCAGAATTGGAAAAATTTAAAAGATATGCCCTAAATTGAATAAAAACAATATATGTTGTCCTTCTATGTTTTCTTTTTCATTTATATTTGTCAAATTAGTACACAAGGCCTCAAAAAAAGGCGTCTGTTGACGACTTATTTGAGTATTTTGTGAGAGTTCTAGTGCTTCTAAATATAATTTATCATCAAAAAGGATTTTTTTTTCATTTTATGGAACAAATATATCATATAACTTTTAAATTGGTCCAATATTGGAGGACGAAATAGGCGATGGCCAAACCTCGAATTATGACTTTACTTAGGGAATTCAGCTAGGGAGTGGAATGCCCTGCCGAAGTCTGTGTTTCTCGACAGCTACAATCTAGTAGTCTTTAAGACAACAGTGAATAGTTTTTTTTCAAGTCAAGCGTTATTCACTTTCGACCGCATCATCGCTTATTATCAGGGGAGATAGTGGTCAAGCGCGAGCCTACAGAGTATAAAAAAGAATTAGATCATTCAGTCGGATGTCTGCGACCGCAATTCCTCTTAACAATCTATGCTCAAGTGAACATTTTTGTAAGAAATAGTCTGCTTCGTTGGCCTACTCACAAGTGCTCCTACTGAGCCAAAGGTTCTGAATTCGATGCCCGGGTCGAGCAGTGTTATTGTATTTTAACAACAGGAATCTCTCAGAAGTAGCCCGGACTCAACACTTGTGACTTCAACATGAAGTGGCCAGGTGTAGAGGTACTATGTTAAAGATAACTGCATGAAAATTCAGTTGCAAGATTTGACCCGAAAACTCTGACATCAAACATACATAGCGAGTTAAATAAAAGCTTGTAAAAAATCCTCCTCTACAAAATCCCATGGTCCCCCTACATTTTTGTCAGCCCCGCCCCTTCTAACCAATTGGAAATATATTCTCTTAATGTCGCGAGAGATCTACAAAGCGATAGACTTAATGGACGCCGGGGGATCTCGTCGTGCCCATAGAAAGCCCATGGGAATAATATCCCCAACTGAAATTGTATTTAGGGCCATGGAAGTTTTATTTCGATAGGCTTTGGATGTTGATGTTTTTGTGAGGCGTGAGATATGGGATTTGGGGTTTTTGAAATAGGCCAGATTCTGTGTCAAGGGCGTGTTTGTTTTGGCTTGATGGTGAAGGGTTCGAAAGCTTACTACTGAGCGAGAGGTCCTGAGTTCGATCAGAAAGTCGGGCGAAGTGTTTTTAGGTTTTTAGGGTGCCGTAGTCAACAAGGAATCCTTATAGTTTCGCCATGTCCGTCTGTCCGCAGTTTATCTCAGAGACTTTTAGTATTAGAAAGCTATAATTTGACATGGATATATATATATTAATCGCACCAAAAAAGTGGTAAAACAAAAACATAAAAAATGGGTTCTTCCTGTACACGTAAAGTGGGTATGTTTATTTCTTTCTCGTTGGATAGGCCATTTAAAAATATTACGGGTCTATGAAAGCCATATTTTGATTCAGTGATCTGTTTGCGTAAAATTAAGCTTTAATCGTCGTTTTAAAGTCAACTGCCTGCCAGCTAAATGGCTGCTTTTGGATATGTGACAAAAATCACGGGATAGTTTATACCGAAATTAAAAGGTAAACGATCACAGCTAAGTAAGCTTTACAAGTTTACGAGCAATAGTTGACCAACTTATAAAATGTACTTGAAAAGTTTTTTTTTTCTTTTCGCTACAGCAATTTTCGGTGCTGTCATTGTTTATGAACTTCAGTATACCTAATTATATTGATGAATGAAACTGTTTGTACAGAACCCTCGGTGCGCGAAGCCGACACGCACTTGGCCGGTTTTATTCAATTAAAAATTACCCAGTAACAGCCCACACTATATTTAACACCAATGAAGGCTTCGCCTTGGCAGAAATGTACTGTAAATATCCGATTAAATGGTATGAACCAATAACCATTTGTGCCCGGTGAATGATTGATCGGAATATGGTCAATTCGTATGTTTATGCCGTCTCTTCGAAAATAAATAAGTAGTATTTTTGACCTATGTTTTAAAGTCAAATAAAAGTGAATCGCCCCCCGAAGCCTTCATATTGGAATGCACCATCGTCACACCTATTTACACCAAGCAATATTGCCGTATTCTACAACAACATTCGTATTTGCTAACTGCTAAATTTACGACACCGAAAATTGAATATGTAAAAGCCACAACATATATCAGAAGGCAGCGAATCTAGCCATGCATCATGCGATGGAGGTAATCAGAGGATCTTAGTACCGTGCATGGTATTCAATAACGACGTGATTTAGGTCCTAACAGCTTGCCTTGTTTATATTTAGCAAGCCTTGTAATAAGCATTTATAGGGTTTAATTAGTATGTAAATGCAACTGAATTAATAGAAATTAGTTTCTGAATGACTTTTGCAAGCTTTTGTATATATATAGGCCTCGTTTTGGGCACACTGCTCGCAAGTGGATGGCCGATGGGGCAGAAAAGTTCTGGAGTGGCGACCGCGAACCGAAAGACGTTGCGTTGGAAGGCCTTCCATCAGGTGGACTGATGATCTGGTGAAGGTTGCGGGGATTTGCTGGATGTGGGACACACGAGACTGATCAATGTTGTGACGCTTGGGGGAGGCATATGTCCAGCAGTGGAAGTCTTTCGGCTGACATGACGATGATGATGAGGCCTCTTCTATACCTAGGAAAGCACGTTAAACTTTTGGTACCATCTCTCGTTCGTAGATTTCTAAGAGTCTTTACCGGTCGATTTTGTAAAAAAAACACCGTGAAGACTTAGATAGCTATTGAGCTGGAATTTAGCTGTCGTACCTATTGATGCCAGGTGTTGACAGCTTACTTCACATAAGTTATCAAGGTGTACTAAGCCCGAAAGTCTGACAAAGCAAAAGTGTCATATTACCCAATCGCTAGGTTGTGAAAGTCATTAGCTTTTCCGGGTAAAATACGGGCAGCTGGTTAGACTGGAAGCCAACTCGGTATAGTGTGGAAAAGTCTAGGCAGATTTTTTTCTGGATACAAGGTCAGATAAGCTTTCGCTCCTTGTTAAAAACTGGTACCTATTCAGATGCATCTATGCAGCTGCAGATTTAAAGCCAAGTTAATCATAATTGTGCAAAGACTAGCCAGATAATGAAGGTTTCATTATAAAGTTCGCTTTCAATGTAGATCTCACACCAGTCTTGCAAAGGGGTATCGTCATACCCAGTTATACTGGGTTGTGGAAGTCAGATAGGCAGTCGTTCGATGTAAACAGTGGTACTCAGCTGAGTCCGGTTAGACTGCAAGCCGTTTTGTTCTTTCCACAGTAATTTTTGGCTAGTGAAGCGAATTTCATAAAATTAAAAATTCAACCATCAAGTTCAACATTAAACCCTATAAAGCTCGATTTCAAAACAAAAAGTATTCCGATGTGCGTTCAAATATCACTTTAGCACAATCCTACCGGAAAATGTGTTTTCATTGTTTCAATTATGTTGATTTAATTACTTTCGAGGCAAAAACTTTGGCTCTTCTAATTAATATATAATATTATGACGGTCGGACTCAGTGGTGTAATTAAAGATTTGGCGCCCAGGGCCATAGATAAAAAACACTTCAGTAATGATGAAATGGTAAAAAAAAAGATTACGCAACAATTTTTGCACGTCGGGTAGTTATTTGTTGACTTACGCAGAAAAGGTATCAGAATCAAGAGCATACAGAATCCAAGAATGAGCGAAACGAGCTTGAAAATTTTAGCAGGCCGTCTCAGATAGGTTTAATTATCTTTTGTAAACCTAGAAGTTATAGGTAAGTAAACCACAAGAGTTTAATAGATCTTGGCTCAAGAAGATTCGGTAGGTGGTTAGGGTGGTTCGCACCGCCCCTCGTACTCTGCCACCCAGGGCCATGGCCCTCTTGGCCTAACGGTAAATACGCCACTGGTTGGACTCATCTCTTTCACGTCACTCGCAGTAGCAAAAATAATAGTATTGTTCTATGAGGTGGGATGTCGTGCGAAATTACGGAATTGTTTTTACGGGGTTTTGTCGTTTGAGGTAGATTATTAGAAAGGGCGGTTGGTAAATATCGGTTTTAGTACTTTTGGGACTTAATTTGTTGATTATGTTGGATTTTTCTGTCAATTTGCACTTGTATATTAGGTATCAATAATATGTATGTAGAAGAATCATAATTATCATCGGCATCAGCCTACAGCAGACCATTGTTGGACATAGGCTTCTCGAAACGTATGAATCACGATTTTCGGCAACTCACATCCAGCTGCTACAAAAATATTAGTCTTTCATTGCATAAATTGCCTCTTGTGTTCGCAAGCGTTACTCCTAAGCATAGTCCAATGTTCGATTTCTTAGTCGGGCAAATTGTTTTATCATCTGGAATTTCTCAATAACAGACCGGAGTAGGTGGATCTCTGCCCAGCCCTTCGAAGAATATAGGCGTGAAGTTGTTTTATGTTAACTTCATATAACCCCGCCCACCCTGATGTAGATATAGTGTGCACTATATCAGTTTTTAACCCCCGACGGAACAAGAGGGTTGTTATAAGTCTGAAGTGTGTACCTGTGTGTTTGTATATCTGTCTGTAGCATCATAGCTTGTAAAAAGATGAACCAATTTTGTTATTTTTTGTTTGAAGGTGACATTATTAGGAGTGTTTTTAGCTATGTTTGATGAAAATCGGTTCAGTCGTTAAAAAGATATGGGCTACTATTTCAATCGGGATATTTGCGCAAGATCGTGTCGTAGGTTTGAATTTAAAAAAAAATACTCGTACACAGTAAAATAGTAATTCAATCTCTAAATGAACCTTCAACGAGAAAACATTATCTACGAGTCCATTCAAAACTAAACAACAACGAAACTCGTCGTACTCGTACACGAATTATAGGAGCAATCTCCACGTCTTGCCACTTGAACTCCAGTAAACTAACCTAACAAGTGCCAAACAGCCGTACTAACCATTCCAATCCCTTTTATAGCTTTACACAATTTTCTACGATATGATTCTGTAGCAATAAATAGTATTTTACGCTTGTTTTCATTATTTTTACGGTCTGAGGCGTGTAATAAAGTTATGCTTCGGTGAAGTCTTGTGCTTTAATGGTGGCGGGGTTTAGATTATAGAAATAAGGGAGATCTGTTAAGGGATGTAATATTTGTAGGTGCAGTATGGTCAAATTGTACCTACAATCTGCATGAATTAATGCATGTTCAAATTTTGATAAGACGATAACTTGAGCAGTAAGAAGTAGTTAAGGTTTAGCGCTACAGGGCTCTTTTGATATTCAAAAGCAATGTTTTTTAAACCAACTTCAAAAAGGATGTTGTTCTAATAAACTAACATTTTCTTGCCAAAATGTAGCCTATGTCCTTCCTTCCATCTATCTCCTTGCCAAATTTCATTGAAATCCGTTCAGTGGTTTAGGCGTGAAAAGGTAACAGACACACGGACAGAGTTACTTTCGAATTAATAATATTAGTATGAATTCTCACGACTATACCATAAGTCAGTCATGAAGGCATGAAGACAAAATATAATCATTTATTTCAATCAGGCCATTAAACTGTACTTTGGAATATCAAAATGTAATAATTGATTCTAGTAGATTCATGAAAAGGAAGTAATCAAAAAATCCTCAAAGTTCTCCATTACAAGGTCAATAGCAATTCTTTTTAAAGGCTGCAAAACATGTCTTCTTTTCATGGCTTCTTGTCACTGGTAAGACCAACCGTTTATTTTGACGACATCATTTTTTTATGGCCGCTAAAAGATTTCTTTCTGGATGGCGCCGCGTTTTATGAAGATTGTGACGGTTATGCTGATACTTGTGCTGGTTGCTTATTCGGATGCTGATGATCTCGGTATTAAGTTGTCACAAAGTTACGGGTTGGTAGTTTTACTTTCATTTCGGAGTTATGAAGATTGAATGAAATCTATAGAGGTCGATGACTTGATACAAGCTAAAACCCGAGAGTGGATTCTGTGTGTTCAAAATGTTGGTTGACAAAATTAATAACAAAAATGCTTTAGTTACTGTCGAAGTCGTGACTTTGTTGTGTTGACCAACTCGTGTATGGGCTTAGTCGAAAATTTGTTGGGAAATCCCGACACTTGCTGAGAAATATACCTAATTTGGGGGTTTATTTCTGAGCACGTGTAGGTACGATTACCTACTAGTTCTCGGCAGTTGAAAACAATTCTAATATAACTTAGATACATTGCCTGCCAAGTCTTGTATCTAAAATATACGTCCATAGTCCGCTAGTATTACAATATAATTTATTATAAGTAAATTATATTGTTATACTAGCGGATGCCTCGCGGTTTCACCCACGTAGTTCCCGTTCCCGTGGGAATACAGGGATAAACAGCCTTTGTCACCCGGGGATAGTGTAGCTTCCCAACGGTGAAAGAATTTTTAAAATCGGTCCAGTAGTTTTTAAATTTATTCGTTACATACAAAAATACAAATCTTTTGCTCTTTATAATATAACAAGTAGTATAGATAATCCTTACTATCATACTAATATTATAAATGTGAATGTAAGTTTGTTTGTTACGCTTTCACGCAAAAACTACTGAACCGATCATCATGAAACTTTGTACATATATTTTTGGAGGTATTAGAAGTAACGTAGGACACATTTTATTAAAAAAATAAAAAAAATAATGGCTTCACTACGAGCGAAGCCGCGGGTAAAAGCTAGTAATATTATAAATATGAATGTAAGTTTGTTTGTTACGCTTTCACGCAAAAATTACTGAACCGATCATCATGAAACTTTGTACATATATTCTTGGAGGTATAAGAAGTAACATAGGATACAATGTATAAAAAAAAAATTACTGGCTTCACTGCGAGCGAAGCCGCGGGTAAAAGCTAGTAGTAAATATACATGTATGTTTACTTTAGCTATATGTATCTACTTTTGTACCCATTTTCCTTAAATATATTTTTATGCACCTGCCATGCCTCAGGCATTAAGTCCGCCTATGTACCTTTATGTCTACATTATATTTATCAACAAAAAGATTAAAATACCCCAAAGTAGCCATAACCTATAAAACCGACCCAAACGGCCATACGTTCACTTACATCGACACAAACTAACAACGTGCTTACGGTGACTTTAAAAATTGGCCACAGTCCAGCAGAAGGCCAGTATATCCATTATCCACAGTCATAGCTCACTGGCGAACGTTTTGAGGATATACTGCCCATTTCCTGGACTTGTTTTTCACTACCTGTGTTGAAGATAACTTTGTGGTATGGTTTATTTTTAGCTTTAAGAACTTGATGTATTCAATTTGATTACTTTTTCATGTAAAGTATGTTTAATTTATATACAAAGCTGTTTTAAGTAAACTTTTTGCTTTTAGATGAATTGTTTGTTAGGCATTGACAATGATTCATTGTGCAAAAGAAGAGAGAAAAGGTAAGTTAGTTATGTTTAGGTGTGACATTACTTTGGAGAGGCCTTTGTCCAGCCATGGCTTTGTTGATAGTAGGCGGAGGCTGAAGCGAATGATTTGGTCCATTTTCGCTAAAGTTTCACCGAAGGAGGACAAAGCCGTATCCGAATGTTTGGCCGAAGGTGACCGAAGCCGAAAGTTTAGCCGAAGATAGCCGAAGCCAAAGGCGAAGTCGTTCGGACACTAGTTTATTGAAATTCTCTCCGTTCCTTCTCCCTATTGTGGCTGTAAACTTTCAAGAAACTGTCTTTATTAACAGAATAAGACTTATCATCAGTACACTAGAATGTTGGTACTTTTCGCACCAATATTATAAATGCGATCCAATCTTACTAATATTATGGATGTATGTTTGTTATTCAATCACGCCAGAACGGCTGAATGGATCTGGATGAAATTAGGCAAAGGGATAGATTATGGTCTGGAAGTGCACATAAGCTACTTTCATCCCGATGTAATGTTCCTTTGGGATAAGAAAACACTTTTCACGCGGGCGAAGCCGTTGGCAGAAGCTAGTTAATTAATATGTTCACCGAACAAAATCCATTTAGAAAACGCCAAAACACGGTCATTTCAACAGACCTTCGTCCGACCCACTTCCTGAAACGAAGTTAAGGTCAGAGGCAAAAAACTTTAAGACAAAACCAATATTGGGTTCAGGAGGGAACCGGTAGAAACTTCCAAACCAGTTTAGGAGTTAACGCGTAAAAAACAAACTTTTAAATCTGGTGGGGCATGGTGGAGTCACGGGGAATTGAGTTTGGACACGAATGTTCCGTCCGGGCCCGAACCATTACTGATGTGCAGGCAATTTTATTAAAATATGTTTTCTTCACGTTACAAATATTATAAAGAGGTAAACTAAGTTTGGATGTAGGAGGTAATCTTCGAAAGTCCTCATCCGATAACGAAAATTATTTCACTGTGATAAAGCTACACAATCACGGGTTGTAGGGTGTATTTGTAACCCGGAAAAACGCACGGTTCTTATTCGTTGCGTCACAGGAGCGAGGCCGCGAAAAACTAGTAGGCAATTTATTATTTACACAAACTTTTTTGCTTTGTTAAGTACAGTCAGAATGATACAACCCAGTCAATAGTCCTATGATTATGGGTAAATGCTGCGACAATTTTTGTGGCAGCATCTTCAAAAATCGTTTGTTCGGACACTTAGCAAAACTTTTATAATATATTAATTGGTTTTACGGGGTTTGGATAGAAGTCTTTTAGTTCCCAAGGTTAAACATGACTCAAAACAGACTGGTACTCACAGTCGTCACGTCAAAAATAAAATTATGACTTTGATGTTGATACGAATAAATAATCTCGGTAGATTTTGTCTTGCCAAAGAAGTCTTTTGAATAAAAAAAAAAAAAACATTGCCCCCTACTAGGAATTTTCTTCCTATATCGTGGGTACGTTTACAAACATATAAACTCTCGTATACAACACCCAGAGCCGGAACAACTATCAGTAGGTTATACAAATATTTGTTTCGTGCGGGAATCGAATCCGCGACACGCAGCGCAGCAGTCAATCGCTCAACCACTGCGCCAACCGTGCGCCCAAAGTTGATTGTGTCACCCAATTACCTATAGTGAGCTGTGGATGTCAGATAAGCAGTCGTTCCATATAAAACAATGGAAATTAGCTGCATTCAGTAATACTGGCAGCGACAACATTATTTTTGTTTAATTTTTTTTCAACCTGTATTATCCCTCTGCTGGGCAAAGGTCTCCCCCATAGCTTTTCACTCTAACCGATTTTTTGCCATCTCCTGCCAATCCCCCGTAAATGCCTCTAAGTCGTCACGCCGGCGTATCCTATAACTCCTACTGCGACGACGCCCATCTTCCAGCTCCCACTGCGTGACGATTATGGCCATCTATCGTTATGCATTCTGCATAAAGAATAACCTTGGACTTTTGACCCCAACATAGTTAAGAAAATCTAAGGAAGATTGCTTAATGCGCTCAACTACGTTTCGATTTTGGTGAAGAACACATCTGATTAGAAATCACAAGCACTTACTACAACGTAACAATTCAATTTCACCCATGTTTCTCAAACATTACTACTATAGTACCCCCTGGGGTTCGCCCCGCATTCCTACAGCGATCAACGTTATGCAGTTTGCTTTCCCGACACATAAACAAAATGTTAGGAAATTTATTCATGACCCAATCTAGCTTCAATCCGGACGTCCGACTATTCCGAGTCCCGGACTGTGATTCCGAACAATCACGGTGTTGTAGGTGGGTAGAATGCTAGATAAACTGAAGTCATAGCTCAAATCAGAATAAAATGATTAAATGCTCTGCATCAACTGCCCCATTAATGCAATTGTTGCAAACGCGACTGATGTCCAAAGGGCCCTGACAAATGACATTATATTAGCGTAACGATTGTCGTAAATCACTAATGTAAGGGGTTCATATGCGTGATCGGTTGAATAGTGGTCAATAATAATCAAAAAAGTTTGGGACGTTATGGATTGATAGAATGATATTTTTTCTTGACCCTCTGGACTCGATACCGGGTTGGAAACTTTAATTGGGTTTTCCATATTTTTTATGTATTATCAATAGTTTTCTCAGCGCACTCCAAAGAATGAATTTTATATGCAATGCAGTTTTCATATGAATCTCTAAATTTTTATGGTCATAGTGGCTTCCACATAAAAGGTAGATATATGCTGTCAAGGGCTTTTATTTAGAACTATTTAAGACAAACAATCCTACGGTACATTATATTTGTATATCTCCAACGATTTAGGCAGCGCACGCGAAGATAGCTGTCAGAGGGCAGAATTTTTTTCCGACTTAGAAGACCACATAGAATTACATAATTATCTGAATATTGTGCAATTCCAATAAGCTTACTTATATTATAAACGTGAAATTTTGGATGGATTTGTGTGTGGGAGTGTGGATGTTTGTTTATTACTCAATCATGCCAGAACGGCTGGATCGATCTGGATGAAATTTGGCACATAGAAAGATTATATGTCTGGAATAGCATATAGGCTTTTTATCCCGGTATAATGTTCCCTTGGGATGCTTGAACACTTTTCACGCGGGCGAAGCCCTAGCAGAAGGAAGCTATTATCACAGATACGATTGATAAGCTCCTTTTTTTTTTTGGAGTCAGTTAAAAAACAAGGGCAAAAGATAAATACTAGCTAGGTTGTCTATCAACAATTCGTATCTGCCTGTTCCTTCTGTATAGACGAGCGTGAATTTATGTTGTAAAAGACAAGTACAATAAATCTGCCTAGTGATCCATTATTCCTATCCTCACAAGAGGAAGCCATCATTAAAAAGGCTAAGCACTAAACTTTATCCTGGCGCCAAACTTAAGCACAATTTAAGTGCGAGCAGACTTCGTACCGGCAGAGATGCTGAACATTTTGTCGAGGATGTTGTTTGGCACAATAAGGACGTTTCCTGAAGCTATGAACAAAGTTGATGGCGTTGGTAATGTAACATTTCGATAGCGCGTGACATTTGCATACATTTATGACATCACATCAGATCACATCATCAACCTATTAATGTTCCCACTGAGACACAGGCCTCTTCTCTGTGCGAAGGAATGGGCCGTAATCCACCACGCGGGCCCAGTGTGGGTTGGTGGTTGTCATATGTCTTCGAATTTTTGGTTCTAGGACATGCCGGTTTCCTCACGATGTTTTCCTTCACCGTTTTGAGAGCAGTTGTGTTGAAATAATTTACACAAAGTAAAGCGCCTGCCTGGGCTCGAACCCACGACCTACAACTTGTAAGTTGCGGCCGATACCACTGGGCCACCACTGCTCATTTATGACATATTTTTAATCATTATCGACGCTTTTATTAAAATAATCTCATTGTATAGAACCTCTGCTAATTTAACTGACCGGCAAAATATTTTTTTTTTATGCAGGAAATGTTTAAATGTCACTATAACTACACATTTGCATGTAATTTGCTTGAAAGTATTATCTGAACTCCTTAAACTTCTTTTCCGTATAAGGTAGAGTCACTGATATTCTGGGTTTGATCCCCGGATCGGGGAAAGTGTTATTAGGTTTTTCAGCCCCGAGTCCGGATTTGTGCCCGGTTGACTACAATAGCCTAGGCCTTTTTTACATGAGATTTAAACATAATTGGTAAAAAATGAGGGTGTGTATTATTAAGGTGGAGCCTATAATCTTCGTGAACTACAATTTTGACGTTGGCATTTGTATTCTTCATCATTATTTTGATCTCTCGTGACCTGAATAAAAATAAAACATCGTTTCTTTTGTCGAAGTTAGTAAACGGGTATCAAAGACCTACTTTCAGTGCTACATAATTTATTTTTATTCGATTCAGGTCGGCTACATCGATCCAGACTAAATTACATTTTACTAGCTTTTTCCTACGGCTTCTCTCCTATACCACAAGAACCATGCATTTTTTAACAGACTGCCCAAAAAGGAGGAGGTTTCTCAATTCGACCGTATATATATATTTTTTATGGGTGTTCGCGGATAACTTCGTCGTTTATGAACCGATTTTGATGATTCTTTTGTTGTTGGTAATATATCCCAAGGATAGTACCATGATAAGGAAATCACACAGGATCTGATGATGGGATCCTAGAGAAGTCGAGGGAACTTCTCAAATATTATAGGCATACATATAGCGATTTTGGTATTTTCATCAATGATGTAATCATTTATTGCACTCAGAAAGTATCATTTGGTGAAGTGGAACTGATGAAGAAGACCACAATGGCCACTGGAACTCCGAAATTAAACAATGGGCGTATCGTATTTGGGCTTATTGAAATCGTCATGAGATTTTATTTGCCTATTAATGATTTTCATGTTAATTGGAGGTACCTACCAAAACTAAAAAGAGGAAAAAAAAAAATTATTAACAAAAAATCGAACCGACTCCCAAAACAAAACACTACAAAGCGAAAAATAACTTACTTTTCTGAAGTCAGTGTCGAATAACAGAAAACAATGGGTACAAAAGACACCGACTTCGCAAAAGAAAGTTATTTTTCGCATTGTAGTGTTTTGTTTTGGAAGTCAGTTTGATTTTTTGTTAAAAAAATTTCGGGGTATAATTTTCTTTTCGGAAGTCGATGTCTTTGGTTTGTTTGAAACTCAAAAGCCTTAGAACTATGTTTGGACTTCATGTTACCAAAAGTTGCACCATTTTTCAATAAATATAAATTATTAACTCTTCCATCCTTGTACATTTTAGAGACCATTATATTTGTCAGATCGAATCCACATTTATTTCCCCTATTGTCAGATATAGTAATTCGAAATAGTTGCAAAAATAGCAAACTTTTCATTCCTAGATCTAGGACAGCATTATTACGAAAAAGTATATTCTGTATGGCGCCAAAATATTGCCGGGAATATACGACAGAAAAATTAAGAAGTAGGTTAAAAAGCCTTGTGTTAGAGAAAGTATAAAACAGCACTGACGAGGTTTTGACTAATAAATTAATCTGACTTGTTTGAAATATCCAGATTTTATTCCTAATTATTTAGATATTTAATTGACTAATTTAATATACGTTTCATTGATGAGTTGATGACACTATGCTGTTATATATTTAAATTTTTGAGTTCTAATTTGGATTTTTAATTGTGTTGTATAATTAATAAATTTGTAATTATTTGATGTTAACTTGTATATATTTGTAGCCTTTGAGGCAAAACATGACAATGATATAATTTAATGTAACATCTTGCATGCCATGTGTGTGTATACTCTTGTTTTGGACGAATACATTATCTTAACATATCTTATCTTGGTATATATTTTTTTCATTTTTGACACCGACTTCCGAAACGAAAGTCTCATTTCGCTTTTAGTGTTTTGTTTAAAAAAAATACGCATTTACATTTTATTTTTCCATTAATGCACACATATAATAAAAATACAAGAAGAAGGAAAAGAAAACAGGTACATAGGTGATGCTTTATCATCAATCCCTTTAATGTTCCCACTGCTGGGACACAGGCCTCCTCTCTGTGAGAGGGAATGGACCGTAATCTAATACGCGGACCCAGTGTGGATTGGTGGCAGTCTTCGATATTTTTTGGTTCAAGAACATTCCTCACGATGTTTTCCTTCACCGTTTTGAGACCATTGGTGATTAAATAATTTACATAAAGTAAAGCGCATGTCTGGGTTCGAAGCCACGACCTACAACTTGTGATTCTTATTATTTAAAAAAAACTCTGCCAGCATACATTCTTCATCATTCATTTTTTTTTTCTTCATCATTGATTTCGTCGAGTTTGGGAACAAAAATGTACTGAATAGCAGATTTTGTTATGGTTTTATAGCAGTTGATTTTTGTTTAGAATCGTTATTAATCAAAGATACGATATCTTTGATTAATAACGAGTAACTGAAAAAGAAATTGGATGTTGACATAAATCAGGTTATAAACCAACAAAATAAGTTCACCTCTTCTTTAACAAAGTTTAGATTTCTCCTTTGCACTAAAACCAAAAGGTTCACTACCCCTATTATAGGCATTTCGGCAGAGTACTTACAGCCAGTTGGCTGGGAGGCACTAATCCCTAACTTCGGCTACTGCATGCTAACTTACCGATGTTTGTTCCGTTCTGCCTCGTAATGATGTTTTGATTTCGGCCGGCTTTAAGCGCATTATGCCGAATATAGGCCAAGAGGTGTAGCCATGTGTGTGAGACTTGTGTTATTTTTGGGGTGACGTAAACATGTGTATGTGTGGGTGGAATGTAAGGTTTGTGTTTGATAAGTTTTTATTTATTCTTGGTATGATCCGGTTTGGATGATGAAGGATTGTGTGGAAATCTCGCTAGCTAAAATCCAATGGTTTTCTTTCTTTTTCATTTCAAAACGTTGCTCCACTCTCTCAATTTTTCTTGTATCGTGGTTGCGTATACAAACAAATAAAGTACAAAAACAAACAGCTAGACCCAAAACAACTATCTGTAGGCCATACAAATATTTGTCCCGTGTGGCCATCCAAACCGTGACAGGCAGTGCAGCAGCTCACCGCTCAGCCTCTGCGCCAACCATATCGCCACACGTATCTTCATAAAGTATTATTGAATAAAACGATCCTCTGACCAAGGGTTTCGACCCAACCATAACGATACTAAAGTTACCGTTCGGGTCACCTTTGGCAAGCATCCTTGATAACATATAAGCTGACTGGCAAATATGATCTGGACAAGATCCGTTCATGGAGTATTAAACCTTGCGTAAGGTGAGCGATATTTTTATTTAAATTATTATATGTGTAAATTATTTAGACATTATATAATTTTTATTGTATTAATGTAATGAAACGCAGTGTTTTTTTTTTAATTTACAATTAACCTAATGCAGAAAGGCTGGTGTTGAGACTGAAAAAGAACGTAAGCATAGAAAAACATCAATAGAACAAACATAACCAAATAAAGAGACTATCACATCAAAAACCTTCGAATTAATTAAAGCAGTAGCACCGGTATATGCTTAACAATTGAACTCTGGGCAAACGGAGTTCTCCAGAAACGCTTCACGCCTTGGGCCCCGTATACGAACGGACTTAGGCCACCATTCGTTGTTTGTTTTTGGGTGGAGAACTTCTCATGCATACTGCACTACCACGGGAAGATAGCGTAGTTATGTAGGACTTCAACCCACTAAAATTCCACATTGTCCTCCTGTGCCGCTTATAGCGAAAACACGGGCACGCATAAGCTCTCACCGCGTACCCGCCGCGGCTGTCCGTCACCGGACTCTCCTCTGGGTCCCCCGGCTCACCAGGACACATTGTACGCCGTTAATACCCCAGGGACTAAACGGGTACATGGGCGCCGGACGATCCCGTGTATGGCACCCTAGGTCCCCCTGAGACGGGTCAGGTCAGTAGCGCCGCCACCTACCACTTTTTGGCCGCAAGGGATATGAACCTCCCCTGCGGCCCCACCGCGAAAGTAGGGAGAGCGGCGCACAGCAATACCGGCACTCCTCTCCCACCGCGGCCTCCAACCCTCAGCCGCGATATCGTGTGGGATCTGGATCGCTCCATACGACATCGCGGCCCGCCTCAGTTCAGCAAAGGCCCTGACGAGCGGCTCCTCATCGGGTCCCTCTTCGCTTCACAGTGGGTGACCAAGCCACGGCTACTAAGCGCCCCCTCCTTTGCGGGTGCCTTTTAGAGCTAGAGTTACGATAAGATTGTGGTAGATTTTCAGATTGTATCATCCGATACCCTCTTTAAAAGAGTTTCAATAGGAGACGAAACATAAAGACATGTCCAGCGTATATTATGGAGTCTGGCTGGCTATTTAATCTACTTTTGGAACTGGCTAATCAGCATCGTGCTAACTGCTAATTCTCACTAAATCGACCAGTGAGAGGATTTGATGGTCACTGACACCAAATTTACAATTGCATTCACAGACGTGTAGCTAACACGTTCATTTGTTAACAACTCTCACTGACAATTGGCAAATTCCAAGCGACAACGCCTAATCTACTTCACAACATAGGCCTTAAACACACGACGCGGATAATCGCAAAATGCATGCCACGTATTGCGATTTAACGCACGATCGCGCACGAATCGCATCGCTGGAATTTACAGACAACTAGAGGATTATTGTATAGGCTGCCGGCATACGCGCGACTGACCACGTCGGTTATGCGTACCGAATTTTAGACGGGATTTAATATTCGGATAAAGTTGGTGGCAGTCTTTATGCGTTCAGGTTTGGAGCTCGATTTTATGCTGCAGTTTCTGATTTACAGGTTGTGTAATTGAGCGCGGGGTTTGTAATGTGATATTTGTTAACTGCTGTTAGAAAATCACTGATATTCTGTTTCAGTTATTATGTTTGTTGGTGTTATTGTGTTTTAGTTTGTTTGCTTTCCTGATTGGCAATATCAAAGATTTATATTTTAGGGTTCCGTAGTAAACAAGGAATTCTTATAATTTCGCCATGTCCGTCTGTCCATCCGTCCGTCCGAGCTTAGCTCAGAGACTCTTGGTAATCGAAAGATATAATTTGTCACGGACACACTTATAAATCAAAAGTGGTAAAATAAAACCATGAAAAACATTTTCGATTCAGGGATCCGTTTGCATAAAATTAAGCTTTAAATGGCAAATTTTTGTTAGAGTCAAGTGTGTCTCCCCCTATGCAATCATTTACCGGTTGTTTTTGGATATGTGAAAAAACTCACAACAGTGGTATATATAACGAAATTAAAAGGAAAACTATCACAGCTAAATAGGCTTTACTAGTTTACGAGTATTAATTGACCAACCTATGAAAATGACTTGGAAAAGTAAAAATGTTGTATATCGATGTAATGGGGACAATAGTTTTCGAACGACAAAGTTAACTTTGTCCGGTAGTTAGAGCAACGTTCGGTGCTTTCATTGTTTATGAACGTTAGTAATATTATCCATTTATTTTGGTGAATTTAGCTGTTTATAAGAAACCCTCCGTGCGCGAGTCAGACTCGCACTTGACCGGTTTTATTGAGAACAGTAAATTGGTCGTATTACATTTGAATGTACTTGCATTTTCACTTTGTAAAAATTACTTCGTCATCAACATCATTTAAGCCTGAAGAGGCTTCGCCCAAGTTTAACGGTGTGGTATAAATCTAATTGCATGGAGCATTCTTTAAGGTCACTTAGTTGTTATATGTCAGTCTGGTTTTTATGTTATACTACGGTTTAAGTAGAGGCAGCATCTGCCAGCTCTTTTTATAGTGAGCCAGCTTCAATTTAATTTACTTTTTTCAGTTTCATGTCCAAACGTGTTTGGATAGATTCGAGGCCCCACAAACATAGTCAAAACTTTCTTCCTCGAATCGATCAGAAACTATAATATAAACTATACATAACAGATAAATTTTGTGGAAAAGTTATATCTCTTTAAAACTAACAACTGAAGTTTGTCTACTTCTTTACATTTTAAATGGAATTATATTCTATTCTCTATACTTTTCAAAAACTTACTTGAGTAACTATGTAGGTAATTTAAATAAAACTAATCAGTGTGTTTTGCCAGTGATAACCTATGGCTCTGAGACGTGGTCGCTCCCAATGGTCCTCATCAAAAAGCTTCCAAAAAAGCTAAAGTCATCCAAAGGGCAATGGAGAGGGCTATGCTCGGAGTTTCCTTGCGGGATCGAGTAAAAAATGTAGAGATCTGCAAGAGAACCAGGGTTATCGACACAGCTAGGATAGGCCATCCGATCAGCGGGCACATTGCTCGCAGATCGGATGGCCGATGGGGCAGAAAGGTTCTGGAGTGGTGACCGCGAACCGGAAGACGTTGCGTTTGAAGGCATCCTACCAAGTGGACCGATGAACTGGTAAAGGTTGCGAGGATCCACTGGATGCGAGACATACGGGACCGATCAATGTGGCGACGCTTGGAGGAGGCCTATGTCCAGCAGTGGATGTCTTTCGGCTGATATAATGATGATAATTATGATGAGATCTTGTACGTGGCTTGGAATTTTATTATAAAAGCTTATACATTGACATCTGAACATGGGACTTAAACAGGACCGGTGAATTGTAGATTTGGGATAGTTAAATACACTTCTGCTTCCCTTCAGTGAATACAGTCGTGATGTTATACAATTGTTTCACGGTGAATTGGACGCAGTCAGTGTTTACAGCTACAAACTGTGTAGGCTGTTCACATACGGACGATTGGTCGCAACAGTTTTTAGAGTGAATTTTAGATACAGATTTTGCTTGTCGCTTTTGTACAGTAAGCTTTTTTTTTGTTTTGGGTTTTATAGGTTTTGCATAAATTGATAAAATGTGAATTTATTAAAATTATGTTAGGCCCCTTGGTAGATTTGTATCAAAATAAATTATTTGATATTGTTTCTTTTTTTAAGTCTGTTTCAAATGTTTTAGACACTCGTAAAACATAATACAACGATATCATTTTTTTTTCTGATATGAGGGGTGTACCATAAGCTCTTAGATGTATACAAATTATATATATCCCAACCTTAAACACGCTCAAAATAACCTTATTCTAAGAGCTTATGGTCACCCCCCTGAAGGAAAAACCTAAAATCTAAATATATAATTTCTCAATATTACTAATATTACAAATGCGAAAGTTTGGATGGATGTATGTATGTTTGTTACTCAATCACGCCAGAGCGGCTGAACGGATCTGGATGAAATTTGGCACAGAGGTAGATTATAGTGGAATAGCACATGAGCTTTTCATCCCGGTATAATGTTCCCTTGGGATTAGAAAACACTTATCACGCGGGCGAATCCGCTGGCAGTAGCTAGTATTCAATTATCTCAGCGACAATGCAATAAAAAAACCGTCTTAAATGCAGGAAAATTGTCAATCGAGGTAAAATGATTGCACTTTTGACAGAAAGAGACTAATCCCTGGGTGGGTGACCATAATCTCTTAGAGTAAGGTTATTTTGATATCGCGTAAGTGACAGATGTTTACAAGTCCTATACATCTGTCCCTTACACACATTCAAAATAACCTTACTCTAAGAGCTAATGAGGGGGTGACCCCTTGATTTCTGAATTAAGAATGTGAAGTCAAGTATTTGTCAATCTTTACTTTGGTTTAAAAAAAACCTGTCAAAATCCGGCAACGTGTCAAAATCTTCTATAATGCCCAATTTACGGAAGAGTTTACACGTGCCGAACTTCCAATAATCAATCCAGAAACCGGCCCTGAGATTTGAATGTGAATGATCTTAAAAATACGGGAATCGCCCTTCTGATTTCCTTAACACAATATCAGTTAAAACCAACATCGTTTCAGAGTTCATCGAATTGAAATAAATCCTGAAACACATGAAGGATAAACAGCTTATTTTATTACAAGAGCGTAATAAAACCCTTGCGAATCATTAAAATCTCCTTCTACCCACATCTGAACTGGAACTATTTCCAGTTAATACCGCCCATACTGTTCAAATCCTATAAACTAAAATACGATGCAATCCCACTTCTATCACTGCCGACCCTCAAAACGATATTCAGTTTTATTAGTTCGATACAAGATATTACCACATTTCATCAAAGTCGACATTTGGATCGGAGAAAGGAAAATGACCTTTATTTGTAGAGGGAGAAAGTTCGTTTTCAAACGAAACAGTTACTAACAATAACGCATGACTGTAAAACCCTCAAGACGGTGTGTATAGTCAGCCCCACATATATAGAACAGTTTCAAATTAACAGTGGTTTTAATTCGCAACAGTATGTGCGGTTTGCATTGAGTAAGTTACCAGTGGAATACTGTTGACTGTACCTCCCCACAGTTATACCACAAAAAAAGATTTGTGATTTTGATGTTTTTTAGGTTCCGTTCCCCAAAAGGAAAAAGAGGAGCCCTTACTTCATCATCTTTCTGTGCGTGTGTCAAGACCTTTTTATCTGGAATGCCTGGAGGTATCAAGTTAAAATTAGTATATTATACTTAAGGTTGCCCTAGTCGACGGCACGAACTACTTTGTGCGCGGGGTTAAAATGCCTGCTATTTCATACGACAAAACGTGCGAAAGAGATAGATGCTGCTCTATTTCACCATGTCCCTAAGGATACCTGTGTATATGTTTCCTCTACTTGAATGCATTACAAAGCACTACAAATGCGTTTAGCCGCAGCCCAGAACTTTATCAAGCAAACCGGGCGTTTAATAATTCAGACAAGAGCTATGGAAATTTACTAACGTCGGTTTGTTAGCCATGAGCCACTGCTGCAGGAAAATCAAAGTTTGATTTATGAAGACAATATTAATGATGATGAGTTTTCCGGAATTCGTTTTGTGGAGTATTTTGTTCGTTTTAGAATTTAGTTAAGTTTCCTTGCATCGTGACCTCTGATAAAAATCTCTAGATCACTATTTTTGCTAGGCGCGGGTTTTACCACTATCTCACCTGAAGATGAGTGACGATGTGGTTGACGGAGAAGCACGCTTGCCTAGAAGTTACCTATTCACTCTTGACTTAAAGATCCCTGGTTGTAGCTATCAGGAAATACAGATTGCGGCAGGGAAATCCACCCTTTAGCTGTACGCACAATGAAAGTATTCCCAATACTTTTAGTGCGTATGGAATATTTTCAAATGCTTGTAAATTACCAACACTAAAAGTGTTACCGCTACAATGCCAATGAAAGAGATACCAATGCTACATTACAAGACCAATCGTGATTGCGTTGTTAAAAGAAAATAGGTTTTTCTTATTCTACAGGAACTGTCTATTTTCAAATATGAGGAACTTGTCCCACGGCCAACCACCACCAAAAATCGGGTAGAGCTAGAAACTAGATACAAGTAACCGAGAAGCGAGTGTGTAGTTCCGATAGGTTTGTCGCTCGGCTATAAGCGAGTGGTTTTTTGCGTCGGGTGATTACTCTCACCAATCAATCTGCCTAGCCTTTTCCCAACTATATTGGGGTCGGCTTCCAGTCTTACCGGATTCAGCTGAGCAATAGTGTTTTACGTGGAGTGACTGCCTATCTGACCTCCACAACCCAGTAACTGGGTAACACGGTACCCCTTGAAAAGACTGGTGTCAGATCTCAAGCTTCTGACTACCCTTAAAAACTGTCAAAGATCTTCAAATGACAGCCGGGACTAACGGCTTAACGTGCTTTCCGAGGCACGGAGGAAACTCGGTATGTTGAAAATGGTCACCTATCCACGGACCGACCTCGCCAAGCGTTGCTTAACCTTGAAGATCGATCCGTGCGGCTGTTATTATTTAGCCACGAGCTCCTCTGTGCGATTACTCGGTGATTACTCTCACCACAAATAAATAAATAAATAGTCGATAGCTAATCGCTTCCTTGTCGGCGGTGGGACAAGTGCCTTAAAAATAGCGCATGACACTCAGCGAAATTGTTGATTTTTGTCAGTGACGGCAGAATCTGATCAAGAAGTCCAGCGATAACATCGTAGGAAATGATCTCTCTGATCTCTGTCTCACTTCAAGAGTTTTTCTAAATAAAAAAATAACGAAAACCAATTACAAAACGCAATTTTAAAACTATGGGACATATAAGTTCTATCTTACGAAATTCTGAGTCATACATGAAACCATTTTGAACAATATTTTCTTATTTTAAACACATAACTTGTACGTTTGAAAACATGCCAAGATTTCGATTCAGGTCAATATTTTGACAATGCCTTTCGTTTTGCCAACGAACTTCAATCGGATTTTAAGACAAGTCACGATAAACTCGGAATTATATCATTCAAAGAGTTTCGAATAGCACTGTTAGGTACTCTTTTATTTAAGTAAGTAGGTAATCTGTTGGTCGAATTGCCCACTTTATAGAAAATGGTTTTGTTTGTAGAGAAAGATAGATAGCATCGTGTCTTTTGCAGAAGAAAATGTTAGAAGCGAATTATTGTTTTTTGTTTTGCTTACGCGCTTTGACCACGCTATTCTCTCTACTCAATTCGCCCACCCCTAATTTCTATCTTATCTCTAGCTTTAAATATCTAAGTTCTTCACACGCTCGCAATCTGTGTTCTTCCAATAATCTCCTCTTACTCTGTTCTTCTCATACTACTGATTTTGTTCACTCTTCTTTTCATATCCTGATCATTCTTTTTAACCGACTTTCCAAAAAGGATGAGGTTCTATGTTCGACTTCATGTTTTTTTTTTTGTTTTTTTTTACCGATATCTTACAAAAAATACGACCCACTGCCAACTAAAAAACACTGTAAAGTGAAAAATAACTTTCTTTTTCGAAGTTGTTGTCCATCAAGAAAAAAATTGGTACCTACCAAAGACACCGACTTCGAAAACGAAAGTTATTTTTCACTTTACAGTGTTTTTAGTTGGAAGTCGGTGGCATTTTTTTGGAATGCACTTCCTTCCGAGATCAGGACGGCCACCAGTCGGCACGCATTTAAGCGGAAATTGCGGATTTAATTTCAGCACAAATAAGCAGTCATCTCACTTTCTTCTTTTCTGATACTTCATAAATATATAATATGTATATTTAAATAGTTATACCTTTTTTAGTAAAATAACTACTAGCTTTTTATTATTAAACTATGCACCTGCCATATTGTCACTTCATCACCCTTGGTTGACTGGCAGAGAATGCCTAAGACATTTAGTTCGGCCTTCATGCCTTTATTTATTTTTTTATTTAAACTTCATGTACAATGGTGATACATAGGCGGACTTAATGCAGCAAGGCATTCTCTACCAGTCAACCTTTGGGTTAAAAAGGACACAACAGTGGTAGGAGTACAAAATAAAAAATAAAAAAGAAGAACAATTATTAAAATCTGATATTAATAAACTATCTAACTAATAAAATACATAAATATTTTCTAACAATAGACTAATAAATATTATAATAAATACCATGTAATTATTTTAAATGAAACAGAAATTTAAATATAATAACTATGACGAAGACCGAGCTACGTAAGAGAGGACAAGTAATAGTTAAATATGACCCATGTTATAGTAGTTAAGACTGCTAGATAAGCCACGTAGTAGAGCGAGCTAATTTGCCATATTAACTGAGTTCATATCGGGACTGAGCTGATACTGAGGATTTATGGACATTTTAATGTGAGACAGTGGTCAAGCGAACAACAAAAAAAAAGAATATAAATTCAGTTTACAAAGGTATACAGAATGTGATGTAAAAGCCCACAACCTCAAATTAAAAGAGAGGATCCTCCGACCAGACAGGTGTTGAGTCTGGTGGGCACAGCCGGTCGGTTGTTCTAACGCGTTTGTTGAAATCGCGCAGAGAACTTTGATTGCGTGATGTAGGATTTGTGTGACGTCATGGTTTTTTGTTGTTCGTATGTGGCGGTGCTATATCACTTTACTCGACCCCTGACCCGACCCTACGCTTAGTATTCAAGCTTGTGACCACGAGAGTAATGAGGCAAACAACTTCGAAAAATGGATCGAGGTTCCTTATTAAGATCTTTCTAGACCAGATGATCTACATTTTTATTTCATGCTACATAATTTATCTAGGAGTAGACACGCTTCGATTGACAATCTATTGAACACGTAATTACGACACGAAATCTTGCGAAAACACCCCGATTCAAACAGTGAAACTCCGATAACTTTAGAACGGCTGAACCGATTTTCATTAAAAATAGCACAAAACAAAATAAAAGACGAAATCAAAATCGGTTCATCCGTTTAGAAGCTACGATGCGTCAGACAGATACACAAACACACAGATACACACGTCAAACTTCACGTCACACCCCTCTTTTTCCGTCGGGGATTAAACATGCATAGGATTGCGAAACGCTATCGAAATCTTACATGATTCATCATTTTAAAATTTTTACCATAGTCATCGCTTATTGATTGAGATACTTTGTCAGCCTCAGTTTTTTATTGTTTACATTTGTAAGTCAGTATAAAATGTATTCTACCCTCTTTTCTAGACTATTAAACATGAACTAAGACGTGGTAAAGTAAGAACACAAATGAACATAAATAGGTACAGTCAACGTGATTAAGATGCACCGCGCAATGCTGAGCGAGCACATTTGTTTCTCACTGTACACTAAGCATTGAACTAAGGACTCTGCTGTTGCTACTTGGAGAATTTTACTTTAGAATTTGTTTTATAGGAACAGCAGATAGCCTGGGCAGAGAGACATTCTACCAGCGATAGCGGTTGTTGGCTGACCTCGTTACATTTTGGTAGCTCTTGTCATTCTTATACATTTTGAGGTGAGTATAGACTAGAGCAACTTGTAACAGAACGTCGATCATTCGCTGTTTTTAAATTTACTAGCAACACACTTCGAACATGACGCTCGATGTTTTGTTACAACCTGATTAAAAAAACCAACTAGCGTCTTGGTGTAACATTTTATCGAGCAAAGGCACGAAGGCGAGTTACGTGTAGTGAGGTCAATAATGAACGCAAGGTACAAAGAAATGTTACAGGTAAATGCTCACTTGCCGTGAGCATTACGTCGAACACAGCGACGAACATCGCAAGAACGTTACATTACATAGAAATGCTTTAGGAGACTGAGCATTATACCAATATCGTAAGAACGTTACATTACATTGTAATGCTCTAGGGTATACTTAACTTTGGACTTTTTCGACAATCGTTTTCATTGCTAGAATGTCACTATGTCTAGTCCTCTAAGGCACAATCAACCTATAATATCCCACTGATGGGACACAGGCCTTCTGTTTGAGGGAAGGAGTGGCCCATAATTGACCACGGGGATCAAGTGTCGGTTGGTGGATGCCACATAATAAATCTAAATATCTTTATTATTTGTCTAGGCCCTAGACTCCGGCTGGACTCGTTCCCGTTTCCTAGAACACCGTTTAAAGAGTAGTGTTGATGTAATTTTTACAAACCACTGCTCTGCTGAAATTGTACGCGTTGTTTTCTTGCATTTTTTTTTAATTATTATCTATTTTGTTATATTAATTTCACTAGAAAGAAAGAAAGAAAAATTGTTTATTTGCGCCAGGCACGACGCATACCATAAAAATAACAAAAAATCTTAAATACAATCATTACAAAGTATGCGTCACAAATACGCAAAACGGTCATCGCTCAGCATAATACTGGGACTCGGGTGCGAGACAGAGCCACAGCGCTGGTTTTCAGCGATAGCCGGTGTCGACTGGGTGACTCCGAACCAATGAAACCTTAGTGGCAAATAACGGAGCAAACAGTTTTATTTATGAATAAAAACAAATATTTGAGTAAACAGTAATAGGTAAATGATCGTTTGAAAGTAAAAACACTAAATAAAAACTACTATTTCATGTATCATTCTTTCCAAAAAACAAAAGGTAAATGAACAGTGTGTAAAATTGGCCCTGTTTCTATGAGCGATATAGATTATCCCGATTGCCGGGAAATTCGACTTGTTTTTTCAACGAGAAAATTTAAAACTTTTCACGGACATAGCGTGTTTTTAATCAAACATTAAAGCATCAAATCCCTGTGTTAAAGTATTTTTATTGAAATAAATCTACGTACGTTATCCCTCTTTTGTGTGCGTATTATATTTTTATAAGTTAAATGACTATCGGCATCAGCTTGTTAGAATATTTTAAAATGTTTCCAATATTTTTGTAGAAATTTGTAAAAAAAATATAAGTGAGATACATTTAATACACGGATTCGGAACGGAACATAAAACAATGAAAACACTTTATATTAAAATTTCTCGTCGTGTTTTTATCCCAATTTATTTGGGGTATATCAACAGCCAACTTTTTTCTGTCTACATTATTTTTCATAATTAATTCATTGTTGCTAAAGGCTTTCCCTTCCCTTATAACATACACACTGAAAACTTTTCTCACGACAAGTTACTCATTCATCCACCTCCTTATCCATATCCTTACTGATTATTTTATTATAATTGTGAAAGTAACTCTGTCTGTCTGTTTCTTAATTTTTCATGCCTTAACGGCTAAACGAATTATCTTGAAACTTGGCAGAGTGGGGCAAAAATTAATTGTGAAAATAAGTAACAATTAACAATTAAATTGCCAAATTTAGTTGCAACTAACAACTAAAATAATTAATTAACATAACGCAATTAACAATTAATTAATTGTGCTTGTAAAACTTTTTAATTACCATTAAATTAATTGTGCTTGTAAAATTTTGCAATTACATTTGAATAATTATTAATTGTTTGATGCACGTTTGCAATAACAATTAATAAATGTCAGTAACTGAAAATCATAATGCATACAAGAGCATTCTTCTTAATATTCTCAAAGGTATGTAAAGCCAGTACATTACGTAAAAGTGTAGCATAGAATATAAGTATCTAACTAGAATAATTCAGGATTGTATTTATTTTTATTCTTTATTGTACACAAAACAAACATTTACAAATACAGTAGGACAGCTTATGTACAAAGGCGAGCTTAACCCATAATTGGGTTCTCTTACAGCAAACCTCAGTGTCATAGAGATATTTTACTAAATGAGGACAGCATACTCAAGTGCACAATAAAACTTAAAATTTAAATTCTTACTAACTTTAATTGCAATTAAATTAATTCTAAACCACAATTAAGAGATTTAAATGCAATTGATTTAGTTAGAATAAAATTTTTAATTGTTTGCTACTACAATTAAAAAAACTAATTCAATTGTGTCCAACACTGGTATATGGGTAGACCACGTTAAGGATTACGAGATATAGGATATTATAGTTTATCCCAGGAGTATGTTCCTTTAGGACTATTTCCGTGCAAAACCATGAGCAAAAACTTTAACAAAATTCATATTAGGTAAAAAAAGAGCCAAAGGTTTAAGCCGCAGGCATTAAGTCCGCCTCTGCAAGTTTGTGTGAAGGATGTATAAAATAAATAAATAATATAATTCGTTGATATCCTTTTACCGAATAAATGATGAAATGTAAAATCAAACTCCACAGATATTATAATGTTCAAATGTGAATTAAGTCCCTGAAATAATAACTGTTACATTTTGAAATTATTTAAACGTGGTAACGAATTGAGGTCAGATATCGCTTGCCACAGAAATTTCATTTAAATGTGTAACGAAATTAAATTGACAAATAATATGATATGAAACACATATGATTTGAACGGAATTTTAAATGGCTTCACAGAAAACAAAAAGGTGATATATTATTATTATTTCTGTGAATATTGTTATAACTCAGTTTTATAACAAATCATTTATTTGTTACTAACTTCTGCCCGTGATTCCGACCACAAAAAAAAGTTGTATTATGCCAAGGGAAATATTCTACCGGTAAAGAGGTATCCTGTTGCCCAATCTAGAAGCTCTAGACCAGGGATATATTTTTTTTTTTATGTAAAAATGCCGTGCCTCCAAAGAATCTTGAATTGGTGACTTAATAAAAACATTGCTACTTATTAACTCTATTTGCAACCCGAAATTCGTATGGCAATAATATTATTAACAATGTCATGAGTAGAAGTAGAAATCGATGTCATGGCTGCTATTCCAAATTATCTAGATGCTAAATAACCTTATATTGGCGTGCCCGAAATTTTTTGTCGTGTGCCACCTCTAGCAGCGTGCCGTAGGTTCGCCATCCCTGCTCTAGACAAAGTTAGTCTTTCCATCAGCCATGGCGATTGTCGAAAATGGCGAAATGTAAGGGGGTTGATCTTGTGACATTTCGATGGCATTGGCTTGGCATTCATCACCATTAGTTATTGACCAATCACAGTTGCGACGCGTTCGCTGACACAATGTCACTGGTCTAGAGCTTCAGGTCATAGCAATGTTGATCAGCTGACGATAGCTTTTATGGAAAGTCCTTTTTTACCCGACTGCCGTAGTATGGTAATGTATTTATCAGTCTATGTATGTTTGATCCTATGTGGCGATCTAAAGACCAAACGTTTTGGCCAATTTTGATGATTCATACGACAATCGATTCGTCTTATCATTTTTCATTATAAAGACAGATCTTGAGCGCCATATTGTGGGGTCTCAATGTTTTTTCTTCCTTGTGCATCGTGTAGAATATCAAAATAAAGGGTTTTAAGAGGTGATTTCAAAAACATTTATAAAAAGTTAATTAAAAAAAACAAAAAACCCGACTGCTTATGAAGCGATCTAGAAAGACGTAAACAAGAAGAAAATCATGCTTTGCAGTCGGAGGATACATCTGGTTTTGGTCAGCAGCTCGCGAATATCTCTTTTTAATTCGCTTCTTAAGCAGTCAGGTTTTTAGATTTTTGTTTTAAATTTCCTATGACATCCTTGAAAAAAATATTCATTTACATAAGCAGTTTTTTTTAAATACCTATTTCGGTTACAATTTGTGTGTATGTGGTTATGTAACCCACACACCAAAAACAGCAGCAAATTGAGTTCCCACGTAAGTTAGTGCACATGTTTATAATATATTTCAAGTTAACGTGCACACAGTTAGCGCCGGAGTTTGGCGCCGCTCTAATCTCCAGTTTAATTTAACTAGTTCTTGTTAAACCGGTTCGGTGCATAATCGTGAGCTTAAGATTCGGATCGGGGGGTAGTGACACAACGGGGTTATTGGGATTTTGCAGTCGGGATTTAGTGGTGCAAGGGAGCTAAGAACTTGAGCGAGATTTCTTGATATTTGTAATAAAATTACCAATTAATTATGACATTATTAATGGGTGAAAGACTAACAGTCTAATTGCGTAAGTGTATTCGGGAAGGCAAAGTGTTTTGACCTCTCACTCGACCAAAATGCGAGATGAACGACGCGATTTGGATTTCCGTCTATGTGATTGGTCGATTGATGGGCTCAAACCCTTTGTTTTTACCAATCCATTAACGCAATAAAGCTGCTGGAGTATTTGAAGTTTATACCAACACCATCCACCATACACCACCACACAATCACCAACATACACAATCCACACCACCACTGTCCACTACAATAACCACCACCTACCACCATCCACCATCCACCACCACACAATCACCAACATTCACCATCCACACCACCACTGTCCACTACAACAACCACCTCCTACCACCATCCACCAGCACCACCACATCATTTAAAATGATTGTCTCTACATTCATATTACTTCAGTAATTATTCAGTAAAGTCGGTACAATTATTGATTCGGGCAAAGTATTGTTGGGTTTTGCATTTGAAATTATAGCAGCTGCGTTGAATGCGTACATGATACTTGAACCACAGATAATATAATACGACAGTACAGATACCCAATCCCATACAAAGAAATGTCACCTCCTTAAGTCGGGCTATTTTTTCTTTCCCGAGACTGTAGTTTCCTAACGCCATCTAGTAGTTTGCCTAGATATTAAATGTCATCGATAAATATGGCAATTTGACTGAGCGAGGAATCGCATCATGTGCTCAGTGACGATATTTGCCAGTGTCCTTGAACGCTTACTTTGTACTCGAAATAATAACAATAGGTATGATCGGGACAGACTCCGCTCAAACCGCGGTAGCTCCTTAAATCTAAGTGGTCGCATTGTGTAGCGAATTTCACGATATTCATGAATATTCCAAATCTATCAAAACTATAGAATACCTTGTTGAGTTAAATTTTGGTACGTAGCTTGATGCCGCTGCAACGGAACGACATGATGTATGTAGCTACTTAATATCATTTTATTATTCACTATAACGGTTGTCTTTTTTTTATTTTAGGTAGGCACTTAGATAAATAAAGAAAAATGTTTACTTTTAATAATTTAGTTAGGTGCGTAGCAAGGGCTACTTGAACAATTTTGTTGTAGTCTAGGATCAAATTTTATGGCGACTCGCAACAGATACTGCATATTAAAAAAGAATTGTGCCAGCGGTGGTTAGGGGTGCGCAGCGACTCATACGAGTATTCCAAGCCGCCATTAAGTTTGAATCGAACTGTACAAGTAGTGTCGCCGTGTAATCACAAAGTCAAAAATTACTTTATGATGCAAGGTTCCTATTTACTAACGGGACGTCGATTCAAACTTAATAGCGGCTGTAAAATTCGTTACTCACTGGACACTAGCTCACTTCTAACCCCCGCTGTAATTGAAATTGCTTCTGCATAACTGTGCAGCGACTCGCGGAGTGTTCGGAGCCGCCAATAAGTTTGAATCCAACTGTATAAGGAAAGCCGTCAGTTAGTCTACAATAAAAAAAATGCTGTATCATGCGCGACTCCTATTTACTTATGGATCGTTGGTTCAAACTAAATAATGTTTTAAAAAACGCTACTCGTTGCGCAGTACCCTAAAACATACCTCCGCTGTCACATGAAATTGCGAGTGCGTAGCAACTCACGATCTATTTCGATTCACCTTTAAGTTTGAATCAAACTGTACCTAAAACTTGGACGGCAAGCGGCACATGCGACGCATTTTCTCTTAATTTAAAACCCGTGCGATTTGAGTAGGCCCTGTTCCAGCGAGGTATCTAGTTAATTCGTTCGGGTCCTGTCTGACCTCGGGTTGTTTGTAAACAAGCTTCACTAAAAAGTTATTTTATGTATTATACTAAGAAGTAAATATTTAAAATTACACCTATAATAAATAAGAATTCTCTTACAAAATGGTCCTTACGATGGATATAGTTTAGGAAAATTGGGAAATACGCCATCTATTGCAAAAAGCTCAAAACAAAACGAAAACTCTATGGCTATTTTAAACTATTTTAACATACAAAATTTTCACTTATCTTTTTTGTTCAAAAAACCTGATTAATAAGTGTAAATGGATAAATTAACATTAAAGAAGGAATTTTTGATTTTTACTAAACTTATTTCATCCTAAATCTGCTGATAACATTTTAAGTGATTGTTACTTTCATAATTGCTACCTATGCTGCCGTCTTTGATCTTTTTTAAGACTAACTATAATTTGTTTGAATTGAGACCCCATGCTTGAACATAACCAGGCGATATAAAAAAAAAAGAATAAGTAACCAGAGCTTCTTTTTTTTACTTCTTTTTCTTTCTTTTTTTATTTTTCTTTGTATTTTTTCGTTTTATTTCTTTTTTTCCTTGTATTTTTCTTTTTATTTCATTTTTTTTTCGTTTTCTTTCTTTTATTTCGTTTTATTTCTTTTTTTTTCGTTTTCTTTCTTTTATTTCTTTTTATTTCCTTTTCTATTCTTATTTTTCTTTCTAAGTTTCGGTGTTCTATATGTAATATACTGCCTTTTATGGGGAATACACGTGTCATATTATGTTCTGTAACTTACGTGATTCGGTCAAAAAAGCGTTTTGAATGAATGTACGTAACTACGTAGCACCGCTACGCCGTAGCACATCGTGCTACGAGAGCGTTACCACCTACGCGCACCGTACTTTGCTTTGCTACGAAGCATTCTATATTGAGATAAGTTAAGCATAAAAAATCGGTCGCCATGATACGAGAAAATAACCGGCTCATGGTCACTTTTAATATTCGCTTTAGCTGCCAGTGACATCTTTTTAGAAGTGTGACAAATATAACAATACTCGTAATATGTACAGGTATTATAATACAAGCCAAGTTTATTCGTATTAGGATAAGCGAATACAGAATAATAGGATACCACGTATTAGTCAAAGAATAGGGACGCGTATTAGCGAGGCGACTCACTTCGCTAAACTTTTTAAATACTTACGTCAATATACTCAACGTTGACAATCCTAAGCCTGTTAAAGTATAAAAGAAAATTTATTTATCGTGTCACTTCTCTAACAGTTTCATTATCTATTTATCGTGTGTACTCACGAGTATATTGTATTTCATATTAATTATTGTGGAAATTTTAGACAGGTAGCAATTATAGATTGAGTAGCTAATATTGAATCGGTTCACTATTATTTGACTTATACCCATTTATACGTATGGTATTATAATATGCGGTAACTAATATGTTGAATAATAGTATTTTCAAAAAAT
Organism: Orthosia gracilis; assembly: GCA_947562075.1. Classification (NCBI taxonomy): domain Eukaryota; kingdom Metazoa; phylum Arthropoda; class Insecta; order Lepidoptera; family Noctuidae; genus Orthosia; species Orthosia gracilis. The sequence continues at coordinate 24,338,373 of OX387273.1, forward strand.
TACCCTAACATAACATCTTTAATCTTCTTTATTTCACAAGACTATATTTCATACAAATTTCTGCCTATCCAACATGCCACACCAATACCTCCACAAAATCTTCAACTTTAAATCAAAATTTTCCTTCAAACAAATCTTTAAGAACTTGCACACTCAAGTGTACAACTAACTTTATTTTATCACTACCCGCTCTCAAGGTGTGCGGGCAAATTGAATTCCAACTTCTGTAATCTTGCAGAACTTATTAAATGTGCTGGATTTTAAGGTATATTTTGAAACTATTTTGACCGCATCGCATTGCCTTTACCCAAATATTTTGGGGTCAGATTCTAGTCTAATCAGATTCAGATGAGTAGCATTATTTTTCATAGAATGTCTGCCTATCTGACTTCCACAACCCAGTAACTGGGTAACACGATACCCAGGCCAGACTGTTTTTTTAATGTTTATAGGCTCGCGCTTGACCACCATCTCACCTGTTGGTAAGCGATGATGTGGTCGACGGTGACCAAAGAGAATATAACCACGTTGACGGTGACACACGCTTGCCTAGAAATATTCTTTTCACTCTTGACTAAAAGACTACTAGATTGCAGCTGTCGGGAAACACAGACTCCGGCAGGGAATTCCACTGTTGTCAGATTTCAGGCGACTGTCAAAGATCTTCATATGACATTAACATGATTTCCGAAGCATGGAGGAAACTCGCTATGTAAATATGGTCACATTAACCACGCATCCCTGGATCGACCTCGACAAGCGCTGCTTAACCTTGAAGATCGACCCGTGCGGCTGTTATTATTTCGCCACGAGCTTTTCGAAACTATTCTGGGCCCCATTTGGGACTATTATGGGCCCGTTTGGGGTTCCATTATTGCGGTTTAAAACGTTCGGTTAGCGGCCATTGGGAGAGTTGTTATGACCATAAGTTTGGAGTGTTGAAGTGTAAAAGTTCGGTCGTATGTGTCGCCTTATTTTATTTTTGTTTCAGCTGACTATAGGAAGTGTGGGAGACATTTTACAAAGGAATATTGGATTTTTTATTGGGTTCTGTAGGCGTTTTTAGGACTGTAGGATGCTTGTAGAATCATTTAGAATTTAACAAGCAATACTGATAAATTACAGCTATAGTATTTATTTTATTTTATCTGAGACATCCACTTGAACAGCCCTTAATTAAAAGATATTATTAACTTTGACATTCGCACGTTCAAATTATGGGTTAATTAAAATGGGACTCATCAGAAGGCTTAAAGTCACCCAAAGGGCAATAGAGAGGACTATACTCAGCGTTTCCTTGCACGATCGAATCAGAAACGACATCCGCAAGAGAACCAAGTTTACCGACATAGCCCGAAAAATTGTCAAACTTGGCTGTGGGCAAAGCACATTGCTCGCAGAACGAATGGCCTTTGGGGCCAAAAACTTTTAGACTGGCGACCGCGTACCGGAAAACACAGCGTTGGAAGGCCTCCCTCTAGGTGGAGCGACGACCTGGTCAAGGCTGCGGGAGTCCGGTGGATGCAAAACGCACAGGACTGATCAGTGTGGCGATGCTTGGGGGAAGCCTATGTCCAGCAGTGAGGCGTCTATCGGCTGAAATGATGATGATGATGATGCTCTCAAAACACCCGCCCATCACTTCCAAGTTTTTAGCTGAAAAGATGAAGTGGCGCAACAAACTCTCACTCATCACATCTTCATCTCATAATACTCATACACAGACATACATATACATATATAGTACCGCTAAGAATCTTTTCAGACATGACGGCTAACAAATCCGCCTATTCCTTTTCACCTTCTAATGATTGGCGCTGAAAAGAAACAAAAGAACCAATTTACGATACACCTCCACCAATCTCCGAGAGTTCATAACTTAGGGATACAAAAAGCTTCGTCAAAACATCGTTAACGTGGCTTTACGTGTTTTACGTTTACGTGAGTTACGAGGAAGCCAGTCATCGCGCGTGCAACTGCCATTATTTTTACCATGCAAATCGTTCCCTACGCAAGTCATCAGTGTACGCTCAAACGCACAACTGTTATGATTTTAATATTTGAAATATTTTCAACATTCATTGTTTGTCATATTTTGTGTCCGCATGACTAAAACATAGACAGAATCTAAATAGTCGTTTTTTCATGATAAAAATATAACCTAGTAGCAGCAGCAGTGATTCTGTGGTAATGAACGTTATCAAAATTATTATTCTCAAGGACGATCAGCAGTTATTTAAAACAAAAGAAATGGATCACCAACTAAGTATGAATTATTCCTTAAGGTTCACATCAAGAAGTACACTCATAATCAGCGTAACTACATACGCGTAAACAGAGTGACCTCGATCCGTTTTTTATATATTTATTTGGCGTCTCGCAAATAAATCAAATGATTTGTTATTGCTATACAGGGCGATCCTGTGGAGACCAAACCTAGAGCCTTGGAGCCAGAACCTCGCTCCGTTGTGTGCGACATTTTTTATAACCCCTCCACTCGATCCGTAGTGTAGGGTAGGACAGCGGTAATGCACGGCTCGCACAATATTTTATTATGAACCAGCGCAGGTTCATAAGGAAAGTACTCGCATAACTCACAGCTCCGATTGGACGGTGGTAAGACGTAAAATCTTCACTTGCAACACGTTCTGGATGTATCATTCGTTCAATCGATTCATATTTCACCGACTTGGTAACATTTTAGTGAGACGCCTCTAAAATTAATAACATAAAATTTTTATAAATTGCATCTGTGGTTTTTCGTCCGAAGCCATGTTTTTTCGTTGTGTAAACAACATAGTTTTTATTACATTTTATTATTGTTGAGTGTTATTTATTTGGAATTGCTTGTCTAAACATTGCCTACTCATATTGCTTTATCGTAATGATGTGTTTTTTTGGTGAATATGTGTGTGAATTCGATATATTGTGATCAAGTTTTATGGCGCGAGTGAAAGATAAGCGATTGCAAATTATAAAAGTAATAAGTTGCTACCGTATTTCATAACTGCGAGATGAGGTCAGTTTTATTTGCTTATGGAGTAGTATAAATAGTTAGGTGAGCTCATAACGAATTCAAGAAAGTATAATAATATACCATGATTAATAGCAATAAATTGCAAAAATAATAAAAAAACGCAGCCGGCACGGCTTGCCGCGCGCGGACCGGCCCGCTTAAGAGCTGCACACCATTCAAAGTTTTCACCAGTTCAAAAATGATCTATATTGAGATTAAAATAGTTATTAAAAAAACTTACTCTTTTTATTCTTTTTTATTATATATGTTTAGAATCAATTACGCCTCAGCAGATTGGAATGAGCATACTGCTGGATTTTGATCTAGATTAGGACATAGGAAAGCTACTAGTTAATAAATTATTTATCTAAGACTAATCTAATCGGTAAGTTACCAGGTTATTACGAATACTTGTTAAAGCAATCAAATATGCGTTTCCAGGCTACCATGTTTGCGGCCCATCAATTCCAACGTAGCGGTGCCCCAATTTCTCATATTATTTACACATGAGAAGGAAACATTTACTTAAATCATCAAACTACGACTAACACTACATTCCGGTTGTTCAATTAACTCAAAGATATGGAGTAAAGGCCCGTGAAAATATGCACGCGTGCGGAATCGAGCGCGTGTCGCACGCTTCGCATGTGTCGCACGCAATGGTATTGTAAGCTTCGGGGGACAGGTATGGATTTTATTGGAAAATTTCGTGGTTTGTGAGGATAAAGTTAATGACAATCCAATTTTTTTTGGAATCTTGAATTATTGTAGGTACGTTTTTTTATGGAGGTATGTGGAACAGGGTGGAAAGTCCCGCAAACTCCATTGAAAAGGGAGGATAACTACTCGGTGTTTGTCGTTGGGCCGTTAGTTTATGTTCAAATCGCGCGGAAAATTTAGATAACGTGTTTTAGGATTTGTCAGATCCTTAAGTGGTTTGTAAGTATGTGGCATGAGATGCTGCTGCACTTTGATATTGCCGACTGTTTTGAATATGTAGGAATGGCAAAGTTTGAATGTCTAATCTGCCTAAAGTTATACAGGCACAGATAGGTTCGAAACGGACCTCCACAACACTAATTGATAGCAAAAATCGTTCAAGAGGTAGTAGAACAAGCTTTTTCACAAATACATTCTTCTTTATGACTACAAAAGTTATATAACACCAGTCTGTTACTGTCCAACTGCAGAGCAAAGACCTCTTCTCATACAGAGAAGGCTCAGCAATAATCACCACGCTTGCTCAATGCGGGATGGCGATTTCAAACTTATATTAACAGGTTTCCTTACGATGTTATCCTTTACCGTTGTCAGCGTGTTCAAGATAAACTTTGAATTTGAATAACATTGGTACCAGTAGGGAGGCGAGGTCCTAGCTACTGGGCCACCAATACTAAAAATAATTCTGAAAAAAACCTTTTTCACACTTTTATGCGTGACAGTACTGCGGCGGAAACTCTTATCTTGCTCACGTTATGTTTTTAAACGTTTTTGGTTAAATAAGTTGTCGAGTGTTTTTAGAAGCTTGTCATAAAAATGGAACGTCATTATTTTGCGTATTTCTAGTACAAACAGCGAAAATAAGGAAGAAAACTGAAGGGAAATTGGTATCGTATTTGGTTAATGTCCTTTAGCTTTCGTCTTTGCCTGTAAGGATCGTCATCATGGGGCTGGTCTGGATTTATACTTTAAAAAATTGTAACATGCCGTGCTTAGTCTCACTCTGCTTGGCTTGGTAGTTTAGATGCAGGTTTACATTGCCTTTTTCTCCTAAGATGGCAAGGTGGCGTGGTCTTTAGGGAGAGCGTTACGGTCGTGTAGATCCTCTAGGCGAGTGCGGTGATGTTCCTTCTTGAGGTTGCCGCCCCGTTATTGGTCTAATTCCATATGAAATAGACGTAACAGAAATCACCGAGCTACTTAAGACGGCGGTGAAGAGGTCATGCCCCTGGCTGTCCACCATCGGATCAGATCAGATGATGGATAGCGCGTGTTTGTGCCGTGCACGGGAACCCGTACGGGAGGATGATGGGATCCTGATGGCTGAGCCGATGAGCGTTGGCGGTTTAACATCTCTGAGGCCACACTAAGAACCAATTGAATCATGTCATTTACTCAGCGCAGCTTTAGTGGAAACTGCCTGGCTGAGTTTTTGTACATGCAAAATAAGTGAATGATGTGTGCGAGGGATGTGTTGCGAGGAATGTGTTGCGAGGAATATGTTCGAAGAATGTGTTGTGACGTTCGAGCGACTTTGTCGATAGTTCTAGCGGATTTCATGAGTGGTTAGATAGCGACATAGACATTATGAGTTAACGACAAAAAGTAATACAAGGACTTATAGCGACTTTTGAACCATATGGCAAACCAAGGCAAAAACACACCTCTTCTAAAAAGAGCCCGCTACACATACTCGCACCGCCCATCTGCGCAACGGTACTCAGCTTCTCTACGCATCCACGCAACGCTTAGCGGCCTAGCACATCTCTGGTAGAAACACTCAAACCGTTCCACAGCCTCGCTACGCATCCTCGCACCATCCAACTAAATCGCACATCTCTGGCAGGCATTCACAGCCCAGTCTTCCTTACTTCCTCTTTGATGTCATAACTAAACAGACACACATTGATACGCATGTATTTATTTATTATAAGCCAATCACATACCTTCTCATACCTTGGAATATCATGTCACAACATGTGTAGATGTTAAATTATCCACAACTGGTATAGAAATTAAAGTATAGATTTTATCCACTAACCGTGAAAAGTTGAAATGTTGCCGCTGCTGTTTTGTTAGAGTGTGACTGCACTTTTGGCCCTTAACTGTGAAAATAGAAATAAAAAACTTTTTAACAAAAAAATACTACCGATTTCCAAATAAGAAAACTACAAAGGGAAAAATAACTTCATTTATGGAAGTCGGTGTCTTTCGTAGGTACGTTTTTATTTTCGTTATCGACATCGACTTCCATAAATTTAAGTTATTTTTCACTTTGTAGTTTTCTTATTTGGAAGTCGGTAGTATTTTTTTGTAAAAAGTTTTTTTTTAAGTTTTCACTTTTTAGCTTTACCTACCTAATAGGCAAGTTGTTTAGTAAATTACCCTAACGCCAGAATAGAACACCCAAATATCATGAAACTTGAACATAACCGGTGAAATGAGAGATCTGCGTACCCCTTAAGAGCGTACTGGCGTGATGTTATGTTATGAAATGGTTCAGACATGCGATTGTAGCAATCATGAGAGATTTGCCTTTATTTATTGAAGAGTTCTGTCGTATATCTTCGAAGCCCATCATCAGATCTTCACCAAATTAAAATGGGACCAATTTCGAAACATACTCTATAAAAAAAAAGAAACAAACATGAAGTCGATCATAGAACCTCCTCCTTTTTGGTAAGTCGGTTAATTAGACTGAGTTTGAGAATGTGAAACCCGCAAAACAGTTTTTTTGCAAGTAGGTATAATATCAGACTGTGTTATTCCCTACGTATTTTTCACTCCATCGGTTGCATTACTCATGTCTATCTATAACTTTTGGTTGCTATACCTTTTTCGATCTATCGAATACACGTGTATGTAGGTACGACTAAACTTAATTGTCGTGTCAATATGAACGTCTGTTACGTTGGCATGAGATCCAAACAAATCTAATTCAGAGATGTGGTACACATGTGCCAGCCGCAAGTACAGACGGAGGAATATATCTCGTACATTTTTAGACACAATTTTTCGGTTTTTGTTCCGAGCTCATGATTTTATAGAAGGCAACGACAGATGAGATTAAAGCATATTTTCTTTAGACGTGTATGTTTTCTTTTTTTTTGGGTTGCGTGGTCAACAAGGAATCCTTATAGTTTGAAATGTCCGTCTGTCCGTAGCTTAGCTCAGAGACTCAGTACAAGAAAACTAAAATTTAGCATGGATATACATATCAATTACGCCGACAAAGTGGTAAAAAAAAAACATGTTTTGTAACACGCGTAAAGTGGGGATGTTTTTTTTTATCTTGTCTATCCCTTGGTGTGGGGTATCGTTGGATAGGCCATTCAAAAATATTACGGGTTCGTGAAAACCATTTTTCGATTCAGGGACTCGTTTGCGTAAAATTAAGCTTGAAATTGCTAATTTTTGTTAAAGTCAAGCGTCCTCCACCTGCCAGCTAAATGATTGCTTTTGGATATGTGCAAAAATGAGCTAAGTACAATTATAAAATGTACTTGGAAAAGTAAACATGTTGTGTGTTGATAATATGGGGACAACAGTTTCCGAACGGCAAAGTTAATTTTGTCCCTTCTTTAGAGGAATGTTCGGTGCTGGATCCGGCAGGTCGTTAACGCCAAGGAAGGGGGCATACAGGTTGAAAAAGTACGCAAGGCGAAAGACAGAAAGGTCATAATGGGCTGTCGCACAGAAGAAGAACGGCGTAAGCTAAGAGAGAGACTTAGCAAGGCGCCTGAGCTGGAGGCTCAGGACATAAAAAATAGGAACCCTCAAGTTATTATGAAAGAGGTGATGCAGTACCTCACCAACGAGGAGGTACTAAAGGCCCTGCAAAAGCAGAACCCCTTCTTCTTCTTCCCATCCTTGATTATGCTGATGCCAGCTATCTTGACCTTACTCAAGAACAACTTGATAAGCTTGAGCGGCTTCAAAATGTTTGTATAAGGTTCATATTTGGTTTGCGCAAATATGACCATGTTTCCGAATTCCGTGTGAAGCTCAAGTGGTTGCCCATTCGCCTTCGCCGGAATGCTCATATTCTTTCCCTTTTATATAATGTACTCTTTACTCCTTACACCCCTTTTTACCTCAAGAATCGTTTCCAGTTTCTCCGCGATTCCCACACGAGATTTCTTAGGTCATCAGAGAACTTACGACTTCAAATGCCAGCGCATTGCACGACTTTTTTGGATAAATCATTTACTGTACAGGCTACTCGTCTATGGAATGCATTTCCAGATCCAATCAAACGTGCTCAATCATTGCCTGTGTTCAAAAGACTTGTAAAGGAACATTATCTGTCGCTGTCTTCTTCCTAGCTTGTCAATTTCAAACTGAACTGTCATTATCAACAGATTGTCGTCATTTTTTTTTTTTTTTTGTATTTCTTTTTATTTGCCTTTATATTAAGTGGGTATGTATGTATTTATGTATCTATTACATAGCTTATGTATTTATCTGTGTATCTATTGCAGTATATCATTTTAGCACTCTTATTGTTACACCAATGACCGCCCCATGTCATGTCCAAGCAATTACTGTCCATACCAGGTTGCCTGGAAGAGATCGCGGTATGCGATAAGGCCGCCCATTGTATGTGTATTAGACTTAAGTTTCTTTTTATTAATGTTTTTTATGGTGTACAATAAAGCGTATAATAAATAAATAAATAAATAAACCCCAACATCTTTTTGAACCTCCGGGACGAGCACAGCAAGGTGGAAGTCCTATATAGGAAGCGCGCCAGGAACCAGCTTAAGTGTCACGTAGTGTTGAGGGTCGCCACAGAGGTCTGGCGGCGCATGCTCGAGGTTGGAGCGGTGCACGTGGACCTCCAGCGGGTTAGGGTCGAAGACCAGTCCCCGCTCGTCCAGTGCTCGCTCTGCCTCGGGTATGGGCATAGCCGACGCACTTGCGCGGAGACCGTGGCAAAGTGCAGCCACTGTGGCGGACCTCACATGAGGACGGAGTGCACGGACTGGAGCGCCGGGCTGCCACCGACCTGTTGCAACTGCATCAGGGCCAAAATTGACAGCACGCATCATCACGCCTTCAGCTCTGAGTGTATAGTGTAGCGTTACGCGTCGCTCAGGTGGGCTGAGCCACACATAAGCCACGTTAATACAAATAAAAAAACAATTATAAACTAAAAAATATGTATGAAATCAAGGTCCGGCTTCGCACGACGTGGGCAGCCAACCGGGGAACAGGTCGGGCAGGCAGGTCGTAGTGTAGGCAGTAGTGTAGTATAGGCAGGCAGCACAACTGTCAGGAACTCTTCGTGGGCAGCCAACCAGGGAACAGGTCGGGCAGGGAGGTAGCAGTGTAGGTAGCTGGTAGGTTAGGCAGGCAGCACAACTGTCAGGAACTCCTCGTGGGCAGCCAACCAGGGAACAGGTCGGGCAGGTAGGCAGTAGTGTAGTATAACACACACAATAAAGTTGGAGCTCCTTGAATTTTAGAGCTTAGCGATTAGGCGACTCTTCGGTTTCAGACCAGATTGAAGACTCCCCAAGCCCTCGGCCGTTCCGCCTTTTATATCCACCGTCTGTCCTTTTTCTTCTTTATTAGAATAAGTTAGTGACATCTTGTCATACAAAAATGCAACTTGCCAGTATTCAAAACAGCCAGTATTCAAAACAGCCAGTAATATTCAATCCAAAACCTCTTCGATGAATTCTGAGAGCGTGTAAATTAATTTAAGTTATAAAATACAATATTTGAGCTAACATATTGATAAAAAGAATTTAAATTATATAAATCAAAAGTAATCTTCATAGGCTAAGCTAGTGAGAAACTCTATGACAGAAAATTTAAAAGGAAAAGTATTGACAGCTTGACAACCTGACGTAGGTGTCATAACATTGAAAAATATGATAATTATTTATTTTATTTTAGATATTTTATAAGAAAACGAATCGTTTTAGACCGATTCGCAGAATAGTAATGCAAAAACCAACAAAACGTATAATAGATGCGATGCGATGTAAAATGTTTTGGCATGGAATAATATGAATACAGTGTGAGTAAGTAAGTATTATGAGACCTAAGTGTGAATCAGGTGAGAACACTCCAGCTCACTCAGTGAAATAACTAAAATATGTGGTTTAGAATAGCGAAATACCACATTTCCCCAACAACCCCGGAAAATTTTCAACTCCATTGAAAATTTTGAAGGTTAAAATAAGTCCTTGTTCCAACACACAACATCCTTCCATGCTTCCATCAAACATTCATTCATTCACACATAGGAGATATGGTTCACATTCAATGACGCATACTCCAACAAAGAAATATTTATATTGTAATTACGAAGGCTTTTTTTTAATTAGGTGTCGTAACCCGCACCTGTTTGAAAACCCAATTTAGAAGAGAGCATTAGGGCTTATTTAACGAGTTGCTTATCCGCTCGAGAGCATTAGGGCTTATTTAACGAGTTGCTTATCCGCTCGAAAAGTTTAAAGTTTAAGAAAAACCCCTAGTTTAAGAGACACTTGGGTTTTAAGAGAGCTCAAGAGGAACTTGAGTTTAAGGTTTAGAGGGTTTTAAGAATACCTCTAAGAAAAGATAATGCATTAGGTGCTTATTTAATGAGTTGCTACCGCTCAAAAAAAAGGAATAATGCATTATAGCCTTACTCAGAGAAAATAAAGACTGAAAGTCGAAAAGCGTTCCTAGAGTGTTTAGGAGGTCTTCCTAGAGTGTTTAAGGGGTGTGTGTAGGGTAGTGGAGTATTAGAGAGTTATGTGTTATGGAACGTTATGGTAACGACTATAGGATATTCTCCTACAGTGCGTCGTAGAGTAAACCAAACCCCAGCTTGTGAGTGACCACGAATGGTTTTAAGAACACTTCCAAGTGAAGAATGGGTGCCAATTACCAGAGGGTAAAAGGGATGTGTGTAGGGTAGTGGAGTATTAGAGAGTTATGTGTTATGGAACGTTATGGTAACGACTATAGGATATTCTCCTACAGTGCGTCGTAGAGTAAACCAAACCCCAGCTTGTGAGTGACCACGAATGGTTTTAAGAACACTTCCAAGTGAAGAATGGGTGCCAATTACCAGAGGGTAAAAGGGATGTGTGTGGGGTGTAGTGTAAGTAGGTATGAAGATGTGTTGAGTAGAAGAAAGAAGAAGAAGAGAAAAAGTGAATTAGGTAAATAAATAAATAAATGAATATGAAGAGACTAAGCCAAATAAGAGTCCAAAAGAAAATGCAAGTGGTAGTTTTTTTTAGAATTTTGAAAAAGGATAAAGCTGATTTTACGTTGGGCGCCAGACTGTAGCGTTACGCGTCGCTCAGGTGGGCTGAGCCACACATAAGCCACGTTAATACAAATAAAAAAACAATTATACACTAAAAATTATGTATGAAATCAAGGTCCGGCTTCGCACGACGTGGGCAGCCAACCGGGGAACAGGTCGGGCAGGCAGGTCGTAGTGTAGGCAGTAGTGTAGTATAGGCAGGTAGCACAACTGTCAGAAACTCTTCGTGGGCAGCCAACCAGGGAACAGGTCGGGCAGGGAGGTAGCAGTGTAGGTAGCTGGTAGGTTAGGCAGGCAGCACAACTGTCAGGAACTCCTCGTGGGCAGCCAACCAGGGAACAGGTCGGGCAGGTAGGCAGTAGTGTAGTATAACACGCACAATAAAGTTGGAGCACCTTGAATTTTAGAGCTTAGCGATTAGGCGACTCTTCGGTTTCAGACCAGATTGAAGACTCCCCAAGCCCTCGGCCGTTCCGCCTTTTATATCCACCGTCTGTCCTTTTTCTTCTTTATTAGAATAAGTTAGTGACATCTTGTCATACAAAAATGCAACTTGCCAGTATTCAAAACAGCCAGTAATATTCAATCCAAAACCTCTTCGATGAATTCTGAGAGCGTGTAAATTAATTTAAGTTATAAAATACAATATTTGAGCTAACATATTGATAAAAAGAATTTAAATTATATAAATCAAAAGTAATCTTCATAGGCTAAGCTAGTGAGAAACTCTATGACAGAAAATTTAAAAGGAAAAGTATTGACAGCTTGACAACCTGACGTAGGTGTCATAACATTGAAAAATATGATAATTATTTATTTTATTTTAGATATTTTATAAGAAAACGAATCGTTTTAGACCGATTCGCAGAATAGTAATGCAAAAACCAACAAAACGTATAATAGATGCGATGCGATGTAAAATGTTTTGGCATGGAATAATATGAATACAGTGTGAGTAAGTAAGTATTATGAGACCTAAGTGTGAATCAGGTGAGAACACTCCAGCTCACTCAGTGAAATAACTAAAATATGTGGTTTAGAATAGCGAAATACCACAATAGTTAGAAGAAGATGGGACGCCATAGCCCGCTTATCGATAGCGTACTGCTAAGGGCACCCCGGGGACTCCTGCCCAACAATCAGCAAGACCATACCGAGTGGCCCAAGCGAACCTTCAACGCAAGGAACTGGCAACCACCGAACTCTTTTTAGAGGCCAGTGAACGGAAGATCTCGTGGGCACTGATTCAGGAGCCGTATGTGGGAGGAGCACGAAGTATGAAGAGCTACCGTGGAGCGAGAATTTACCAGTGCGAGGTCGATGGAAGTGGGAGGGTTAAGGCGGCGATAGCCGTCTTTGATCATGACTTGGACGTCATACCCTACCCGAAACTCACCACAAACAACATCGTTGTGGTGGGGATCCGAACCAAAGCCTGGGAAATCGCAGTAGTCTCCTATTACTTCGAGCCAGACCAACCCATAGGGCCATACCTGGACCAGTTGACCCGGATCAAAGCGGAAGTGGCCACCGGTGGGTTGCTGATAGGTGGCGACGCAAATGCGAAAAGTGCCTGGTGGAGCAGCATCAAAGAAGATCCCAAGGGAGAGGAAATGTCCGCTACCCTTGACGAACTTGAGCTTCAGGTGCTAAACACTGGTGACGCTCCCACCTTTGTCATCATCAGAGGTGGTAGAGCGTACAAAAGCCACGTGGACGTCACGGCATGTTCGCTCGATCTTTTTGACCTGGTGGACGGCTGGCGGGTCGACACAGGAGCAACATTCTCGGACCACAACACGATATTTTTTTATTTAAATACGAAGAGGGAAAAAGGTGTTAACATCGCTAGAACTACTAGGATGTTCAACACCCGGAAAGCGGATTGGGAAGCTTTTGAAAATAAATTAAATAAACTTAAAATTCAACATAGTGTAAATTTTGATGGAATTAAAAATATTAACAGTAAAGTAAACTTAGAAGCAGTAGTTAATAAATATGTAAATATAATTGTAGAATCGTGTAAAATTTCAATCCCTCAAATAAATAATAAAACCAAGCTTACCTGTCCGTGGTGGTCCGAGGAGCTCACTGTGAAGAAGAGGGAGGTGATGACGAAGAAGAACCGCATCCGCAATGCCGCGCCGGTCCGTCGAGCGAGAGTCGTTGGAGTACCTGAAAGCAAAAGAGGAATATGAGATGCAGGCCAAGAGTGCCCAAATCTCCAGTTGGAAGGAGTTTTGCCGGCAGCAGGATCGTGAGGGGGTTTGGGAGGGTATCTACAGGATCATCGGTAGGAACGCCAAAAGACAAGAAGAACTGACCCTTTGCAGCGATGGTGCATTTCTCAATCCGAGTGAATCGGCCGCCCTACTAGCGGATACGTTCTACCCCGAAGACAGAGTAGACCAGGATAACGCTGACCACAGGCGAATAAGAGATGCAGCCAGCCGAGTAAATGAGTGGGTCCATGATGAAATTCATGATCCCCCATTTACGACGCTGGAGCTGAAGTCCGCCGTGGCGGGTTTCAATCCCAAAAAGGCACCAGGAGGGGACGGACTGACTTCTGACATCTGCAGTCGAGCGATCCACTAGGACCCGGACGCTTTCCTTGCCCTCTACAACAAGTGCCTCGAACTGGCACACTTCCCTACCACCTGGAAGGAGGCTACTGTTGTAGTCCTCAGGAAGCCGGGCAAGGACAGCTATATCACCCCCAAGGCGTACAGACCAATTGGTCTACTGCCGGTTCTGGGGAAGGTCCTGGAGAGGATGGTCGTAGCGCGTCTGAAATGGCAGCTTGTACCGCGGCTTAGTACTCGTCAGTTTGGCTTCATGCCCCAGAGGAGCACCGAGGACGCCCTCTATACGCTAATGGAGCACGTACAGGACAAGTTGAGGCTGAAGAAGCTTATTGTCCTGGTGTCGTTGGATATACAGGGCGCCTTCGATAGCGCCTGGTGGCCAGCTATAAGAGTCAGACTGGCTGATGAAAAGTGCCCGGTCAACATCAGGAGGCTTTTAGACAGCTACCTCGATGGTAGGAAGGTCAAGGTTCGGTAGGCCGGGGAGGAATGCACTCGAGAGACTAGCAAGGGCTGCGTTCAGGGGTCGATCGGAGGTCCAATCCTGTGGAACCTCCTTCTCGACCCACTACTGCAGAACCTTGAGCAGCGTGGACTTTTTGTTCAGGCGTTCGCGGATGACATCGTCTTGGTCGTGGATGGGGACACGGCGACTGAAGTCTCGAGATCTGCCAATGCAGCCCTCGCCCATGTTCATGATTGGGGCGTCCGAAATAAGCTGAGGTTTGCACCGCACAAAACCTGTGCGATGACCATAACCAATAAGCTTAAGTACGACACTCCAATACTGAGCATGGCCGGGGTCAGCATCGGTATGGTCAAGAAAATGAAGTTGCTGGGTCTAACCATAGACGAAAAGCTCACTTTTAATGAGCATGCCGCGAACGTCTGTAAGAGGGCAGCTGACGTATACAAGCAGCTGTCCCGAGCCGCAAAGGTGAGCTGGGGATTAAACACACAGGTCATTCACACAATTTACACAGCAACGATTGAGCCCATAGTTACATACGCAGCCGCCGCCTGGGCACCCGCTGCAAAGAAGTTGGGTATACGGAAGAGGTTAGGCTCTTTTCAACGAGGATTCGCTCAGAAGCTCTGCAAATCTTACCGCACTGTCTCATTGAACTCGGCACTGGCCTTGTCTGGGATACTACCTCTAGACCTGCGCATACAGGAGGCAGCCGCCCTGTATGAAGCGAGGAGAGGGTCATCCCGGTTTCTGCCAGGAGACAGGGAGATCGAGAGTGCGGTGAGATTTGCGGAAGCTCCTCATCCGGCTACGCAAATGCCCCTGGACTTCATATACCTGGCAGACCAAGAGTTACTAGAAAGTAACAATGTGCAGACGGTGCGAATATTCACCGACGGCAGCCGCGTACTGCACAGTCTACCAGGCGGAACTCCTGGCCATTTGCAAGGCCACTGAAGTGATCCTCAAGCGGCAAGAGGCGAGCTATGGCTTGTACAGCGACTCAATGTCCGCATTGCAGACGCTTGCAAACCATGGCTCTCTCCATCCCCTGGCAGTTCGCGCGCGCGCCAACCTGGTTCACGCCCTGGGCCAGAACAAAGCTGTGACTTTGTTCTGGATCAAGGCCCACGCGGGCCTGCCGGGGAATGAGCGAGCGGACGAGTTGGCAAAGGTGGCAGCATTGTCGTTACGGAGGAAGCCGGACTACGACCAGTGTCCGGTTTCATTTATCAAGCGACAGATCCGTTTGGAATCGCTTGATGAATGGAATCGAAGATATGTGTCGGGCGAGACCGCTTCCGTGACGAAAATGTTCCTTCCGGATGCAATAGCCGCCTTCCGTATTGTACAACAGGTGCGGCCCGAAGGCGTCCTCACGCAAGTTTTGACGGGGCACGGTGGGTTCTCTGAATACTTGAATCGCTTCAAGTGTAAGGAGAGTCCATCGTGCGTCTGCGATCTAGGCGTGGCAGAGACTGTCCAGCACATACTTGTAGAGTGCCCGTTATTTATCAGGGAACGCTACCGACTTGAATGTGAGCTGGACAGGAAAATAACGAGGGAGAGCCTGCATGGGCTCATGGACAAGAAAACTAGGGAGAAGTTTCTGGAGTACTGCATTAGCGTAGCCACTGCGGTTATACGTCGGAACAAAAGCTGAAGCGCACCGTGCTTCATTAGTATTTTGTAGGATATTTAAATGTAAGCACGGAATGCAGCAAGGACACGTATAGCCGGCAGTACTTCATATTAGTACCTAAGTTTTTAAATGTGTGAAATTCTCTGTGATATTGTTTTATTATCTGTGCTTGTGGGTTTAATCCCGAATTTTATATCAATAACATTTGCTACCTGTGATAACAGCTTTTTTGGCTCAATTTGTGATATGGCACTTTTGCTGAACCTGTAATATGTTGCACCTTTTTATTGCACAATGTATATTTTTGTATTAACACATTCCGTATTTTTATAAGTATTAAATCATGCCCGTAGATTAGATTAAGTGGGACTCTTACCCACAGAATGCAAGATGATGTATGAAAGAAAGAGAAAGTATGAAGAATAAAAGTACGAGAGGCATGAAAGATTGACCGGAATGTATGAGGTTTAGCACATAAGGCGCCAATTATGTTGGCGGGGATTAGAGTTAAGAAAAAAAAAAAAATGTTCGGTGCTTTCTTCGCTTATGAACGTTAGTAATGCTACCTATTTAGTTTGGTGAATGTAGCTGTTTATACGGAACCCTCTGTGCGCGAGTCAGACTCACACTTGGCCGGTTTTTTTATTTAAATGACTGTTAATCATAATATAATCACAACAGCATTTTCAGTACCATGATATACCTACCTCCAGGTCTTTTTGCCACTGACTACGAAGTGGACGAATATTTTGATGACCTATTTTCTCTTTTTTTTTGTTTTGATTGATAACTATATTAATTATTTTAAGGCCCACTTGCATCAACAACTTTGTTGCTAATAGTTAAATTAAAATAATTGATTCCGCCTAGCTCGTTCCATCATCGGACTACAAGACAAACGGCGATGCGTCTTCGGTATATGGTGGACATCCCACCCGTACACACGAAGCGTTTTGGGAATACTGTTATTGTGTGTACAGCTAAGGAGTGGAATTTCCTGCCGAAGTCTGTATTTCCTGATGGCTACAACCTGGGAGTATTTAAGTCAAGAGTGAATAGGTTACGTCTAGACAAGCGTGCCCCATCGTCGACGACATCATAGCTGAGACAGTGGTCAAACGCGAGCCTATCAATAATAAAAAGTCATGCATATAATTGGCCGATTTAGCTACTCGCTCGGAGTTAGTAAAATAACCCAGGACGGTGAAAGCGGACATAGGATTATTTTAAGCTTCATATAAAAAAACATATTTTGGTATTAAATCCTCATGATTGTCCTTCAATGAAAGAGACTTTCTCTAGAAAAGCATTACCAGTCGTGATATTTTGTCATATATGTTAGTTCAGATTATCCCCATTCGAGTTTAATATTGTTTTATCAATTTAATCCAAAAGGCCTACACGAGGGACTTAGCGGTCATTGACCTCAGCGCTGTTACATCCATTATTCTTATAGCCTTGACCTCACAAGATTTTTTTCTCTTTGGAGTCTTCCTGGTGAGTAAAAGGAAACTGTCGGGAAAGGAATTTATTTTTCGCTTTGTAGTGTTTTCTTTTGGAAGTCGGTTTGATTTTTTGTTAAAAAGTTTTATTATTATATGAAGCCTCCAGAGAGAAAAAATCTTAAAAAAGAACTCTTTTTAGTTTTGGTAGGTACCTCCAATTAACATGAAAATTTTCATTTTAATTGGAGATTTTCATTTATGGACAAAGTACATCTCATGATGATTTCAATAAGGCCAAACACGACTAAGATGCATTGTTATATTTCGGAGTTCCAGTGACCGTTTTGGTCTTCTTCATCAGTTCCACTTCACCAAATCATATTTTCTGAGTGCAAATGATTGCATTATTGATGAACTCCGACCGATGACCTAGTTAATGCTGAGGGAATCCTCTAGACGCGAGACACATAGAAAAGAACTGGCCGAACGGGCGACACTTGTAGGAGCCCTGTATTCAGCAGTGGACATCTTTTGGCTGAAATGGTGATGGCACAATTAAATTTCCTCCCATACGCTAAAATCCGCAGCCGTATTGCGTAAGTGAATACGGCTACCCAAAGAGTTTGACCAATATCCAATCGACCGAATCGACCAATCACATGCGAGATGAATGACGCGATGTGAATTTCCGTCTGTGTGATTGCTCAATTTGGTCGATTGGATAGCCGTCAAACTCTTTGCGTTGCCGCATTCACTTACGCAATACGGCTGCCGGTCTCTAAAATGAGAATATTTGAAGTTTAGAACTTTTTAAACTATATTTTAGAATGAAAACTTGTCAAAACTTCAAATTCTCAATTCTATAATCGGGTTTAAACCATAATATTTCACGTTAAAGAAAAACACATTTACATTTCACCAATATTAGAAAAAAATGCATGGTCTCGAAGGAGTATCGTCTTGGAATTCATAATTTACTCATCATGGCGTCTTCGATTTAAAATTCATGGGCTCAAAGCAATATGGCTGCCGGGTAATAATACTGATTGAGCGGGAAAATACAACACTCGATTTGGGATTGGAAAATGTCCTTTTTATTTTGCTTGGTAGTATTTTAAATAAGTGATAAAGATTTTTGGGTTACTCACTAATGGAATGAGAAGAAATGGAAGACGAAAGGTAACAAAAGCATTTATACTACACCTGCTCGGAAAGTACCTTGATACTTTATCAAATTTACGGTAGAAAGTACGTCATTGCATATCGAACAAATATGCGGCGAGAAAACGCATCTGAGCGGGAGAGAAAAGTGTATGAAAATCCATTTCTTACGTGGTTTTCTTTTTTAATTTTGGGTAAGACTATGCGCTGGTAACCTAAATATCAAAAGCCAAAAAGTTTTTACAGTGAGTTTTTATCTCCAAGTTCGCAAAATGACACTGGCCACTAGCTGTGTGTTGGATGGTGTCAAACAATTTGAAAAAAGAACATGTGAAAATTGCAGACGCCATTGGCGCCATTTTCAATTTGTGTGTTGTTTGAGGATTCAGTTTTCGTAGAAAAGTAAAATAAAACTATCAAAATGATAAGTAGATGATGAAGTAGTAGTAGTGATGATGAAGATTTTTTAACTCCGCCGCAGTTGAAGGAAACAGCAAAAATACTGATTGATAACCTTTTACCACAGAAATCAATTAAAAAATATAATAAAACTTATGACGATTTTTTGCAATGGAAAAGTGAAAAAAATGCGGCATCTTTTTCTGAAACTGTTTTGCTAGCTTATTTCAGTGAAAAAGCGCAAAAATACAAACCAAGTACGTTATGGTCTATGTACTCAATGTTGAAAAGTACTATATTGACAAGAAACGACATAAATATTCAAGAATACAAAAAACTTACAGCATTTCTGAAAAGAAAGTCGGAGGGATTCCGTAGTAAGAAATCAAAAGTGCTTACTACAAAGGATGTTTATTCCTTTTTGCACAATGCTCCAGATGACAAATATTTGTTGATGAAGGTAAGTTTATGAATAAAATGCACTGGTTTATGATTTATAACGTACCTATTTATGAGTAGAAATCTACTAGGTTTTCATGTTTGATATTTTTGTTTACAGGTTATTTTGATTTTAGGAGTAAATGGGGCCTGTCGTTCGCAAGAACTTGTGGATATGACAACAGATGATATCGAAATCCTCGAAAATGGAATAATCGTCAATATTCCTAAAACAAAAACCAAAATTCAGCGATCATTTGTTATATCGGGCTTATTTTATGAGATAGTGAAGAAATATAACGAAATTCGCCCCAGTGACCCCAAAACCAATCGGTTTTTACTACAATATAAAAACGAAAAATGTACGAAACAAGTAATTGGGAAAAACAAAATAAGTACTGTGCCAAGAGAAATAGCTTCCTACCTTAATTTACTCAATCCACTAGAATACACTGGCCACTGCTTTCGCAGAACTTCAGCGACTATTCTTGCCGATACTGGTGCTGATTTAACCACAATAAAACGTCACGGTGGTTGGAAATCGTCCGCTGTTGCAGAAAGCTACATAGAGAATTCCGTAGAAAACAAAACACGAATAAATAACCAAATATCGGGATCGATTAATGTGCATCAAGACTCATCTCCTCAACCATCAACGAGCGCGGCGATGCCAGATGCCCCTCAGCAGCCAGTTGCCCCTTTGGCACCACAGCCTTCTACGAGCGCAGTGCCAACAGCACAGCCAGTTATTCCTCCTACATTGTCGCAAACATCTCAAACAAACATTAATGGAAAAAGTGTTACATTAAGCTTCACTAACTGCAACAATTTCAATATAAATTTCAATTAGTAAAGATTTAGTTTTTTATTTTCCTCGTAGGTGTAGTATAAAGCACTATGTATCACTCGAGAGAAAGTGCGATTCCCGATCTCGGGTGTTTTAAAGCCCTCGCCTACGGCTCGGGCTTCAAACGACACCCTCGACGGTAATCGGTCACTTTCTCCTCTCGGTGAACAATGTACTATTATTTATTTATTAATATTTCATGCAACATACAGGTACATAGGGGAACTTAATGCCTTGGTAGACGAACGCAGATTCCTAGCGTGTGAAGTACATAGATATTGAAAGTGAGGTGTGAGTTAAGAAGGAGGATTGAAGGTCGTAGCCGACTTATACGACACCGCTCCCAGCCGGCAAAATAATGTTCATTGAAATGTGAGCTTCAGGGCATCCTCTGTAGACATACTTTACAACACAAATTAGCAAACAGCTCGCTGTAAGCGAGCTTACGGACATCGTACCACTCTACAGCTGACGTTTCGACAGCTGTAGAGTGGTACGATGATACAAACTTTAATTATGTTAGTAAAATTTATTTGTTTATTATGAAGTTATCCCTAGAAGTAGTGATCCAATTTCGAGCATTTTTCACTCGTAGAGAGCAACACTATCGTAGAGTATCTACTACTGCTACTTTTTACCCTGTAAAACGCTACGCTGCTGCACAAATGCACATGCGAACCCATAATTTTTCCCCTCCCTAAAATCGCTCGATGCAGCTTAAAAAGTTTTCACTTCAAAAATGGAATGAGTTTTATAGCTATCAGTCTAGACAGGCTATTTAATTTAAGACCATTTATCCAAAGCACTAAAAGCAGTTATCATCTAATTCGTCTTTATGAGCACTGCCTGTTCTCAAAAAAGTTATCTACGGCCACTGCTAGAAATGGCATTGATAAAACTTTTTTTTACAAACCAAGCATGTCAGTGAGTTACTGAATGTCACCGTTTTATCATAGAAATTGACAGCCCCTGTCCAAGTGGAGGGTAGGGAGAGGCAGTTGCTCCCCCGTAGAGATTAAAAAAATATATATCCAAATGCAAAGAAATCAAAGTCCAAGTCCACCCTACCGTTGTTGCTTGTTGATGTCCTAAAAAAAGACAAAAAACCCGTTTTATTCCCGAAACTAAAAATTTAATTACGAAGCACTCAATCTGCCTAACCTTTTCCCAACTATATTGGGGTCGGCGTCCAGTCTTACCGGATTCAGCTGAGCACTAGTGTTTTACGTGGAGCGACTGCCTATCTGACCTCCACAACCCAGTAACTGGGTAACACGATACCCCTTGGCAAGACTGGTGTCAGATCGCAAGCTTCTGACTACCCGCAACGACTGTCAAAGATCTTCAAATGACAGCCGGGACCAACTGCTTAACGTGCTTTCCGAGGCACGGAGGAAACTAGGTAAGTTGAAAATGGTCACCCATCCACGGACCGACCTCATCAAGCGTTGATTAACATTGAAGATCGACCCGTGTGACTGTTATTATTTAGCCACGAGCTCCTCTATTTACGAAGCACTATGGTGGAAAATTGCCTCAATGGTCTGCCCATAATAAGTGTGAAGAAGCTGAAGATCACAACAATATGTGACCCGCACAGCAGACACATGAGATAAGCTAAATTAAAAAAAGAAACATAAAAAACCCCGTGTAAGACCGAAAATGCTCCTATCTCAGACAACACATAGACAACTTACAAGTTTTTCATAATAAGGTGGTCGATAAGTGTACAAAAAACCTTCGAAGATTGTGTTATAATTTAAATTTAAAAAAAGGATCTCGCTCGACTACTTTATTATTAAGTAATGTAATTGTCCATTAATTGGCCATTTGCTTGTGTGACGTCGATTTGGGTTCGGGGTAATTAAAGGACAAGTTCACAGTGGACAATTCGTTTTAATGGTTAAAGTTGAACCAGAACCGAACTACGTTAAAAATAATTTGTTCTCATTTGAGCACGTAATCACACAACAGTGTTCTCAGGTACACCATCTCGGATGGCAACCTCATACAAAATTTCATCCTCATTCAGGATGTAAAAACTAATGGGGCGTTCATCCAATTCAAAAGAAGAAGAGAAAAGAAGAAGAAGCTACACAATACAATCAGTACTTGTAACTACAACAAAATCGACAAGCCAAGCCGTCACCAAGCAAAAGACTGGGGACGTGGATATTCTCCCTGAATCAAACAATGTCCCTGTTCGGGCGCCAAAACGTAGATTTGGGTTCGGGGAAAGTAAAGCACACGTTCACAGTTGACAATTAGTTTTAATGGTTAAAGCTGAACCTTAACCGAACTACGCCAAAAACAAAAATATAGGTAGGGTTGTTGGTATTAGTTGGCTGGTCTGATTTTGGTTTCAAAAGAAAAGTATAAAGTTACATTAATGGTGAAATTAAAAGCGGAATGCCTGTCACTCGGAAGGAGTGTAGGTAGGCAGGTCAAATTATATTGTTTCAGTTAAGGTTGAAGACCAAAAACGAAATGGAATGCCTATGTCTCGGAGGGGTGCAGGTCAGCCACTCAACTCCATACTACGTATCAATGCCTCGGACAAACAGCCCCAGCCAGCCGCTTCCAGAAGTTAACAAAACAAAACATTTTAGAAAATAACCCTAAGTTATGGTCCAACCGGGCCGAAACACACATATGTTTCCCGGGAGGCTATCTAAAACGCCATTCATGTGGTGTTACACAGAACAGATTATTTCACATGATTAGAAGTAATCAACAACACTCCATATAGGTTGACACAACTTACCAATATTCCTTTCGGGGAATCTAAAAGAACATTCCAAAGGAGACTATGTCCATACAGATTATAAATTTAATCATGACATAACACAGCCCTAATTATTCCTAATACTTATGGAGTTATGATTAAGGCTAAGTCTGCCAACAGATACCCACAAATGCTAAGCCATCTTTAAATATAATATATGGGCTTCCGCCCGTGAAACAAAATTCCTTCAAGCAAGGCTTTGAAAAAATAGACTCGTAGCTGTTGGAGTAAGGGGATCCGGCTTGGGATGAGTTGGCCTTATGTCAAACCCACGCCACTCCGCTCGTGGAAAAAAATGAGCCCAGCCTGGAAACAGTCCACTCTATGGATCACACCACGTGGCCACATGTGAAAAGGCTACTTCGAATAGCCACAAGTTCCATTCATTAGCGGGCGTACGGACAGAAAGCAGTAAGCAGCACAGAGCTTGATGTTCAAGCTTGCTTTTAGCCAATTTCCTTTAGCAGTGCCAAATCTTTATTCCGAAATTCACGCACCCGGACCTTTCGCTCAGTCCGTAGCTTCGCCAAAAAAGGGCAGATGTCTAACGACGTGGTGAGAATAGAGAAGTGTCGAGAAGCGTAGACGTGCACCTCGGTTACGAAAATTGGTAAGCTAACATTTTTCTAACAAAGATTCTTCTCGAAAAACATAGGTGTTACAAATACATTCAATTTTTTTATTCTATTAGTCTACAAATAGTATTTATTTTATGGTAAGAGATAGTGGATCTTTACACATTGAACTTTGTACCGTTTTTATTCTTGCTTTTGATTGTATTTATAATTTATACATTTTCCATCGTTCAAATATAAATTTGCTCCCCTACCTGGACCACCGGCTGGTGACGCTCTTGTCCCTGTCAATATTGCTATGACAGCCAAAATTTGGAATCATGAAAATTGCAAGTTCCCAAATATTACCAGCAATGGCATTTTTAATCGGTGCCGGCGCTGCATTCCAATTTGCGTATTTGTCACACTGCATCATTCGATATATCCTACGACGTCTCATAGACGTGTATTTAATTAGGGGTGACCACCCAGGTTTGAAGCCATCTGCAGATTCCGATACACTTTTCACATAATAAGCAAGGTCCTATCTAACCATCATGAATAAAACGATCTAGCGAATGTTTGCAAACCCTGAATTACGTCACATGGATAGTGTGCAGATGATTTTGAGATGTATGGTGAGGAAAATAAGGTTGAAATTCAAATATAGGGTGACAGTGGTAATAGCAGTTTGTTTTTTGCTGATATTGAGTTTGTTAATTGGTTTCTGATGGTTATTATTTGAAAGAAAACTTGTGTTAATGTTGGTTTCAATATTCAGTTCGAGTTTTTGTGATAATTTGAAACTTGAACTTCCATATCATTTGTTCAGCATATTTATTTTGGCTTTTAACGGGGATCAGTGAAAAATTGTGATTCTAGAAAGTTTCACAATGAGAGGCAATTTATTTTTTATGACCGTCGAATATTTGGCAAATTCGGTCAGAATATCAAAATGCTTTATTTGTTAACATTAATAAAGCCTGCGTTATCTCATTATCATCATCATCGTAAAATTTTAGTTTTCGAGGATCCCTTGTTTTTACCAGTGCCACCCCAGAAGATTGAGGATTGACACGAGAAGAGAGAGGCCTATGCGAAGCAGTGGGTGAGGTCGGGTTGTGGATCATGATGCCCCCAGAAGAAGGGTAAAACATTATTTTCATTTGTAAAAACATTCAAGGCTGAAGGCCTGAGGCAATTAAGAATGTCTTATAACTGTAGATGGTTCAGTGAGCACTTTTGCCATACTAAAACGCAACAACTTAAATTTTTCACGGTTTCGGAGTAAATCCGCTATCACGAAAGACGTCCACTGCTGGACATAGGCCTAACCCAGGCGTCGCCACGTTGGTAAATGTTGCGAGTCAGACGCACGGGTTGGGTCGATCTCGTGCATCTCGCATTCAGCGCATTGCCCGCAATCTTAACCAGGTCGTCGGTCCACCTAGTGAGAGGCCTTCCAACGCATCGTCTTCCTAAAAAATAAATATGAAATATGGAGTGACTTTACAACAATTTAAAATTAAAAGGAAAATAATAAAAAAGATTTTTCATCGTCAACATAAAAAGAAGTCAGGTCAAGTCAAGTCTAAACTTATTTGCGAAGCTTTCAGCTCCCTAAGTGCTATGCATAAGATGTTACGGTAGACGTCAAGACCCTGAGAGCCTTGAAACATGAGTAAATAACCGGTTTTCCGGTATTCCGGTCAAATAAGGGTGAATAACCGGTACTTGGGAGCCGGGTAGAAGTTTTAATGAGCCGGTAAAGACTTTGGATCTACGTGCATCCGGTTTTACACAGATTGTGCCGAAGCTTCCGGGATAAAGTCTTTGAAGACTCGTTAACTTGTTTAGGTGTTTATACCTAAAAAAGGTTGAATACCTACGTATACAGTGTGAGTTCGTAAATGGATTCAAAAGCTAAACAACATTAGTTTTTGTTTACACTTGGTTTGAATAATGGTTATTGTTCTGATGTTTATAAAACATAATAGGTATAATTTTAATGTTATAAGAAAAAAAAAAAACTGAACTGTGGGTATGCATCTCTACTTCACGCTTCGGGAAAAAAGGCGTGATGCGAGTATGTATGTGATATTATGTTTTACTGTTCACTTTCTCTAAAATCACATCGGGAAAACCAGTCAGATGTTCTTTCATTTTATCAATTAATCTGTCTTCCGATTTGGTTTCATACTAAAAGTTGTTTATTATTTCAATGACCCCTCCACGAGTTTAGGTAAACAAACACTGAGCTTGTTAGAAATTGCGAGGATTGATTTATTTTCAAGGTCATATTGTGCTCATCTGAATCTGTTCTTGATAGTTTGACCCTTCTTTGAAAGCCATGGTTAAAACTTTTGGGCCAGATGTTAAGTATCAACTTTATACTCTTATAGGTATGGTGTAGCTGTCAACAATCAATCTACATAGTGTTTGCTCAACTATATTGGGGGTTTGAACTTTGCTGGGGTCGGCTTCCATTCCAACCAGATGCAGCTGAGAGCCAGTATTTTACATGGAGCGACTGCTATCTGACCTCCACAACCCAGTATTGGGACAATCCCACTGCACTATTCCCAAACCACTGCAACTCCTGAAAGCCAGAATCAACAGTGGCAACCACCAGAAACGCGCCGAGGTAATGAAGCTTGACGAAGTCCTGGAGACAATCTCACCGCACTAATTCCAAACTACTACAACTCCTGAAAACCAGAATCAACAGTGGCGACCACCAGAAAAGCGCCGAGGCAATGAAGCTCGGCGAAGTCCTGGAGACAATCCCACCGCACTAATTCCAAATTACTGCAACTCCTGAAAGCCAGAATCAATAGTAGCGACCATCAGATAAGTGCTGAGGCAATGAAGCTCGAAGTCCTAGATAATGAATTTCAAGACAGTTGTCTTGGATCCAGCAACGAAATTAATCAGAAAAGAATAACAGAGTAGTAAATAAACATAATTTCCACTTCCCTTCATGTCAAGCAGGATATAGAACAAGCAAGGCCAATAGGCACAAAGGGTCGTTTACAACTGGGATAAGCCCAGTTGCCTAGCACCACGGATAAGCATTATCATTAATATTAATGGGTCCCAATATTGCGAGCTGTTATATTTGATTCCAATAATAGGTATGCCAAAAACGCTTCAATGCACGGAAATTTGTTCTAGTTTCTACAAGGTTCGTATAGTAAATAACTCTGGATGCATCCTGTAAATTATAATATTGTGTTCATTCTGCCAAAGAATACACTTCCATAAAATATGATGATATAACCCAGTAATGTGAAACCTCTTTGACAAAACCTGTGCCATTTTTTTTAGCTTCTGACTGCTCTTAACGGTTGTCAAAGATATTCAAATGACAGCAGGGACCAAAGGCATAAGACCTATATATTCCTCAATGATAATGTACTTTTGGACAGTTTTGTTCGCAAAATATTCTTTGATTTACTATTATGCTATTTCCAGTCATCAATTTTTCTGTATAGAAATATTTTTAAATTCCATGTCGTTTTGGAGAAGTATCCAAAAGTAGCGAAAAAATATCGTGTTTTAAATATTTTACTAAAGCAAAACTATTATTTACACGAAAAAAATCACATTTCACAAATAATGTACTTGAATCATTTTTTTTTTTCAAATCTTTTAATCTAGCCGTTACTAAGGAGTATGCTTTAGAAAGTAACCGTTTTACGGCACTAAAGCGGTGGAAAGCCCTTAACGTGTTTTCTGAGGCGAAAATGATCGGACAAAATGACATCTGGGACAAACAGCTTAACATGTTGTCCGAGGCATGGAGGAATCACGTTATGTAAAGATGGTCTCCCATCCACGGACCGACCTCGGCAAGCGTTGCTTAATCTTGAAGATCGACACGTGCGACCGTTATAATTTAAAAACGAGCTTCTCGTGTTGCCAATTTGCCATCAACGTGGTATAAAAATGGTAACAGCGCTATAAAGGCGTGTTCGAAGCTACAAATTGCGCGCACGAACATTTTGACAATCGTTTCCGTATTGACATCAAGGTTAAGTTAATATATTGCAGTTGGCAGTACGCCTTTTTCTCGGCTTATTGGATCCAATATTACGAGTGCTGGCACGCAAGATGCTTTTAACCTTGGGTTTTTTTTATTTTATATTTTTGAAACGTTTCCCCACACTAGGAGTTTCTTCCTTTATCGTGGGTGCGCTTACAAACATATATAAACTTACAACAGCCAGAGCCGGAACAACTATCTGTAGCTCATACAAATATTTGTTCCGTGAGGGAATCGAACCCGCGACACGCAAAGCAGCAGTCACTCGCTCAACCACTGCGCCAACCGTTCGCCGTGTGCCAGTGACATTCTGTCATCGAAAGACAAGCGATATCGAATAACCACGTGATCAATCCCTTACATTTTGACATTCTGACTATAGCCTTCGTTGACGTCAAAAGCCACTTTTCTGGAGCCTGTCAAATTTAATTACAAAGTAGAACGACGCGCTACTTGAAGGATTTGAGATATACATGGCCACAGGAGCGACGCCATCGCCAAAAATATATATTTATATATACTTTATTGTACACCAACAAAACAGGAAAAAAAAAACAAAAAAATATACAACGGGCGGCCTTATCGCATTCCGAGATCTCTTCCAGGCAACCTGATACAAAAATAATTCAGTCAAACTAAATACAAACACTAATGGCATGAAATAAAAAGTATACTAACAAATTTAAATTGGGTAGTATTTAAACAAGCGACAATAAATTCAAGTTAAAGATGTAAAAAATACTGAATATGGCTTACTGAAATACTAAGTGGGCGACAAACAGTGGGCGAATACAAATGTTTAAAACAGCGACTTGATTAGTACTTTGGCAACATAGTCGACGGAGCCCCGCTGCGCGGGGCTCCTATTTCCGTCCGCAGGGTCTAAAGTAACCTAACACGAACGAGATGACGGGAGCTGAGTTCGCTCGCTTTGCTCGCTCACTTCAGCTCCCGTCATCTCGTTCGAACCTAACCTGTCCGTGTCGGGGTAAGCTCCCGAACTCGCTCCGCTTGCTCTTGTACCAATTCGTTGAAAACACAATAATACCCAATTCCCGCGCTGCACAGCGATGTCGCCTTCATTTACGATGAAGAATAATATGCTAATACAGAAAAAATAGAATCCTAAATACAATTATAGTATGTCACAATATTATTACTGCAGCTTACAAAAACCTCCTAAAAGGTATTCCTCAAACCGGATAAATAGTTGCTTACTTAGTATAATAGTCGCCCATTCAGTATATTTTTCACCCGGTTAATTATTTCCCATTTAAATTCATAATTTGAAGTAACTTCAATAAGTTCTAGCAGCTGTTAGTTATATAGTCAGCTGTAGTGCTTATAGATTTATTTTGTTCTAGCGTCATTATTAGCGACCTAACTCAGATTCCCGCGAGACAAATTGCATACACAAACTCTTTCTAAAATTGAAATCCGTTGCAATGTTTAAAAGAAATACACGGAGAAAGAGACAGAGGTAGACAGCTATGTTTATACTACCTATTTAGAGAAGCGATGAATAGTTAGAAGATATATATAAATGACATTGTATCGGCAGCATTCCATTATGTACATACAGTACCTGGGCGACCGAGCTCTGCTCGGGTGAAAATAGAGCGAACGCCGTTTTCTAACAATGAAACTTAGCTAGATCTATTTATCACCCCCAAAAGCCTTACATTCAAAATTTCATAAAAATCGTTGTAGCCGTTTCCGAGATTCTGATTATATATACAAAAATAATTATACATAAAAAAAATATGTTCGTTTTATGTTTTAATTTTATGTGTTTGTATGTGACATGCCTGAGAATAAACGATTTTGATTTGACTTGATACATCGACATCAATTATTCTGCGAAGTTTCACTGGCTAACTGAATTTGGCACTGCACGGTATTCATATTAAAATGTTGCTGATCATAATATCAATCAATTAATCTGCCTAGTCTTTTCCCAACTGTGCTGGAGTCGGCTTCCAGTCATACCGTATTCAGCTGAGTATCAGTGTTTTACTTGGAGCGACTGCTTATCTGACCTCCACAACCCAGTAACTGAGTAACACGATACCCTCTGGAAATACTGCTATCAGATCTCAAGCTCCTGACTACCCGTAACGACTGTCAAAGGTCTTCAAATGACAGCCGGGACCACGGTTTCCGAGGCACTGCGGTATCTCGGTATGTTGAATTGGTCACCCATCCACGGACCGACCACGTCAAGCGTTGTTTAACCTTGAAGAGTGACTCGTGCGGCTGTTATTATTTAACCACGACCTCCATGGCTAATAAAGATTCATAATTATACACGTACATACAAAAATTCACGCCTTTTCTCACGGGAGTAGGCAGAAACTACATAACGCCACCTGTTACAACTCTAACACGCACCTTTTGATTCATTTACTTTCATACGTCTGGTCATACACGTAAGCCACACTAATGATACATCGGTGCACGAAACCCATAAAAAAGGAATCACCGTTTCACCGTACCCACGCTAAATGCAGGCCCATCAAAACACAGCACCATAGGCACCCCTTAGCACAAAACTTTGCCAATATTAGTAAAACTAGCAAAGCTGCCGTCCTCAAGATATAATGCCACTATCTCAGGAAATCTTATTTTGAGGTATAGGTAAAAATAATATAAAATCATTACTGTATAATCTATCTAATACCTAAGCAAATTAAATTATAATTGAACCAAAAGATAATAATAACAACATAACGATAACGTAACGTATATAAAACATTCGAAGAATTGATCAAAGAACAAAACAACACAGATTACGACATTGAAAGAGTAAGAGCTGTAATTAAAAAGCGAAAACGAAGCACAAAAAATTATTTAAATATAAATATTTTAGTACAATTTTTGCTCATTTTTTAGTCATGTTCAAAAATATAATATTTCCACTATAACCAGTACCAGCAACCTTCCCAGATGAACTTTCGCGACAACGTATGTCGCAATGATAAACTTTCGCAGTAACGTACATCGCAGTAAAGAACTTTCGTGACAACGTACGTCGCAATGGTAAACTTTCGCAGTAACGTACATCGAAGTAAAGAACTTTCGCGACACCGTTCGTCGCAATGGTAAACTTTCGCAGTAACGTACATCGCGGTAATGAACTTCGCAACAATGGGATACACTCCCTTTAAACGAGCAATTCTTGTATATATTATATATATATAATCTGAATCTCGGAAACGGCTCCAACAATTTTCATGAAATTTAGTATGCAAAGGGTTTCGATAAATCGATCTAGCTAGGTTTTATTTTTAGAAAACTTCGATTTCTCTATTTTCACCCGAGTAGAGCTCGGTCACCCAGGTACTATAACATAACATCACGCGTGTGTTATGAAAAACAAAAGGTTAGGCTGGGTACCAGTCAGTGAGAACACCCAGCCTATTGCCATCAAACGGGCTCAAGTACAGACACTAAGAAATTCCAAATAAATAAACCCAATAAAATGACCGATCCGGGAATCGGATCTCAAGCTCAGCAGTAGTGCTTGCGACCACTAGACTAACGACAATGGTTGGTGACAATAAACACGTCCCCTGTTAAATGGGACTTTAAAACACAATAAGTGAAATATGTGTGTAAAAAGGTCCACCTGTGCATCTCTCTCTCTGCTCTTACATTTTTTATTTTCAGCCTATTTTGTCTAACTGCAGGGCAAAAGCTTCCTTTTCTTCCTTCCAATCCTCTCAGTTTAGGGCAATTGTGGACCAAACCTGTCGATAGGCATCAAGTTCATCCCGCCATCTTCACCTGGGTCTGCCGCGGTGTCACCTGACATTTTCTGGGACCCCCATTGTGATTGATTTAACCCATGAAACGTTTGACATGTGGCAGACGTGTCCGGCCCAGTGCCATTTTAATTTGGCTGCTTTTTGGTTGATGTCGGCGATTTGTGTTTTGGAGCGCAGCATAGTGTTTCTGATGCGATCCGTTAATCTGACATCCAGAATGCTGCACTCTATCGCGCGCTGGCTTACCACACGCCTAAACCTCTGCTGCGCTGTCAAGGACCATGTGTAAGGATAGGGTGCAAACACATGTCCATAAATTTGCGTTTATAGCTCTAACATGGGACTTAAATATATCAGGGGCTCTACAGAAACACCTCTGTCTAAACCTACGGAGAACAAAGGCGTGATTTTATACCCTGTCAAAAAAAAAACAGTCAAATTTCAGATAGTGTCACTTCAGCTTTAGGACGACAGAAAGTGTTGCAGTACACTGGGACTGTTAGCATTTATACGTTCATTAAAACTTCGCCTGACTGGGGCTGCGATACGCGCGTGCTGCGAAAATAACGAACCAGGAAGTAGGTCACCATCGTCATTGAGAACTATTTGGTGATTTTTTAAACCGTGTGCGGTTTTGGTATGATTGTGTTTTAAGTATAGGCTGCTTAGGGTTCTACTGGGTTTAGTTAAGAATGAAATAATCATGATTAAGTTTGCTACTTCATACTTTGTAATATTATTGCATTTTAACTGCCTGAATACGAGAACAAACAACTGAGTTTTAAACATGCACACCGTTTTGTGAGTACGGCATGAGACTTGTGACCAGGTGAAATATGTATCCCTCAAACTAAAAAGTAAAGGTATCCAAATAGACTTCTCTAGTTTTTAGTTTGGGGGAAACAGGAGTAAAATTATAGATTTTCTACTATAATTTCACTTTTATGTTTTCTCCAAAACTTCTCATGAATGTTGCCAAAAACAGCCAAAGGCCAAATTCCAATGTTGAAAAATAAAAACTAAGTGCCTGCTAGTGCCAATATCTTACCCAGCCTTCTACTTGTCCTTGATTCCGTTAGCCCCAGCCAAGAACCAATAAAAACCCGATCAGTCTCTAAAACCGAGCTCTAACACAAACAAACTCCAAGTATCGTATTCAAGGAGGGCAAAAAGCCTTCATAAATAAACAAAGGCCAAGATACGTTACCGACTTTCGGTCGGAAGCCCGAAAGTTCGAGCTAAAATAACCGATGTCCATAATCAGCTCAACAACTTCTTTGGTACTTTGGGTTGCCAATGTTGAAGATCGTTTGTGGGAATTTCAAACAAAATTGGCAAGCTTAAGGCCAATTTGAATAGGATAAATACAAATGTTTGAGATTCGCTCTGCACTTTTTGTTTGGTCAGTAAATTAGACATCGTTGAACCTTCTTATTGGCAATATTTTTTGTGTTTGTACCTGTAAACTTTTCTTTCTTATTAAATATTATTTATATTTGTATTTATATTTATTTATATTTTTTTATATTTGAAATAATATTTTTTGTTTGCATAAATAATAAATAAACAGTGTATAAATTGCTATAATAACTACAACTACATATATACTTAAAACAAAAACTACTAACTAAATCTAAAAATAAACTAAACTAAAAATATGACGTCAAAAACTCCCCAATAAAATTAATGATAATGTAGTCTTTGAGATAAAGTGAGAGATTTTCAAGAATGAAAGAAAACATGTTTAAAAAAACATAGGTATAATTTATTTTTTAACATCTTTCAGGGGCAAAAATCCCAAATTATCCTCATCAAAATTACAAAGAGAAAAATTTCCACCTTCAGATTATTCTTGACACAGTAAGGCAAAATTTATTAAGCTAGCCACCCAGTACTTTCTCTCTCGTGAAGTTTTAATGAAGGTGCGACATTGGACCTCCGTGATCTGTTTTTGATGTCAATCAAAGGAAAATAAATGATATTAAGACGAGATTAAAACATTCTCGTTACGATGTTCATCAGAAACTTTGATTGTTTGTGTAGCCTGCCGAAGATTCTCAGAAGGCTCTCGTAATAATAATAAATTGGGGGCTGTGATGTCAGACAGTCTTTTGAAAATCGTGAGAGGCACAAAAATGGGTCGGCTATAGATGTTTTAATTTAGTTGTAAGTAAGTGGAGGACCTATCCTAAGTTATTTACAAACAATTTCTACAACAAAAAATAATTTATTCCCAAAAATACACATTATAATTAATTTATTATTATATGCTTTATTGTACACCTTAAAATACAATTATAAAAAGAAACTTAAAATTAATACATTATCAATGGGCGGCCTTATCACAATCCGCGATCTCTTCCAGGCAACCTGGTATGGACATGAAGTGGGGTAGTCATCCGTGTGACATTTTTTTTTTTTTAAATACTAAACAAAAAGTATACAAAAAGGGCTAGATCTATAGCTATCCCCGTTTTCTTATAGGTTTATATGAGTCAATACTAAAAATCTGTACATTTTTTTAGTATAACTGTACTTTGACAGTAGGACGTTCTGCTAATAGGACCATTTGCTACTAATTCATTTTGAGAATTTGACGATCTGCTCATAAGTCGTTTTGCGAATAGAACGTTTTGATACGGAGTCCTGTATGCAAGTGGGCCCGCCTCCTTCCAATTTTTCTATCATAACTTTTTTTTATGCAAATTCACTTGTAAGCTTTTGTCTACTTGTATTTTTTTTGGTTGCGTAATTCATTTATTATTTATTTATTAGTTTATCCTTACACTGGAACGCCTTGCAGTAATTACACCAATGGAGCACAATCTTATAATAAACTCACTATAAGTCCAGGTTTCCTCACGATGTTTTCCTTCACCGTTGTCAACGATGTCTAAGTTTAACTTAGAAAGTACATATGAATTGAAAAATACACATTAGTACTTGCCCGGATTCGAATCTACGACCTCTAGCACGAGAAGCGAGGTCTTAGCCGCTGGGCCACCACGACATATAGTTTTTTTTATGTACGTTTTTTAAAGGTTTAATGGCGAACTGCATAGAAGTGCTTCCACTGAATAAGAATGAGCGGAGCTAACTAAACAAGTTCAAAGAGTCAAGAAACTGTTCGCAGAATCAAGCGGATTCCGTGCGGACTCTGCTCTACTCGCAAAACTGATTTTCATACGAGCGCTTCCACCGCGAGCGAGTAAGCGGAGCGGATTGAGCGAGTTAAAATGGGTCCGCTGTCCTCTCATGGCGTATCGCACACTACTTTTGAACGGACTCGCACGCTCCGCAAAGTCCACTGGCAGTAGCCGCAAATGCTGAACATCTTTCTTGGTGGAAATGCACAACTATTTTACTCCGGTTATTATTATATTTCTTCTTGTTTACGTTTTTTTAGTTCGCTTCGTAAGAAGTCGGTTTTTTTTATTTATTTTTTAAACTTCTTTTTTTTCTATTTGGAAAATCATCAAAAACGTCGGTTAATAAATCAGTAGTTATAGAGAGATTTATAATAATACTGACAGACGATTATCGACAGTTAAGTGCGTACAGAATGGCTCATAATGACTGTATCAGTGGCAAGCATACATCTCAGATCGATAGACTCATTTGAGCCATTTGAGACGAATATTGCCACAAGCCACCAAGGACTAAGACGCTCAAAAATTATTTTGTCCGTGTCTTGAAGCTACCCTGCTCTACTTGTATCTCATCAAGAAACAACATGTCACATAGTATTTCCATGTTTATCAAAACTTGTTCGAATTGGTATTCAGTCAGGTCAACGATCAGATTGACCTGCGTCGACTGGTAACTACCACATTAACCTCGATATTTTCCAATCAGTTCTGAAAGTAGTACAATTCTTGGTAATTTACGGCCAAAAGTTTCTTTGCCTGGTTTTTATTAACAATGTTTCATTCTATATATGTTTTTTCCTATTCAAATGGGACGAGTATTGGTAGTTTTATTCTAGACTTGAAAGCATTGGAACTGGAAGAAGGGGGTTATTCACTCGTAACTTCCTATAAAAATAAAGCGTACTTCCGTACGTAGCGTACGTACGTACGTACGGAAAAAGAATTGGCATACCTAATACACTTTCAGATACATCATGCAATTCATTGCTTTTCATGAGGTAGGCCGAAACAAAAGAACGCTGAATTTTATTAAATTTGATTGATTGATTCCAACGCCAAATTGATTGATTCCAACGCACAGACATAAATCCAACTAGATGACGCGATTGTATGTACTTCGCGTGCCAAAAAACGGACTAAAGTTACGCTAAATGATTGTAATCTGAGATTTTCATTTAGCTTTATCGCCATCGGAAATCCACCGAAATCTAGAAAAATGCCTTTTTATGCCATATTGAGTTGTAAATAATGTATAGAAAAAGTTGTCCTAGGCATTAGAAATGTTTTCTTTCATTGGTATGTAAATTTGTTTTTAAATTGTTTGTGAAAAAGTGGCATGCTTGGTTTTCATACAGATGGAGGGACTTGCGTTATATCTATTTAGATTTATGTCTGTGTTCCAACGATGAAGGCCTACTTGCTTGTTCCCGCGATAAAAAGCGTATGCTATGAGATCCTTTACCGTGATAAAAAGTATCAAATACCCTAATCCTGGTTATGGTCTAATCGTGTGTCAAATAATCAGATTTCATCCAAATTTGTTCAGCTGTTGTATACAGCACGGCAGGTCACCCATGCGATGGAACGATCAGATATATAGTCTGCAGTAGGCGGCCTATAATTGACTAGACAGGGAGGGCGTGGCATCGTGAGTAGACTTGAGGCGGTCTGAGTTTTAATTTATTTGTTTAAAAAAAAAAAAAAAAACGTTGCCCCGCTCTAGGAATTTCTCCTGTATCGTGGGTGCGTTTACATACATATAAACTCACATACACAAACACCCAGAGCCGGAACAACTATCTGCAGGTCATACAAATATTTGTTCCGTGCGGGAATCGAACCCGCGACACGTAGCGCAGCAGTCAATCGCTCAACCACTGGGCCAACCGTGCGCCCAAAATTTCAACATGATGACCACGACCGCTCTGCCAAGAATGAACCGACAAAAAAGAAGTTGAGACGTGGTTGATTGACAAACATCTAAACAAATTGATGACATTTAACGTAGGAAGCAAGATTAATAGGAAATTCAACAGTGGATACTTAACGACCCGATTTTAAAAACAACTTTTCCTTGTTTCACATTCACCACCGTCACAAAAGAAAACTTCCAAAGCCGGAACCCCTGTTTTTCTCACATTTCGCCCCCTAATTAGTTACCAGCATGACAGAGACCAAAAAACATCCACTGATTTCAATGGACGCTCATTTGACTCAAATTCTGCCGTCCTGAAACTAGAGTATCACTATATAACGTTTAGCCGATTTTGAGTTTAAATACCTTAGTAATCAGCAAAATATTATCAATCAATCTTTCTAAGAAGTATTTTTCTAATTTGGATTAGTCGAAAGACGTCCACTGCTGGACATAGGCCTCCCCCAAGCGTCACCACACTGATCGGTCCTGTGCGTTTCACATCCACCGGACTCCTGCAGCCTTGACCAGGTTGTCGCTCCACCTAGAGGGAGGCCTTCCAACGCTGAGTCTACCGGTACGCGGTCGCCATTCTAGAACTTTTCGCCCTAAACAGCCATCCGTTCTGCGAGCAATGTGCCCTGTCCACTGCCACATTAGCTAAAAAAAATGCGTGACTCAAGTCTATCACAATAGGCCGTGCTCGCCCGGCTGATTCGATCACGCAAGGAAACTCCGAGCATGGCCCTCTCCATTGCCCTTTGGGTGACTTTAAGCCTTCTGATGAGGCCCATTGTGAGCGACCAAGTCTCTGTTCCGTAAATAATCACTGGCAACACACTCTGGTCAAAGACTTTCATCTTGAGACACTGTGGACTAATTTGGATATATAAATAGATTCCGAATAAAAAATGAATACGCACAAAATAGCTGTGTTTACAAACCTTTTTTTGATAAGATTAAGTACCTAATTGATTTAAACTAACAATGTGCCCTATTCGATAGTGAAATTAGATTTATTTTTTGAAATTGGCAACTCTCGCATATGATTTATAATAATCAGCATCGATTTTTACTATTTCATTTCACTATTTTTTGCTTTTCTTACTAATAATATGTGAAATGTGAAAGTTTGGATAGATGCGTGTGTGGATGTGTGGATGCATGTTTGTTACTCAATCACGCTAGAACTGCTAAATGGATCTGGTTGAAATTTGGCAAAGACATAAATTATAGTCTGGAATAAATGTTCCCTTGGGATAAGAAAACACTTAACACGCGAGCGAAGCCGCTGCCAGAAGTTGGTAGTCTATAACACAAATTATGTTTTTTTAAGATAGTGACTCTCTAGCTATTGACCGGCAGAATTTATCAAATTAGCACAAACGCCATGCAAATTGCGAATGGAAATAAAAAGCGAATGACAAAAGCAAGTTAATTATTTCTCTGGCGCAGTTTGCCACGATTGCGGGGGACAAATGAAGACAAATCGGCGATGGCAGTCGGTTCGGTCCCCGTTGGGACAGAGTACTCTAGGAACTCACCTCATACCCACCACCGAAGTTTTGGGAAAATAGAAAAGTCTGCTTTACAAATGTTTTACAGATTGAGTAACAACATCAAATAAAGGGAAAAAAACACTTTGTACACACAATCATGTTTCCAGTTTTTTCTTCTGTCTGTTGTTGGTCGCCTTCATGGCTATACGGATTTAGAAGAAAGAGGTTTAATATTTTCTGTCAGGAAAATGCATGGTTCCTCTCATGCATTTATCGGCATAAAAATAGCCTACCTTGTTATTTATTTAAATAAATTGAAGGTATTTTCCTCTGTATTTGCGACTGATTCGATGGAATGGAGGAAGTTTCTTTCAAAAGGGCTAATGATAAAAGGGTTATGGCATCAAGCAATAGCTTTTTATCACAGATCACGGTGAAAATAAAAAGAGATGTGTCTTATGGGCACCCGGTGGGAACGGAGATCGATTAATTAAATTTACAGTCTTTCAGTTTCGTAAAATAAATCGAAGCTGAAATAACAAAAACACAGATTATGCTCAGTGTAAACACACAATAGCGGCTGCTAGCGTAGGTACTGTATCTGTCTAATCAGCGCACGCTCGTACGTCTTCGGTTTTCTTCGTGCGCCTCCGGCTCTCTCCTCGGCGCGCGGATCTACACTTGTACTATCCTGCATGCAGCACGCTGTGCCTCGCACAATAGAATATAATAGAATTTACTTTATTGAACACCATAAAAGTTACACATCTATTTTATAAGAAAAACTTTATTAACTTTATTATATATATATTTGGGTACAAAGACGGTATTATCGCTGACAGCGATATCCACCAGACAACCCAATTTATCACGCAAAAATAATTATTTATATCTACTTATAATAATAAAAAAGTGTATCTAAACGTTAAAATTACAAACATTTTTGCATTTTCTCAAAATAGGCAGCAAGCTGAATCGATTAAAAAGAAAAAAGTTTTAGTTTCTTAGGTGATCGCGAAGTGCCTCAAAAAAAACTGCAAAAGCTTGTTGGTTTTTGGTGCCGTTTTTTTATTGTTACAATTTTGTCGGTCTAGCCCCTCAGCCCGCAAACAAATCATAACTATAACGTGCGATAAGGAACTCCGTTCCAAAAAAATCGTAATAAGATTAGAACTTCCAGAGTACTGTAAAAGGGGAACGCAGCCAGTGTCTGAAAAAAATACTATTCGACTTCTACGACGTATATTTATTCAAACGTGCCGCCCGTAGGTCGGCTCTCACAGAAGTGCCCGCTAAACAAAAAACTACACGCGTTCGATATATTTCTAAATATTCTGTATTCGATTTCCTTCCAAACTTAAAATAAATATAAGTCGCCAGCTTTAGGTGTCAGCGGCCGAACAGGTTGCTCGTCCTATGTGGAAAACGCCTACATGAGCTACGCCCCTACGAATAGATGCGCAGAATCATGTGAAGCGCAGCTATTCTCAACTTTGGAAGGAAAATCACTCTTACCTAATACCTTTACCTAACGGAGGAATTAAGCTGAAGTCCTTCCCTTACAAGGGGAAGGCTCAAGTCATGGCAAACGAATTACCGGATTCTCTGATATTTACTCTAACTTCAGCTAACAAGTGCACATGCATTAACAAGTCAACGCCGTCATGCTTGAACCTCCTTGCACAAAACCTCCGCAAAAGTAACAAGGCGGCCTCTTATTCCTAACAGAAATGATGTGATAACTCACATCCACCCAGATGGGGTTTAATTATGTGAAATTCAAACGTGATACAATATTTCATCCTCAAGCATTTATCAGGCCAGAGAAGGAAAGGCTGGATCGCATCGAATCTTCTAAACCTATCATTGAACTTTATCCAGAGCTTATCACACTTAACGTATTTAATAGATATTATCAATAAGTTATTAACTGGACCAATGCCATAAACAGTCATCAACTGGACCAATGATGCCAAATCAACATCCTTTGCGAAGGCTATGCCCCGTATGCAAAGTTGGTTTCAGTTATGACCAATACCTCTCCCACTCTTGAAATGCTTATATCATCAATGCACTGGATTAAGCTCAGCCTAGCTGAATTAAAAAAAACAAATATTGCTTCGATACGTAGTCAGCATTGCCAGCCTTTTCTTCCCCCGGCAGCTTACATCAGCTCATGGAATTGGAAAATAATTTATTTTAATCACATCGATACTAATTGCAGCAAAAATCATCGATAAATATATTTTCTGCTTGCCCATCCCTACTAACTATGACATGTCAAAACTGAAAACTGTCTATAATCACAAAAAAGTCATTCGTTAAAACACACGGATCCACGATGAAGTTGATTCTTGTTTTGCCCATAATCGTTAGAAAAGAATCCGAAATGGATTTCACAAAATGATTCGTCTCATCACCGGTATGCTTCAAACCTAGCAGCACAACTAATTCTTCGGCGATGCAAGAGATAGAAGCACCTGTGTCAACTAATGCGTCATACGATCGGTTACCTATACTAATTTTAATAAATGGAGTTTGATCACCGTGTTTATTGTTTTCAATCGGGAATTGCTCTTTCATGGACACATCCCGCAACTCCTCATCCATCTTTATTGACTGTGTCCTGGTTCGTTTGGGTGATCGGTTGGTAGTGGGCTTCTATATCTAGGGGCAATACGAGAGCGGTTAGTTCTGTTCTCGAAGCGCTGCCTTGGGCGAAAATCGCACGTCGGCGTGTGAAAGGATTCGCCATCGCCTCCAATTGTAGATGAATTTAAAATAAGCGAGTGCCGGGCCGTCCAGGTACGCTCCCAAAATGAGCCCTAAGTCTTGTTCTTGCCATTTATTTATAGCGGCGACAACCTTGAACTGCAAGAGGAAAGCCTCGAAACTGGACTTTGTTCCTGTCCCCGTAAAAACTGGCTGTGCCATTTTTAATTAAAATAGACCACTTATCTTTATTTTCTCTGCGTTTGCTCGTCGGCTGGGGGTCTCGCCGACAGGACTTTCGTTCCTCGTAACGACGCGACGTACGCTCGTTGATAGGGCTTCGCGCACTGTTCTCGCCGTGCACACGCGAAAATATGTTTTTTCGTATTTTTTCTTAGGTTTTTACTTATTTACCGGGATTTTCACTACCCGGCGCCTCCACCATTTGTAAAAGAGGAACGCAGCCAGTGGCTGAAAAAAATACTATTCGACTTCTACGACGTATATTTATTCAAACGTGCCGCCCGTAGGTCGGCTCTCACAGAAGTGCCCGCTAAACAAAAAACTACACGCGTTCGATATATTTCTAAATATTCTGTATTCGATTTCCTTCCAAACTTAAAATAAATATTAGTCGCCAGCTTTAGGTGTCAGCGGCCGAACAGGTTGCTCGTCCTATGTGGAAAACCTCTACAGTACCAGAGAAAGAGAATATATTACAAAAAACCAACAATTTTACCCAATCATTATATAAGCTAAGACTAAAGCTTTTATTTATATAGGAATGTTACTTCTAATACCTCCAAGAATATATGTACAAAGATTCATGATGATCGGTTCAGTAGTTTTTGCGTGAAAGCGTAACAAACAAACTTACATTCACATTTATAATATTAGTAAGGATAGCTTTTTACCTAGTGAAGGTAAAATTCCACAATACTCCGTCTGTTTATTGTCAAACATTAACTATTTAAATTAAGGGCCTACATACGCTTCAGTACCGAAAAACGGTAAATTTCTGAAGCATACTCCTTAGTAACGGCTAAGTTAAAAGGTTTGAAAAAAAATAAAAAAAATGTTTCGTATACATTATTTTTTAAACATGGTTTTTTCGTATAACAAATAGTTTTTCTTTAAAAAAATAATTAGCAACACGATATTTTTCGCAACTTTTAGATACTTCTCCAAAACGACTTGGATGTTTAAAAATATTTTCATACAGAAAAATTAATGGCTGGTTTTTCTTTCTAACTGACATAGCATATTTTTCAAACAAAACTGTTCAAAAGGAGGTTCAATATTGATATTTTGGCATCGAGCGGGCGCACGGCCAGTGCTGCGTTTACATTGGGACGTATATATCGCCTTAATGTTAGACCAGAATATTTGAATGATTAATCAGCAAATTGGAATAAGTTACCCAACTCCTCCGCACAGGGTATTAAATTAATCCATTACCTCCCCCATGACCTCCATGACCTTAGGGATGACAAGCGGTTTATTAAGCCCCATTGATCTTTGAAACGGTCCCAATAATTTCACTTGATATTGAAGAGATAGGGATCGTTATTGAAAAGATTATTTTTGTGATAAATAAAAAATCTTTTTTACAAAAAAATACTACCGACTTCCAACTAAAAACACAACAAAGTGAAAAATAACTATCTTTTTCGAAGTCGGTGTCTTTGGTAGGTACCAATTTTTTTCGTTATGGACACCGACTCGAAACTCTGCACAAAAGTTTATTGTATGACGGAAATTGAGCACAAAAGCATGGGTGTTGATAAATAATCAGTTTAAAAAAGGGGTTAAACAGGGGCGAAAAGTTTGTATGGGATGAATTAAGGCACTTCGTTCAGCAGATCATAATCTTCTGTCTTACCCAACAGTTTTCGGGTCGGCTTACAGTTGAAACAGATGCAGCTCAATACCTTTAGGAACTTTGGATAGCCACGGCAGATGAGAGTAGAAACGCTGAGAAGGGATGTCTTCGAAGGACGTACACAGATGTTTTTTTTTTTTTTCTTATATCTTATTGGTGTTGTTCTTCAGAAATACCCGGTGCGTAATATGTGAGTATTACCGGCCGTTTTATTAAGTTAAACGCGCACCTAGACGCAGCGCAGAGCCGCACGAGCCGCATGCAGTCCTTTTCTCATGGTCTCGCGCAATCCGCATCGTACGTGCCGTATCTGCCGCAGGCAAAGTATCCACTTCAGTACATCTTATTATATATGGGGTTACATTGAGATCTGGGGCAACTTTGATGATAACTTTATTTTTTTAAGTTTTTAAAGCTAACTCAGTGAAAACGGAATGCACTTCAATTTTCTTTTTAAATTTGCAACTCTGACAAATGTCAGCCATGTTTTGCATCAACCTCAGCGCAAGAATACGATTAATTGACGCAGAAAAAATACATTAAATTGTACAGTGTAAATTCATTAAAAACAAATTGTAAATTGGGGTTACTTTATATTGCTATGAAAAATAATGGGGTATCAAAGTAACCCCATTTTTATTTTAACGTTCATAGGCTCGTTTTTTTTTATTTTATCCCAAACTATGGAAGAAATTTATTTTTTATTTTAGTGTATAAATTTTTTTGTAAAGTCGCCAACACTGCATTTATTTCATATTTTTCAAAATATAATTGAAGTAGTTATGTCAATTATAATTTCAA
Source organism: Orthosia gracilis (assembly GCA_947562075.1). NCBI lineage: Eukaryota > Metazoa > Arthropoda > Insecta > Lepidoptera > Noctuidae > Orthosia > Orthosia gracilis. The sequence continues at coordinate 24,381,480 of OX387273.1, forward strand.
AATTAATCAATTTAACCTCGTATTACCGGTACCTTCTATATGGATACAGATGACATCTTCACTCTGCCCGCACCGCACTCGCCGTAAGCATCGAACGTGCCGAATTTGATGACTCCATCCGCACGCGCTGGTAGCATCCGTATACCTACAGCATTTTGCTGAAATACGGGTCAGGCGGCGCGATGTTGCATACGATTTAATATAAAGATTTATAAATTGATGACTGCGATGCGTGCGGCTTCTGCGGCGCGTCAACGTGCGCCGTGTAACACTCAAAATTCATACTAAGCATACGGTGAGTCTGTGCATTGTCTGTGATTGTATTAGAAATGCATTTCAATAGATACTAGCGACCCACCCCAACTTCGCACACAAATAATTTATACAAACCTTGTCCTGACTAAATCGGTCGAGCCGTTTTCAAGTTTTTGCGAGACTTACGCACGGCATTTGATTTTTATTTAAATTGATTTTCTTGATAATACTCACACAAGCGACCAATAGTAATATCAGCCACACAAAACCGTTCGATTGGAAACTCCGAAGTTAAAGTTCTCCATGTTTTTATTTCAACACTTTTTTTATTCGCCTTCTATTGTCCGCGCTTTATTTGTTGTGAGTCCGATATCGGCTTTGATTCAGAATGGATTTATTTTTCATACACTGCCATCTTTTTCTTCCTGTCACCATGTATTGAGGTTTCCATGGATACTTGTTAAGACTGTTGTTTCATTTTTGGATGATCCTGCTTCAGGTGGAATTTTCGGAGAAAAAGTGCCTTTTGAAGTATGTTTTTTGTCGTAAATATGTGATATAAAGGTCGCAGGTGCGAGATACATTAACACAAAAAAAAAACAGTAATTTCTGGTATAAATAAAATGAAAATATACCTTGATAGTATTGAAGCAAAGTTGCTTTTAGAAGATCGATAGCCCAGCGCATTTCCTTGAAGGATGAAATTCTGGGAAACAGCTGAACTAGTGTTATGCGAATTGACAAAGTGCAGAACCAATTACGTAATATTTTTATTTTTAGATGGATATGTTATAATCAAATGTGCTGTTTTCAGTTAAATTTCTAGAAATTTGGGATTAACTGTATTGATATCCTGTCAACTAGCAGTAATAGAATGCGACCCAAATCGTATAATGTACATTTTATCGGTACGTATCAGATTGAAAAAACCGGCCAAGTGCGAGTCAGACTCGCGCTCGAAGGGTTTCGTACCATTATCGCAAAAAAAGGGCAAATAAACTCGTTTGTTGTATGAGAGCCCCACTTGAATATTTATTTTATTCTGTTTTTAGTTTTTGTTGTTATAGCGGCAACAGAAATACATCATCTGTTTCAACTGTCTAGCTATCACGGTTCATGAGATACAGCCTAGCGACAGACGGGCAGACAGACAGAAGGACCGCGGAGTCTTAGTAATAGGGTCCCGTTTTTACCCTTTGGGTACGGAACTCTAAGGCCGACCTTCAATCCATATCGCGTCTTTCATCTCACCGTGATTGGTCGATTGTTCATACCCTTTGCCTTGCCGAATTAATTACGAAATAAGGCTGCTGGTCACTAACTGTGCACTGACTTATTTCAAGCAGCCTGGGCTTGAAAGATTTAAGCCACCGCAATTACTATTTTCACAGAGCTAGCGCCAACACTAATTCCAGTTTATATAGAGTTGTAAACGATTATTAAATAAAATTATTGATTAAAAAATCTTTTTTAAAACAAGATTTTTTCATATTTTACTCAGCAAATCCTTTATTTTGATACCCATATCATGGTAGTGCACAAAAATAACTAGTCCGCCATCTTGGGCCGTTCGCCATATTGCATTTAGAATGACGTCACTTAGCTAACCGTGCATTGTCATCCAAACTAAAAGTGTATGCAAAATTGCATCTTAACCTGTGGAGGATAACTGCTTCAAAATGCAGTTGCAAGGTTTGACCCGAACACACTTACATACGAGTACATACATACATTGCAAGTTAAATAAAAGCTTGTAACAGAGATAAACTTACTTGTACCTTTCCGATTATTTCACTACATAGCCTACTTTTTATCTCAGAAAAATGCACAGTTTCTGTGGGATATGGGCAGGAATGAAGCCACGGAAAAAACTATTTATTTATTTGTTTTCAGTTCCATGATGATCCAGCTCTTGTCCTCGATCTCGCTTAATGAAATCAATGATAATGAGGTCTAGAAAGAAACGTGCGAGCCTGCAAAATTCCTGTTCATTCTTGCTTTGATCGTTGAAGCTAGACGGGTTATCTATATCTATACAAAAAAATAAAATTGAGGTGTCTTTATGTAATATCAAAATAACAACGGTTTATTGAATGCATGTGAAAGTATATGCATGAGTTATAACAAATTTATCTCTAACAAATCTGTATGTCTGTCGGTTTGTTTGTTCCGGGTAATATCCGACACGGCTGGACTGATTTTGACGGGACTTACAATGGTTGCCCGTCAAAATTCACAGTTCCTGTGGGAACATTAAATAAAAATTCATCGAGTTTGACGCGGACGAAATCGCGGGCAACAGGTAGTAGTGTACATAAGTTTTGAGGTGAATTTATCCTCACTTACACTCATCATCATCATCAGCGTTTTTAATGTTCCCACTGCTGGGACACAGGCCTCCTCTCTGTGAGAGGGAATGGACCGTAATTCACCACGCGGTCCCCGTGGGGGTTGGTGGATGTCACACGTATTCGATTTTTTGTGTCGAGGACATGCCGATGTTTTCTCACGATATTTTCCTTCACTGTTTTGGGAGCAGCGGTGGTGGAATAATTTACCAAATTATTCCAAGCTTAACCCTGCTCTGCTACCATCAACTAACCACTTACCTGTTAAAGCAACGCACGATATTATCCCGGTCCCTCAAAGAAAGCTTGTGCCACTACTTGACTCAGAAAGTAGAACGGCTTTCGATGGCATTTTCAACAATACGGACAGTTCTTAAGGATTGTCGGGGACAGCATGGTGGTCCGTTAGGAGATTGGAAAGTCGGACTTTTTGTACGGAATTAGCTTACTTGAGTAGTTGAGTCGAATTGACTGAGGCAACGAGGTGCGAAAAATCTTTCGATTCTCTAGGTGTTTTTACTGGGGAAAGTTTTTTGCTAGAAGTGTGAAGATTTTCTAGAAAACCTTGCAAACGCTTTTTATCCACGTGCCATTCATTCATGCTCTCAACATGGCCAAAACATCGTAGCAATTTAAGACACTACATCTTCTTTTAAACCACAACGTCGTTTTATTACATCATTCCTCAATCTCTCATTTAAAGTTACATCACACATTCTTCGCAAGGAACGCTTTTCTACTGCATTATTCCTACTTTGCCTTATACATGCCTTTTTTGCCACAACCAACCTTCACTTCCATACATCTATAACAAACAAATTCTTGTCTTTCATATTTTTCGAGCCTATTAAATATAATTATAATTATCTAGCAGTCTCGCATACTCGTTTTACTGGCATCTTCTGTGAAGTAGGTTGCGTTCAGTTCAAAGCGAAGGACTGCCTCTCTATGTTTATGTGGAGTGTTCATTTTAAACCCATCGCGTGGCATGAGTGCCTTCCATATTACACGTATACGTGTAATGGAGGCAGTAATATGTGTGTAATATTGTATTGCTTAGTCAAAGTCAAAGTCAAATGTATTTATTTCGACTAGGCCATTAAGCGGCACTTTCGAACGTTAACAATTAAAATTTAACAATAAAAAAATAAGCTTTTACAATATTAAAGTACATACATTAATAAATTCATATTCGTGAGGACGATGCACCTAGCAATACTATATATAAGTATTAAAAGCACTAACAGGTAAATTCCTTCACTTGAAAAATAGGAACATGGTTCTCACATACTTACAAAAATTGCAAACATAGGTCATATGTTTATTAAAACAAAAAGAGTGGATAAATATAAAATAAAGCGTTACTATAATTATGAATATAATACAAATCAACCAGTTTGATTTGTAACAGTTAACTTTGTTTACACTAAAGATTGCTCTATGGAGCAGGACCAGCATGTTTCCAAGTGTTCTTATCTTGAATATAATCACCTAATTTGTAATAAGCTTGTTTACAAAGTGTACTATTAACTATTGTTTTAAATTCTCTTTCAATTTGTTTCATGTCTCTCTTAGATAGTTTGGTCATGTTGAGAGTATGAATGTAAGGCGACTAACATTAGGTTACAATGTAGACATAAGTGGAAACGCCGCGAGGGGACGCCTTAGAAGGATATACACGGAACTTAATGGTGATCTTTTTCAGAAAGGTCAGAAGCGTAGTACCTACTCATAACTGACATATATCCATGTCTAATATAATTATGAACTGAAAGCTAGAGAAGTATGTGCAGATCGTAGTACATCGTCGTAGTTCATCGCCATCGCGTTCTGTAATTTTTACCTTCCTTCATACTAAATTCCTGTGTGTATTTTTATACGTGCGTTTTTCCTATAATTAAGTTTTATTCTGACTTTTTATCTTTTTTTCCTAGTATTCTGGCCTTCTAGATAATTACATGTTACACCATGTTATTATCTAGAAGGAACCTTTCTACTAGTTTTAACAGGGCCCGATCAAGCTGTTGTGTCGCTCTGGGCATAAACAATATTTGCCGCTTTTGGCGCCCTTTAAAATAACACCTTTTAAGGAGGATATTATCTATTGAAAAAAAATGCGTTTTTTAACTGTGGGATCGGATAAAACCGCTTTTTTGTCAATTTCGAGCGAAGTGAAAACGAAGTGAGCTCTATAATTTCACTTAAGAATTTTCGCAACATTATGAACGTTAAGTTATTAAAACGGTGGGTTTACAACAAGAACCAATAACATTAGACAGCGAAGCGAGCTTTAAAATTTTAGCACTACACCACGAATAAGTTATGTTTTCTGATGAAATGAAAAGGGCTGTTAATACAGTTCTCTATACATATATACTCATACAGGGCTCGCCCCCCCCCCCCTAGATCCGGTCCTGGACTCTTATCGGCATCTTCTGTGAAGTAGGTTGCTTTCAGTTCAATGCGAAGGGCTATCTCTCTGTTTATATGGAGAGCTAATTTTAAACCCAACGCGCGGCATGGGTGCCTTCCTTGCGACACGTATATGTATGGCGTAGCAATATCTATGATATATTGTAGAAGGAAAGAATAAATAAAATGCAACATACTAGCTGGATAGATTTTGATATTGACACGAAAATCCTTTTAATCTGTAACATACTGAAATAATTGTTGTGAAATAGAACTGATAAACGTTCTTGAGTGGCGACCGCGTACCAGAAGGCGCACCGTTGGAAAACATACATCTAGGTGGAGTAATGAACTGCTGCGCCGCTGGATGCGAAACGTACCGACAGATTGATGTAGCGATACTTGAGGGAGGCCTATTGCCACCAGAAGACCTGTTTCTTCAGCAATGATGATGATGACGAACTGGCAAATAAAAATCTTTGGTTAATAAGTTATTTAACAATGAGGTTTAGAATTTACAATTATGTATTCAACAGCGATATTCACAGTAAACAGGACGAATATTAATTACGTGCTTCAAAGAAAACTTACGGCTAAAGCTTAAAATAACCTTTATTTCTCAAAAGAATTACATTGGCATTCACTTACATTATCATCATCATCATATCAGCCGAAAGACGACCACTGCTGGGCATAGGCCTCCCCCAAGCGTCGCCACATTTACCGGTCCCGTGCGTCTCGCATCCAGCGGATCCCGATACCTTCACCAGGTCATTGATGCATCTGGTGGGAGGCCTGCCAACGGAACGTCTTCCGGTTCGTGGTTGCCACTCCAGAACTTTTCTGCCCCATTGGCCATCTGTTCTGCGAGCAATGTGCCTTGCCCACTGCCACTTAAGTTTGTCAATTCGTCGGGCAATTTCGGTTACCCTGGTTCTCTTGCAGATCTCTAAATTTCTGATTCGATCACGCAAGGGAATGCCGAGCATAGCACTCTCCATTGCCTTTTAGGTGAGTGTAAGCTTTCTGGTGAGGCCCATTGTGAGCGACCACGTCTCAGAGCCATAGCAAACATGAGAAACTTACATATTTAAACAAAAAAATTTGAGCGTAGTACTTACAGAACAATAGTAACATAGCAGAAGTTTAGAATTACATAGATAGTTAATCTTTATCGGTTAATTCACATTAAAGTAGCAAAAATAAAATACTTGCAAAACAAAATTAACATTTTAGAAACAACAAAATATCTTTAGGTAGGTAGTATGTCTATATTATTTTTGTTAATTTACCTTTATTTTATACTACTACCTGTAAGCTTTTCATCAAAGTTTTTAAGTTAAATTCTGATAATACCCCCTATTAGGATAAATAAATGAACGTAGATATGTTTAATCACATCTGCAGCATGACTGTCTTTATTACGTCTTTGTTAAACGTTTATTACGTTTAACATTTTATAACTATCAATAGTCTACTACGGCCCAGTTGGTTAAGTTAACTGCAATTTTAGTGTAAAGAGTAATAAACCAATTTATCTACTACACTAAAATAACAACCACAAATAAATCAGAGGAAAAAAACACAAAAAAGCCAATAGACAAAAAAACAGCAATTAAAAAAAGATACACATCCAATATCTTAAAAACGGTTGGTGTACGGTATTTCGTAGTCAAATCAGTCAGGGATTATGAAAACTACAACCTTTTAAAGGATCTAGGTCGACTTAACCTGTAGCCCTGCATATAAATATTATAATATGTTATTGGGTTTTCGGTAGCGAAAAATCGATCTAGCTCTCATACCTGGGAACATTCATTTTCTGTATTTAGCTCGGTCGTCCATGCTGGTACTATGATGTTATTTAAATAAATACAAGGGTTCTTTAGGGTCCACTGCTGCGTGTGAGTGGAATTCGTGTTAGTTTGGCAAAGGCAAGTTACAATTCGTTCGCACAGAAACTATTTACAGTACTTATCGCTTGCCGCGGTTCCATTTTTTTCGTAGAAAAGTATCATTCGCTGAATTCAAAATACTGTCGTGTCTGTGAAATCATATACCAAACAGGTCTTATACGAAATAACTGAAATAAAACCTGGTCCAGTGAACGGTCCTGTAAATAGTTTCCGTGTAAACTAGCTCTATGTAGAAAATGAGTAAGTTCTCTATTACATAAAAAATTCCAATTAAATAAATAATTATGGTTAAGTTATCTTTAAAGAACATACCAGAAACTAAGAAAGAACTTTGAAGAAGATACCCAGAACTTAGTCGAGAAACTGTACTGCAGTTTGGCAGAATATTTACGTATTACCAAATTTTAAATATAATTATATGAAATGATAAAATTATATTGTAAGTGTAAATTAAATAAAAAATAAGTTGCTGCTGCTATTGATGACTGACCAATACTTAAATACACAGGAAAATAACACATCCTAGATTTAAGATACATACATACATATATTAACTCCGACCTTTTCCCATGGGGGTAGGCAGAAATTACAGAACGCTTCCTGTTACGATCCTTACATACTTCTTTTGCTTCATTCACGTTGATGTCTATGATAAACGTGAGTGAAGAGAAAAAAGTGAAGTCATTTTACTTACTCACCAACTTACCAAGTGGTAGTGAATTGCATGAGACTTAATATGGATGGTTTCGCATAAGATATTGATTAAAGAAAAAGTCTTTACACTTGGTCTTCTCAACTTATTCAATCTTCTCACAAATACAGTCTGTCACTGAAGTTTTTTGATGAATATTATTAAATAAGCACAACTTACATTAAAAGGGATACATATTTCCTTAAGATTCAACACTGGAGATATGAATTCATGTTAAGAATCGCAAAGCACATGGTTGATACAACGTATGGATATTCAGACAAATTAAACTGATACTCACAGCGCCCATTAACTCCTCAAACAAATGCAACGTTTTATTTTAACACTGGTCCCTTTTCTCCATCGAGCCATCAAGACTTAATCAACTTTATATGGATTATGTTAAATTTGTTGGAGCTGATCCAAGACTCACAATGAAAAAATACATAAATAAATATAGAGCGTTATTCCTTTCTTTATGTTTATAGACGGCTCATCTATGGTTTACTTTATGTTTCCAATTTCAATATAAGATTTAATTAACTGTTTATAAATAAAACTGTATGTTTATTGTATTAATTTGTAATTATTACACACATTCAAATATATCTAAATAATAATATTGTTTAATCGATTAGACATTATCGCCATCTATCCGATGTATGGTAAACTAGTATCATTCATCCAATTCTATTTGTTTTTGTTACTAAATGACGCTTCTGAGGCGTAATGGAACTGTAATTCATCTCTCTGTATAACCTATAATAAAAAATATGCCCACAATAAAAAGATTTGATTTGATTATTTTGCCAGATGTTATTTTGAATCGTTACATACTTTTATTACCACAGCAATCACCATACCCAATATTTTCTTGAACAAATAAGGTCAGCCTAAACATAACTCACCCGCCTACCTAGTCACCCAATATTTTTTGTCCCAATTTCGGGACATAAGACATCCAATAATAACATCTTACGGCCCAAAAAGGCCCTAACGCCCCCAACTTAGGCGATCCGTTCCGGACCCTGACAAAAACTAGACAATGCCTGTAGGAGAATTTTGACATATGGTATATTATGTTGGTTCTTATAGTTAGGCAGCTGTCCTATAGCTAGAGTGTCACTATATGACATTTGTCCGATTCTGAGTTTATAATAACTTCGTAATCAGCAAAAAAAAAATATCGAGCTCTCTAAGGCCAAGTTTTTTGATCCATCGTTAACTCAACCAATGGTTAAATATGATAACCAATGGTTTCAAATTTCAGTTAAACCTGCTTATTCGACAATTAGTATTCGAACAAATAATTAACTCCCCAACTTATTTGACAATATGTAACAACTGAAGAAAAATGGTGTTTTACCGAAATTTGCAACCATTAGTTTAGCATATTTAACTATTGGTTGAGTTAACTATGGATCAAAAAACTGGGCCTAAGCAGTATTAACAATGTGCTTATGCGAAAGTGCGCATTTGGATCTTTTTGGAGTTCCGTACCTCAAAAGGTAAAAAAAGGAACCCGTATAAGGTCACTTTCTTGTTTGTCTGTCTGTCCGTTCGTCTGTCCGTGTGTCATCATCGGTTTTCTCAGGAACGGGTGGACCTAACAAGTTGAAATGTATACCTGATACTAAGGTCTATAGTCCCCATTAGGCATATAAAAATCAAGGTCCTGAGTCAACATGATAAAAAGATATAAGGAAATTTAGTTTTTAGCGAAAAGCCTTTATCTCGAAATTTGGCAAAAAGTTAGGTCTTACAGCATAAATAAAGGAAAAATTTCACAAATTAAAAATAAAATAAAATTAAGGTAAATTTTGGTACTTAAAAGTTTTCACGAAAATTTAAATTTGCCCGTATCTTTAAAACCTAGCCACTAATAAAAATGATACCAATTTTACTATGGCGGTATAATCGGTAGGTATAGAACCCTCGGCGCACGAGTTCGACTCGCACTTGACCGATTTTTTTTTACTGACGTCTTAAAAAGGAGGAGGTTCTATGTTCGTCTATATGTATTATTTTTTTAAAACAATATAAAGTGAAAAAAAACTTCAATTACGGAAGTCAGTTTCAAAAAATGAAACAAGAAACACCAACTTCCGAATTTGAATATTTTTTTCTTTGCAGTGTTTTTTATTTGAAAGTCGGTTTTATTTTTCGGCAATTAGTTTTTTTGTTGACACCGGAAACTCTAGTATAATTCATAGTTACTAAACAGAATCGTTTTATTTTATTTCGGCTTATTTTGTTTTTCATCTAAAACTCAAAATATGATTTTGTCAGATAGTGACACTCTAGTTATAGGTGTAGGGACATCTGGATGGCAAAAGGAAATTCCCACACGCATTTACCAAGAGAGGTCCCTAAACATATTATAGGGTCGTGGTGTAGTGGTGAGAGGTAGCGGTAAGCGGTGACCTCATTTTGTTTCTCCTAACATGACAGGAGTTTCGAGGAACTTTTCGGAGTTTAGGGTCATCGATGGGATAGACGTATTTTAAAAGGCCCGTGAATCAGTGTGGTTTCCCATTCCAGTTAATTTTGTACTGTCACTCTTATTGTTACGGTAAATGACGGCACGTTTACTATCGATATGGATTATAAACTAAACTAGGGTAAAAGAAATGATACACATACATAAGTTTCGTAATTTCATCATCATCATCATCATCAGCGTTTTTAATAATCCCACTGTTGGGACACAGGCCTCCTCTTTATTTATAAAGGCATTATTATGCTTTAAGATTTTGAAAGCAGGACGGTGGGTTAAATGGAGAGGTGACACCAGCAGCAGAGATGCGCAAGTAAATTCGTCGATGAATGACGCGATTTGGCTTTCCATCCGTGTGATTGGTCGATTGATAGCGGTCAAACCCTTTTAGTTGTCGTGTTTACTTACGCAATACGGCTGCAGATGAGTTGATTCTATACCAAATTATCGAAAACGTTGGCGTCTTTTTGGGCTAATCGTCAGATTAATAAAACTAGCCATGCACTTGATATGGCGAGTCATGAATCTTAAAAAATTTAGTAGTATTTCTCGTTAATCACTATCTCACCTGATGGTAAGATCGATATTATAATGAAGCCAAGAAGTAACCTACTCACTTATAGAAAGGTCTTGATGGACGACTACAGTACTATTGACGCCCTCTACCCCAGCTAGGGGACATAGAATCTTAAGTCAAGTAGGTATCGCTAAATCTTTACTACTAAAACCATATCCTTTTCTCGAGGACGACAACTTGAATCTTCGTCCCTATTCTACATAGGAAATCGACTTTTAAACCTTTTGTTATACATAAGTTACACGAAGATATGTCGCTAGCATTGAGAAGTACTTGCTTTGTCCATTCGAGAGCGTGTGTGAATATCACGGCTTCAATATATTCCATATTTGTTTTATGGGTATGGAAAGATACCAAGAAAAGAATGAATTGTCTCTTCATCATTATTTCAGCTAAAAGACGTCCACTGCTGGACATAGGCCTCTCCCAAGTGTCACCAGATTGAACGGTTCCATGCGTCTCGCATCTAGCGGATCGCCGCAACTATAACCAGGTCATTGGTCCACCTAGTAGGAGGCCTTCCAACGCAACGTCTTCCGGTTCGCGGTCGCCACTCCAGAACTTTTCAGTCCCATCAGCCATCCATTCTGCGAGCAATCTACCCTGCCAACTGCCACTTAAGTTCTTCGGGCTATACCGTAAGCTCCGTTCTCTTGTGGATGTCTTCGTTTCTGATTCGATCACGCAAGGAAACACCGAGCATAGCCCTCACCATTTCCCTTAAGATGACTTTAAGCCTTCCGATGAGGCCCATCAACCACGTTTCAATCCCGTATGTAATCACTGGCAACACACACTGGTAAGTTGGACGAGAATGTACCGCGCAACTTCACTTATTTCCAAATCATCTGTAAGCCGCCTATTGTACACTTACCTTTATAAATCTTTGTCCTGTAATTTTTATGTGGTTTACAATAAAGTATAATTATAGTAAATAATTTATGTTCAATTTGCAAGATGCAAATGTGCTCTACAAAATTCGACATTTAATAGCCGTGTAGGTAGAGTAAAAAACATAAAATCGGAAAAAACTTTCAACGATTCTTATAACTTATTCACCAACACAAGTTGGGTGTTGCTTGCATTAAAAATAATCCTATAGACATAACAAAGTTACCGACATAGCCCGGCGAATTGACAAACTTAAGTGGCAGTGGGCAGGGCACATTGCTCGCAGAAAGGATGGCCGATGGGGCCGAAAAGTTCTGGAATGGCGACCGCGAACCAGAAGACGAAACGTTGGAAGGCCTCTCACTAGGTGGACCGATGATCTGATTAAGGTTGCGGGAAGGTGCTGGATGCGAGATGCACGGGTTCGTCAATGTGGCGACGCTTGGGGAGGCCTATGTCCAGCAGTGGACGTCTTTCGGCTGAAATGATGATGATGATGAGACATAGGATGGATAGAACATTAAGCCCAACAAATCCACCCATCCTTCTTGTGCAAGCCAGAGTATTCTACCACATATGAAAATGTCTAGTAACTAAACAAAAACGGGTTTATAAAGCGTCACGCTCTACCCGTTTACAAGGGGAATAAATCATCAAAATGTATCCATGTATATTATCTATCCGGACTACTTACTCTATTTTCATACATTCCGAAAGTATGTACGAAGGAATGTAAGGAGAACATTATGTAGAAATCACACTAATATTATAAAGGCGGAAGTTTGTGAGTGTGTGTTTGTATGTTTGTTACTTATTCACGCTCAATAGGCTGGACGGGGTATCCTGCCTTTTCACCGAAAATTGTTTGGCAGATTATCACTTGCTAACCAACTATTCGCCAATGTTTCACTTTGACAACTAACGATTAGCAAATTTTTGTATGACAACGTTTTATTTGGTAAAATTATTGTTAAGCTGATTATTATAATGGCACAAAACGTTTGGGACATTTATCATTTGTCAAACATTTCACTAGGCCACATAACTATTAGACGAATGACGTTTAGAACAATGACCATTAACGCGCGAAGGCAAACGAGTGAAGCAAGCATGCTGCGGGAGCGGCAAAACCGACTCCACGTAGTCTTGTCTGCCCTACCCCTAGTGTTATTTAAAATCACGTCAGCGCGGAGAGTCGAGGCGGCCCAAAAGCTGAGGAGCAGGTGATTTTAACCACCGAGGCTTCGGCTTGCTGGCCGGCTTCGCCAGACAGCCTCAGCCGCGGCGGCGAGCGTGAAACACATCTGCGACGATAAGTTCGCATGGGACCGCCGGAGCCCCGCAGTGCCGGAGCCGTGACAGAAACCACGCCTGCTGCATGTTGCATGCTTGCTTGCAAGCTGCATGTATAATGCATGCTTGTTTGCATGTCACACATACACATTATGACACATTGTGTCATATGTGTATTTGTTGTTGCGCTTATCCGATGCCTTCCGACGCTGTGTCTTCCTGTTCGCGGTCGCCACTCCAGAACCTTTCAGTCTTATCGACCATACCTTCTGCAAGCAATGTGCCCTGCCAACTGCCATTAAAGTTTGGGTATGCAACTGTAAAACAAACACTACCGGACATCCTTTTTTAGGGTTCCGCACCCGATGGGTCCAAACGGAGCTCTATTGCTGACACTTACGTGTCTGTCTGTCCGTCGCCTGACACACAGGTTATACAGCCAAACGGTTGCAGCTACAGTCTTCAAATTTTCACAGTATAAGCATCTTGTTGACCCAAAGCCATACAAATTGTCAATTTGTTTTTAAATGTTTAAGGTGGGCTCTTACATATACACATACCCATACAGCAAAAGAGGGGAACGAAAAAATAATTGACCTTCCCCATCAATAGGTTATAATAATATATTTTTGTTGTTGAAAACAAAGGAATGAGAAACCACCAAAGTCAGCTTTTCTTACAAAATATTGTTCCGCAGAATTTTTTAACTTCCTAATGACCATTAACTTCTAATTTGGTGATAATTGTAATATGTATTTAATATACATATATAGATGTATTTGATAATTGTAATGTAATAGAATTACGTATATTTTACTCACAAATATAAATTTATTAATAAATCAGATTTTAGTTAATGTATGTCTAAAACAGCCAAGCCAGAAGCATGTGGGGTTCCCAGAGGCGGCTTATTTAACTCTGACACCAGAAGTGGCCACATACTCACACGAAAAAGAAAGAAGAATCAGATTTTTCCCTTGAAATTCCTTAATTTCGCTATTAAAACCTACTTAATTTTGCGGTTTGGTTCGGAACCCTAAATGTAAGATTCCGTGCGTTAAGGTTACACTAGTCGATAATTTTTCCATACAAACGTAGTCTAGCGATTACTCCACTGTTTGACGTTGTACCTTCAAATTAAAAAACAATATCAATTTGTCTCATAATAATCTAGCCCTGTATGGAAACAAAGAAGTAAAGAAAATATATTTGAAAGTTATGAGCGTCGAAAGTTCCATATTTCAACACTAATTTAAACGCATTTTTGGGTGGAAATAAATACCATAAGAAGAAGAAAAATTGCAAAACAGCCACCATACAGGGATAGATAGATTTAGTTCAACAATGCAAATAGTTTTATTTTCAAAATATAAATTTCGTCGTTTTTTCATGATAATATCATGAAAAAACGACGAAATTTATATTTGTATTATATGTATATATTCATACAAAGATTTTTTCTAAATTAAACGTAGCCTAAGTTACTCCTTATTACATCATCTACCTGCCAATAAAAGTCCCGTCAAAATCGGTCCAGCCATTTCAGAGATTAGCTGGAACAAACAGACAGACAGACCGACAAAATTAAAAAAAATGTTATTTTGGTGTATGTACCGTATATATATTCATATACATGTAGTAAAAAACGGTTATTTCAATATTAAAAACAGACACTCCAATTTTATTTATATGTATATATGTATAGATTGAGCACACCGAGTGATTTTTCTGTGTTGGTTATTATTTATTTGATATTTTACATTGGCAACAAAAATGGGGTGCTGATCTTTAAACCGCGGTAAATGACAGTGGTCTTCTGTCTTTTCCCGTCTTTTTTACGTTTATAAATAGCTTGTCTTACGCCATCAAAGGTAGTCTAGTTTTATGTGCGAGTTAATAAATAAGTATTAGGGTAAGTATGGGGTAAGTGCTGTTCTGTAATCCATGTTCTGTAAACCATTTTCTGTAAACTGTGCTTTGTGTAACTGTGTATTTGATATGAGAATACACCTGGGCGAGTAAGGTCTTTCTAAGCATTTTTATTTACATCGCCATCCCCGCTGAAATACCCACACAAGGTTTTCGTCTTTAGGTAAAAGACAACAATTTATTTATTTATTTAATACTTCATGCACACACAAGTACAGAGGCGGACTTAGTGCGTTAGGCATTTGCTACCAGTCGACCTTTGGGTGATGGAGAGATAAACAGTGACAGGTGCAGTAATGAAAGTAATGTGGATTATTTAAATATACATATACACTATAAATAAAATGTAATCATTCTATACGTATTAAAAATAATAAACTAAACAATTGTATCACAAATGTGACAAAACACCTCATTCCTCGTCTTGTCGTCAAACAACAGTGTTACAAAGCGGTTTATACATATCACAAACTCAACATCAGAAATCTAGACTACAAGTTATTATTATGTACAGTCACACCTCCGCCTGTAGAATACTAATGCAATTCTACACTGTAGAATTAAATTATCTACCTACTGCTTCGGTAGTGAAGGAAATTTGAAGATACGTTGTTTTGGCAACTGGGGTGACAAATAAATGTGTTAGCTGCTGAGAATTTGGAGCTAAGTTTATGTTGTGATTGTAACTTAACATAATGGTTGTTCTCTCTGAAGGAGTAGGCAGAAGTGTGTCTATAGTACAACATCATTTCGGCAATTACGTTTAAGGCGATATATACGCCCCAATGTAAACGCAGTACTGGCCGTGCGCCCGCTCGATGACAAAATATCAATATTGAATCTTCTTTTGAACTGTTTTGTTTCCAAAATATTATTTGATTTACATATGCTATTTCAGTTATGAATAAGTTAAGCAAAACTATTAGTTACACGAAAAAACCTTGTTTCAAAAACAATGTACATGAATCAATAATATTTTTTTTTCAAACCTTTTTACTTAGCCGTAACTAAGGAGTATGCTTTAGAAAGTAACCATTTTACGGCACTAAAGCGGTGGAAGGCCCTTAACGGGGCGAGCCTGCTGCCACCAACTGGGCTTATAATTATATTCCGTAAGAATTTTATATTGAGAAACCCAATAACGCTTTACCTGACCCGTAAATCGAATCTAGGACCTCCGGCTGTTGACTAAACCGAGGCAGACATTAATTGTAATTTTGTTTTTCAAAAACAGAATATAAAGAAACTGAGACGTCATTAAAAACTTATTAGATAGCCTCCACGACACTTTGACCAGTCAGCCATTGACAGATTGGCTGATTTTTACTTAACATACCAAGAGCTATTTATCCACCATGCCGCACTAGGCCAGTATGGTGAATTACGACCTACTCCTCTCTCAGAGAGAAGGCCTGTGTCCCAGCTGTGACATCATTATAGGCTAAGTATGAAAGAAGTACGAAGAAGAAAGCACTAGTCGAACTATAGCAAAAGAGAAGGAGGCCCGTTTATTCAGTCAGAAGAGGAAGATTCATTGCTGAAATAATGAAGGTGATTAGTAAATATTTGTCCTGTTCCTACAATTTTTGACGATTGCGAAAGAGTTTACCTAGTTATCAAGCGTTTGCGACATATTATAATGAGTGTCAGGGATATTGCGGGCGATTGATGCTATTAATATTATTGGTAAAGTCATGGACGGTGGCCGTTCCCTGTTGCATGTGTTCATAAGTGGCGGTAACCGCTTTCCATTACGGCTGGCCTAATAACCAGAGTAGATTTTACCAAAGTGCAACGGGTGGAGATCGAATCTACGATCTCTTATGTCCGAACTCATAGTTTTTAATGTCGTTAGCTGAGCACACACTATGGCTAGGGATAGTCGTTACGGATTCAGACAGAAGCTCAAAAGTCTGACCACCAGTTTTTGTAAAGGTTATCATATATCCAGTTACTGGTGTCATTGAGACAGTCGCTCTTTATAAAAGAAGCCAGACCTAACATAGTTGAATAAGTCTAGGGTGATTATATTCATTAAAAACCCATTACCGCCCTCTGTACCTGCACAGGTACAACTACTTAATCGATAAATTATGTATTTTATCTGTGGTAAGTGTTGAAGGTAGTTAGAAATTACAAATCTAGATGACACTAGTTACCACATAATAAATAAAAATAGGCGGTGGCGCGAAAACAAATGTCACTTATTTTGTAATAAAATACGGAGTCCAGACACGACATACAAGGTAAGATTATTTTGTTGGTTTTTATCAAAAATAGTGAAATATTTCAACTTCTTTTTTTATTTTTATGGAGACTATTTATTTCTGTTGGTAATAATAACATAAGAATGAAAGTTTATTACAAAACTTGTAAAGTAGGGTTTGTTTCATTTGTTGTACACAGGCGGGTACAGCGGGCAGATTCGTACTAAAATTTTGTTTTGCTTACAGTATTAATTATAAGTTGAAATGGCCAATCGGAACGTATTTACCAGCTATAAGAGACTGGAGGAAGCCTTGGTATCAATTTTGGCTGATGAAAGCAATGATGAAGAGTACGATATGGTATTAGTGCCACCAGATCCGGCTGTGGTGAGTGATGAGGAAGAAGGTAATGAAGATAATTTGGCGGCTTCAAGTTTCCCTAAGGACGTTCCAGGGACTATTGAGGTAGGTCGGCGTCGTCCCGACTACGATGTTTCGGAATGGAGCGACAGTGATGATGAGCCGCTAAGACCTATGCCTGCAAAACGTGCCAAAAAATGTGATGTAGATTTACCTGTATGGAGGAAAACTCAGCCAACCTATAGTTCTACTTATGAAATTACCGATATCCTACAATATAGACAAAAATACGTTGTTGAAAGCTTAGCAGACTGCAATCCCGTAATGTTGTTTGAAAAAATATGTGATCATGATGTAATGGATTTGATAACAACTAACAGTGTCTTGTACGCTAATCAAAATAATAGGCATGGTTTTGAACTTGATAGTGCAAGTTTGAAAAATTTTTTTGGTGTACTGATACTGACCGGTTACCATAAATTGCCATCTGAACGTGCTTACTGACGTTTGGATGAAGACCTTGGTGTTCCATTGATTGCTAATTGTATGTCACGCAATAGGTTTTTGGAGATAAAAAGAAATCTTCATTTTGTGGATAACGGTCTAATAGATGGTTCGACAGATAAAATGATCAAACTCAGATCATTATGCGATTTGATTCAGCGAAACTCTAGTCAGTGGGGTGTATTTCATGAAAGCTTGTCTGTGGACGAGTCCATGATCAAATATTTTGGGCGTCATCCATCAAAACAATTTATACAAGGAAAGCCTGTAAGATTTGGTTATCGCAATTGGGCTGCGACAAGTTCAGATGGTTATTGCTACGCGTTTGATGTTTATTGTGGAAAATCCACAAAACTTTCTGATGATACCCTTGGTGCGAGAGTCGTGAAATCTTTATTGGCTAAAATGCCTGTAGTTCCTAAAGAGAATATCGTATATTTCGATAATTTTTTTACCAATCATCAATTGTTGCTCGATTTGGAGAGACTAGGTTTTAGAGGTACTGGAACCGTTCGAGAAAATCGAACGAAGAAATGTCCCCTGATCACAGTAAAAAATATGAAGAAGAAGCCTAGGGCGGAATATGATTATAGTTTTGATACAAAGAATGAGATAACTATGGTACGTTGGAAGGACAATAATGTCGTTACAATGGGAACTAATTTTGATGACATAGAGCCTCTGGGCAAAGTCAAACGATGGTGTAACATCAGAAAGCAAAAGGTTGACGTAAATATACCTAAAATGTTTGTCAACTATAATAAAGGAATGGGTGGAGTTGACCAAATGGATCAGTCTATCAGCCTTTATCGGATTTTAATAAAAGGAAAAAAGTGGTGGTGGGTTATATTTACCTATTTGTTAGATATGGCGATATCAAATGCTTGGCGACTATATGTTTTGCTCAGTAAAACTAAACAAGAGATAACTTACATGGACCAGTTATCTTTCAGACGAATTATTGCACGGACTTATTTACGTCCAACGAAAACTAAGAGCCGTCCGTCATCCTCAGCGGCACTAGGGGGTCGGAACAATAATGGTCATAATCCTGAACGGATGGAAAACCCACTGCGATGTGTTATCTGTCACCAAAGAATTCGCTGGCGTTGCGAAATATGTTTAAAAACGCTATGTGTTTAACGACCTTGTTTCAAACAATTTCACTCCTAAAGCGCCCACTGTACACGGCTGAGTACACCCCTAAAACTTGATATGTACATTTTTTTTTTCATTTTATCTTCTTATATAGCATATTTTATCCCTTATGGACTAATAAATAGAAAAACAATAGAAAAATATACTGCAGTTTCATTTTGGGCGTTAATGGGTTAATGACTTTGAAATCCAAACATACTTTTTACCAATACTTGTTCATATCTTTCTTTACGCTTTTTATAGTTTACCCTAATGCTAAAGGTACCAACTCTAACAAAAATCTTGAAAATTCTTGGATCCGTCACGATAGCTTTTACTATTTTGTGTAGATATATATTGTATAGATATATATTTATGTATGGTTAGTCAGCTGTCTAACCAGACGCGACTCAATAACTTGTCTGAGTATCTTCCACAATATTTGACAAGAAATACAAATGAAAAATCTCTTCCTATGCATATTGAATAGTTAGGTACATACATAAGTTTATAGAGAGCAGTGGTGGCCAGTGGCAGGCGCAATACGTTGTATTAATTATATCAGCACCACTGCTCTAAAAACGGTGAAGGAAAACATCGTGAGCAAACCGGCATGTCCTAGAACCAAAAATTCGAAGAAATGTGATATCCACTAACCCGCATTGGACCCACGTGGTGGATTATTGCCCATTCCCTCTCTCACAAAGATGCCTGTGATGATGATGATGATTTTTTATAAACTTTCATGTAGTAAGTATGTACGTACACAAGTGTGTCTAAACTAATAATATAAAGTATGAGGAGGGGATTATTCATAGGAGATAATATCTGGCTGTCTATAGCCTTACGGTAATTCTTTCACTGGTGAAAAACCACACTGTTACGAAAAATGCACGGCAACTGCTAAATAGGCCACCGGAGAAATTCCGCGGGGAAAATCTATTTTATTTATAAATAAAGACCTTATTATTAATTGGCGCTTGGCACTATGAGTAATCGCCGTTGCCTACTTGAGTGATGACGTAGCAAGATGGCAGACATCAATTTGACGTTTAATCGCTTGTGGCGGGAACGCATTGGTCACTTGTCGTTGTGGGAGTACCACCTGAGCCTGGCTTCATTTGCTCAGTGTCTTGAGACTATAGCCTGTATTAATATTAATAAAACAATATGAAAATGGAGGCAAAGGCGTTCTCGAATGATCTTAAGGTATGGTAAGTTCAGTATTGTTAAACAATACTTTAGCTTGTTACCCGGTAAAATTTTGGCATAAAAGTAGATAATAGACATGTTTTTCTCAAAATTCTTTGAATATGGCACTTTCACTATCGTTTTAATTTTATAATTCAATTCCTGCATTCCGTTAAATCCCTTGAGTGTCTTTTGGAAACTTCGGTTCCCCAATATTATTTTCGCAAATCGTTTTTTTCTCGATTCTGCCGTGTATAACACCTATATATAAGGCTCAAAGCGTCTTGTTGTTTTTTGTCTCCGATCAGCCGTTTGTCGTAAAAATGATGTCGAAGAAATCCTAAACACGTTTGGGACTTAGAAATTTTTAGACTTTTTGTTTTTTTTTGTGACAAAACTGTACTATTTTTATTAATTATTGTCTATAGGGTTGCGTTTGACCACTATCTCACCTGGTGGTAAGCGATGATGTGGTCGACGGTGAAGCACGCTTGCCTAGAAATAATCTATTCACTCTTGAATTTAGGACCTGTAAAGATTGTAGCTATTGAGAAACACAGGCTCCTTACAGAAGTGTGGTTGAGAAGTCAGAGAAATGGACTATCGAATGGTGGTACCCTGATGGGTGTACCACCAGTCCTTCCGGTACTTCAGGTGCCGGGAAGCGACTGAAGTAGAAAAGAAATTGCGCTATCCCACAGCTTAATGATTTTGTTTGTGAGAGTGAAGCCACAGAGCGGCAGTGTATAATGACTGAATCCAGGCGCCTGCCTGCGGCTCCCGAAGGTAATGCTTCTAAAAGCGTATCTGTAACCCTTCAGGCACCAAATGTGTCTGAAGGTGAGGAGTCCGCCGACAAGCGCATAGAAACATCTGTAATGGTTATACAAACACATTATCTCTAACTAAGTGGTGTTTATATACTACGATTACATGAGTCCTAATTACAGGGCCTAGGTACAAGTCTTGAAGTACTAAATCGAGAATAACAAATTTTCTAACCACTTATTTGAGGAAAATGTGTGTGCATTCACGGTTCCAGGGTGAGATATTATTATCCCTAGCTATGTACTGTTGTTATGTATTGTTTTTCAGTCATAGACTTAGGGTAAATAAGCTAGAACACCTAGATTGTGTTTTCCTAACAAAATAATGTGTAAAATAAAACAGCGTGATTGGTGCGCCATCTGCCCAAGCGGGTCGCGCATACCACTACATGATACCCCCGTTTTTACAGGGGTCTCGAAGAAAAATAAATAATATTTTTTATTTACTTATGCTATTACATACATATCTTACTCTAGTGTTTCATACATAACGCTAGTATATAATCTATGTGACGCCTCGTCGCGAACAGATGAAATGCACTTTATTCCCGCTAAACTCCTCACTTTGGCGGACTCTGGGAAGCGGGTGTTAAGTTGACAAAAAAACATTTCTTTATTATTTATTTATTTATTTATTATATTCTTTATTGTACACCATATAAAAATACATACAGAACAAACATTTTCAAACAAAGTGTACAATGGGCGGTCTTATCGCACAGGGCAATCTCTTACCCTTTGGATGGACTGAACGATAGGAGAAGAATTAAGGGCTGTCAGTGTACAATAGATGTTAAATAATATAACTTATTTATAAATAATAAAATAAAATACATATATACTATACTACATATCTAATACACTAATAAATATTGAATATATGACAGAGACTGGAAAAGACTAAAAATTATAGTGAAAGGTAATGCTCCTTTAGCATTTTCTTAAACGTTGGCAGTGTTTCAGCGCGTCTAATTTCTATAGGTAATACATTCCACAATCGAATTTAAAGGGAGTGTTGGGAAATTGTAACCTCATGTTTGAAGAACTTAACACCACGCTGATACAAAATTGAGGCAATTTTGAACTCTCTTCCATTGACGCCACTGTCCGCTGATCCCGCCGACATCGTTTAAAACACCTAAATATAAGGCTAAAAGCATCTTAGTGTTTTCTGTTTCCGATCAGCCGTTTGTCGTAAAAATATGTCGAAAAACTAGGTCGAATCCGTTCCAAAACTGGATTGGGGCACCCTGACTTACGTTGTCTTTTGACTGTTACCCCTAGAGGTACCACTAACCATGAGTTGACCTGTTACTGCTCCTGAGAATCACTGTTCTAAACTTTTAGAATTTTGACCTTGACCTCATGGTCAATGACCCTGAAGTCAAGGTCAGTGAAGTTAGAAGAATCGCAGATATTGCCGTTCGGAATTTTACCTTGACTACAAGATCAATGCCCTGAAGTCAAGTTCAATGCCATTGGGGTGTCCCATGGTGTTCCCCCACCCTACTACTCCAACATGTCACTGGGGCCCGAAGGCTTGATTAGGCGATAATTTTTGGTGAAACTTAGCAAGTCTTTTTTCTTAGTGCCCCGTTTCCTATACACTGACCGGGGATAACTGAGGTTTATTTAATTTAATTTTTAAGTAGACGAACTTTTAAGAAATTGTATATATATGAATTTAATTTAGAAAACAATGAAAAGTATGTATTTATACCTAAGCTATGTTTTATTGGTAAAACGAAAGTCATTTGATAACATGTCCTCAATTGGGATGCTGATATAAAAGTAAAGTTAGTTCACAAAGCGACGCACTATATTCTTTCTTTTGACTCCTGCATCCCAGTCTTGCAATAATGAACCTAACTACAATAAAATGCCTACAGGCCTCAACAGTCTCTTAAAAAGAACTTGTATGAGTTATTATTCAATCAACTAAAACCAACCTAAAAATCTCTACACACCGCACCCCGGAAAACACTTCCATACATCTCGATCCCTACGGACCCTAGTTCCTGGGTTGCCAAGTAAGCAGTCACAGTAAAGAGGTCAGAAAGACCGGGTGCCCGATCGGCCGTGTAATGGTCGGAAGTGATCCCTTCCAAATAGTTATACTGATGTCTTCAATCGTAGGTTTTAATGTTCTGCAGTAAAGGGAATGTCTGTGTGATTTTCCTCGATGGTAAAGGGATTTTCAGTTGATGAATTTTGAAATAGTTGGAGGATAAAATTGGCTGTGATATGTTGGTGGATGAATGGATGCTGAACTTGACTGTATGTATGTAGCTGTTACTGTAAGATTAGCGTATGAATAAGTTTTAATTAATTGAATTTAATATAAAAAAAATCCCGATTCAAAAACCTCTTAAAAGCAAAAAATTAAAACTTGGACTCGCGTCGGGGAACCGCCACAGTTTACAGCAGTTCATTTTATGTACTTAACGGTGACGGGGGTTTTCTAAATTTTAATTTTCATTTCATGCTTTTTAAACTAAATATAATATACCTAGTAGTGATACACTTCAATCAGCAATCTATCGAAATACGTAATTACGTCATGATATCGTGCGGGAAAACCCAGATTCAAATAGTAAAATGTGGATAACTTTTGAACAGGATTTTAATTAATCATGGCTATGAACAATCTCGACAAAATCAGCTATCGAACAAAAAAAAAAATCAAAATCGATTCATCCGTTCGGGAGCTACGATGCCACAGACACCCACACACACAAAGGCACGTCAAACTTATAACAACCCGTCTTTTTTGTGTCAGGCTAAAAATATCTCCAAAAATATTTTACTTTTTATTGGAAAAGAAAATGTTGGTTTCATATATCTTACATATTTTTATAAAAACATGGGCAACTTTCATGGTACCTAACTACCATGTCCTTCCTACTGTCTCAAACTATCTCCATGCCAAATTTCATCTAAATCGGTTTTGTAGATCCAGAGCTTACCCCCTACAACCTCACAAACTTACAAACTTTACCTCTTTATAATATTATTATATAAGTATAGATTGACGTCTTTCCGATAAAGCTCGAGGCTAAATATTATCAGCTGCACGGATCGATCCACAAGGTTAGGCAATGTTTGCTGAGGTCGGTCCGTGGATTGGTGTGTGACAATCTTAAAATACCAAGATTGCTCCGTGCCTTTGAAAGGACGGTAAGGTGTTGTTCCTGGCTGTCATTTTTAGATCCTTGATATTCGATTCCGATAGTCAGAAGCCAGGAACTCTGGTACCTGTCGTCTAGAGTTATCGCAGTTACTGAGTTGTGGAGATCAGATAGGCAGTCAATTAATGTAACAAAATAAACCGACTTCCAAAACAACGCCACTACAAAGCGAAAAATAACTTTCTTTTGGGAAGTCGGTGCCTTTGGTACCTACAAATTTTTTTTTTCTTTTTTATACCGACTTCCGCAAAGAAAGTTATTTTTGCTTTTTATTGTTTTGTTTTGGAAGTCGGTTTATTTTTTTTGGTAATACGTTTTTTTATTTTTTAGTATTGGTACGTATTACTATGAAAATCATTTGTAGCCAACGGGCTTCTCATGACAATTCCAACAAGCCTAAACATTAGTGGAATACATTGTTTCATTTTGGAGTTCTGGTGCCTAACATCTGGCTTCATCACGAGATCAGTTCGATGATACCATTTTCATAAGAGCCATTTATTTAAATTTTGCTACATCACAGGCATTTAACTATTCGAGATATCTTATTCCCAAAAAATGCTTATCATTGAGAAGTTCCAGTGGCCATCTATGGTCTTCTTCATCAGTTCCACTTCACCAAATGATGTTTTCTGAATGCAAATGCTCGCCATATTGATGAAAGTACCAAAATCACTATATGTAAGCTATAAAATTTGAGGATTACCCTCGATTTCCATGGGATCTCCTCATCAGATCCTAACTTGGTGACAATGGGAACACCTCGAGAGTATATCCTTAAAAACAAAAGAAGAATTTTCAAAATCGGTCCATATTTGACTGAGTAATCGGTGAACATACACAAAAAAAAACTTACATAGAGTCGAACATCGAACTTCCTGCTTTTTGGAAAGTCGGTTAAATACTAGTAGCTCAGCTGCATCCGACTAGACCGGCAATCCCCAACATGGTTGGACAAAGGCTAGCCAGATTGAATCTGATAAAGTTAACTCGTATTACGATAACAGCTGTGTGTGAAGTAATTGCCCAATAACGGGGGCAAATGTGACTTAATATAAAAACAATGCATGTCAGGCACGTCGTCACTATGAATTATTATTTGTTTATTATGAACTGAGCTCGATACCGTCTTAATAATGGACGGTGGACGTCGTAAAAATATACAGGACAATGTTGTGATATACAGGTTGGAAGACTGTAAAGCTAAAGGATTTCTGTGTAGCGTAAAATCTGTGTTCGAAAAGAGAATATCCTTACTTAAGGTTGCTCTAGTCGACGGCAGGAACAATTTTGTGCGTTTTAAAATGCATTCTTTCTCATCCGACAATTTGTGCGAAAGAGATAGATGTTGTAATGAGCAGTAAGAAGCTAGTTCGCGTACGAATTAGCACTTTTGCAAATTTGTAGCGAAATGGATGACGATTTAGGACGTAAACGAATTTTATTAACAGACCTTTGGTAATATGGATGTCATGAAAAACGACTAAATGTATATTTTCAAAATAAAATTATTTGCATTGTTGAACTACTAATCCATCCCTGTATGGTGGCACTTTTGCAATTTTCCTTCTTCTTATGGTATTTATTTCCGCCCAAAGATGCGTTAAAATTAGTGTTGAAATATGGAACTTTCGACGCTCATAACTTTCAATTTTTTTTTTACTTTTTTGTTTACATACAGTGCTAGATAATGATGAGAAAAATTGATATCATTTTTTATTTTGAACGTACACCGTCAAAAAATGGAGTAATCGCCAGACTACGTTTGGATGGAAGAATGATCGACTAGTGCAACCTTAATATAACATTACAATTTCTGTATTCGCAGGCAGAATTATACCTAGTACAAAAAATTTTAGCCAGTTAGATTGAGCTCCATAGATTAGGCCACCCCTATTCTGTACCTGGCAAAAATCCAGACACCGGGTTGTTACTAAAAAAAAACATGTTTCATCCGGGAATCGAACCATGGCCTTATAATCCGCAGCTGCACTTTGAGAAGTTATTCGAATTCTCAATTCATTATGCATTTTTGTCAAGCTAAATTCACTGTATGTTTTGCGCGATATTTTTACAACATTTTTGACAATGATATCAGACATAACGAGTATAGACAATAGGCGTCCTATGGGATTATATGTCAATTGCTTTTTTTTAATTTATGTTTCAGCGTTACAGCCAGATAATTTTGTCAACACCGTACCGTAGTCTTGTTC
Organism: Orthosia gracilis; assembly: GCA_947562075.1. Lineage (NCBI taxonomy): Eukaryota > Metazoa > Arthropoda > Insecta > Lepidoptera > Noctuidae > Orthosia > Orthosia gracilis. The sequence continues at coordinate 24,407,919 of OX387273.1, forward strand.
CTCAGACATACTCCCCGTAGGTCCACAGAGGAACAGGGTCGTTTTATTACACAGGTCGTGACATGTTGCGCTGATGGCAGACTGCCCACGAACGCGTTACGGCCGGCTATGGCCCGTTTCGGGGCATTTCGGGGCATTACGGGGCGTTTTCGGGCTATTCGTCCGCCGAATATTGTTTCTGGCGCAATCGTGGCGCTCTCATTGTTTTTATGGCCATTCGCTAGTTTCTAAGGGTAAGATAAAAAAATTTGAAAGTGCTTTTCTTTAACTGTATGGATTTGGAGTTCGGGTTTCTGGGATAATGGTAGTTTTATCTCCAATCAAAGTAGTGCATTTATAGAGGGGTCAGGGACTTAAGTTCCCTTTGGAAATATTTTGTAATGCTTTGTAAGCGAGCAATAAAAATAGATTGTGTAAAAACGGTTTTATAGGATGCTATTTGTGAATAACTTAATATAATCACGCCTATCTATATAACAGCTGAGTTACAAGTTCCTTACGGCAAAACCCAATAAAACTTGATCTGCTCTGAGATCGAACAAAGGACCCTCAGTCAGCAGCAGAGGTTGCAGCCAGTGCAGCTTGCGGAATGTTGCAATGAAGCAATATTACTTCAGTTCTACTTAACTGAACATTTAAATATATTCGATACTAAACTAAAACCCCTGATTACCGGCCATAACATCTCTTTAGATAGAATAGAATCAAAACCATATTAATTACTCTAAAAAGACACAATAGAATCACAAAGTAAAATAGAAGAATATTATGGTAAAAAAGTCGAAATAAATGATGATTTCGATGGAGTTTTCGACCAATTTTCCCCAAAAGAACTCACTCACATACAATCCTACAAAAAACCGCGTCAACAATCGTGCATATTCCTAACCTTCCTAACCCCAAAACTACAGTAGATTGATGTAAATAGCGAGTGACTGTGTGAGGTCGCCCGGAGAGCCCTTGCCTCGCCCGAGAGCGCACTCTTAGCTCCCGCCAGCTTTTAGCGCGGCCTCGAGGACCAACTGCCAACCTGAATTTTACAATGCGTTTTTCTGTAAAAATAGCCTGGGGTTAAGGGTGGGCGATTTGGGGTAAACAGAAGTGAATGTAGTAAACGGAAGTTAGTTATATGAGATATATAGTATCGATGAGTAGATGACAGGCTGAATACTGTGAGATAGATTAATAGATTTGGGCTGACTTTTCAACACTTTCATCAGAAGAATAAATATCGTGGTTTGACATAATTTATAAAAAGGTATCAGACAGAAAAGAAGAAAACAAGTTTATTTGTGCCAGACACGCCTCATACCAGTAAAAGAACAAAAGGAAAAACTTAAATACAAATACAAAGTATGCGTCACAACCACCATTTTCATTCTTCAATTGAAAGTTATGGTGCAAATTGAAAAGACGGTCCTTACAGATTAATATTACCCATCTGTGCAATTTCGGGGTGCGGTAATCCGCCAAACAGGGTATTCTAGTATAAACTACGGTCTCTCACAAAAGATCAAAGATACGAAATGTGTACTGTTAATTTATGTATTTTTGTATGAGGTATCGTCATGCACACAAACGTACAGGGGCGGACTTAATGCAACCTTTGTGTCCTACATTAATATGAATCTTTGTGTGTAACAATAAGATACACTATTATTATTGAAATTAGCAGACAAATAAAGAAAGAAAAATATTTATTTGTGACCCGCACAGGAGACAAGAGAGATAAAAAATAAAAATAAAACCCCGTGCGAGGCCAAAAAGGCTCCTATCTCAGTATGTGCAGCGAAATACAAAAAGAAAATAACGCTGCGATCCAACAGTTGTAATATTTAACTCGCCTTTCAAAACTGAAAAAGATAGAAGCACCTAATTAAGACCTGTTAAACAGTTGAGGTAACTCAAACTTCTGAATTAATTAAAAGACACTTCCGAAAAGCTGTTGAAAGTCATACTTAAGTTTAACATAGCTTTTTGTCAGTTAAAACCATCTTGTTACCATCCCACTGCAGGGCGATGGCCTCTCCTCATATTGAGAAGACTCTTGAATCACCAGCCTTGCTCAAGGCGGGTTTGCGATTTCAGATTTGATTTTCAGACAAACTTATGTTCATAGAATAGAAATACATTTATTCGACGCAGACACAACACACCAGCAACAAACATGGAGTAAAAGACAATGAAAAGTGCAAAGACAAATTGCGTTGAACGTGCCCATACTGAAAGCGTTACCAACACAGCATTTGCTGGGCGTCAGCCATCCAGTGCTGGTTTTCAGTTGCCACCCCGCAGCGACACACGGACGTATACAAAATAAAATGTTATCTGTAAATAATTTGATGTGAGTGATACGAAATAAGGATATGTAAAATGTGTAAATAAATAATTTACAATTAAATAATAGAAGAATAAAAGTGTAAAGTGAGCTACAATGTGTTGATTTGTAGCGACAAAGAAAAGAAAATAATAAAACACAAATTTGTTCACAAAATACTCTACCACCTTATCACAAAGAACAAAATAAGTCCACAATATGGCCCATTAGCTTACTAGTAACAAGTCACCAGCCGGACTGTTCGTGAATGCATTATCTTATTCTTTTAAAACCATTGAGGAATCCATACCAATTGAAACTGCTTAAAAAAAAAAGCAAACCGACTTCCAAAACAAAACACTACAAAGCGAAAGATTACTTTCTTTTCCGAAGTCGGTGTCTTTGGTAGCTAATGTTTGCCGTTTTTCGACACCGACTTCCGAAAAGGTAATTTTTTTTGGAAGTGGGTTTGATTTTATTGTTAAAAAGTTTTTCATTCATCTCTTTTGGAGTTTCGTAGGTACCTCCAAATTACTATGAAAATCATTCGTAGCCAAAATACATATCATGAGGATTCTAATAAACCCAAACACGACTAGGATACATTGTTTTATTTCGGAGTTCCAGTGCCTACCTTCCGGCTTCATCATAAGATCAGTTCGATGGTACCACTTTCATTAATAGTTACTATTTACATATAAGTATTTCCTTCATCATAGTCGGTTTACTTTTCAAGATACCCATGTGACATACTTGGCATTAAGGAGTTCCAGTAGTCATTTGCGGTCTTTTTCATCAGTTCCACTTCACCAAATGATACTTTCTGAGTGCAAATGATTGCATTGTTGATGAAAATACCAAAATCGCTATATAATATGCCTATAATGTTTGATGAGTTCCCTCGGTTTCTCCAGGATCCCTTCATCTGACCTGTTGACCATTGGACCACCTAGTAAATATAGCCTTTCAAGCAAAAGTAGAATATTCCAAATCGGTACAAGCGTCTTTAAATAATCGGAGACTAAACATACGAGTATTCCGACGAATTGAGAACCTCCTCCTTTTTTTGAAGTAGGATAAAAATTAAGTAATTTAAAATTTCAATTGAAAAGGAGTCTACCAGGAAAATAAAAAGTAACAAATGAAAGTGACAGTGTTCCTGGAGGCACAAACGCAACGGGCTCACAACATCCAGCTCATCCATTACCCAGAATTGGGTTCATCACCAGCATATAATCTTTTTTAGACTAAGTTATGGTCGACTTCAGATTTAACCGGATCCAGCTATACACCGCTATTTATTCATGCAGCGACTGCTTATCTGTCCTCCACAATCTAGTTACTGGGTATTAAGATACTCCTTAGATAATTATTTATATTGTTTGACTAGCGACCCCGGCCCGGTTTCGAACAGGGCAAATTATATACAAAAACTTTCCTCGTTTATCGTTCTTCCTATTAGTTAAAATCTAATTAAAAACCGTTTCGTGGTTCATAATAATTAAGCCGCGAAACAGTTGGAAGCAGGCAGCGACTTTGTTTTATACTATTCAAAGATAGAGAAGAAATAAAAATAAGAATCTTAAACAGATTTTATGCTAGTTCAAGGCAATTGTCATTCAATCAGACCACAGAATCGAGCCCTATTTCCCTTCAGCCGTCAAAATAGTTAGGTAACCCACTAGCATAAAACATATTCTAAATCGTAGCCACGACTAGCGTAATGATATTCATCGCTCAGTGTCCGACTGACCCAATTTCCTCGGTCAACTCCATTGCTTGACGATTTTTGCTACATTCGCTTGACAGACTACATTTTGTTATAAAGTTGTGAGTTTCGATATGAAATTCGTTTAGGGAGATGGGGTGTGTTGGCATATTTTTGTTTGCGGAATATGTTTTAGTACCTTTTTTTCTGAGAATTCGCTCCCGTGGTGGAACATAGGAATGGAGCATTCTATTCGGTATATAAAGTATCTTCTCTTCTTCTGCTTCTTCATTGATACACTTTAGGCAGAGTGGTCGTGGTCATAATATAGAAGTGAGACTTCGGATTAACATGAACGCCTGGATTCTGGTGAAGCGCAGCCCCCTCCTTTTCCTGATGGATGCGAGACGAGTATGTCGGACATTCGCATCCATCAAAAGGACGTCCGTAGGGTGCTGCGCAACCTTGATGTGAATAAAGCTAGTGGCCCCGACGGGATACCGGCAATTGTTCTGAGAACTTGTGCGCCTGAATTGTCTCCGATCCTGACTCGCCTGTTTCGCCTTTCATATAAGACTTGAAAAGTACCGAATGCTTGGAAGCAAGCTATCGTCCAGCCTGTGCCCAAGAAGGGCTGACCCGGCAAACTACAGACCCATTTCCGTTACGTCCATCCTCTGCAAGAGTATGGAACGGGTGCTCAACTCCAAGCTCATGGCATAACATTTTGGGGAGTGTGCGATGGAATTGCATGAAATAATTCCTCCTAGCCCGTTCCATCATCAGACTACAAGACGTACGGCGATGCGTCATCTGTACATGGTGCACCATGGTGGTGGTGGTGCGTATGGGTGGGATTTCCAAATCCCACCCATACGCACTAAACATTTTGGGAATACTTTTATTATGCGTACAACTAAGGAGTGGAATTCCCTGCCAGTGTCTGTATTTCCTAATAGCTACAATCTGGTAGTCTTTAAGTCAAGAGTGAAAAGGTTCCTTCTAGGTAAGCGTGCTACATCGTCAACCACATCATCGCTTACCATCAGTGGAGATAGTGGTCAAGCGCGAGCCTATCAAAAATAAAAACAAAAAATCGCCTAGCAATGCCGAGTACCTCCTACAAAAAATCCATTTAACCACTTTATAATGCCTGTTCAGGTTTGATTAAGATTAGATATTAAAACATCAAATTGAATGCCCGAGAGCACAATCGCAAGAAGTTTGCAAAATCATAACAAAATTAATTTGTTGGTTTCGGTTTCTCTATAACATTGTTTATATATATGCATGTATCTAAGTATACATTGATTTTTCTTTTCTTGAATTATCTCTGCACCACCCTAAAGTTGACTGGTAGAAAATGCCTAAGTCATTAATTCCGCCTTTGTACTTGTGCATAAAGTTTTAATAAATAAACATCACGCCTGTAGTCATAGAAGGTTACGCTGAGGTGCACGAACCAGTAGGTATAATTAACCACATTAAATTTCTACAGTTATGTTAAAAGTCTTATCCAGGAAATCGTGTCGAACCTATTGCTAATAACCAAAAATCCCAACTCTAGGGATTGTTATTGAGATATTGCAATTAAAGGAGAGGGTCTAGATTCCACATCATTATTATAAGGTCTTAGTTAAAAACATTTGGAACCTGTTAACTTTCTATTACAACTAGTTATGGTTAATTTTTTCTTCCTAAGTCTTGGCAACCACCAACACTTACCCGTCATGAAAAAAGATATGAAGAAGTCTTTTTACCCGACTGCAAGGAAAGGGTTATGTTTTTCGCACGTATCTTGTATGTTTGTATGTATGTAATATTTTTAATAACTCATATCTTGCAAAACACGACGGATTTACATAATGAGGACATAATTAGATAGGTTTTTTTTTTTTTTTTTATAAATACACTTACATAGGTACAGATTTCAATTTGTTGTTGTACCATTAAACCTGGATTGGTTTGTATTGGTACTCACATTCGCTAAACAATATTGCTTGATCACTAATATACTTACTAATGTAGGTAACTTAATAAGTACATTTTGCACAGAGTTGTTTGAGTCGTAAACATTCATCCGTAAATATGAAAAATTGAAGGTACATAAATAATTTGCATGTTATTTTTTACCTCAACTGCGCGTTATTGAGCTGGTCATTAGAAACTGGTTCTAAGCAATGCATACAGGTGGTTTCATGTTTGTTGATGCGTTATTATAAAATAAATGATAGATTATTATGTTAAGTTGCTCAAGTAGTCATAAAAGTGTCTTTTGTACCTTTGTTTATAGTTTTTGTTATTTATTTCATTTCTTATATTTGGTGGTATTTCGTTTATTAGAGTGGGAGTTAGGTATTTTATCGTCCGCCTACCGTAGTAGTTTCGAACTCGTGGAACAATTAATTTATTTTTGGTCATACTTCTTGTGATTATTTTATGGGAAATGGGTTTTTGTATGCTTTTATTATTAAATTGTTCAATTAAGAGAGCCATCTTAAATCTAATTTGGAAAGGCAAGATTCTACAATATTTAAATAATTCTATAACATTTTCTTTGTACCGTTCTTTTATTTTTCTGGGTACTATCAGTTTTAGAAGTCTCACTTGAAGTTTGGAGATTCTGTCAGTATAAGATTTAAACGTTCGTCCGTAGCTCGTGATTCCATAGGCTATTATTGACTCCGCTAAAGCAGTATAAATGTTAAGCAGAATTTTAAACGGTACTTTAGGTTTTAAAATGTAGAATTTTGCCAGAATGGCTCGTAGCTTATCACAAACTGAATCTACATGATAGATCCAGTTGAACCGATTGTCAACAATTAACCCTAAGTAGGTGTGACGCGTGACCTGGTCGATTGCCTCACATTTACATGTACCGGATGGAGCGGAATGAAGGCAACTATGATCATGTGCTATGATCTTGACAGTGCCAGTTTGCTTTAGATGACTGGAGTGGACATAAATAATTTTGGTTTTACTCGCATTAAGAACCAGTCCAGCATCATGTGCCCATTTAGAGACACGAGTGAAATCCTCCTGCAACCACTGCGCAGCTACATTTACATCTTTATGGGCAGCTACCAAGCATGTGTCATCGGCATATTGGTAAACTGAACAGTGGTTAACCACATGTTCCATGTCGTTGACATATGCCAGGTAGTGCAATGGTCCAAGTACTGAACCTTGGGCCGTGCCTTCAGTGACTTCAATGGCATCACTGTTTTCACCATGAATCTTCACACTGTATTTACGATTTCGAAGGTAGTCCTTACACCACTCCAGAATTGGTCCTCGAACTCCAGAGTTATCTAATTTTGTCAATAGCGTGTCATGTCTAAGAGTGTCGAATGCCTTACTGAAGTCAATAAAAAGCAGGATAACATGATTTTTATCATCAAGAGACTCGTTTACCTCATCCGTGAATTTTGACAACAGCTGTGAAGTAGACTTATTAGCTTGAAAACCATATTGTGTGGTGGACAACACTTCATTTTTGACGTAAAAGTTTTGTATCTGGTCTTCACCGCCCAAGTGTTCTTAGATAAGTGACGTTAAAAAAATAATAAACATGGCTGATTTTGATCGCCATATTGTGGGAGTCTCAATTTTTTTATATTCCAAACCCATCGAGTGGGGTATCAAAATGAAGGGTTTTTAGGTTAGAGCCCAGTCGGAGGATACATATGGTTTTGTTCATTCAGCATGTAAATAATTATGTATCCTCTGACTGTACCGCAGTTTTTTTGGTTCGTTTCTTCAGCAGTCGTTTTTTTTTTTTATTTTTTAAATATTTTTTTTAATACAAATATGATGTAACTTATAGGGTCTTAGGTTCCATGCCGTGGGTAAACTGTTATTGCACTTGACTTGTGCTCAGTTGATGGCAAAAGCTTGTCCCTATAATATGGGCCTAAAACATAACTGATGACATGTAGGTGTAATCTTGCCCCAAAGATTAGGCGAGACATTATGTTATTATAACTTAAGGAGCTCGTGGCTAAGTAATAACAGCCGCATGGGTCGATCTTTAAGGTTTAGCAACGCTTGACGAGGTCGTTCCGTGGATGGGTGACCATGTTAAAATACCGAGATTCCTCCGTGCCTCGGAAAGCACGCTAAGCCGTTGGTCTCAGCTGTCATTTGAAGATTTTGACAGTCGTTACGGGTAGTCAGAAGCCTGGGATCTGACACCAGCCTAGTCAAGGGGTATCGTGTTACCCAGTCACTGGGTTGTGGAGGTCAGATAGGCAGTCGCTCCATGTGAAATACTGGTACTCATCCGAATTCGGTTAGACTGGAAACGACCCCAATATAGTTGGGAAAATGGTGGGCAGATTGATTGAACTTTAAAAATCGAAATACTTTAATTGAATTACAAGAAACAAGAACTTCTAGAAACCGACTACAACTTTACAGACAAATCTTTCTTCAGCAAAACCCGAACATAGAAGTCTGCAAAGTTTCTGGGTTCAAGACATACTGACAAACATATATCACCACAGAAATTAGAGACAACTCAGCGGCCACTGTTATAGACGACATTGTCAAAACTTTACATACAAATCAAGTGTGTCAGCGAGACTCACCGTATACTCAAGGAAATTGACGGCCAGTAACAAAAGTGATATTTCCTGGAAATAAAAAAATATTTTGTCCGCCAGTTAAATTTTTAGGACCCGTATTTTATGACAATACTTACAAATTGACAAAGATATAGTGCATCAAAGTTCAGGGCTTGTGACGTTTATAGGTTAAAAGTGTACCAAGTTGTGACGTCATGTCAAGCGAAATTTCAACACGTTGTATCTTTACGCATTTTTAACCGACGAAGGAGGAGGTTCGATTTCTAAAATTCTCTTTTTATTGGAAAGAGCATACCTCAAAATTTACGAACGATATAACGATATAAAACAAAAAAAAATAAAAAAAACTTTTCGTCTAGTATTTTGAGGCGGGCGCCAAACAAACAATCAACGATAATAAAGATATACTGTGATTTTTAATTTTGTAGACTAAACTGGCATTTGGGGGGTTGTCACTTTATCGTTACATAAAAATAGTGTCGTATCCTAACTATCCTGAGTGATCGAAAAATAATCAAAAATCGAAGTAGATCGAAAATGAAGCTATTTCTCGGCAAAAAAAAACTAAATTTGTTTTGAAACTAACGGCCCTTATTTAGTTTCTATTAATTTAGACTTCATTCTTCATTAGTTTCTATTAATTAAGACTAGTTTCTATTAATTTAGACTTCAATCTATTATTTCAGACTTCATTTTATCGATCGCATTTATTTTATTGTTGCATTTGCGTGGTCACGAATAAAGTTAGCAATGACATTAATACTCGCTGCCAGCACGTCGTTCCTTGCTCTGTCGGGCGCCAAACAAACAATCAACGATAATAAAGATATACTGTGATTTTTAATTTTGTAGACTAAACTGGCATTTGGGAGGTTGTCACTTTATCGTTACATAAAAATAGTGTCGTATCCTAACTATCCTGAGTGATCGAAAGTTAATCAAAAATCGAAGTAGATCGAAAATGAAGCTATTTCACGGCAAAAAACAAACTAAATTTGATTTGAAACTAACGGCACTTATTTAGTTTCTATTAATTTAGACTTCATTCTTCATTAGTTTCTATTAATTTAGACTAGTTTCTATTAATTTAGACTTCATAATTTAGACTTCAATCTATTATTTCAGACTTCATTTTATCGATCGCATTTATTTTATTGTTGCGTTTGCGTGGTCACGAATAAAGTTAGCTATGACATTTCTACTCGCTGCCAGCACATCGTTCCTTGCTCTGTGTATTTCACTAATAATTTATGCACATAACTTTCCAGATGTTAGATAATTTAATTTATAAACTAAGTTTGAATTTGAGTATTCATTGGGAGCTGGTTTATACGATTGTCTATAGTTCTGAACTTGTCATTCATTGATTTAATTGACACTAACTCCTTGTTTATAATTTAGAACCAACTTAGGCATCTATCAATAGTGTTAAAGATGTAATTTTACAAAGTTTGGGTAGGTATAATCTACCAACTAAAGAAAATTTATCTAACAGAATTTGCATGAAATTCCTCAATTAACCCATGCAACCAGAATTAATTGTTGTGGTGGTAAACTCCTATTGACTTATTAATATTTTTAAATTCAGTTTATTTTGATTCTAATTATTAAGTGAATGAATGCTTTTAGTAAACTCAGCGGTAATTACTATATTATGCATGTAATTTTGACTACAGTTCCTCTTTTTACCTATCAAAGTCAAGCACCGGGGGGTCGGCTTTTTAAAATTTCTTCTTTATAAGATTGATATGATTTTTGAGGAGCCTTTGTTGCACATATTCAACTTGTGTTTGCAGGAGGGTCACTACCCGGACGAGTGGAAGATCACGCGAGTTATCCCAGTTCCTAATGGAGGTTCGGGCTCTGACGTGAGTGGATACCGACCGGTGGCGGTGCTGTCGGCCTTCGCCAAGGTATTTGAGTCAGTATTGCATAAAAGTATTTATACATAAGTGAGCGCTCGATTAATGGACGCACAACACAGTTTTCGGCAGGGCCGCAGTACGGGGGGCAACTTGCTGTCTTTTGTTAGCTACTTGTCGCCCGCTATTGTCGCGGGAGGGCAGGTGGATGTGGCATATTATGACTTCCGAAAAGCCTTCGATACTGTGGATAACGATGTACTTTTGTGCAAGCTCGCTGCTGTGGGATTCACGCCGCACTTGCAATAAAATTTGCAATAAATTGCAATAAATTCTTTGCTAGTTACCTTGGCAAGCGCCGACAGTACGTCGAGTATGCAGGACATGATTCCAACCCTTACTACACGTTCTCAGGGGTGAGTCAAGGGAGTAATATCGGGCCATTGGAGTTTATATTGGTAGTAAACGATCTGCCAAAAGTAGTCAAAGATGCAAAGTGTCTGCTGTTTGCTGATGACTTAAAGTTATTTTTAGCTGTTAAAGACGAGGCAGATTGTAATCGGCTCCAGTCAGACATTAACAGTGTAGTTCAATGGAGCAAAACTAATAAACTTAATTTTAATGTTGACAAGTGCTGTGTTATGAGTTACAGCCGTGCGCGTGCTCCATTGCATTATCAGTACGAGATGGACACGCAGGTAATACCGCGCGTCACACAGGTGCGGGACCTGGGCGTACAGATGGTGCCGGACTTGACGTTCCGCAAACATATAGTTGAGGTGTGCGGCAGGGCTTTCAGAAATCTCGGTTTTATTTTGAGGCAATGTAAGGATTTTAGTGATACAGCGGCTGTGAAAGTTTTGTATAATGCACTGGTACGGAGCCACCTGGAAACAAGTGCTATTATTTGGAATCCTCATGAGGGAAAGTACAGCCTCATGTTGGAAAACATACAAAACAAGTTTGCGAGGTTTCTGTATTTGAAAGAATATGGGGTTTACCCTTTTTATCCCCTCATATACCCGTGTCTTTTCGTCCTGGGCATGGATTGATATACCAGGCTGGCAGTTAGAAGAGATGTTGCGCTGGTCAAGTATGTGGCTAGCGTACTGCTAGGTTTGTTGCACCACCCAGAGGTGCTGCGGCTGTGCGCGCCAGACAGGTGCGTGGGCGCGCGCCTCCGCGCCGCCCCGCTCTGTTAGACGTACCGTTGGCTAGGACTAACTTACTTAAGTTTACCCCTATGACGCGAGTCATACGTTTGATAAACGCTGTAACGTTATCGGAAGATATATTTTGCCAAAACCTGCCGAGATTCGTCAAAGTAGCGCAAAATGTAATTGAAAAAGGTCTGACCATTTAAATAATGATTAATGTTTTAGTATGTCTTATTGTAACAATTGATGTATTGTATTTTAATGTTTTATATGTATGTTATAACATCGCCTTGGATGTTTCTGTAAAGGTGTTATAATAATTAATGAATTAAATAAATAATAAATAAGATGTCAATTTTTTTTATGGAAATTCGTCATTGCAACCGGCCTGTTAGAGTTATATCGTATAGCTACAGAGATCGTCTTTGGTAATTTCAACAACAAAAATAGCAGTGTTTGCGGTTTAAAAAAATACTTCATCTACTTGCACATAGATACTTATATTATTTATTAAAGCACGCAGTTTCCTCTCCCCGATATGCATCCGTATCTCGTTGCGACCGCACCGGGGTGCCGAGTATTAGCCGCTCTTACAGAGATGAGCAAAAACCTGCATTTTAATAATATCGAGTGGTTTTAGTTGATTGCTACTGTAGGGAGACTCATGTTTCCTGGTCTGTTTTCATGTTAACGTAACATTACGCGTGTATTAACTGAAGGGCTAGGTAGGGATGCAGTGAAACAGTTGACAATCGACATTCGACGTTAGCTTAGGGCCAAACTTAAATTGGAGCGAAAACTATTTAAAAATTAAATAAATAAGGCCGACCACATAGGCCCACGTCATTAGAGTAATCTTCCGAAGATTTTTATAAAACATTACTGCGCAAGTTCTTTTTAACCGAGTTGGAATAGGAGGGTTCTCAAAATGACTGTTTTTTTATTCATGTTACCCCAGTACTTTTTACTAGGTGATCCGATTTTGATTTCTTTTTTATTTATTTTTTATTTTTTTATAAAGCTTTGGCCCACACTAGGAATTTCTTCCTGTATCGTGGGGTGCGTTTACAAAAATATAAACTCACATACGCAATACCCAGAGCCGGAACAACTATCTGTAGGTCATACAAATATTAGTTCCGTGCGGGAATCGAACCCGCGACACGCAGCGCAGCAGCCAATCGCTCAACCACTGCGCCAACCGCGCGCCCTGCTGGTGCCGCGCGAATGCTGGTATTTCTGATGTGGTCATATTTTAATTTGATCAAGATCTGATGAAGAATTTTAGAGATATACAACAGAACTATTCAATAAGTGACGGCAAATCTCTCGGGATTGCTACAAACGCATGTCTGTTTATTGTTTACACCATCATAACCAGTCATATCAACTGGTGTTTGTTACCCATTAACCCATTAATTGATGTTCAACTACACCCGTTAAGAATGGTAGCCAACGCTTAAGACAACAACAGTGGGGACAAAACGCGCACTCGTTTCACACCCGCGCGACCCAAAATTCAGTAGTTTTTTGAACTGTCCTTATTATTCTGTGACTTTTAAAAAAAGCCTTAGATCAAAATGTAGATAGTTAAATTGTCTTTGAGATGATGCCAATTTTATTAAAACATGCCCTGCGGGTTTGGTTCGATTGACGTGTTTTTGTCCGTGTTAGACATAACTTTACAAATTAATTGCGCTATGTTATACGAATAAAATTCAAAATTTTCTTAGATCAAATGATTAAGAAAATAATACGACTTTTAGAGATACCCCTCAGTAGCTGATTTTAAAACGAGAACCACGTCTAAATGGATAGTCATAATTTTTAAACGATTTTTTTTAATTTATATGATCTCCACAGTCTGGTTAATGGGTTACAAACACCCTTTGGTAAGATTGGTTATAAGTCATTTGGGGTTCTAACCTGCAACCGACTTTCAAAGTCGATAAAAGCTGGAACCAACAGCATACTATGCTTTTCAAGGCACACTCGGAGGCGGGGATTTTCTGCATATTATAGTGAAATATCGTGGTGCCCCAGTGGTTATAAACTCTCCTCTCATGCTCGGTCGTGGTTTAAAATCTGAGCAATACCAATGTAACTTTTTCATTCCATATGTAGGTTTTTATCTCGGATATCTCTGACATCGAGGAAGGAAAACATGTGAGGAAACCTGGATTTATATATATGTATATATTTACTTTCTCTGTATGAGAAGAGGCTTTGCCCTGCAGTGGGGCAATAACAGGTTGGTATTATTATTCGAAAAATAATAAAAAAACATTTAAAATGATTGAATCCATATTATTTAGCAGCATACAGCTTCACACTCTTCCTTGGTGTCAAAACGATTATCATTTCCTCCGCATCCTCCATATACGAATTCCTTACATGTTTTCGTTTCATTGTTGTAATAATATCTGAAAAAAAAAATGTTGAGCAAGTATTCGTCATTACACTTCAAATAAACTAGCATAAAAGTCTGTAGACAATTTATTTATTTATTTAATCAAACTTCATGCAACAAAAAGTTAAATAGGTGGACTTAATGCCTGAGGCATTCTATACCAGTCAACTAAGAGTGTTGGAGAGACAACATGGCAGGTGCATAAAAAAATCTATGTTCCTTTAAAGCAAACTGGGTAAAAACAACAACTGGGCAAATTTAAGTGTCTTTTATTTTGTTTTTATTATTATTGAACTTTTTTTTTGAATCGACATCCCAAGAAGGAGGAGATGCTCAATTCGGATGTTCCTATTTTTTTTATCTCTCGTTTTTCCTGTGTATGCGAGTTTCAATGTTTGTAAACGCACCCACGATACAGAAAGAAATTCTTAGTGTGGGAAAAATAAATAAATTTTAATAAAATTGGTCACGTGACAGTTCGGTTGCGTTCAAAAAAAATATGGTAACATCAAAGTTTTTTCCAATTGCTATCGTGACGCTTTTGTTGGTAGGATATCTTTTTACTTACATGAACCTTATGTCAGAATTCTATATTATAGTAGGCAAGTCTACTGACAGTTACGTCATTGAAATCGACCGTAAAGGGAACAAGTAGTAGGTTCGACCTTATTGCCAAAAAAAAAAATAGGAACTACATTTATCCATTTACATTTAACTAGGAGATTGTAAATAAAAAAATAATGAATACGTACTTTTTAAAATAGCCACGGCAAACTCCTGATTCTTGGAGTAGCGAGCATCTGTAATCTGGAATAAAGAGGTGAATGCGTTGATTAGGTCGATCATTATTTGACCTCTTGCAATTTGCAAAGTACCTATCACTAAAATAATGTTAAATTAAATAATTTTAACGGAAACAATATGACATTTTCGAGCACTTTGTTGTGTAATCCTATACTATTAAACGAGCAATATTTGTATTTATATAAATCTAGATATATATATCTTTGTAATCGTATCCTACTGAGGAGGTTCCTCTCTCAAGAGCCCTAACCACCAGTAGCTTGGACCCTGTTCCCGATACCGGTGGGCTATTATTTTTGTTTTTTTAAATGTCTTTTATTGAATTTTTTATAGAAGATTATTTAAAAATGTAAAAATACGTAAATAAAATAAATAAATAGAATAATACTTTAATAAATCCGCAGGGCACCTTTGTGACGATCCAGGGAGAAGTCTTGTCCCTCAACTCCAGCTTGCCTTTATTGGCCGGTCGGAGTGAACACTGATGGGAAATAGAGCTCCCACCTCTTTCTTGCCTTAATAAGCTGGCATGAGTGGAGATTCGCAAGAGCAAACGTGCTCGGAGGAAGGAAGTTAACCCAGTTAGATGCTGGTAGGGATGCTGACCGTACTGCCGGGATTGTCCTGATAGCCGTAGTATTCCTCTCCACTCCTCAAGCACCTCCGTATATATGGCCCTCTTGGCGCTTCGTCACGAGTGTGCCAGTCACCCTCAGCCATTTTATAACCGTGTAGATCAACAGTGATCAGACAGGGCCCAAAAGTCCTTATATAGTTTTAGGTAATCGATCCACAAAACCTACAAAAATCATAGCCCAACGTGTTTTGTCTCCATATTCTGCAATAGTCCTGCACCAGCCGGGGATTATCCTTGAGTGCTCACTAGTGCATACAGGGATAATCGCCGGTTGGTGTCATATTTCATACTACATGTTTAACATGGCCTCTGCGAGTTGGTTTCGGCCCCTGGTATGCCTTTCAATGGTCTGGGACCCTGGGGTCCCGAGAATCTCAATGAAATAAAATAATAATAATAATAATAATAGTTGTACAAAATAGATGCAACTCTATGCACCTTCCTCGAGTCATGTATGGGGCAATGGAAGACTGTCCTTCGATATCCGGGATGTCGACCGATTCAGGGGGATGATGAGCCTGTATGGATTAAGCGGGGGATATTTCAGGGTGACAGTTTGAGTCGACTTTGGTTCTGCTTAGCCCTGAATCCTCTAAGTACACTCCTGGAGGATTCAGGTCTAGGCTATCGGTTGAGAAGAGGTGGTCAGGTCATATCTCACCTCCTTTTCATGGATGATCTGAAACTATTTACCCCTAACAAACTCCAACTGACGGAGCTACTGAAGGTTACTGAAACCTTCAGTAACTCCATCAGGATGGAGTTTGGTGTGGATAAATGTGCAGTCATGCATATAAAGCAAGGGGAGATTATGGAATCCGAGGGAATTCAACTCTCTGATTCCATACACCTTAGACACCTCTCCTCAACTGAAACTTACAAGTATTTGGGTATGTCGGAAGCGTTGGGCATCAACAGTACTAACATGAAGCAACTGCTGAAGGAGCATTTCTTTGGCCGCCTGAAAAAGGTATTAAATAGCCTTTTGTCAGGCGGAAATAAGGTGCGCGCCTTCAACAGTTGGGTCATGCCGGTTTTGATGTACTCTTTCGGCATACTCAAATGGACTCAGACCGAGCTCGACGCCCTCGACAGGAGAGTCCGGACACTGCTGACCGCAAACCGGATGCATCACCCACGATCATCGGTGATGAGACTGTACATTCCGCGGAAATGTGGGGGTCGAGGCTTTTTAAACGCCAAGACTCTTCACAACCGCGAAGTGTACAGCCTCAGAGAATACTTTTTAAAAGCTGAAGTGGGTATGCACCGGGACGTGGTCGCAGTGGACAAGGGACTCACCCCGTTGTCCATGGCTAAAGAGAACTGGCGCAAGCCTGTAATATTAACTACTGATGAACGCAAAGAGGTATGGCAAGGCAAGGAGCTACATGGGCGCTTCTATCGGGCTCTACATGGGCCTGATGTAGATTTCCCAGCGTCCGTATCCTGGCTACGTTTCGGCGACCTTTTCGGCAAAACTGAAGGTTTTGTCTGTGCAATTATGGATGAAGTTATCCTGACGAATAACTATCGGAGACATATATTGAAGGACGGGACGGTTGACATGTGTCGGGCATGCCACCGTCCGGGTGAATCCATCAGACATATTATCTCTGGTTGTTCTCGTCTGGCTAACGGCGAGTACTTACACAGGCATAACCAAGTAGCCAGGATTATTCACCAGCAACTTGCTTTGAAGTACAAACTAGTGGATTCTGAGGTACCGTATTACAAGTATGTGCCCGACCCAGTTCTCGAAAATAGCCATGTCACGTTGTACTGGGATCGGTCTATCATCACTGATAGGACTATTGTGGCCAATAAGCCGGATATAGTGGTGATAGACCGATTAGCGCGCCGCACAATGATAATCGATGTCACCATCCCGCATGACGAGAACCTCGTGAAAGCTGAGAAAGAGAAACAAATCAAGTATCTCGACTTAGCACACGAGGTTGTCGACATGTGGAATGTGGACTCGGCGATCATTGTGCCGATTGTTGTTACGGCCAACGGCCTGATGGCCAAGAGCCTCGACGACCATCTGTCGAGGCTGTCATTACACGGTTGGATCAAGGGCCTGATACAGAAGGCAGTACTCCTCGATACGGCTCGCATTGTGAGGAGGTTCCTGTCTCTAGAGTCCTAACCACCGGTAGCTTGGACCCTGCTCCCGACACCGGCGGACCACCATTATTTTTTATATTTTTAAATGTTTTTTTTATGATTTGTTTTTATAAAGAAATATTTAAAAATGTAAATATGAAATGTGTAAAAAGTTGAATAAACGAAATAATAATAATTCTCCTCGGGTATAAAGGTGTTATTGCCTTGGACTAGCTTGAATCTTCCACTGCAAACTCACTCGCTCCTCTCGGGAGTTAAGCCTTGAATCCTTTATTACACTAGGGATTCAAAATGGCGCCTGCAAGTGACACAAGACACTGCTCTATCCCTTTGGTACTATTATAATCTCCTTTATTTATTTAGAACATTCTGTATTGTTGTATTCTTATTTAGTACATTTTTTAATATTTAAAAAATTAATTAAACACATTTGAAAATATTATTAATTGTAATTATTATATCCATCAACCCGCACTCGGCCCACTTGGTGGATTTTGTAATATGGCCCATTCTCACTCTCACAGAGAGGAGGCCTGCGTCCTTGAAGTGGGAACGTTGAAAGGCTGATGATGATGATTGTGTAATTATTATTATAATCGAGGAACTATCAAAACTTACCTTCATCAGCACAAACAAGTCCAACCAATAAAATTACAAGAAAATAAAATAATTTCATTTTTTTTCACTGAATACTTCAAACGTTTCAGAATCCGAATTAGTATTATTACTTTTTCAGACACAATATTGAACGTAATGGTTACTTGTACAACTGCCTATTTACTAAAATAATATGTATTTAATACAATATTTTTCAGCCTTTTATATGTATTTTGTGAGTGTCAATGTCAGGGATGTACTAGCTTTTAAACGAATTTATAAATTACTAGCTTCTGCCAGAGGCTTCGCCCGCGTGAATGTAGAAAATTTATCCAAAGGAACAAATTCACGGGATAAAAAGTATCTTATGAGCTATTCCAGATTTCGGCGTCGGGTTGACGATGAAGTATCTGGGACTCGTTCTCGACAGCCGATGGAATTTCGGAGAACATTTCCGACGTTTGGCTCCCAAACTCAACCGGGCTGGGGCTGCTCTCAAACGGCTCCTGCCCAACCTTGGGGGTCCAGACGCCTCCTGCCGGAGGCTCTACGCGGGGATCGTTCGGTCCATGGCCCTCTACGGGGCGCCGGTGTGGGCGCCGTCGCTGCAAAAGCGACCGGCGACCATACTGAACGGCTGCCAGAGGGTCATGGCAATACGGATGGTGCGGGGTTACCGCACGATCTCCCGCGAAGCGGCGAGCCTTCTGGCTGGCCTACCACCGTGGGATCTGGAGGCAACAGTCCTTGCACACATGCACGACATGCGCGTGGAGATGCAACGCCGGGGTGAAAGTCCGCTGCCGCGACAGGTCGAGGTATGGCGGACAGAGCTCCGGCGGGATCTCATGGTGAAATGGCGTCAGCGACTATCGCAACCCAGTGCTGGGCACGCCACCATAATGGCGGTAAGTCCCCTCTTTGAGGCGTGGCTGGAAAGACCTCACGGCGTCCTTACCTTCCGCATGACGCAGGTCCTCACCGGACATGGCAAGTTCGGGAGGTTCCTGCATCGGATCCAAGCGGAAGAGACGCCCGGGTGCCGCCACTGTGCGGAACGCCCGGAGGACACGGTGGAGCACACAGTCGAGGTGTGCCCTGCTTGGGCGGAGCACCGCCGTGCCCTCGTGGGGGCGATCGGCGGCGGAGACCTCTCGCGCCGGGCCTTGGTTCAGGCCATGGTCCGTAGCGAAGAGGAGTGGCAGGCGGTCGCCTCCTTCTGCGAAGCAGTAATGCTAGCAAAGGAGGAGGCCGACCGCATCAGGCAACGGCGCCCTCGCCGCCGCCGCCGGGATCCCAATCCCGATATCCAGCCACCGTAGACGCGGGCTCGTGGACAGTGAGTCATGGGTAGCTCGCTGTCCGATCGTCCGGTAACTACCCAGACCGAGCCAAGGCGTCGACGGCGCGCACTGTTCCCGCGCGCCTCAAGGAGTTGTCAGCAAAGAGTGGGGCCCAGCTGGGTCGAAGCCTACCGGGGTTCGGGGTTATCCGAAAGGAAGCTAGAGCCCCGGTATGAAGGCTAGAAGGAACGGCGCGGGGTTGTTAGTCAGTACAAGTCTGACACTATCTCCCGCTCCACCCAAGAGCGGGATTTGTCATAAGATGATTTTCCCCGTCGACAAAAAAAAAAAAAAAAAAAAAAAGCTATTCCAGATTATAAATAAATAAATAAATCTTCATTTTCAGACTACAGTCCATATATTGTTAGTATTTTGGTGTTAGTAACAATAGTGCTTACGTAACTAGGTTAGTACTGTTAGTTATTTAATATATTTATCTACTCTATTTACTTAGACCTATGACTGTCCCCACCCAGTGTTTCTGGAAGGGGCAGTCCGGTCTGGCAGCGATCATTTTCAGAATGCTGTTGTCACTACCATGTAGGCGCTGCAGTAAGGAGGCCGCTTTATTTCGCATAATTGCGTGGAAACCATCTATGCGAGCCTCCGCGAACATACCCGACGCACTACAGCGCCACGGCAGTCCCAACAGCATCCTGAAAGCATTATTAAATTGAACACGCAGGACACTATAGGCTCGTCGCGTGTATGACACCCACAGGCCGCTCGCGTAAAACGACTGACAGAACGCCTTAAAAAGGGTTACTTTCACATCCGTATTACAACGAGCGAACCTGCGGGCAAGCATATTGCTCCTCACAGACAATGCCCTGCGCTCCCTCTCTATATCTCCGTCGTCCCTTAGGTCGCTCGTGACAACGTGGCCGAGGTACCTAAAGCTATTTACAACGTTTAGTACTACGCCGTTGAGACTTATGGGCGGAACACTGCGTGACTGTTGTTTAGGCGCTTTAAATACAAGAAGCTCGCTCTTCTTTGAGTTGTATATCAAGCCATGCTCCGCCGCATAGGCCTCGCAGATCGATAGCAGCTTCTTCAACCCACCTATCGACGGACTGAGCAATACCATATCATCTGCATAGCTTAAGTTATTAACGCAGGTTCCATCAATGTGGCAGCCGACATGTGTACCACTCAGTCGCTCGATAAGCCGGTTAATGTACAAATTAAACAATAGAGGCGAGCTTAATCCCCCCTGTCTAACTCCGCATTCCAGCCTGTACTCGTCCGACAGAGTACCCACCCACCTCACCCGGTTCTTCTGATTAAAGTACCAGTATTTGAGAAGGGAGGTGTACTCCGCCGGCACACCCGCGTCCCTCAACTTGCCCCACAGCATATCATAAGAAACCAGATCAAATGCTTTTGACAAGTCGAGGAAACACGCATATACCGGCGTCCTCCTCGCTGTGTAGTAACCGACAGTTCGCTTCAGACTCAGAATAGCGCTTTCGGTTGAGACTCCTGCTTTGAACCCGAACTGGGCATCATGCAACTTAACCTGAGCTCTGAGGCTACTGTTCAGCAGACTGTCCAGCACCTTAGCTATCGTAGTAGCGAGTGAGATGGACCGATAGTTACTCATGTCAGACGTATCACCCGTCTTATTTTTAACAATAGGAACGACTATTGTCCGCATAAGCGGCTCCGGCAAATACGAGTGACTTATGCACAGACTGTAAAACATAGACAGTACTCGCGGCAAATGCACCCCCGCATATTTAAAATGCTCGATACTGAGCCCATCGTGACCAGGAGATTTTCCACGCTGCATTTTTCTAATAATGTTAGCCACACTCTTTGCAGATATCTTCACATTCCGCCCCGTCACAATTGGCTCACCATCGCTTATCTCGCCAGACGTGGGACCCAAGGGCGACCGAACAGTAAAATGCTCTCTAAAAGTTTCGGCAATATTTTTGTGGTCAGCAGAACCACCGACACTCATCGGGAGGCTAGGCTTAACACTCATTTTATTGGTATGCTTCCAAAAGTTTTTAAAATCTTTAGATGAGTGGTCCGATGCAAGGATATCCATTTTAAATTGCTCTTGTCTAACCTGACACCATTTTAATTTAGCTTTAAAAAGTTTCTATTTAAGTTTTTAATTATAATCTATCTCTGAGCCAAATTTTATCCAGATCTGTCCAGCCGTTAGAGTGTGAAGAAGTTAAAAACATACATACAAACACACACACACTCTCACAAACTATTTAAAGCTTCTTGAATATATTTACAGACTGCTAAAGTTGTTGACCTGTTTTTGCGAAATCCGTTCTGACAATCATCGAATCTATGTATAATGCACGCGCAGTAATAGGATTACGTGGTTGCATAATAATGTGGACTATAAAGAGGGCTCTTTGTTGATACATGAATATTGAAACGTTTTCAGTGGCTCACATTTAAAAACGGGCCCACATAGGACGATAAGTAACTGAAGAAGGATTTATAAAATCCAACTTCACAAGTGAATTTAGAAAAAATATTATCAGTACCACCACGTGTAGAGGAAAACGTTAATAATAAATATTGAAAACCAGCGTCAAGTTATAATTTGAATACTGCAGTATTGCCGTTACGGAGATAAAGCTGGTAGGCGATAAAAAATTACGTACGAAATCTACTGCGACATTGTTAGGCTTTTTTTTTCTGAATGGCTCTCGCTTGTATACTATCTCAACTGATGGTGAGCGATGATGTGGTCGATGGCGTAACACGTTACGTGTTCTATACAAGGCTGCTATTTTCGCATTGTTTACGTCGACACATACTGCTTAACAATGTTCACCTCCAGCACTGTAACTGTAAGATCGCAGTTTGAGTCACGTAAAATGCGTCGCGGAATTTACGCTGCATTCGGTTTTATACTAAAGTCTTGTTTGTGCGGCGAAGCAAAATGAATTGTCCGCTGACTCACACACATTATTCCAACCTAATTACGCTCTAGGTGAGGGAGGGGACTAAGTATAAATTTAACAAAACAATGAGAAGAAAAACTAAATGCTTATAAATGCAAAGTTATTTACAAACCGAAAACAACCTACTTCAGTAGTTCTTTAGCAAAACCAAATTATTCAATGATAGGAACAAACAACCAACGTATTTAAGCTGCAACAAATAATCTGTATGAAGGACATGAATCGCGCAAGAAGCCGATACGGGCGCGCTTTAGAGTCACGGGGAATGGTATGATTCGTTCCTGGATCCTCACACGCACGCTCCTTGTTTCTTTCTCTTTCGGAATTTGAAATTTTTTGAATGTATTCACTATTTCATTTTCCAAAGTTTTTTGCTACTCAATTAGTGATGTAGTTGTGTCGGATTTTGACTTTGTAGATGGATATTGATAAAATAAAATAAATAATTTAATATTTCTATACTATAAAATTATAAAGAGGCCCGACCGCCTCAAGGGGTATAATTAAATTAGCACATAATTTCAAATTGATTTGATTAATAAAAAATATATATGGTGTGGTATTTCGCTATTCTAAACCACATATTTTAGTTATTTCACTGAGTGAGCTGGAGTGTTCTCGCCTAATTCACACTTAGGTCTCATAATACTTACTTACTCACACTGTATTAATATTATTCCATGCCAAAACATTTTACACCGCATCGCATCTATTATACGTTTTGTTGGTTTGTGCATTACTATTCTGCGAATCGGTCTAAAACGATTCGTTTTCTTATAAAATATCTAAAAATAAAATAAATAATTATCATATTTTTCAATGTTATGACACCACGTCAGGTCGTCAAGCTGTCAATACTTTTCCTTTTAAATTTTCTGTCATAGAGTTTCTCACTAGCTTAGCCTATGAAGATTACTTTTGATTTATATAATTTAAATTCTTTTTATCAATATGTTAGCTCAAAAATTGTATTTTATAAATTAATTTACACGCTCTCAGAATTCATCGAAGAGGTTTTGGATTGAATATTACTGGCTGTTTTGAATACTGGCAAGTTGCATTTTGGTATGACAACAAGATGTCACTAACTTAAATTCTAATAAAGAAGAAAAAGGACAGGCGGTGGCATAGATTTAGATTTTTTTTGCTATGGGCGGTGGATATAAAAGACGGAAAAGGCCGAGGGCTGGGGAGTCTTGAATCTGGTCCGAGACCGAAAAGTCGCATAATGGCTAAGCACTAAAATACAAGGTGCTCCAACTTACTACATTGTGCGTGTTATACTGTAACTGCATATCACTCCGTGTGCCTGCCTAATCGACCTGCTACCTACCTGCCCGACCTGTTCCCTGGTTGGCTGCCTACGAAGAGTTCCTGACAGTTGTGCTGCCTGCCTAATCGACCTGCTGCCTACACTGCTACCTGCCTGCCCGACCTGTTCCCTGGTTGGCAGTCCACGTCGTGCGAAGCCGGACCTTGATTTTATACACATTTTTTAGTTTATAATTGCTTTTATTTGTATTAACGTGGCTTATGTGTGGCTCAGCTCATCTGAGCGACACGTAACGCTACAATGGACGGTATGGAAGAAGAAAACGTGTTGCGCCGACCCCAAGTAACATGGGATAAGGGCAGGAAGACGATGATGATATATACTTTAAAATAAACAAAAAATATACACGTCTTATTCGAATAAAGAAATCGTGTATCTATCGATATCCATAATGTAATTAAAGAGTATTTGGAGTAAAGCTATATAAGGGGACAAACTAGGGGTTTAAACTTTATGTGAATATTTTTCGTTTTGGAAGATATAATATCTGAAATTGTTGGTTAACGCTCTTGGTAACTAAAAAACAATAAGTTATTTTAAAAGGGGGTAGTATAGTTTGTATAAAATTTCTACAGTTTGTAAGTTGGACATCTGAACTTTTAGATTTATACTCTTCGTTGATAAAAAGAATTCATGTATTTATTGGTTTTTTGGAAATACATGAATTCTTCATGTATTTATTGTTTTTTGGATATTCTGCCCCTTAGGAGGTGAAAATATGACAATTTATTGGGCTTATATATTTGAAACTTCGCATAAATACTAATCTAAGTTAATAGTAAAGGTTTTCATAATTATTTTTTCAAAACGGAGTACTTTAAAGATTTACGGGGGAATTAAAGAATTTTGAAGAATTTTACTGTACAGGACTTTTTTTATGATGTAGGGGAGCACTAATAAGGGATTTTTGGAAATTTGGTTGAATTTCCAAAAATCTTCCAAAAATTAAGGTGGTGAACTAAAAAGTCACCTTTTTTTTTGCTCCCGCTTTATTCCTACTGTAGGATAAAATACGGATCACGCGAACGTAGTCGCGGGTAAAGTGCTAGTAACTTATATTTTCACAAAAAGAGTATACACGATCGCACATTACTTTATCAAAGACCGCCGCCGCGGCGTCACCCGCGCCATCCATCCATGAGGAAGAACAACTGTAGTTAAGTAATATAAGTTTGAAATCTCCAACGTGCCTTGAGCAAGTGTGGTGATTAATGCTTATCTCTTATCTTAATCAGAAGAGGCCTCTGCCCTGCAGTGGGACAATAACAGGCTGATATTATTATGAATTGAAACAGGTTGAATTGAAAATACTGTTGGCATTTTTTTACTAATCCAACCCTGCTCTGTTACTCCGTAACAGTTGATATTATGCGTCAGTTATAAAAGAGAACAGCTGTCTAAACTCTATAGATATCAAAGACAAATAATATTTAAATACAGCACACATTAAAACAACCTTGGACTTGTACATATGTAACTATTGATTTTAAAGAGATAAATAATATGAATGTTAACTGAAAATAAGTTCTATTCCTAACAGGTAGATTAAAAAAAAATTGGACAAGTATTTTTTCATTTGACACGTAAAAAAAAGGAGTCACGATATAAAGCGTTGAAAATCGTGTGAAGTCATGCCGTCAGCACACTTTATTCTGACATAGTGACGTGAAAGGCAGCAACTCTGAACTTTGATACGCTTTATCTTATATTTTTTTTATTGATTTGGTAAAGCAAAAAATACGTCACCAATATTATTTGATAATCTTACTGTCGGATTAAATAGAATTATTATTTTTCTTCACGAAAATATCCCTATTGTGCCTATAGTGTATTAGTATTTTCCAGCGTTTTTGCTCTCCTATGCTACACTAACCGTGCAAGTTTTCGGGATTAAAAGTAGATCATGGGCTGGCACTCATTTGGTATCCTCCGGCCACGGCGGCCAATCTCAGCGGAGATCAGCGGAGTCCCTGCGGCGTCTCTGTTTCCTGATAGCTACAACCTTGGGGTATTTAAGTCAAGAGTGAATAGGTTACTTTTAGGCAAGCGTGCTTTACCTTCGACCACATGATTACTTAACATCAGGCCAGATAGTGGTCAAAGGCGAGATTAGCACAAATAAAAAAAAAGAAATCGCCTTCGGCTTGGGCGTAATTGTAGTGTACTAGCTGACCATCGCGGCTTCGCTCTACCCACCTGCCTATCTAACCTACCCATCAACAAATTTGTTAAACTATTTATTTGAATAAGAATTAACACTAAAATACGAATGTAACCAACTTTTGTTTCTATCAGCGCAGCTATCTAATTTTGGAACACAAAAGCTGCTATTGTGATTTGACTATGATAGTGAGATATATTCTCTCATAGACTTTTTTGTGGTTGATGAGTACTTTAATCATGTCGTACATCATTATTATGTATCATATGTAATAATTTCACAAGCGCACTCCAAATCATGAATTTTATAAGCAAATTTTTATTACTTTGGGTTACATTTTTGTAAATTTCATAAGGATCTCTATTTTTTTTTTTTTAATAATTTGTAGCCTATGTTACTCGAAAATAATGTAGTTTTCCATAGGTGAAAGAAATTTTAAAATCGGTCCTATGGTTTCGGAGCCTATTCGGTACAAACAAACACTCTTTATAATATTTTGTTTAATTATTGTTTTATAGTGTTCAAGTGTATGCGCAAACGCAGGTGCACTCTCATGGTCATATCACACTAATCACATTAATATTATAAAGGCGAAAGTATTTTTTCGTATATTAGTTACTCTTTCACGCAAAACTACTGCACGGATCTGGATGAAATTTGGCACAGAGATAGATTGTAGCCTGGAATAGCACATAGAATTTTTATGCCGGGAATATGTTCCCTTGGGATAATTTTCGACATTCACGCGGGCGGAGCCTCTGGCAGAAGCTAGTTAGACGAAGATTCTACTGGGCCGGGGAGAGATCCAGTGCAGAATCAAAGGCTTGAAGTATTTGCCGAGGTACGGGCGTTTCGCACCGCCAATTTTCAAACTTCGGTCTGCCTCTGAGAGATTTCTAATGGAAAAACCCAATAATACTTTGCCTATGGGGCCTCAGCGCTAAGAAAGAAAATTTGGTTCAAATAAACCTCACTAGATGGCGCAATATGCACCGATCTGTAATTGAATGTGAGTAAAATTTTTTTTTTTCTTAAATTTAACATAAAAATTGTATGTTCTTGTTTAATAAACTCTCCTAAGCACAACATTATGGAATATTGGGCTCTTAATTCAAATTTCAAATATTATTTTAAATTGATGCCGATAGATCGCGCGGTTTTAAATTGCCGGGGCATTCCACTCGATTGTTTAAATTTGCATTGTAACACATTTCGGTGCCAAGAAACTGTAAAAACGTGCAAAAAATATTCTAAAACAAAACTTCACTGTATTTGAAGAAAAATATATTCACGAACCGAGTAAACCCTTTTACTTGCAGATTGTTGCTAACACCATCTATCTATCGCCACGGAAACATACGGCACCGAAAGCTATTGATGGACAAAAAATTATCGGTTTAATCAGACGAAAATCGCTAGTTACGTCGGCACGGTTTCTTTGTATGTGATGAGGCATCTGTATACTAGTATTATATTATCTGTGGTGACACTAATGGGGCAGTTAAAAATCTTTTTTGATCACTAGTTAAGTCAACCAATGTTTAAACTTAAGATGCTAACCAATAATTTCAAATTTCGGTAAAAAAACGTTTTTTAATCGATTATTTGCTTCATAAATATTCAAATAAGTTCCAGCGTTAATTATTTAACCAGTTGTTAGACTAAAAATTGATGAATAAACACGTCTTTATCGACATTTGAAACCATTGGTTACCGTATTTAATCATAAGGCCGACCGCTTAACTGAGACCGTTCTTAAGGTAGCAATATACCCATCAGCAGACTATCGACTGACAGGTCGGTTTACTCGCTGCGACACTAAGTCCAGCATACTTTTATGTTACATGAAGTTTTAATAAATAAATAAATACACCCCTTCCGTACTGCAAAGCTACTTCAGAATGGTCTCAGTTAAGCGGTCGGTCTATATCAGGGAAATGATTATCGTAATCGCACTAGCCAAATTACAAACGTTTCGGATCGAATCTCTTTCTACAATCGTTAACGTCTTCAATTTGTATGGTCTGACCACGTGACTTAACGTTCAGATGTGTCATTCCCAAACATTTATTCGTTTTCTACTAGCGTTATCGATTGTAGATTGTCATCTTGGCTACAGGTGCAGGTGCAGTAGCTCCAGAGATAACATCTTATAATCAAAACATGCAAACAATTTTGCCCGTTAGTAAAGAAAAGTGTTTATAGTTTGTAAAACAAAACACTGAAAAGCGAAAACTAACTTTCTTTTTGGATGTCAGTATCTTTGGTACCTGTTCTTTTCGTTTTTGACACCGACTTCCGAAAAGAAAAATATTTTTCACTTTCTAGTGTTTTTTCCAAACTGGCGTGTAGTATCTGACAGTTCGTTCACTGTTATTTTACTTATGAATGTAACATTATTGCTACGAAAAAAAATATAAAAAAAAATGGGTAAGCCTTTGTTGTGCGAATTGAATAAATATTAAAATCATGTCTGGTCCTATGCAGCTGACCCATATAAAATACCAGTAGATGTATTTTTTTAATTGTTTTATACCCAGAAAATCTTATTTATACTATTTTAATGAATTTTACTACTAACGAATGAGGTATTAAATATTACTTGGTGTTTATAGACTACAAAAAAGCTTTCGACTCCTTAAAACACGGCAAAATATGGGAGGTCCTCATAGAGTCCATAATAAATATTTACGTATAATTAGAAACATAAGAGCAGTGGTGGCCTAGTGGTAACGGCCCGACTTACGTGTCATGGGTTCGAACCCAGGTAGGCGCTTTACTTTGTGTAAAATTATTTCATCACCACTGCTCTAAAAACGGTGAAGAAAAACATCGTGAGGAAACCGGAAATGTCCAAGAACCAACGTTTCGAAGACATGTAACATCCACCAACCCACCCTGGGCCCGCGTGGTGGATTAAGGCCCATTCATTCTCTCAAAGAGGGTATGCTTGTGTCCCAGCAGTGGTAATTGAAAACATATACGACAATATGACAACAAAAATATGCACAGAAAGGGCAGGAGAATAAAAGTTTCAGGTGATAAGGGAGACCCCTTATCACCGAAACTTTTTTCTGCAACCCTAGAACATATATTTCGACGACTAGAGTGGAGTGGTTACGGAATAAATGTTAATGGAGCACGACTAAACCATCTAATCTCTTCTTTGTCGCATTATTATGCAACTACGGAACCCTATAACTGCGCATGGCCCGACACGGACTTGGCCGGTTTTTTGTTTACAGTAGTTTTTAGCCCGCAGACTGCGTTTCGAATGTCATCGAAATCTGTCAATAGCTCACAGAATAGTTCAAATGCTAATCTGAATTTATTTGTGGGCAATATTGACTGGCACGGGCGATTGAGCTTTCAATAAATTGCAGCACAATTGACATATTCAGCTATTTTGCAGGCACTAACTAGTTGGTCAATTAATGGATAGAAAGCGCTGTATGAGAGCTTTATGTCATAGGCATTTTATATGCTGATTGAAATGAATAAATATAGAAAGAAAAAGAAAAATATTTAGAGATATATGCAATTAATTATGCGACCCACTTAGGGCTAGTTATTGAATTTTGTAGATATTTGGAGTTAAGAACGAGTAAAACCCGACATTAATGTCGGGTTGTATAGTGTGAAAGTGAAAGGTGTTCAAATCAAATCAAATCAAATTATTTATTTTTGCAGAAAACACTGTTACACTGTTATTCAAACTTAAGTAAAGCAGGACCAAACCCAATATCTTATTATTTATTCAGAATCAGAAGTATATGTACTTAAAAAAACTTGAGTATTTACTTAGGTAGAACCTGAATAATGTTTGGAAATACAATACAAAAACTACGTTCTACTTACAACTGCATTTTATGCTTTTAATATAAAAAAATTCACAAGTCTTCAAAAATTATTTTCTCAGTCGCCATCTTGAATTATTGAACGCTCCTCAATAACGCAAACACAGCTCCTTCCGCCATTATAAACTGAGAAACAGATTAATAAGCTTCCAGCAATCTTAAGTGGCTATAACGCTGCTAAGTGTCCGCGCACACTTGCGACACTGCGACGGTTTCCACCCCGGACGCAGTTTGTGAGCGAACCTAAAGTTGGCTATCCACTGCTGTGTCGGATAGAAAAGATAGATTTGCCACGTTAACTGCGCGGTTAACTTGTTTACTAGACATGTATTTAGCGTAGCGTTGCCGTGGGTCACGGTGGACAACCCGCCTTACGATTAAAGACACTATTACTAATTATTTATTTATTTTAGTACATGGAGGACTTACAGCTAATAAATACAGACAAAAAAGGCCAAACCATAGTCAACAGAAAGCCAATTACAAATCCTCACTTATAGACTTATAATAATAATAATTTATGGTGTGAGAACAAAAACAAAAAACTCACCGCTTTCATTAAAGTAACAAGCAAATACTTAGTTTGCAATTATATGACAAATGAAAAAAAATATATAAATGAGTAAAAACAGAAACAAACAAAATAACCTACTGCTACTAGAAAAATTCGAGGCAAGCACCTTCTGGCCGAATTCACACTGATTGTGAATGGATCCAAATGATATTCCTTGCTTATAAAATACATATCTTTGTCTTAACACAAGTTTCAGCTATCATAAGCGGTCTGCTATGCTCAGAGGCTAGAAAAGCGATATTCTATAAAAGAAAGCGTCGCAGCAGTGAATGGAAAAAGTCAAATATGTATGGGAAATGTTACGTGATCAACATTTTGGCATATCGACCATCGCTAACGCTTAATCTAAGGTCTCTTAACTGTACTGAACTGTGTGAATAGGCCGTCAATTTCTTTGAGCAAATGGTATCACTCACTGACACGCTTTGTATGGACATTTTTGAAAATGCATTCCCAAGCAGTGGCAGCCGAGGCGACTCGGTACTCAGTGCCCCCACCATTTTTGTACGAAGCGAAGCTCAAATACGTGGGGTTTAGTGTTTGATTTCGAATGTACGCCCGATGGCTAATTCGCCAATGTCCTCAAATATTCAAGAAGGCTAAAACAAGGAATATAAAATGGGTTAAAAAGCAAACCGGCAGGGTTTATTCAACAGAATTCTATAGATTTCCTAGGAATTGTATACAAATTTCTGGTTTTCACAAATTGCCTGTAACATTTATTATGTTGATTAAACCCCGCTGGTTTGTTTTTCGTCCCATTTTATATGCCTTCTTGAATATTTTAGATTGAATAGACTTTCGATGGATAAGACTATCGTTGCTTTGCGACAAAACGGACGCTCGATCTAATAACTATTCGAAATTGTGGTACATTGAAGCTATGGAATTTCGTCGATTCAGACTTTCGATCTATCAGATTTCGGGGAATTAGCCATCGGACATGATGACATTCGAAATCAAGTAGTAAACCTACATAGCATAGCTATGGGCTGCTGTGGAGTAGTACCTTTAATACTATCGCTTGTATGTACATAAATGGGGATAGAATAATGGTGGGTACATGTGAGGCAGTGATAGAAGTTTATGTGAAATTTATGGGTAATGGAAGAATGGTTTTAAATGTTTAAGGGATAGTAAATGAAATTGCAATTGGTGGAGATAACCCTTCCTCGTTCTTTGACATCGTAAAAGATGGTAAAAGACGAACCATGATCCAAAGCAGCGCAGTATTATGGGATATGCAATTTGACAGCCTATACTCATGATCAGGGGGGTGACCATAAGCTCTTAGAGTAAGGTTATTTTGAGATCGCGTAAGTGACAGATGTATACAAGTCATATACATCTGTCACTTACACATACTCAAAATAACCTTGCTCTAAGAGCTTATGGTCACCCCCCAGCTATTATAACAAAAAAGAAATGACTTTGATAAATCCAACAAAAACATTAAAGGTATAAGAGATAAAAGTATCTTTAGTTAACCTTTAAAATTCAAAATTATTTCAGATTAAAACACTTGATTTTGCAACCTGATTCAGATTTTCTGCTGCAACTTACTAGTTGCCATAAGATCGAATATTTTACATGATGATTATGATGAAGGCAAGGTAAATAAAGTCGAAGCGGTCGGTTAGTAGTCTATCTGGCTGCTACAGGTTTACAGAACAAACCCTTTGTAAGGCCCCAACAACCCTTATACAGAAAAAGCAGAAACCGCTCTCAATCACACACAAATTGACCACAGCCCGCTTCACAATTATACCACTCTCACCCGGTTATAACCAGTTTTAACCGGCTTTAACTAGTTCCAACGGCATTTAATCTCCTCGTAACCTAATTTGCTGTGTAAAGTGAAACTCGGCACAAGATGGACCGCTGTAGTTTTTTTGTAGTTTGCATAAACTGATAGTCACCGGTTTGTCAAACTAGACAAATGGATAAGTTTGTCTGGTACCTTGGTTTTTATTCGACTGCAAGGAAAGGGTTATGTTTTTGCGCGTATCTTATATGTATTTATGTTTGTATGTATATAATATTCTTTACCGCTAGACGGTTTTATATAATTAAGAAATCTTTAGATACGACTTGACCGCCCAAGTGTTCTTAAATAGGTGAAGTTCAAAAAAACAAACATGGCGGATTTTGGGCGCCATATTGTGCGGGGTACAATTTTTTTTTTCCGTGTCCCTCGAGTACGGTATCAAAATGAAGGGTTTTAAGAGGTGATAACGAAAATATATCGTCGTTTATAGTCCAATTCCGCGTAACTAACATTGTTAAATACTGAGTATGTACAAAAAAAGCAAAAATGAGATTTCACGGTTTTAGGTAACTGATTGTGTTTGGTGTCGACCCGTATGACAATTTTTTGAATCGACCAATAGGAAGACGATTATATAAAAAATAACAATACCGCGTATCTGTCGACGAACAAATTACCACACGCAAGTTTAGGTATATGTAATAACTGGATTATTTTTAATATTAACTACAAAAAAGTCTGTGAGAGAATATATCTCACTATCATATTTAAGTCACAATAGCAGCTCTTTTGTTCTAAAATTAAATTAGGTCGCTGGTAGGAACAAAAGTTGGTTACATTCGTATTTATTCAAATACTAGCATTTCGTCCGCGATTTTTTTCGCGTGATCCGTATTTTATCCTACAGATGACTTTTTAATTTGGCTCCTTAAAGATTGAATTTCCAAAAATTCCTTCTTAGTGATTCCCTACATCATAAAAAAGAAGTAACGTACAGTAAAATTCTTCAAAAATCTTTGCCACCCCCTAAATCTTCTCTTTGGAGTATTTTTAATTTACTTAGGTTAGTATTTATGCCAAGTTTTAAATATAAGCCTAACAAATTTACAAGTAATTTAATACAAGTATTCTTTACATCAACTAAAAGCGTAATATGTAATTTCACGTCTCACACTTAAAAGCGTAGAAATTTCACACAACCTTTCAACCTCCTTTTTACCTCCTTAGGGGTGGAATTTCCAAAAACCAATAAATACATGAATTCTTTTTATCTAACAAGAGTATAAATCAAAAAGTTCAGGTGTCCAACTTACAAACTGAAGAATTTTTATAAAACTTTCAACTTTCTTAGAGGTAGAATTTCCGAAATTAAAAAAAGTCTCATGTTTTTTTTAGTAACCAAGAGCGTAAACTAACAATTTCATATGTTTTACCTTCCAAACCGAAGAAATTTCATGTAAAGTTTCAAACCCTATTTAACCCTTTTATGGGTGGAATTTTCAACGTGCCCAATTTACAAACTGTAGAAATCGTTCCTAAATGATAATGGCATTAGCCCATTCTTAGTTGCTAAAAAAGTTTTATTTTATTTAATAATTATATTTTTATTTGATGTTCCAAGATAATCCTGCATAGTTGATATTGCAGTTTATAAGCTGAGTTAGTTTATAGTTCGTATATAGTATAATCAATTTCGTTCAAAGTTCGGCCGATTAGTTTTTTAGAAAAATAGTTTTTTGGTCCTCCTGTAAAATCAGCGAGATTGTACATACGCAGTATTTAACAATGTTAGTAACGCGAAATCGGACTATCAATGACGATATAACACTTATATGTTTAAAAGTTATTTGAATTGTATTTGAATTGAATTGTATTGTATTTGAAAAAAAAATATACTTCTTAAGAAGCGAAATAATAAGCTGCAAATAAAAAAAAAACATGCTGTGCAGTCGGAGGATCAGGGGGTCAGCCAGTTTGTGAATATGTATCCTCCGACTGCACAGCATGATTTTTTTCTAGGTTGTATTTAAACAGCCTCCATGGAAGACGATGCTTCATTACTACAAGACATAATTGAGTATCGTCTTCTAACCACAATCTAAGTAGTCGTCCGCGTTGCTAACCTTGGCAACTTGATTATATTTCACCATAATTATCATGAAGTTTCCTGTAGGCTTGGCGGATTTTTTTATTTATCGATAAGCTCGCGTTTGATTCCACATCATCGCTTACCTGATGGTAAGCGATGATGTGGAAGGTTACAATTGTTTTTTATTATTCTTCTTCAAATAGGATTCTCTACATGTCATGCGGAAAGCCAGTTCTTAGCTTGGTCATACTTTCTTCACACACTGTCTCGTCTCTCTCATCTTTTTTTGATAATTTTCTTTATTGAAATGTCATTAAGCTTACTGTACACATTTATGCATTTATGTCATCCCTTTACAATGCATAAAACTTATTAGTGTCTTTTTTCTGCTACCAATGCCCACTTCAAGAATGAAAATTTACCTTTCATTTTACCAAATTTGAAAAACTTTAATATGTATTTTTCCACAAGAAATGCAAATAGAGACTTCACCTGAAAACCCCACGCTAAATACAGAGTACCCTCGTTTGCAACGCCAACTTTCACTGCGTCTAAAAGATATCTAACTTTCAGCCTAGGTATAAAACCGCAGGCAAAACCGTGGGTTAGCTCAGTGCTCCGAACCCAAAGAGTGGTATCTCAATCAAAGTGAGTTTCGAGAAAAAAGGTTTTTTTTTGAAAAAAAAAGTTCTTGACCCCTTGAAGAATATTATATTTAAGCTTCTGCCCGTGGCTTCACCCGCGTTTATATTGATAAAAAGTATCGTATGTTTTTCAAAAAACTAAACAATTGTTTTCGGATTTTCAAAAAAGTTTTTTTTTAAACTTTGCCCCACACTAGGATTCTTTCCTGTATCGCGAGTGCTACTTAAGTACATTTATACTCACATACACAAATAGATAGATCCGAAACAATAATCTGTAGGCTGAACAAATAATTGTTCTGAGCGGCAAACATGTAAGTACGACAAGCAGCGCAACAGCGACAACAGCCAATAGCCACTGCGTTAACCGTGCTTCAGAATTTTGCAATTTTTCGAGATACTCATTTTGGCTTCCAAGAGTAGAATTCACATACACGAGTAAGCGATCGTGCTCGAAGCCAATTTGGTTAGTATCCTCAATTCTCGTTAAAACTTTTAACCAGCGCCGCGGCACGACATACTGCTAGTAACAGGGGCAACTCGCGTCTGGTTTTAATGTTCTCTTTTTAGTATTTTAGGAAGTTAATATTACGTTTGTATTTCGAATTTTTATTTGGTGCGTTAATGAAGGGGAAATACTTTTTCTTCGACGCCCTATTTTTTTATCCGCTCTGCAATACTATGCCACGTGATGAGAGGCTTTTCTCACGCTTTTTTATAATGAGAAAAATTATACCATGTTTGCTTTTGTGCCAGTAGGAGATGCTTAAAATTTATCATAATTATCAAACCACTTATGATCCGACTCGTTTTCTCACGGTGCAATTTAAAGCTGGTGAATTCTAACAAAAAAATCATTCATACCTTGTCTGAAAATTACGAAAACAACAAAAACTATCAGCTAAATCGGTAGCTCAACCATTCACAAGTCTTCATATTATGCGCGGCCATTGATTTTTAGGGTTCCGTTGTCAACAAGGAACCCTTATCGTTTCGCCATGTCCGTCTGACCGTAGTCCGTCCGTCCGTCCGCAGCTTAGCTCAGAGACTCTTAATACTAGAAAGCTATAATTTGGCATGGATATACATATGAATCACGCCGACAAAGTGGTAAAATATAATCAAGATTTTTTTTAGTATCCCACCTGTTCACTTAAAGTGGGGATGTTTTTTTTTCTCGTCTATCCCATGGTGTGGGGTATTGTTGAATAGACCCATCAAAAATATTACGGATCTGAGAAAACCATATTCCAATTTAGGGATCCGTTTGCGTAAAATTAAGCTTTAAATTGCAAATTTTTGTTAGAGTCAAGTGTTGGGGGAACAGCCTGCTAAATAGTAGCTTTTTAAAATGTGAAAAAATTCACGGCAGTAGCATATATAACGAAATTAAAAGGAAACTTATCACAGCTAAGTAGCCTTTACAAGTTTACGAGTAATACTCGACCAACTTATAAAAAATACTAGAAAAAGTAAAAATTTGGTATATTCATGTATGGGGACAACAGTTTTCGAAAGGCAAAGTTAATTTTGTCCCTTCGTTAGAGCAATGTGCGGTGCTTTCATTGTTTATGAACGTTACTAATGTAACCTTTTTGTTTTGCTTAATGTAGCTGTTTATACGGAACCCACTGCGCGCGATACAGACTCGCACTTGGCCGGTTTTATTTTTATAGATAGATGAAATCGATAAAATTTACATTACAACTCGAAGGCACCTAAAGAAGGTACTTGCCTGAATTTTCTGGCCAGGCAAAAAATACAGCATTCAATTTCATCAATCAAACCTAAAACTAAGTGGGGACAGCATTGTCAACAGGAAGTGCCTAATAATGACATAATTTCCGCACAATGTTTGGTTCAGAATAAATTGGATGCCCAACAATCAGCGCTGGTGATAAATTTTAAATGACCTAATTAACTGCTGCAGTGTAGTAATTTGTTGAGTCTATGCTTAAATCATCGTTTTAACTGACACTGGAAAATATAGTGGCATAATCGCCATGAATGTATTCTATAGTTTTATGTGTCACTGTGTTTCTTTATGTTTAGGGTTCCGTGCCTCAAATGGATAAATTGGAACCCTTATAGGATCACTTTGTTGTCCGACTGTCCGTCTGCCTTTCAAGACCCTTTATGTCTCGGGAAGGCGTGAAGTCGAAATCGAGTTGAAATTAATATCGTTTCCTACTTATACTTCCTCTACTTATTAACGCAATCAAGAGATACAGCCGTTAATTACGCGTATTTCACACTTGCAAGGAAATCATGAAATTTGGCAAGAAGCAATGTCTTAAAGCACAAGTAATTGAAAAAAAATAATTTCACAAGTAATTAGTACCTACATAAAAAAGATTATTAACTTATTTGCAGTTGGTAAAGTGACCGCGACTTACATCGATGTAAGGGACTACAGTTTTCCAACGGCAAACTTAATTTTGTCCCTCAATTAATTTTATCTTATCGTTAGGGCAATGTTCGGTGCCCTCATAGTTACTATACTTATACTTCATATTCCTATACTTCAGTAATGTTATTTTTTGTTCAGTAATTATTTTGGTGAATGTAGCTGTTTGTACGGAACACTCAGTGTGCGAGTCCGACTCGTACTTTGCCAGTTTTTTCAATAAACCACAGTTTTTGCCACCGGACATTAGAAATATCTCTTGTAACGTGTATGTTTTAATAAACAATAAAACTCACATCATCATTGCACAAACAGCCAGATTCGGAACAACTATCAGTAGCCCATAAAAATGTTTGTTGCGTGTGGCAATCGGATTCAGCAACAGCGCAAACCGTGCGGCTGCTTACTTCTCTCTTGGCTCGCACTTGACCACTACTCATGCACTATTCGATGCAATCTGATGCTTTTCATGAACCTGTACCAAATAACTATAGTTTTCTTGGGTGTTGCACCCATCATAAGTCATCATCATTAGTCAAGCAAGACGAAAAATCTAACTGAAGCATTATTACAGAAATCTGAATAAATATATAAATTATATATAAATCTATAAATAATATATAAATCTAATGATAATGTTATAGGCGCACGGTTGGCGCAGTGGTTGAGCGATTGACCGCTGCACTGCGTGTCGCGGGTTCGATTCCCGCACGGAACAAATATTTGTATGACCTACAGATACGAGTAGTTGTTCCGGCTCTGGGTGTTGTGTATGTGAGTTTATATGTTTGTAAACGCACCCACGATACAGGAAGAAATTCCTAGTGTGGGGCAACGTTTTTTTAAAAAAAGAAAAAGAGAAAGAAAATGTAAAAGAAACAGAAAAAGAAACTGCTTTAAAATGTTTATGTAAAACTTTATGCACAAGTACAAAGGCGGACTTAATGCCTCAGGCATTTTCTACCAGTTGAGATAAGGGTGTTGTATAATAGTTTTCCAAACAAATGTTTTTTTTTTCACAGGTATTCTTTATCCGCGGTAAAAACACCCAAAAATAAAAAAAAATGCTTATGGCAACTCTTTCAGACTCGCCACCCTAAAGTAAACAAAACGGAGGGGTTGACACAATTGCGGATAAAGAATTGTTTTGTGCGAGTATTTTCCAAAAGATATTAAATGGATGGCCTGGCGCTAACAAAAAAGGGGTTGTTCTCTTTTGTTTTCTGCTAATTTTCTAAAGGTTTGCTATTAATGCGTATTTTGTTTCTGTGTCAACACGCTTTCTGGGGTAGCTTAAGGAAATTAATGTAGTCGACTGTTTATGGTTTTTTCTGCTATTAATTTGGGTAAAGTGTGTATATATTTTGAAGATTTCAAAGTTTGAGAGAAGAAGAAGTTGAAAAGTTTGAAATTTGAGTTTCAAGATTCGCTGGTAGTACGTGTTTATTTAATTTTAGAAGGGTAGTTAGAAGCCAGAAAAACTTTCACCAGTCTTGCCAAGGGGTACCGTATTACTGGGTATGTAAAATACAGGTTCTCAGATGCAAACAGTTAGATTGGAAGCTGACCCCAACTACAGCCATATAAATATGGTGTTGTAAACCCGGTAACCGTTTTACAGATAAACCGTGCCTATAGTAATTTTAAAGAGTATATTTTACTAGGGAAAGATCCAATTAAACAAATATTTCATCACATATTACAAGGTTTATTGTAATATGTGATGAAAACGTTAACGTTGTAATGTGCACAAAACGTTTTGGGGACCCTTTTATTATGCGTACAGCTAAGTAGTGGAATTCCCTGTCGGAGTCTGTGTTTCCCGATAGCTACAATCTAGGGGTCTTTAAGTCAAGAGTGAATAGGTTACTTCTAGGCAAGCGTGCTTCACCGTCGACCACATCATCGCTTACCATCAGGTGAGGTAGTGGTCAAGCGCGAGCCTATTGACAATTAAAAAAACTAAAAAAATAAATAAACAATCAGACAGGTACACACCTACCTGTGAAAATAAAATAAAAATATGGCGATCCACTTTACATATAGATCTTTCCAAATCTTTATCAACTATTAGTTGACTTTAACACACCCCGTCTCCGTAACAAGGTGTGTTAGGGAATACAGAGATGAGACAACATACAACAATCTCAGAGTCATTTCTGAGGGTTCGTGAGATGAACGCTTAATCATTTCTAGCTCAATCGAATAATAACAGACCTACTATGGTTGTGCTCATAAAATAAACATAACACTTGGGCAAAGCACCCAGAGACACAACCCAGACTTTAAATCTATAACTACTGGTCTTATTACAATGAAATGACTGAATGAAAATGTTCAGTAAAACTACGGTCACATGGTATCACTCCCTCAAGGTTATGGGTACTACACCTAACGTGGTTAACGCTCAGTTTAAATTGATCTCTCGCAGTTGCAATGTCAGTTAGAAACTCCGTTGATGAATCAGTTGGAGGAAAAAGGACCCTTGGCTTCAAACTACAGAGAAGATCTCTGTAGTTCACACAAACACGTGGCCTACGGGCACACTCCGTTAATGAAAACGGTGACGCTATCGTTACCTGGAACCCGCGACCTCCTCACAGACGAGGTTTCGGCATGGTGGTGCCTTCCAATAGAAAATATGGCCACACTGCCAACACTCGTCGGGTCAAACCTCTGAGTCGCCTCACCTTGGTTCAAATCAATAACACTAGATGTTGCGACATGCACCGATTTATTATTTAATTGTATTTAAAATTAACATTTTCCAGAATTGATCATAAAAAATTTATGTTCTTGTTTAATCAACTCTCCTAAGCGCAAAGTTATGGAATATTGTTCTTATTGAGATTATTTGTGCTGGTCATTTAAAATTGATTTCTATAGATGGTGCGGTTTTAAATTTCTGAGGTATGAAACACGATTTCTTACATTTGTATTGTGACACATTTTGGTACAATGAAACTGTAAAAACGTACAAAAAATACTATAAAAATTATGTCGTACTTATAAAAAATAATCAGTTCAATCAGACGAAAAACGCTAGTTACGTCGGCACGGTTTCTTTGTATGGAACGAGGCATCTGTATGCCAGTATAATATTATGTATGCAATAGCAAAATTAAAGCAATACCTATTCAAAATTTATTTAAAACAGAAATCAACCACTATTTAAAATTTATCCTACAACAGAAATCAACCACTATTTAAATACAGGTAAATACTCGTAGCCAGTAAATCAAGCAAGTATTCACAGACAGACTGCGCCGGGCAGGATCGAGCCTGCATAGTTATGGGCGCAAAGTTTTTGGATTCCACACGCATCTGACGTGGAATTTCCGCTATTATCCGGAATACTTGGGGGATATGCGAAGGGTTGGAGGTGGTATCCGATTGATAGGGCAAGCTAGGAGCCGAGAAAACTTTTATTCTGTAGCTGTATCTTAAGTTGTATGCTTGGAGATACTCTGAGGGATCTGATCCGGATTGAGGAGAGAAACAAAGTTGTCGACATAGTTCATAGAATAGGCCGTATTAAGCGTAGAACTGTTGTCCGTTGGGGTAGATGTATCAATGAATTGGTCAACGTAAGGTGGGACGATTTGAGGCTAGGTGGAACGGTGATCTTCGTTGGGTTGAGAGCTGAGTTGAGCAGCTGGATGAGAGTTGGCGCGAATCGAGAAAAATGGATTGCGATTGGAGATACCTATGAATGTAAAAAAAAAAAAAACATTTGCTGCCACAGAAATCGACATGCCTATAAATGCTGCTCAAAATAAATTCCTTAACGATAGTAGGTATGTAAGTATAAGTAGTGCCTAAATTATTAAGACTAACAAGTTGTAGGTCGCGGGTTCGAAACAAGGCAGGCGCTTTACTTTGTGTCAATTATTTCATAACTACTGCTCTCAAAACGGTGAAAGAAAACATAGTGAGGAAATCAGCATGGCCTAGAAACAAAAATACGACGACATGTAACATTCATCAAGCCGCATTAGACCCGTGGTGGTAGATTATGGCCCATTCTCTCTCTCACAGAGAGAAGACCTGCAATGGGAACATAAAAAAACCGGCCAAGTGCGAGTCAGACTCGCGCACGAAGGGTTCCATACCCAGGGTGGCGTCAACTTTTTATTTATGGGAACACCTATTAATTTTAAACTTTTTTATTTTTTGGAATTTTTCCTTTATTTGTGCCGTAACCTTGCTTTTTGCCAAATGTCTTGATTCTAGATCAACGGGAACTATCATATACGTTTTCGACCCAAAACCTACAGGGTACTTCCGGTTGACCTAGAATTGTCAAATTTGTTCAAAAGTAAGGTCTTACAGCACAATGAAAGACAAAATTCCGAAAAATAAAAAAAAGTTGAAAATTAAGGTAAATTGTGGTACTTACAAGTTTTCGCGAAAATCTAAATTTGCTCATATTTATTTATATTTTACTTATTTGACTCAGGACCTTGATTTTTATACACCTAATAGGGACTATAGACCTCAGTATTTGGTATAAATTTCAACTTGCTAGGTCCGTTCCTGAGAAATTCGGTGGTGACACACGGACAGAGGCGGACAGTCGGACAAGAGTGATCTTAAAAGGGTTCCTTTTTTACCTTTTGAGGTACGGAACCCTCAAAGGGCTCATGATGATGAGGATGACTTCAATTATGTTAGTAAAGACAACATTACGATTACAATAATTGTATCACTGTCTTGTGAATAAATAAACAAGGGCTTATTTTTTGCCTTAAAAAAATATCCAATAAAATTATTTAAAGAATTGACTTGATAGATCATTTTGATGAAATTTATGTTATACTAAATTATTCTAAGTCTTCAAAAACAAAATAAATAAACGACAAGCTGTATCTATAAATTGTTCGGCGAAATTATTAAAGTTGTGTTTGATAGTGACAAGACTGAATAGAACTGACAGACATTTAAAGCCGTCACTTAAAACTTGAGATCTGGAATATTGTTAAACGATCTTAAAAACAAGGGACCTTCTACGATTTGAAATTTATTTTAGCTGCATAACAGAAAACAAATTAATTCTTGTAGATTATCTGTATGAGAAGAGGTCTTTGCTCTGCAGTGGGACAATGATAGGCTGTAATTATTATTAATAGAAAACGGTAGTAAAAGTAACTTGTGACTGATATTACGTCTATCCTGGACCACCTCTCAGTTGCTTAAACGGCAACTGCTAGACGGCATTACAAAATTTTCTCATAGACATGCCTCGCCCTGTGACAATAGGGATGTTTCCTGAGTAAAAAAATGATAATTCTATTTAGTCCGTCAGTGAGATTATGAAATAGTATTGGCCGCTTTTTTTTGTTTTACCAAATCAATAGTCGAAGATAAATTGCATCAAAGTTCAGGACTGGGGTTTGTAACGTCACTATGTCAGTATAAAGTGTACTAACGGCGTGAATTCACACGATATACCAACGCATTTTATTTTAATACTTTTTTATTTTTATTTATCTTCGTCATTTTATGTTTACGTGTTAAAAGATAAATACCTGTCCAACGTGTTTTATTAATCTACCTAACGAACAAAAAATAAATTTTCAGATAACATCCCCCTTGCATTTTCTTTTCACATTTGATTGAAAATACCATGTCTGTGATAATACCTCATCAACCCCAACCTACATCGGTCTCTACCATCGGCAGCATCCCAGCGATTCCCGCGGTCGCACCAATTAATCAGCTGCGAGATATTGATTAATTATCGTTGGTCAGTGTGCGACCAGCCTAACGCGCCCAGTGTGCGCCTGGACTAATGTGCGGGATTACCGATGCTAATGATCTGGCAATAATGTATTGCTGTATGCGGATGTTAGGTGCTGAGTTGGAAGGCATGTTTGTGTCTAGGTGACGGGATGGGAGCAATTTTCTTTTTTTCAGAAGTTTTGTCAAGTCTAATCAAATTAAATCAAAGATATCTATTTGCGAGACCAACACAAAAAAGAAGCACATCATACATAGACCTTATTGGTGATGTTCTTCAGAAAGGCCAGGTGCGCAGTATTTACAACCGGCGTGTGTGTATGACTAGATGTATGCATGTGAGTGAAGCAAAAGAAGTATTTAAGGATCACAGCAGGTGGCGTTCTGTAGTTTCCGCCTACCCTCATGGTAAAAAACGTTAGTTTATATATGTATGTATGGAAAAATACATACATTGAAAGTTAGCATGGACGCCAAGTTTAATCCATAGGATGCGAAAGTAACTCTGAACAGATTTAGGTAAAATGATATGTCTATGGATAGACTAGAACCTGAATTACGAAATAGGATACTTTCATAGCGGTTTAATATTCCCTTGGGATAATAAAACTTTGTACACGCCGGCGAAGGTTTATACACGACTCCCCAAAAAAGGAGTGTTATGTTTACAGGGTTCATGTATGTTTGTGAATTTATTTATACCAAGAAAACGGCTTAACTCATAATAATGTATATGGTATCGTTAGAAGCTGTCATCCCGGATGTCATAGGCTGGTGAAATTTTAAAAATATATAATGGAAGAGCCATGGTTTATGAAAAAAACGCTTTTATTTTTTTATACAATTTTTACTACTTATACTATCATCGTCATAATAAATAAATAATAATTAGGGAAATATGGCTGCAGACTATTTAGTCGTGCTTTAACACAGACGCGATATGATAATGCGGCAGCAACTAGCACGAAACCGGCGTGAAGGTGAAAATCCTTTTGATTTAGAGGATGGCCAATTTCTCTTATCTTTACCGAATAAACAAGGACATGTTCCATGAGCTCGTTGGTGAACTTCGCCCATCTATTCAAATACCTTACGGACTTTCTGTGGAGTCTCAAGTGAGTGTC
Source organism: Orthosia gracilis (assembly GCA_947562075.1). Taxonomy (NCBI): domain Eukaryota; kingdom Metazoa; phylum Arthropoda; class Insecta; order Lepidoptera; family Noctuidae; genus Orthosia; species Orthosia gracilis. Next base: position 24,452,108 of record OX387273.1, read on the forward strand.
TTTGCATTGGGCACCTACCGTGCCTAAATATTTTTTCTATTATTTTTTTCTAATGTCTTTTTTTATTATTATTTATTATTATTTTATAGGCTCGCACTTGACCACTATCTCACCTAAATAAATTTCTAATATCTAAGGTTGTACTTATAATTTTCTTCTTATTAGATACTGACGGCACTCCGATTTTACACAAATGGGTGATTCCAACTACCTATTGGCTTGCAGTTGAGCTGCAGCATGAGCCTAAAGTCACTAAGACATGCCGATGCATGTCGTTACATGCTGTAAATTTGGCTGTCAATGAAAACCTTTTAAGAAGATACGTCAAATTATCCATGACCCAAGGACAACGGGCGCGGTGTGCAAGTTAAAGAGAAGTTTAGTAATGGTCCACAGCCATTCCCAGATGCGATTGGAGCCATAGACTGCACACATATAAAAAAAATAGTTTCAAAAGTCCATGAAGAGGACATACATATAATATGTGAGCGGTCACCATGAGGACCATTCATTAAATGTGCAAGTTGTTGGCTGACCTTAAATAGTTATTTTTGCATCTTTATTGACTTTATATATTCTTTTTTAAATATGTACTTACATACATAATATTTTATAGGTGTGTCACCCAGATATTTGGATTTTGAATATTAATGCTCGATGGCCAGGAGCTAGACACGATGCTCACATATGGATTCAACTGTGCGCTGAACAATGAAGCGACATTAATACTAAATTTACATAATTTTATTTTATTGACTCTCTGTGATTTAAATAAAAAACACATAAAATCATTTATTATTGTTATTAACAAAAATTGTTATAGCACCAGCTATTTTATTTGCAGCCTACGCAAATAGCACCGACGCCTCGGCTTGTACCTTGGCTGCCTCAGCCTGCATCTTGGCAGCGTCTACTTGCACTTGAGATGCAGCTGCCAGCATAATGTAAAACAGTTGTTGTAGTTGTTGTTCTATATTCCATTTACTAAAAATATATCTTAATGCTCTCTAGCGTGCTAGTGATTTTAATAATAAAAACCGGCCAAGTACCATAATCGCAAAAAAAACGACCGAAAATCACGTTTGTTGTATGGGAGGCCCAAAAAATATTATTCTGTTTTTAGTATTTGCTGTTATATCGGCAACAGAAATATATCATCTGTGAAAATTTCAACGGTCTAGCTATCATGGTTCATGAGATACAGCCTGGTGACAGACGGACAGACAGACAGATAGACGGACCGCGGAGTTTTAGTAATAGGGTCCCGTTTTTACCCTTTGGGTACGGAACTCTAAAAAGGAAATGGTATAGCGTCCAGGCTGTCGGTGCCAAACCTACACCAATTAAGGACGTTATCCGTCTCTCCACGTCAGGCAAATGAGCAGTGATGACGCCTCGGTTGCCAGTTCGAATGATTTTATACTATTAAATTATAATTTTTTTTGTTAGAGTCAAGTGTCTCCCTCTCTGCCAGCTAAATGTTTGCTTTTGGATATATGAAATAATTCACGTCAGTAGTATAGGTATATAACGAAATTTAAAGAAAAACTATCACAGCTAAGTAAGGCTTACAAGTTTACGAGTAATAGTCGACCAACTTATAAAATTTGTGTGTGAGCCGCATAAATAATAAATAAAGGTTCATGAAACAACAAAAGCCCTCTTCTTAGTCCGCATTATTGTGAAATTACGGAACCTTACACGCACTTGGCAGGTTTTTTTTAATAACTATAGGTAGACGTGCATATTTCTTTTGTTAAAATATTCTGTTTTCTTCTTTATTTTCCGATATATCAGTAATTATTCTGCTAACTCTTTAATATCCTATTAAGTTGTTCTGTTCTCTCTGAATGTCTTTACAGCTATGGAAACCAGTTTTACAGTACTTTTCTTCATCAGGATGTGATATGATAGGAGATATGAATGAAGACAAGCAATGTCGAGTTTTTTTATTAGAAAATCTTGTGGCCTGCGAGATTAGATTTTGTAGACTTCTCTGAAACTTAACCCGTACTTAGCAAACAAGTATAAATATAGAACCGCCTGTAAACGTAAAGAAAACATGCAAGGTTAAGTCGCGTTCACCTTGATCGACTTAAGCAGTAATCCATCACTTGATAGTTGGTTACTGGTTAAGTTACTTAAGTAGATTACATGAGAGAGAAACTCATGTAATCTGCTTAAGACTATAAGACTCAAATGCTGATGGGGTTGCCATGATAGATTAGCTAATTACAAAAAAAAAGCTAAGAAACTTCCAAATCTGATTTAGAATGAAACGTATATTTTCCGTTGAAATCGTCACAAAATATTATTAAAGGATTCTGTTTATTTTTGGTAAAGGAATAAGCAACCTGAAAATATTTCACATATATAAAAGGACAAAAATACATACATATATAGTAGACATGCGTTCCTTGCAAAGTATGTGTCGTGTAATTTTAAATGATAGGTTGAGGAATGATGTAATAAGACAACTTTGTGGTTTAATAGAAGATTGTAGTGACAAAAAAAAAGAAAATTGAAAAGAGTATGTTAAGATGGTTTGGCCATGTTTAGAGGATGAATGAAAGGCGACTAACGAAAGGTTTTAACAAGTTAAACGTGAATGGAAACACCGGGAGGGGACGCCCTAGAAAGACATACATAGACCTTATTGGTGATGTTCTTCAGAAAGGCCAGGTGCGCAGTATTTACAACCGGCGTGTGTGTATAACTAGATGTATGCATGTGAGTGAAGCAAAAGAAGTATTTAAGGATCATAGCAGGTGGCGTTCTGTAGTTTCCGCCTAACCTCATGGTAAAAAACGTTAGTTTATGTATGTATGTATGGAAAAATACATACATTGAAAGTTAGCATGGACGCCAAGTTTAATCCATAGGATGCGAAAGTAACTCTGAACAGATTTAGGTAAAATTATATGTCTATGGATAGACTAGAACCTGAATTACGAAATAGGATACTTTCGTAGCGGTTTAATATTCCCTTGGGATAATAAAACTTTGTTCACGCCGGCGAAGGTTTATACACGACTCCCCAAAAAAGGAGTGTTATGTTTACAGGGTTCATGTATGTTTGTGAATTTATTTATACCAAGAAAAAAACTTTTTTACAAAAATTACAACCGACTTCCAAACAAAAACACTACAAAGTGAAAAATAACTTCAATTTCGGAAGTCGGTGTTCCTGTTTTACGTTTCTTCATTTTTTGACACCGACTTCCGAAATTGAAGTTATTTTTCACTTTGTAGTGTTTTTGTTTGGAAGTCGGTTGTAATTTTTGTAAAAAAGTTTTTTATTTTTCACTTTTTAGTTGTGGTACATAATGGACCAGTTCTATAGGCTAGGTACCTACGCGTATAGTGCCCAAAGTGAAGCTAGAATAGATTAACCCAATAACATGAAACTTAAACGAAACCAGTGCAATGAGCGTATACCAGGGTGAACTGTTCACACCTGCGTACCCCTTAAGAACGTACCAGTGTGATGTTATGTTATGAAATGGTGTAAACAATAAACAGACATGCGATTGGATCTATCCAGAGTGATTTGCCGTCATTTATTGAAGAGTTCTGATGTTTTCTCCGAAGTTCTTCATCAGATCTTGATGAAAATTAAATGGGACCACATGACAAGCACCCGCTTTCAAATTAAAAAAGAATCATCAAAATCGGTTCGCCCAATAAAAAGTTCTGAGGTAACAAACATAAAAAAAAAAAAAAATACAGTCGAATTGAAAACCTCCTTCTTTTTGCGAAGTCGGTTAAAAACGGCTTAACTCATAACAATGTATAAGGTTTCGTTAGAAGCTGTCATCCCGGATGTCATAGGCTGGTGCAATTTTAAAAATATATAATGGTAGAGCCATGGTTTATGAAAAAAACGCTTTTATTTTTTCATACAAATTTTACTACTTATACTACACATCGTCACAATAAATAAATAATAATTAGGGAAATATGGCTGCAGACTATTTAGTCGTGCTTTAACACAGACGCGATATGATAATGCGGCAGCAACTAGCACGAAACCGCCGTGAAGGTGAAAATCCTTTTGATTTAGAGGATGGCCAATTTCTCTTATCTTTACCGAATAAACAAGGACATGTTTCATGAGCTCGTTGGTGAACTTCGCCCATCTATTCAAATACCTTACGGACTTTCTGTGGAGTCTCAAGTGAGTGTCTTTGCATTGGGCACCTACCGTGCCTAAATATTTTTCTATTATTTTTTTCTAATGTCTTTTTTTATTATTATTTATTATTATTTTATAGGCTCGCACTTTACCACTATCTCACCTAAATAAATTTCTAACATCTAAGGTTGTACTTATAATTTTCTTCTTATTAGATACTGACGGCACTCCGATTTTACACAAAAGGGTGATTCCAACTACCTATTGGCTTGCAGTTGAGCTGCAGCATGAGCCAAAAGTCACTAAGACATGCCGATGCATGTCGTTACATGCTGTAAATTTGGCTGTCAATGAAAACCTTTTAAGAAGATACGTCAAATTATCCATGACCCAAGGACAACGGCGCGGTGTGCAAGTTAAAGAGAAGTTTAGAAATGGTCCACAGCCATTCCCAGATGCGATTGGAACCATAGACTGCACACATATAAAAAAAATAGTTTAAAAAGTCCATGAAGAGGACATACATATAATATGTGAGCGGTCACCATGAGGACCATTCATTAAATGTGCAAGTTGTTGGTTGACCTTAAATAGTTATTTTTGCATCTTTATTGACTTCATATATTCTTTTTAAAATATGTACTTACATACATAATATTTTATAGGTGTGTCACCCAGATATTTTGATTTTGAATATTAATGCTCGATGGCCAGGAGCTAGACACGATGCTCACATATGGATTCAACTGTGCGCTGAACAATGAAGCGACATTAATACTAAATTTACATAATTTTATTTTATTGACTCTCTGTGATTTAAATAAAAAAACACATAAAATCATTTATTATTGTTATTAACAAAAATTGTAAAAGCACCAGCTATTTTATTTGCAGCCTACGCAAATAGCACCGACGCCTCGGCTTGTACCTTGGCTGCCTCAGCCTGCATCTTGGCAGCATCTACTTGCACTTGAGATGCAGCTGCCAGCATATGTAAAACAGTTGTTGTAGTTGTTGTTCTATATTCCATTTACTAAAAATATATCTTAATGCTCTCTAGCGTGCTTGTGATTCTAATAATAAAAACCGGCCAAGTACCATAATCGCAAAAAAAAAACGACCGAAAATCACGTTTGTTGTATGGGAGGCCCAAAAAATATTATTCTGTTTTTAGTATTTGCTGTTATATCGGCAACAGAAATATATCATCTGTGAAAATTTCAACGGTCTAGCTATCATGGTTCATGAGATACAGCCTGGTGACAGACGGACAGACAGACAGATAGACGGACCGCGGAGTTTTAGTAATAGGGTCCCGTTTTTACCCTTTGGGTACGGAACTCTAAAAAGGAAATGGTATAGCGTCCAGGCTGTCGGTGCCAAACCTACACCAATTAAGGACGTTATCCGTCTCTCCACGTCAGGCAAATGAGCAGTGATGACGCCTCGGTTGCCAGTTTGAATGATTCGATTTTATAATTTTGCCGCCTTAGTGCAAGCACAGCTTTTTAAGTCTCTCCAAACCTGTAATTAGGATACCTAAACTATTCTACTACGTATAAATAAAACTGACGTGGCTTGTACTTACATTAAAAAAACAACTTGAGATTTAACGTCAGGCACTGCTCGGGCGACTTGATGGATCCATTTGGGACTTTGTTGAGCTCCTCGGCAACCTCCTTCCAATTCCAATTTTATCTCAATGTCATAGTTTGTGTACAAACTAACTTGACATTGACATTGACAGTTTGTTTGCCATGTTCAACGTCTATGTTGCAAGGAAGGGAACTATTTTCTTCTTTATTAAGCATATTCTTAAAAACGGTATAAGTTACTTACACGTTTCGATGCAAAAAGTGTTACCTATCTTCTGTACAATTTTCAAAGAAAAATAGTTATTTGAGAACATCTTGTCCAACAATTTTCACTATAATACAAGGATTTTTTTCAACTGCCATAATTTAACAATAAAATCACCGCACTATGAATACGAACTTCGTTAGCGTACCGACATCGCAAAGTCAAGATATTGACCGATTTTGCTCGCTATCTCGGCTGTCGAGACTCGCATTTATCGATAGCGTCGTTACGGCAAACGAATTTTTTCGTTAATATTTAACGATCGTTAGTTTGCGACGGTATCGCTATCTAAGTCGAGACTGCAGGCCCAGGTTTTTTCACGATGTCATCCTTCACCGATGCCAACAATATCAAAGATAAACTTAGAAACTCAATTTGGATTGGATTAAAAATGTCACTTGGTACTCACTCGGATTTATTAACCACGACCTCAAGAGAGGCGAGGTCTTACCCACAGTTCCAACAGAATAAGTATAGTACAGTAAATCTTATCTCTCGTTTTTTGTGCATCATGGAGATCGAACATAATGGCAAAGTCCAAATTTTTTTACGTTGCACACATTGATTTATAATGAACCCCCGTTTTTTATATGTCGATGGTTGAGAACTATATGGAGAAATTTATTATAAAAACACCTAGGTATATCCTTTACCCATGTTTGCAAATAAATAAATCTTCTTCTTGTTCGTCGTGTCGATTATTCCTCAATTATAAACGTTTTGACCAGAATTCAGCCACGGCAACAGCGTCTTCATTTGCCTCACAAAGGTACCTCAGGGTGCAGGTGTTGTTGCACAGAGAGCACGATAGGAGGTGGGGCATTGTTTGGGACGCAGCTCCGGGTCATTAGAGGGGGTACTCCGAACTAAGTTGTGCCTGCAGCGACGTACTTGGCTTCGGAGTCGGTTTAAAAATTTCCAGATGGGCCATGGAGGTTGGTGGCCTGCAGGGAGCTTTTCTGCAGGCTCAACACAGTCAGTTGGAGGAGGATGTTTGAGGAGCCTCAGTGTCTCTTTTGCCTCACTAGACATGCTGTCATTGATTGGTTTGGTTAACCTCAGAAAGCTTTTCCGACTCTTCAATCTGCCCCTTGGCTTGTTCACTGATAAGGAGTGTTGAATATCTGTCTCCTGCTTGTGTTTTTCGGAAGAACAGTCCACTTCTCTTCGGAACTCCGTAGGGACTATTCCTGCAAGCGGGTACAGTGCTGCGAATGGTGTTGGTTTTAGACAGCCCGTAATTATCCTACATGTCTCATTGAGGGCTACATCAACTTATCGGATTCGCCAGCCGGTAAGCAGAGTGCTAAGCCCGATGTACGAAGTACATGTGGAGAGTGTAACGGCTAGGGCTGCGCCTGTTAGACTGCGCAGGCCGCTAACTGATAGGTAGGTAGTTAGGTAGGTGATAAGTGAAACAGCTGGACAAGTTAATACATATATTAAAGTAAATAAGATCTACAGCTAGGTCGCGGGTAAATAAGGTCATTGTTCTGTTCTGAGCACTATCACACACAGTATATAGGTAGGAAGGGTACCGTCCTTGGGTAGCACGAGGCAGACGCGGAGGGCCTGTTCGGCACAGGCTCAGCAGTAGACCGAACGGCCCTTGTATCTCCAAAAGGTGGAGACTGCCTGTCAGCACCAGCTTGTGTGGCGGTAGGCCGCAGTTAGGCAGGCCAAGACCTGGGCAGCGTGCGTAAATAGCGTGCGGGTAGCAAGCAGCGTGCAGCAATGGGCAAGGGGTCCTGCCCTCAGTCCGTAAGAAGAGCCCTGGAAGCGCCATAGGATGCGCATGTTAGATGCGGTGCAATTAGCAGCAAGCCGCATGCGATGTACCAGCTTCTTCCCCTTTTCAAGCCAAAGAACGATGTGGGAAGCATTGTAGGTGAAAGCTCAGCACATCGCAGCGGTTTACAGGCAAAGAGTTTGCAACATAGCATGCACATTGACAGATGCAAAATCAGGTTAAGTATGAACACGCGAGCATTTAATAAACACAAAATGAACGTGATCACTTACAATAACACAGTGAGGCACTACACCACCGCGAGGTAGTAGAAATACATACATATTATAATCTCCTGTGCGCTGGACAACTCCTAGCCGCGCGTCCGACATTGACAGCGCGAAAGCAGAATCAGTAAGTCGGGGTGTCCTGAGGGTCAAGGAATAGCTTTCATAAGCTAAGCAAGCGGAAACGAAATGACCGAGCAATAGCGTCCCCGGAAAACCAGTGTTGTTCCGCGTTTTTAGTGTTGTAGTTAGGAACTTACTAATTGTGATATTTTAGCATCACTAAACTATTTTCAGTTGAGACCCTCACAACGCTACTAGAGGTATCCCAGGCAGTAGATTTCAGACGGCGAAGCAGATTATTGCGGGTGCTAACTTTAATTTTAGTTTAAATACAGTACTTCTTGTATGTCAGTGATCGGTCCAAGGTGGCACCTAAGTATACAGGGTTATCATTGTGGTCTATGTCAGCACCCCGCTATTTGATGTTCAGTTTTCTATTGGCCAGTCGGTTTCTCAGGTGGAACGAGCATGACTGAGTTTTAGAAGGATTAGGCCCTAATGCATTGTTTTCGGCAACCTCAAAATAAATGATTTGATTTTGCACAGATCTAAAAAAGCTTCTATGAACATGGTGGACATCCCACCCATCCGCACCAAACGTTTTGGGAATACTTTCATTATGCGTACAGCAAAGGAGTGGAATGTGGACTCCGGCAGGGGGAGTCTGTATTTCCTGATAGCTACAACCTGGGAGTCTTCAAGTCAAGAGTGAATAGGTTTCTTCTAGGCAAGCGTGCTTCATCGTCGACCACATCATCGCTTACCATCAGGTGAGATAGTGGTCAAGCGCAAGCCTATCATAAATAAAAAAATAAAAAAATGACAAGTGGACAGAAAATTACAAAATTACAAACATGATATTAAAATAATTTACTCACCAGGTTTTAAAAGCGAACGAAAGAGAAAATACCTTCACGTTATACAATACAAAACAAACGCGATAAAACAATGTAACGATTTCACGGGAAAACAGGGAAACTAATTAAATTATATATTGTAGGTACTATTCGCAGCGATATTCTAATACATAATTATTAAATTCAAAACAAGATTTAATGTAGCTTTTAATTGGGCAGAGGTTTCTGTGGTCGTACGCAGTTTGAAACTCCTAGTTCCCACTTCGTTAGTAGCCGAATTAATGATCATAATTTTGAGCGAGTTCGCTTATTCCTATATTATCGGAATAATTGTTGATTTTGTGTGGGTCTATGTGATGTAATATGGTTTTACTGGCTGTGTAAATTCAACTAGATGACACGAATGTATGTACAATACAACTATTTTCTTAATGTCCCTCGGCAATCATCGCATTTCCGAATACAAACGAATGCTTATTTCGATGTTCATCAATTATTAATTTAAATTATCGTGTATAATAATTTGAATTCAGAACTAGGTAATTTACTGTTTTTTTGTTTTAATTTCCATGTGAACTACATAGAGCTGTAAAACTTTTTTCCTTTAGCGGCTTGCCGCCCATTTTTATTAATTTATATTAAGTTAAAAGAGTATTAACAATTTTATGTACTTCCGAGTTGATTGAGAGCGTTTGCTCCAAGTGCTATATATAAGTTTATCTGTGCCAAGTGCAAAAGGCATCCGACGACTGACGTAACACGAAGTTTGCCGAGGGACATTACGAAAATTGTTTTACTATTATACTTCGCGTGTCAAAAGGGGAGTAAAAATTGAGACTATTTTGAGCTGTTTCATTTAGCGTTATCGGCACCGGACATCAATCGAATTCAAGAATAATGCCTAGTTATTGAGCTGTAAACACACTCTATAAATCCACTACAGTTTATTTTGTCAAGTTAAAGTAAACATAAATACAGTGACTGAGAAGCGAATGTGAAAGTTCCTTAAATATACGGAAATTACCTCTCAAATATTCGTGGCGGGAGCTCGTGGCTAAATAAGAACAGCCCAGCCGCACGAGACGATCTTCGAGGCCAAGCAACGCTTGCCGAGGTCGGTCCGTAGATTAGTGGTTACCATTTTTGACATACCGAAACTCGGCCGTGCTTCGAAAACCATGTTCAGCCGTCGGTCCTAGCTGGTACTTGTAGATCTTTCGGATGCCTGAAATCTGCCACCAGTCTTACCAAAGGGTATTATGTACCCAGTTAATGGATTGTGGAGGTCAGACAGGCAGTCGAACCATGTAAAATACTGGTGTCCAGCTGAATATAACTAGACTGGAAGCTGACCTCAATAAAGTTGAGTAAAGACTAGGCAGATTAATTTACTTCTTAGATAATTATACGTGCTTGTAAACACACCTACAAAATAAACGGTTTTTGTGGCACAACATGAACTAATAACTACAATAGGTTTCAACGACCCCCACAAAAGTACACAAATACATTTGCTAAAAGCAACACTACAAAAGAAAGAGCTTTGAGACTAGACGACGGAACAATAAAAATAAAATGTTGACAGTATTGTGTTCTAAAAATAGTACAGTAGTGCAGGCGGAATGTACTACGGATCGCACACGACGATACTATGCGTCTGTCTGTCTTTTCGAGACTAAGAATAAATTGACAACTACATACAGATGTGTCTCCTTGTTGGAAACGACAGCAAGCAAAATTATACAGAACTCGGATAAAGATCTATCACCCGCGGCTTCACCTGCGTAGTAATAGACATTTATCTCAAGGCATCGTACTTCAGTGATCAAAAGTTTTTTGTCCTTTTTCAAGATACAATTTTATTTATCTTTATACAAAATTCTTCAAATTTAGTTCAAGAACTTCTGTATTAAAACATAACTAACAGACAGAAGTTACTTTCACCATTATAATATTAGGTTGGATAGGTTCACGTTCGAACACTGTCTTATCTGTTGGTAAGCAATGATGTCGTCCACGATGGAGCAAGCTTGCCTAGAAGTATTTACTATTTACTCTTGACTTAAAGACGTTAGAGTTACCAGGAAACGGATCCGGCATAGAATACAATTTTACTAATTACCTGGGGGGTGACCGCAAGTTCTTAGAGTAAGGTTATTTTAAGTGTGCGTAAGTGACAGATGTATATGACTTGTATAAATCTGTCACTTACGCGATCTCAAAATAACCTTACTTTAAGAGCTTATGGTCATCCCCCTGTACATACAATGGAAGTATTCTCAAAACTTGAGCGCAAACCTAAGTGCAAACTCTGTAAAATTTATTCTGAAAGCAGGTCCTACCTAATAACTGAACTATAAAATTAGATATTGATAGTTGATTTTTTAGGGTTCTGTACTCAAAGGGTAAAAACGGGACCCTGTTACTAAGACTCCATGATCCGTCTGTCTTTTTGTCTGTCTGTCTGTCCGTGTGTCATCAGGCTGTATCTCATGAACCGTGATAGCTAGACAGTTGAAAATTACAGATGATGTATTTATGTTGCCGCTGTATAAACAAATACTAAAAACAGAACAAAATAAATATTTAAGTGGGCTTCCATACAACAAACGTGATTTTTTTCCAAGTGCGAGTAAGACTCGCGAACGAATTTTTTTATTTTTTATATAGCTCTACCTACTGTCCCTCTGCTGGGCTAAGGTCTTCTTCATAACTTTTCTTTCCTTCCTCTTGCCATTCTCTCAAGAAAGAGACAAAGTTTTCACGCCAGCGTTTTTCAGGCCTGCCTAGGCTACGATGCCCGTGTTCGGGCACCTACTGCGAGACAATCCTTGCGTTTCTATCGTAATCTCAACAAACATAGTAAACTGATAAAATTGAAAGTTTTTTTTTAGAAATAGTGACCCGAATACAAACATTTTTCACGCATAGAAAGCTACATTATTACCGAGTGTCAAAGGTTTCTATTGATACTGAAAAATACACACGGTTTCTGCGGGAATGGCCACAAGAGCTAATCTGCGGGCAAAAGCTAGTTCGTTGTACAAGTGTGACCCACTCAGTCCCATTTCATCCTATTTTATAGTGCCTGGTTGAAATATTCTGCCTATTTTCGTCAAACAATCATGTTCTGCAAACATAGTAGTGTTCCAGGAATGCACTTCGGATCACACACGAATACAAAACGTGGCATTTGTCTGTCTGCCAGTTTAACACTAATACATACTGTTATGTTCTATATCAAGCAAACGAATATAAAGCAAAAAATGTCGTTACAAAAATAAGGCTTAATTTTTTGAAAACAACGATTGGTTATTTCTGTATAAAGGCGTATAAAATTTTTGGTTTACGTTTACAATTAGTAAAAAATACTGAAAAAATATTGCAGCAAAAATTTCATTATTTTAAAATAATATTTCACTGTCAGCGATAAGACCGTCATTGTACGATTTATTCCGTTAATACCAACAACTAATACCACTGGTATTTGTTTCAACTCATATTTATTTTCTCTTTCACCGGCTCAGCAGTTTTCAAGATATGGAACATACAACCGAACTAAAATTGTAAATTGAGTTGTTATAGGTATTTTGTCAATCATTTAGGCACCTTACTATAACACTTGCTTACTTTTTAGAGATAGTGTTATAAAACTAAAAAGAGGGCAATAAAACTTTTTTCACAAAAAGACGAAGTACCAAAGACACCGGTACTTCTTTGTCTTTGGTACTTCTTTTTTACCGTTTGTCGACTCCGACTCCCGAAACGAAAGTTATTTCGCACTTTTAAATGTTTTACTTTTGAAGTCGGTTTATTTTTGGGGTCGGTGCAGCACGTTTTCTTCTTCCGTACCGTCTTGTCCCCTGTCCCGCCATTACAGACCCCCTTTTATTTCATATCACTCCTCACAGAGTCCATCCATCTTTTCTTTAGCCGTCCCCTCCCTCTCTATCCATCCACATTTATATTCAGAACTCTCTTAGTAACATGCGTTTCATCCCTCCACATCACATGACCATACCAGTACAAACGGTTTCCTTTCAACTTTTCTGTCACTGGTGCCACTTTCAAACTTCCTGTAATATACTCATTTCTCACTTTATCCATTCTCGTCACTCCAAACATCCATTTCAACATTCTCATCTCTGCTACATGCAATCTCTTTTCATCGTTAGTATATTAAGTATATTATTCTAGTAAAGTTATATTATTTCTTCAAGATGTTTTTCATTATTAACCGACTTCGCAAAAAGAAGGAGGTTTTCAATTCGACTGTATTTTTTTTTTTTTTTATGTTTGTTACCTCAGAACTTTTTATTGGGCGAACCGATTTTCATGATTCTTTTTTAATTTAAAAGCGGGTGCTTGTCATGTGGTCCCATTTAATTTTCATCAAGATCTGATGAAGAACTTCGGAGAAATACATCAGAACTCTTCAATAAATGACGGCAAATCACTCTGGATAGATCCAATCGCATGTCTGTTTATTGTTTACACCATTTCATAACATAACATCACACTGGTACGTTCTTAAGGGGTACGCAGGTGTGAACAGTTCACCCTGGTATACTCTCATTGCACTGGTTTCGTTTAAGTTTCATGTTATTGAATTAATCTATTCTAGCTTCACTTTGGGCACTATACGCGTAGGTACCTAGCCTATAGAACTGGTCCATTATGTACCACAACTAAAAAGTGAAAAATAAAAAACTTTTTTACAAAAATTACAACCGACTTCCAAACAAAAACACTACAAAGTGAAAAATAACTTCAATTTCGGAAGTCGGTGTCAAAAAATGAAGAAACGTAAACAGGAACACCGACTTCCGAAATTGAAGTTATTTTTCACTTTGTAGTGTTTTTGTTTGGAAGTCGGTTGTAATTTTTGTAAAAAAGTTTTTTTAAAAGTATGTTCATCGCTGGCTCTAGACTTTGGTTTAAAGACCAGAATTTTACCAACTCCATAGACAAAAACTAATACTATAGACTCTGTTAACAAAATAGTACTGTTTGTTATTTCTTATACAAATCAATGGCATATTATAAATGCTACGCATTCATAGAACTGAACTTCCACGAATACCCATTTCATCAAAAAATACTCAAAAATGCAATCGACACAAAAAAAATATTGACTCAACACTCGTCCGCGTCCACAGAGCACAGTGCGATCGACAAACAAGCAAACAGTGTGTATCACTGCAAAATTAACTTAAAGCCCGTGGCGCCGCCTCTCCCTTTATTTGTTTTAAAATATCAGCGTGCGTGGATCATGTCCAATTAGGCACTGGCCGTCTGAGTAAACCTTTAGATGTATAAAACAAATACTGGCTGGCTGAGTATTTCTATTTTTGAAATTTTGAATGTAGAATGTGCCAGCTTTTGAAGAGATGCAAGCTGTTTGTCGCATATTTTCGGACATAAATGTTAGCATGTGTTGTAGGGAATACATAATTTTTAACTAAGTATGGTGGAAGTAAAAGGAAGAGATGCGACTGCATTGCAATGAAATAAATGATTTTTTGTTCTGTTAGTAACATGGCAAGTTACACTATTGAACAGATTTCAACTACTTTGATTTTTTTCTCAGATTTTCTTTATTCTTTATCTTCTCCTATTCACCTCTGTCACGAGACATCTTTGAAGTGCCAAGATGGTTGCTAAATAAATACATGATAAATATCGCTAATGTTCGTTCAAACTTCATATGTTAATGCCTTACCCATTTCTTACTTAATGTATCTACCTCCAGTGATATTTTAATTAATGAAGCTGATTTGTATCAGTTTACAATATTTGTAACATTTTCTTGTCCCTTACTGACACGTCGCAACCATGCAAGCCACTGCCGTGCACTTAGTTTCCGTTCATGTTTGCGGTTCTAGATATTTTTAACAAGCTAATCTCTAGTTTCCATTCCCATTTTCCTTCTGCATCAACTTCCCTTCTCTTAAATACATCTACTATGACGCCTTCAACCCTGGGTCACTTACGAGCAGGGTAAAACGACTTCCGTTGACAACATCCTGCATTAACTACAAGGATATCAGGCCACGGAAATTTTGTAATGGCGGGCTCATACGGGGCCAGTGAAGCTAGTAAGTTGGGAGTGCTTGGGAGTAGGACTGTGTTCACATAGCCTCCGCCTTCGCTAGTGCGGAATTACCGCAAAAATGTACGTCCTCACCGCATAAACAGAATTTCCGCAAGATATTATTCCTCCGTATCCGCATCTGTCTCCTCAGGATTATAACAGCACTGTAACGGATTAACATAGCCACCATATTCTGTGAAAGTGCGCGAACAAATTATATTTCCGCATCCGCACCTACCTTCGCAAGATATTAGCGGTACTGTAACGGAGGTCTTCTAATTGAAGACTTTCGTCCTTCTTCTTCTTTTAATATGGTTCAGACCAAAGCAGGGTCTTCACAGTTTCTGATACCATATCACCTCCACTGCCAAGTAAAGTACCAAGTAAGCAATTATTTAGAGAAGCTACTTTATGAACAACCAGCGTTTTCCTCCATGTCAAAGTCAGAAGTATTCTAAAGGGATGTTTCCGAACGTATTCCCGGTAAACAAAATCGTAAGTATATCCTTCTCCAAGTTACAATCTATTTCTATACAAAAATACATGATTGGTTCTGCAGTTTAGGCGTGACGCGACACGCAAAGATAGACTAGAGATAATTTTGAATGCATAATATTTATAGTTTAATGGACTCAGAACTAGCCTAAAAGGTGACAAAGCCGCAAAACTGTTTTTTGAAATATAATTTACCTTTGCCTACCAAAAGATCAATAGATTTCTTGACAAAAATCTTATTTCATTTGTTTATCTGCGTCTCAGTTAACCTCCGCTACCGCAAAATGGTCTCCATTACATCCCTACTTGGGAGCACAGAGCATTGTTTGTGGGAGAACCCGGGGAGCGCGTGGAATGCAATAAAGCGTAGTGGATGAACTGCGCGCGGTCATTGTCTGTGTTTTACGGTTTTACGTTTTTATATTAAGTGAGCGCTTGTATATGGATGTGTGCGTTTATGGAATGTTCTGTGACATGTGAGTGATGTTGGCTTCCTCAGGGGTGCTTTATTGCAAGTCACAAGGAAGCTGTGTTATTTTTATGTATTATTGTATTTTTTACAGTTGACGCCAACCAAATAAAGTAGGTAGATTATATTGGATCTCTGACATTGTAAAGAAAAACATTAAAAAGATAAATGATTTTATTTCTGTAAGTTGGTTTGTATACTTAAACACTTTTACATGTCGATCATATTTTTTTAAACTAGATGTGGTCGGCATTTCCTATCTGACAACTCTGAGAAGAAAGGCCGAAACAAACTCAGAGGTCACAGTCTTTTTTAAAGTCCAGACAAAATCTTGGTTAGATCATGTGAAGGCCAAGTTGATTGATGTTTGATATTGTCTTTTGAGGAAAGAAACAGCCAGATTTAGTGGACCTGTCCAGTCAGTGCACGCATTTGTCAATAACCGTGCAGCTCAACTCAGAATTTAAGCAGCTCAACGATTCGACGAACAATATCAAAAAAAGGACTTTCGGGTAGGCCGCATAAATTCCTCAAAATGCCAGACCATGATTAAAAACTAACTTAAGAATTTTAAATTAAAACCAAAAAAAATTAATGATCCACATAGTCTTCACATTCACAATTATTAAAATCATCATCATCAATGTAATTTCTATTCCTAAATAATTAATTAATCATCACCAACATATCAGCCGAAAGACGTGCACTGCTGGACGTAGACTTCCCCCAAGCGTCGCCACATTGACCGGTCCCGTGCTTCTCCCAACCAGCGGATCCCCGCAACCTACACCAGGTCATCGGTCCTTACCTGGTGGGAGGCTTTCCAACGCAACGTATTCCGGTTTGCGGTCGCCACTCCAGAATCTTTCTACCTCATCGGCCATCCGTTCTGCGAGCAATGTGCCCTGCCCACTGCCACTTAAGTTTGGCAATTCTTCGGGCTATGTCGGTAACCCTGGTTCTCTTACAGATTTCTACATTTCTGATTCGCTTGGTGTTTCCGTAATCAAGAAAACGCCAAGTGACTTTGAGTGACTGTAAGCTTTCTGATGAGGCCCATTGTAAGCGACCACGTCTCAAAGCAATATGTCATCACTGGCAACACACACTGGTCATACATTTTCGTCTTGAGACACTGTGGTAAGTAGGAAGAGAAGATACCGCGCAACTTCCCGAAAGCCGAGTCGGATTCGACGGTTGACCTCTTTCTCGAAGTTGGCCCTACACAACTGGATCATTTGTCCCAGGTTGACATAATCATCCACAACTTCGAGTGTAGTCTCCGATCTTGATAGGAGTGGGTTTCATGGTCACTCTTTCGGAAGCTCTACTGAGGTCATCGAGCATTGCACTGAGGCTCTCCATGGTCTCAGCCATGACCACTATGTCGTCGGCAAACCGAAGATGAGTGATTTACTCGCCATTAACGTTGATGCCTAGGTCCCTCCAGTCCAGAACGGAGAAATGACGTCTCCCTATCTCACGCCACGCTGGAGAAGGATTGGTTTCGAGGTCCGATCCTGAAGGCGGACTGATATGGTGGCGTTTTTGTACGAACAATTCAACACCTCCATGCACTGATAGTCGATCTGGCACCGTTGGAGAGACTGCAGTGCAGCCCAAGTACAATAATTAAGATCAAATAATATAATACTTTAAAAAGTAAATATTCTGGTCATTGCAAAAAAAAACAAAATTCTGAATGCAAAAAATAAAAAATAAATAGTTGAAGCAGCTCAATCCCAAGCCTTTAGCCCTAAACGTAATCTTTAACGGTATAAAACGCTTTCTGGCACAACTAACGTTTAATGAATTATTTGAATTTGTTAAGGCTTAGATCTTATACGTGGCTTGGAAGCTTATTAAAAAAGCGTATTCATTGACATCTAAACGAGACACCTATTTTCTTGAACCTTGTTGTAGGTACTACAAGTTTGTGTTTGGCCTAGTATTTATTTATTTATTTTATTTTAAAGAAGGATTACAGATTAACAAACCAATGTTAAAAATAATGTAATGAAAAAAAAATAGCTAATAACAAGCCTCCACATATAGATAATAAAAAAAGTAGATAAAAAGAAAGTACATACAACGTAATATAATTTGAGTAGTAGATAAGTTAACTATCCTTGAAAAACGACTGTGCCAATAGCCGTCTCAAGATCGCCACACTGGTACAAAACAAGTCGACATTAAGGTCCCGAGGTAGCTTATTGAAACAAAGTGCGCTTCTTATCGAAAAAACATTTCGATATGTTATGGATATCAATGTACTTTTTTTTTCATTTCCAGGAAACTTATAAATTTAAATAAGCTTGAAACCACTAACGCGCCATCAGCAAGGGTGGTGATTAAATGTCGAGCCTCTTCTGTAAGTGAAGCGGCCTTTGGCCTATAGTGAGACAGTAACAGGCTGTTATTTTTTTAATGTGCTTAAGGTTGGATGTTTCCGCTACCCTATGTAATTAAATAAATAAAATCCAATGATCCTATCCTAAGACTACTAAAGTCTTCAAAAAGGCAATAGTTCAACAGCTAAAACTGAAGACCTGAACTGAAGACTGAAAGATGACATGGAATTGCTGGTGCAGGCATCGTCAATAGGAGTTTAAAAACATAAACACGCACGAACACACATACAAACATTCACATGCACACACACACTCACACGATTTCAGGAAATCTCTAAATTTCTTTTTTTAGTTTAGTTCAAGTCTCATCTTGTTTAATTTGAGATATTGCTTGTAATTGTTTGTCTAGATTCTGTTTTCCTTTTGTAAATCACTTTTACCATTTCTTAATTTGTCATTGAAGAGCAGGTCCTCCTAGCACAGGTTTATCTTTTACATTAAAAGTTCTAGAAGTTTCTGCAATAAATCTTTTATATATTTATTTATTTTAAATCTCAGTAGATGTAATTTACCTGTAGTACTTGGTGAAGGTTGCGGAGATCCGCTGGATGCGAGACGCACGGGACGCAGAACGGATGGTTGATGAGATTGAAAATTTCTGTAGTGGTGACAGCGAACTGGAAGACGCAGCGTTTGAAGCCCTCTGCGGGCATCCGTTGGATGCCACAGAACCGACTGGTAAGGTGACACTTGAGGGAGACCTATATCCAGCAGTGGTCGTTTTTCGGTTGAAATGATGATGGTTATGATATATTGATACTACATATATACTACATACAGTCTAACCAGATAGACCTAACTGCCAGTATTTTACATGGAGCAACTGCCTAACAGACTTCCACAACACATTAAAAACCTTAAAACATTTTTACATTAATTAGCTAACACGATTTCCTCTTGACAAGACTGGTTGAGAGGCTGTCGAAAATTTGAGCTTCTGAGATGGGAAGATCTAGCAATAGCTTTAACTATTCTCGTGTCTATACAGGAGAAAATATACACAAATATACGTACGGTGGTTAAAATTGATCTTCCAATGTACCATCAAGGGAACAGGCAAGGGTACACAGGAAAACAAGGGCATTTGCCATGCGCATTAGGCAAAAAATACAGAACGCCACCTGATACGAATCTTAGATACTCCGTTCACGTTGTTAGCTCGTGAAGTCGTGAATGAGAAATAAGTGGACTGTACACTTTAGGCGAATGTGTTTGAATGCCGTTAGTTCCAAATTAACTGTCCCGGTCAAACAATACTATGGTTTTAAGAGGTGTCGACTGCCCCAATGGAGTCCGTGGAAGTGAGTGGTTCGCCGAGCCGCGCCGCGTCGCCACCGCACTACGCACTCACACACCGATGCCGCGTGGGTCACGCAGATGTGTGTGCAGCGTAGCCGGCACGCTCCGGCCGACCGAAGTGTCGGTTACAATTCCCAACATAGTTCATACATCTAGTCATACACGCACACCGCTTAGAAATACTGAGAAATAATTTAATAATTAAAATCACATCTCTATACCTCTGAGGACTAGACAAAAGCGTACTTATAGTATACTCGCATTACGCTAGTCATGTGCCTTGGATTGAAACTCCCATCAAATAAATCCTAGACATCATTTAGTACTAAAATATTAGGCAACGCACCCTTCTGTCAAGTAGTCTGAGCCCGTATCAACCCGACCTTAATCAAGCAATAGTCTAGCGTTGTAGAGCAAGTTTAGTAAGTTCCCCCGGCTTTGACACCGGATGCCCATACTAAACTAATTATACCAACTACGAGAGCCACAAGACAGCGGTCGATGTAACTTTGTTATGTATGACACGATGTTTTCGCTTATCATGTAAGTGCTGGGTGTAGTCAGACAGGTGGAGTTAGAGGAGAGTATTATTTTTGTTATGGTGTTTTTGGTGAAGGGGTTTCACCACGTGGAAATGAGTAGACTTGCCGTGTGGTTCCGCTGGATGCGAGAAGTACAGAACCAGGAGAGACATTTTGTAAAGACCTCAACATCTATACTTATATATAATATTATATATTATATTATATCATATTAATTATATAAATGTGAATGTAAGTTTGTTTGTTACGCTTTCACGCAAAAACTGCTGAACCGATCATCATGAAACTTTGTACATATATTCTTGGAGGTATTAGAAGTAACATAGGATACTTTCATTTTTTTTTTTTAATGTCTTCACTGAGAGCGAAGCCGCGAGTAAAAGCTAGTGAAAAATAAAGTGAAGAGAGGTGTATTACGTGGTGGATTTCAATCAGGGTGAAATGTCTTGATATTTTTAATACGCATTTATTTTTACAGAATAGAAGGCTGTAGAGATAGCTTGGGGCAAAAAGTATGTAAGCGGCAGCGTGCCGCAGACAGAGAGGTCACTACGAACAAAGAGCCATTTTGCACGCACACATTGACATTACGATTTTAGTCTTGGGCAGTATTGGACTGGGGGATGACCATAAGCTCTTAGAGTAAGGATATTTTGAATGTGTGTAAGGGACAGATGTATACGTTTTGCCCCTTGTTTGTCTCTGTTTTTGCCATCTGTCCCTTACGCACACTCAAAATAACATTATTTTAAGAGCTTATGGTCACCCCACCCCCCAGAGCTTAGTCGGGGCAGTCGCGAATGCTAGCGCGGGCTCATTGAGTTTGAAATTTCGGTGAGCGATATACAGCCAATGTAAGGTAACCTGAAATTACATAAAGATGATTTCTGTAGTTATAAAACTCATTAAATTTTTCAAGGTTAAAAATTCTATGTTTAAGAAAGTAATAAATTATTTAGGTCCATAGACGAAATTGCACATTGTAGCCATGTTTATGGAAAGGCAATGAAACTTTTTCACCCTTCTAGATCTCAACTAACACAACAACAACTAAGGCATGTTAGCATGATAGTATGTATGTTTAGACGAATCGTTGTGTTTATGTTTGTAAACTTTGTATAAGTTTATAAACACAGCGATCCTACTCCGTTTTGTTATTTAGAATCAATGTAGTAGCAACACTAGTGACTCCGGCAAGTTTAGGTAACAATTGCCAAAGACGGTGCGTGTGGTCCTTCTGTATACTTTCTATTTTGTGCTTGAGGGGTGCTTATGTCCAGCAGTGAACGTCTTCCGGCTGAAATAATGATGATGACGATGGACATTTGTTACATCAAGGGGTTTTCCGATACGTTGCTAACTTAAGACGTAAAACTGCTTGCTTTTGCTTCATGATGATGGTGAAGAAGCTTTTTCTAGTCTTTGATAGGATGAATGAGGAGCTCGTTGCTAAATAAAACAGCCGCATTGGTCGAATTTCAAGGCTAAGCAACACTTGCCGAGGCGATAACTGTTCCCTTTCTTCGAAGCGTATCGAACGCTTCGAAGAAAGGGAAAAGTGATCGGTTCCCGTAAAACAGTTACCGGGCTTACACCCCGACCTTCAAAACCTGTCCCACTTCTTTTTACCAACTGTATCGCTTACACATAAATATTTAATATTAATATACAATACTATCCTTGAAAAATTACTGTGCCAATAGCCGTCTCAAGGTCGCCACACTGGTACAAAAAAAGTCGTCTTTAAGGTCCCCAGGAAGCTTATTGAAAATAAGTGCACTTCTTATTGCAATAACATTCCGCCCATAATTAGTCATTGCGATAGGTACACTTAATGTTGGCCACTGTCGTAATCACATCAGGTTCGTGCGTAATGACAGATTAGCAACGAGTTCAGCAGTATACAATGATCAATACGGTCGAAACACTTACTATAGTCGGTATAAATCACGTCAACCTGTCGCTGTGCCATGACGCCCGTAATGAACTCTTTTCAAAGAAGTAAGTTAGACGTGGTTGAGCGGTACCTAACAAAACCGTGTTGTTCCTCAGCAAGAATTGACCTGAACGCCACGTAGGCACCGTTATAAAATATAAGTTCAAGAATTTTAGTAAAAAGGCAAATTTTTAATATGGGCCGATAGTTTTCAATATTCACCTTATCGCCCTTTTAAACGACGGGAGTGATGAAAGCAGACCTCCAAATCATCGGAACTTTACCCTCGGAAAGAGAGCGCTTCTATAGGATATAAATGAGTTCAACAAGACTATCAGCATAAGCAAATATGAACACAGGCGCTAAGGTCAGGTCCACCTGGTTTACTGAGGTCTAAAGATTTCAGCAGCTTCAGTATACGTGAGCGGTTTATGTCAACTGTGCTGATGGACATTTCAGTATTACTACATTGCTCATTAGAAGAACGCTCATCATCAGCCGTTGATTCAGGTTCTGAAAAGGTGGACTCGAAAACGGTAGCAAAGAGGTTGAACATATCCTGTCCTGTATTCACAGAGGTCTCATGGTAGAATATCTCATTAGTAAACGAGCCAACCCTCTGCTTACGTTTAACAAACGTCCAGAAGATTTAGGATATATGTATTTGTCACAACACAGTAATGAAAACGAGTGATAATTAGGCAAGTTACTGTATAGTTTATTTTTAATCTGAAACTGATGTTTTTCTCTAATAATTTTAATTAGTGCTAACCGAGGAAGATAAGAGGACTGTTTTACCGATTTTAAAGGCATGTGTCTATCCCTAAGCTCATATGGTTTACTATAAAAAATTGTGACAGCATCTTCTGAGCTCGTTGACTGTAACAACTGAGGTAAGTTAATTAGATCAAGTTCAGATTTAATAGCATTATAATTGTCGTTCGCGAAGATATAACGTTTCTTAGGTTTGTCGACAAGTTTTTGAATTTAATATATTTAAATATAACAGTATTCATACACATCGTAAATACACTTTTATTGTGTTAAATATGAAATCAACAATAAATGCGATCGATAAAATGAAGTCTGACATAAATTAGTAGAAACTAAATAAGGGCCGGTAATTTCATATCAAATGTAATTCTTTTGCCGTGAAATAGTTCCATTTTCGATCTACTTTGATTTTCGATCACTTGGGATAGTCAGGATACGACACTATTTTTATGTAACGATAAAGTGACAACCCACCAAATGTCAGTTTAGTCTACGAAATTTCAAACAATATTGTTTCGCATCTAAAAACTATACTTAGACTTATACAAACATAGTATTCTAATAACGGTTTTTATATGTGATGTGAATCGTGAGCAATTTAAATAATTTTATCTCTCTCCGATTTGACAACCAGCGTTGGCGACGTATCGTTTTTTCTTACTTGTATCTTCGCATGTTTGATCCAAACGTATTGGAAATCCATTTCAGCTGAGGTTTTCTTAGTTTTAGACAGCAAAATTTTGTTTTTACTGTAAGGTGATCATTTATGAAGATTTTATGGTTGCCACTCAGTCCAATTTTATCTGGCGTCAGGGGTGAGGTCTTTAGTTTGTGCCTAGCAGCTGCTCTGAAATCCTCTTTTACGTAACGTTGGCAGAAACAGACTATGATGGGTTTTATACGGTCTTTCTCGCTAGTGGGGACTCGTGTGATGAAGTTAATTTGATTTTTAGTGACATCCTGTCACTTGGAAATGGATTTTAGCGCTGATTTTGGCTATTATTTCAAATAAATTCTCGTTACCCGTCTGGGGTACACCTAAGGGTGTGCCCTAGATAGGTAACGAGACTTCAATATTATTCATACGCGACCATTGATCTTTATTATATCTTCTTCTAACTTAGCCAAACGGGCTTGCAGTTGTTCGACTTGGTTTTGGACTTTCTCAACCTTCACAATACGTAGCTCCATATAGTTCAGTTTTCCCGAGACTTCTTCCATAACCTCGCTGTACTGGTTGGACAAGATTGTTTTGAACTCGGCAAATTCAATGCGACGATTTCTTCTTTCATATTCTCCAGTGTGGTAAATTTCAAGGACAATGCTCGAATTTCCTGCAGGACAACCGACTTAGGTTCTAGCACGGGGGTGGGCGATACTGGCAGGACAGGTTGCAAGGTATTGCCTGTCATTCTGCATTTACTGAAACGCCACTGTTGGAGTTTAACAAAAACAAATCTTCAATACTCTATGTCTGTCTCTGTCTAAACTTATATGGTTTGACTCCGAACTCTTCGTCAGGTAGTTGAGACCGAAATCCTATCTTGTCACAACACACAATCGCGTCAGTCTTGCTAGGGAACACATGTATCATAAACTATTATTGAAACACCCCTTCCAATTTTACAAGTAAAGGGTAATTATTGAAACCCTTAAAAAACGGTCTTTCATTGGTGTCCACCTCTACCCATAAACCCCAATAGCCACATTAGCTTACGAGCCCCTAGCTTTCAGTAGCCGGTTTCAGTGACTGGAAACGCATCATAAGGTTACATGAATTGCAGTGTGGACCATCGGTCAACGTGTCGCTGCAGGCACCGCACTTGTTTGTATCGATTGTAGATGGTATGATAATTACCAAATAACAAGCAGAGTACCACGTAACTTTGAGAAACAGAGATTTTTTTTAAAATCGACAGTAATTTAAACCAAACACAGCCGTATGTAACCTAGGTCAACGACTGACTGGAAATGAAAATAATACTGTGTCTTAATAATACTTTAGCATAATGCTAACGTTAGCATAACTGTCCTTTGTTATAATTTCTTCTGGCATAATTTGGAGTTGCATAAGTGTTAAGGCATCATAATTATTCTTCATAATAATTTTATGGGTACATATTAGAGCGTTGAAAAAAAAAAAGACCCACGGGTAAACTGTATTTTTTTAAATAATATGCGAGCCATTTGACCACTATCTCGCCTGATGGTTAGCGATGATGTGGTCTACAGTGGAACACGCTTGCCTAGAAGAAACCAATTCACTCTTTACTTAAAGATCCCAAGCTTGTAGCTATCAAGGAAAAAAGACTCCGGAAGGGAGTTCCATTCCTTAGCTGTGCGCACAATGAAAGTCAATGTTCAAAACATCGATAATTTATAATCGATTTTATCGAAAATTGTTATACCTAAGCTTAAAATGTCTAAGATTGAAATACCAAGTGATTTAAATACCGAATGATTAAAAATGTCGATAGTCATCATACCTAAGTTCAAAATGTCAACGATATTTAATACACTTAACTTTATTATAGTCAAGTTAAAAGTACAAATGAATCTCATTAATAGTAAATAAGTTAAAATAGGTCGAATCTGCAAAACATTTATACCTAAAAATAAAATGCGTAGTGATCATTATGCTGAATTACGTTAAGCCAATGTAAATTATGGGAATTTATTTTATGCTTATCATTAGTAAACCAAATACTGGTACTCAACTGCATCTAAAGTTGGCACAAGGGATTGATAGAAAGAAAAAGTTTTTATTGTTTTGGCTTGGCGACAGATTTCTCGAGGGAATTCGTTACATACTCGAGTGACGTTGTAGGAATGAATTGTATTCCCAACAACACTTGAAACTTTTAAAGAATTCATAGGATGAAAATAACAGGCAAGCACTTTTGGCAACAAATTATGTTTATTATCACAAACCAGCCAACCAGAATGGCGCGACTTCATTTCAAAACATCAAGAATATTGTATATTTTCTTAATTTGGCTTTACGCTTAATCCATTCTTAATTATTAGTAGGTACCTGGGCACCCGAGCTTTGCTCGTTATTTCCTTGTAACATTTTTACAAAAAATACAACTATTTAGGTTAACTTCAAATGCAAAACCTTATCTAAATACAAAATTGTATCCAAATTGTTATAGCTGTTGCCGATATACGTGAAATAAATTTATATTAATATATACAAGAATTGGTCGTTTAAATATATTAGATAGATTAGCACTACAACTAAAAAGTACTTAAATATAAGACATCACTTGTACTAGTAAAACTGCGTCACAAATTCACTTTGCCTTGATTACTTAACAAAACCATTTGTCCGTAACTTTTGTAAATCCTATTAAGTATCAGAACATCACATTCTTGGTCCCATTTTAATAACAATAGTCCCATCTTCTTTTTGTGTTTGACTCATGTCTATTCCATTCTCTTCTTCTGTCTTCTTCTCTTTTACAGCCTCTTTATTTTGTTCTTCAGTCTGAGTTTCAGTTTTCCTGAATATGGCTCCAACAAGGTTGGAAAAGGGATTTTCGACCATCAGGAGGAAGAAGAACGCTACTACGAATGTTCCCATTGTTAATGTAAGGTTTTTTACAGCCTGGAATATAAAAAAAAAATTGAGTTTCTTAATAATTCAAAACAAATTATGTTTATTCATCAAAAATAAAATACACACATATTTCAAAAAATTAAAAATGAAATATCATTGTGGACAAAAGTCAGATTTTGCTACTTTTGTCACAGTGTAAAATAATGATAATCGGGTATTTTTAATACAGCAATAAAAATAATCATTATAATGTTGGGACGTTAGTTCCTATCAAATCAAATCATTGTTTATTTTCTCAAACATGAGTATCATACATACATAACAAATTGCCAGCATGAAGAGTTATTAATCTAAAAAGATCATGGAACGTCATGTTTACCTTGGGCAATGGCATGCAAATATTGATATAGAATACAGTTCAAAATAATTATTCTAGATTATTAAATTTAATAATAATAAAATATGTGCAAATTTCAATAAGAAATTGCATTATGATTAAAAATTGCATTATGCAAGTCAAAATTACCATTCTAGAATGTCACAATAAATATTGTAAAAACATTCGTCAAAATACAAAATAATAAATACATTTCGCCCTCGACTTCGTTTGCGTGATCCGTATTAGATCCTACAGATGACTTCTTAGTTCTCCTCCTTAAAGGTTGAATTTCCAAAAATGCCTTACCATAAAAGAATCCCAGTACAGTAAAATTCTTCAAAAATCTTTGACACCCCCTAAATCGTATTCTAGGAGTAGTTTTGAAATACTAATAGTGATAACATTTACTATTTACTTAGGTTAGTATTTATGCCAAGCTTCAAATATATAATACCAACAAAACCACCTTTTCACCTTCTTAGGGGTGGAATTTCAAAAATCCTTTCCTTGTCGTAAAGGAATAACTCTGGTTGGAAAAAAAAACCTACTGAACCTGTTCACGCTAGCTATAGACTTTCCCATAGAAACACCAGAGGTGTGTGTTCCTTCAAATTCCACGGTTGCACGCTGGTGCTCGCAGTTTAAGTTAGCAAGAACCTTCATCGAAAATGAATACTGTGCGTACCACCCATCGATGTCCGAGTGCCGAGAATAACGTCAATAAGTTCAAGATTTTGTATTGGCGGACCGATAAGTGACCATCAGACATTCAGCTGAGATAACAGGGGCCTCATATGGCCGCATTCAATGGATCCATACAAACGAATTGCATTTGAAAAAGGTTTGGAGCCGCTGGATGCCGAAAATGTTCAGCGTCGAGCAATAGTTGAGGCGACTTAACACTTCATTTTGAAAAGCTCCTGGTTGAGGAGGACCTTTCTTACTGACTTTTTACATGGTTTTCAAAACTAGGTCCCCCGTTGCTGTTAACTTCTTTACAGCTCAAAAAAAGATTTCGGGGGCAAGAATTGTGCGGAAGATAGCGTTGTTATTGAAAGGTTTTGATAACGTTTTTTTTTTTTTGGGTAGTCCAATGTTGAGATTACGTTGGACTACTTGGATCGACTTCTAGGGCGTCTACCACGATTATAAAATATACATTTTACCCTTAACTTTTTTTACATACTCGATAATCATTACTTTTGGATCTTTCTATAAATAAAAAACTCTAGAAATAAGTGTGTAACAGCACCTGCACCATAAAAGACGAAGGAGAAGAGCATGTGTACCATAGTTTGCTTAGGATAGTATATTTCACAAGAGTTGATACTTAAATGATCATTCTTATCTTCACAGTAGTTCATCAATGTAACTTTTTTATATATTTTTTTGGTTTTTGAAAGATGTAACAACTTATTGTGAATAAAAAAAATATGTCTCTGGTATTTCAAGGTCTACCTTAATGGCAAATATACCACTGAAATAAATTAAAAAGGTAAACTTTTAGGGAAAAATTTTCTTGGGTATTCCTTTTTGTCCTCGATCTCGTCTGATGATAAGCGATGGATTGGGGCAACAATGGACCACGACACCACAAGCCACAGAAAAGACAAGAACAAAACCGATATAAAACGATATTATTAATTCAATAAACGTTTTGGACTGAACGTGCACATTGCTTACAGCCCAGTTCTACTTAGCATTTGGTAGACGTTACTCGTAAAAACCGAGCGCCGGTTTTCATTCGGCACCCCGCAATGACACATGAACGAAGGTAAATAAAATAACTGGAAATAGACTTACACCATTGATTATAGTGGTTCTATGGAGGGTCATAATCGAAGCCACTTCAGTCCTGATGATGGCAATATGCACGAGGTAGGCACTGAACGACAATCGTGCGATGTAAGTGAAGGGTCGCCATTCCAGGATTGTACGGTATAAACCTGTGGAAGGAAAGTGAATTGTCAAGCATTCTTTAAAGGAAGCTTCGGCTTGAAAAAATAACGTTGGCTCTCGAGAGGATCATGCAGATATTGTGTTTGTTGTATTTTTATTAACATTATGTCAACGAATTTTAAGTGAATGTTAAGTTTTGTTTCGATAACTGCCTTCAATGCAATCCGATATATACGGCTGAAATCGACACTTAATTTTAATCATCTGCTTAGCCGTGATTGGATCACATACTCGTAAGACAGTCTTAGGATTAAGTAGTATTTATGTTGGTATAAAAATTACATAAAATTATAATAATTATATTTTTCTAAAATTGTGTCTGTGATGAAAAGTATAATTAAGTGATTAGTATAAATATAAACATGATATGGTAAATACCAAGATTTGCACTGATGCAATAAAGCCAAATTTCCACCGAATATTTTCTTATTAAGTTACTTAAGTTTTTTTTTTTGTAATTGATAGGCTCGCGCGCTTGACCGCTATCTCACCTGATGGTAAGCGATAATGTGGTCGACGGTAAAGCGCATTTGCTTAAAAGTAACCTATTCACTCTTGGCTTAAAGACTCCTAGGTTGTAGCTATAGGGGAACACAAATTCCGGCAGGGAATTCCACTCCTTAACTGTACGCATAATAAAGGTATTCCCAAATCGTATAGTGCGTATGGGAGAGATGTCCACCATGTATCGATGCCGCATCGCCGTATGATTGGTAGTCTGATGATGAAACGGGCTAGCTGGAATTAGATCATGCAATTTCATCGCACACTCCCCGAAATGTATCCGACATAAACCGACAAGCTGGCAACTGGGCGATGATGTTCAAGGCTCTGGAGCTTTAACTTGACCAGTGCCTCATTGCCGATGAGCTTTTTGGGCCGCTTTTCGATCAACTCTAGTGCATCAAGCCAGTATTTGGCAGATCCATCCATGATCCATGCATGATCGACCTGGCTCTTGATACAAGTTGAGCAGCTGTTCCAGCGTAAAGTTCCTTTCCACCTTTGCACGGATCCCCAACTTTTTTGTAACCAGCTGAGACTTTGCCTTAATGTATGAGCTAAAATGCCAAAAAGGTCAAGATAGTTCGTTGGCACGTTCACATCCCGGTAAGTTCACATAGTCCCGGGTGAAATTGGCTCTTTTTAGCGAAAAAAGACACGCCTAGGTTTTAGCAGCATTAAACCTGACCACATTAGCATCAACCCATTCGAAGACTGCCTTCAAGGACAGGTCCAAACGCTACATCATGGCCTCACGGAGAGACTGGATCTGAGGCCCGATTGCCCGTGCTTTGGACAAGTATCTGTCAGCAACAGTGTTGTCATCTGCATACCCAAAGGTGACAGGTTTTAGCAGATCGTTAATGTGCAGCATGAATAATGTTGCTAAGAGTGCCGACCCCTAAGGTCATTAATATCCAATTGGTCTAACAAGCAGCCATCGATAACCACTCAAATGGAGCGATCTCTGAGGAAGTCTGCAATCCATTCACACAGACCACCGGGTAGACCGAACGAAGGAATCTTACCAATGCCTTATTATGTTTCGCGTTAGACCCTCTCAAAATCCTTCGAAATGTCGAGGGAAATTGCAAGCGCTTCCCCGTGCCTCTCGATGGTCTCACTCCATATGTTAATGGCATACGCTAGAAAAGCCCCAGTAGACGGTCATGGATACCGTTAGGTTCTAGGTATGTCAGAACTTAATCATTAGTACACGCTCAATACTCTTATGGCCGTTACAGAGATGAGTCTGTAATTGAACGGGTCAGCTGGATAACTTTCTTGGGCATGGGCTGTACGTTAGCTTGCTTTCAATCATTCGGCACTCTTTCAGTCTCATTCGATAGGCGGAATAGGCATGTCATGATTGGAGGCAGTTCAGGCGCACCGGTTTTAAGAACTTCTGCTGGTATTCCGTCTGGGCTGCTAACCTTGTTCACATTGAAGTAGCGCAGCGCCCTACGGACGTCTTTTTGATGGTTGCGAATGTACTCGTCTCACATTCACCAGGAGAAGGATTCCGACGTAAAAATTTAGCAAAAAGAGAGGCAAATAGATTTGCCTTCTTCACAGTGGAGTGGGCCAGCGATCCATTGGGTTTCAGCAGTGAAGGTAGTGAGGGACTGCAGAAGTTCGACTCGACCAATTTAGCCAGGGACTAAAACGCTACTACGTGCTGAATAAGAAGCAAGTTTGGTCCCTATTCGGCCAATGTGGTCGAGCCGAGCCTTTCGCAACACCTTCTTGCAGAACTTGGCAGCTCTGTTGGTGGCCTTCTTCTTCTGAACCACGTCACTCACTTTGCTCGATTGAGCGTCGACCCATGCCAGGTACGCCTTATGCTTAAGCGCGTCTGCGTGATTTCTTTGGGTGCCAAACCATGGCCGATCTTTACTAGACATTGTTACGTCAAAGAATAGAGAGAACGCAATGTAGTTCTCCATTTCCTGACGGAATACATCCGTCACGGCGTCCACGCACGACTAAGGCACAATCAAGGAAAATCATGTAGGCTGCCAAGGATCGCATGCGAAGAAAGATCGCATTCCATCCCAATCTGCTGACTTGTACCACCAATCCCGCCGGGTGTCTTTTGGCTGGGTTCGGGCGGGGAGTAGACAGGAGGACACATACCTTACCAGACAGTGGTCAGAATTACTTACAGTTGAAGTTAGTGACGCAGGGTATCAATCTGGATCTGTCGTCAGCAGAAGGTCCAAGTCCACTCCTGGTGGTGGACATTCAAGTTTCCCAGTAACACTAATTTGATCGAAGGGTACCGCTGCTGTGGCGCATCAGCCGTATCACTGAGGTAATCTGTGAGCCTGGTGGTCTTCTGATCTCCACTGTGTGAATGGTAGACACAGGCGTAGATGATTTTATTTTGACCTGTGTCCACCAGAGCCCAAAGCGTTGTGAATCTGGAGTCCTCAAGGTTACGGAGACACCGATAGCAAAAGTCGTTAGGAGCGTATTTACACCCGTGCGTGGTTTAAACTTGTGCTCAAGGGTAAGCAGCCCTGGGTAAGATAAGTACGATACGTCTGACGAACTTGCTACCTGCGTCTCCGTAAGGTAAAAGAGCGCTTGTTCCTCAGCCTCCATGTGATAGTGGACTGCAGTGACATTTGAGTGCACACCTCTAATGTTGGTGAGGTGCACTTTGTGGGGGAGACCGCGGAGGGTGCAGCCGCTGTTTATCTCCAGTATTATTTTTCCTTTTGATTTATATAGAATAAAGAAGGAAGTGAGAGGAGAAGGAATTGAGATGAGGTTCCACACTGCTAACCTACAGACACGCACTGAAAGGATGCCTTCATTGGGGCACTAGTCCGGAGACTGCGGAGACGCCCGAGCCTCCCAAAATGTCCATCGGATCCTGCCATCTGGTCACCAACCAGCACGATGGTGCATTCCGGGATTTTTCGACAGTTGGCGAGGCAGCCTTTCATGTGTGACCAAAACACTAATTGGGCCCCCAACTACCTGCGGTCGACCAGCGGCGCACCGTGCCTCCGATCCCGCTACAATCCGCGACCAGTCGCCCGATACGTACATAACAGCGCATGTTAGGCTGGTCTGCTTGCAGTGAAATAGCTATCTTGACCCAACTCCTAGTTGGCTACACCGAGCATCGTAACCGAAACAAGGCTAGGCCACTTGGCGGTACGTCTTTGCCCAGTGGGTGGTCGCAAGCCAGATTTGCACCACCCGGGGACCAAGTGTAGGGCATCAAAAGGTACACTCCGTCGGACGTGCGTAAAAGTTTTGAACATTATTATGTTTTGAATTTTTTATTTGAATATATTATGTTTAAATAATATATTTGAATACCTTTTACATTTAATAAAACATACTTTATTCATTATAGTATGTTTTATTAAATGTAAAAGATAAAATAAAAAAATATATAGACGAACATGATATGGTATATCCAACGACGATATAACCACTTGACGGCGCATACAGTGCCCCGACGCTCGAAAACTATTAGTATTTTGTCGCCTATGTAAAGGTTTCGGTACTAGTAACCATTTTAGTTGTGACAAGTTATTAGACCTGTATGCACGCTAAATAAATACAAATTGTTTTATCTTTTTATTGCAATTATAACGCATAAAAATGCCCTCATGCGCCGTAAAGGGGTATGGGAAACATGCCAAGACATCTAGTTACAAAAAGGATGGCATAACTTTTCATCAGTAAGTAAACAGTACGAAAATTATTTTTAATTTAATCAGATTATGAGACACCGTAGGGATCTAGTTAAAATGGTGGATGGGGTAAACGAGCACAATTTTGAGTCCCGCGTTGATGTCTTTTGGAAAAGTCTCGCTCTTTCACTAGACAATTCTAATGCTTCTATCCCTTTCTCTCCCTTTGTATTTTTATCGTAAATATCTGTGCTGTTACTTTTAATAGCTGAAGTCGATATCGATAATAATAAAATTAAACTTAATAAAAAATGTATGAAAAAATATCTATCTACTTTTAACCGACTTAAAAAAGGAGGGTGTTCTCAGTTCGTCGAATTTTCTTATGTATTATGTTCCCGGATTACTCGTAGACGGCTTGACCGATTTGGAAAAATACTTTTTGTTTCTCTATGTCCCCGACACACATATTTATATTTGTAATTGATTGATTTTTATTAAATAATATTTATATGATTTTAATTGAGTATTTTTAATAATGTTAAAATCCATTTTATCGATATCGACAATTTTCCCTTAATCGAGTTGATCAACCCTAACGATAGCCATACCTACGCAACTTACTTTGAACTGACCAATTGCAGTCGCGCGTTCTTCCTCGTCTCCCGGCCCGCGGTAGTGAGTCGTGTGCTTCGAAGAAATCGGTCTATAAGCTCTCTAGTGGTTATATTCTCTTTGGGTATATCCCAAGATTTGCACTGACGCAATTAAGACAAATTTTCAGTTGAATGTTATTTAGGATACTTATTTTCCAAGGGGATACATATTTATACATTTTTTTTTATTCAAAATATTTTTTAGTACCTATGCATTCATAAATTCTGCCAAACTGTGTAATTGTTGTTCACCAGATAAATCTATAATATAAAATTTTGTACCAACCTTCGAATTGAATAATAACTCCACCTATGATAGTGGCTATGACAATGCCAAAGACGGGCTTTAGCAAAGCAGCATACAGCAAGTGAATATATAAGGGCAGCGGTGGACCATCGGCATAGAAGATGTGCCCGGAAAAGCAAACAAGCACCCCTACGAGGAATAAAGTCCAGTATGGGTACCGGTATTTCTGTAAAAAAAAAAACAAAAAAAAATATTGTGAAAATAAATATCCATAAGCCTTATACTTTCAGGATGTTGTTGAGACTACCCCGTTACTATAGCGCGTCTGAGATGTTTGCGCAAACCCGTACAGAGAGTGAGGGACAGTCAAAACGTCATCCTGAAAACTATAGCTGAGAGCTTCGGCTCTCCGATTATGCAGCAGTTTGTGCAGAGGTTGATTCTTACTAACACTAGGTAATAATTTTGGGCTATGCTACTAACATTAAGTAATAAGTTTTTATTTGTCTCTAACACTAGGTAATAAATTTTTATATGTTACTAGCACCATAAGGATATTTGCGTCCGAAATAAAGATATTCTATTCTATACAGAAGAAGAGAATTTTGAGAAGAAAAATTACTAATTGGGCAAAGTTTAGAATGTGCCTATCGCGCTACAAGCTTGAAACTTATAGATATATAGCCTCCAGCCAGGCATAAAATTACTAAACCTAAGCGACAATGCTGAGGGCTACCATCTGTGGGGTCGAACCTCGGCTCAGGGCGTCGCTGGGGGGACAACTAAGGCTGGATCTTAATAAAGTGATTCTAGCATCCGTTCGGAAAAAGCCGTCGTGGAGAAGAACGGACAAGTGAGACAATAATCAAGGAGTTGTCTGAATAAATAGAGGCAGGAGTTTCTAGGGAGAGAAGGGGAAAATTTAAAATAGATGAAATAAAATTATTTTATATATAATTATCTCGCCGCGGATGCGTGGATTTGCTAATGAATCATTTTAATTGTCAATTAACACAAACTTTATAATCCTGCCATCTCTGAGATACTGTTAGAACTATTTTGAATGTCTATGTAAGTTGGTTTTTGGGTTCAGCGCTATCTATTGACCTTTGTGGAGTCGAGTTATTGACTCAATCGAATGGCAATTCATCACTATGCTAATTTCGATGTTTAATCAATACGAGATGTTTTTTTTTTATTATTATTGATAGGCTGGAGTTTGACTTCTATGTCACCTGATGGTAAGCGATTATTTGGTATGTTGTATGTTTAAATAATAATATATGAACAATTTTGATTTTGTGAATATTGGGATTGCTTGATGTTAAAATAATTAACAAGCATTTTAGTATTGTTTGCTAGCTTTATTCAACTATCCAAATAATAAGTGTCTTAACAAAAACATTATGGAGATTCCGGCCACTTAGAACACAACACGCAGCATTTAAAAATACTAGATGTTTGAAAATTTAGTAAACAAGTAACGCTGATTGTCATAAAGTGATTGTGAGAACCATAAGCTTCAAAAGAGTATCCAGGAATTTTTTGCTGGATCTTCTCCTGAGACCGACCAAAGACTTGCGATCCAGCTGCCACACAAAGTACTTTTAGCTTCAAATGCCTGAACTAAGTGAAATATATACTTCCAGTTTCAATAAATTGTTGTTTGTCATTGAAGTTTACCTGTTCCTATTAAGAATGAAGAAGTTGGCTCTAGGCATTGGAATTGATGATGGTGATCCTACGAGTCATAGGCACTTCGACGTGACACACGATGAAGAAATATAATGGCTTAATTGACTGAGAGTATGATAAAATTATCTTAATCATCATAATATTGATTGAGCTGATTGCAGCAAACATTAGTTTATGTGAATCGCCTCCAGTATTAAATAATTTACAGTGACGGAATATTAAGTTAAGGCAAGTTTAGTTTGGTCGTTAAAATTAAATAAAAAACTAATTACAAAATAACTACTTTCGACTTCCAAATAAAAAACTAAAGTAAAAAATAACTTAATTTTTTTAAGTCGGTGTCTTTCATGGGTTCCAATTTATTGCGGTATGGACTGAAATGAATTTGTAAAAAGTTTTTTTATTTTCCACTTTTTAGTTGTAGGTACCTGTCTGATAGGCAAGTTGTTTAGTAAGGTACTTATAACGCCAGAATAGATTACCCGAATATCATGAATTATGAACATACCGGTGAAATGAGAGATCTGTGTACCCCTTAAGAGCGTACTGTCGTTATTAACTAACTAAATAACCTCATTATTTTATGAAATGGTACAAACAACAAACAGATGCGATTGCAGCAATCCCGAAAGCCGCTATTTATTGAAGAGTTCTGTTGTATATCTTCGAAGTTCTTCAACAGATCTTCACTAAATTAAAATGGGACCAATTTCGGAACATACTCTTTCAAACAAAAAAAAAAATTCAAAATCTGTCTACAATTGACGGAGAAATTTATTTATTTCTTTATTTAAAACTTCATGCACAAAGGTACAATGGCGGACTAAACGGTAAGAAATCGGTGAACAAATAAAAAAAAAAAAACATACGTAATGTGGAACATAGAACCTCCTCCTTTTTGGGAAGTCGGTTAAAAATAGGTAAGATTTAAAAAAAGACATTCAAAGCATATTATGTTTATACACTTAAACGCGTATTTATAAAAATATTGACGCTACTTATCGACTGCTTAATTTAATTTTCTATGAATTCGTATTTACAAACTGTTAATCAGTTTCTAAATACCGTCGAGATTGTATAAATTAATAAGTCCCCTAGTCATACCTATAATGATTATACAATATAATATAAAAGCCCGGTCAAATTAGCCCTAACAATAGGGGTACCATTGCGTTAATTCACAACAAGTTGAAAATTTACAGGAACTTAAGGGATACCAAGTTATTGAAATCCTGAAAAGTCCTCATTGATCCCGTGTTTGCATAAAAAAAAATTCAAGGTCATTAATTGCTGAAATTGAAGATCAGGTAATAATCTATTAAATTCGTCCGTTCACTTTTTCTCTAAGATTTACCATTTCTGAGAAAACTGCCATTCTGCTGTATTCTCCATAATATGCATGAATACGCTGTCTCTGAAAATTATTGGACGCGTAATATAAGTAAAATTTTAAGTTTGCGTAGTTATTCTGACAATAGTAATAACTGAGTAATTTCTCGATGCTTAAAACCACAGACCTAAATCTAACTAGATGACGCTGATGATGATGATGATTGTATGTACTTCGCGTGCCAAAAAACGGAATAAAGTTACGATCAATGATCGTAATATGAGCTTTTCAATCAGCATTATCGGCACCGAAAATCCACCAAAGTCAAAAATTTTCAGAGACAGCGTAGTAGTTATGGAGAATACAGCAGAATGGCAGTTTTCTCAGAAATGGTAAATCTTAGAGAAAAAAGTATACAGACAATTTGAGTAGATAATGACCTGATCTAAAATTTTATTCTGAGTTATTTTCATCGTAAAACTAAGCGTTTGGCCAAAAAATCTAGAAAAACCCATTTTTGCGACCGTTGACCTTGGTTATTTTTTTTTGCACACACAGGATCAATGAGGACTTTTCAGGATTTCATTAGAGTGGTATGCCTTTCGTGCCTGTAAGTTTTCAGCTTGTTGTGAATTAATGCAAGGGCACCCCTATTTTTGGGCTTATTTGACCGGGCTCATAGACGAAATTATACATTATAGCTTTGTTTATGGAGACTGGAGAGGCTATGAAACTTGTCTCCCTTCGAGATCTCAACTTTTCTTCGTTCAACTTGGTGCCTTTGCACATTTAATTTTTGTGGTGG
Source organism: Orthosia gracilis (assembly GCA_947562075.1). Lineage (NCBI taxonomy): Eukaryota > Metazoa > Arthropoda > Insecta > Lepidoptera > Noctuidae > Orthosia > Orthosia gracilis. The sequence goes on from OX387273.1 coordinate 24,489,852, forward strand.
GATCATTGTTTTTTTTTTTAACAGTCTCGCGCTTAACCACTATCTCAGTAAGTATCTGGTAAGTGGTGAAGCTCGCTGGTCTAGAAGCAACCTATTCACTCTTGACTTGAAGATCCCTATATTGTAGCTATCGGGAAATACAGATTCTGGCAGAGAATTCCACTCCTTAGTTGTAAGCACAATAAAAGTATCCCTAAAACGTTTAAGTTACGTCTAGTTACCCTCCAATTTGTCGTATGTGGCATCGTGATCTTTAATGGATATTTGATGCTCTGTCTACCCTCTAAGGCATGTAAGATGACATGATGTATGTTTAGACGAATAGATGTATGTTTGTAAATTTATACTTTTTAATTCTTTTTAAAATTCAGAATCAATAAGCAACGCTTACGAGTCCAGCAAGTTTAGGTGACAGTTGTCGAGGACAGCTGGAGTGGTTCTTCTGTATTCTTTCTATTTTGTGGATTCATCATATTTTCCTTGAGCGTTTTGAGAGCAGTGGTGATGAAATAGCTAAATAATCTATACTAATATTATAAAGCTGAAGAGTTTGTTTGATTATTTTAACGCACTAATCTCTACAACTACTTGTTGGAATTGAAAAATTCTGTTTGTGTTAGATAGTCCTTTTATCGAGGAAGGTTATAAGCTACATAACAGCACGCTACGACCAATAGGAGCATAAATGAAAAATGTGCAAAACGGGAAAAGATATTGCTTTAGATGGTTTAAGTTACGCAAATACAATGTATGATGGAATTGCTCCTCTTCAAAAGTTCTAAAATAAAGTCCACGACAGCATGTCTATCTTTTAAGATTGACTCACTATATTGATTCTGAAATTAATTAATTAATTCTACCTTTTTTATTGTAATCGAATTTGTTCATTTGCGAGTTTTATCTAAATCTATACTAGGTAATATTGTAAAGCTGAAGACTCTGTTGTTTGTTTGTTTGTGTGAAGGTAGGGTAGGTAGGGTAGGTAGGGTAGGTAGGGTAGGTAGGGTAGGTAGGGTAGGTAGGGTAGGTAGGGTAGGTAGGGTAGGTAGGGTAGGTAGGGTAGGTAGGGTAGGTAGGGTAGGTAGGGTAGGTAGGGTAGGTAGGGTAGGTAGGGTAGGTAGGGTAGGTAGGTTAGGTAGGGTAGGTAGGGTAGGTAGGGTAGGTAGGGTAGGTAGGGTAGGTAGGGTAGGTAGGGCAGGTAGGGTAGGTAGGGTAGGTAGGGTAGGTAGGGTAGGTAGGGTAGGTAGGGTAGGTAGGGTAGGTAGGGTAGGTAGGGTAGGCAGGGTAGGTAGGGTAGGTAGGGTAGGTAGGGTAGGTAGGGTAGGTAGGGTAGGTAGGGTAGGTAGGGCAGGTAGGGTAGGTAGGGCAGGTAGGGTAGGTAGGGCAGGTAGGGTAGGTAGGGCAGGTAGGGTAGGTAGGGCAGGTAGGGTAGGTAGGGCAGGTAGGGTAGGTAGGGCAGGTAGGGTAGGTAGGGCAGGTAGGGTAGGTAGGGCAGGTAGGGTAGGTAGGGCAGGTAGGGTAGGTAGGGCAGGTAGGGTAGGTAGGGCAGGTAGGGTAGGTAGGGCAGGTAGGGTAGGTAGGGCAGGTAGGGTAGGTAGGATAGGTAGGGTAGGTAGGATAGGTAGGGTAGGTAAGGTAGGTAGGGTAGGTAGGGTAGGTAAGGTAGGTAGGGTAGGTAGAGCAGGTAGGGTAGGTAGTCGATGCGGATGCTTGGGGTAGCAGTTCAGCAGCGAACGTCATTTGGGTGAAATAAAGATGATGATGATTTTTAAGAAAGGTTACCTGGAATTTCTTAGGATCTCCACCAGCTTTTTGCCAGTTGTATATGATGAAGCCTAACGCCATACCAATGATGCAACCAGTTAGATTGGTATGCCCTTTCATATAAACTTGGTTGAATGTAGGGTCTTCCATGAATAAATTCAATGCCATGCTGAAATTAGAAAACAGAATTAGAATAACAGAGTTAACACGACCCAAAAAATACCAGAAAAAAAATAAGAGAAAGGAATTTTGAAAGAAATAAGTTAAATTAAAGGGATCATAGTTCCAAATTTTCCAACTTTACAAGGAAATAAATTGTTTTTTCCGATGGGATGTCTTATCGGTCACACAGCTTTTTGAATTTAGCTTTTGTCATTTCATTTCTATTAATAGCGATTCGGTCGTTCAATAGCTGAATGTCATTTATCAAGACATCAAAAAGTAGTATTTAATATAATTTAATATCATACAGGTTAAACTGTTTGTTTGTATTGTTGCCTCCCGAAAAGGTAAATCTAAGTAAAACATCCATTGTGGGGTAGAAAACTACACAATATTTAAATGTCAAAGGCCAAATTATCCCGCGGCTTGTTAGCGAAGCTACGGTACGGCTACTGGAGTGAAGCCACAGGAAAAAGCTGTTATAGCTAGAACTCATTTTTTTTGTACTTACTCTGGGGGAGCAATCATAATACCATTCAAGCCTTGGTAATAAGTATGCAATACGGGGGCTATGATCCCTACCGCGAAGAGTAGACTCAGCACAACTTTTCTAGTGAGGTTAGTTCTGCAAATTAAAAATACGACGACTGCGAATATGTAGAGCTGGGTATCTGCTGCTAAATACCTGCAGAACAAGTAAAAATTAAAAATTGCCTAAACTGGCGAATTATTTTTTATTTCATGCTTTTTAAACTACATAATTTATCTAGTAGTAAACACGTTTCGATTTACAATCTATCGACCCGTAAATAATACATATTGCGAAAATACCCGGATTCAAAAAGGCCCATAACTTTTGAACGGCTGAACTAATTTTCATCAAACAGTTAAGATCTCAATAATGTCACCTTACAAGTAAAAGAAGAAACTAAATCAAAATCCGTTCATCCGTTTAGGTGATAAGATGCCGAGACAGATACACAAATAAAAAACACACAAATACACACAATACACAAATAAACAAACACGCAAATACAAAAACACACAGGTAAAAACTTATGACACCCCTCTTTTTCCGTCGGGGATTAAAAACAAAGGAGGAAGAATTAATTTAAGTATAAAGTCACTCCGGTCACACCGGTCACACCCTATGTAACTGCCCTGTTGTTTCCCTCGATCGCAAGCCCGAGTGCTGAGCATTAGGTCCAGGGTTCGATTCAAAGATTCGGCTAAAGTCTTATTGAGATTTTTCATTGGGAATTGCAAACATCATCTTGAGGTTTGAAAGTTGGTGATTTTATACACCAGTGCCTCAGAGAGCACATTAAGTAGATGGTCCTGCATTTGTCCCTCTCTCCGGTTTTGTCGATTCTCTTCCATCGGATATTGAGAGTGAAGGTATAGATCGTGCTTCTGTGTTTACGCGCACACATCTTGCTCAGTGCTCTTAAATCATATCTGTCACGACGATGTCTCTGCTGAGATTGACCGCCATGATACAAACCCAGGAGGACTGTCATTTTAAAATGCATTGTGTACAGCTACAAAGTAAAGAAAGACAAACATAAAAATTGTTAAAAAACGTATAAATATATTTACCAAGTTTGCGGCATACAATGGGTACGTTTAGTGTAGTTGTTGATGTAAAGGAGATGCTTCCACCACTCCTGCCGACAGTCCCTCGCTTCGTAATAAATGAATTTCTGAAGATAAGAAGTTTTGGTTTATGCACTTAATGCCATGGGTCTAACCTATAACTGTGATAAAAATGAAAGAGTAGACAATTCTGAGGTTAAAAATATAACTTAGTACAATTTAAAATGTACAATCAAAAGTGCAGACATACTCTTCCAAAACTCAAATGGCTAGTTTTTATAGAAGAAGTTAAATTATAGAAATTAAAGTATAGATTATTCCTACTAACTGCGAAAAGTTGAAATTCTGCTGCCTACAAAAAAATTGCCTTTTCTGTTTTGGTAGAGTATGACTGCACTTTTGACCCTTATAGTACCTAGCTAGGGAAAATAAACTTTGCTATATATCAGTTTTATGAGTTCTACTGGCGCTATCTAAAGGCACCTGTGAATAGCAATCGCAGTTATTTCCGTAGTCGGATAGTTTTTTACTTTACGTTACTGCAATTTGTGGATGCCTCCATCCTCTTCCAGAAGATCCATAGGCAGTCGCTCTATATAAAATACTGATTCTCATCTGAATTTGGTTATACTGGAAGCCAAGCCAAATATACTTGGAAAAAGGCTACACAAATTTGAGAGAAACTTACTCCAACTTGTTTATATCCATATGCACTACAATGATATATTTGCAAAATTTTGAATTTGCAAAATGTGGAAAACCAAAATGTTAAAATCACAAAAAGTTGAATGTTTTGAACCCACAATGTTGAATTCTTATAATGTCGAGTTCGCTAAAAGCTGAATCTGCAAAAAGTTGAATCCCAAAATGTTGAGTCATGTGGATGCGAGAGGCGTAGGACTGGTGACGTTGGATATATTTGGGGAAGGCCTATGTCTAGCATTGGACGTCTTTTGGCAAATTTTAATTTTTCTATTTATTTTATTTTTTATTTGGGACAATGCCACCGCACTTTTCCCAAATCACTACAACTCCGGAAAGCCAGAATAAGCAGCGAGCGGCGACCACCAGAAGAGCGCCGAGACAATGAAGCTCGACGAAGTCCTGGAGAATGAATTTAACTATCTTGGATCCCGCAACGGCATTAAACAGAAAAGAATAACGGAGGAGTAGGAAAAATCACAAATTTTCACTTCCCTCCATATCAAGCAGGAGACAGAAGAAACAAGGCCAATAGGCACAAAGAGTCGTTTACAACTTTGGGATAAGCCCAGTTGCCTAGCACCACGGATAAAAATTATCATTAATATTGATGTGTCTTAACATTGTGAGTGATATATTTGATTCCAATAATAGGTATGGCAAAAAAGCTTGAACGCACGGAATTTTTTTGTAGTTTCCACAAGGTCCGTAAAGTAAATAACCCTAGATGCAGCCTGTACGTTATCTAAAATAATACACTTCATTCGTTCATTCTGCCAAAGAATACACTCCCATAACATATGATGTGCAGATTGTACATATTCGCAGCAGATGTAGAACATTGATATAAAGCCGACGCAACGAACTTGAAGGAAAATATTTTACTTTTAAAGTTACCATGTCCCATGAGAGATTAGGTAATACAGTGATCCACCTCCAGCCAAATCATGGCCAGCCGCTCGCGAACGGTTGACAAAAATTGGTGGAAGTGTTGGCCCTTGAACTTTTATCCAAATGGCAATGTAGGTGTACATTGCCATTTGGATAAAAGTTCCTACCAGACGTCAGTATGTGGTTTAAATAATCTAGAGATTTTCTCACGGTCACTTCACGTTAAAAAGTCCGCATCCATGGACTCTCATGCAGAATAGTACATTGCAGCACGTCGTTGCACTTCAAGATCGACCGGAAGAACGCCAGCAAGAAACGGTAAGGCCTCAGTAATAACCGTCCTGTATGCTTTGCATAAGAATATAAAAGCTAAACGCTGACTTTGAAGTAATTTATGTCGTACTGCCACTATGGCGGCCCTATCAGCTCAAACAGGTGCCCCGTAGCACATACAATCCAAGTAAGTACCCTCATAAATATTCTTTAAAGTTAAAAAAAACAGACCCCACGTAGATTAAGATATTCTCGTTAAGGCATAGAAGTTCTTTTTTTGCTTTTTCACCGACTATTTTAATAAGATCTGTAAATGCAAAATTCTTCTCTAACACTATACTAAGATAGCACACGAATTGCATACTTTTTACAGGAACGTTATTAAATTTTACAGTAGGACACAATTTAAGATTAATTTCCAGAATGAGTTGGTAAGTTTTGTGCGAAGCAAGGGTCAGTCGGTTTCGATCGCCTCATTGAGATATTAATCGTAGGCAAATGTCAGCCAAATCCTCGAGTCCAGCTCGAGTACTTGATTGAATGAGCAGAAGACCGTCGTCCGCGTAACCGGTTAATGAACAGCCGTTTAGGAGTTGAATCGCGAGGAAACCATCATAGCCTAAATGCCATAAATCTAGACCAATAACCCAACCCTGAGGACATCCCTTGGTAAGAGACTTCGACATGGAATGATGGCCAAGTTTCAGTTTGGCGGAACCATTTAAAAAGTAAACCAGATTATATATATTTCCCTCGAGTTTTCATTTTAAGTAATAGCATTGGCTACCATGCGCTATCTTAAATCCCCAGAAATATCTAGAAAAGCTTAATTACGTAACTTTGTTCCGATGTATTAACAATTTTCCTAGCAGAAAGGGCCGCGTCTTCAGTAGATTTTCCCATATTTAAACCGAATTGATTGTTATCAAATGTTGGTCCGTCCGGTAGCAAACGTGGATCGATAAGGCGCTCCAGGAGTTTTCCCAAAGATGGAAGTAATGTTATGGGCCAGTACGACTCTGGGTCGTGCGGGAATTTTTCACCCGTTTTTGGGATGATTCTTATAAATCCGCGTCGCCATATACGAGGAAATACGCCTTTTTTATGTATTATAGGCTCGCGCTTGACCACCTTCTCACGCCTTCCGTAATACAACGGTTGTCAACGGTGAGAATCGAATCACCGGCTGTTTTACACGCTTCTATAATCATCCTTTTAGTTATTTTATTTTCAGCTGATGATTTATTGTGTGGTAACCTCTAGAACCGGAGCTCGCTGAGGGAGATCAAAGGGTTCTATGGGCAGTAGTATACGTCAATCAGCAAACCCATTGCGAATCTAGCAAACGACCCAACAGCTAGATTGACCCGACACTATACCGAAGACATTCCGGATGTCAGCCTCTACGAGATTAGGATGGCTCTGAAACAACTTAAGAACAACAAAGCACCTGGTGATGGCGGAATTACGGCCGAACGCCTGAAGGCGGGTGGAAAACCGGTTCTTGAGGCCCTTCAGAAGCTGTTTGATTCCGTCATACTCGAAGGAAAAACGCCTAAGTCATGGTGCAGGGGTGTGGTGGTACTCTTCTTCAAGAAAGGCGACAATGCCCGATTGAAGAATTATAGGCATATCTCACTTCTTAGCCATGTTTACAAATTGTTTTCAAGAGTCATCACGAATCGTCTCGCGCGCAGTTTTGACGATTTTCAGCCACCAGAACAAGCCGGTTTCCGAAAATGATTAAGCACCGTAGACCATATACATACGCTACGGCAGGCTATACAAAAGACCGAAGAGTATAACCTACCTCTTTGCTTAGCGTTTGTAGACTACGAGAAAGCCTTCGATTGGATCGAGACATGGGCTGTACTGCAGTCTCTTCAACGGTGCCAAATCGTTTGTACAAAAAAAAGTGTTTGTACAAAAATGCCACCATGTCAGTCCAACTTCAGAATCAGACTTCGGAACCTATCCTTCTGCAGCGAGTTGTGAGACAGGGAGACGTCATATCTCCGAAACTGTTATCCGCTGCACTGGAGGATGTCTTCAAGGTTCTGGACTGGAGAGGGCTGGGCATCGACGTCAATGGCGAACCCCAATCCCCCAATATTAGCTTCATCAGCCAATAATTATATTATATTAGAATAACAGCTATATGTCAGCATATAATATCTAGGACATGCGTCATTAGCAGAGATGATTGGTTAGCAATAGGATTAGTATATAAGATCAACATTTTGTAGAATTAAGTAATTACTGTCTTGCTGTAACTGGGATCAAATAAAGTTTATTTTTAAACTCTTCCGTTGTCGCTTACTTAATTGGCGCAGCCGGTAGGACCTCTGTAGTCAGTCTGTCACGTATCCACATCTACGGGAAGCAGCCGACGTCCGTTTCAACGGTTCAGCAGAGATCACCGAACAAACAAATACATTAAGAAGCCACATCAAGCCAGGAGAGGACCAGGAGCCAAGCAGTAATTCAGGGATCATGAAGATAGCTGCGGAATTGTGAGTAAATCTTTTCACCTTCCTCTCAGCTCTTCCATTTGCATCCCAACCTTTTATTAATCTATGTTGTGTGTATTATTAGGGATTGGACAACGCCGTAATAATATTTTATAGATTGTTAGTTGTAGTAAATAGTTAGGGATAATTTATTAATTTTTGTGCTTACTTTTTGTGAAGCTTCGTTATTTCACTTCATAATGGAAGGTATAAACCGTGTTCCGCAAGAGATGGTAAACATAATTCCAGTATTTAATGGCGATGTTAGAGCGTTACCCTTATTTATTAAAAAATGTGAATACATTTTAACAACATTCCAAGGGAGCGTTGTACAAAACAATTATTTATTTCATGTAGTAACAAGTAGATTAACAGGCGAAGCAGCTAGTTTGGTAGGCGAAAGGGACTCTATAAATACGTGGGATGAGCTAAAAATGCTGTTAAATCAACACTTTGGCGACCCACGTACTGAAGATTGTCTAGCAATGGAGTTAGAATCCTGTAAAATTAACAAAGGTGAAAGTTACTTAGATTTGTGTCATAGGATACAGCATATGAGAAGCATTTTATTTTCCAAAATATCAGAGACTATTGCTGATGACTCTTTACGGAAGGCTAAGCAGATAATCTACAGTAATAGGGCGATGAATGTTTTTCTATTCAATTTACCGCCATTCCTAGTTAGGTTAGTTCGTTTACGCGACGTTTCGACATTGGAAGACGCGTTGAAAATTGTTTTAGAAGAACAGAACTTTCAATCAGTCTATAATTCTAAAACAAACGATCACCGCAATTATAATAGATCTAATAAAAATATTTTTTCCGATTTCAATAGTGCGAAGTATAATTCGCAGAGCCTATCCAGTGCAGTTGCACCGAATAACGCCACGAGTAGTTCAATTACGATGAACAATTCGCAGCAGTTTAGGAATTATAGGCAACATTATAATCAAAATAATTTCAATCGGACAAATAATAATGATCATAACAATAGGACAAGTAGGTCACAGTTTCCGATGGCGCAACAAAGCCAACAGTCCACGGCATATGCACCGCGAACGTCACCTTTTGCAGCGCAAGCATCTCCGCCGAGTTCAAAGTCGAACACTGACGTTACTATGCGCACTGCAAGTTCACGCCGTGTTAATTACACTAATAATCATAGCTATAACGAACCAAGTTTTGACAACTCAAATAATGAGTTCCAGGCAATTCCTGAAGATCCCAGACAGGGAAATTTTTGTATAACCGCCTCTACCCTAGAGAGCGAATAAAAATTAATTGCAATAAACGTCTTAACTTACCACACATAGTTGTACCAGAATTAAATGCAGTGTTTATGATAGATACAGGCAGTGTTAGGTCTTTCATAAGCCCACACATTGCAAACAAGTACTTTAGGGATCGGTTGCAATATGAACCCTTCGAAGTTGTTAGTACTCACGCATCGAGTGTTCATAGCGAAACGGCATTTATTCCTTTACCAGCTACGTTTTGCAGTAAGGAATTTCATAAATTTTATGTTTACAGTGTTGATGATAGGTATGATGGGTTAATAGGTAGTAACCTACTTAAACAGTTACAGGCAAAAATAAACATGGAAAGTCAAGTTTTGCATTTAAAAAATGCGAATATTCCAATAATATACACACCACCTATGAGAGAGGTATATCAATTGCCATCTCGTAGTGAATTAAGAGTTAGATTGCCAGTCAACTTACTAGACGGGGAAGCTATACTACAATTTAAACAATTTTCGGAAGGGATTCGAATGCCCACCGCATTAGTTAAGTGTATTAAAGGTTACGCATCAACCGTTATTCAGAATTATACGGATGAAACCAGAACCTTAGTGGTAACAGGACCTTTTACGGTCGAACCTTACAGGCAGAACCCATCTGTTCACATTAATTTTACAGAAAATAACATAGAAATAGATAGGATGCTAACAGATAATTTAAAAAAATTACAGTTAGACCACATGAATTCTGAGGAACGTAAAACCATCGAAGGGCTATGTAATGAGTATAAGGACATATTTTATTGTGAGAATATTCCATTAACGTTTACAAATCAAGTAAAACATAGAATTAGAACAAGGAATGAAGATCCTATAAATATTAAAGCACATAGGTTACCTCCCATTCAATCGAAAGAAATTAGGAATCAGGTAGATAAAATGTTAAGGGACAATATCATCCAGGAATCACACTCCCCCTGGAGTGCTCCCGTACATTTAGTGCCAAAAAAATTAGATTCATCAGGACAGCAAAAATGGAGGATGGTAGTCGATTATAGACGTCTCAATGAAATTACTACCGATGACAAATACCCTTTGCCCAACATAAATGATTTATTTGATATGCTAGGCAATAGTACCTATTTTACTACCTTAGATTTAGCTAGTGGATACCATCAAATCGAGGTCCAGAAAGAAGATAGGGCGAAAACAGCTTTCAGTACACCTTCAGGACATTATGAATTTAACAGGATGCCGTTTGGGTTAAAAACAGCACATGCAACATTTCAGAGGGCTATGGATAACGTTCTAAGAGGTCTCCAGGGCTTACATTGCCTGGTATACCTTGATGACGTCATAATTTTTTCTAAATCGCTGACTCAGCATGTAGAAAAACTTAGAGCAGTTTTTGATCGTTTTCGGGCGACAAATTTAAAAATACAACTCGACAAATCACATTTTCTTAGAAAGGAAGTTCTTTACTTAGGGCACACTATTACAAGTGAAGGATTGAAGCCAAATAATGATAAAATTGATGCAATCTTAAGATATCCTATTCCAGAAACAGTTACACAAATAAAAAGCTTTTTAGGACTCATTGGTTATTATAGGAAATTCATCAAAGATTTTGCAAAAATAACTAGACCTTTAACAGCTTGTTTAAAGAAAGGTCGTAAAATAATTATTAATGAGGAGTATAGAGAATGTTTTGAAACATGTAAAAAACTTTTAACAAACGCACCTTTATTACAGTATCCCGATTTTAGTAAAAGTTTTATTTTAACTACCGACGCATCGAATTTTGCAATTGGGGCTGTATTGTCACAAGGATCAATAGGCTCAGACAAGCCAGTAGCATATGCTAGCAGGACTCTGAGTGACACAGAAGTAAAATACAGTACTATTGAGAAGGAGCTTTTAGCCATAATATGGACAGTTAAGCATTTTAGGCCTTATCTATATGGCAATAAATTTACTATCTTTACAGACCATAGACCATTAGCATGGCTATATTCATTAAAAGAACCCAACAGTAAGCTCACGCGTTGGCGTTTACGCTTAGAGGAATATGACTACGAGGTTAAGTACAAGAAAGGGCCTCAAAATACAAATGCAGATGCCTTATCTAGGATTAAAATTAATGCAATTAACGACGATTTAGATTAGATATTTGTTAACGTAGGTGATAGGAAAGAGCGAATACAAAAAATTATAGATGAAGAGCTGCAATTTGACGAAACGCCCATAGAAACGATAGAACTTTCGGATTCTGATGATGGCGTCACAGCTAATTCAGTTTCAAATAGGGAACATGAAGGTATTCCTATTTTAAATGAAGCTGTAGATACTAAAGCTAGACAAATTTTAGTTCACTCATGGTTTAAAGATAAATTGACAGTAAAGGATATTTCTAATAATAAACAGAAAATTTTTGAAGTTCACTTACCAACAAATAATGACAAATTAGTTAAAGACTTTCTAAAAGAATATATAGATCCTAAACATAAATATCATATTTATTTTGAACATCCATCGTTTAGAAAATCTTTTTCAAACATGGTTATTAACTTGTTTAAAAAGGGTTCAGTTAAGTTAACAGAATGTACAGAAAGAGTGATCAATTTGACAGAGTCAGAAGAGGATCAGAAAGAAGTTATTATGAAATACCACGACGGGAAAACCTGTCATAGAGGCATTAGGGAAACTTTAGCTAAACTTAAGAGATATTATTGGTGGCCAAACATGAAAGAAATAGTTACAACAGTTATTAACAGCTGCGAAATGTGTAGAAAAATGAAGTACGATAGAAAGCCCATTAAACCTCAAATTCAGTTAACCCAAACTCAGAATAGTCCATTCCAAGAAGCTTTTATGGATCTATTATACATTGAAGGAAAATATTATTTAACTATTGTAGATGCTTTTAGTAAATTAGCACGGGCAATAGAGGTACCTAATAGGAGTACACCAGAGATAGTTAGAGCATTAATTAAATATTTTAGTATTTATGGATTGCCCAGTAGAATAAGTTGTGATTCAGGGACAGAATTTAATAACATGTTAATTAAGGAAATGTTAAGTCTATACAAAATAGAATTGCACATAGGGACTCCAAACAATCCCAGTTCTATGGCAATAGTCGAGAGATTCCATTCTACTATCATCGAAATTTACCGATTAGCAAAATATGAAAAAAACGATTTAGATGCAGCTTCCGTTATGACGTATGCTATTATGGCATATAATAACACCATACACTCAGCGACAGATTTTACGCCTTTTGAACTAGTCTTTGGGCATACCGATGCCGGAAATGTATTTAATGTCGATAGGGAGAAAAATTTAACTCAGAAATTATTATTAGATCATAGGAAACGTCTCAAAGTACTATACAAATTTGTAACAGATAAATTAAACACAGATAAACTTAAGGTAAGAGATAAGAAAGGAGGTGAAGAAACACCAGTCCTTAAGACAGGAGATACTATTTACATGAAGAATACTAGGACTAGGAAAGCTAAGGAAAAACCTCGCTATGAAAAAGCCGAAATCACTGGTGAAACCGAACGTAATATAGTGCCTGTAGAATTAAATAAAAGACCAACTAGAGTGGCGATAAAAAATGTAAAACGTCCTCCACAGGTCATGCCTAGTACTTCTGGTACTAGTGATGTCAGGATTCACGCTGGAACTCCAGAACTTCACTGGGAATCCGGGGATAGCGTCGTTGAAGATGGGAGTAGCGGTGAAGAAGAATAATTATTGGACTATATTTAAGATTTTAGATTTAGAATCCTTAAGCTTACAAATAGATAATAATATTCGCGATTTTAGCAATATGAAATCGAAAATTATAGAAAACAAATTAAGTAATGAAACTTTAGGTATAGAAAACCAAATCGAGTATTTAATAAGACTTACTAAAGATAAATTATATCAAATTTTACCCCTTAATCATAGAAACAAACGAGCTTTGTTCAACCCTCTGGGCTCATTTGTAAAAGCTATATCTGGTAATTTAGATGAAGACGATGCAATTAAATATGATAAGGAAATCGTTTTACTCCAGAATAGAGAACATGCAGTCGAACGTAAAGTGTCATCAATGCAAAAAGCTTTCGATAAATTAGTTAATGACTCAGAAATCATAAATTCAAATATTAAAAGATTAGGCTCACACACTAATGGCATAGAAAAACTAGCTGAAAATGAATTCAAATTTAACAAGTTACTACGAATAATAGATACTATGTACCAAATTTTAAGCAACTTTCGAACTTGTTATGAGAACATACAAGAAATAGAGTCCGCAATCGCCTTTAGCAAACTAAATGTTTTGCACCAGTCTATTATAAATAGCACAGAACTGTACAGCAGTTTAGAAACAATTAGTAAACATGCTAGGACAATATATCCAGTTAGTAAAAGTAATTTAATAAAACTAGAACGTAATATCATAGTCAAATCATATTTAAATAACAATAGATTAGTATTTGTGTTAGAAGTCCCTCTAATAGACAACGAAACATATAATTATTATAAGGTTATTCCTATTCCTATTTTCCATTCTCCAGACACTTTTACCATTATTCCCAAATACCCTTACCTAATGGTGAATCGATTGAAATACATGCCCGTGGTAAACTCATGTACTGAAATTGAAAATGACAGATTTCTTTGTGATGAAAGTAATTTAGCTCAGAATCCAGTCGAGACCTGTATAGAACAAATTATGTTGATGAAGAATAACTACAATAGCTGCGTAAAGAATCGTATCAAGATAGAAAAGCCTAAGGTGCAGAAGATAACGGATAGCCAATGTTTGGTCTACACAGAGGACAACCTGATCATTACCGAAAACTGCAATGAGGAAATCCGCAAATACAACATCTTTGGGACCTATATCGTGACACTGAGTCAACAATGCGAGGCGCAAATAGGAGGAGTAATTGTTGGTGCCGCCACAAACACTACAATTTCCAGTTTCAAGCTCCCATTGGTCGAGATGCCAGAGCTTCAACAAGACATACAGACAAGGACGGAGAAGGTCGACCTAAGAAACGTGGACTTTAGTGACGTGAAAGAATTGTTACAAAGTGCCAAATTTAGTGAAAGTGACGATACAACCCAAATAGTGACAATAGAAATTAGCGTATGGACCATTTTAGAGTATATCATTATCATAATAATTATTGTCGTCATCTCATACAAATTAAATGTTTTTCGTTTTTGCCGAAATTCTCCGAAGTCATCTGCGACGCCTTCGGATAATTTCTCTCTTAGGGAGGGAGGAGTTAAGGAACCCCAATCCCCCAATATTAGCTTCATCAGCCAATAATTATATTATATTAGAATAACAGCTATATGTCAGCATATAATATCTAGGACATGCGTCATTAGCAGAGATGATTGGTTAGCAATAAGATTAGTATATAAGATCAACATTTTGTAGAATTAAGTAATTACTGTCTTGCTGTAACTGGGATCACATAAAGTTTATTTTTAAACTCTTCCGTTGTCGCTTACTTAATTAGTACATCACTCACCTTCGGTTTGCCGACGATATAGTGGTCATGGCTGAGACCATGGAAGACCTCTGTACAATGCTCGATGACCTCAGTAGAGCTTCTGAAAGAGTGGGTCTAAAAATGAACATGGACAAAACCAGGGTGACGTTGAATGCCCATGTTGCACCCGCTTCTATCAAAGTCGGAGACTACACTCGAAGTTGTGGACGAATATATCTACCTGGGACAAACGGTCCAGTTCGGTAGGTCCAACTTCGAGAAAGAGGTCAACCGTCGAATCCGACTTGGCTGGGCAGCGTTCGAGAAGTTACGCGGTATCTTCTCGTCCAACTTACCACAGTGTCCCAAGACAAAAGTCTATGACCAGTGTGTGTTGCCAGTGATTACTTACGGGACAGAGTTACGTGGTCGCTCACAATGGGCCTCATCAGAAGGCTTAAAGTCACTCAAAGGGCAATGAAGACATCCGCAAAAGAACCAAGGTTACCGACATAGCACGAAGAATTGCCAAACTGAAGCGGCAGTGAGCAGGGCACATTGCTCGCAGAACGGATGGCCGTTGGGGCTGAAAAGTTCTGGAGTGGCGACCGCGTACCGGAAGACGCAGCGTTGGAAGGCCTCCCTCTAGGTGGAACGATGACCTGGTCAAGGCTGTGGGCGTCCGGTGGATGCGAAACGCACAGGACGGATCAGTGTGGTGGCGCTGCGGGGAGGCCTTTGTCCAGCAGTGGACGTATTTCGGCTGAAATGATGATGATAATGATGATGATGAACCTCTTGACAACGTTATTAAAAACGTCAGTGGCTGGTAGGTCTGACGCTGGTGATTCAGGTGGTACAGCTGCCCACGCTCTGATCTGTTGATAGTAGTAGTTGTCATTAGCAAGTAAGTCATCAGATACAAGAGTATTCAGCATAACTGCAGTTGTTTCCTCAATACCAGTGGTGTGTCGATGAACTTTAAATGCATATTAAGGAGACTAGGGACCTTCTTTATCAAATTTTTCTACTATTCAACGAAATTAATTAACCTTAGATTTTTCCACCGATGCCCTCTAGCGGGACCTGGCAACTCTTAACGTATTTAACGCAAAGGGTCACCGATGACCTAACGTTTTTTAAGATGTTTACGCGCTCGGCGGTAACTTTTACGCTGATCAGTTTGGTAGTCAAACCACCAATCACATCTAAGTATATTGGTAATAGATCCACGGCCAATGGCAATGTCAGCACAGTAAGTGCAGGCGTTTGAAATAATTTTAGCACTTACTTCATCTGATAGAATATCACGAGTGAAGTCTTTTGCGTGACATGCAAACAGCGAGTTCAAGAATTTCCAATTCGCATTCTTACATTTGTAATTAAAGTTACCAATGATATCTGACGTACGTACGTAGTAAAAACCGGAACAAATTTCGAACACGATCAAGACGCGTGCGGTTTTTTTACAACATCAGCGCCAACGATAACTTTGCAGCCCGCGAGTGACTGCTAGACGTGACGGAGGAAATACAATTATTTCAATAGAAAACGGTCGTAAACACGTTTAAAACCCACGATACCAGCACTTAGCACAATAATACACAATTTATAGTAACTCACAAGACGGAAATTTATTTCGGAACATGATTATCGTATTTATAAACAGGGAGCGAACAGATCACTATCACTAAGTGCGCGCGCTCGGAGCGAAGTGGTGAGGTGGGGTTTGGCAATTATTATAATGAGCACACTTCTACTTTACGGGAAAATATCTGGCACTGCTGTGGTACCCTTATAGACGACCCTGTCCTGCCCTGTGAATTTGTCGCAATTGGTCGCAGGTTACACCAAAGAGGTCCGGAGAGTATTGTACAGTCTAGAAGTGAACAAGGCCATCGGGTCTGACGGAATTCCTCTAGAGTGTTGCAGTGTTCGCCTGAACTGTCTCGTGTGTGACACGCTTGTTCCGCCTCTATCTTGTAAAAAGAACGGTGCCAAAATCCTGGAAGCTTGTAAATGAAACCACCAGTGCCCAAAAAGGGAGACCGTGCAGACCCTGCCCATTGCTGTTCGATCGTCATTACCTCCATTCTGTGCAAGGGTATTGAAAGGGTACTGAACTGTAAGTTGCTGACCTACCTTGAAGACAATGGTCTCCTCAGTGACCGTCAATATGCCTTTCAGCGGGGACGGTCAACTGGTGATCTTATTGTGTATGTCACGTATTGCTGGAGCGAAGCCATCGAGAAACATAGCGAAGCACTTGCTGTATCGCTTGATATCTTGAAGGCCTTTGATAGGGTCTGGCACGCAAGGCTACTCAGCAAACTTCCTGCTTATGGCATTCCAGATGTTTTTTTTTTTGCTATCAGACTTCCTTAGTGAACGATCGATCCGAGTAGTCGTTTAAGGCCGCTCCTCTGACCGTAAGGCTATTGATGCCGGTGTTACTCAGGGGTCTATTCTATCTGCAACTCTTTTCCTGTTGCACATCAATTGTACTACTAATTGTACCCAATAATACCAGGCTGGAGTAAGTCACTTCAGCCTGGTATTATTGGGTACACAGATGACGGTTCTGTTTCAGAGAGATATTTGTCCAGCAACAGATTCACTTCAAGTCCTTCTGGACTACAAAACGTACCTAATAGTACGTAAGTAAAAATAAAAATACACCTTCTGGACTACGATGGAATAATCTCGATAAAAAAATCTATTTAAAAATTCAAAATTTTGGGATTTCAACTTTTTGCGAATCCAGAATTTTGCAAATTAAACATTGTGGTCCGGATGAGAAATTCAAGTTTTTACAAATTCAACTTTTTGGAATTCAACATTTTGCAAAGTCAACATTGTAGTCCATGAACAAATATTTAAAAATTGTGTTTGGTTTTGCTCAACTGGACGGGAAATACAGTTAATAAACTGCTTGTCATTGTCTATGGTTATTGGAAAAAACCTATAGTGATCATCGTGATCCTTCTGGACTACAATGTCGAATGCTATGTTTTAAAAGTATCCGATTTCATAGGAAAGCTGAGATTATTAGAGTTGTATATTTGAAACTGATAATCAAAATATTCAAGAAAGAAATAAAGAAAAAGTGGCTATTCATCACAAAACGATATACATATACATAAATGCTAAAACTAAATCCTTGCCTTAATATTTTAAAATCTTACCATCCAAAAAGGTCCTGATGCTAGCCTTGCAAACCAAGTTGTTGTCAAGCCTAAGATAATAGCGAACGATGGAGTCAATCTGCAATAATTTTTCTAATGGTTTAATAGTACAGGGCAAAGGCTTCAATCCTGCTCGTAACTAACGTGAAAACATGTAAATTAAATTTTGATATTTGTTAATTAATAGCACCTCAACACTTCATTTGTTTGATGAAATGAACAGGCAGAGCGTAGTAAGGAATCTAGCATAAAGGTACTTTTGTACTTTTATCCCATGAATAAGATTTCGAATTGACGAGGGTGAATCCACGGGCCGACAGATGTTAAGAATTGGACAAGATATTTTGTGTACAAGTAAGCAAAACATTCATATTTCTACTACACTGCCAATTTTGTTCATTTTATTGTGTGCTTAATACATTTTAATTACATTTTTACAGAGACGTAACGTACTATTTGATAGCAAACTTACAGCATTATTTAATAATTATAATAAATAGCAAAAAGTAGTCGTTTAGTTAGCTGCTGATCGTAACATGAACCATGAAGACCTTTAACAAATTGACTTGTAGTCACAATTTTCAACAGTTATAGAACAATAAGGAAGGAAGATGCTTTGTCAAACAACTTTTCGGTTGGACATTTTTTACTTATATTTTCTTACCGCAACCATCTCATTATGATTTGCATCGGTAGCACGCTCCACGAAAGCGCATGTGTCTCCGAAGTTATCAGCCAGCTATATACAAGAAGGAAAGACGAGACTAAAAAGTATGACTGCATTATCAGAGGTCCGTTCATAAATATGCTGAAGAATTTATTTTTGTACCACTGAAATGAAAATAATAAAATTCATTATTTTTGTTTTAGTCCGTAAATGTGTAGATATTTTTTAAATATTGCAAATTGTTGTATGTTGGCATGACAATTTAAATATCTTTCGATAATAATAGTAATATACAAATTAAAAAGAAATATTTCTTACCTGTTCTATAAATTCTGGGTTGACGAGAAATACGATGCCACAGTAACATGAGTGAGCCATCACAACCAAGATAATATTTATCGACCTGAAACAATCATTAGGTAAGTTTTAAAAATTAGATAACAGTATTTTAATTTAAAATAATATAATCATCATGATCATCATCATATCAGCCGAAAGACGTCCACTGCTGGACATAGGCCTCCGCTGAGCGTCACCAAATTGATCGGTCCCGTGCGTCTCAAGACCAGCAAAAAAAAGTAATTAAAATAATTTCTGGAACATAATAGATACTTCACCTGATGCCATTAATTCCTTTCAAAGCTTTGAAACGAGGATCTCGTCCTTCGCCTGCAGGGGCAACAAATTTTCTCCAATTCCGAAATATTGAAAAACAACACAGAAATCTTAGACCTAAAAAAACACTTTTGATAAATTACTGTCTTCTACTGATAATCTTAAACAAGCAATATTTTTACAATAAAATAACGTACGGTAAATCCTAGGATTTACTGGTAAAACTTGGGATTTACAATAATTTATAGGTAACGACGACGATCGACGACGATCTACGATAATTGCTGACTTTTGCCAGTAACCACACGATTTATCTTCAGATTTAAGTCAGAGACTTGTAAATGTTGAACAATTGTAATGTCGATGCTTTACTATGATACGAAATCAGAACAATTAATAAATAATAATAACTTTAATAAATTTGTTTTTTCGACGACTATTCGTATCATTATATTATATCACTGACATTATATTTTTTTCAACGTTTACAAGTATCTGAAATAAATCCTAACATTTACCGTGTGATTGCTTGTAAAATCCCGAAATCAGCGATTATCATAGACCATTTCTGACTTTTACCAGTATGACTTGGCAAATCCTAGGTGTTACCGGTAAATACTCAAATTGACCGTAGTTACATTTCACATTAACATAAATTTACATTCATTTTGTAATCACGTGAAAAACGGCTCTGACAATTTCGATATGATTTGCAATATGGGAGTTTTAGGGGGCGAAAAAACGATCTAGCTAGGTCTCGTATCTGGGAAAATTCGTTTTCTCGAAAAATAATGTCGGTTATAAGGTCGGTTGCCCAGGTACTAATAAATTAAATTAAACTAGTTCCAGCCAGCGGCTTCGCCCGCGTGAAAATTGTTTTATTAACATGAGAGAAAATTAAACTGGTATAAAAAGCAGCCTATGTATAATCTATCTCTTCACATTCATATTATTAGTAGGATTAGAATAGAAACTATTAATGACACTATACACTTTAAAAAATAATTAAGGAGTAAAACTTAAAAAAGCTTGTAAAAGAAATATACGCCGGCAAGATCACTCACACGTTGCAATATCAATGGTATTTAAAGTATCCAATTGCGATATTAAGCAGTTCACTTTAGGCTGAGGCCCCTTTAGTGCGTTGCGTCGTCGCAACGTTGACACTGCGTCGTTTTACATTTATATTTGTGTGCTACCAATGTGTACTACGCGCGACGACGTCACCGGCCTGTGCTACGAGCCCTCTCCGAAACTTATATCGCCGACGCCAGAACAAGTGCGAGTAAAGCAACGAGCTCCGAGCTAATTACCAAATAACATAAAATCACGCCTGTATTTCCCGAAGGGTTAGGCAGAGGTTTATTTAGGAAAATTTCTTTATAATTATTCAGAATACCTAGCTTCCAGAGAACTCCTCAAATGTTACTCTGGTCAAACTCAGTCTGAACCTGACATCAACTCGATGAGTAAGATAAGCGACTATGTTACCAATATGAACAAACGACCAAGACATGAACATTCGCCTTGAGGTCAGCAGGATGTGCAGGACTTACTTGCTAATTGGAAAAGAGATCAAGACACCCGTATCAACAAAACGCTGGAATATTTAACCGTTTAGCCAGCAGATGCATAGAAGGAAATTTCAATGAAGTGAAAATTCCAATAGAATTATTAATAAAAACATATGAAAACTTTATTAGCAACAAATAGAAAAGAAAGGAGCAAAATCAAAAAAAAATAATAATGGTAATGGTAATAACAGGATCGCTATGTTTCTCGGAGACATGGCGGATGACTAGCGGGGTTCGCGTAGCGATATGGATCGATTGACCTTGCGTTTAGGTTCAGGTTCGTGGCGGTCCGTACAAGATCTGTACGCGTATCCAATGTACGCGGGGACAGCGTATTCCGACTACGCGTAACACAAGAACGCGCTGTCCGTACGCTGTTTTACATCGCGAGTTCGAAGTACTCGTTGCTCTCGTTCAATTTCGGACTCACAAAATAATATCAGTCAAATTGAAAACGAATCACCAACGCAAACTCTGGAGGACATCGCAACCAGTCTCCCCGAGATGAGAAATGATGACACTTATGACCAAGAAATGATATCGAAACTAAAGGAACAAGTTGAGAAACTAACCCCTCAATTGAGTAGTGCAGAAGAAAAAATTGAGATACATTAGAAAATAATAACTTTAAACAGTCAAACCAAGAGTTGGTAAAACGAAATTATTTATGAAAAAAAATACCGAGAACACAAACAATGCCAACGAATACTAAGGCAACACTTAAGGAAAACTCTGCGGTACCACTAGAAATATCTCAAACAATAAGTGAAAATAAACATCTGGATAAAAAAGCTACTAAAGTATGTGTTGTATGTGAGAATAATTACACAATAAAATAAGTACAATTGCAGGGAAAAAGTTTCAATACTCTGAATTATGTCACTACTTAACACCATACTCTAGAATACATAACATGTTTCGTGACTTGGAAACGAAGCTGAAAAACTTTACCTAATCCACACTGTTTATTTTATTTTTTATTTTAATCCAAACTGTGACGCTACGCTGCGACGACGTGGTCATCCTCTTGTGTTCCGGACGTAACACAGGAGTGGCATTAAAAAAAGAAAAAGCTTACCTCCTCGATCTTTTCCTTTCACAATATAGTGATCACAAAGGCTTCCGATAAAGTTAGCTATAATTATAAGGACGCAGACCACTCCAACAAAAATATCCGTATAATCTATCGGTTGGTCTCTTTCACGTTTAGAACAATCAATATCCTCCGTCAATATCGTTTTTAACTTGTACTTGTTAAAAATAGTTTCGTTGGTGCATGCCTCAAGGGACAATTTTAGGTCCTGATCTGATCCAGAAACGTTATAAAACTTATTGCATGTTTTTTTCATGCAGTAACCGTGGCGCAGTACTGTGTGGTTAAAGCGCGTTACATGTTTTGAAAATTCCTGTAAATAAGTGAAATAATCATATTTATATTCGCAAAAATTTTAAATAACATGAGAAGTAATAAGTAAATGCAAATTACAAAGGAAAAATATCACAATTGACACAAAACGAGTGAAATAAAGCCAAGTCACATACTCAAAATCCATGGGATATCGGTGATATAGGCTGACAAAGTATGCATGAAAATTCATTATCTATTAAGGATTTTCTTAACTCTTGTACCAAAATCAGAGATGTGCTTGACCGTTTTAATTGTTATTTATTATTTTCACCTAATATGACAGTTAAAAAAATATACGGTATCTTCTCAATTTTGAAACCACGCCACGGTGCGGCCTACTAATAAATTTGAAATCTTAATCATATATCCTGAGAACCACTACCGCCAAAAATAAAGATAACACAAATGCCTAAACTTACTTGTATCGAAGTCAAAAGCTCGTTTGGCTCATCCGAGACCAGAACAAATTCTCCAAAGCAGTACATAGCGTCAGGTTCATCGAAGCATTCCTCATAGTTGTCCAGATGGAACAACGGAGGCATGAGAGCGTAATCCAATTCTGGAAAATGTAAACGATTGGTGAATAGATGTGTCAAAGCAGAAGAGTTTAGAGAGATAATAAAATAGCTCTATTGATCACAATTGAGAGTATTAACGGTGATATCTATTATATATATAAATCATTAAAATACTCTTTGGCATATTATGATGGAAAGTAGAGACAAACGTCGCAAATTGGACATAGGAAGGCTTTTCGCACATCTTAAAAATATTATATTTAATACTATTTGAGGAAGATAAGGACTTTATATAAAAGCCAACTATGTTTACTTTATATAAGATGAAATTCTTACAAAAAAAAAAAATATATGAAACTACTAACTGCTGCCAGTGGCTTCGCCTATGTGAATTTTGCAAATTGTCCCAAGGGAACATATTCTCGGGATAAAAAGTATCCCATGTGCTATTCCTGACTATAAGACCGCCCACCTGTGCGATAAGACGGCCCATTGTACACTTGCTTTTATGATTTTTGTCCTGTGTATATATTTTTGTGGTGTACAATAAAGAATATAATAAATAAATAATAATCAACTCTTTGCCAAATTTCATCCAGATTCAGATCTGTCTAGCCGTTTGAGCGTGAAGAAGTAACAAACACACTCACAAACTTTTGCCTTCATAATATTAGGGTAATTGTTAATTATAAATACAGAAATTACTTATTTGTAGTAAAAAAGATTGTGTAAATATAATGGTTTTAGTTAATTATTACTAAGGTAAACGCGTTGAGCGTAAACCTTGAAACAGTCGTTTATTCTTAACGACCCAAATCAAGGTTTACGCTCAAAAGATTTAAATATAAGCACTTCTAACCAATCCAAAAAAAACGATGATTAATTTTTCCCATGGGCGTTATTAAGAGCTCATTATTATCCTAATTAGATAAACCAAAGAAATATGAAAATGTTCTAAATAAAACGACTAATTTATGAAAATGCTAAGCTATCGGCAAAATGAGTAGCAGAGGTAGGCCTAGTGGTAACGGCCGCGACAAACTTGTTCACATAGGTTCGAACCCAGGCAGGCGCTTTACAGTTTGTAAATGAAGTCATCACTACTGCTCTCAAATTATTGTAGGAAAACATCGTGAGTAAACCCGATGTCAGATGTTTTAGTTTTTATTTATTTATTTATTTAATACTTTAAACACACAAATGTACAGAGGCGGACTTAATGCCTTAGTTCGTGACGTAAATAAAGACTTTATTTACGTGATAGTGGTGATGAGATAGTGGTCAAGCGCGAGCCTATTTACAATAAAAAAAAAAAAAATCTTTCTCTTCTATACCAGTGATTAATCAAAAATCTTCTAATCAGGTAAATTTTTGTCGAGTGTGGCAATAAATAAGGCCCTGGATGGAGTTTAGCGCAATACAATCAAACGAAAAAACCAAACTAGCAAATCTCAAAGTTGTATAAAACTGAACAATGAAATGATTTTTAAGTACCCATATTTAACACCATTATGCACAATATTTATGAAGATACAAATTAATGACACACAACAGACAGAAAAAAAGACAAGACCAAAAAACTTGTAGGAAAAGATAGTCTTCTATTTTCAGAAACTGACATGGTAATGAAAGATAATTCTGGATGACATCTGGTTTAAAGTCATAAATTAAAAAAAAAAAACAAACATAGACAATCCACAGCAGAAACAAAGGTATACAGCCTAACCTATTGTTTACTATAGTAAAACCGATGATTGTTTTTGTTGACCACTGTCAACACTGTCAATTGCATAATGACAGTCATCATGTCATGGCTGATCCATGCTGAGAAGAATTCTTTAAAAAGATTGGGAAGTGATACTAGCCAGCAATATTTTTATTATATACTTTCTACAGAGGACTTAAAAAGCATTTACGGGTGATTACCCGGAGTTGGTAAAACCCCGGGCATAGTGGAAGGTTATGGGGAAACTTTTGCCCCAAAGTGTTATAGTATAGAAAGATTTGTAAAAAACTTCCAGCATTGTTCCGATTAATGTTATAATCTACGCAAATACCTATCTGACGTCTAACGGTTTTTTTTTAAATTTTTCAGAACCAACAATTTACATTGAAACATTAGCCTCTGCCAGGAGTATCCTATGTCCTTCCTAGGTTCTCAAACTTTTTTCATACCAAACTTCATCAAAATCCGTTTGGTGGTCTAAGCGTGAAAACGTAACAGACATGCAGACAGAGTAGTGGGCCGTTTGTCATCAACCTGGCAGAAATCCAGAGTTTCACATTACATAAAAATGCTACTCAGAATTTCACATTACATAAAATAACATCACGCCTGCATTCCGCGAAGGATTAAGCAGAGTTGCTCCTATACTATTCCTAAATTTCACCCTGTTATGTCAAGTCCCATGTAATAGTGGGGACCAGCTTGTTACCATCAACTGGGCAAAAAGAAATTCCTGATGGCAAAACTCAATAAAACATTGCCCGATGCGGCCATTGCCTTTATGTTCAGCGGCGGCGCATACGATAGCTATAGCTCTAGACAAGTGCCATTATATCAACGTTGCTATAGCGATTAGAAAAACCAGCCAGGTGCGAGTCGAACTTGCGCACGAAGGGTTCCGTACTATATAGCAAAAAAGGTTAACAAATCACTTTTGTTGTATGGGAGCCCCACTTAAATATTTATTTTATTCTGTTTTTAATATTTTTTGTTATAGCAGCAACAGAAATACATCATATGTGAAAATTTCAACAGTTTAGCTATCACGGTTCATGAAATACAGCCTGGTGACAGACAGACAGACAGAAAGAAAGTGGAGTCTTAGTAATAGGGTCCCGTTTTTAACCCCTTTGGGTACGGTACCCTAAAAATGTCATAAATACTTCAACTTCAACTCTTATTAAATGGCATTTGTGGAAGGGACACCACAATTTTGCCAATAACACGTGCGAACTGTTAATAGACCATCAAACGCTGGAGAGTATTTAGCGAGATTTAACAGTAAAATAAAAATATTTATCAAAATAAAAGTTTAGCATTTCTTCGCAGACGTAATCCGACAGTAGGACCACCACAGAGTATGTTATATGAACAGGACAGATGATGACAAACGTAAACCGAAAGAGAAAAAAGAAAAAAAAAAAAAAAAAAAGAATAATTACAATAGTTACAACTTAATATTATTAATTTCAATGAATTTGCATAGTTTAAATATAAATCGAGTAAATACTAAAGAAAGAAGGCATTTAACCGAAGTTGGACGAGGGATATGAGGAGGAATGATATCATGAAAGGAGAAGCGCAATCTAGGACAGGAGAAAAATAAATGGTCCACGTTTCCTTCATCCAAACCACATTCACAAAGAGAATTATCCTTAATCCTAAGTTTGGCCAAGAAATGAGGGGTGCAACAATGATTTAATCGTAAGCGACAAATAGTAGAGGTGGTGTTTTTTTTTCCTAATTGGTATTTGAAAAACCAAGGCTTGTGGGGAATCTCGGGTTGAATATCTCCATAATATTTACCCTTTATGGACTTAGAGATTTGCCATTCCTTGGCCCAAGATTTAAACAAATTTAGAGGTAGAGTGGCACAAATATCATGGGAATAAATTTCAGAGTGGGCAAGAGAGCCAGTGAGAACAGCATTTTTGGCGCATGAATCAGCTGACTCATTACCAAGAATACCGACATGGCCAGGAATATAATTTTTGTATGAGGAATCCAAACAGCAACTCCTACAGGGCTATCATCGGAGACTTTGGAAGCATCAGTGAATATAGTAGTCCAATTATTATATTCAGAGGAAATTTTTTGGACAAAAATCTTGTGCGGTTCTAAGGTATTTTTGTGAATTCCAAAGTCCAAAATGATCTCCGGTTGGAATACCAGGGCATTATAAGGCACCGAGTATAAATATAAAATAGGGTTTTGAAAAAGTGGGCAAGAAAGACGAGTGAATTGAAGGTAGGCACATAGAAGACAAGGGAGTTCAATATTAGAACGACAACTGCAAGAGTCAAAGATGGATGATAATTGGTCCAGCTTACCAAGAAGGGGATGTTCAGAATTCTGTACAAGTTTAAAAATAAATCTATTTGCCAGAAATTGTCTTCGAATCGTTAAGGGAGGTTCAACACACTCAACTTGCATGGCATTAATTGGGGACGACTTCATCGCCCCAAGAATAATCCGTAAACACTTTGATTGGATTTTATCGAGTTTTTGAAGGCCAGATTTGTTACAAGGATCTAATAGGAACATACCATAATCAAAGTGACTACGAACTATTGCATTGTAGATCAGTTTTTGAGTATATGGGTGAGCACCCCACCAAAAACCAGAAAGAGAGCGAAGAACATTAACGTTTCTTTCGCATTTTTGAGAAACAAAGTCTGTGTGTGCAATACCTGATAATTTTGTATCTAACCAAAGTCCTAAAAATTTAACCTTGTTCACTTGACAGATATTTTCACCGTTAACTTTAATATCAACAGGAGGAACAATATTTTTTCTTGTAAACACAACTACAGAGCTCTTAGAGGCTGATAAGGACAAACCGTGTGGTAGAAGCCAGTCAGATAGATATCCAAGGGCGGAATTTAGACGGTTACTAGCCTCATCTAGAGATTTCCCAGAAAAGTATAAAGCTAAATCATCAGCATACTGCAATATTTGACAAAATGAATCAGTAGAAAAATGTAAATCATAAGTATAAAGACTGAATAAGAGAGGGCTTAAAACTGAACCTTGTGGTAAGCCTTTCCAGATAGTCTTAGGAGGCAAAGAGGAGTCTTGAGTTTTAATGGAGATGGTTCTCTCCATCAGTAAGTTACAAATGAAACGAACCAGTTTTATAGGAATATTTAACTGATGCACAAGTTTATCCTTGAGCACCGGGAGTAGAACATTATCATACGCTGAGGCAATATCCAAAAAAGCTCCTACTAAAAACTGCTTCTTTAATAAAGAAATACGAATATCAGAAATTAATATACTAAGACTATCCATTGTGCTCATACCTTTTCTGAACCCAAACTGGGATACGGGCAACAAGTTCTTATTTTCCACAAACCACTCAAGTCGATGCTTCATCATATGCTCGGCAACCTTGCACAAAACAGACGACAAAGTTTTTGCCAGGTTTAATGACCGGAATGATTGTTTGATGTTTCCACGGCTGTGGAACCAAACCGTACTCAAAAAAGTTATTAACAAGATCAAGGTAGTATTGCTTTGTACTACTTGAGGCGTTTTTTAAGAATGAGTAAGGGATCCCATCTGCACCAGGAGAGGAATCAACAAGACCGTCAAGAGCCAGACAAAGTTCAGAAAAAGAGAATGGGGCGTCGAAATTATTTTCGGAAGAAAGAAAACCTGGAGTAGAAGGAAAAGAGTCCAAACTTGGAACTGAAGGAGGAGCCAGTTTATCCGAGAAGGGTTCAATCCAGGAAGAAGGATCATTCGCTGAAATATCAACAGAATTGCATGAACCTCTGTATCTTTTGATTTGCTTCCATACTAGGGAAGAAGGGGCACAGGGAGATAAGTTTTGACAATAGCGGAGCCAACCCTCTTTTTTCTTTTTAGAAAGAAGTCTCTTAGCAATGGCTGCTTTTCTTTGATACACTAAGAAATTTTGAAGAGTCATAGAATTCGAATAGAGAACCTCTGCTATTTTTCTTTCTTTGACAGCTAAAGTGCATTCCGAATTCCACCAAGGAGTTGAGACTTTGAATCTGTATGGTTTTTTAAGGGGAAAATTGTCATCAGCACTGGAATTAATGGAGTCTACAAATTTAGAATAGCAGTCAACAAGATTGTTTCTGTCGGGAGGGGGAAGAGATAGTAACTTATTTTCAAGAGAATCTGAGTAAGAAGACCAGCTTGCATCGTTTAATCTATATTTAAGAGAGGGATTAAAATTACGCGAAGGTACTACTCTATCAGAGATAGAGACAATAATGGGAAAGTGATCACTACCATAAGAATGAGGCAAGATATTCCAGGAAAGAATGGAAGCAAGAGAGGCAGAGCATGCTGTTATATCTACAGCCGAGTTAGGATTTTGAGAAGGGCGAACTCTCCTAGTGGAAGAACCGTTGTTAACAACACATAGATCAACTTCATCAAAAATTTCGAGGAGGGCACGACCAAAGTTATCATCATGGCTCGAACCCCATGAGCGATGATGCGCATTTAAATCACCCATAAAAATGATTGGAGAGGGAACTGAGGCAAATATACATAGAAGGTCTGGAATTAACCTAGAATGAGGATGAGGAATGTATGCCGAGAGGAAAGTAATGTTAAAAGCCCTAACAGCAACGATGATAATGTCAGGAGAAATAGGGGGAAGAGATAAAAGAGAGAAAGGAAGCGAGCGCCTAACAAGAAGGGCACTACCTGCATACCCATCAGCCCTATCATTCCGAAGACAGGAGTAACCTGAGACCCGAAAGTGAGAACCAGGCACTAACCAAGTCTCCGAAATGGCGATGACTGAGGGGTGAAATTTATTTATTAAAAATAAAAGTTCAGGCTTCTTCGGCCGAATGCTCTGAATGTTCCACTGAAGTGAGGAGGCTAGATCCATAATTATTAGATAGAAGCTGGGAAAGTTTATGGGCAACGTGGGGCGGTAAAGAGGAATTTTCACGGGAAACTAAACTAATAATTAAAGACAAAAGAATATCTAAGAGGTTATCCTCTTGAGGGTACTTTGGGGATGAAGAATTTTGAGAAAGAGAGAAGCCATTGGGAAAGGATGAAGGGACCTCAGCAACGATGGATCTATGGGCAGCTTTATCAAAAGATTTGCCTAGAGGAGCTCTAGGCTTAGGGGAGGAAAATACAGTTTTTTTATAAGAGGTAGGAGGAGTAAGGCTAATAGATCGGGAAGAGGAGAAAGAAGATTGGGTTGGAAAATTTTGGGTGACTTCAGAATATATTTTTTTAACATTTGGAATTGATCGAGAAGCCTCTTCGTATGAAAAATTTTCCTGAGACATTAACAACTTAATGGATTTTTGTCTCCCTTGCTCAGGACAGCTACTGTAAAAAGCAAAGTGACGGCCCAAACAATGGATGCAAGTGGACTTGGCTTCCAATACGTCACAACTGTCACCAGGGTGAGGTTGTGAGCATTTAAAGCACCTTGCTTTGGACCGACACTGTGCTTTAACGTGCCCAAAACGGCAGCAATTTTTACATTGGATAGTGGGGTACTGATATACCTCCACTGGCAGGGATGTATGATATAAAAATACCCTTTGAGGGAGTATCTGTCCCTTGAATGTGACAACTATTGTTTGTGAGGGAATCCAGGAGGTCTTGCCCTCCTGTATACTTTTACGGTTTAACCTACGTGCTTTCAAAATGACTCCACACCCATCAGAAAGAATAACAGATTCTACAAATTCGTCCATAGACATATCGACTGGCACTTGACGGACGATACCCATTTTGGTGATAATATAAGATGGGATAGTAACTAAATATTTAGATTCCAAGACCGGATTGGAAAGGAACTTGTTGGCCGCCTCACCAGAGGTGAATTCCACAGAGATTTTATTTCTGCCCACTTTTTTAATTCCGTCCCTACAAATATTTTTTATTTTATTTTTAATTAAAAGTTGCCCAAACTTAATTGGACGAATCGATGTCCCAGCAGAAGGGTCTGGTTCGGATCGGGAAACATGGACTAAAAAGGGACCTTTTTCTAAATTACTATATGATTTTATGCCCACTTCCAGAGAAGGGTGAATGAACAAGGTTTGGATGGCGGCAACAGCCATCTCTTTATTAATAATAGTTTTTTTGGAAACAACCTCAATTGTTTCCGAGTCGATTATATGGCGTCGCTTACCAACCGCTGAGTTTAAAGATGAAACAGCGTCAGGGGGGTCAGGAGGAACAGGAGGGGGAAGAGGATGGTCCATCACTTTAAATGAAAGGCCAAAGAAAAAACACTGAAATCTGCGAAGAAATAAAAAAAATTCTAACTGATAACTTCCTAAAAAACGCAAATTTGGAAAAAAAATATCTCTCCAGCACGACTGACAGCTCGAAAAAAAAAAAGACACACACCACAACAACTAAAAACACACCGTCATAAATACATGGGATTGTCAAGCGCTGTAGAAATGTCACGTGATCAATCCCTTACATTGTGACATTTTGGCCATAGCTTGACATCGAATGACACTTTTTGTCTAGAGACTCTGTTATATATTATACTAGCTTTTACCCGCGGCTTCGCTCGCAGTGAAGCCATTTTTTTTTTTATAATAGTATCCTATGTTACTTCTAATACCTCCAAAAATATATGTACAAAGTTTCATGATGATCGGTTCAGTAGTTTTTGCGTGAAAACGTAACAAACAAACTTATATTCACATTTATAATATTAGTATAGATTTATTATATTGAAATAAAGCTAAATGCACATACCATTGAGGCTAGCAGCAGAACTTTTCACCAAAATAAAAAATAAAAATATTCCAAACATTTTGATGTTACACTGGCTATGCGACATACGACATAATCAAATAAATTTAGATTTAATACTAAGTAATAACAAGGACAGACTATTAGTAATAAGTACCTTTTATGTTATTTTTCTCTAGTTAAAACTTTTAATTAACCTTGTTTGTTTAATTTATATGACGCAACATTTTTTTACATTTTATAGTTTTAGAGAACGATGGCTGAAGAAACGCTCAAAATCTTCTTAAAAATTGTTTATTGTTGGCAAATTAGGCTTATTGGCATCGTATGACCTTTTTTTTAATTTGGCTAATACTGTCCCAATGCTGGCGAAGGCCGCCCTCTAATCCTTCCAAGAATTCTTTTCTTAAGCCATCGAGTCCGAGGTGGTCTGGTCCGAGACCAGACCACCTCGGACTCGTAACAGACTCGGGCGTCTAGGTCATCTATTTATAATATGAGAAAAAATATAACTGAGGACTTACCTCACCATCTCTGTGTCCTTGTCCCATGTAACTTGAGGTCGGTGCAACACGTTTTCTTCTTCCATCCCGTCCTGTCACCCGTCAGGTCGTTCGTTCACGACGCGACAGACGACACCGCAAAATGTGGTCACGATTCAAGGTTCCATATATTTGTATGGACCGTTTGTTCATTGCACGACACTGCAGCACACGCGACACGATTTTCATACGGTTTTTCGGCTATATCGTCGATGCCGCTATGTCGATTCAATTTTTTTGCGGTGGCGATTTAGCGGCTGAACAAAACCGTTATGCGCTTGTTGACGACACGACACACCGCACTGCACGGCTCACGCGTGGTTCGTCACTCACACGCTTATGAAACAATACAAGTGCACTGCAGTGTCGTTGCAGAATCGTGTCTAGTAAACAAACGAACGGACAACAGACCGTATGCAGTGTGTCGTGTGTTAAAAATCGTGATGGCAAATCGTGTCGTGCGGTGTCTCGTTAACAAACGACCTCACGACTTCAATGATTCCCTTTTCTTTCTAGTCACTTGGAGAGTACAAATGAGGACTTATGAATGCACACAGCATTCATAAGTCCTCATTTGTGTGCCATGTATTGATAAAAAGGTTTAGCCAAATCTTAGCAAGTGACTCGTAACTATTTAAAAAAATATTAACC
Source organism: Orthosia gracilis (assembly GCA_947562075.1). Taxonomy (NCBI): domain Eukaryota; kingdom Metazoa; phylum Arthropoda; class Insecta; order Lepidoptera; family Noctuidae; genus Orthosia; species Orthosia gracilis. The sequence continues at coordinate 24,522,112 of OX387273.1, forward strand.
AAGTGCGTGTCGGACTTTGCACATTAAGGGTTTTGTACCAAACAACAAACAAAACCAAAAATAAACAAGAAACCAAACACAAACATAAACATTATTACTAAATTTCAAGTTCAACGTTCAATTTTGTTAGTTCAACGGGAACTAACAAAATTCTACAGAACATTTGTGTGACCACATGATCGCTTCCCATCAGGAGAGAATCGTGAGCTTCTCTATACATATAAATAAAATTGGAGTGTCTGTTTGTAATATTGAAATAACCGTTTTTTCCTACATGTATATGAATATATATACGGTACATACACCAAAATAACAGTTTTTATAATTTTTGTCTATCTATCTGTCTGTTTGTTCCGGGTAATCTTCGAAACGACTAGACCGATTTTGACGGGACTTTCACTGGTAGATAGCTGATGTTATAAAGAGAAATATAGGCTACTCACAGATCCTGTGGGAAACTTAAAAAAAAAAAATATAAACTTTACAAATTTGACGTGGACGAAGTCGCGGGCAACAGTTAGAATAAAAAAGTAAAAGACGACTGACAGACAGATGGACAGACAGACACGTGAGAACCAGCAATAGGGCTTCGTTTGGACCCTTTGGGTACGGAACCGTCATTAGACAGGCAGCATTGTTTTATTTACGAGGTACGGCGATGCGTCATCGGTACATGGTGGATATCCCACCCATACGCACCAAACCTTTTGGGAATACTTTTATTATGCGTACAGAAGTGGAATTCTGCCGGAGTCTGTATTTCCTGATAGCTACAACCTGGGAGTCTTCAAGTCAACAGTGAATAGGTTTCTTCTAGGCAAGCGTGCTTCATCGTCGACCACATCATCGCTTACCATCAGGTGAGATAGTGGTCAAGCGCAAGCCTATCAACAATAAAAAATAAAAATAAATGTTAATAAAAAGGTCTGGCTCTAGACGGCTCAGCCGATACTCTGAGAGACTTACTATTTCGCTTTGATAACATTTGTTTCTTTTTACGTTCATAAGTCTATACCTATATTATAAAGAGGAAATAAGAAGGCCCCGCGCTCGCTGGAGTTGTAGCAAATGTAGCTGACACCGCTCTCTGGCGGCCCCGAGCTAGGACAAACATAAAACAAGCGCGAGCCTATAACAAATAAAAAAAAAAACAAGCTATGGCATCTATTATATAACGAGTAGGTTGAGTTGTAGACTGTTATGTGTATGGTCCTAAAATTTTCCAAGACCGAGTTTTTGCACCAAATTTCTCTCAATTCGAATTCGGTATGAATCATATCATCAATATATGCAATGCCCATGATTTCAAAAAACAAAACGACAACAATACGAATTCGTTGTACCTAGTTATTTAATTAATATGTGCACGTGTTCAGTGCGTCACAGACATTATAGTTTAATAAAAAACATGTCTTATTATTCGATGTCGTCATTGCTTAAGGTCGATCCTAACTTGCAAAGCCTTGATGGAGTCACTGATGAGCTGCTTCCAAGCCAATCTGTCTTTTGGCTGTTCTCAGGGCAGTGGTCACCGTGATTCCCGTTCACCATTATCTGATTTGACCAGCGAGTAGGTGAACATCATCGGGGTTATTTCCAGTTTTCTTACTACAATCAGTTTTGCCTGTTTGTCTGGGTGTCTCCGGGCGATGTCGCCAAAGTAACTTAGGACTGATCGACAACAGATCCCGGAGAGTCTGATTTTAATGTTTAGTTGGTCATAAATGGACTTATGCGTTTAGCTTTCCGTGGTGTGCGCAATGAGCAAAATTCTTGGATACGTACAGCTTGGCAAAAAAGAGTGTGGAATAAATGAGGTCGCCAGTATCGCAACTGTGGCAACCCGTTATACTACGACTCATTTTGATACTTGTTATTTTTAGGGATATGATCCCAATTCTAAGTGGGTGGTTCAGTCCCTCGGACGCTAAGCAAACACCATAGAAGGCTTCAATGTCCAGTATTAACAATGTTAATAGTTAGCGCTGGAGCCTTGCACGAAAACGCTGCAGTAGCTACATTAGACAGATAATCATGCCCCCGAGGGCAGTCAAACTATGGTATTGTTAGGAATTGACGATAATAGTTTGGTTACAGGGATAATGAAAGAACTCGTTTTGTTTGAAGTTATAATTCAACTAAAAAATTCAATCAGACGAATCGAAAACACTTTCATCTAAATATTCGATCCCAGAAAAGCTCACATTTTGGCTAGAGCTTCCTGCAACTTCAGAATCACTATTATATTCTAATTGTGATGAATCACTGCTACTAACATCTCTGAGATTTATCACCAATTGTTCTATTTGTTCATACAAAGTTACACCTCTGTCATAATATTCTTTTTCTATTTTCATTACATGCTTGCATGAATTTCTCCAGTCTTCGGCAGTAATGTTTGAAAATGCTTGTTCGGCAGCCACCTATAAAAAAAGAAAGGATCATAAACAATCGTTCTTACATAGCAACATTAAATATGCCTATATAAATTAGGCTACATACCTTTACATCAATGGATCCAACATTGACTGAAGCAATTTTATGCTTTGCAATTACCCATATTAATTCAATAGGATTCAGGTCACAGTGATAAGGGGGAAGGCGTACTACAGTGTGACCATGATCTCCTAAAATATGGTCAATTTCGTAAATGGGATCTGGTTTATGCCGCTTTACTAGCATTAATAATTGAGGCTTGCGGAGAGACTCATCAAAAGGTATATTATTTTCCAGTAACCATATCTTTATCTCAGCAACTTTTGTAGCGCTAGTTGGTGCCTTGTTCAAGACCACTGTATGGTAAGGAGCATTGTCCATTACAATAATGGACGGTTCTCTGAGGTTGGGGATTAATTTTTCAGTGACCCATTTTGTGAAGTTAGTTTTATTCATTTCCGGGTGATAGTCTTCATTTTTGTTTGTGCCACTGAAAATCAAAAGGGCATTAGGAATAAATCCTTTCTCGCTCCCAGCATGTACAATTATATATCTCTTGCCTTTTGAAATGTTGTGTTTCACTCCGCTGACATCAACTGATTGCCAACATTTTTTTAGTTTGTATGATGAGTGAATATAACTTTCATCCAAATATATTATTTCTTTTTGTAGTTCTGGAGGCAGATTTCTGTTTTCCATAATAATTTTCAAATATTGCGCCCGCTTTGCTGCTATGTTAAGTTTCTCTATTAGAGCCGATCTGTCAGTTTTACATTTCTTATATGAAAAACCCAGGGAGTGTAATATCTTTCTGAGATGTTCACGGCTGCCATCGTAACCCAAGTCCTCTCTAACTACTAGCAGTAAATTTCTCAGTGTAGGCACCTGAAACATGGTATTTTATTTTACATCTTTTTTTTTAATTCATGGAATCGGGAGTAGTGTAAGAATAAAATGTACCTGCTTTTTCACAGTGTAAAAGAAATGAACCTTTTGTCTAATTGCACATAAATCGAAATCATCTAAATTTTTCTTCGGGCGACCTTTGCGATGTTTTCCCGGTGTTGAAAATATACCATTATTTTTTTCACCTTCCTTAACAATTCTTCTTACTGTGTTGACAGATTTACCTAAAACAAAAAAAGAACAGTACTTTGTTATTAATTCCCTATTCATTATCTTCAAGTATCAATCATGAAGATTAGCGTATACGAGACTTTTCAAATTACAAAACATAACCTAAATTTTCATTTTTGTAAACAAGACTAAAAGTTTATAAAATCTGGATATCAACAAGATTACGCATTGAAAACGATTATAAAAACTTATTTTAAGTACAATAACTTATTTAGGGTACATAAATACCTGTCATATCGGCAGTTCTTTGATAAACATTCTCGATATCGGACAAAACTTGTCCCGCTTGAGATTCAGCCAAACACCGCGTAAAGACGTGATAAATCACTGCTCTGCCACTACTTTGAATAGTTTTATTCATTTTAAATAGTTAATTAGGCAACGAAAGTTGATAATTTTTAGAAATCTATGAAAAACGACTAGGGTAAACACACGTTTGACACAGAATGTACTAGCAGTTGACAAGTAAAGCAATGTTGCCACAATCATCGATTTTTAGTTTCAACTGTCACCGCGTCAGACTCTTTTTTGCCAAGCTGTACCTTATTTTTTTTGCTTGGGTTAATGCTCATGCATACTGCACTACCACGGGGAGATAGTGCAGTTATGTGAGACTCTAACTCAGTAAAACTCCACGGTGTCCTCCTGTGCCACTTATGGCGGGAACACGGGCACGCGTTAACACTCACCGCGAACCTGCCGCGGCTGTCAGTCACCAGACCCTCCTCGGGAGAGTACCCCCTATCACCGGCGCACCAAAACACACTGTACGCCGTGACCACCCCAGGGACCAAACCAGTACATGGGCGCTAGACGACCCCGTGTATGGCACCCTTGGTCCCCCGTGACAGGTCAAGGTCAATGACCCCGCCATCTACCAGTTTTCGGCCGCAGGGGATAGGGAGAGCGGCTAACGCAATACCGACACTCCTCCTCCCCTGCGGCTCCACCGCGTCCGCCATCAGACGGTGGCGACCCCGTCCAGGCCGCGGAAGGTAGGGAGAGCGGCGCACCGCAATACCGGCACTCCTCTCCCGCCGCGGCCTCCAAGCCCCTCAGCCGCGACATCGTCTGGGACCTGGGACGATCCATAAGACATCGCGGCCCGCCTCAGTTGCGATGTCGCCTGTTTCCAAGTGGCACCGCAACCTACTAGTTGAGCGCTACGTCGTCGGCTTAATCGGCAAAAGCCCTGACGAGCGGCCCTTCCTCGGGTTCCTCTTCGCTTCACCGTGGGTGGCCAAGCCACGGATACTGAGCCCCTCCACCTCGACAATGCGGGAAACCAACCGGGGGGGTTGGATACGTACCTACCTACCTAATCTTTCTTAGTTCTAACAGGTTCACTGTCCAATTAGTAAAACAGTAGAATGAATCATATATGATTCAACAATAGGACAGGGAATATTTTTATTAATTAAACGTTTACACACACAAGGCATTTCTCTTGTATCGTGGGTGCGTGCGTATACAAACATTTAAATTCACATATACAAATAGCCATAATGTTCTTCCAGCCACATGGGAGGAGCCATCTGACGAAACTGATTAAATCGAGTGGGGATATCGTCGTTTCGAGGCCGGAGATTCTTTCGGAAGTTGAAAACTTCTACAGCCAACTGTACGCATCGCAAGCATCTCGGCCTGATCCCGAAAATGAGGTTTCCAGAGCCACCTGAACTCGCCATTTTACAGAAGACCTGCCTGAATTAAGCCAAGATGAAATCGAGGCGGTTCTCAAACACCTTAAAAATGGAAAAGCCCCGGGCGAGGACGGGATTACAACCGAGCTCCTGAAAGCGGGAGGACGCCCGGTATTGAAGGAGCTTGGGGAGCTCTTTAACTCTGTCCTGTTCTTTGGCAGAACTCCAGTGGCGTGGCAGAGGAGCGTGGCCGTTCTTTTCTTCAAAAAGGGTGACAAGACCATTTTGAAGAATTACAGACCCATTTAGATTCTCAATCACGTATACACCGTGAAATTTAAATGGTTGTTTTCCCGCAGCGAAATGGTTTTGTCTATGTAATACAATCGTTTCGTAGTTATATAAAATATTAGAAACAAAAACTGGCATATTTAACATTGTGAAAAACTAAACTCGAAAGCGATCACGAACCAATAGTATACCTCCCGATATCTACGGCCGAACGACAGCAGGCCGTTGACCCGGGTGCTAGGTCACCGTCGAAAGGATTAGGTTCGAAGGCGGCTCCGTTTGATCATGTTACGCGCGGGCTAGATTATGCCGTATAATTACACGCGAGAGCTTATTTTACTTTAAACATTTAATAAATCGGTCTTTGCTTTGTCGGCTTGTGGCTCGCTCGTTTGTTTTGCGTGCAAACTTTTATGCCGTATCACCACGTGCGAGAGCTTATTTGGGTTTGACAATTTATGCATCGCTTTGCTTTGAGGGCTGCGGCGCCGGCGCGTGCGACGCCAGTATTACCTACAACAATACATGTTACGTCTAGTGTTACTATTAAAAGCCGCGAGGCCATTGACCCACGTGCTTTTCAATCAGCTGTTATCCAACATGTTATTCAAATTTGACACTAAAACGCACTTGATGCGCACACTCGCGAACAACGTGTGGGTTATTTATTGCCCAAAAATGTTCGTTACGCTGGCTGGTTGAAAATACCAACTCGCGTAAAAGTTGATTCATCCGTCCACAAAATGTTCTTATCTTGGTTGGCGATCAACCACTGACAAAACGCAATTCTGTTCTGGGGGTCATTTTCGTGGAGAGCGTCAACACCGCGAAAATGATAAGGATGCTGTCCTTCAGAGTTGAGTAGTTTCCAGACGTGGTACTGGCTTACGCCAAACCTAGCCTCGGCCTGGCGCGTACTGCGACGCGGATCCCGTTCGAAGTACTCGATGATCTCCTCGTCGAGCGCTGGCAAAATAACGGCTGGTGGACCTCTACCCTGTGCATGTGCCGGTGCATGGAACTGTCCATGATCTAGTAGCCGCTGTGTCGCCGCTACGATCGTCCGTGATCGTCCGCGAAGACGGAGCGACTCCAAGTGTTGCCGCTCTGCGTAAAGTCGCCGGGCAGCATGGGAGTCATAATCAGCCCTAGCATACAGCTGCACCATAGCGACGTACTCCACATTGGTGTAATTGTAATGTCGATCCATTGCAGTTTACAGTGATGGCGCGTGCTGCGCGTACGACATTCGCGGGAAAACTAAGTAGGTCAGGGTCACAGCGGCCCGCACGGGTAAAATAGGCGCCGGCGGCTTCGTTTGAAATTGTTGCGCGCAGGCTAGTTTATGCCGTATCACTACACGCGAGAGCTAATTTTACTTTGAACATTTCTAAATCGGTCTTTTCTTTGTCGGTATCGCGGTGATTTTTTGTATTGTTCCGTGCAAACATTTTATGCTTTATCACTACGTGCGAGAGTTTATTTTGGTTTGACATTATTTTGTGCATCGGTTTTCTTTGTAGGTGGTGACACGAGTAGTACCTAGTACCTAGTACCTACAAGTTACGTCTAGAGTTACTATTGTTACTCACTTTTTCGAGTTGATGAATATTTTTTTAATTATTTTAAAACAGAAACATCGTTATTTATTTACTTTAACTCTATACTTCGAAAGTACTCCTTAAGGCAAGTCGTTCTGCCGCGGGAAAACAACCAATTCAATTTCAGGGTGTATAAGTTGTTTTCGAGAGTCATCACGACCGTCTAGCGCGAAGACTCGACGAGTTTCAGCCACCGGAGCAGGCCGGGTTCCGAGGAGGATACAGCACCATAGACCACATCCACACAGTGCGGCAAATTATACAAAAGTCTGAAGAGTATAATCGGCCCCTGTGTTTTGCTTTTGTGGACTACGAGAAGGCTTTTGACTCCATCGAAACCTGGTCTGTTTTGGAGTCTATGCAGCGATGCCAAGTTGACTGGCGATACATCCAAGTGCTGAGATATCTTTATGAAAACGCAACAATGACCGTCCAAAGTCAGGACCGGCAAACTAAACATATCTCATTGCGTCGAGGGGTTAGACAAGGGGACGTAATTTCCCCGAAATTGTTTAGTAACGCAGTGGAGGATATGTTTAAAACGCTGGACTGGGAAGGACGCGGCATTAATATAAACGGCGAGTACATCTCACACTTGAGATTTGCGGATGACATCGTCATAATGGCTGAGTCGCTGCATGACTTGCAGCAGATGCTGGATGGCCTAGCTGATTCTTCTGCACGCATCGGTCTCCGGATGAACTTGGACAAAACCCAGGTTATGTTCAATTCACACGTCACTCCGGGATCGATTGTGGTCAATGACGGTGCTCTCAAAGTTGTTCGAGAATACGTTTACCTCGGCCAAACTCTGCAGTTTGGTAAGATCAACTTTGAGAAGGAGGCTAGCAGAAGAATACAGCTGGGCTGGGCGGCATTTGGAAAACTTCGTCGAGTCTTCTCGTCGCGTATCCCACAAAGCCTGAAGACCAAAGTCTTCAACCAGTGCGTCCTATCTGTTATGACCTACGGTGCGTCACAATACGGTTGGTCCATCAGTTCAAAGTTGCTCAGCGAGCTATGGAAAGGGGAGTCTCTCTAAGGGATCGAATCCGAAACGAGGTGATCCTGCAGAGAACCAAAGTTGTCGACATAGCTCACAGAATAAGTAAGCTGAAGTGGCAATGGGCCGGCCATATTAGTCGTAGAACCGTTGACCGTTGGGGTAAACGTGTTCTTGAGTGGAGACCGCGAACTGGTAAACGTAAGGTAGGAAGCCCTCAGGCTAGGTGGAGCGACGATCTTCGCAGGGTGGCTGGTAGCAGCTGGATGATAGTTGCCGAAAATCGAACCAAATGGCGTGCAATTGGAGAGACCTATGTCCAGCAGTGGACTGCTATAGGCTGATAATGATACAAATAGCCAGATCCGGAACAACTATCCTGTAGGCCCTACAAATATGTTTCTCCGTGTGGGAATCGAATCTGCGACAACAGCCCCTGCACATCCCTAAACTCCTTTTATATTTGGCTACTTTTCCATATTCTTTGATTTCAATGATGATGATTATGTAACACTGCCTTTAATAAAAAAAAAAAATAAAAAAAAAAACAACCGACTTCCAAATAAAAAAACAACGAAGTCCAAAATAACTTAATTTCGGCAATCTTCTAAAGTTAAGACGTTATTGTTAGAATTTACTAAGAGAAATGTTTTACTAAATCTGCAGATGTACATAATAATAAATTGTAACTAGGCGATGTCTCTACGTCAAAAAGTTTAATGCATGACCTTTTCATGACCCACCATAGGCAAATTTTTCTATAGACATTCTAATGTAATAAGTTCGAATTTAGCTTAAATTTATATTTTCTTAACAAAAAACTTGCTATCGATTTAATAAGATAGTGTCCAATAGTTTGCCTATCTTTTTGCTTTTTTGTAGGAGAGTTAGGGAAGGAGAAAATAAACCAGATTTTAGTTGGAGAAAATACACGTATATTGTCGGTATTTCACGGTATCAACCAAGCAAGTGTACAAAAGTCAAAAATTAAAACGTATTCCAAACAAAACACCTTTCAAATTTAAATTCACTCTTAAACAAAACACAAATAAGTTTGTACTCGTATATCCGACAATTTTAATGAGAGACCTACTTGACGTTTTATTATTTGGCATTTTTCAAATTCTGTAACCGAAATAGTTCGTATATGTTTTTAAAATAAAATGTTTTTCTGTACTTCTTTCTATAAGCAAACAATCCTAGACGACAGTTAATTCCAAACTCAAAACATAATTTCCGCTTTATCGTTAAAAACTTTTCAAATCAATTTATAATGTACTGCAATGAACACAATGGTCAAAACTGCACGACCCTTTGCCCGTATTGACACAGTTTTTATTATATTATTTCAAACGAATTATCGCCTGAAATGGTCTTGAATCAACTTGCTTGACTGTACAAGGGAGATATTTATGTAAATTTATATTGGGGTCTTCATTTATGCAAGAGAGAAAGCAATTTATTTTAAAATTTTTGTTTGTCTGTCTGCACGGGTGTTTGTTTCACGCAATGAATACTAATTATGTTATTAATAAATTAACCTACAACTATTATGTTAATATTTATTTACATAATACAATTAGCAAGCATTCAGAATGCGCCTTGGGGCAGCTAAACACAATGGAATATTATTTTCGAATTCCCATGGATACAATAGAAATTAAAATGATGTCTATAATTTTTTTTTTCTCATTTCATTAATAGGACTTGTTTGTTTTATTTATTCTATATTTTGATAAGTGCGAGTCAGACTGGTGACTTGGAAACCTCTAGCCTCGGAATGTTCAAACCGATTGTAGTTTATGGGGATGGTAGTAAAAACTAGAATTATTTGATATTGAAGAATCAATAATTCATTACTGGATAAAAAACCAAACTGTAACAATATAAACCAAAAAACTGTAACAATATAAATTTCAAAGACGTCAACATGTTTAATGAGATTAATGTACTGTTAAACATCATCATCATCATAATCAGCCTATAGCAGTCCACTGCTGGACACAGGCCTCTCCAATTGCACGCAATTTCGCTCGATTTTTGGCAACTGTCATCCAGCTGGTACCAGCCACCCTGCGAAGATCGTAGTTCCACCTAGCCTGAGGGCGTCCTAACTTACGTTTACCAGTTCGCGGCCTCCACTCAAGAACACGTTTACCCCAACGGTCATCGGTTCTACGACTTATATGGCCGGCCTATTGCCACTTCAGTTTACCTATTCTGTGAGCTATGTCGACAACTTTGGTTCTCTGCCGGATTACCTCGTTTCGGATTCGATCCCTTAGAGAGACTCCGAGCATAGCCCATTCCATAGCTCGCTGAGTCACTTTGAACTGATGTACCAGCCGTATTGTGAGTGTCCATGTCTCGGCACCGTATTTCATAACAGGTAGGACGCACTGGTTGAAGACTTTAGTCTTCAGGCTTTAGGGGACACGCGACGAGAAACGCGACGAAGTTTTCCAAACGCCGCCCAGCCCAGCTGTCTGCTAGCCTCCTTCTCAAAGTTACCAAAATGGAGAGTTTACTCGAGGTAAACGTATCCTCGAACAACTTTGAGATCCCGGGATCTGTTGAACGTGAGTGACGTTTGAATTGAACATAACCTGGCTTTTATCCAAGTTCATCCGGAGACCGATGCGTGCAGAAGTATCAGCTAGGCCATCCAGCATCAGCTGTAAGTCGTGCAGCGACTCTGCCATTATGACGTGGATAAAGAAGTGTGAGATGTACTCGCCGTTTATATTAATGCCACGTCCTTCCCAGTCCATCATCTTAAACATATCCTCCACTGTGTTATTCAACAATTTCGGGGAAAATACGTCCCCTTGTGTAACCCCTCGACGCAGTGAGATATGCCTAGTTTGCCGGTCTTGACTTTGGACGGTCATTGTTGCGTTTTCATAAAGACATCTCAGCACTTGGATGTGTCGCCAGTGCACTTGGCATCGCTGTATAGACTCCAAAACAGATCAGGTTTCGATGGAGTCAAGAGCCTTCTCATAGTCTACAAAAGCAAAGCACAGTGGCCGATTATACTCTTCGGACTTTTATATAATTTGCCGCACTGATGTGCTGTTTGTGCACTGTGTGTTTGTGTGTTTCCCGTATGGATGTGGTCTATGGTGCTGTATCCTCCTCGAAACCCGGCCTACTCCGGTGGCTGAAACTCGTCGAGTCTTCGCGCTGGATGATTCGTGACGAATCTGTCTTCTGTAAAATGGCGGGTTGAGGTGGCTCTAGAATCCTCATTTTCGGGATCAGGCCGAGATGCAAGCGATGCGTACGGCTATAGAAGTTTTCAACTTTCGAAAGCATCTCCGGCCTCGAAACGACGATATCCCTACTCGATTTAGCCAGCTTCGTCGGATGGCTCCTCCCAAGTGGCTGGAAGAACACTTTTGACCCCCGATTTTGCTCAATCGCTTTCTCTATAGAGAGCGTATTGGATCGTCGGAGATCGCGTCGTACCTGTTTCCTAATGTTTTTGTTGAGTGCCCGCTGTTCTGACAAAGTGGCTGGTGTATTTTCACGTCGCTCCATCATGAGCTTTAGTGTCTCTTCCGAAAGTTTACACTTTCGGTCCATACGCCACATCTGCCAAAATCTCGTGCCTTCCTCCATGAAGATTTGCACCATTTGGTCGAGCGTCTGGTCAACGTCTGTGGTTTCCACGACAGCAAACCGGTTCTCCAGGTCTGACTGGAACGCTTCAGATCCTAACATAGTTTGGAGCATGTTTGGACGGAGCCTAGACTTTATCAAACGAGTTCTCTCAAGCTTGAACTTGATATTCAGAGAGACTCGAACAATCTTTGAAATGTTGTTAAAATTTAGTTTTGTTGTTAATAAAAGTATGTACTTATCTTACTTAAAGTCACTAAAAATAGATGTTAAGATGTGTAAGATTCACTATTACTTTTAAAATATGATTTGTAAGTAGTGCCGTATTATTAAATTATCAGGCAACGCACTCATCAGTCAAGTCGTCTGACCCCGTAGATGTAGACAGACGTAACAAACGGCTGTAGTAATGATGATGGAAACCTTGCTACATCAAGGGGTTTTCCAATACGTTGCTAACTGTAGATATAAAACTGCTTGCTTTTACTTGATGATTATGGCGAAGATTTTTTTTTAGTCCTTGATACCATGAATGTGGATCTCAAGGCTAAATAATGGTCATCCGCATGGGGTGAATTTCAAGGCCAAGCAACGCTTGCCGAGGTCGGTCTGCGGATGGGTGATCTTTACATAGCGAGATCCGTGCCTCGGAAAGCACGTAAACCCTGGCCTGGTTGGTCCTGACTGACATTTTAAGATCTTTGACAGTCGTTACGAGTACTCAGAACCAGGAAATCTGTCACTAATTTTAGGTGCATGAAAAATACTGGTACTTAACTGCATCTATAGTTGAGACCAGGACAGGCAGATTGAATAATATGATGAAGAAGTTTTTATTGTTTTGATTGGCGGCAGATTCCTCGAGGGAATTTGTTTCATACTTGAGTGACGTTGTAAGAATGAAAGAAGGTATTCCCAACAACACTTGAAACTTGTAAAGAATTAATAGGATGAAAATAACAGGCAAGCACTTTTGGCAACAAATTATGTTTATTTTATCACAAACCAGCCAACTAATGGCGCGACGTCATTTCAAAACATCCAAAAAATATTGTCTTATCTTTACGCTTAAATCCTTTTCCATACTTAATTATTAGTACGTAGGCACCCGAGCTTCGCTCGGTATTTCCAATTAACGTTTTTACAAAGATACAACTAAATATATCAGCAAAATTAAAATGCAAAACCTTATCTAACTACAATATTTTATCCAAATCGTTAGAGCCGTTTACAAGACACGTGAAATTAATTAATAATGATATATAAAAAATTGGTCATTTAAATATATTAGAAAAATTGATTATAACTACTACTAGATACTAAAAAAAAATCTTTAATATAAGCCATTACTTGCACTAGTCAAACTGCGTCACATATTCACTTTTCCCTTGATATTTCTTCAAAAAAATATTTTTTATTTAACTTTTGAAAATCCTATTAAGTATCAGTAGTTGTGCGTTGTTTTGTGTATATTATATTATACATATTTCTTTTTCTTATATTATCATTTCATAAAATAATCAATACGCAGAATACTTACTTTGGATAAATTTAAATCATTGATTTTTATTTCAAAGAAAATTTTGTTTAAATATTCATAATATAGAATAACAAATCAAATATCCTTTATCCTCATATATTATTTAGTTTATATAAATCTTAAAACTAAGAAAAACATTTCATCGAGTGACAGTTTCTAAATGTTTCCTGGGTAGAGAAATAATAATTCTATTGAGTCCATCAGTGAGATTATCAAATAATAATGAACCCGTATTTTTTGCTTTTTAAACAAATACAAATTGATAAAGCGCAACAAAGTTCAGGAGTGGGGGCTTGTAACGTCACTTTGTCAGTATAAAGTGTTAACACATCGTGACGTCACAAGATATTTCAACGCACTGTATCGTCGTGATTTTAATGGAAAAGAAAAAATATGTGCCCAATACTTTTAGGTTATCTAACTGACGGACTAAATAGATATTTTTGTCAACTATCCTATTCGTACCGTAAAACACTTTAAAGTTGCTTCTGCATCGTCTACGGTGCTGTGGGAAGTGCAATCCCTTTGCCCTTACGTAACAAAGCATAGGCACCCATGCTCACCTCCGCAGCGTTGCGGGCGGTGTTGCTCTCCCTTCGCGCCTCTGGGTTTTATACACACTTTAGGGATAGCAGCCAACAGACTACGTGAAGGGGTGCCTCGATTTGGTTTTGGAACACATTCGACATATTTTAACAATAAAGCTACAACAGGAATGGAGTTACACGTCATATGAGGTCACCGATCCACAAACGTTCCTTTCATTACCGTACAAATAATAATTATTATTAAACTACACCGATCAAACAATATTCGTTGAAAAATAATTTTACCGTTTGAAAAGATTGTTACATAAAAAAATTGGTTGTTTGTAAAGTAGGTTTACGATCGAGATGTTTACGTGATAACGTCTTACCTACATATAAACCTATGTTATGATAAACACATTTTGTTTCACTGTTAAACATTCAACGAAAACTTAACCGCACGAGAAAATCTCCATTCGTTTGTATGCCGCTAGAGTGAGAGAGACGGAAGATCGGTCCACTCACTCGAACGCTATGCCAGCCTCCGCTCGTGAGGATTCCGCGTGACAAGTTTCACGGAATGACTGGCAGCGCTCGAGATGAGACGGGAGATCGGTCCGTCTCTCTCTCGTTATACCTGCGATCGCGCTCGTGAGGTTTTGGTGTGACACAAGTTTCTGAACATGTCACCCGACTAAAACGATTTTAAAGACGTTATCACGTCAAAATATGATACCGAAATTCATTGAATTGTGTTTTTTTACTATTGATAGGGTCGCTTTTGACCATTATCTCACCTGATGGTAAGAGATGATGCGGATAGACGACGGGGCGCCCAAGATCCGCCATTTTGCTATTTTTCAATTTTAATGTAGCCAGTGAAACTTGCAAGCTTAAGACGAACAGATTGACGTAAGAATCATCAAAATTGGCGAACCCGTTTGGTCTCTAGAACGCCACATAGGAAAAAACATACATACATACATACATACATAGACTGATAAACACATTACCATCCTTCGGCAGTCGGGTAAAACTACAAGGACCAAATATTATATGAAACATTTTCTGAGAAATTCTATGAAATTTTTGTCTGCGAAACAAGGGGACACCAGTATCAGTACATCACATTCTTGATCCCATTTTAATAACAATGGTCCCATCTTCTGTTTGTGTTTGACGCATGTCTATTCCATTCTCTTCTTCTGTCTTCTCTTTTACAGCCTCTTTATTTTGTTCTTCAGTCTGACTTTCAGGTTTCCTGAATATAGCTCCAACAAGGTTGGCAAAAGGACTTTCCACCATCATGAGGAAGAAGAACGCTGCTATGAAGGTCCCCGTTGTTAATGTAAGGCTTTTTAGCAACTGGAATGTTAAAAAAAAATTGACATGCGTAATCATCACCCTAAAAGACCTTTACGAGCCAATTAAGTTTTAATTAATCAGACATTTTCATTAGTAATTTAAATGATGCAATGTTTGAAATTAAATTCATTGTAACACTACTTAAATTGTGATTCTAAACCTGTATTAATTTGCACACCAATATGTTATAATATAGTGTATCTTTTGTAACTCCTTTCTATCCTGCATTATGCAAATAAATTATTTGATTTGATTTTCGAAACGACGAAGAAAAAGAATATGTGTACCATAGCTTGCGAAGGATAATATATTTCACAGGAGTTGATGCTCAAATGATTATTCTTATCATGACAGTAGTTCGACGATACTTTTATACAGACAGCTATGTTTAAGGTCCACCTTAATGGCAAATATACAATGCAAAATAAATTTAAAAAAAAACCTTAAAAAGAAATAAAGTTTTTTTATAATTATCAGCTTTTGACTGTGATTACGTCTAATGCTAAACGATGGATTAGGTCTACAATGGAACGAGCAAACATGGCACACACACTAGGAAAAAGCACATGCAACAGAAAATACAAGAGCAAGGCCGAAATTAAACTATAATATCCATTCAATATACATTTTGCACTGAACATGCACATTGCTCTCAGCCCAGCCTAACTCGACATTTGCAAGTCTCCGGCCAGAAAAAATAAATAAAAAAGTTGCGACTCGTATCAAAATGTCCCTAAACTTATGCGGAAATGCGATCTCTAGATCGCACGTCATACAAATCTGTCGCTAATACTGCTTCGGTCGAGTCGCGTAATATAAAACACCTATCCTAACAAAATAATTAAGAAATACGTAAATTTCGGAAATATAGTGGTATTTTTTTATGTTTCAAAAATACACAATGTAATATGAAATTGCTATTGATTATGTATTTCAAAAAAAAAACCTGTGGTGTATTTTTCTTTTTCGAGATTACTTATGTTTTAAACTTATATTTAAAAAAGTGCCATAATTAGATTTATTTATGTAGCTTTAATTTTTGATGTTTATCACCCAGCGCTGGTTTTAGTTGATACCCTACAGTGACACATGGACAAAGAGGAAGAGTTAACAACAAAATAATAGATGATGAATAATAGATGTGTAGCTTTTTTGGTATACACTAAAGTATATTCTATTTTATAATAAGAAATAGACTTACAAGACTGATTACAGAGGTTCTTTGGAGGGTTGTAATCGAAGCCACATCAGTTCTGATGAAGGCAATATGCACGAGGAAGGCACTGAAAGACAATCGTGCGATGAACGTGAAGGGTCGCCACTCCAGGATTGGGCGGTAGACACCTGTGGGAAGAAAGTAAATGATCCAAGTGAATTCTTTAAAGGTCACTTCGCCTAGAAAAAAATGTTGTCGATTGTGGTTCATGCAGACATTGTGTATGTTGATTTTTTATTCATAAAGGATCACATCAGGCCAACGAATTTCAGTTTTGTTTCGTTAACTATCTTCGATGCTATCCGACATATACTGCTGAAATTGACACTTAATTTTAATCACTTGCTTAGCCCTGCTTGGGTCACAAAATAATGTCCGAGGATTAAGTAGTATTTTTGATGGTTTTAAAATTATAATAATTATTGTTTTCTGAAACTGTTATGAAAAGTCTAATTAAATAATTAGTATAAATATAAACATAATGTGTTAAAACGGCGGTTGATGTGTTAGATTTGCACTGGTGCAATTGAGTCCAATTTCCACCGATTATTTCTTATAGTGATTCTTTTCTGTTGTTTTTTTTTTTATAATAGATAGGCTCGCGCTTGACCTTAAGTGTAGATATGATGGACGGTGAAGCACGCTTGCCTAACAGTAACATATTCACTCTTGACTTAAATACTCTATGTTGTAGCTATCGAGTGGAAGTCCCTGCCGAAGTCTGTGTTCCCCGACTTCGGCAGGGAATTCCACTCCTTAGCTGTACGCACAATGAATGTATTCCCAAAACGTTTAGTGCGTATGAGTGGGATGTCCACCGTGTACCGATGGCGCATCGCCGTACGTCGTGTAGTCCAATGATGGAACGGGCTAGGCGGAATTAGAGTATGTAATTATATCGCACATTCCCCGAAATGCAATCGATAAAAATCGACACGCTGGCAACTCGGCGACGGTGTTCAAGGCTCTAGAGCTTTGACTTGACCAGTGCCTCATTGTCGATGAGCTTCTTGACCCGTTTTTCGATCGACTCAACTGCATCAGGCTGGTATTTCGCAGATCCGTCCCAGAGAAAAGAATGTTTTTTTATTTTTTATTTATTCAAAATCTGTTTACAGTACGTACCTATACATACATAAATTCTGCCAAACTGTAAAACAGTTGGTCGGCAGATAAAGTTACAAGATTAAATTTTGTACTAACCTTCGAATTGAATAATAACTCCACCAATGATAGTGGCTATGACAATGCCAAAGACAGGTTTTAGCAAAGCAGCATACAGCAAGTGAACGTACAAGGGCAGCGGTGGACCATCAGCAAAGAAGATATGCCCAGAAAATGAAACGAGCACCACCACGAAGAATAAAGACCAGTATGGGTACCGATATTTCTGTAAAAGCAAAAAATACAAAACATTACAATAATTTATTTATAATAATACTAAAACAATTTTCAGAAAAAAATACATCGATTAGACTAAGTTTACTTCTGTGTGTATTTAGTAGTGTAGTTTTTTTGGCAAGAACACTACCAGCCACACTACCAGTAGTGTCCTTAACAATTAACGACACTACCAACCCTAATTTAGATTAAATTGTACAGTCAACACAGCAAAGTTCAGAAATATAATTCCTTAAACGGCACTTGCGTGAATGGCACCTGAGGTATTCCACACTATATACGGCCACGTATGGAACTGGGCCCACGGTCAAGTTGTTATTATATATTCCATTATATTTTTTTTAAAGTGGCATCTGGAACGTAGGCCCAGTTCCGTACGCGGTTGAAAGACCCTTAACCCAAAAAAATAAACGTCCCAACACACTACGAGTAGTACCTACTGATCCGTAGGTGTCATTTGTGGAATAAAATTTTAAACAATAATTCTTTCCACTAATGGCACCTGGGCCATGACGAAAAATGTCGATAGGTGCCGCATACATACATATATACATAGACTGATAAACACATTACCCTCTTTCGGCAGTTGGGTAAAAATATTGAGGAAATTCCTGCTTGGGTTCGAACCCAAAGTCTAGAACTTGGAAGTCGAGGCCGCTGGATCACCACTGCTTCTGTCTGTGTAGGCATTCAAGCATTTTTAAGTTGATCAATGACCTGGTTAAAGTTGCGGGCATCTGCTGGGTATGACTCGCACATGACTGGACGATGTGGCATCGCTGTGGGTAGCAGTTCAGCAGCGAACGTCTTTTTAACTTTCCAAAAAGGAGGCGGTTCTATGTTTGACTTCTAGTATGTTTTTTTTTTATATATGTTCACCGATGCCGTAAATTGTGGCCCGATTTAAAAAATTCTTTTTTTGGTTTGATAGAGTATATTCCGACATTGGTCCCATTTAAATTATGTGAAGATCTGATAAAAAACTTCGGAGATATACAACAGAACTCTTCAATAAATAACGGCAAATCTCTCGGAATTGCTGCAATCGCATGTCTGTTTATTATTTATACCATTTCATAACATAACATCGCGCCAGTATGCTCTAAAGGGGTACGCAGATGTGTACAGTTCACCTTGGTACACTCTCATTTCACCGGTTATGTTCAAGTTTTATGGTATTCGGGTAATCTATTATATTATACCTTACGTATCCATAACGAAAAAAAATGGTACCTTCCAAAGACACCAACTTCGAAAAAGAAAGTAATTTTTCACTTTGTAGTGTTTTTAGTTGGAAGTCGGTAGTATTTTTTTGTAAAAAAGTTTTTTTATCTGTGAAATGATGCAGATTATGATTTTAAGAAAAGTTACCTGGAATTTCTTAGGATCTCCACCAGCTTTCTGCCAGTTGTAGATGATGTAGCCTAACGCCATACCAATGATGCAACCAGTTAGATTGGTGTGCGTTTTTATAAAAACTTGGATGAATGTGGGGTTTGCCATTAATAAATCCAATGCGTTGCTGCAATTAAAAAACAGTTCGTTTAATAGAGTTAACACGACCCAAACAAATACCGGAAAAAATGGTGAAGAAGGTATTTTAAAAGTCGACCCCAAAAAAAGACATTGGCCGGGATTGGACCAAATATAGCCCAGATATGACAGTGCTTCTAAAAATAAATATCTAAAACTAAAAGTAAATCTTTTTATTGTGGGCATAGGTTATACAGACAGATGTTAGGTAAATTAGAATTCCATTATGTCCTGCCTAGTAGGCATACAATAAATATAATTATCAACATGTGGTATAAAAAATTTCATCGGTATCACATATAAAGCAAATATCACAAAATAAAAAATTTGGTGTACTATTTATTAAGAAAATATTGGATCGTGTAGTAAGTTTGTCAATAACAACACACATACACACACACACACACTTGTTGTTGTTTTAAGTGTTTGTCCTGAATGTTTTTGTGGTGTACAGTAACGTATATAATCTATACATCTATACATCTGTACATCTATACATATAAATAAAATTGGAGTGTCTGTTTGTAACATTGAAATAACCGTTTTTTACTAACTGTATATGAATATATATACGGTACATACACCAAAATATTTTTTTTTACAATTTTTGTCTGTCTGTCTTTCTGTTTGTTCTGGCTAATCTCTGAAATGGCATTTGACGGGACTTTTATTTGCAGGTAGCTGATTTAATAAGGAGTAACTTAGGCTACGTTTATTTTAGAAAAAAACTTTTATTTTAGAAAAATAAAGTAAAATGCAAAAAACCAATAAAATTAAATAAACAAGTTAACTTTTTTGTTAAATTTCACGCGGAGGAGCAAGAGGAGCTCGTGGCTAAATAATAACAGCCGCACGGGTCGATCTTCAAGGTTAAGCAACGCTTGACGAGGTCGGTCCGTGGATGGGTGACCATTTTCAACATACCGAGTTTCCTCCGTGCCTCGGAAAGCACGCTAAGCCGTTGGTCCCGGCTGTCATTTGAAGATCTTTGACAGTCGTTACGGGTAGTCAGAGGCTTGAGATCTGACACCAGTCTTGCCATGGGGTACCGTGTTACCCACTTACTGGATTGTGGAGGTTAGGCAGTCGCTCCACGTAAAACACTAGTGCTCAGCTGAATACGGTAAGACTGGAAGCCGACCCCAATATAGTTGGGAAAAGGCTAGGCAGATATATTGTTAAATTCCACGCGGATGAAGTCTTGGGTACAGCTATTGTCAATAAAAATATAACTTAATTTGGAATAAGTAAAAATAAAATGATGCTAAGTAGGCATCATAATAAAAAAAAAACTAAAAAATTAAAGAATCGACTGTTAGGCGGAACTAAGTTCGCCGGGTCAGCTAGTAAATAAATAAAATTACCCAATTTATATTTGATAACGAAGACCATGGCATCAATTTATACATAAAAGAAAAAAAAATAAACGGTCCAAGGGTTAAAAGTTATGGTCTGATCCGTTGGATCGTGACGATTTCAAAGGTCGTTTAAAGAAAATGCATTATTCGCATGAAGATACCGATGTCCAGGGACAGGAATTTTTCTAATAGTCTTTGTTTTGTTCTTTTGAATGGTTTTTTTGGTACTGAAAATGTTTGGAATGAGTAGTGTAAGTATGTTCTTTGAACATACGTATACCTGCCGGCCAGTTTACAGCATTAAGTAATTACTCACTTTTCCTAAAGTCTGAGTGTTGATTTTTTATATGATTATCTGAATACAATCATGTAGCCCACGCCCACGCAGTTGCCCATAGAGCACCATGAATCGCACGATCGCCAATGTCCTTTCAGCCTTGTGAATAGGTCCTCACTCAAGGTGGCTACTAATTCTTAGACTATTATCAATCGATCTAAGCTAGCAGGTATGCGTATGTACAAAGAACATACTTACTACTTCTTCCAACACATTTTGTGCAGGATGAGGTAAGTAACGTCTGCGGTTCTGGGATCTTGGACCAGACAAAACATTCAATAGAATAAAACGAAGACATAATATATGAATATTCTGAAGAATGCTGTTCGTGGGCATCGGAACATTTGTGAGAATAATGGAGTTTCATTAATAATCTTTGGAGTTCGTCACAATTAAGGTAGATAACGGATTAGATTATAACTTTTTAACCACGAGACCGATTTTTTATTTTGTTTAATATCGGAAGTAACATCTTGAAGCACTCCTATGTCTGGGCAGCATTTGGTCCAACCCATTCATGTTTGGTCAACATATTCATTTTTGTCAATGGGAAGTCTTATCGGTCACTCGGCTTTTTGAATTTAGCTTTTATTTATTTATATATTATATATTTTTTTGTACGCCACGAAATATGTACAGGAAAAACATATATTATTATAGTTGATATTATTTCATTTGTTACCGAATCGATCATTCAATAGCTGAATATCATTTATCTAGATAATTCAAAAAGTAGTGTTTAAGTTAATCAAAACAAATGATACTTGATGCTTGATGCTTGATGAACTTTATGCTATGTATTTATTAGATAATATTCTAAATTGCTGTGTAATTTTATTTTGTTGACATTGCCATTTTTATCTAGGTTATTTATTGACTTACCATTTTTTTTTTATTGTTTTTATTTCACTTTTATCTAAGCTTTAATTAAAATTCATTTGTTCTATAATTGCCATTCTGTAGCATCATTCAATTATATTTAAAGCTTGCATTGTAATTTTTCAGCTAGGTATATTAATTAATTTATAATAAGCTAGGTATTTATTACTATATAAATTGCTGTGCCCGACAGGGTCCATGTGAACTATAATACTACTGTTATAAGATCTTTGTTATACACATGTGATATGCAATAAAGAATTGAATTGAATTGATACATCTGTTGAAAAGTCGTTTTTGTACATCGAAAAAATTTCAAAAAAAAATAGCCAGGGTGTTATAGGATAATCAACAGAACCCGTTTCCAGCATTTTTGTCTATTTGTCTGTTTAGTTGTGCACGCATCACGTAAAATGTACGAAACCAATGTAGATAACTTTTAAACATAAACATTGTGCGTAACTTAACCCAATTATTAAAAAAAACCCAAACCCAATTATTAATTATTGAATTTTCATTTCATCGCAATCGGTTCACTCTATCAAAAGAATTTTAAATGTTCAAGAAGTAAAATATCACAACACGCGCAGTTCAGAAACTCGAACAGTTGAACTCCACATTCGATAGATGGCGTTGTACATTTGTCGATATTTTCTGAATGCCGCTGTAAAGATTCTGCGCAGAAGAATGACCCTAGAAAAAATATTGGTTGGTAGATAGGTAGGGTAGGCAAGAAGGTAAGTAGGATAGGTAGGTAAGTTAGTTAGGTTGGTAATTAGGGTAGCCAGTTGACGGGAGCAAAGCCAAGGGCACACCTACTTTAATATAATATTATATTAATTTGCTAAATTATTTGTTTTTATTCCCCCTCCCCCCCGTGCGGCTTTCAGTGAAGCTACGGTACGGCTACGGGAGTGAAGCTTCGTGAAAAAGCTAGTAGTTGTTATGGCTAGAAAATAATTTGTCATACTTACTCTGGTGAAGCAACCAGAACACCATTCAACCCTTGGTAGTAAGTATGCAATGCGGGGGCTATGATCCCTACCGCTAGGAGAAGGCTCAGTACCACTTTTCTAGTGAGGTTGGTTCTGCAAATCAAAAATACGACGACTGCAAAGATGTAGAGCTGGGTATCTGCTGCTAAATACCTGCAGAAAAACAAAGGACAAATAAATTAAGTATCCGACTGCTGAGCGTATTATCGGGTTTTTCTATTAATATGTTGGAATTTGGTATTGTGACATCGCTGTGCCTGTGTATAATCCACACCGGTCACACCCTAAAGTAACTACTCCGTTGTTTGTCTCACGTCATCGCAAGCGCTGATGACGAGCACGAGTGCTGGCAGAGGTCCAGTGTTCGATTCAAAGATCGGGCAAAGGTTTTATAAGAAAGTTGGCGATTTTATACACCAGTGCCTCAGAAAGCAAATTAAGCCGTTGGTCCTGCTCCTGTTCTCTCCGGTTTGAGCTGGTTTCTGCCCCATTGGACAATGAGAATGAATGAAGAGACCGTGCTTCTGTGTTCAAGCACACACTTGTGCACTTTAATAATATCTGTCACGTCAACGGCTAGACTCTGCTGGGATTGGCCGCCATGATTTAAATTGAGCAGGACCGTCATTTTAAAATGTACCGTGTATCGCTTCAAAATAAAGAAAGATAAAAATACAGATTGATAAAGGACATAGATATTTACCAAGTATGTGGCATACAATTAGAACGTTTAGTATAATTGTTGATGTAGAGGAGATGCTTCCACCAGTTCTGCCGACAGTCCCTTACTTCGTAATAAATGCTTTTCTGAAGACAAACAGTTTTTATTAATACACTTAATGCCACGGATCTCAACTATAATTGTAAAAATTAAAGAGTAGACAATTCTGATGTTAAAATATAAAAAAATATTTAAAACACTCCGACTGCACAGCATGATTTTATTCTTGTTTACGTCTTTTTGTTCGGTTTTTAAGCAGTCGGGTATTTTGTTATTTTAATTTTTTATTTTATTTACCTACTTACTACTTTTTAGTTTTTTTTTTACAGTTAGGTACATTTAAACATACAAGTATTACATATTTTTGTAATCACCTCTTGAAACCCTTTATTTTGATACCCCACACGATGGGTAAGGAAGAGAAAAAAAATTTGGACCCCTACAATATGGCGCCCAAAAGCCGCCATTTTTCTATTTTCCAATTTTAATGTAACCAGTGACACTCGCAGGATTAAGAAGAAACGATTGAAGTAAGAATCATCAAAATCGGCCAACGCGTTTGGTCTCTACAACACCACATACACGGAACAAACATACATACATACATAGAATGATAATCATATTACCCTCCTTCGGCAGTCGGGTAAAAATAGTACAATATTAAAATTTATCTAGCGTTGAAAAGTAAAATTTGCATGAGCGATGAAAAACAAATTATTATAATGAGTATTTAGGAATTCTATTAGCACTATCTAAAGGCAACAGCAATATACTTATGAAAAGGCTAGACAGATTGATGTTGCTCCAACTTGTTTAAATCACTCAATACCAAGTGTTAAAAGTATCCGATTTCATAGGAAATCTTAGATAGAGTTGGATATTTGAATCTAATAATCTTAACATTTAAAAAATACAGAAAAGTGTTAATTCGTCACAAAACGGCATACAAATCCTGGCCCAAATATTTAAAAAATATTTACCATCCAATAAGGTCCTGATGCTAATCGTCCAAACCACGTGGCTGACAAACCTAAAATAAGGGCGTACGATGGAGTTAATCTGCAACACAAAAAGTCAATAAATTTTCTTGACAGGGCAGGGCAAGGGTTTCAATCCCACTCCTAAATAATGTGAAAATCTGCGTAGGTATTATATTTAGATGTTTGTAATCAACAGCACCTCAACATCTGAACAAGTAAAGTAAGATGAAGGGAATGGGAAGGCCGTAGTTAGGATTCTGACATAAGGAACTTTTACCTCATGGGTGAGTTTTCGAATCTCGGAATCCGCGGCCTGATGTACTTGAGACTACACCACACCGAGACTTAGTGGGTGACCATGAGCTATAAGAGTAAGGTGACTTTGAGTGTGCGTAAGGGACAGATGATGACTTGTATACTTGTGCTTGTCCCTTTTCTATAGTCGAACTATGATAGTTTTGACACGTCAGGGTACGGGGGTTGGACAAGGTATTTTGTATACGAGCAAGAACATTCATATTTCCACTTCACTGCCAATTTTGTTTAATTTATTGTCTTTAAGTAAATTTTTACTGTCAAAAATATTTACAGTGACATAATCGGCTTGTCAGCACACTAGCATTGTTCAATAATAATGATCAAAATTAGCAAAAAGTAGTCATGTAGCTGGCCGTTGATCGTAAGAGTGAAAGACGTTGACAATTCTCAGCAGTGATTAAGAAGGAAGAAGAAGTTTTTGAGTCAGCTGTATACTAAATAACTTGTTCGACTGAACTTCTATGATTCATATTTTCTTACCGCAACCATCTCATTATGATTTGCATCGGTAGCGTGCTCCACGAAAGTGCATGTGTCTCCGAATTTATAAGCCAGTTATATACAAGTAGGAAAGACGAGACTATAAAGAATGACTGCATTATCAGTGTCCCGTTCATAAATATTTTAAATAATTTAACTTCGTACATCTGAAAATAAAATAATAACACTCATTAGTTTTATTTCAGTCCATTAATGTGTGATCATGGTGGTAATTCACATCTTCCTTGATAAATATTTGCTGTCCATGCCGCTCGTCTAATGCATTAATACATTTTAATAAATTGTGTAAATTTATATTTGCACCAAGTGCAAAACCATTTTGTGACCAGGATAATCTGTCCATTCTAGGTTGCCCGGATGAGATCGCGGAATACGATAAGGCCGCCAATTGTGTGTTTCATATTTTAATGTTTTCCATATGTATTTTCTTTGTCTTGGTATAAAATAAAGTCATTATCATTTCAGCCGAAAGACATTCACTGCTGGACATAGGCCTCCCCTGTCGCCACATTGACAGATCCCGTGCGTCTCGCATCCAGCGTCTTCCCGCAACCTTAACCAGGTCATCGGTCTACCTAGTGGGAGGCCTTCCAACGTATCGTCTTCCGGTTCGCGGTCGCCATTCCAGAACTTTTCGGCCCCATCGGCCATCCATTCTGCGAGCATTGTGCCCTGCCCACTGCCACTTAAATTTTGAAATTCGCCGGGATATGTCCGTAACTTTGGTTCTCCTGCGGATATTCTCATTTCTGACGTGATCACGCAAGGAAACACCGAGCATAGCCCTCTCCATTGCCCTTTGGGTGACTTTAAGCTTTCTGATAAAGCCCATTGTGAGCGACCACGTCTTGGTCCCATAGGTGGTCACTGGCAACACACACTGGTTATAGACTTTTGTCTAGAGACACTGCGATAAATTGGACGAGAAGATTACACGCAACTTCCCGAACGCCGCCAAGCCGAGTCGGATTCGACAGTTGACCTCTTTCTCGAAGTTAGACCTACCCAACTGGACCATTTGTCCCAGGTAGACATATTCTTCTATAACTTCGAGTGTAGAGTCTCTGATCTTGATAGGAGTGGGTGTTACATGGGCATTCACCATG
This sequence comes from Orthosia gracilis, assembly GCA_947562075.1. Classification (NCBI taxonomy): domain Eukaryota; kingdom Metazoa; phylum Arthropoda; class Insecta; order Lepidoptera; family Noctuidae; genus Orthosia; species Orthosia gracilis. The sequence goes on from OX387273.1 coordinate 24,548,624, forward strand.
AACTTGGTATTGTCCATATTCATTTTAAGACCCACTCTTTCGGAAGCTCTACTGAGGTCATCGAGCATTGTACTGAGGCTCTCCATGGTCTCAGCCATGATGACTTTGTCGTCGGCAAACCGAAGTTGAGTGATGTACTCGCCATTAACGTTGATGCCGAGCCCCCTCCAGTCCAGAACCTTGAAGACATCCTCCAGCGTAGCTGTGAACAGTTTCGGAGAAATGTCGTCTCCCTGCCTCACGCCACGCTGGAGAAGGATTGGTTTCGAGGTCTGATCCTGAAGACAAACTGACATGGTGGCGTTTTTGTACAAACACTTCAACATCTCAATGTACCGGTAGTCGATCTGGCACCGTTGGAGAGACTGCAGTACAGCCCAAGTCTCGATTGCATCGAAGGCTTTCTCGTAGTCCACAAACGCTAAATAGAGAGGCAGGTTATACTCTTTGGTCTTCTGTACAATCTTGGCAGGCGGGTTGGCGATCGCAGTATGGTTGTTATATATGCACAGAGAAAGCGGCTGCCCATTCTCTGGTTTGTCCCTTAGTCGCCTCTTACGACACCCACAGAAAGACATGGAATGGTGAAATTCTTTACGTCCGGCACCATACGGAATTACGAACTACATGCAGTCTTAAAATAAAGTATATTAATAATATTACAAAGTAAAAAAAAAACTTACTTGTTCTATAACCTCTGGGTTTACGAGCAATATGACGCCAGATATACCTGAGTGAGCTATCACGACCATGGAAATATTTAACGCCCTGAAACAATACAAAATCATTAGTACCTTATAAAATATTTTACCGTGCAGGCCCTAAAATGCATGAAATTAACTTTTTGACGCTGTAAACTTTATAATACTGATTATGCATGGTGGATCATTTATTGTCACGAGGACTAACTTTAAATCTAACTTTTCAACCATTTTTCAAAATACTACCCTTTGGAATGCTCTTCATAGCGGTTCTATCAAACTACCCAATAAAAAATATACTTCCCAGATCTACTTTGCCACCTGTCCCATATAAATTCGTAGCCGATGAGGCATTAGGGTAGCATTAAAATATAATGAGACCTTATAGTAGTAAATTTTTGAGTGTTTATTAAAGGGTATTTTACTATTGCCTATCTAGAGCACGGCAATACGTGGAAAGTGATTTGGCATTTTGACAAACAAATGGCAAATATTAAATCGTGTTTGGATGTATCAATAACTTCAGCAATTGATATTATGAAAGCAAGCTTCACAATTTTGTATGAAAACGAGAGGGCCATAAGACTAGAGAAGAAGTTTTAAGTCATAATCTTGAGAGTATACAAATAGCTCAATCAGTTTGCCGTAGAAGACAAGCCAATAACTTTAGAGATGTTTTTCAAAAATAATTTATGAGTGACAGTGGAGCTTTAAGCTGACAATTGTCGAAAATTTAACGAAGTAAATTATTGTAATTAGAATCACGGGAGAACTTGTAGATCTAGAGTTCGTAAGAGAGTTTGTGTATCTGGGCTCCATGATCAGCAATCAGGGGGGCTGCGATAGGCCAAAACCGCAATGAGCATGTGTCGAGGGTATTATGGTAAAATAGGAACAGCTCTAATAACACCAAAAAAAGACTCGTTAGAACCCTGATATCCTGATATGCCGAAGACAGAGTGGTTTGCAAGCAGCTCAGCAATGCCTCCGTCAAAGCTTTCGAGACCGGCACGACCTTCAGTAATGAAGACAACAAATTTAAATCATCTACAAACAGTTTTACATCTAAAAATCGATACTACATAAATTGATCGATTACTTCCTTATTTTTGACAAGTAATATAAACAATTTGACAGTTTTCTGCACAGATGGTGTAATAGGTTGTAGTTTAAGCGACGACTCTTCTGTGCGAAATTGTGTGATTTTGTGCGATCTTGGACACACACAAACGCATCTGTAAAAAAACCAGTGAAAAACCTCTCAATTCAAAAAGTCACAAATTAACAATATACCAAGTAACCTCAAACAATATATTTCTTAATTACTTGACTCTCCCATCTTTTAAAAATATATTGGAGGCCGTTAGTTACAATTATATAGGCAAATGAAACAACGTATGTTTCATCAAGGGACGTTTTGTTAAATTTTACTAGTGCAAGCATGTTAGGGGCGTGGCCATTGCTCTTTGCTATCTAAATTGCCGTGTATTTCTTGTTGTGAAAACTGCTCCGTGAGTTCCTTCCGTAGCGTTTGATCATGACACGCGATTAATCTCGAGTGCAGTGAAATTTAGTATCTTTGTTCCAGTTACTAATTATAAAGCAGTGACAGTGAGTCATACTGTTATTTAATTATCATATAGTTATGTTTCCGTATGGTGCCGGACGTGAAGAATTTCACCATCCCATGTCTTCTCGTGGGTGTCGTAAGAGAATGGGCAGCAGCGTTTTATGTGATCAACCATACTGCGATCGCCAACCCACCTGCCAAGCGTGGCGATTGTGGCAAACCCCCGCCCCTCGCCATGCACAAGTAAAAATGGCCCCTAGTGCCCGGCAGCCTGCCTACCCTCGACTACGGTAGCGGTCGAGATTATTAGGCTCCATGAACCCGTCGCTGTAATCGTCCACGGAGCTCCCTAGGCACTCGAAACGATTCTGTAGTACGAGCTGAAAGCTCTTGGGATTTTGGACCTGGATCTGTGCTGGTCGGAGCGTGGACTTTATCAGTCGAGACCTTTCAAGCTTAATATTAATGTTCAATGTGCCTCTTACCACGCGGTGATCGCTCCCGGTTTTTACCGAATTTATCATAGAGACATAATTGAATATTTGCTTCTTGGTTGACATGATGAAGTCGATCTCATTTTTTGTTGCACCATCGGGGCTCTGCCAGGTCCACTTCCTGTGTTCACGCTTTTTGAAGAAGGAGTTCATCATATAGAGGCGCTCCTTCTCCATAAAACTGGCCAGTAGGTGACCCCGGTGGTTCCGACGTCCAACTCCAAATTGCCCCAATTGCAGCTCATCCTCGTCTCGTTTGCCCAGTTTCGCGTTGAAGTCATGGGGGACTTCGGTGAAGTGAGTTTTGAAACCATGCATGGCTCTGGAGATATCCTCATACATGGTCTCCACCTCGTCGTCGGGGTGTGCCGAGGTTAGACCTGTATGACCTTCAGCGAATATCTTGAGGATATTCTGAGTATAAGGTCCACCAGGGTCCACCAGGTGACCAGGGGGTCAACACACTCTCGATCTTCACCACGTTGTTCACAAGGGACTTGAGGACGATAAACCAGACATCGTCCTGGGACTGCCGATCACCCTCTAAGAAATAGAGCAGGTTACTGGATTGGAGGATTATCGAGTCCTCCCCCTCTCTTCGGACTTCAGATAACCCTATAATACTCCATCGCAACCTGCTCAATTCCTCTTCGAGGTCAGTGATCTTTCCGTCGGTCCTCAGTGTGCGCGTTTTGTACGTTTCCAGGTCCAGTCGTCGGTGTTTGTTGGGGTAGCCGGATCTCATCCGGAGATTCTTAGCACCCCTTGCCATGCCGTAACCTCGACCGCTACCGTAGTCGAGTGCACAGAGTACGTTGCTATTCTCTGGTTTGTCCCTTAGTGGCCTCTTACGACACTCACGGGAAGACATGGAATGGTGAAATTCTTTACGTCCGGCACCATACGTCACAATTACAAAATTCAATATTGAACTAAAAAACGTAAAAAAACCTCTTACTGCGTTTTAGGGCCTGCACGGCAGGATAAAGAATTTTAATTTAAAAAGTATCACATTTTGAATATAATCGGTACTCTACCTGATACCATGAATTCCTCTCAATGCTTTGAATCGAGGCTCTCGTCCTTCGCCTGTAGGTGAAACAAATTTCTTCCAATTCCGAGATATTGAAAAACAACACAGAAATCTAATACCTAAAAAAACACAATATGATAATATAAATGTCTTCTATTGCAGACAATTCAATTAGAGTAGAAATTATTGATGACACGTTGTTCTTTAAAAAGTTATTGAGGATTACATTAAAAATAAAAAAAGCTTATAAAAGAAATCTGTTCGGCGATATTACTCACAAGTTGCAATAAAAGTGGAATTAAGTATCCAATGACCATATTAAGCCGATCACTTTAATGGGCTATTATAATAAAAAAAAATTAGATTAAAGTTTACCTCCCCGATCTTTTCCTTTCTTTAAATAGTGATCACAAAGGCTTCCGATAAAGTTAGCTATAATTATAAGGACGCAGACCACTCCTACAAAAATATCCAAATAGTCTATTGGTTGATCTCTATCACGTTTAGTACAATCAATATACTCCGTCAATCTAGTTTCTATCTTGTACTTGTTATAAATGGTTTCGTTGGTGCATGCCTCAAAGGACGATCTTAGGTCCTTATCTGAACCAGAAACGTTGTAAAACTTATTGCATGTTTTTTTCATGCAGTAACCATGGTAGAGAATTGTGTGGTTAAAGCGCTTTATTTGTTTTGAAAATTCCTGTAAATAAGTGAAACAATCATGTTTATATCCGGAACAAAAATGTAAATAAAATCAAGAGTAATGAGTCAGTGCAAATTATAAAATTTAAGTGCTGGTTTTTGTGTAACGCCATATTTTGAAGCCACGGTGCGTTCTACTAATAAACTTGAAATCTGAGAACCACCACCGTAGGGGCCAAAAATAAAGATGACCCAAATGCCTAAACTTACTTGTATCGAAGTCAAAAGTTCGTTCGGCCCATCCGAGACCAGAACAAATTCTCCTAAGCAGTACATAGCGTCAGGATCATCGAAACATTCCTCATAGTTGTCCAGATGGAACAACGGAGGCATGAGAGCATAATCCGATTCTGGAAAATATAAACGATTAGTGAAAAGATATGGAATGATATGTCAAAGCAGAAGAGAGATAATGAGTTAGCTCTATTGATCGCAACTTACAATAATAGCGGCAAAATCTTTTAAAATCAATAAATTACCTATTCATAAATTTAGCGTATTATGATGGAAAGTAGAGACAAACATTGCAAGTAGGACCTAGGAAGGTTTTTTACACATCTTACAAATATTATTTAACGCCAACCACGAAGCCAACCATGCATAATAATAAAATTTAAATAAGAGGTAATTTTTGCAAAAAACAATCCTTTTTTTATGAAACTCCTAGAGTCTGCCAGCGGATTATCCCAAGGGTACATATTCCCGGGATAAAAAGTATTCTAAGTGCTATTCCGGCAACACACACTGTTTATAGATTTCGTCTTGAGTCACTGTGGTAAGTTGTACGAGAAGATACCGTGCAACTTTCTGAACGCTGTCCAGCCGAGTCGGATTCGACGGTTGACCACTTTTTCGAAGTTGGCCCTACCCAACTGGATCGTTTGTCCCATGTAGACATAGTCGTCCACAACTTCGAATTTAGAGTCTCCGATCTTAATAGGAGTGGGTATAACATGGGCGTTCAACATCACCTTGGTTTTGTCCATGTTCATTCTCAGACCTACTCTTTCGGAAGCTCTACTTAGGTCATTGAGCATTGTAAAGAGCTCCTCCATGGTCTCAGCCATGATCAATATATCGTCGTAAATCCGCAGGTGAGTAATTTCATTGCCATTGAAGTTTATGCCTAGATCTCTCCAGAACCTGTCCTTGAAGACATCCTCCAGTGCAGCGGTGAACAGTTTCGGAGATATGACGTCTCTCCGTCTCACACCTCGCTGCAGAAGAATCTGAGAAGCATGCCCGTCGCGAATCTAGCAAAAGATCCTAGAGCTAGATTAACCCGGCACTATACCGGGGACATTCCGGACAACAACCTGTACGAGATTAGGATGGCTCTCGGGGTTAAGGATCTGGGTCTGTGCTGGACAGAGCGTAGACTTGATCAGTCGAAACCTTTCAAGCTTGATATTAATGTTCAATGTGCCTTCCACCATGCGCTGATCGCTTCTGGTTCTCACCGAATTGATCACAGAAACATCATTGAACATTTGCTTCTTGGTTGACATGATTAAGTTGATCTAATTTTTAGTTGCACCATCAGGGCTTTGCCATGTCCATTTCCTGTGCTCACGCTTTCTGAAGAAGAAGTTCATCATACAGAGGCATTCCTTCTCCATAAAACTGGCCAGTAGAGTGACCCCGGTGGTTCCGTCGTCCAACTCCCAATTGCCGCACTTGCAGCTCATCCTCGTCTCGTTAAATTTTGCCATTGGCCCAGTTTTGCATTGAAGTCCCCCATGACAACAGTGAAATGAGTTTTGAAACCATGCAAGGCTGTAGATATACTCATACATGGTCTCTACCATGTCGTCGGGGTGTGCCGAGATCGGGGCGTAGATCTATATGACCTTAAGCGAATTCTCAAGGATATTCTGAGTATAAGGTACGCCACCCTGGTCGACACACTCTCGATTTTCACCACTTTGTTCACAAGGGACTTGTGGACGATAAACCCGATTCCACCCTGGGACTGCCGCTCACCAGCAGGTTACCGCATTTGAGGATTATCGAGTCCTCCCCCTTTCTTCGGACTTCAGATAACTAATAATACTCCATCGTAACCTGCCCAATTCTGCCTTGAGTTCGGGTATCTTCTTGTCAGTCCGGAGTGTTCGCGTGTTATACGTTGCCAGGTCCAGTCGTCGGTGTTTATTGGGGTAGCCGGTTCCATTCTGGGGATTGTTTGCATCCCTTGCCACGCCATCGCCTCGACCGCTACCGGGGCCGTTTTTTACGTTTGCTATTCTTTTTTGGTTTGGGGGGTTTGCCTGCACCAAGGTATTTTCGGCAATTAAGTTTAAAAAAGTGCTCTAGTTACGATTATTACATAAAATATAAAAAAAATTGTTTAACTTTGTCAGTCCACTATCATTCGGACAAAAGTACAAAGCCAATCTAATTAGTAATCAATGTGAACAGTAACTTTAAATAACCAGTTGGCCTCGAAACACCGCACCCAATCACTGTCAAAAACAGCTGACATTAATATTATGAATCATAGTAGTAGTTCCATCAACCTGACGATAGATGGCAGCTCTAACAGCCTTCCAAATATATCCATCGTTGAAAGTGACTCACAGACACAGGAGCTTAGAAGTGAGATAGACCAACTAAAGCTCGAACTAACATCATTTTAGACTATCGCTAGAAAACATGGAACTAAAAAATGCAGAACAACTAAACACAAAACATGAATTAGTCAAAAAAGTTACTCAAAAATTAACAAGCGAAACACCTAGAAAAAGGAAATCCTTGATTTCGAAACATAATAACCAATGTACACCTAAATCACAAAAAAAACAATCTACAGTACACGCAATATGCTCAAAAATACAGCAGAATTCAAATTTAACTACTAAAATTTTAATCCAAATTTAAATGAAAGGAAGAATATAGGAAGCGTAAATAAAACCAAGAATGATATACTCTCTCCGCAACATCATAAGCGAAACAAAATGTGCATTTTGAGTACCAATAAACACAACAAGGTCAGAGGACCTTGTTGTGTTATGACCATAGCGGAAGAAACTGTTGGAAAGAAATTCAACTTTTGTCACTATTTAGCTACAGATGGAGTTATAGGTGAGCTACAGAAAGGGATTTACTCAAAACTCGTGGATTTTACGATGAATGACTACTGTGTTGTTTTAATTGGTGAACAAGACTCTAAAATAAGTAAAAATTACTCTGAACTAATAGTAAACTTACAGAACATTCTTATTCAAATAACTTATACGAACATTATTCTTTATTTACCTACATATAGATATAACATGAACTCAAATATGTATAACTGGCGAGTAATGAACTTCAAAAAGTCATTATGTCAAGATGTTTGGACTTACAAATAATATGCATGTGTGTTGGATATAAATGCGGTTATTGATTATGATCATAATACATTCTTTAAGCTGTCTGGTCAAGTAAATAATTATGGTGTTCGTTCTATTTTTGTTAGTCTCGTAGCCTTAATCGATGACATGGAATGATTCAACACTAAGTTAGCTAATTATAACCTGATAACGATAACATCTCACGATCCAACACACATAATGGAAACCGAAAAGCAGTTTTTTCGTAACTAAAAAAAAAATGTGTAGCATCAAAATATAGCGGGCCTTTTAAATAAGGTCGATGCCCTAATTGTTTGCTTAGAGGAACTAGCGGAAAAGGACATTGGCGTTGATGCACTGTGTGTTACAGAGCAAATTATTCGCAAATTATTGAAATTATTAAGTGTCCTGTAAAAAACACCTGTATTTTAAAGTATTGGCGTATAAGACGGCGAGATTGTTGTGTGGAGAATATGGTTAAATTTAAGGAATTTTTGAAGCAATTGACGTTTTCTGAAATATATGAAACGAATGATTCAAATACCGCATTTGACATATTTCTTGACATACTTAAACTTTTTATGACCTTCCCATATAAGCTGACAACGATACACGTAATTAAAAATCCAAAATGGATTTCTCACGGTATTAAATTATGCAGTAAAAAGAAACGACAATTGCTCTGGCGTTTCAGATTAAAACCAAATATGACAAATAAGAAACTTTTTATGAACTACACAAAAAGGTTTAAAAACGTAATGAAATTGACTCGACGTGCTCAAAAAAATTACTCAATTAAAACTTCTACAAATAAATCTAAAACGACATGGAACATAATAAACAAATCGAAACATAGTACCAAAAGAATCTATTACCCGTATAAATGTAAAAGACAAAATAATAAATGATCCTCGTAAAATCGCCAATGCGTTTAACAATTTCTTCATAGAAAAAATCCAACGAATTCAAGGCTCGGGCAGTAACGTAACATCAAATGTGATAAAACGGAAAGACTCAATCTTTGTTTCGCCCAGTATACTTACAGACATACTAAATATTGTAAAATGTCTAAAATCCACAAATCGTAAAGGTTATGATGTTCTTTCTACTAAGGCGGTAAAGTATGTTTTTGAAATAATCTGTACACATCTAAGCCACCTTACAAATCTGTGTATATATTCAGGTGTTTATCCAGATGCCCTAAAAGTTTCTGTAATAAAACCCTTATTTAAAAAACTACAAACCAATTGCCTTAATCCCTATACTGTCCAAAGTTATTGAATTTTTTTTTTATAAAGCATTGTATACATATTTTGAAAAGAGAATATATTTAGTAACGAGCAAAAAGGGTTTAGGCAAAATAAGTCCACAAGTATGGCAATTTATGAACTTTTACATACCGTCACGAATAAAATACAAGTATGTGCTATTTACTGCGATATAACGCAAGCATTTGACTATGTTGATCAAATCGTCTTGTTACAGAAACTGGAAGCTTATGGCATAAGGGGATACATATTAAACCTTATTGAGTCGTACCTGACAAATAGAAAACAATATACAGAAATAGCTACAATCAATATTAGGACTAAGACAGAAGAAATTTACAGATCTAACGAACTCACACCTACATACGGTGTACCCTAAGGCCGCTTACTGGGAGTTTTATTTTTTATCATCTACATTAATGACTTACCTAGTGCAATTGAACACCCCATGAAACTTTTTGCCGACGACAGTACAATGACGATAACATGCGACAATAAAGACCTATATGAAAGTGACATAGATCAATCTTTGACATTAACAATACAATGGTTAGACAGGAACAACCTTAAAATAAACATAGATAAGACAAGCATTATGCATTTTAGACAACGGGTTCAGGCGAAAGATGACATTAGAGCTATGTACAATGACACATTTATTAATAAAGTTGTCAACACCTAATTTCTTGGCATTATGATAGACGCAAAGCTAGACTGGAAGGTCCACATAGAATACCTTAGTAAAAGGCTGAGTTCTTCGGCATACGCCTTATATAAACTACCCCGAACTTAACCCAGATGCATTGGTAATTGCATACCATCGGCTAGTTGTATCGTTAATACGCTATGGTACATATTTTGGGGAAACTATACCGACACAGAAACAGCGTTTAAAGACCAAAAAAGGTGCATCCGAGCTATGTTCAATCTAAATGTAACAGACAGCTGTAGGTCATATTTTAAAAAACAAAACTTATTGACCCTCCCATCACTTTACATTTGTCAAACTGTCCGAGATTTAGTTTGACAAATTGTAACATTTGTCAAACTAAATCTCGGACTATTTTGAAGACTAGCTGACACCTTCCCCAGGAATAGACGTGACTAGCCATACTTACTTACTACATAATAGCCAACTTTGCTTACACACATCAAAGACTGCTTTAATGGTAAAAAGTTTTTTTTTTTTTTATGGCTCCCAAAATCTACAATATATTTTATTGTAGATTTTGGGAGCCATAAAAAAATAACGCAATCTACAATAAAATACCACAATCCTATAAAGATTTGCCGGTAAATTTATAAAAATAAGATGCGAAATTTTCTAACAGACAAGTGCTTATTATCATATAGGTGACTTATTGAGACTCTTCTTTTATTATGTGACGGTTTTTTTTTTCATTAATCCCGATTAGATTTTTAAGATTTATGATTATGATTTAAGATTATGATGACATTTAGCATATTATTAAGCACTTGCCATTCTTCCATGGCACCAGGGTCAGCCCGTCCGGCCTCCTGCCGTCAGTCCTACACAGACCCAGAGGCTCCAGCACACAGGGGACATCTGCCGACACCAATGCCCTCTGCACTATATCATTGAGTGCATGGTGATGTGGGAACCTTCCCTAGCAACGACGGCAACTCAAAGCGTGATGGCCATCAGCCTCCACCATAGAACCGCAAGTGCATCTGTGGGGTTCACACGCCTTGCAGCCCAAACGAGGGGCCACCGCCACACGCAAAGAGTCGTCATCAAACAACGTGCCCAGGTGAGGCGAAGGAAGCGCGTGTAACCATGCCCCCGATTCCAGCTGCGATACAGCCCTGATTCTGGCTAAATCAGCCCCCGAGGAACTCATCAACATCCGTTCCTGGATCAACCTAAACGTGACGTTGTCCCAGGCGCGCTGAACATGTATTGCGTCAGGACTTGCTACCCCCATGCTAAGGACAGACCAAGCGGATCCGGCATCCAACATAAACGGTATGTTTGCCCCGTCACCTTTTAAATCCAGAATTACAGAGACGAGGTCAGTCACCCCATGTGTCGAGGCCAAGGAAGCCGACAAAAGAAAGAGGAGAGAGTTCCTTGAGGTCAGGTAAATGACAACCAAAGCGTGAGAAGTGTGTACGAGCTCCAACGCCACAGAGAAAAAAATCGCATTTGAAGAGAGTCACCTGCAGACCCAGCTTCTTAAGTTGAGGAACAAGAAACCCCAGGTCCTGGCAAACCTTTTTCGGTAAACCACCAATAATGCCGTCATCTAGGTACTACAGGTTTAGAGACGATTTCAATCCGGAAATGATTTTATGAATTGCTACACTGAAAACAGTGGTCCCACTTGAGACGAAATGAGACTATCACTATAGAATACATTGGACGGAGAATAATATACCTGATAGAGAAAGGGGTATAGAGAAGGAATTTTATCCTTGACCTCACTCAAAAGGATATTGTCTCTTTCTAAGGTATTAAAAGCATTGCTTATAATACCTTAGAAATAAAAAAGGATATTGTCTCTTTCTAAGGTATTAAAAGCATTGCTTATATCAAGTTTCATCACCACGCAGTCCGAGTTCACAGGGTCTATGACGAACGATACAAGTAAAGATGTAATATATGTATCAGGAAAACATATACATTCTCGAAAACGGCTCTAACGATTTCGATAAAATTTGCAATATAGGAGTTTTCAGGGTTTTCCCCGTATTTTCACACAATAAGAAATAGCCCGCGCAATGACGTTCGTAATTTCACCACTGCTGCTGCCATCTGAATAGGCTTATGATAAAGGCGGTGGCCCACTACGCTCAAGGTTGCGGGTTACACGCCATCTAATATTTGGAAAAATAAATCTATTTTCACCCGAGCAGAGCTTGATCTCCCAGTTACCACTATTATAAATTTGATTTTTTTTGTGGCTTGATGGATGGATGTTTGTTTCTCTTTCATGCAAAAACTACTAAACGGATTTTGATTAAACTTTACAGAAATATAGCTTATACATCAGAACATTTATTTATTTATTTAATACTTCATGCACAAAAACGTACAGAGGCGGACTTAATGCTTTAGGCATTTTCTACCATTTGACCTTTGGGTGATGCAGAGACAAATAGAGTAATATCTATTCAAATACAAAGATGTACATACACTATACGCACAAAAAAGTAAATAAACTATATACACATAGTCTTTAATTATGAAGACATTGGGCGAATTACTAAATACAACGTGGGCGGAGCCGCGGACAGAGCCGTGGGTGGCATGAAATATATTATATTTCTTAAAAATATATTAAAAAATAAAAGAATATTTAAATAAAGTTAAATCCACATACCATTGAGGCTATGAATGACAGCAGCAGAACTTTTTAACAAAACAAATATTAAAAATGTACCAAACATTTTGATGTTATACTGGCTATGCGCCACACTACATTATCAAATAAATTCTGATTTAATACTAAGTAATAACAACGGCTAGCAATTAGTGATAAGTGTATTTTGTTTGACTTTGGCTAGTTTAACCTTGATGTTTTAAATTTAAATGAGGCAAGTGTCTTTTTTAACTGGCATTTTTGTTGCTAATTTAAAAAATATCCATTTCTTATCAGCGTTAATTTTTTAATGTTGGCCTTTACTATCCCACTGCTGAGAAAAGGCCGCCCCCAAATCCTTCCAAGTATTCTTTTTCTAAGCCATCTTGGACCACCCCCTGCAGTGGGCTACTTGCCAACAGTTCTAGACGACATACAGTTAATTCCAAACTCAAAACATAATATGCGATTTTTCAAAAAAAAACTTCATTTAAAGTTATGATCTACTGCAATGAACACAATGGTTAAAATTGCACGTACATAGAAGATATTTGTGAAATTTTATATTGGGGTCTTTATTTGTGCAATAGACGGCAATTTTTTTTTTAATTTTCTTTTACTCACGGATTTTTGTTTCACGCAATTAATACTAATTATGTTATTATTAAATTAACCTCCAACTATTATGTTTATATTTATTTACATAATGTCATTAGCAAGCATTCAGGATGTGCCTTGGGGCAGCTAAACACAATGGAATATTAATTTCAAATTCCCATGGACACAGTATTATAAAATTTTACATTTTTCCATTTCATTAATAGGACTTGTTTGTTTATTTTTTATAATTGGTAAGCGCGAGTCAGTCTGCGAGAACTATCTCGACGCAACTCCTCTAGTGGCTACACCGAGCATCCTGCAGGAACACGGCTAGGCCGCTTGGCGGGACGTTTTTGCCCGGTGGGTGCTCGCAAGTCTTTAGCCGAAACCTACCACCAATTAGACTTAGCACGCACTGAGATTTTTGTACACGCGATTTTTTTCCGCCCGTTCTACGACCTATGGGCTATGGGGTAAATAAGGGCTATATAATAGGCAGTATTTAGAGAAACAACAAGTTGCAACAAATAGATACGAGTTTTGACGTCTAGAGAATGGCAGTGGTCCCACTATGTCTATACTCAGCATTTGGAAGGGACGTGAACACTCCTTAGGCTTCCCCATTAGTCCTAGGGGGGCGTGATTTGCTTGTTTGTGAGCGATATAAGTGTCACACGCCGTTACAAACCTCACCACGTCACCATGCATCCCTGGCTAGTAGTAGCGTAGTGTTAGTCGTATGTATGTTTTATGGATCCCTAAATGTGCTGCGGTTGGTTCGGCATGGTTATTAGAAATTATTTGGTCCCTATCTTCGTTGGATTGACTTCTTTCCATTCGAACTCGCATAGTATTGCGAATTTACTTTTTTCATAACGGTAAAATTTGTTATTTTTTGTGTAGTTTGGGTTTGTTGGCAACCAGTGTAGATATTTTGGCCAAGTATCATCTGTCTGTTTAGGCGGACCTGACTGTGTGGTGTTTTCTTGTGTGAGTGCTGCAGCTGCTGCGATCGGACAAGCCCGTGACAACGCGTCTGGTAACGTGTTATCGACACCACGTTTATGTTGTATGTCAACGTTAAAAGCCGAAAACCTTATTCCGCAGCGCGCCAATCGTCCGGAAGGATTTTGTAGTTTGAGAAACCACTTTAGTGCGGAATGATCTGTGAACACTGTAAACTTGATGCCATTATCTATGTAACAGCGCCAATGTTCCAGTGCCACAAGTACAGCCAGTGCTTCTCTCTCTGTGATACTATAGTTTTGCTCTTGCTTAGACAAGGATTTACTCATGTACGCTTTGGGATGTTCAACGCCGTCCCTAATTTGTGTTAGCTGTGTGTACCTCAAATGGGATAGTGCAGTCTGGACACGATAGTACTGGGGCCGATATTAGTATTTCCTTTAGTTTATTAAAGGACTTTTGATATGCCTGAGACCAGTCAAAGGGGGTCCCTTTGACTGGTCTCATCAAGATTCTGCCAGATAGAGGAAACTCATCTTGGGTCTACCTTTTATAGCAGAACTATTTATGTTATAATATTATATTGCATAACAACGGATAGCATAAACTTCATTAATCATTTGGCATATACTCATTTATCATACATTCAAAATCATTATTTTGTGGGTTCCCTCTATCTGGCAGAATCTTGATGCTCCGAAATTTATTTGGCATAACACACTTGGCATAATCTTCTTTAAACGAATATTCTTAAGGCATACAAATTATTTAATATAATTATGGTTTTGCCGAATGTTTATATGTCCGAATATACAATGGCATAATATTAACATGGCAGAATTTTATTCTGTATAACTACTTTTGCCAAAGTTAAAATTTCGCATAATTTCGTTTAGCATAACGTTCTTTTAAAGCGACTATTATTTGGTATAATTTCACTTGGCATACCATGGAGATGGCAGAATTTCATTTCGAATAATTTTATTTGGCATATTTCTAAAAAAGATGCAGTTTTAACCCTAAAATTAAAATATTGTCTTAAAAAGACAATATGTCGAGCTTCAAAAGTTAGTGACAGAAACGAATCGCTGCAAAACCGACTCCACGTAGTCTTGCCTGCCCTACCCCTAGAGTGTCAGTAATTTAAGCCCGCGTAGGTGCGGAGGGGCGAGGCGGCCCACGAGCTGAGGAGCAGGTGGTGAGCGTTGAAACCATCAGCGACGATAAGCTCGTGTGGGACCGCCGGAGCCGTGACAGAAACCATGCCTGCTGCATGTGCATGCGCGCTTGCATGCTGCATGCTTGCATGCATGGTGTATGCTTGTTGCATGCTTGCTTGCATGCATGGTGTATGCTTGTTTGCATACTGCATGCTTGCTGCATGTATGATGTATGCTTGCTTGCATGCTGAATGATTGCTGCATGTTTCCACGCTGCATGCATGGTGTATGCTTGTTTGCATACTGCATGCTTGCTTCAAGAGTGAGGTATGCTTGCTTGCATGCTGCATGCATGGTGTTCTATATGTGGTGATGGTGTTCTGTGATAGATGAGTGAATATGAAACGTATGCCAAAAGATGATTCTAACTGTAAACTTTCTCAGATATGATAGTTCTGCCTTTTAATGAATATCGATAAGAAATGTATGCCAAAAGACGATTCTGTCTGTGAAGTTTCTGCGATATGATGGTTATTCTTTTTAATTATTATGAATATGAAATGTATGCCTAAAGATGATACTGACTAACAAAATGATGAGTTTTGAATGTATGATAAATGAGTGAATGCCAACAGATTTTATGCGAAATGAGGTTTATGCTATCCGCTGTTATGCGAAATAACATTACGACATAAAAAGTTCTGCTATAAAGGGGTGACCCTAATTTTGTAATTCAGAATCATCTTTTGTCATAAATTTCATATCGAGAGTCATTAAAAGGTAGAACCATCATATCGCAGAAAGTTCTCAGTCAGAATCGTCTTTTGCCATACATTTCATATCCATAATAATTGAAAGACTCATCTATCACATTACAGAAAATTTAAAGTTAGAATAAATTTGTATTTCTTACGAGTACCATAAATTGATTATAAACTAACTAAAAATAAAATATAACATATTAATACAAAAAATAAAAAACCCCAATTGCTGAAGAAGCGAACTCAAGAGAAGCGAACTAAAGAGAAGTAAACAAGAAAATTTTGCTGTGCAGTCAGAGGTTACATCTGGTTTTGGTCAGACAGCTCGCGAATATGTATCCTCCGACTGCACATCATGACATTTTTCTTGTTTAAGTCTTTTTAGTTCGCTTCTTAAGCAGTCGGGCTTTTGATTTTTTTAATTGTTTTGGCTTGGCGGCAGATTCCTCGAGGGAATTTGTTTCATATTTGAGTGACGTTGTAAGAATGAAAGTGTTCCCAGCAACACTTGAAACTTGTAAAGAATTCATAGGATGAAAATAACAAACAAGCACTTTTGGCAACAAATTATGTTTATTTTATCACAAATCATAAAAAAATATTGTATGTTTTCTTACTTTGGCTTTACGCTTAAATCTTTTTCCATACTTAATTATTAGTACCTAGGCACCCGAACTTTCGGTTTAAAAATATTTATTTTCTCAAAGAACAAATTACAGTTCACTTAAAGAGAAACTTAACTAAATTAACAGTAGGTAGTAGTTAATATTACGACATTCATACATCGAAGGAACTTGATGTCATAGAAAAAAATATTAAAACAAGGGTAGATTAACAATAACAAACAAAGCAGTTTTAACAAAACTCACAAATACCTTCATCTGTTGTTAATACATAATTACTATAATATTATAAAGAGAAAAGATTTGATTGTTTGTTTGTGAATCTGTTTGTAATGGACAAACTCAGAAAGCATTTACCTGATTTTAGAAATTCTTTTACCAGTAGAAAGCTACATTGTATATTACGGAAACGGGCCCTGTGGGAAGGACCAGGGGAGCGAAGCCGCGGGGAAGAGCTAGTCGTCTAGTATAAAGTTCCGTAGACCTTTTTTAAAGGTTGGTATACTAGTGCACTCTCTGACAGTTTTAGATAATTTATTGTATAACCGAACAACCTCACATTGGATAGTTTTCATGCCGTATAAGGTTCTCACTGTTGCAGCTTCTAAGTCGTCTTGATTTCGAGTATTGTATCTATGAATCTTCCGTTTGAATGATATATTCGTGTGTATGTTGGTAGTTTTTAACTTTGCTCCGTATTTCCAACTAACGTTTCCAATTAACGACTACTACATATATCAGTAACTTAAAATGCAAAACCTTATCTAAATACAAAATTTAATTCAAATCGTTAGAGCCGTTGCTGAGATACGTGAAATAAATATATATTGATATATACAAGAATTGGTCGTTTAAATGGTTATGATAGATAGATAAGTACTTCTACAAGATACTACTAAAAGGTACTTGTGTATAAGCCATCACTTGCACTAGTCAAACTGTGTCACATATTCAATTTGCCCTTGACATTTCTTCATGGATTTGCCATTCTTCCTTAACTTTTGGAAGGCCTATCATACATCGTCATTTGTTATCCCAAATTTATAACAATAGTCCTATCTTCTGCTTGTGTTTGACTCATGTCTATTCCATTCTCTTCTTCTGCCTTCTTCTTTTTTACAGCCTCTTTATTTTGTTCTTCAGTCTGATATTTAGGTTTCGTCAATATGGCTTTAACAAGGTTGGAAAAAGGACTTTCTACCATCAGGAGGAAGAAGAACGCTGCTATGACGATCTCCAGTGTTAATGTGATGCTTTTTAGACCCTAAAAGTATAAAAAAATATTTGAGATGCATAATCATTGAGGATAAAAGTCAGATTTTGCTACATTTGCCACAGTGTATTAATACATAAGTATGTTACAACAACTGAACCAGAGAACACCTTTATGAGGCAAATACTAATGCTGTCGACGTGAATTGTGGGCAAAACATGTAAATTTTTGCAAGTGAAGTCATCGATTCTAGGAAGAAAAAGAGTATTTGTACCATAGTTTGCTAAGGATAGTAAATTTCACAGGAATTGATACTCAAGTGATCATCCTTATCATCACAGTAGTTCATTATTGTATCTTTTTAACCGACTTTCCAAAAAGGAGGGGGTTCTATGTTCGACTTCATGTTTGTTTTTCTTTTTTTGTTTTTTCACTGATATCTCCGTCAATTGTAAATTAATTTTAAAAATTCTTATTTTGTTTGTTAGGATATGTTGCAAAATTGATCCCATTTTAATTTGGTGAAGATCTGATTAAGAACTTCGGAGATATACAAAAGAACTCATCAATAAATAACGGCAAATCTCTCAGGATTGCTGCAATCGCATGTCTGTTTATTGTTTATACCATTTCATGACATAACATCACGCCAGTACGCTATACAGGGGATCGCAGATGTGTACAGTTCACCTTGGTACACTCTTATTTCACCGGTTATGTTCAAATTGCATGATATTCCGGTAATCTATTCTGGCAGTCGGAGTCCATAACGAAAAAAAATGGTACCTACCAAAAACACCGACTTCGAAAAAGAAAGTTATTTTTCACTTTTAGTGTTTTGGTTTGAACTCGGTAGTATTTTTTTTATGAAAAATTTTTTAATATTTTAACTTTTTGGTCTTTGAAGGAAGACACAATTTATTGTGAATAGAATTCTGTCTCTGGTATTTCAAGGTTTATCTTAGTAGCAATTATAAAAGTGAAATAAATTAAAAAGAAAACTTTTGACGTCGATCTCGTCGGATGGTAAGTACAAGGTAAGAACAAGGCCAGCATAAAACAATAAACTATTAACCATTTAATAAACTTTTTGCTCTGAGCACGCACATTGCTGTCAGCCCAGGCAAACATAGCATTTGGTAGGCGTTAAACACCCTGCGCCGGTTTTCATTTGGCACCCCGTAACTACACACGGATGAATGTAAATAAAATAATAAGATATACACTTACAACACCGACAAAAGAGGCTCTTTGGAGGGTTATAATCGAAGCCAATTCAGTCCTGACGAAGGCAACATGCACGAGGTAGGCACTGAACGACAATCGTGCGATAAATGTGAAGGGTCGCCACTCCAGGATTGGGCGGTAAACACCTGTGGGAAGAAAGTGGCTGGTCAAATGGCATTCTATGTAAGTGGCTTCGCCTAGAAAAAAATATGTTGTTGGCCATGCAAAGATTGTCCATCTTGAATATAACCTCACAAAAAAAAAAAAAAAAATTTAAGATCTTTATTTCAATTAGGCCAATAAGCGGCAAATTTGAACGTCATCGTCATCAATTAAAATTCAAAAGTAATTATAATTGATTTGAACCGTCCATTTGGAAAAATAGCTTGTTATGGAGAAGAATGGACAAGAAACTCCACACTTACTCTATTAAAAAGTGTTTACAACATTTACATAAATACATTTATACATATACATGAGGACGATGCAACCAAACTAATACCACTATACCACGTATAGATTATAAAGGATTCACTTCACAAAGGATCATATCAGGGACCTTACTCTGACGTGTCAAAACCATCATGGTTATCATTTCCTTATAATAAAATATGAGGATTTAATTATATTTCTATTGGTGTTAAAATTAAACTATAGGAACTGTGGCTGTGATGAATATTTTTTTTGTTTTTTAAATATGCTTACGCTTGACCACTATTTCTTTTTATTTTTTATCACTTATAGTAAGCGATGATGTAGTCGACGGTGAAGAACGCTTGCCTAAAATAACCTGTTCACTCTTGACTTAAAGATTATCGGGAAACGCCGACTCCGGCAGGGAATTCCACTCCTTAACTGTACGAATAATAAAAGTATTCTCAAAACGTTTAGTGCGTATGGTTGGGATGTCCATGTATCGATAGTGCATCGTCGTACGTCTGGTAGAACAATGATGAAACGGGCTAGGTGGAATTAGCTCATGCAATTTCATATCACACTCCCCGAAATGTAACCGATAAAAACCGACAAGCTGGCAACTCGGCGACGATGTTCAAGGCTCTGGAGCTATGACTTGATCTGTGTTTCATTGCCAATACTAGACGCACAAGGCATTCTTCGAGTGGGAGGAAGACTTGAACATGCTAAGTTAAACAACTCCCAATGACATCCAATAATATTATCACACAACCACAAGCTATCAGAACTCTTGATTGACCAAGCCCACAAGAACACTTTCCACGGCGGTGCCAGGCTTACTTTGGGACACCTTCGTAACAAATTTTGCATACTTGGTGGCATGAAACCAATCAAGAAGCAACTTAACAAATGTGTCACCTGTTGTCGCTACAAAACGCAACGCAGCAATCAGCAAATGGCAGAATTACCAACGCCTCGAGTCGAATCCGAACACCTTCACGGCCATTCACACATGCAGGCGTGGATTTCACGGGATACGTTGAAATAAAGGCTTACAAAAGCCGCGGCATTACTCGTAAAACAATTAAAGCTTGCATTGCGATCTTCATTTGTCTATGCACAAAAGCCTTCCACCTTGAAATGTTGTCAGATCTCAGCACTGTAACATTTCTCGCAGCATTGAAGCGGTTATGTGCACGACGAGGAACGCTAAAACATGTCTACAGCGACAATGGAACGAACTTCGTCGGAGCAGCCAGCGCACTAGCCAAAGAACGCCAGGAGGCAATGCAGCTTGTAGTCAACAAAGACTTTATCAACAAAACTTCCGAGTTTGGCGTTGAATGGCACTTTAAGGCCCCATCTTGGCCAACAGCGAGAGGATTGTGGGAAGCTGCAGTGAAGAGTATGAAACACTACCTCAAACGTGTTCTTGGTGAACAAAAGCTAACGTACAAAGAGTTCAATATTTTGCTAATACAAATTGAAGCCTGCCTCAAGTCGAGGCCACTTTTCACTCTAGCAAACGACCTGGACGACATCTATTACTTGACGTCAGGACTCGTTTTAGTCGGTGGACTGGTACTGGCACCACTGATGTTGTCATAGGGTGATAACAGCATAAAGTTAACTTTACGATGGCGCTTAACAGAAAATATGTACAAGGAATTTTGGAAGAAATGATCCAAAGATTACATACAAACGTTACTATTATGAGGAAAATGACAAAACACAACATTACAGTGGATGATGTCGTCCTTATAAAGCAAGAACAAGTGGCTGGCAAAAGTGCGACGCAGGCATAATAAACAAACGAGGAGTATCAGACTGCCTCACTGAGGTATCAAGTTGCAGTTATGAATGGAAAAAGCTACACGGCAAGGGGGCTTACGTGTTACAAGGAATGCACTATGCGCAAACACTAAATAATACATGCACAATTACTTTCGCGACAGGTTGTATGATGCGTGGCGATAAACATCTGATTCATTCGCACTACAAGTTGCAAAGCTAAATGGAATTGGGAAATGAGCAAGAGATCGACGTACCAGAGATAAACCTAAACGACCTCATCATCACCATCATAATTTCAGCCGAAAGATGTCCACTGCTGGACATGGGCCTCCCCCAGGCGTCGCCACATTGACCGATCTCGTGCGTCTCGCATCCAGCGCCTTTCCGAAACCTTCATCGGTCCACCTAGTAGGAGGCCTTCCAACGTATCGTCTTCCGGTTCGTGGTCGCCATTCCAGAACTTTTCGGCCCCATCGGCGATCTGTTCTGCGAGCAATGTGCCCTGCTCACTGTCACTTATGTTTGGCAATTCTTCGCACTATATCGGTTACTTTGATTCTCCTGCAGCTATCCTCATTTCTGACATTATCACGCAAGGCAATGCCGAGCACAGCCCTCCGTTGCCCTGCGGGTGACTTTAAGCTTTCTGATAAAGCCCATTGTGAGCGACCACGTTTCGGTCCCATAGGTGATCACTGGCAACACACACTGGTCATAGACTTTTGTCTTGAGATCCTGCGGTAAATTGGAAAGAAGATACCACGCAAATTCCCGAAAGCCGCCCAGCTGAGTCGGATTCGACGGTTGACCTCTTTCTCGAAGTAAGACCTACCCAACGGGACCGTTTGTCCCAGGTAGACATAATTGTCTACAACTTCGAGTGTAGAGTCTCCGATCCTGATAGGAGTAGGTTTTACATGGGCATGCACCTTGGTTTTGTCCATGTTTATTTTAAGACCCACACTTTCGGAAGCTCTACTGAGGTCATTGAGCATTTTACTGAGACTCTCCATGGTCTCAGCTATGACCACTATGTTGCCGGAAAACCGAAAGTGAGTGATGTACTCGCCATTAACGTTGATGCCGAGCCCGCTCCAGTCCAGAATCTTGAAGACATCCACCAGCGCAGCAGTGAATAGTTTCGGCGAAATGACGTCTGCCTGTCTCACGCCGCGCCGGGGAAGGATTGGTTTCGAGGTCTGATCCTGAAGACGGACTGACATGGTGGCGTTATTGTACAAACACTTCAACACCTCAGTGTACCGGTAGTTGATCTGGCACCGTTGGAGAGACTGCGGTACAGCCCAAGTCTCGATCGAATCGAAGGCCTTCTCATAGTCCACAAACGCTAAACAGAGGGACAGGTTATACTCTTCGGTCTTCTATATAACATGCCGCAGCGTATGTATGTGGTCTACGGTGTTAAAGCCTTTACGGAATCCGGCTTGATCGGGAGGCTGGAAATTGTCAAACCTGCGCGCGAGACGATTCGTGATGACTCTTGAAAACAACTTTTAGACATGGCTAAGAAGAGGCCTATAGTTCTTCAGCTGGGCATTGTCACCCTCTTGAAGAAGAGTACCACCTCACCCCAGCACCATGCCTGTGGCGTTTTGCCCTCGAGTATGACGGAATCAAACAGCTTTTGAAGGGCCTTAAGGACCGGTTTGCCACCCGCCTTCAGGAGTACGGCCGTGATTCCGTCATCACCCACCGCGGCGCCTTGTTGTTTTTAAGCTGTTTCAGAGCCATCCTAATCTCGTACAGGCTGACGTCCGGGATATCTTCGGTATAGTGTCAAGTCAATCTAGCTCTTGGGTTGTTTGCTAGATTCGCAACGGGCTTACTGATTGATGTGTACAACTGCCCATAGAATGTCTCGATCGCCCTCAGAAGCTCCGGTTTGGCGGATACGATCCTCGTCAGCCATCGTCGCTCTTCAGTTTCGTGAGCTGGCTCTGTCCAATAGCCAGATTCCTTGGAAAAACCTTGGAGCCTTTATTTCGTTCAATCGCGTCTTTAATACTCTCGGTATTAAAGCGGCGAACGTTAATTTTCAAGGATTTAGAGATCTGTCTATTGAGCTGCCGGTATTTGCACGCCTCACCTGAAGACTTCAGGATCATCTCACGCCTCTCCTTCATAAGCTTGAGAGTAGGATCAGAGAGCTTTTTGTTTCTATCTGTACAACGGGTCTTGAAAAACTTAGACCCCTTATACGAAACTTAGACCGAGGAATATCGTGTATGGCTGGCACATTACTTGGGCCCCCAACTACTTGCAATTGGCCAGTGGCGCACCGTGCCTCTGCGACCAGTCGCCCGATAGGTTCATAACAGCGCGTGTCAGGCTGGTCTGCTAGCATTGTAACCGGAATGTGGCTAGGCCACTTGGCGGTACGTCTTTGCCCAGTGGCTGGTCGCAAGCTTTCGGCCAAAACCTACAACCAGTTAGTGTCACCTGATATCACCCGGGAACCACGTGTAGGGAAACAAAGAGTACACTGCTACGGACGTTGGTGACTCGGACCCCAACATGTTTTTTGTTTTATATTTTAAATATACGTTTTGATGTTTTTATTAAATGTAAAAGGTAAAATAATAAAATGAAGTAAAATTGTATATACAAACATGATATCGTAAATCCCAAGATTTGGACTGCCGCTATTAGTTAAATTTTCAGTTGTATGTTATTTATACTACTTATCTTCCAAGAGAATGATATGTTATATTTTTTTTTTTCATTCCATATCTGTTCCTAGTATCTATATATTCATAAATTCTGTCAAACTGTAAAATAGTTTATCAGCAGATAAAGTTACAATATAAAAAAATTGTACCAACCTTCGAATTGAATAATAACTCCAGCTATGATAGTGGCTATGACAATGCCAAAGACGGGCTTTAGCAAAGCAGCATACAGCAAGTGAACGTACAAGGGCAGCGGTGGACCATCAAGAAAGAAGATATGCCCGGAAAAGCAAGCAAGAACCCCCACGAAGAATAAAGACCAGTATGGATATCGGTATTTCTATGAAAAAAAAAAAACAAAAAAATATAGTAATATCCATAAACCTAATACAGAAAAAAGAGACTTTTGAGAAGAATATACACTAATTGGGCAAATTTTTATTTTGTGCCTGTCGCGCTGTAGCGTAAAACTTTTCTAGGGAGAGAAGGGGGGTTTCTCTGCCTCTCATTTCTTGAAATTTTGGTTTAAATACAAGTTGGTTTCGTCATTATAATATTTTTTGCTTGACCGTTTTTAGAGCAGTGATGATGAAGTAGGTAAATAATACTAAATGGAAATGCCTGCTTGGGTTCGAACCCAAGTTCTACAACTTAGAAGTCGGGGCCGCTGAATCACCACTGCTTCTATTTATGTAGGTAATTAGGCTCTAGCATTTCTAAGTGGACCGATGATCTGGTTAAGGTTGCGGGTACCCGTTGGATGCGAGACACACAGGACTGTTCGATATGGCAACGTTTGGGGTAGCAGTTCAGCAGTGAACGCCTTTCGGCTGAAATGATAATGATTTTAAAGAAAAGTTACCTGGAATTTCTTAGGATCTCCACCAGTTTTCTGCCAGTTGTAGACGATGTAGCCTAACGCCATTCCAATGATGCAACCAGTTAGATTGGTATGACCTTTTATGTAAACTTCCCTGAATGTGTGGTCTTCCATGAACAAATTCAATGCCATACTGAAATTAGAAAACGTATAGTTTAATAGAGTTAACACGACCCAAAAAAATACCAGAAAACTACTATGGGGAAGGAATTTTGATACTCATCTCCTAAATTTAGGGGACCAGTAATAATTAATTTTTAATTTAACTTATTTTGGGGGGTGAATTGTCCAACTTTATTTGAACTTCCAAAGATAATTTTTCAATGAAAAGTCGCATCGGTCACACATCTTTTTAATTTAGTTTTTATTATTTAACTAGCTATCCGACGCGGCTTCGCTCCCGTCAACTGGCTACCTAACTACGCATCTAAACCGTTTACGCAGCGCACGCATCGGAAACTCTCAAAAAGTAATATTTTTTCCCGTTTCTGCTACATTTTTCGTTTATGCTCCGCTCCTATTGGTCGTAGCGTGATGTTATATTGCCTTCCTCGGCTGTCCAACACAAAAAGAATGTTTCTATTCCAACCAGTAGTTCCTGACATTAGCGCGTTCAAACAAACAAACAAACTCTTCAGCTTTATAATCTTTTATATAAAATTCTCGTGTCACAATCTTAGTTACCTTACTCCTCCGAAATGGCTTTATTGATTTTTACCAAATTTTATATGCATATTCAGTAGGTCTGAGAATCGGCTACCATCTATTTTTCATACCCCTAAGTGATAAGTGATGTTCACCCTTCACTTTTTTTTTTAAATTATTGGACAAAAATTTTTGTTTTTATTTTTCTACTAGCTGTGCCCGCGACTTCGCTCCCGTCAATTGCCTACCCTACCCTACCTTATCTACCCTACCTACATACCTACCCTACCTACATACCTACCCTACCTATATACCTACCCTACATACATACCTACCCTACCTATCTACAATTCTTTTTTATAAATTTTTCTTTCATAAGAACATTCTTCTAACAATAACAAACACAACGAAAAAGAATTAGCGAAATCGGTCCAGCCGTTCACGCGTGATGCCGTGACCAAGGGAAACAGGAATTCATTTTTATATATATAGATAAGGTAAATACATTTTTACCCTTTTATCACCAACCCCTATTTTTTAATAGCCATTTTAGTAATTTAATCATTTTTCATCCCGCTCGATAACTGATCAATTATCGTCTTTTTTGTAAATGTTTTTCACTCTATTTCGATTAAAATTGCCCTGAGCTTATGGCAAATCTAAAATCTTTTTATAAATAAGGTAGGGTAGGTAGGGTAGGTAGGGTAGGTAGGGTAGGTAGGGTAGGTAGGGTAGGTAGGGTAGGTAGGGTAGGTAGGGTAGGTAGGGTAGGTAGGGTAGGTAGGGTAGGTAGGGTAGGTAGGGTAGGTAGGGTAGGTAGGGTAGGTAGGGTAGGTAGGGTAGGTAGGGTAGGTAGGGTAGGTAGGGTAGGTAGGGTAGGTAGGGTAGGTAGGGTAGGTAGGGTAGGTAGGGTAGGTAGGGTAGGTAGGGTAGGTAGGGTAGGTAGGGTAGGTAGGGTAGGTAGGGTAGGTAGGGTAGGTAGGGTAGGTAGGGTAGGTAGGGTAGGTAGGGTAGGTAGGGTAGGTAGGGTAGGTAGGGTAGGTAGGGTAGGTAGGGTAGGTAGGGTAGGTAGGGTAGGTAGGGTAGGTAGGGTAGGTAGGGTAGGTAGGGTAGGTAGGGTAGGTAGGGTAGGTAGGGTAGGTAGGGTAGGTAGGGTAGGTAGGGTAGGTAGGGTAGGTAGGGTAGGTAGGGTAGGTAGGGTAGGTAGGGTAGGTAGGGTAGGTAGGGTAGGTAGGGTAGGTAGGGTAGGTAGGGTAGGTAGGGTAGGTAGGGTAGGTAGGGTAGGTAGGGTAGGTAGGGTAGGTAGGGTAGGTAGGGTAGGTAGGGTAGGTAGGGTAGGTAGGGTTGGTAGTGTAGGTAGGGTAGGTAGGGTAGGTAGGGTAGGTAGGGTAGGTAGATAGATAGCCAGTTGACGGAAGCGAAGCCGCGGGGGTCAGCTAGTATTAGTATAGATTTCTGTTAATAGTGACTCGGTCATTCCATAGCAAAATGTCATTTAACTGGATATCAAAAACTAATGTTTAATTTAAATTAAAAGCTAGTAGTAGTTATAACTTTTTTTTTCGGGTGAAACCTTCAACAGCCGCCTGGATCTTTGGGAAAAAGACCAGGGATTTTTACCTCACTAAAACCACCCCGGTGATCACAACACATGGATGAAGCCCCTTAACCTCTTAAAAGACAAACCCGGAATCTCCTCTTTGCAACGACTATCAGAGCACATCCCTGGGGAGACTGCGAGGGTAAAAGTAAGTAAAACATTACTTCTATGTTAAAAACCTACACAACAGATAAAAATGAAAGGCTACCTTTTATCCGGCGGCTTTTTATTGAAGCTACGGTACGGCTATGGGAGAGAAGCCTCGAGAAAAAGCTAGTAGTTGTTATGGCTAGAAAATCATTTGTCATACTTACTCTGGTGAACCAACCAGAACACCATTCAACCCTTGGTAATAAGTATGCAATACGGGGACTATGATCCCTACCGCTAGGAGAAGGCTCAGTACCACTTTTCTAGTGAGGTTGGTTCTGCAAATCAAAAATACGACGGCTGCGAAGATGTAGAGCTGGGTATCTGCTGCTAAATACCTGCAGAAAAACAAAAGAAATATAAATTTAGTTGCCGATTGCTGAGCGTGTTATCGGGTTTTTCTATTAAGAGTGAGCCTGAGTTTGGAATTTGGTATTGTGACACCGCTGTGCCTATCTACACCATAAGTTAACTACTCCGTTATATGTCTCATGTCATCAAAAGCGTAAATGATGGTTCCAGTGTTCGATTCAAAGATCGGGCAAAGGTTTATTGAGTTTTTCCATTGGGAATTTATCAACAGCAACTCAAGGTTTGAAAGCTGGAGGTTTTGTGTACCAGTACCTCAGAGAGCACATTAAGCCTTTGGTCCAGCTGCTATTCTCTCTGGTTCGAGCCGTTCTCTGGTTCTCTGGTTCTGTCCCACAATGGACTATGAGAGTGAAGGAAGAGTCCGTGCTTCTGTGTACACGCACACAATTGTGCACTTTAATAATATCTGTCACGTCGATGGCTAGACTCTGCTGAGATCCAGGAGGACCGTGATTTTAAAATGTGTGGTGTACAGCTTCAAAATAAAGAAAGACAAAAATACAGATTGATGAAAACATAGATATTTACCAAGTTTGCGGCATACAATTGGATGGTTTAGTATAGTTGTTGATGTAAAGAAGATGCTTCCACCAGTTCTGCCGACAGTCTCTTACTTCGTAGTAAATGGTTTTCTGAAGATATACAGTTTTGATTAATGCGCTTAATGCCATGGATCTAAACAATAATTGTAAAATTAAAGAGTAGACAATTCTGAGGTTAAAAATATTATAACAACATAGGGCAACACCATCTAGTGACGGGAGGAAGAACTAGTAGTATTTAGTAGCGCCATCTAGTATCGAATAGCGGAACTTATTTTCTCGAAAACCCATGCCGAATAGAATTTACCAGAATTTTCGAGCCGAACATTCTGGAAGTTTCTAGTCTCTTCAGGAACAATGAGTTCGAAAGTCAATTAATCTGGAAGATTCTCGATTTATCTAGAACAGTATCCAGCTCGTAACAAATTGGTGTCAGAAGTGCGGGATAATTATTCCGGTTCTATCTAAGCAAGAAACGGAGGGGATGCGCATCAAGAGTCAGCGCCAGCAAGAAGTAGACCTGTTGCGCTTTGGAGACGCTTCCTCACCGTCATTAAGTGGACAGCGAGACTCCGCGGCTGCAGCGGAACCAGCTCAATCGCCGGTGACCCCTGACCTCGCTACCCTTGTGGCATTCATGCAGGAGCAGGCCCGACGTCAACAGGAGCAGGCGTGAGTTAAGGAACCCCAATCCCCCAATATTAGCTTCATCAGCCAATAATTATATTATATTAGAATAACAGCTATATGTCAGCATATAATATCTAGGACATGCGTCATTAGCAGAGATGATTGGTTAGCAATAAGAATAGTATATAAGATCAACATTTTGTAGAATTAAGGAATTACTGTCTTGCTGTAACTGGGATCAAATAAAGTTTATTTTTAAACTCTTCCGTTGTCGCTTACTTAATTGGCGCAGCCGGTAGGATCTCTGTAGTCAGTCTGTCACGTATCCACATCTACGGGAAGCAGCCGACGTCCGTTTCAACGGTTCAGCAGAGATCACCGAACAAACAAATACATTAAGAAGCCACATCAAGCCAGGAGAGGACCAGGAGCCAAGCAGTAATTCAGGGATCATGAAGATAGCTGCGGAATTGTGAGTAAATCTTTTCACCTTCCTCTCAGCTCTTCCATTTGCATCCCAACCTTGTATTAATCTATGTTGTGTGTATTATTAGGGATTGGACAACGCCGTAATAATATTTTATAGATTGTTAGTTGTAGTAAATAGTTAGGGATAATTTATTAATTTTTGTGCTTACTTTTTGTGAAGCTTCGTTATTTCACTTCATAATGGAAGGTATAAACCGTGTTCCGCAAGAGATGGTAAACATAATTCCAGTATTTAATGGCGATGTTAGAGCGTTACCCTTATTTATTAAAAAATGTGAATACATTTTAACAACATTCCAAGGGAGCGTTGTACAAAACAATTATTTATTTCATGTAGTAACAAGTAGATTAACAGGCGAAGCAGCTAGTTTGGTAGGCGAAAGGGACTCTATAAATACGTGGGATGAGCTAAAAATGCTGTTAAATCAACACTTTGGCGACCCACGTACTGAAGATTGTCTAGCAATGGAGTTAGAATCCTGTAAAATTAACAAAGGTGAAAGTTACTTAGAGTTGTGTCATAGGATACAGCATATGAGAAGCATTTTATTTTCCAAAATATCAGAGACTATTGCTGATGACTCTTTACGGAAGGCTAAGCAGATAATCTACAGTAATAGGGCGATGAATGTTTTTCTATTCAATTTACCGCCATTCTTAGTTAGGTTAGTTCGTTTACGCGACGTTTTGACATTGGAAGACGCGTTGAAAATTGTTTTAGAAGAACAGAACTTTCAATCAGTCTATAATTCTAAAACAAACGATCACCGCAATTATAATAGATCTAATAAAAATATTCTTTCCGATTTCAATAGTGCGAAGTATAATTCGCAGAGCCTATCCAGTGCAGTTGCACCGAATAACGCCACGAGTAGTTCAATTACGATGAACAATTCGCAGCAGTTTAGGAATTATAGGCAACATTATAATCAAAATAATTTCAATCGGACAAATAATAATGATCATAACAATAGGACAAGTAGGTCACAGTTTCCGATGGCGCAACAAAGCCAACAGTCCACGGCATATGCACCGCGAACGTCACCTTTTGCAGCGCAAGCATCTCCGCCGGGTTCAAAGTCGAACACTGACGTTACTATGCGCACTGCAAGTTCACGCCGTGTTAATTACACTAATAATCATAGCTATAACGAACCAAGTTTTGACAACTCAAATAATGAGTTCCAGGAAATTCCTGAAGATCCCAGACAGGGAAATTTTTGTATAACCGCCTCTACCCTAGAGAGCGAATAAAAATTAATTGCAATAAACGTCTTAACTTACCACACATAGTTGTACCAGAATTAAATGCAGTGTTTATGATAGATACAGGCAGTGTTAGGTCTTTCATAAGCCCACACATTGCAAACAAGTACTTTAGGGATCGGTTGCAATATGAACCCTTCGAAGTTGTTAGTACTCACGCATCGAGTGTTCATAGCGAAACGGCATTTATTCCTTTACCAGCTACGTTTTGCAGTAAGGAATTTCATAAATTTTATGTTTACAGTGTTGATGATAGGTATGATGGGTTAATAGGTAGTAACCTACTTAAACAGTTACAGGCAAAAATAAACATGGAAAGTCAAGTTTTGCATTTAAAAAATGCGAATATTCCAATAATATACGCACCACCTATGAGAGAGGTATATCAATTGCCATCTCGTAGTGAATTAAGAGTTAGATTGCCAGTCAACTTACTAGACGGGGAAGCTATACTACAATTTAAACAATTTTCGGAAGGGATTCGAATGCCCACCG
Source organism: Orthosia gracilis (assembly GCA_947562075.1). Lineage (NCBI taxonomy): Eukaryota > Metazoa > Arthropoda > Insecta > Lepidoptera > Noctuidae > Orthosia > Orthosia gracilis. The sequence continues at coordinate 24,579,573 of OX387273.1, forward strand.
CATTAGTTAAGTGTATTAAAGGTTACGCATCAACCGTTATTCAGAATTATACGGATGAAACCAGAACCTTAGTGGTAACAGGACCTTTTACGGTCGAACCTTACAGGCAGAACCCATCTGTTCACATTAATTTTACAGAAAATAACATAGAAATAGATAGGATGCTAACAGATAATTTAAAAAAATTACAGTTAGACCACATGAATTCTGAGGAACGTAAAACCATCGAAGGGCTATGTAATGAGTATAAGGACATATTTTATTGTGAGAATATTCCATTAACGTTTACAAATCAAGTAAAACATAGAATTAGAACAAGGAATGAAGATCCTATAAATATTAAAGCACATAGGTTACCTCCCATTCAATCGAAAGAAATTAGGAATCAGGTAGATAAAATGTTAAGGGACAATATCATCCAGGAATCACACTCCCCCTGGAGTGCTCCCGTACATTTAGTGCCAAAAAAATTAGATTCATCAGGACAGCAAAAATGGAGGATGGTAGTCGATTATAGACGTCTCAATGAAATTACTACCGATGACAAATACCCTTTGCCCAACATAAATGATTTATTTGATATGCTAGGCAATAGTACCTATTTTACTACCTTAGATTTAGCTAGTGGATACCATCAAATCGAGGTCCAGAAAGAAGATAGGGCGAAAACAGCTTTCAGTACACCTTCAGGACATTATGAATTTAACAGGATGCCGTTTGGGTTAAAAACAGCACCTGCAACATTTCAGAGGGCTATGGATAACGTTCTAAGAGGTCTCCAGGGCTTACATTGCCTGGTATACCTTGATGACGTCATATTTTTTTCTAAATCGCTGACTCAGCATGTAGAAAAACTTAGAGCAGTTTTTGATCGTTTTCGGGCGACAAATTTAAAAATACAACTCGACAAATCACATTTTCTTAGAAAGGAAGTTCTTTACTTAGGGCACACTATTACAAGTGAAGGATTGAAGCCAAATAATGATAAAATTGATGCAATCTTAAGATATCCTATTCCAGAAACAGTTACACAAATAAAAAGCTTTTTAGGACTCATTGGTTATTATAGGAAATTCATCAAAGATTTTGCAAAAATAACTAGACCTTTAACAGCTTGTTTAAAGAAAGGTCGTAAAATAATTATTAATGAGGAGTATAGGGAATGTTTTGAAACATGTAAAAAACTTTTAACAAACGCACCTTTATTACAGTATCCCGATTTTAGTAAAAGTTTTATTTTAACTACCGACGCATCGAATTTTGCAATTGGGGCTGTATTGTCACAAGGATCAATAGGCTCAGACAAGTCAGTAGCATATGCTAGCAGGACTCTGAGTGACACAGAAGTAAAATACAGTACTATTGAGAAGGAGCTTTTAGCCATAATATGGGCAGTTAAGCATTTTAGGCCTTATCTATATGGCAATAAATTTACTATCTTTACAGACCATAGACCATTAGCATGGCTATATTCATTAAAAGAACCCAACAGTAAGCTCACGCGTTGGCGTTTACGCTTAGAGGAATATGACTACGAGGTTAAGTACAAGAAAGGGCCTCAAAATACAAATGCAGATGCCTTATCTAGGATTAAAATTAATGCAATTAACGACGATTTAGATTCGATATTTGTTCACGTAGGTGATAGGAAAGAGCGAATACAAAAAATTATAGATGAAGAGCTGCAATTTGACGAAACGCCCATAGAAACGATAGAACTTTCGGATTCTGATGATGGCGTCACAGCTAATTCAGTTTCAAATAGGGAACATGAAGGTATTCCTATTTTAAATGAAGCTGTAGATACTAAAGCTAGACAAATTTTAGTTCACTCATGGGTTAAAGATAAATTGACAGTAAAGGATATTTCTAATAATAAACAGAAAATTTTTGAAGTTCACTTACCAACAAATAATGACAAATTAGTTAAAGACTTTCTAAAATAATATATAGATCCTAAACATAAATATCATATTTATTTTGAACATCCATCGTTTAGAAAATCTTTTTCAAACATGGTTATTAACTTGTTTAAAAAGGGTTCAGTTAAGTTAACAGAATGTACAGAAAGAGTGATCAATTTGACAGAGTCAGAAGAGGATCAGAAAGAAGTTATTATGAAATACCACGACGGGAAAACCTGTCATAGAGGCATTAGGGAAACTTTAGCTAAACTTAAGAGATATTATTGGTGGCCAAACATGAAAGAAATAGTTACAACAGTTATTAACAGCTGCGAAATGTGTAGAAAAATGAAGTACGATAGAAAGCCCATTAAACCTCAAATTCAGTTAACCCAAACTCAGAATAGTCCATTCCAAGAAGCTTTTATGGATCTATTATACATTGAAGGAAAATATAATTTAACTATTGCAGATGCTTTTAGTAAATTAGCACAGGCAATAGAGGTACCTAATAGGAGTACACCAGAGATAGTTAGAGCATTAATTAAATATTTTAGTATTTATGGATTGCCCAGTAGAATAAGTTGTGATTCAGGGACAGAATTTAATAACATGTTAATTAAGGAAATGTTAAGTCTATACAAAATAGAATTGCACATAGGGACTCCAAACAATCCCAGTTCTATGGCAATAGTCGAGAGATTCCATTCTACTATCATCGAAATTTACCGATTAGCAAAATATGAAAAAAACGATTTAGATGCAGCTTCCGTTATGACGTATGCTATTATGGCATATAATAACACCATACACTCAGCGACAGATTTTACGCCTTTTGAACTAGTCTTTGGGCATACCGATGCCGGAAATGTATTTAATGTCGATAGGGAGAAAAATTTAACTCAGAAATTATTATTAGATCATAGGAAACGTCTCAAAGTACTATACGAATTTGTAACAGATAAATTAAACACAGATAAACTTAAGGTAAGAGATAAGAAAGGAGGTGAAGAAACACCAGTCCTTAAGACAGGAGATACTATTTACATGAAGAATACTAGGACTAGGAAAGCTAAGGAAAAACCTCGCTATGAAAAAGCCGAAATCACTGGTGAAACCGAACGTAATATAGTGCCTGTAGAATTAAATAAAAGACCAACTAGAGTGGCGATAAAAAATGTAAAACGTCCTCCACAGGTCATGCCTAGTACTTCTGGTACTAGTGATGTCAGGATTCACGCTGGAACTCCAGAACTTCACTCGGAATCCGGGGATAGCGTCGTTGAAGATGGGAGTAGCGGTGAAGAAGAATAATTATTGGACTATATTTAAGATTTTAGATTTAGAATCCTTAAGCTTACAAATAGATAATAATATTCGCGATTTTAGCAATATGAAATCGAAAATTATAGAAAGCAAATTAAGTAATGAAACTTTAGGTATAGAAAACCAAATCGAGTATTTAATAAGACTTACTAAAGATAAATTATATCAAATTTTACCCCTTAATCATAGAAACAAACGAGCTTTGTTCAACCCTCTGGGCTCATTTGTAAAAGCTATATCTGGTAATTTAGATGAAGACGATGCAATTAAATATGATAAGGAAATCGTTTTACTCCAGAATAGAGAACATGCAGTCGAACGTAAAGTGTCATCAATGCAAAAAGCTTTCGATAAATTAGTTAATGACTCAGAAATCATAAATTCAAATATTAAAAGATTAGGCTCACACACTAATGGCATAGAAAAACTAGCTGAAAATGAATTCAAATTTAACAAGTTACTACGAATAATAGATACTATGTACCAAATTTTAAGCAACTTTCGAACTTGTTATGAGAACATACAAGAAATAGAGTCCGCAATCGCCTTTAGCAAACTAAATGTTTTGCACCAGTCTATTATAAATAGCACAGAACTGTACAGCAGTTTAGAAACAATTAGTAAACATGCTAGGACAATATATCCAGTTAGTAAAAGTAATTTAATAAAACTAGAACGTAATATCATAGTCAAATCATATTTAAATAACAATAGATTAGTATTTGTGTTAGAAGTCCCTCTAATAGACAACGAAACATATAATTATTATAAGGTTATTCCTATTCCTATTTTCCATTCTCCAGACACTTTTACCATTATTCCCAAATACCCTTACCTAATGGTGAATCGATTGAAATACATGCCCGTGGTTAACTCATGTACTGAAATTGAAAATGACAGATTTCTTTGTGATGAAAGTAATTTAGCTCAGAATCCAGTCGAGACCTGTATAGAACAAATTATGTTGATGAAGAATAACTACAATAGCTGCGTAAAGAATCGTATCAAGATAGAAAAGCCTAAGGTGCAGAAGATAACGGATAGCCAATGGTTGGTCTACACAGAGGACAACCTGATCATTACCGAAAACTGCAATGAGGAAATCCGCAAATACAACATCTTTGGGACCTATATCGTGACACTGAGTCAACAATGCGAGGCGCAAATAGGAGGAGTAATTGTTGGTGCCGCCACAAACACTACAATTTCCAGTTTCAAGCTCCCATTGGTCGAGATGCCAGAGCTTCAACAAGACATACAGACAAGGACGGAGAAGGTCGACCTAAGAAACGTGGACTTTAGTGACGTGAAAGAATTGTTACAAAGTGCCAAATTTAGTGAAAGTGACGATACAACCCAAATAGTGACAATAGAAATTAGCGTATGGACCATTTTAGAGTATATCATTATCATAATAATTATTGTCGTCATCTCATACAAATTAAATGTTTTTCGTTTTTGCCGAAATTCTCCGAAGTCATCTGCGACGCCTTCGGATAATTTCTCTCTTAGGGAGGGAGGAGTTAAGGAACCCCAATCCCCCAATATTAGCTTCATCAGCCAATAATTATATTATATTAGAATAACAGCTATATGTCAGCATATAATATCTAGGACATGCGTCATTAGCAGAGATGATTGGTTAGCAATAAGAATAGTATATAAGATCAACATTTTGTAGAATTAAGGAATTACTGTCTTGCTGTAACTGGGATCAAATAAAGTTTATTTTTAAACTCTTCCGTTGTCGCTTACTTAATTCGTGCTGCTTGGAGGCGCAGATGTAACGCGACAAAGAGGAGCAGGCGCGCTGCTTGGAGGCGCAGATGCAACGCGACAAAGAGGAGCAGGCTCGTCGTCAGGAGGAGCAGGCTCGTCGTCAGGAAGAGCAAGTTCGCAGGTTAGAAGAACAGTTGCAACAAAAGAGAAGCGTGACAATGAATTCAAAATTGACACATATGTCAGCATACTGGAATCGGTGGGGTGTTGTCTCAATAAAATGGAGTTCATGAGTTTGTAATTGCTTACTTCAGCAAAGCCTTATCCAAACCTGAAAAGAACTACTGTGTCACTCGAAGGGAGTTTCTAGCTGTAGTAAAAACTGCAGTATTTCAGTAAATAAGTATGTGTTGGGAAAATTTCTCCTGCGAACGGACCACGCTGCACTGAAATGGCTACTGCAGTTTAAGAACCCAGAAGAACAGGTAGCAAGATGGATAAAGCTACTGCAAGAGTTTGATTTCGTAATTCAACATCGTAGCGGAACGTCGCACGGTAATGCTGATTGCGGATGCTGTCTCGCAAAGACCGTGTCCCGACCAATATCAACATTATGCGAGACAAGAAGCTAAGCAGGTAACTTTAATGCAGATTTTGAGGACGGATCTTAGCGAAGAGTGGAAGGAAACCTTGCAGAGTGATTAACAGGAAGACTGAGACATTAAACCGGTCCTTGAATGGAAGAAATCAGGATTCCCTAGGCCTCACTGGAGTGATATTGCAGCAACGAGTTCTATCATCAAGAGTTATTGGGCACAATGGGAAAGCTTGGTTATCCAGAATGGAGTTCTGTGCCGGAAATGGGAGAATGCTCGCGGTGACCAGTATCATCTACAAATGATTGTGCCTAAAGTTAAGGTGCCGGCAGTCCTACAGCTTTATCACAATGGAAGTTCAGGAGATCATATGGGCGTTGAGAAGACTTGTTGAGGAATGGTGCCGCAAATGCACAAGTTGTGCGGCTGTAAAAGGACACAAATTCGTAGCAGAGGGTCATTACAGGTATAAAATGTTGGTGCACCGTGGGAAAAGTACTTCTTGACTGTCATGGACAATTTCACAAAATGGCCTGAAGTGTTTGCAATCCCTAATCAAGAGGCCTTTTCGGTGGCTGATAAGTTAGTTCATTAAGTGTTTTATCGGTTCGGGGTACCCCTGGAAATCCACAGTGATCAAGGCCGGAACTTCGAGTCTGAAGTGCTGAAGGAGACGTGTCGTGTGATAGGTGCTCACAAAACCAGAACTACTGGTTATCATTCGCAATCCGACGAAATGGTTGAACGGTTCAACCAATCACTAGAGAGGTATCTGGCAAAGGTTGTGGAAAGCAGACAGAAGGATTGGGATAAACACGTTCAACCATTTCTCCTGGCATATCGCAGTGCTGTTCATGAAAGCAAAACAGTGACTCCAGCTTTTGTTAATTTCAGAAGAGAACTACGATTACCTACAGACCACTAGTATTCCACCTCAGTCTCCACGCATTATAACAATTTATGAGAATGAACAACAAAGCAGGATGAGCACATCAGACAGATACGTCAGCAGATGTCTGAGAGGATGAAGACTCGCTACAATCGGAAGGCGAACCTACCGAATTCATAAGGAGGTGCATCAAAAAAACTTACCATCCAAAAAGGTCCTGACGCTAGTCTTGCAAACCAAGTTGTTGTCAAACCCAAGATAAGGGCGTATGATGGTGTTAATCTGCAACAAAAAAAGTTTATAAATTTTCTTATAGTTTTACAATACAAGGCAAGGGTTTCAACCCCACTCGTAACTAATGTGAGAATCCGTGTCTTATATTTTTATGTTTGTTAATCAATAGCACCTCAACATCTGAACAAGTAAAGTAAGATGAAGGGAATGGGAAGGCCGTAGTTAGGATTCTGACATAAGGAACTTTTATCCCATGGGTTAGTTTTCGAATTGTACGAGGGTGAATCCACGAGCTTTTGTTAAGAGTTGGACAAGATATTTTGTTTACGAGCAAGAATATTCATATTGCTACTACACTGCCAATTTTGTTCTTTTATTGTTTGTTAGTAAATTTTGATTATGTAGTATAATAACAGTGACATAATCGGCTTGATAGCACACTTACAGCATTGTTCAATAATGTAGGATGCAAGTTTAAGGGTGAGAGAGAAAGAATGAGGGTGCGAGAAAGAGGCGGAAGGTGAAATGTCAGTGGTGTGTGGGTTGGAGTTTGAGAGCGAAGACGAGAGGATGTACCTAAATGTTATATGAAGATTTTTATTGTGTCGTGTTGGGAAAGTAATAATAAACCAATAGTAAACTGTTCAAAATTTTACTTGCCCCACAAATCCCACATTTCTACAATAATAATAATTAAAATTAGCATAAAATAATCATTTAGCCGATCGTAAGAGCTAAAGACCGTTGACTATTTGACACGGAGTCACAATTCACAGCAGTAGTAGAGCAATGTAGAAGGAAGAAGATGTTGTTCATTTAGCTGTATAATAAATAATTTGTCCGATTGAACTTCTATGATTCATATTTTCTTACCTCAACCATCTCTTTATGATTTTCATCGGTAGCATGCTCCACGAAAGCGCATGTGTCTCCGAACATATAAGCCAGTCATATACAAGTAGGAAAGACGAGACTATAAAGAATGACTGCATTATCAGTGGCCCGCTAAAAAATATTCTAAAGAATTTAACTTCGTACCACTGAAATTAAAACATTAAAATTCATTAGTTTTGTGTCAGTCCGTAAATGTGGATATATTTTTTTAAATATTGCGAAATGTTTTATGTGAGACAGTGTACACAAGTGGTTAAAAATGGTAATTTACAACAATTTTCCTTGATAAATCTTTTGCTGTCCATGCCGCTCGTCTATGGGAGTCTTTTAAGACTGATAGCGATTGCGCGCTTTGTATTGTAACATGTGAATAAAAAGCGCGCAATCGCTACCAGTTTGCAAAAAAAAGACTTGTAAGAGAACACTTATTGTCACTGTGATCTTATTTCTGTTTAAGCTGTATTCATAGTTCAATAGTCATAACTTGTTTTCTTGCCTAGATATTTAGTATGTATGTATTTATGAATCTGTACAATTATTTATATTCATATTTGCACCAAGTGCAACCCCATTTGCTGTCCATTCTAAGTTGCCTGGAAGAGATCGCGGATTGCGAAAATGCCGCCAAATGTATGATAAATATTTTGATGTTTCCTTTATGTATTGTCTTTGCCTTGGTGTACAATATACATAAATAAATAAATTAACAAATGGAAAAAAAATACTTACTTGTTCTACAATCTCTGGGTTCACGTTAAATATGATGCCACATAAACTTGAGTGACCTATCACAACCATGTAAGTATTTATCGACCTGAAACAATACAAAATCATTAGATAGGTTTTAAAATATTATAATTTAAAAAAGTACAATACTTTAAATATAATCGAAACTTTACCTGATACCATGAATTCCTCTCAATGCTTTGAAACGAGGCTCTTGTCTTTCGCCTGCAGGTGCAACAAATTTCTTCCAATTCCGAAATATTGAAAAACAACACAGAAATCTTAGACCTAAAAAAACACATTATGATAATATTACTGTCTTCTACTGGAATTATATTAAATTGGAATAAAATTACCAATGACACGTTGTACTCTATAAAGTTGTTAAGAATTACAGTAAAACTAAAAGAAAAAACTTTTAAAAGAAATCTGCTCGGCAATATCACTCACAAGTTGCAATGACAGTGGTAATAAGTATCCAATGACGATATTAAGCAGTTCACTTAAATGGCTTATTATAATTAAAAAAATAATTAAATTAAAGTTTACCTCCTCGATCTTTTCCTTTCTTTAAATAGTGATCACAAAGGCTTCCGATAAAGTTAGCTATAATTATAAGGAAGCAGACGACTCCAACAAAAATATCCAAATAATCTATTGGTTGGTCTCTATCACGTTTAAAACAATCAATATTATCCGTCGATCTCGTTTCTAACTTGTACATGTTATAAATGGTTTCATTGGTGCATGCCTCCAAAGACGATCCTAGGTCCTGATCTGATCCAGAAACGTTGTAAAACTTATTGCATGTTTTTTTCATGCAGTAACCATAGTTCAGTATTGTATGGTTGAAACGCTTTACTTGTTTTGAAAATTCCTGTAAATTAGTGAAATAATCATGTTTATTATAATTAAGTGTAATGAGTAATGTAAATTATAAATGTTATGTGCCGGTTTTTGTGTAACGCCATGTTTTGAAGCCACGTGCCTCGGTGCGTTCTTCTAATAAACTTGAAATATAAATCATATATCCTGAGAACCACTACCGTGGGAGCTTAAAATTAAGATGACACAAATAAACTTACTTGGATTGAAGTCAAAAGCTCGTTTGGCTCATCCGAGACCAGAACAAATTCTCCAATGCAGAACAAAGCGTCAGGTTCATCGAAGCATTCCTCATAGTTGTCCAGATGGAACAACGGAGGCATGAGAGCATAATCTGATTCTGGAAAATATAATCGATTGGCGAAAAGAAAAAAAAAATTCGTTTTAATATTTTGTATGGGACAGGGACTGTTATTTCTAATACAGATTATTCTGTAGCCTAGGAAGGAGAGCAGAAAGTCACCCTCTCGACTGTAATTGATATGGTACAAACATGTATTTATTATATGTAACTTTGTATATGTACTACAATCTCCGTTTTTATTTAAATAAATTATTTGCTTTTTTATATATATATACGGCTCTAACAGTTTCGATAAAATTTGCAATGTAGGAGTTTTCGGGGGTGAAAAATCAATCTAGCTAGGTCGCATAACTGCGAAAATTCGTTTTCACCGCATTTTCACGCAAAAAGAAATCGCCCACGCATGTTGTTCGTAACTTCACCGCCGCTGCTTCCCGTTTGGATAGACTTATGAAGTTATGACAAACGCGGTGGCCTACCACGCCCAAGATTGCGGATTCGAGTCCCAGCTATGGATATTATAGGTTTTCTTTTTGTTTTCGTTTCGATTGGTTCTAGTACGATCAACCTTGACGGAGCTATAGAATCAAACCCAAAACTTTATGCTCAGCAGCAAAGCTTACGACAGCAATCTATTATCATCAACATCATTTCAGCTGATTGACGTCCACTGCCGGACATAGGCCTGAATAACAGATATCTGTTATCAATATATTATTTTTCTAATTTATAATATATTAAAATAAATTTAAATCCACATACCATTGAGGCAGTAAACGACAACAGCAGAACTGTTCACCAAAATAAGAAATAAAAATATACCAAACATGTCACACCGGCTAAGCGATGCACACGACATTTTAAGATAAACTCCGAGTAAAAAATAAGTTCCATCAACGTAGTTAGTATTAGATATCTTTTATTTTGTTAAAACTTGTATTTAACCTTGATTATTATAATTTAAAGTAGGTAAGTTTTTTTTAGCATTTTTGCAGTTTTTCAGAACTTAGATGTGGGAGATTTTTTAAACAAAATAAGTAAATTTATTTACATGTATGTAACTTACAGGTCACACCTAAGGCGCTATACAATGAGAAAAAAAACACTCAAACGAAACATACGGGGATTAGGCAAAATTAAATATATCTATATACAAATAAAAACTAATTAAAAAAACATGATCTAACAAAAAACATTGAAGAAAAAAAATACAAAAAAGAAAAATAACAGGAAAAACCATACAGAAGTCAAAATTTACAAAGAATAACTATACAATTATTCACTAATCTAACTTTCATCTATCTTCTCACAAAAACTTAAACATTCACGACACACTACACGTACTGATGTCAGAAGGGCATTTAGCATTGTGAGCGCCCGAACTAGAGGCGAGTTAGCTCGGGACACCGTACGTGCCGATGGTACGGCCAAAAGCCGGTGGTTTCGTGGTCTACGCTGTTGTTTGGGCACCACAGGAACAAACATCTCCACAACCACCTCAACCCCAGGGCTTCAACAACTGTGCCACGAAGTCCTGGCAATCGGACCTACCCCGCATAATACGGCAGGCAGAGATAAGCAAGAAGTAGTTACGCCTTACTTCGAGAGAATTAAAATTTAAAACACCAAGTAGAAATTTTATGAAGAAAACGAAGAAAAGCTTTTTGGATTTTTTCAAGAAGTAAGGCGTAAGTACTCTCATACGGGTCCAGATCACTGCTGCTGATTCGAGTTTACTCCTGACTAAGGCCATGTATACAAGTTTAATGGCATTTGGACTGGTAAACTCGCACATATTTCGAAGTACGAATCCTAGTCTTCGATATGACTCAGCAGCAAGTGTCCTCATATGCTCATGAAAGGTAAGCTTCGTGTCGAACAGAACTCCGAGATCCTTTACAGAATTAACGCGGGCTATCAGATCGCCGCCTAAAAAGTACTCTTATCTTGAAGGGTAACTTACTCCATCTTTATCCACGCTCCACTGATAGACCGCGTCAATGTCATCCTGCAGGGTAGTTGAGTCTGCTACTTTTTCCAAGCCAAATATCAGCTTAAGATCATCAGCGCAAAGTAAACATTTGGCATGTTTGAGGACCTTCTCAAGGTCAATGACCATAATGATAAATAGCAAGGGTCCCAATATAGAACCCTGACTAACTCCAGATCGAGTATGATATGTTGCAGACACAAAGCAACCGTGCCGAACATTCTGCTGACGATCTCGTAAGTAACTTGCGAGAAATTTTTGTAACATCCGGGAAAAGCCTATGTTATTGCGCTTGGTGAGTAATACGTCGTTATATACCCGGTCAAATGCTATCTTTTAAATCAAAATATCGAACATCAACCTATATCAAGCCTATATCTAAGTGCTGCGATATAAGATCCACCAGCGTTAGAAGGTTCGTATTAACGGAGCGGTTAAATCGAAAGCCATGTTGGGAATGGCAAAGAAATGGTTGTATCTGGAAACTAACAAGCCTGTTTAATATTGATTCGAATAATTTTGGGAATGCTATAGTATAGCTATGGGCCGATAATTTTCTACGTCAGAAGTTACATTAGATTTAGGTATAGGTTGGACTCGCGATACCTTCCAGCGCTGCTGATACTTTCCGGTAGAAATGCCAGATTAAATATATGTAGTACAGTTGATATTAGATGATCTTTACATCCTTTAATAATGTAAGCGGGAATGTTATCTGGTCCTACGGCTGAGTTTGGTTTGAGTTTATCTATAGCTGTTTCTACATCACGCGATTTAATTGCATAAATATTTACAAAGAAAGCATGGTTTTTCTGAGTGTTACTATCTGTTTTATAATCTAAAAGAGAGTAAGAAAACACCGGAAAAAAAAAGGAAAAAGCATATGCAGCATTACTGCCAGCATATTCTTTTCCATTATGATTCACCCTGGTCTCAAAGCCACCTCTGGCTTTGAAGCTGTGTATATGTAGCCAGAAGACACGAGGATCACGCTTGAGTTTGGTTTGAATATGCTTGATGTATTCATCATATGCGACCGACATTCTTTTTTTAGCACTTGCGCTAAGCACGGAGAAATTGTGATTATCAGCATGGTTTTGTAGTTGATTTCCACTAACGGTGCAGATCAGATTTATGTTTAATATCATTTATTAGTTCTGCTGTGAACCAAACCGGGTAGCGTCTACATGGCTTCTTAGGCCTGTGTTTTTTCGGTACACATTCGTCAACAATACCGTACAAGATGTTATAAAAAATGTCTACAGCAGCGTCAACGTCACTAGCGAGAATCACGTCTTGACACGTTTCACTTAATTATTAAAAAAAAGGAAAAACAGTGAAGTAAGAAATAGTGAAATTCATTTTGCGAATGTGCACTGTGTTGGCACAGGAATTAATGTAATTTACGTTATTTTAATTTTGTATTCACTTGCGTAAGCTTAAACGAAATCATTGATTGAAACGCTGATTTTGCACTTACGGAGGGAGGAGTTATGCATAGTCAACAATGTCTGATGCGGAGTTATGGCCGCTTGAAGAGGTTATTTGATAAACAAAAGACTGTTTTGTAAAATTAAAGAAACAAAGAACTTATACTCTTTTTATATTTGTAATAAATTACTAAATAATGATTACTAAAACCATTAGAAGTATGATCTGAGATGCGTGTGACTTCTGTTACTGACTCACTGTGGGGTTCGGACACAGGTGTATCTGTAAACCTTTACATTAGTTTATAAGCCCATGTAACTTAGATTAAAAGGGTTCATCTTATTATAATGCTCATGCTGAGCACACGTGTAAACCATTAAATAAATATATTTTTTAACAACTATTATGTAAATAATTGTTTAAAATATAATACAATTAGCAAGCATACAGGAAGAGTCTTGAAACACAATAGAAAATTATGTTAAAATTCCCATGGTTATAGTAGTTGTATTAAAATTATGTGTATTAAAGTTTATTTTTGTGGCCAATTCAAATTTATTTATAATATCAAGTGTTTGTTTCAATTCTTGTTTTTCTAATTTGTACCCGCCGCTACCCGGGGATCGACACCGGGAACTCATTTTCACCAAATGTGTTTCTAACCGCATCAACGAGGCACTAGAATATTATACTACATCGAAATAAAAACAATCCGGGACTGGAGTTCCCTACATAACTTGCAGAGTTAATAATGTGACATGTCTCTCTGCCCGCGTGGTATAGTTAATATCTTTAGTCTATGTGTTATTCTGGTGTATGTATAAGTTAAATTACAATATCATCAAAATACTTTTTTGTTTTAAAGAGTAGCAAACATCCAGCTTCACAAATTGTTTAGGGCTCTACTGTAATTTTCTATTTAAATAAATAAATAAAATTAAATTAAAAAGTTGATTCATTTTGTAGTATTTGTTTTTAATTTTTCCACTAAAATTCGCATTCGCAGTTCTATTTAATACCTTTACTAAACCTCTTATTTAGTGTAAGAGGTTTTATACTTATTTAGTGCCTACCCTGAAATCAATTGCCATTCTGAAAAGGCATGGATCAATGGCCTTTTTCTCCGACTACGGCGAAGACAAGAGGAAGGGTTATGCTTTTAGAAGTTTATAATACATGTTTGTATTTACGTAGGTTCCTCCGTATCGCCTTACTTTCACCCGATTTTGATGAATATGGTGTCTATCAATTTGTTATTATGGTCGGATAACAAAGTTTAAAAAAAACCGCAGTTGTGTTAACGTTTTTAAATTTTTTGCTTGTTATAAAGGACAATGTATACTGGGCTGTCAAAACTTTCTCAGAAGCTCATTTTAACAAATAAAATACCTAGTTTATTAGCTCCTAGATAACTAGACGAAGTTATCAAACCATAAAATTATTATGACATTGTTTTAAATCAAAAAAGCAATTAAAACACTACTTTATTTATTTTAAGCGATAAAATTAATTGCTAAACGCGTTCTGTAATTAATTACATCTCCGATATTCAAAAACATAATTTTTATCTTAATAGATTTTAGACAATTAATTTAAAAACTAATTATTTGGAGTCTTAGAAAATCAAATATACGTTGAAACTTTATTTTAATTTGGCCATCGAATTTCGTTTCAGTAAACCCGAAGGATTAACTACTAAATTATCTGAGCGTATTTCGATCGAAGAGTATGTCAATAAAATGCGGTATGCGACTATGCGCTTAAGATTCCCAAGGGAATGTAGATTGTTACTTTATATATAGCTAGCATTTGTCTATCTGTCCGTTTTATTAGTGAGCAGTTAAGATTTACGAGCTCTGGGAAAACATGGGGTATTTTTGGACTCTTCCAAGACTGCTGTTACAAAGTGGTATTTCTTGGCATTCATAGCGTTTCTTAAGTAAACAAACTTCAGCGCACATGCATGTTTGCACTAATGATTTTATGTTCCAGAAGACAACTTCTTTAAATAGTTAAAAACTTACAAGAAGTTTCAAAGTGTTCGCTGATGAAAATTTAATTTACGTTTATGTAAATTCAGAACGGAGTAATTTTTTATAAGCTGAAAACTTAAAGATTTCTCTATTTATTTAAACATGTGTACCTACAAAAGTATGGTAGAAGTTTCGCTAATATGAGTCCGTACAAAAACCCTATGTATGCTATATTCTTAGCCAAACCCCAATACTAACAAAACTCACCCAGGATAGATAGAATAGACAAGATATGCCACAGAGAAGACCAGAATAGAATAAATAAAACCAAAACTCAAAAGGCAAGTTATATGGGTTTATAAGGTTGAACCCTGATTTCTGAAGTAAGCATTTAAAGTTTAGTGTGATTTAAACTCTATTTTAGACTGAAAGGCTTGAAAGGTTCAAACATAAGCGTTAAAGTTTAACACGTTCTTAACTCCATATACTAACAAACATTTTTCCATTTCTTGTCTCATTTAAATTATAACCTCATCGACCTTCGATGAAAGACGTTGCCAACTTATCACAAGTGATCTGGTTACTCAAAATTGAGTTCACAAGCATGACATCGACTGTCCCACTGAATATAAAATGGTGGCCCGTTGTTTTGCCACGTGGACGGCATAATGTCGTGGTTGTACTTGCAAATAATCTTGATCAATATCTTAGAAGTCACTTTATGGGCTATTTGTGAGGACATGAAGTAATTTGTTCGTTGATGGAGTTTCCTTGTCATATTATTTGTTTTTATTCTATGTTTTATTATCCCCCGACAGAAAAAGAGGGGTGTTATAAATTTGACGTGAGTTGCTGTGTATCTGTGTGTCTGTATGTGGCATCATAGCTCCTAAACGGATGAACCGATTTTGAATCAGGTGATTTTTTGTTTGAAAGATGACTTTATCGAGGTGTTCTTAGCTATGTTTGAATAAAATCGGTTCCGCTGTTCAAAAGTTAATCGTATTTTACTCTTTGATTCTGGGTGTTTTCGAAAGATATCGTGTCATTATTACGTGTTTCGATAGATTATTTTGTCAATTGAAACATATCTACTACTAGGAATATTATATGTAGTTTAAAAATCATGAAATAAAAATTGATTTACAAATTTAAAAAACCCCCGACACAAAACCTCTAAAAAGTAAAAATAAACGTCGTACTCGCGTCGAGGAACCGCTAAGTAAATGAAATAAACTGCTGTAAACGTTGGCGGTTCCCCGACGAGAGTACGAGATTTATTTTTTACTTTTTTGTGGTTTTGTGTGGGGGTTTTTTAATTTGTAATTTAATTAGGATTTCGTCTGTGGAGTAAGCGGAATATGATGTTTATTAAATCTAACCTGTTTGTTAACTGCGGCGATATTATATTGGTTAAATTAGTTTTATTTATTACAATAATTTACACGGTCTTGTCTTTTAATATAGTCGGCATGAGACAAGCCAGGCATGCATCGGATTAACTGTTCATAGCTTTAGTTACGACCAGCAATTCATAAATGTCACAAGTAAGTGAAATCCTTGAAATTACTTCATCATCATCATTAGCCTTTTAATGTTCCCACTGCTGGGACAAAGGCCTCACCTCTGTGAGAGGGAATGGGCCGTAATCCAGCACGCGGGTCCAGTGCGGGTTGGTGAATGTCGCATGTCTTCGATTTTTGGTTCTAGGACATGCCTCACGATAATTAGTAATTTCTTATGGAGAAATAAATAATTCCTAAATTAATCCCCAAATGCTAATCCACAAGTGTACCTGTATCATACTATGATAGCAGTAAGTATAGGAGAACATACTCTCTCTTATACCTACTTATAGCTAACAAGAAGTATCGACTTTATGATAGTTACAAAAATTGATTCAAAATATCCCAAAAAAACAACAAATAGGCATTTTTGTATTTACAAATTCGTCCAAAATTTAAACAGAACTCCTTTTATTTAAGAACTGTCCAATTACCTCGGTTTGGATATAAAGCAAGATTAGTTGCGAGGGGTTTTTAACAAAAGTACAAGATAGATTATGATGAAAAATACAGTCCAGTTGTCAACACAAAATTATTAAGAATAGGAATATTTTTCAAGTCAAATACTGTCAAAATGGTCGCATTTCACCCAAATGAAATAAAATTCACTGTTGAACAATGTCGAGCGTGTTTCAGACGTGGGTTTAAAGCTGTAAACTTGATTGATACATCTCATAGGTTTATCAATCAGCTCGTAAGAGACACGGGTTCTTGCGAGTCATTCCATCAATCCTTCAACACCCACACAGAGAACTATTGATGGATCCTTGGAGATCATCCCCGTGACAGATCTTTTAAGATTTCATTTCAATCAATTCGTTTTTTGAAAAAAGTCGTGATAGGAATTTAACATAATTTACTTTTAAAACTGTTTGAAGATTCAATTCCATCTTGAATGGACGATTATTTTTTATTAGTAATAGGTGGTTGAACAGGCTTCTTTATAATAATGCCAACAGCCGTTTACAGGTATTTAAAAAGTAACAACTCTCCAATTAACTTAAAAGAAAATGTAGTTTCAAGCACAAAATAGAAAGTATAAGCCGCCACTTACATGCTTTGTGTTTCAAGCTACTACTTGTATATTGAAATGTTACATTTCTTTTTTGGATAAAAACCAAAAAAAAGGTATAATCAAAATTTCAGCCAAAGGACTTTCATTGCAAGACTTAAGCTGAAACGGTTTTGTCACTGACTCCAGCCAAGCCACTTGGACATACCTTCTGTGTTACCACATCAGCTAGTCCTGCGGCTCGTCTTAGTCCTACAGATAGATAGATATTTGGATACAACATTTATTCGGTGCAACTCATAAATACTCAATATGCATAAAGCTCAATTTCTCAAGGTTGCACTAAATGGGAGTCCAGCTCAGCATCATCATCATAATTTCGGCCAAAATTTCACTGCTGGGCATAGGCCTCCCTCAAGCGTTGCCACACTGATCGTTCCTGTGCGTCTCACATCATCTCTGAGGCTTAATCAGATCAACGGTCCACCTAGAGAAAGGCCTTCCAACGTTGCGTCTCCCAGTTTGAGATCGCCATTCCAAAACTTTTTGGCCCCATCGACCAATACAATCTGCGAGCAATGTGCAGTGCCTACTGCCACTTTATTTTATTTTTCTCCTGTGAATATCCTTATTTCTGATTCCAGCAAGCAAGGAAAATCCGAGCATAACCCTCTCCTTACATTAATAATGATGGTGACTTTAAGCTTTTCGATAAGGCCCAGCTCAGCAGTTTTCAGGCAAGATATCTGACGCTGAGCAAGTTTAGGCCTAGAAGCCAGTTTGAAGGTAAGTCACTCAGATAACAGAATTGTGTTTTATATTCAAAATTTAAACTGACATATATGGCTACATCTTAATTGGCAAGTGAACAATTTGTGGAGCAATTAAAACTAAGTGCGTACAGAGTTGCGGCAAGGATTTATACTTGTTCTATTATTTTCTAGAACGAGAACAAGAGAACGAGTAAATAAAAAGGTGCGCGTTAGAAAATTAAATTACACAGTTTTGTATTATGTTAATATATTATGACGTCTAAGCTCATTGAGGGTCATGACAGGAACACACATTTTGTCACCTTGTAAAGTTTTTTGGAACAAGTCCGATAAAACGTTACTTTACTCAAAATCAACTTTGTGTGTAAAATAATTCGATGAGTTAAGTGATTTGACACCGATCTAGCCAAGGAGTATCTAGTTACTTGGTTTGTGGCATTCCAGACAGGCTTCCGCTCCATGTAAAATATCGCTAATTGGCTGCATGCAGTTTAACTCGAAGTCGACCCCAACGTAATCGGGATAGGACTACGCAGATAGCAAATTAAGTGTAATATAAACTTTCATGGCAAATCAACCATCGATGGTCCAATTTTCTGTAAGTAAACGGATTACCTTCTGGAACATAACCTCTTACCAACCAGTAGGTATATTACTCCAAACAGCATAACATAATCCAATATTAGATCATTAATAAATTTACACTTGAATCAACATAGCCATCAGCGCCGTAGTTTCAGTTTGACTTACACAGATTAACTCAGCAATACACAGTACACACACAAACACATTACACACTCAACACAGCACTTATGTGAGTTTCGGGTGCAAATAATAAGAGTTTGAATATTAAATTAAGTGTAAATATTGCTTGAAAGTTTTTGTTTGATGTGCAAGTGTGAACTTTACATATTTGGTTTTATGGGTTATTTATATCGGGGCACGTTTATTTGCTATTCCTTAAAGGTAAATTAAAAATATTTTAATACGCTACTTTTGCTACCGGATAGCCCACGTGAAAGTTGGAATCCACGATCCATAAGGGAACATGCTATCGGTATAAGAGATATCCTGCGTCCTTCTCCAAGGTCTAATATGTCCCCATACCAAAATTTATTAAAAATTGATCATCTTAGTATGGAACGATAACTAGATTACTTAAATGTATAATCCTTGGAGGAAACCAGTGTCTGCATTGGATTACCCTGTCACCTATATATTGCTGCACACCGTCAACATCTTCGTGCCCTTTTACTATGTTCCCAAGTACTAGTAACATGGAAAAAAGGCATATGCAACAAGTTTTCTTCCTTAACGACTTTCATGTGTTTTCGTATCATTCCTCACACAATCTATTAATTTTATGAATCCTGTACTTATTAATTTATTTATGTACACACAAAACACTTAAAAGAGAAAAAAATACAGATAGAAGATCACAAAGTATTGCTTAGTTCAATTGAAATTTCTTCCAGCAGCAGTGACAGAAAAGTTTGATGATATACGAAGACACAGTGTGTATGGAAATAAGGAAACTTAAAATAGACTAAGTAACAACTATATAACTTAACTAATTAAAAATAAATAACACATATATATACCTTAACTAAATAAACAGAAGATAAAAATAAATACATAATAATTTATAAATATTACAATATGGTGGAGAGGAAATGATTTTTGATTTGTTTCTTAAATAGATATACATTTTGGGAATCACGTGTTTTTAGTTGGAAGTGAGTTCCACAGTCATACTGCACGAACTGAGAAGAAGTGGGAAGAGAAATTAGTACTATGGGATGGGAAGTTTTGGTGACGCTTAAGGTGGGATCTACACGGGACATCGGCAGGGCGAATGAAGGAGATGTGATCGCGCATATATTCAGGGTATAAAGGGTTAAACAGGATGTTAAAGAGGATTCATTTGATCCATTGTAAGTAAATTTACTTTGTCCACTTCCTAAATGAAAGAGCATTTTAGCTTAAATTACTAAAAAATGTATTAAAATTTTTGGTTGCTAAAAATAAATGTTAGTCATGTTTTTGATTGGGATAATCATAATCCCATATTAATATGGGATTATGATTATCCCAGGAAATTATAATTTTTACGGCCCCAATTATAATTTCTAAGAAAAGAATTATTAGCGCGCAGACAAAATTAAGTACCAAGCAATAGAAAAAAAATCTATGTTATTTTTAGGCAAAGAAACCAAATATATTAATATTATAAAAACCTTCTTGTATAATGAGCTTGGAAAATGCTTGCGAACAAATAGGCATGCCATTTATTGTGCAAATAAAAGGCACCGAGTGAACAAAAACTTCAGAAGTTTACCTTCGTACAATACGCAACAATGAGTTGCTGTAAATTGTCGTTCTGAAGGACAAAATCGACCGAAAATCTGGCAATCTTTCAAGGAACCTTTTCTGAGCTCGTTGGTCTAGTTATTGTCCAGAGGACCTCATGCTCAGCTATTTCGGGGTCTTATGGTCCAAATACTACAGACTTTTACATAGACTTCCTTTCTGATACACCGACATTTGTATGTACTGCTGTCTTCATCATAATCATTATTATATTAGCCGAAAGATGTCCACCATTCGCTATCGTCGTCGCCACATTAACCAGTCCCGTGCGTCCCGCATCCAGCGGATCCCCGCAACCTTCACCAGACAAAATTTGATAGAAGTTGATGAAAGTCTATGCAGTGTTGACCCACCAAATAGCCAAATAGGGTATTTGGTATTATAGAAAATTAAAATATTAGACACATATTTTTTCTTTTGACACGTAAACATAAAGTGATGTCGATGTAATGCGTTGAATTATCATGTGATATCACGCCGTTAGTATTCTTTATACTGCCTTAATGACGTCACAAGCCCCCACTCCTGTACTTTGATGCGCTTTATCTTTGAAATTTTTTATTGATTTGGTAAAGCAAAAAATTCGTGTTCCATATTATTTGATAATATCACTGCCGGAATAAATAGAATTATTATTTTCTACCTAGTAAACATCCCTAAATCATCGAAAATGTCTCAGTACGGATTTGTGCGAGTTTGATGGCAACGGGCTCGCCTCGTATTGCATGAGACTTTAATATATTATACAATGTGTCCATGTGTGTAGTAATAAAACTTTAAATACACTTAATTTTATCGATAAAAATATTCCACATAAAGGGTGCTATCTCAAAACTTTCAAAGATAGATCAATTTTAGTATATTTGAAAGTGTTGGGATTAGACCCTTTATAACCGTTAGAAGCCTAGGGTTTTAGCTGTCTTATATCTTTATTCGTGGACTTTTGATTGTATAGGCTTGTTAATTGATAAAATTTGCTTGTTTTATTCATTCTTTACTATAACTCACATGATTGCATGTTGGTCTTTAGACCGCAGGAAAAGGAAGAACGTATGCCAGTTCTTTACAACAGATCACAATTATCACAGATAAAAATAGAAATATTGATAACTTTGTGTTGCCATCAACAATAACTAGCGACATGTGATTGTACTACCGGGTACTGTGGTACAAATTGCATCCCTTGGGATAAAGAGGTGTAATTCTTTGCTTACGAGTATCTATGTTACGAGAAAGACGAAAGGTTTTAAAATTAAAATTGTAGTCAGTGCGCATTTCTTTAATTTTGAATTTATTTTTGCCTATTCACTTGGTATTACTACGATATCAATTTCGCATTGTTAACAGCGTTTTTATATTGAACAGACAAATCCCATCTATTTCATCGACTTCATGTCAAACTGTGATTGATAAATGAAGCATAATTTACTTTTAAAACATATTAATGTTTTATTCATTCAAATGTGAAGAGGGTTTTTTAGACAAAATTGAAAATAAATTGGAATAGTTGCTTATAAGAGTTACCTGAGCTTAGTTAGTTTAGCTTAGCATAGCTAAGTTTATTTTTAACTGACTTTCCAAAAAGGAGAAGAAGATGTTTGGTTGTAAGTGTTCTTTTTTTGTTTTTTGTTCACTGATTTCTTTGTCGAATTGGTTCCGTTTAAATTTGGTGAAGATCTGATAAAGGACTTCGGAGATATACAACAGAACTCTTTAATAAATGACGGCAAATCTCTCGGGATTGCTGTAACCGCATGTCTGTTTATTGATTATACTATTTCATAACATAACATCACCCCGGTACACACTAAAAGGATACGCAGATGTGTACAGTTCAACTTAGTGCACTCTCATTCCACCGATTATGTCCAAGTTTCATGTTATTCGGGTAACCTATTCTTTTATCTATTACTATGGAACTTGTCCATTATGTACCACAACCAAGAAACAAAAAAGTTAGCTTAGCTCTTGGTGTGCAACTGATTTTTAACTTGATTAGGTATTTTTTGTTTGCACAATGGCAACGACTAACGTTTTCAGAAACAATGACAAAAATACATAAAATAAAGTAGGAAAAACGGAAAAAGTAATTACTATGTAATTGTTTTATTTATATACGTACTCATAATAAAAATTACAGAAACAATACTACGAAATAATCCCCACGAAACCAAAACTAATAGTTTGCCCCGACCTTTATGTGTGACAATTCCCGTCAATTATTTCCTGCGCAGCCATATTGTCCGCCATATTGAACGTTGCTATCGCCGATTATTATCTTTTACGATTACCGCTATACCGGATGAAGCCCGAATCAATTTTAATATCGGTTATATTTGCGACCGAAATCGACCATTTAAACGCATACCAGATAAAAAAAGAACTCGGTATTACTCGGTAATGTTTGCATGTTCCACATTTAAAAATCGCGGCCATTTTGTTTGATTAAAAATTTCAACATTATTCTGTTATTGTTTGAAATTGGAATTCGTTTAATTATCTTTTTTATTCTTCCTGGCTGTTGTGATTTAATTGTTTTATGAAACGTTAATAAAATGTTTTATACTTTTTTTTTCTATACCAGCAGTTTTCCATTCAAGTTTGATGACTGTTGTTTCAGTTTTTCTGATTAAAACGGAACCAGTATGCTAAATTGTACAGAGTTCAGGTATTCTTTGCGTTACAATATTAAATTCATTAATTTATTGCTTCTGTTACAGAATTGAATTGGTAATAGTATTTATTATACGTAAACGAAATCGAAATATGCAATAAGAATAGCAGTTGTTGAGGAGTGAATTATTCTACAACATGGTCAAACTCGTTCTTTGCTTATTTAAGGCCTGAGCCGAGTCCGACACAGTGGCTTTCTAATTGTTTCAGTAATAACGGCAGCGAACGTGTTAAATGACACAACAAAGATTTTGTAATATTTGAATCTATATAATGACTTACATACCATAATTTACATTTCTTCGGTAGAACAACGAGCAAAAAAAATATTTTTTCACAACTTGCCCCCGTATTTTATCCGTGAAACCATATGGTTTAATATTTTATTTCCGCGCCATATAAAATCATTACCAGAAACGATACATCATTTCCTGGCAACATGCATCGGCGCGTGCTTCAAACTGGCTCCCATACTCTCTTGTGACCTATAAAAATATAACTTATGTGTGTGAAAATAACAGGGTTCAGCTGAAACAGTATAGACGTTCCACTGTCATGTAAGAATTGCAAAAAAATACTGCTGAAGTGCTCGTTTATTGCTTTTTTTTACGTAGTTATTTTACTCAATTTATTACTTTGTAATTTTTCAATGAGTTTGTTTTATGGGTCTGCAGTAAGAGTTACTTACACAGGGGTATCGCGTTATCCATGTGCTGGCTTTCGGAAGGCAAATGAGCAGTTGCTCCATGTTGCAATACTACGCTGCATCTGGTTGGACGTGTTCAAAAAATCTGGGTTGGACCTCGTGACTCTTCAGTAGAGCTTGTCAATCTCAGACATTGTGTTTTTGGCAATATTTAGTACTAATAGAATGTCTGGATAGAGCTTCAGGGGGCGACAACCAGTATGACTTTAATCTCAAATTCTTTATACGTTCTATTTTGAACAATTGGTATTTATGAATGGCTTGTGTTTAAACACCGCCCAAAAAAGTACCTATTTTACTACCAAAAAAATTCTAAACGGTTACCAAAATGGATAAATGGTCACCAAATAACGTTTCCTAAAATATTATGAAATAAATCCATTTTTTCGTATTATTGACTGCCAAAAAAATATATGGACGCCTTTAAAGTCGACGGAGCCCCGCTGCGCGGGGCTCCTATTTCCGTCCGCAGGGTCTAAAGTAACCTAACACGAACGAGATGACGGGAGCCGAGTTCGCTCGCTTTGCTCGCTCACTTCAGCTCCCGTCATCTCGTTCGAACCTAACCTGTCCGTGTCGGGGTGCCCTAAGCTCCTGAGCTCGCTTCGCTCGCTCTTGGACTAATTCGTTAAAAACACGAATACACCCGGTATAAGAATTTGGTGACCGTTGATCCATTTTAGGAACCAAAAATAATATTTGTGCGAGGTTTGCGATTTTTCTGATTTTATTTTATTTATTTTGGATCATAATATTATATACTTTAGGGCCCTTTTAATAAAGTCAATTGACTTTTTTTGGAGTTGTTTATTTTATTTGGTGCCTAAGCTTAGAGTCTTAAAAATATTTTTGATGACCGTCTAAATTATACCCTTTATGAATCAACAAGACCATTCGCAATTCTCAACACCTTTTTTAGAAAGTGAAGACAAATAAAGACAGCAGCTGTACTGATCCAAAACCAACCAGTTCCAATGAAGCAATATCTTATTTCCAAGCCATATACAGTCATTACCATCTGCGATCCGTCATTGCCACGGACCGACGCGTGCGCACGTCATCCTGTCGCAGTAAACTACCCTAATTTATTGGAGCTACTCGTCATTCTTTTGTTTATTTTTCTTTTCTTGTCGTTTGAAATTGGAACTAATTTTTAAATGGCTGGTTTGGAATACAAGAGGAATGGAGGTAAAGGAGGGATCTTGTCATTCTTTTATTAATTTTCAGTTTGAAATTGGAACTAATTTTTAATGGAGGTTGGAATACAACAGGAAGGTGAGGATCCCCCGGGTTCGGCAGGGATTTAGATGTGGTATGTTAACGTATCGGGAGTGTAATTAGGGAGACAGGAATTTGGGTTTGTTTTTGGTTTTACTTTTACGCGGTGGTGTATTTTTAGATATCATCTTGTAAGAATAGATGCAGACTGTGAATTTATGTTACTGTCTAGAAGACTTATCTCACTTTTATTATCACTTAGAACAGGAGCAACTCCCTTTGATTTCGAATGGGTAACCCTTCCATAGATCATAACACATTCGTCCGGTTATCAAAGCTGCGATACGCGCTTAGCGCTAAATTGGTATGTGCTTTTGTTTTTGCACTCAAGTAAAAATTTGTAAAAAAGAAATTACCATTTTCATGAAGCATCCTTTTATTTTTGCGGATGCCACCGGCTGCAGTTTCTCTCCATAAAAGATCGATTGAATGTAGTATTTCTGAAGCAAATACTACATAAGGCGAAAATATAAGCAGACGTGTGTGTAACTCTCTGTGCGACGTGTTTCACGGTCGCCGTGACATACGACGTCTGTGAGGAAATTACTAAAGTTTTCAGTTTACTCGTCAACACGCTAGACTTTGCAGCGTACGATGTGAAAAGGTGTTCCATGGGATTAAATTGTGTTTCAAAGGGGTTATTAGGGTCCCGAGCTTCAAAATTACTTATACAATCTTTAAGGGTCAGTGAATATTCTCAAGAAACAGAATTAAGGTGTTGTGACATGAAGTTCATTGTCTTCAGTTTGTCACCTTACAATCTTGTTTATTTGGTCTGAGTTTATAATATTATGAGGTTTTACTTACATCAAAGTTCAGGCCAGACTGATAGTCCGTGGGAACCGTCGCATCTGATGAAGCCCGCGGCGGCCTAACGTCGCCCGTCCGATCAATTGGGAATCGGTAAGTTCAAAGGCGCGACACGGCGCCCATAGTAAATTGCCAGTCAGCTGATCAACATTGCACAACTTTGAATAGCGGCCAGCAGGTCGCACCCGGCCGAATCACGTGGGAACACTCGGCATGGGTCGCGGCAGGCCGCGCCAGGCGTTGCCCCGTCTGCCGTGGCCTGTCGATTAACGGGCCGTGCTTTAAAGGTTGGGGGCTGATTTATTAAAATT
The DNA here is from genome assembly GCA_947562075.1 of Orthosia gracilis. NCBI lineage: Eukaryota > Metazoa > Arthropoda > Insecta > Lepidoptera > Noctuidae > Orthosia > Orthosia gracilis. The sequence continues at coordinate 24,605,942 of OX387273.1, forward strand.
TTGAAGCTGTATAACAGATTAGCGGATACTTAATTCTATGGAGAATTTGAATTTAGAACCTGCTAATCAGCTGCTAAACATCTAAACTTAGATATATACATATATAGACAGAATACCTACAATTTATTTGTACGCCACAATAAAATTAATACTTCTCGAGGATCAAGCTCAGTTACAAATATGCTGTAGGTGATAGGCAATGTTTGCCGCTAATAACCACTTTTTATTTTACGCACTTCTATTCATCTGTATCTGACATAAACGTCAAAGCTTTCCAAAGTACGTTTAGAACGTTGTACGAAAAAAATAACCCCTTCACAAAATTTTAATACCATTCGCACTCAATCTCAAATGAACGTAAGAAAGCTCTTACAAACAACGAAGGTAAGGTAAATGTTGGAATGAAACAAGTTCAAACAGGTTCCTTGTTTGAAATGAAGACTTTGCGACAATTATGTGACAATTTAATTTTCATTTCGGAGACGGCGTCAACTGTCTCGGAAATGAAATAGTGGGCAAAGAGTTGAGCGCAGACGGGATGTGCAATAGGATAAAAACTTTTTTTACAACCTAACCGGCTGAGTAGGTACCTGTATATTAAATGGAAAACAGCCTATAAAATCTCCACAACCCAGTAACTGAGTAGACAGCTGAGTAAGGACCTTTTCTGTGCATGGAAAACAGCCTATAAAATCTCCACAACCCAGTAACTGAGTAGACAGCTGAGTAAGGACCTTTTTTGTGCATGGAAAACAGCCTATAAAATCTCCACAACCCAGTAACTGAGTAGACAGCTGAGTAAGGACCTTTTTTGTGCATGGAAAACTGCCTATAAAATTGTCACAATCCAGTAACTGAGTAGGTACCTGTATTTTACATGGAAGACTGCCTATAAAATCACCGCAACTCAGTAACTGAGTAGTATGATACCTCCTGCCAAGATTAATATCAGATTTTCTGGTTTCTGTCTATCTATAACGACTGTCACTTCTTCTCTGTCATTTCGCTCTTGGCAGATCAGTCATGGTCACGTCGGTGGTAGATGCGGACTCACCTCTCCGCACGATCTCCCGCCTTCTCTCCCTGTTGGCGGACTGTTTAGCGCAGTCAGATATGCGGCCACCTACTGCGGATTTCACTTGGTCTGTCCAACGCATAGTTAACCTGCCGCGCGATCTGGTTCCCTCCACATTTCCTTGTACGGCCAGTCGCACTATGGAGTCGCCATACGGCTTAGAGACGTGTCCAAAGTATTGCAACATGCGCTGAGTTCCTGGAGTATAGACACATTAGTGCGGAAATCGACTGTCACAGATGTATGCATTACAACCGCAACCAACAGCTTAACGTGATCTCCGAGGCACGGAGGAATTTCGATAGTCACCCATCAACGAATTGACATCGGCCACCGTTGCTTAACGTTGATGATCGACCAATGTGGCTGTTATTATTTGCCGTGAGACTTTCCTAAAAAAATCTCCTGCAGAAAAATAAACCTGAATAATGTTGTGTGTTTGACTGAAAGTCTCGGCATAATAAATCTACGCAGCACAGCTAAAGCTACTGACAATTTGTTTTGTATAAGTACATTCGAAAAATATGTTTTAATAGGACATATTAACCTTTTAAGAAAATGATAATTTCGGTCACAAAAAAACTGTATTTTTAAAAGGTGTGCCGAAAATAATGATTTTGTTATCTGTACTAATATTATAAAGCTGAAGAGTTTGTTTGTTTGAACACGCTAATCTCAGGAACTACTGGTTGGGATTGAAAAATTATTTTTGTGTTGAATAGTCCATTTATCGAGAAAGTATATAGGCTATATTACATCACGCTACGACCAATAGGGGCTGCGCATAAATGAAAAATGTTGCAAAAAATTCCTTTTTGAGAGCTTCCGTTGCGAGCGCAGCGTAAGCGTTAAAGTTACGCAACATTCATGTTTATCATTCATGTGTGGCAAGGTAAGCCAATTGACGGGAGTTTTTCGTTGTTCGCTCGAATATTCATAATGACCAGACAATGTTATAAATAATAAAGTTTAAGTCAGTATTCATTACATTGCCCGATTTGACTTGACTGGATTCATATTGCCAGGGCATTATACGTAGTGCCTTGATTGATAACTTGGTCCATGACATATACAAAGTAAGCAACAGTCTATCGGGCACATAGAAACTACAGGACAATGCAACAACGCAGTTTGATATAAGTGTTCTAAAATTGGTCTAACAAAACAAACACATTGTCACATAGTCACGTCGCACCTGTCTCCGGGGGCCTTTATACCATAACTAGCTTTTACCCGAGGCTTCGCTCGCAGTGAAGCCAATATTTTTTTTTTTTAATTAAAAAAATATTTAATAAAAAAATAAATATATAAAAAATATTAATAAAAAATATATATAAATATTAATATTTAATAAAAAATATTTTTATTAGTTTTTGCGTGAAAGCGTAACAAACAAACTTACTTTCACATTTATAATATTAGTAAGGATGCTAAAGGTGAACGGCAGATTTTGTACCGCATACTTTTTTTTTGTTGTTCGGTTATAGAATTTGTACCACTTGTTAAGGCAATTAAGCCATTTATTTTCATGTAAGTTTACTATTTTTAGAACTTCGGATTAATTAATAATATCAATAAAAATGTTTTAATAAATACACATAATAAAATCGTACACTAAACACAGCTATGTTATTTAAGTTGCCTTATGTAAAATAACACAAGTACTGAAATGATAATTAATTATTTAGAAATAGAAATAACATTTAACATAATCAAAATAATCATTAACAAACTGTAACAGTTGCAGTCCGCTGCTGCACGTAGGTATCTCATAAGTAGGTACGATACTCATCTCAATCTACCTACTTAATGGTAAGTAAAACCAGTACAAGGACAGCAACAAACAATTTCGAACATTTACTCTACACATTATGTAACAATATGTAACATTTACCTATATGTAACAATCTACATTGGCACACTAGTACATAACCTTAAAAAATAAAACTAGTTATAACTTTTACGTCCTAAGTTCTAAAAATCTAAGAATTTAGAAAGGGATTATCTATCATATTAACAATCAATTAAAACAAAAAATATCCCAAAACACGAAAAATTAATAGCGGTACGAAATTCCCATACAAGCCTGCCGTTCGCCTTTTGCATAAAATGCCCACCATTGTACTGGTCTATGTCCAGAAAACTTATTCTTCTTCCTCTACAACCTCAAAATTATTAGTGGATAAATTCACATTTCACTTCACCAGAAACACGATTGCAATATCATCATCGCATCTGCGTCTTCACGGCTTTATTTCATCAACATAAACTTGGCGTACAATCGCTGTATATGTATGAGACACATTTGTCTCACTGACAAAGTGTATTCACGGCCTAAGGTATGCCTTGCCTTAAGAAACTACCTGCAAAAGATTTTGAACTATAGTTCCAGACTTTAGGGTTGAGTGTTGAATGGTTTGGCAAGTTTTAGGTATGCCTAACCTAAACATAGACACTAGGGTTTTGAACTGTAGCTGCAGAAGTTAGGGTTGCGTTTTGAATGGGTCGGCAATAGAATCGTCATGTTAATAAAATCCGAAGTTGTAGTAGACAAAGCGTTAATTAAGGAATGAGATTTAGAGTGTAACGCGGGATTTTTAGTGGGTTTTAACCTATTTTTGGATTTGTTGGCGGTTGCTATGGACACTGATATTAATTTTGTTAAGGTTATTTTTTTATTTCTGTTAGGCTCACGTTAGGTAAGCGATGATGTGGCCGGCGATGGAGCATGCTTGCCTATGGGGTTATTTTATTTAAATCAAAAGTGCAAAGGTTATTTAAAAATAACCTCTTCACTTATGACTTAAATAATCCAAGGTTGTAGTTATCAAAAAACTCAGACTTCGGCAGGGAATACCCTTCTATAGCTTTATGCACAATGAAAGTATTTTCAAAACGTGTAGTGGTTGGGATGTCCGCAATGTACTGATGGCACATCGCCGTATGTCTTGAAGTCATAATAGAACGGGCTAGGCGGGATTAAATTGTGTGATGGCAACGCACAATACTTGAAAAGAAATCGATAAAAAACTACTAGGTTGGACGTCGTAAAAATACTTTCACTGATTAGATAAGCCTTGCAGCGAATGAATCAGGATCACGATATTCAAGGATGTATAATCCATGCACCAGGAAAACTTATCCGTGCATTCTACGTAGCACTGTGCACGCCGCATCTGCTACCCAACGACATGCACCGCCATTGTCCCGCAGCTTTGGAGCTCTGAGGAATGACATTCTATCGGCGACAGTGATAGTCGAAATATTTGGGATTGAGCACGTGATATTTTGGTAGTGCATGTTAATCCCATAGGTACGTTTTCGCTAATATAATCTCACTTTATGAATGTGACTGCAGGCTCATGATGCACCGGGAAAACTTATCCATGCATTCTACTTAGCACTGTGCTACGTAAAATGCACGGATAAGTTTTCCTGATGCATGGTTTACTCATCCGTGCATAGCATGATCCTGTTTTATTATCCCATATGTTTTTGTAATACATTACATGATTTTAAAATTTGTCCGTGGAGTTTCTTGTGTTTGTCTTCAGAGAGATTAACGCTTTGGAACTTGCAACTAGCTTCATATTTCTTACTGACCACCTCCTTAACAATTCAAAAGTGCCCGATTATTTGAGTTTGCTTTTGATCAATGATACCCCCCACATTTTCATGCTAAGCGAAACTAAGGGCACGTGTGTGGCTTATAGCTGTGAACTGCTATGGAGCCACTTTAAGATAAAGACAACCGCCTGCAAGGAAGAGGAAAATTAAACTTAGGTACTTTAGTATGTCTATTTTGCCGTTTGTTTCATCCTCGTGCGAATTACCTCCTCGCCAAGAATGGGTTTCGATACCAATATACTAATATTCATCTCTTTACTTTGTGCTTGTTGCCTTCGTGATATTTCTGTATCGAATGTGCGTGTGTGTGTATTCTATTCTATGTTTAAAAAAGTCTTACCCATCCAAGGACTGGTGGTAGCAATTAATTGAGCATATATTTTTGAACGCCCCTCTGAACATATATTTTTATCCAGCTGGTAAATCAGCCATTTTATTGTAGCCGAAACAATATTCTCCTGTGGTTTCAATAAAATAACTTAATAAATCAATGTCACGGCAAGTTGGTCTGTTTTGATTGATTGTGGGAGACTGTTTACCCCGAAGTCCTCGAATACCGTGTTGCAAGTTTTAATAAAGAACCGTTTGCGAAAAAACTTCGGGGAATTTGTTTTTTTTTTTTGTTATATTAGGGTAACGCCTTTGTATTAGAATGTTGATACTTATTAATTACAATTTTGTAGGTTTTAAGTTTGGATGACGTCATCATAGTTCTCCGAACTGGGTTATAGCCTTATAGGTTGATGGGGACGAAAAGTCTTGGGAGTGCACAAGGTGGACCAGTGACCTGATACGGGCTGCGGGAAACCGGTGGATGCGACACCATAATCAATCTGGAAGAGATCGCGGAATGCAATAAGGCCTTATTGCATTGATGCATATTTTTTAGTTTCAAGTTTCTTTTGTTCCTGTGTTTCTAAACTGTGATGATAACGACTATGTACTTACCATCTATTGTACATGAATGCTAATATTGTGTAAAATTATACCTGAATACTGTATCTCAAGTTACAGGTTGCCTTAGTTTGAGAGGCAGGGTTCATTACTAAAAATGGTTACAATATAGCTGTACGTGTATGTAAACTATAATGTAACCTTTTTTACACCAATAAACATTTTATTTTATTTTGTTTATTTATTTATTTTATTTTTTATTCTGGTGTGCCTTATCCAAACTATTTTGGGGTCGGATTCCAATCTAACAGAATGCAGATACCAATTTTTACAAGGAGCGAGTGCCTATGTCGCCTCCACAATTTAGTAACGGCAAAACGATTCCTGTTGGCAAGACAAAGAAAGAAAGAAAAGAAAGAAAGAAAGAAAACACATTTATTTGTCACAAGCCACTAGAACACACCATAAAAAAAGAAAAACAAAAAGAAAACTTTAAGACAAAAATAAAAAAGAGAAAAACAATATAAATATGACATTGTGTGCCCCATGGCTGCACCAAATAGGACCAGTTCAGCAAAATGTCGCGCAACTAGTGCCCGACGCTGTTTTTCAACTGGATCTTTGAATGTGACGTCACGGACGTAAAATAGGCTTATAGTGACATAATGTGTATGTAAAACAAGTACTTACTTCTATGAAAGACTAGCTGTTGCCCGCGGCTTCGCTACCGTAGACCACCCCACAGGACCCATTTTCGGGAAGACAAAATAGCCTATGTCACTCAGGAATAATGTATCTTTCTATTGGTGAAAGAATTTTTTAAATCGGCTCAGTAGTTTCGCAGCCTTTTCGGTACAAACAAACAAAAAAAACTTTCCTCTTTATAATATTAGTATAGATAGAAATAGATTTGTATATAACAAAATCAAAATCACAGATACACCACATTAATAAATAAGGTGTGTGTGACAATAAGTGAGGTGAGGGTGGGTAGGCTAAATATCATTATCATCTTCATTGTAATCAATGGTTACGACTCAAGACAGTGGTCTAAAAGACGAAGAGGCGGGACCAAAGGCTTAACGTACTTTCCATGGCAAGAAGCAGCTTCTGTATATAATCACCTATCCATGTATCTAAATTGAATTATTCCGATTCGTCACCCTGTTTTGTCCCTCAGGGGGACAGATCTGAAAAAATGTATTAGTTCTGTTCCCCAACAGATGACCACTTCATGATTATAACATAATACATAATTGTCGAATGCAATTTGTAGCTAGGGAAATTAGTTTAGGTTATTTGTTGGCCAACACAACTAATATAATTAAAGTACCAGGGGAAGAGATCAAACTTTTTATTCCCGATCTGTCACCCTGGAGAATAAAACAGGGTGACAGATCGGAATAATTCCCTAAATCAGCAAGCGTTGCTCAGCTTTGAAGATCTACTCGCACAGTTGCTATTATTCAGCCACAAGCTCTTCCTTAACCACCTTCGGCTAAATAAAGTCAATCAGACATCCCTCTAATGGCCTTTCCAGTATATTTCCGAAGTCAACATTATTTTAACACCCCCCAACATAACCAGAGTGCCCTGGAAGGCCCCGTTTGGGTACACTTAGCATAACTTGATGCCGTTACACATACTTTGCGTTCGTTCCCAACTTTTTTGACGACGTACAAAACTTAGGAAATAATGAAAGTTTATTTTTGCCAACTGAGCGAAATGTTTTCGAATATTATTACGTTTTTATTAATGCTATGATTTTTATGGGTTGATGTTGTGGAAGGTTAAGCACAGGAGTTTGAAATGAAATACAATACCAATGCTGTTTAGGTTTGGTCGGGTTGGTACATAGTATTCTAAGCTTGCCTTACCTCATAAAGGATAACCATGATATAGTGTTGTTTGCGGATGATACTTCACTTTTGTTTAAACTTAAACGTCAGTAGCTGGTTACTGACGATTTAAATAGCGCGATCTCAAAAGTAGTTCACTGGTTCAATGTTAATAATTTACTACTTAACGGAAAAAAAAAACAAATGTATTAAGTTTACCCTACCTCACGTTAGGCAGGTGATAACTGATGTGTTGGTAAAGGGCGAAGAATTGAATCCTGAAAATAACACAGTATTCTTAGGCTTAACTTTGGATGATAAGCTTCAGTGGGGCCCACATATAGATAAATTGTCGAAAAAGCTTAGCTCCGCAGCATATGCTGTTAGGAAAATTCGTAATATAACTGACATAGAGACAGCCTGTTTAGTAATTATTTTAGCTATTTTCATAGTGTAATGTCGTACGGTATTCTGTTGTGGGGAAATGCCGCCGACATCCAGACTATCTTTGTTTTGCAGAAAAGAGCTGTTCGATCGATTTATAAATTAAGCCCGAGACACACTCTCAGAGAGAAATTTAAGGAGATTAATGTAATGACAGTGCCTTCTCAGTATATTTATGAAAATCTTTTATATGCCCAAAAAATATAAAATTGTTTAAAAAATACAGTGATATCCATGACATAAATACTAGAAACAAACACAAATTTGTAGTACCTGCAACAAGGCTCAAGAAAATAGGTGGCTCGTTTAGATGTCAATGTGTACACTTTTATAATAAGCTTCTAAGCCACGTATAAGATCTAAGTCTTAATAAATTTAAAACATTCATTAAACGTAAGTTGTGCCAGAAAGCGTTTTATACAATAAAAGATTACGTTGACGACAAACAGGCTGGGATTGAGCTGCTCCAATTAATATAATTTTTTTAAATATATTTAGCACCGTGAATTTTGTTTTCTTGCAATGACAAGAATATTTACTTTTTAAAGTATTATATAATTTTATTTTAAGTTTATTTTAATTGTTGTGAATGTGAAGACTATGTGGATTGAATTTTTGTTTGTTTTTAATTTTAATTTATCTTAGTTAGTTTTAATCATGTTCTGGCAGTTTGAGTAGTTTATGCGACCTACCCGAATGTCCTTTCTTTGGTATTGTTCGTCGAATCGTGGAGCTCCTTAAATTCTGAGTTGAGATGCACGGTTATTGACAAATGCGTGCACTGACTGGACAGGTCCACTCAATCTGGCTGGTTCTTTCCTCAAAAGACCAGTCTACATGGTCTTCACATGATCTAACAAAGATTTTGTCTGGACTTTAAAAGAGACTGTAACCTCTGAGTTTGTTTCGGCCTTACTTCTCAGAGTAGTCAGATAGGAAACGCCGACTTCATCTAGTTTTCAAAATATGATCGACATGTAAAAGTGTTTGTACTAACCTACTTACAGAAATAAAATCATTTATAAGTGCGCACTGCTTAACTGGTACTGGTACAGGTACTGTTTTTTTGATAAAAAAAAATTTCATGAATGATACTAAGTGTCATTCATCAAAATTAAGTTTTAACGTATTGCCGTGAATGATGATCTATTCTAACAAGTCTTGGTAGAATAGATAATCAATCACGGCAATAAGTTTTACTACGGGATCTCGTCTCCATTGAATGGCAGCTTTATAACCACAGCTAAATCTTTTTTTTCTCATGGCTGTTTTTAAACCAACTGTATCATGAGCCTGGTTATTAGGCATAAGCCTATCAACTATACCTCTAAGTTTCCTCACGATGTGATGTCTATTACGAACTGAAAAAAGTAAAGTCTCAATAGTACTTGCCCGCATTTGAACACACGAATTTTATTCATGAGAGACTACATCTTATACGCTAGGTGACCAGGGTATTTTTACAGCTTGATCTAATAATGATTTAAAAAAAACATAATAAATGATTTTGGGCGACCAAACTTTTAGAATTAAAACACCCTGCCCATCGACCGTTCAAAGGACCCAAGATAATCGCCCAAACTCTTGTTTAAGTAACTGATAATCTAAACACCGTCAAGCGAATCCATCCCTTTTAACTTAATTATCTCTTTATCTATACTATATACATAAAGTTACGCATTTTCCTCATGACTAACTGAAAACTAGGTTAAGGCTATGGGTTAAGTTTAAAGATCTCTTCTCATACTAATAAGCAATCATCACGCCTGTTCAAGGTTGTATATATTTAGACTCATAATAACGCAGGTCCAAGTTTCATTACAATGTTTTCCTTCATCGATGTTATTTGTAGATTTTTGATAAGTCGTTATACTATGTTACGTTATCCTATGTTTACAATATTTGTAACCATGTGAGAACCATGTTCCTATTTATCAAATGAATGAATTTACCGTTTAGTGCTTGTAATACTTTATACCTGTACATTGTATAGTATGTAGTGTTATTCTGTGTGCATCCTCCTCACGTACATGAATTAATGTATATATGTAAAGATTGGCGGCGCGTTTGGCGCAGTGGTTGAGCGATTGACTGCTGCGGTGCGTGTCGGGTTCGATTCCCGCACGGAGCAAATATTTGTATGACCTAAAGATAGTTCTTCCGACTCTGAGTATTTGTATGTGAGTTTTATATGTTTGTAAACCCACCGAAAATACAGAAAAATGCCTAGCGTGGGGCAATTTTTTTTTTACAATCTTATGTATATTTTTGGTATGGTCTATTTAGTAGCTTTCATTTGATATTCATATTCTTATGATAACAAAAAAAAGAGATAAGACCTCCTTTTTGGGAGGAAACGGAGCAACATATTTGAAAATTATATATCCTATATCACTCCCACAATTGAGACGAATCCAACAATACCTCATGAGTCATAATCTGTCAAGCCGTTTGGGTTGTAAAGCGTGCCATAGAAATAGACATACATACATACATACACTCGAAAAACATTACCCTCCCGCATCGGGTAAAACATAATAATCTCTGGAAGAAAAGATTTTGGGCGTGCCACCCTTCAGAATGTAAACAACCTACCTGCCCGTTCCTACCGTCTATTTTGTTAAAGGGTTCAAAATATAATCACCCAAACTGTTGTCCAAGAAAATGATAACAGTGACAACCTAAACACCGTTGAACGAGCCCATCTCTTTTAACTTAATTATCTCTTGATCTCTGTGTTAATTAGGAACGGGGCAAGTGTTAACGACCCTTTCACCATGGACAGTTAACTCTAAGCGCCTTTTGATGATGTAAATATGAAACTACATCATAAGTCATATTAAAAATTACTTAAAAAAAAATATAAAGAGATAAAAACAAAAATAAAAAAGATAAAGAAAAAGACAAAGAAGATAAAGTTGTAAGTTTTTTGTAATGGATAAACTCAAAAACTACTGCAACGAGTTAAAAAAATCTTTCAACAATGGGATGTTTTATTAACACTTAGAAAAAAAGGCTATAATGTTGATCGAGCTAAATTAGGGATCCCTACGAAAACATCAATAATGTAAAACAAGGAGTTAACATTTTAACATAAAACTCTTCATATCGCTTGCGCTGCGAAAGCTATTGAACAAAAGATTTTAGAACAAAAACATGTAACACAATATTAAAGAACACATCAAGATCTACAAAAAAGTCACAATACTATATGTCCAACTATAGTAGTTATGTCATTATAACCACTTTTTTAATACAACTTAATAAAAATATCGACCAAAATCAGACCACGTTATTCTTATCTTGATATTTACCCTCACCCAAATTAATTCCTTCGTAGTAAAGTAGACTACTTTTTGAATTATTGAAATCGGATATTTCATTCAAAAGATATCAAGAATTTAAAAATGTAATCAAAACAAATTACTAGAAAGATACGCGCAATGGGCGACGGAGGGGATTCAGAGGCGAGTAACTACGAGTACGATCATCATGAAACTTTGTACATATATTCTTGGAGGTATTAGAAGTAACATAGGATACTTTTTATAAAAAAAAAAAAAAAAAATAATGGCTTCACTGCGAGCGAAGCCGCGGGTAAAAGCAAGTATAAAATAATTTTAGTAATCTATACTTCTATTCTATATACTTCTATTATATACTTGTATTATATAGCTGAAAAGTTTGTTTGTTTGTTTGAACGCGCTAATCTCAGGAACTACTGGTTGGATATGAAAAAATATTTTTGTGTTGGATAGTTCATTTATCGAGGAAGGCTTTAGGCTATATACCATCACGCTACTAATAGGACCGGAGCATAAATGAAAAAGGTTGCAAAAACAGGCAAAAATTGTTCCTTTTTGAGATATTCCGTTGCGTGCGCTGCGTAAGCGGTTAAAGTTACGCAACATTCATGTATCTAGGGTAGGTAGGTAGCCAGTATACGGGAGCGAACCTGCGTGGGACAGCAAGTGTTTTATATACATAAACGTCTACCTATGCGAAGCCCAGACAGGCCGAATGGATAAACTAAAAAACTACTCACACAATTTTGTAAATTTTTCACCAGTAGAAAGCTACATTATTCCTGAGTGAAATAAGCTATTTTTTATCCGACAACTGGTCCTGTGGGGTGCGCCACGGGAGCAAAGCCGCGGGGAACAGCTAGTTACTTTGTAAATTAGCCGAAATTTGAACCCACGACCTCAGGCATGAGAGGCGAGGTCTTAACCATTGTTTCATCAGATCTATGGTCCACATTAAAGTAGATCTATTGACTAATTGCAGTCATCACGCCACAATGACACAAGCCAGCGTAAATTTTCGAAATAAAAATATTTTAGTCGTGACTACTTTAAGATTGAAACACCATGACCATTCACCGTTCATGAGATCTCAGCCAGATTATTCCTATTAACTTATCAGTTGGTTGGGCATCAGTTTGGTTATCACCGAAACACCGTTGAACAAGCCCATCCCTTTTAACTTAATTATCTCTTGATCTGTATGTTAATTAACAGCGGGTCAAGTATTACCGCGGCCTTGTCTCACCATGGACAGTTTAACTCTCAGCGCATTTTAATGATGCAAATGGTTTGATGTTTGAATTAAATGTTTGGATGGGTAAGTATTATGTTTTAATTACGTTTTGAATTTTGGTAGGTTCATATCGTTAGTAGTATCTTCTTTTTTTTTGTTTTTTTGGTGTTAATTAGGCCGCCTCTGGGAACCCCACACGCCTCTGATTTAGCTATTTAGACTTACATTAACTGTTAAAGTCCAGGTTTTCTCACGATTATTTCCTTCACCGTTGCCAGAGATGTCCAAGATACAGTTGGTTAGTACATATGAATTTTAAAAAGTCACATTGGTACTTGTCCAGATTATAGTGTGAAAATTGCCTTGTGAAAAGTGTTGTTGTGAAAAGTGATGGTCTCGTGATCACGAGCGAGGCTGCAGTGCAAGGGCCTTGGATTTGATTCCCATGTATTAAATATTTTAATGGGTAGTTCCTAAGAAACATTTCACAAAGAAACATCAAATACACAAAATTAGGCTCAAAAATGCAAATAACATATAATTAAACTCACCACGCACCAATATCAATCTGCCTAGCCTTTTCACAATTATATTGGGGTCAGCTTTCAGTTTTACCGGATTCAGCTAAGCACTAGTGTTCTACGTGAAACGACTGTCTATCTGACATCCAAAAACCAGTAACTGGGTAACAAGGTTTCTTTGGCAAGACAGGTGTCAGATCTCAAGCTTCTGACTACCCTTAACGAGTGTCAAAAGAAGAAAGATCTTCAAATGACAGCCGGGACCAACGGCTTAACGTGCTTTCTGAGGCACGGAAGAAACTCGGTATGTTGAAAATGGTCACCCATCCACGGACCGACCTCGTCAAGCGTTGCTTAACCTTGAAGATCGACCCGTGCGGCTGTTATTATTTAGCCACGAGCTCCTCAATACTCACAACGCACCAACTATGGTAAAAATAATGTGATGTACGAAGATGCTGCATTGTATAGCAAACTAACAAACAACATTAAAAATGCTAAATCCATTTCAATATTTAAGAAACATTTAAAATTACATATCCATAAAAAAGCGAGCGCACCTGTAGATTACATACCACTTCAAGTTGCGCGCGCTCTGTGTATGTTTAAGTTCGGGCTGTGTTATTTTTTTTCGATTACCCATCACTTTTAGAATATTTTTGTACATCGTTATTTCTTTTTGCCAAAACTGTACGAAAATCAATAATTTATTTTTAAATTAGTTAATCATTTCTCAAACCTCAAATTCAAATTAAATATATCTCAAACCTCAGTTACTGAGTTTGAATTCGTTTTTGATTTTGATTTTTTAAATTTTTTTGGGCTTACTGTGTGAAAAACTGTCTCATTAGTCTCGTCACCATGGGTGCAATTGCTGTGCATGGGTCCTATGTTCGATTCCTAGGTAGAACAACGGGTAAATTTTACAATAAATGCGCAACGTTTCTTGAAATAAACGACTCCAAAATAAAACTAAATTCGGATATAACTTAATTATCAATGTTAATTAGCAACAGGTCAAGTGTTAACGCGGACTTGTCTCACCACGGTCAGTTAATTCTTAGCGCCTTTTGATGATGCAAATGGTTTGATGTTTTATTAATTGTTTGAAAGGGTAAGTACTGTGTTTTAATTGAATAATCACTCTTGTTTAATTACTTGATCGGGGGCACGGTTTGCGCAGTGGTTGAGTGATTGACAGCTGTGCTGCGTGTCGCGGGTTCGATTCCCGCACGGAACAAATATTTGTATGACCTACAGATAGATGATGCGGCTCTGGGTGTATTGTGTATGTGAATTTAAATATTTGTAAACGCACCCACGATACAGGAGAAATTCCTAGTGAGGGGCACAGGTTAAAAAAAATAATTGTGTGTACTATCTCAACGGCGGTACAACTTCCTCTGCTCATACCTTTCAAAGAAGACAGTTGACAAGGACTTTCGTGATGTTATGTCTATGTTATTCTGATTTTCACGAGTTCATAGCTTTTATAGTGTACTAACTTTTACCCGCGGTTTCGCCCATGTAATAATTGTTAAATGTTTACAAGGAGATGCACTACCGGGATAAAAACTCCTATGTCCTTCCCTGGGTCTCAAGCTATCTCCATACCAAATTTCATCTAAATTGGTTGCGGAGTTTAAGCGCGCAAAGGTAACAGACAGACAGTCAGAGTTACTTACGCATTTATAATATTAGTTAGTGTAGTCCCGTTATTAACTGTTCTGTTAGTCACGCAAAGCGTCGAAAGAGTGGCTGCTGAATGTAAGCAGGGAGGGAAAAATATTATTACTCCCCGGTGGGTTCTCGCATTTTCGAGGCGGGGGGGGAGGCTCAATAACCGTGACTTGGTCACCCACGGTGAAGCGAAGGGGAACCAAAGGAGGGGCCGCTCGTCAGGGCTTTTGCCGATTAAGCCGACTAGAGGTAACGGCTAACAATTAATTATACCGATATCGCAACTGTGGCGTGCCGCGATGTCTTATGGAAAGCATTACGGCTGAGGGTTGGAGGCCGCGGCGGGAGAGCAGTTCCGGTATTGCGGAGTACTTCTCTCCCTACCTACCGCGACCTGGACGGCGAATTTCGGTCCTCCCTTCTCAATCAGCTCGGAGTTTTTCAAGTTATAAATAAAATAAATAAATAAAATCATTTAATTCAAGTATCACTGTCTCATAAAAGAAATAATACATTTACACAGTCACATTACATACACAATTTTTTTTTTTTGTAGCTTTGTGCCTCGAAAAACACCGTTGGTTCTGTGCCTGAGGTATCATGGTCATGTTGGATGGACACACACTTGTGGTATTAGCCAATTCCACCACACTATTTCCCAAGCACTGTATCTCATGAAAGCCAGAATCAACAGTGGCGGCCACCAGAAAAGTGCTGAGTCAAAGTAACTCTACAAGTCCCGGAGAAACGATTCTACTGTTTTGGATTCAACTGATTTGTAATCGACTATGCATGTGATAATTAAGTTATTTATGATTTTTTATTTTATTTCCTGATGTTTTGTTCTAATTCAATGACAATTATTGTATTGTACCTTTAAAAAAATATATTTTTGCATGCCGTAAGGCAGAATGTAGCTGAAACACCCAATTCTGTACCATCTCCAACTTATACCTACATTACTGGCAAATAAATAATTCTGATTCTGCATCGCGCAACAACATTAATCAGAAAAACACACCGAAATAAAACATTTGCTTGTTGAAAACGTTGTAAGTTTGTTTTCACTTAGATATATCGTTTAGTAATGTTTTTCTAAGTCATCTTATTAAACCAGTAGCTCATAATTTTGCAACATAATCTGGAAAAGAATATCCACCAAACCATCGTTTTCCCTGGTTCACTCTACGCCCATTGAATAACAAGCAAAAAAATACTTGAAATACTCAACCGAAAGCGGAGATATTTTATACTCTACCTACGTTCCTAATACCCAAGTATTTTGACGTCACAGCGCGCTTCATCTGAAAACAAAAGAGTACGAGGACATCGTCGCCTGCAAGCGTTTCGTCGGAATACAGGTGACTGCACTAGTCTTATTTCCAATGCATTCGTTTTCTACGATCCAAATGGTGCGAGCTTTCCCAGATTTTTCAGAATAGGTATGTGATTCTTGAGCGTGAATAATGTGACGCTATCGCTGACATATTTTGACGTCATAGTACCTACCTACTTGCCTAGTAATATTCACCTTTGAGACGAAAGTCCGTGGAATTCATTTTCACTTATGTATTTTTTTATTGCTGCTCAGTATTAGGTTGTTGTTGGTTCATCGTCATTTAAATTTCTTACCGTCCCCATTTTACTTGGAGTTGGGAAACATAATACATATGTCAGGGTTAGTCAATAGTACGCTCGTCAAAACAAATAACAAGCACGCCGCTGGCGGCAAATCAATAATAACTACGCATTGGTGCGCTTTTTCTAACCACTTGCGTGGTGGAGACGGCAGAATATGGCAGTTGAGTATTAACCGCCTTAGAGCAAAGACGTCGTAGAATCAATGCCGATCCGTAATATTAGTAAGCAGTATTGTAACTATGAGTTAGGACTATTAGAATAAACCCAGTGTTTCTAATAATTTGTGTGATTTATTTTCACGATGTCTTAACCTAAGGAAATACATTCTGACTTCCCGATGATTTGCATCAATCGGCCACCCTTGATGCGACATATATATATAATATATTCATTCACACTTTTCTATTGTACGTCATTTCAGCAGCGACCCCCTTTCTAGACATAATTATTATATTTAACAACACTTAATGAATGCAAACGATACTGCGATTAACATGGACAACAACTGGGCTCAAACTATCTAAGGTCCAGTTCCGTAAAAATCTTAATAAGAGTTAGTTGTTAATACGAGGTTGAATTGACAGTTTGTCATACAATATTGTCAATTTAACCTCGTGTTAGAAAGTAAGCGAATCAAGTTTTTCACGCAAGTGGGTCTTGGGTAATGATTTTCAAACTGGGGGCGTGACAAATATATAGGAAGGCGTGAGTCTGGGGCCGTGGTCTAGGTGCAAGTGGATAGTACTTCATCCGCAATCCCCACGAGAGCAAGCTTCGTAAATTAAAAACATTTTCACAAAAAAATAAAGGAACTTCTAATTAAAAACACTACAAAGTGAAAATAACTCCAATTTCGGAAGTCGGTGTTCACTGTTTTCGTTTTTTGACATCTACTTCTTTAACTTAAGATTTTTGTAAATGACTGTTATTGTTACCTAAATACAAAAGGGGGCGTGGGCATTTTAATTGTAAGCAGTAGAGAGGCGTGACAAAAAGTTTGGGAACCCCTGATCTAAGGAGTACCCAAACTTTTTTTTGACAACCTGCAAAATTAATTTACATTCGTAATGACCTCGATAATGTCTCTCAGTGTTCAGGAATTTGATCATCATCATCATCATCATCATCATTTCAGCCGAAAGACGTCCACTGCTGGACATAGGCCTCCCCCAGGCGTCGCCACATTGACCGGTCCCGTGCGTCTCGCATCCAGCGCCTTCCCGCAACCTTAACCAGGTCATCGGTCCACCTAGTGGGAGGCCTTCCAACGTATCGTCTTCCGGTTCGCGGTCGCCATTCCAGAACTTTTCGGCCCCATCGGCCATCCGTTCTGCGAGCAATGTGCCCTGCCCACTGCCACTTAAGTTTAGCAATTCTCCGGGCTATGTCGGTAACTTTAGTTCTCCTGCGGATATCATCATTTCTGACGTGATCACGCAAGGAAATTCCGAGCATAGCCCTCTCCATTGCCCTTTGGGTGACTTTAAGCTTTCTGATAAGGCCCATTGTGAGCGACCATGTCTCGGTCCCATAGGTGATCACTGGCAACACACACTGGTCAAAGACTTTTGTCTTGAGACACTGCGGTAAATTGGACGAGAAGATACCACGCAACTTCCCGAACGCCGCCCAGCCGAGTCGGATTCGACGGTTGACCTCTTTCTCGAAGTTGGACCTACCCAACTGGATCGTTTGTCCCAGGTAGACATAATCGTCTACAACTTCGAGTGTAGAGTCTCCGATCTTGATAGGAGTGGGTGCTACATGGGCGTTCACCATGATCTTGGTTTTGTCCATGTTCATTTTAAGACCCACTCTTTCGGAAGCTTTACTGAGGTCATCGAGCATTTTACTGAGGCTTTCCATGGTCTCAGCCATGACCACTATGTCGTCGGTGGTCACCGAAGGTGAGTGATGTACTCGCCATTAACGTTGATGCCTAGGCCCCTCCAGTCCAGAACCTTGAATACATCCTCCAGCGCAGCAGTGAACAGTTTCGGAGAAATGACGTCTCCCTGTCTCACGCCACGCTGGAGAAGGATTGGTTTCGAGGTCTGATCCTGAAGACGGACTGACATGGTGGCGTTTTTGTACAAACACTTCAACACCTCAATGTACCGGTAGTCGATCTGGCACCGTTGGAGAGACTGCAGTACAGCCCAAGTCTCGATCGAATCGAAGGCTTTCTCGTAGTCCACAAACGCTAAACAGAGAGGCAGGTTATACTCTTCGGTCTTCTGTATAACCTGCCGCAGCGTATGTATGTGGTCTACGGTGCTAAAGCCTTTTCGGAATCCGGCTTGTTCGGGAGGCTGGAAATCATCAAACCTGCGCGCGAGACGATTCGTGATGACTCTTGAAAACAACTTGTAGACATGGCTAAGAAGTGAGATGGGCCTATAGTTCTTCAGCCGGGCATTGTCGCCCTTCTTGAAGAAAAGTACCACCACACCCCTGCACCATGCCTGTGGCGTTTTGCCCTCGAGTATGACGGAATCAAACAGCTTCTGAAGGGCCTTAAGGACCGGTTTTCCACCCGCCTTCAGGAGTTCAGCCGTGATTCCGTCATCACCCGGCGCCTTGTTGTTTTTAAGCTGTTTCAGAGCCATCCTAATCTCGTACAGGCTGAATTTGATCACAGCAGGTAAAAGCAGGTAAAGATCTAATGGTATAATTAATATAATATTATTATATTATAGTATGTATCGTATCTAGTATAGATAAGCTATGATATTAGTACTATAACTGTACTTTACATGCTTTATCTTTAATGAATAACTACATATTTCTGAGTATTGTCAGAATTCTCGGATTACGAACAAACATGGATCAAAGTAATTACTTTTGTATTCCAAATGCCCGTGCTTCCGGTAACTGGAAACTCTCTAACAACGCAATAATTATAATCAAAAGAGACGCCTCGAGTAAGTATTATCTCATTCAACTTGCTTCACCAACCTTCTGACGTTAACTTTTCAAAAAGCCATAAGCAACGAGTATGCTCATTGCTCGCAGATAATTTTATGGAAAACGGGGAGGATCAAATAAAAGACACAAATTGTGAAACGTACTTATTTGCAGATCGTGGATTCGAAAACATTCAGGTGATTTACTTTGTGAAAATAATAATTTTAATAAAACTGCTCTCAAAACGGTGACGGCTATCATTTTGAAGAAAACCATCTAATTATTATTATCCTAGAGCCAAAATTCGGAAGTGTGAGTGATTACCACCAAGTGATAACCTGCATTCCAGAACAAGAATATCCTAACGGGCATAGTTTTTAGGGATAATTTTGCCACTTCATTGTCACTCAGCTTATTGAGGCAATTTTGACTCCTCCTTTAGGCAATACCAATATTAATCAGAGATGTACCGTCGTGTACCTAATCTCTACATCCACGTTTTATTATTACGTATAAGTCCCACGTTATAGGCGGCAACCATTAGCCATCAATCGAGCACAAACTTAGCCCTGCTACTCAGAAAATTCAGATGGAAAATTCCTAAATAATTCTGTCTGACCCGGGCATCGAACTCAGGACCTCACGTTCAACATTAGCGCTTGCGGCCACTAGCTCAATGAGGTCAAAGTTTGGTTCATCATCATCATTATTAGCCTATTAATGTTCCCACTGCTGGGACATAGGTCTCCTCTCTGTGAAAGAGCATCGGCCGCAATCCACCACGCGGGCCCAGTGCGGGATGGTGGTTGTCACATGTCTTCGAATTTTTGATTCTAGAACATTTTTCATTCATGTTTTGGTTCCTCACGATGTTTGCTTTCAACGTTTTGGAAGCAGTGGTGATGATATAATTTACTCAAAGTAAAGCGCCTGCCTGGATTCGAACCCATGACCTACAACTTATAAGTCGCGGCCGATACCACTGGGCCACTACTGCTCTCAAAGTTCAAAGTTTGGTTATTACGGCCAAATTCTCAAATAAACAAACGATAGTTGCAGCAAATGTTCAGAATCTAAACATCAAAGGATCAATCGTCCACTTTATCAAAAGGTTCCCTTCAATAGAGTGAGAGCTAAATATCAAATATTATTTGGTAATTCTGTTTTTGACATGTTTCAAACCCAGTTTTGACTATCAAAATAACATGAAGTGGTAAAATTATTTGCTTTGTTAAAATGTAAGGGAGCGAAAGCTGGAGCCAAACCAAGTTAAGTGTAGTTTAAATAAAAGGTTATTAAATTTATGTACAGTAGATATATAACTGTAATTGACATTTTGTTGGATGATGACGTCTTTCGGTTCATAGGCGTTGGAAGGTTTATAGCTCAAGTCAAACACCTAATACGTCTATAAAACTAGTGTAACCTTGACAATGTCGAGACTAATCTGAAGTCTGTTTGCTTTAATTCGAAATTAATTGCCGAGTATGATGGGATGAGTTATTCTTAGATATCGGTACAGAAAATTATTCTGATAAAACCTGCTCAACTTAGGTTAAGGTATGTTTTATCAATATAAGATTGAATTCGCCAACACATCTTGACCGAGCGTGATGACTAATGCTTGTGCCTTTCTGTATGAAATAAGTTACTTACAATACAGATGTGTTTTCTATTCAGGAAGGGGACGCCCTAGGGCATACACTGACCTTATTGGTGATGTTCTTCGGAATAGTCAGGTGTGTAGTACCTTGTGGTAATACTCACAATCGGCGTGTGTCAATGACATGACGTATGAAAATAAACGTACTGTAGTTTCTGCCTACCCTGAGAAAAGGGCTTGAGTTTTTTCTTTTACCTGTTTGCATTGGTATAAATAACAACGCCAAACCGAGTATAACCAAAAATTACTTGAATCTACTTAATAATAATTGAGCTACTTTGAGTTTTTCCTTTTATCTGTTTGCATTGGTATAAATAACAACGCCAAACCGAGTACAACTGAAAACTACTTGAATCTACATAATAATAATTGAGCACTACACTATTTAGCTCCAACTGTTTCAATAATGGCTTTAAATCGTTGCTTGAATAATACATCTATGATCAACACTCTAAGTGCTGGTATTATATTAGTAATAGAGTAATATTCGCATTAGGAGCTCTACAGACTGAACAACATTGATCATTGAGTTTCGGCAACTATAATACGCTTAGCGAAGGCGCTTATATTATGAAACCTGTAACTAAGTAGTTGTAACTTGGTGGTAGTAGTTTTGACTTTGTTAATATTTTATCATGATCATCATCATCATTTCAGCCGAAAGACGTCCACTGCTAGACATAGGCCCCCTTCAAGCATCGCTACATCTATCGGACGTCTTGCATTTATCGGATTCACGTAGCCTTAATAAGGTCATCGGTCCACCTAGAGAGAGGCTTGCCAACGTTGCGTCTTCCAGTTCATATTTATTTTAAGGAAACTATGCAGACCTAATTTCGGTAATAGAAAACAGCTTTCAGTAGGTGCATTTGGTGAAAATCTCATTTGCGAATTGCCGCAAATAGCAACCAACTTTTTGTAACGTTTGTGTATAGCTTTCTGGTTGCACCGAGCGACTTCACTCTATCTCGTATCCCATAGCTGTCTTTGCCAGTCTTCCTGAATAGCGGCAACCGTAATCTGATCTTTTAGTTGCTGCCGCTAGCAACCGTTAACGGAAACATAATTACTCGTGTGTCGAGCGCCTTAACATCGTACTCTCAATGTCTGTGCAGATTTGTTAGTGACAGTCACAATTAAACCGTATGTCACCGCCTACGACTTGTGTCCTTGGCCGTAGGATAGATTGCTGTTTGCTTTCGTGGGTATCCTAAGGGAATGAATGAGGGTGTTTTTTTCCGTGTGTTAAGTAGTCGAGTTTGGTGATTATGGAAATGTTCTTAATGGTAACTTATTTGTTGCAACCACACTTAATCATCTCTGACAGGGTAGACATGAATTTCTGCCTCAAATATATTTAGGTTTGGCCAAACTTAGGATGGTATTTCAATAATAGAGAGGCCGCTGGCAGGGCTTTTACCCGACTGAGGGGGGAATTGTTTTTCGAGCGTATGTATGTATGTCCATTTCTATAACACGCTCTACAGCCCAAACGGTTTGACGGATTATTACATATGAGGTGTCTTTGGATTCGTTTCAATTGTAGGAGTGATAGAAATTCAAAATAAGATATTCTATATTTTTTGTTTGTCCTCGCCTGCAGCACCTCATAAAATTTAATGTATAAATTGTACCTGGAACTTGTTTTTCTCCTTTCAGTTGATTATATTTTTGCAGTTAAGA
Organism: Orthosia gracilis; assembly: GCA_947562075.1. Lineage (NCBI taxonomy): Eukaryota > Metazoa > Arthropoda > Insecta > Lepidoptera > Noctuidae > Orthosia > Orthosia gracilis. Next base: position 24,628,454 of record OX387273.1, read on the forward strand.
TTTTTTGTTTTTATAATTGTTTGTTATTTGACGAAATAAATTCAGGGCGAAAAGTTGATAGCTTAGTAGGTGCGCGGCTTACTAAGAGAACCCCAAGAATATATCAGAAAAGTTTGATCCGAGGTTCACTTTCAGGTTTCCAAAAACTACACTTAAAGTGCAGGGCCTATCGTTTTGATTTGATCTGGTTAAGACGCAAAATGATATAAATAAGCAAATTTTACGAATCAATTGTGGGCTTTCCCTAAATTAGTCAACTTGACGTTTTTGTGCCGATATAAGAGAATTATGTTCATTTTTTTTCAATCCTGGGTTTTCGGACAAAGTGAAATTATATCAGTGGCAAACATTAGCAATAAATGTCAAAGACGAATATATTTGCAATTGACCTGTGCATGTCAATTTTGCATTTTGGACAATACTTTATAGGTAGGTATGGGGGTTACCGCGTATGAATTCGCCGCTAGAGGCTCTGGTGTAGTGTAAGGTCTCTCTACTGTTATATGTCAAACTCCACTGTTTGTGTTGTGAGTGAGCGGGTTTTTTCCTAATTACATTATTATTATTTTTGTGAAAATTTTGCGAACCTTAGATTAGTTATGGCAAATATGAAATACGGGTCAATGAATGTCAGAACAAGAATCAGAATCAAATAACTTTATTTGTGAGTACACTGGTACACTGGTTTTAAAATAGTACAATTTTAAGTTCGCTAAAATTAGCCGTTAATGCCATACAAAACTTACACAAATCAATTAAAATTAAAAAAGTTTGAAATTAATACGCATTCAAAAATTCAAAAACCGTGATTATGTAACAATAAATAGAATTAGTTTAAAATATAATAATAAAACATGCTTCATAATATAAAATTAGGATCTCGTGGCTAAATAATAACAGCCGCACGGGTCGACATTCAAGGTTAAGCAACGCTTGATGAGGTCGGTCCGTGGATGGGTGACCATTTTTAACATACCGTTTTTTCTCCGTGCCTCGGAAAGCGCGCTAAGCCGTTGGTCCTGGCTTTCATTTGAAGATCTTTGACAGTCGTTACGGGTAGTCAGAAGCTTGAGATCTGACACCAGTCTTGCCAATGGGTACCGTGTTACCCAGTTACTGGGTTGTGGAGGTCAGATAGGCAGTCGCTCTACATAAAACACTAGTGCTCAGTTGAATCCGGTAAGACTGTAAGCCGACCCCAATATAGTTGGAAAAAGGCTAGGCAGATTGATTGCTTAATACTATAAAATAATAATAAAAAATTCAAACGTATAACAGTAGATGTCAGAAAGAACATAAAGAAAACATTAATTTAGATTGTAATTAGTCAATAACGTAGATATCTAATACTAAAGTCAAATTTACAAAAAGTTGTATAAGTTTTTGTCTTCCATAAAGTCATTTGTGGAGTACTAACATTTATTTATTAAACATTGTTTGAGTTTCTTTTTCAACATTGTGACATTATGATACTTTATTTCTTGTGGTATTGAATTATATACTAGCTGTCCTACGCGGCTTCGCTCCCGTCAACTGGCTACGTACCTACCCATCTACCCTACTTACCATATCCATCTACCCTATCTACCATACCCTACCTACACTACGCAGCGCACGCAACGGAAGCTCTCAAAAAGGATTTTTTTTTTGGCCGTTTTTGCATCATTTTTCATTTATGCTCCGCTCCTATTGGTCGTAGCGTTGTTATATAGCCTATAACCTTCCTCGATAAATGGGCTATCCAAAACAAAAAGAATTTTTCAATTCCAACTAGGTTCCTGAGATTAGCGCATTCGAACAATCAAACAAACAAACTCGTCAGCTTTATAATATTAGTATAGATAACCGGAGCCATTCCATAGATGCTTTTATTTAGAGCTGTTTTGCTGTGGATTTGTTTTAACGAACAATGCTTACTCGTAGATACATAAAGATGGAAATGTTAGAAGCTTTAAAGTTTCAAAGTACGACTTGCAGCTGTCCCTTGATTGTAATTTACAAATTGCGAGTATGCCTTTTTATTGTGCGTTGAAAACACATTTTTTGTACGTTGATTTTCCCTAAAAAATTACTCCGTATCTTAGAGCTGACTCTACGTAGCTATTGTAATGGCAAGGACTGCGCAGGGTAGGCTGCGCATGCCGCTAACAGATAGGTATGTAGTTAGGTAGATGATAAGTGAAACATCTGAACAAGTTAATACATATATTAAAATAGGTAAAATCCACAACTAGATCGCGGGTAAATAAGGTCACACTGTTCTGAGCCGAGCACTATCACACACAGTCTATATAGGTAGGAAGGGTACCGTCCTTGGGTAGCACGTGGCAGACGTGGGGGCCTGTTCAGCTCAGGCTCAGCAGTAGGCCGGACGGCCCTCGTATCTCCAACAGGTAGTACTTGTAGACTGCCTGTCAGCACCGGCTCGCGTGGCGGTAGGCCGCGTGCGTAGATAGAGTGCCGATAGCTAGCAGCGTGCAGCATTGGGCAAGGGGTCTTGCCCTCAGCCCAAACGAAGAGCCATATTACAATCTCCTATGCTCTGGATAACTCCCAGTCGCGCGTCCGACATTGACACACGCGAAATCAGATACTACATAGGTGATGAAATCAGTATAGGTTATCCAGCGCAGAGAATCTAATATAATTACCTAGCTAATGTGGAACTCACCCTAGATCGGGGCACGCAGAGTCCTGAGGGTCAGGGGATAGCTTTCATCAGCTAAGCAAGCGGAGTCGAAATGGCAGAGCGTTAGCGTCCCCTGAAAACTAGTATTGTTCCGCGTTTTTAGTGATGTGGTTAGGAACTTACTAATAATGTGATATTTTGGCATCACTCGAATATTTACAGTTGAGACCCTGTGGTGTTCTGCTGTGCAGACACACGTCTTTAGTCTATTTACAGTTTAATAAATACTATACAATCTCACCTTCATATCTTCTGATATTTTATCGACTCATGTCTCATTTTTATAATCTTTGTTACTGTTAACACCTGAAAAGCATATTTTTAGTTATTTCTGATTGTTTTAATATTCCATAACTAATTTATATCGCTAATTTGTAAAATCTAAGAATATTTTATACTCTGACATTTTCATGTGATCTGACGTCTGTCTGTATTTTATTTTCTTAAGCCATAGATATATCGTACCATGGACTAGACCTTCCTTGAGCTAGTTGTACATTATAATAAGGGCAGCGTAGTCTGCCCCCTCTGTAAACCGGTTTTTTCCCTCGTTCTGTCATTTCTTCTAAATTTTGAATTCAAAATATCAATTATATGACCAGAACGAATAAAAACGGTTTACAGAGGGGTCAGTCTACGCTGCCCTTATTATAATGTACAACTAGCTTAAGGAAGGTCTAGTCCATGGTACGTTATGTTTATGGCTTAAGAAAATAAAATACAGACAGACGTCAGATCACATGAAAATGTCAGAGTATAAAATATTCTTAGATTTTACAAATTAGCGATATAAATAAGTTATGGAATATTAAACCAATCAGAGATAACTAAAAATATGCTTTTCAGGTGTTAACAGTAACAAAGAATATATAAAAATGAGACATGAGTCGATAAAATATCAGAAGATATGAAGGTGCGATTGTATAGTATTTATTAAACTGTAAATAGACTAAAGACGTGTGTCTGCACAGCAGAACACCACATTTCCGAGCGCCCACAACTCGCGGTAACGCTCTTCCAGCCGCCCCATCGCACTGTATCACGCCGCCCTGGTCTGCGGTTGCCCCTTCGCCGAAAAAAAGAAGACGCGAGCGGCACGTCGTGTGAAGCCAGCCCTTATTCTAACCTTTTCTTATTTTATCTATTATTTTAAAAGGCACGTCGTGTCAAACAGCCCCGTCGTGTGAAGCCGGCCCTTATTCTAACCTTTTCTTTTTTTTATCTTTTATTTTTAATAACGTAGCTTACGTTTAGCTCGTCTGAGCTAAACGTAACGTGACGCATACTCCACAAGAAAATATTTATTTAAAATTACTAAGGCTTATTTTTTTTAATTAGGTGTCGTAACCCGCACCTGTTTGAAAACCCGAAGAATATTAAAATATTTATAAGAGCCCACGCATTTGGCTTATTTTTAAAGAGTTACGGGACCGCTCTTTGCACATAAGGCTTTCCGAGTTGTGCAGACCGCTCTAAGAGTTGGGATTATAAGAGGTAACTCAAGTTTTAAGATGTAACTCAAGTTTTAAGATGTAACTCAAGTTTTAAGATGTTACTCAAGTTTTAAGATGTAACTCAAGTTTTAAGATGTAATTCAAGTTTAAAGAGGTAACTCAAGTTTAGGAGGAACTCAAGTTAAAGAGAAAACTAACTTAAGTTTTTATGAGGTAACTTACTCTTTGTAAAAATAAATAAACTATTAATGTTGCAATTATTTACAAGAAATATAAATATACAATAAATGGAAAGTAAAATATTAAATTTTAAAATCTTTTACATGCCATTTTCCTCTCGAACCATTAGAATCCTCCAGAATAAAAACAAGAGGTGAAAGCTTTTCGATTACAGTGCATTTAACATATTTTGGAGCTAATTTTGCACTGAAATATGCGCCAGCATTACTCTGAACGTAATTTTTACGCCAGAATGTATCACCGACTTTAAATTCTTTAAAGCTGTGTTTAACATTATAATGAACAGCGTTGTTAATATGTGCAGTGTGTAATGCAATCTGTACTTTATCGAAGATGGCAGATAATAATACTAAATTAGTGGCATAGATATCGCGAGGAAGAAAAATTAAGTTATCAAGACTAGTACAATCGGTGTAAACTGAACCACACAGTATAGTTTCACGACCAAATACAAGAAAAGATGGGGAGAATCCTGTTGAAGAGTTTACCGTACTATTTAGGCCGAATTGGATTTTTTGTAAATATTTATCCCATGAGCGATGGTCATCACCAACTAACTGTGCTAAAGCAGTGATAATTGTTCTATTATATCGTTCTGTAGGGTTGACTTGAGGGCAATATCTTGGAGAATAAAAGATAAAAGGAACTTTATATGTGTTCAGAAAACTTTGAAACTCGTTTGATTGAAATTGTGAACCATATCACCTACGTGTGATTGAAGAAAGTATGAAAGATGTTGTGTGATAGATCAAGGACTATGTTTAAACCTGCAAAATTTTCATCAAGTTGAAAATGTTGGGGTCATCGGGGAAATGTGGTGTTCTGCTGTGCAGACACACGTCTTTAGTCTATTTACAGTTTAATAAATACTATACAATCGCACCTTCATATCTTCTGATATTTTATCGACTCATGTCTCATTTTTATATATTCTTTGTTACTGTTAACACCTGAAAAGCATATTTTTAGTTATCTCTGATTGTTTTAATATTCCATAACTTATTTATATCGCTAATTTGTAAAATCTAAGAATATTTTATACTCTGACATTTTCATGTGATCTGACGTCTGTCTGTATTTTATTTTTTTAAGCCATAGACATAACGTACCATGGACTAGACCTTCCTTAAGCTATGTACATTATAATAAGGGCAGCGTAGACTGCCCCCTCTGTAAACCGTTTTTATTCGTTCTTGTCATATAATTGATATTTTGAATTCAAAATTTAGAAGAAATGACAGAACGAGGAAAAAACGGGCGTCAGCTTTTTTTAGCATCAGATTCGGGCAGGGTACGCAGAAAGTCGGTTGACCTCTGATGAATATAATACCAAGTGTATCTTTTTATTCTGAAAAACTCCTTAAACTGTATCTTCTGCCTACTAATGTTACTGTGTGTGCATTAAATATTATATACTGTGTGTTTGTGAACTATGATCTGACGTCTGTCTGTATTTTATTTTCTTAAGCCATAGACATAAAGTACCATGGACTAGACCTTCCTTAAGCTAGTTGTACATTATAATAAGGGCAGCGTAGACTGCCCCCTCTGTAAACCGTTTTTATTCGTTCTGGTCATATAATTGATATTTTGAATTCAAAATTTAGAAGAAATGACAGAACGAGGAAAAAACGGGCGTCAGCAGATTCGGGCAGGGTACGCCGAAAGTCGGTTGACCTCTGATGAATATAATACCAAGTGTATCTTTTTATTCTGAAAAACTCCTTAAACTGTATCTTCTGCCTACTAATGTTACTGTGTGTGCATTAAATATTATATACTGTGTGTTTGTGAACTATCAACACTCGTGTATCATTTTGTCCGACGCCTTGCCTATCCTGCAGGAGGGTTTGCTGTTTGGCGTATAACGCCACCAGCCAGTTCCTTGACACTCCTCGTTGCTTGCCTACAACCTACCTACCGTAAGTGGTGCATGAGTCGCAGCTACAGCGCGCCCGCCAGCAGTACACGCAGGTTGCGCACGCTGAACACGAGCGCCCACAACTCGCGGTTACGCTCTTCCAGCCGCCCCATCGCACTGTATCACGCCGCCCTGGTCTGCGGTTGCCCCTTCGCCAAAAAAAAAAAGACGCGAGCGGCATGTCGTGTGAAGCCAGCCCTTATCTTAACCTTTTCTTATTTTATCTATTATTTTAAAAGGCACGTCGTGTCAAACAGCCCCGTCGTGTGAAGCCGGCCCTTATTCTAACCTTTTCTTTTTTTTAATCTTTTTTTTTAAATAACATAGCTTACGTTTAGCTCGTCTGAGCTAAACGTAACGTTACAACCCTCACAACGCTACACTATGATAGGCAATTAGTACGGTTTCACGATTTACAAATTTTGTTAATTTATGAAGAGCAAAATCAAAACTGTTTAACCTTTTACAAATCTCTTCAACATGTAGCTTCCATGTGAGTTTACTATCTATTAATAGTTTGTTTGAGATAGTAAATATCATTTAAATAAAAACTTGGTTTTCACGCCCGTAGTAGGTACGTAATATACTTTGACAGATATTCTTCAGGGCGGTTACCATAAGATCTTAGAGTAAGGTTATTTTGAGTTTGCTTAAGAGACAGATGTATACAAGTCATATACATCTGTCCCTTACAGACACTCAAAATGACCTTACTCTAAGAGCTCATGGTTACCCCCCTGGACCTTAGTCAACGTTCCAAGTTTAAACTGCCGTTAATTAATTCATCCGCATTGAATGTTTCTTTGTTTTGGCCCTAGGAGGGCTAAGACAAAGTGATCTTTGTTATCTATCTACTCATGACCCCACTAATAGTTATCTCTGATTACGATCGACGAGATCAAGTAACTGCGGCATTAGTATGTAAACCTCATTATTCAATAATAGGCGCTAATTGAGAAAATTACGCACGCATAGACATGAACAATTTAATGAGGCATTGATTTATGCAAATTTAAAGGTTTGAGATCTGATAGAATTCTGTTTTAAGTGCTGAAGTGTAGAGCTAAATTTGTAATTCGTCGTAAGAATAGACTAAGAAATAGAATAAGAAAACGAAGTATAGTTTATTATACAGCAGCTCTAGTCAAAGTAATATGCTATCAGCGATGGCAATGTGGCGACGCTTGGGGGTGGCCTATGTCCAGGAGTGGACGTCTTTCGGCTGATATGATGATGATGATGACGATGACAAAGAGGGTCATCGCGTTTGAATTTGCCGCTAGGGGCGCCGGTGTAGAGTGAGGTCTTCAAAATGACAAATATCATAGTTTTTGGATTTAACCAGATATAATTAACAAGAATAAAGCCCAAATAAATGTGGAAAACCATCACTAACTCCAACATGTCAGGCGACTTACCTGAACAACTTTTTAAACTGTGTTCCACTACGAAATCATCTCTGGATAAAGTATCTTATCTTATCTTGTGGAGGGGCCGAGAAATGACTCGGACACTTCGACCCATTGGGATCTATTGTGGTCCCCTAGATACCTTACTCCTCCCCAATCTCGTTGAAAACTCCTTTCATGAGTCTTACAACGAGACTAGGTGATATGAGCCTATAGTCTTCCGGTTTTGGATATCCAACCCCTAGGAGACTCATTCGCTTACCAGCCAGTGCATCACATGTGCACAGAAGGTGCTCCATGCGTTCCGTATGTTCCCCACACAACCTGCACATGGGTGTCGCGGCCAGACCCATCTTCATGAGCATGTCGTTGGTTCCAAAGTGCCCAGTAAAGGCCCCAAGCAGGTAGCGGATTTGCCCCCTGCTCATATTCCAAATGCATTTCCGGGCTTTGAAAGTAGAGCCTAGAAATTTCTTTGAGTGTTGTAGACTGGTATTAGACAGCCAATGTGTTCGTTGTCTGTGATCTACAAACTCCCTAAATGCGGCTTTTACGAGTCACGTCGAAATGCCTACACATGGTTCTGGGCCCACAAAATCATTTGCTGAGCCCTCTCTTGCCAGTTCATCTGCCACTTCGTCACCATGGATTCCTTTGTGCCCAGGGACCCATATCAGTCTTACCCTGTTATGCTTCCCAAGCCTGTTTAGGGTCCGGATAGCATCCAGAATAAGTCTGGAGTCCACTTTGTAGGATGCCATGGCTTTGATTGCAGCCTGACTGTCACTAAGAATATATATGGATTTACCTCTGGTTCCTCTATCTATATTCTCTTGAGCACAGGTTATTATGGCATATGTTTCTGCTTGAAATACAGTTGCCATCTTACCTAAGCTTTTGCTACATTTGTAACCTTTTGCGAATATGCCCGCTCCTGTACCTGATTCCATTTTGGATCCATCAGTGTACCACACCAGACTATCTTGTTCTGGTGGATCTAGTCCCTTCGTCCAGTTCTCTATTGTAGGGATTTGGACCTTAAAAGACCTTTCAAACACAAACATAGTTTGCATTTTATCAGATATCATGCTTGTTACCCGATCCAGGCCTTCATTTCCATCGAACTTTGTATGGTTAGTCTTTGGCTTAGAAGCATCCCATAGTCCAGCAACAGCAAGACGATATAATGTCTTCCTTGCTTCGAATTCAACCATCATATGCAGCGGAGGGATATTGAGGTATCTCTCAATCGCTGCCGAAGGTGTTGTCCTGAAAGCACCCGTGATGCCGAGACACACTGTTCTTTGTAACCGAGGCAAGCTTTGTTCTTGGCCACCACACTATACTACCGTATGTGAAAATAGGTATTATCATTGTCCGGTACAGCCATAGTATCACTTTGGGCTTTAGCCCCCAAGTTTTACCGTAGGTGGAACGACACATGCCGAACACTCGTAAGGCCTTTGTCGTAATATTTTCCACATGAGTTTTCCACCTGAGTTCTTTATCAAGCGTTACACCAAGATATTTAACTTCGGTGGACCAGGGCAGCGTTATTCCATTGAGGGAGGGCTCTCCTAGGTTTCCTAGTTGCCTCTTCCTCGTGAATGGAATAATGACTGCTTTGCTTGGGTTGATAGAGAGGTGGCTCTTTGTACACCATTCCTCTGTCATCCTCAATGCCTGTTGTAATAATTCAGAGACTATGTTCGGGAATTTACCATTAACCATTATAGCTATGTCATCTGCATAGCCTACTGTGTAGAATGGTCCGGTATTGAGTTTGGTGAGTAGCGAGTCTACTACCAAGCACCACAATAGTGGTGACAGCACTCCGCCTTGCGGACAACCTCTTGTTGTTTTAGCGCTAAGTCTGTCTCCCATTAGTTCCTATCTGACTATTCTGCTTCTCAGCATATAGTCAATCTAGTTGCACGTGGTATCATTGATGCCATGTTCCTTAGCAGCAATGCGTATGGACTCAAATCTGGTCTTGTCGAAGGCTCCCTCTATGTCGAGGAAAGCCCCGACACATATCTCTTGTCTCTCTAGCGCAGCCTCGGCTCGACTTGCAACATAGTGCAATGCCGTTTCCGTAGATTTGCCTGGGCTGTAGGCGCACTGTAGTTTATGTAGAGGGAATACTTTAAGTGGTCCCTCTCTTAGATACCTGTCTACCAGTTTCTCCAGAGATTTTAAGAGAAAGGATGATAGACTGATGGGCCTGTAAGCTTTAGCTTCTTCATAAGTCGGTCTGCCCACCTTCGGTATGAAGGTGACTTTGATCTCTCTCCATGCCTTGGGTACGTAACTAAAGGCTATGCAGGCTCTGTAGAGCCTACTTAAATGGGGTATCAAAACAGATGCCCCTTCTTGCAATAGTATTGGGTAGATGCCATCCGGACCTGGGGATTTGAGAGGCTGAAAGCCCGCTATGGCAAGCTTCAGCTTATTTTCATCTACCACTTTCTTTGCCGTGACGCAGTTGTTTTTGAACGTGTGCCTTGTGAGCTCGTCCCTTGTGACTGGTTCCTCTTCATCGCTGTCGCGCAGTATACAATCCGGGAAGTGAGTCCTAAACATCACGCACAGAGTGTCCTGTCCAGTTTCCGTGAGATATCCATGCTCATCCTTTACAGATGAGAGTGGGTTTGTCTTGGTCATGGACATTGCTTTGCACAATCTCATACCATTCGGCAGATCTTCGATGGAAGTGCAATGCTTCCGCCAATTAGTTCTTCTGGCCTTGCGTACCGCCGTGTTATACCTCGTCAGCATGCTATGATAGCCAGAAAAATCTTTCCTGGCTTTTGCATCATTAAAGGCCTGTCGTGTTTCCTGACGTATTTTAGCTAGTTCAGGAGTCCACCATGGTACCTTTTTGCAAAAGGCCTTTTTCTCTGGGCAATTATCTTCCCATGCACCGATGGTGCCCGCCTTGATTCGGTCCGCTTCAAATTCTACATCTATTATTGAATTAAGCTTACCTTTAGGGCTCCCTAGATTTACTTTGAGATCCCTCTTGTACGAGTCCCAATTTCTATACGTTGGGTTTCTCCTTCGTCTAGTTTCGGCTTCTCCCGCCGTCCTAAACCTAAAGCATATATAATTATGGTCAGACAGAGAGATTTCGTCCGATACATGCCAATTTTCAATATGGGCGCTGGCCCTGTTTGAAGCCAATGTCAGGTCAATAACTTCAGTTCTCGCAGAGGTCCTGAAAGTAGGTTTATTGCCTGCGTTAAGGATTTGTAAAGAAAAGCTTACCACAAAGTCCAGCAAATCCTCCCCTCGTTTGTTGACATCTGAACTGCCCCAAACGACGTGGTGTGCATTCGCATCGCAGCCAAGTCTCAGGTCGAGGTTTTCTTGGTTGCCGTAGTCAACCAGTCTTCTGATTCGTGGTGTTACTGGTTCCTTTTGTTCATATGGGAGATAGGCAGAGGCAAGGATAATTTTCCTTTTCTCTGTTCCCTTCCCCACTTGGATCAGAGTTGTTGTGAGATCCCTGTAACAGAAAGTACGTAAGGGCATTGCCTCTATACCGCCCCTGATATACTCACCTCGAATCCAGTGGTTTGTTCTCCGAAAATGAATTCGGTTTTCGAAGAGCCAGAAGTACGGATGGCATGGTACATAAACTGTCAAATTAGCTGGCTACTAACCTTGATAATCGTAGTAAATGTATCTCCATTTTCATTGACTAGTCAAAACTTTTGACACGATCTCTGTGCCCATTCTTCTGCAGAAGCTTGAGCGATAAGGTGTTAGAGGAACTCAAATAAAACTTTTTGAAAGTTATCTCTTAGAGCGGTTCCAGTGCGTGAGGGTTGGTAACAGCATAAGTTCCTAACTTCCTGTAATCTACGGTGTATCTCAAGGCAGTATTTCGGAACCCACGTTATTTCTCGTATATATTAACGAACTAACAGACCTAAAAATTATCTATTTGAGTTCCACCGCAGGTAGAGGCAAGCGTTTACTAACAATTATTATTATTTCCATAAATATCGTTTTTGACTAATTATAAGCAAGTAGACGACTTCATCGTTGAAAAAATATTTATTAAAAATATTTACTTTTCTGAAGTGTAATTCTGAACGAATAATTTAAAATGATTTTTTAATCATTTCTAGGTAAGGTAAACGTCATCTCTACAAACTGTCATGGCTGTCATTACTCTCACGATAAATGTGAAGCATTTAAATTTTTTATTAAGCGCATAAAATCATTTCTTATTACGGACGAAATGTCACTTCATTCTATTCAGAGGTTAGTTTCTCAGCTTACCTAAAAGGTTCATGTTAAGGAATCCCATATAAAAATGAAACATCTCCGTTTTTAATTTTACCACAAAAGTGAGTCATAGAAAACGTAAGTGCATTTTTGGCGATATGTTACATTCTTTATTGCCTATCAGAGGTTCTATATAAAAGTTTCATTCTACCAGCGATGGCGACGGTCAAAAAGCCAAAGTTTAAGTGAATGGCCACGTTACATTTCGATAGCGCTTTGCATTCTGAGACATTTTTGTCATTTTTCCAACCACTAAATGGCGAGCCTTTATTTGATAAAATGTCACCAGTCTAGAGCCTCTTATCTGTATTTATAGATCACATAACTATATCCCAATAAATGGCTCAGGAAATCAAAGGACATCCCCTTACTCTCAGCCTGAGCCACTAATCTCGTTGGCCTACATCCGATCAAAGTTATCGACGAACCCCCATAACACATAAACGCTTCAGAACTGAACCAAATCCGATTCCCCATAGGTCTTTAAAATAAACGGCGAACATGACTTGGAGTTATCAAATTGGGGTTTAACCATGGAACGTCGAAGTTTGTGATGTGTTACTAAATATAGAACGATTGGGGGGCAAATGGTTCTCTAGGGGCTGTCGTTGAAAAAAATGCTGTTCCTACATTTCGCATCGCATTAGTAACCTCCTTGATTTAGTTTTCCAGTAGATTTTTGTATGAAATTTATGCTTGGAAACCACAGTGATTTTAAAACAATGTGGTCCACGGAAATTTGAGGACTTCCTAGATCGATTATATAGCTCCGGTTTAGACCATACTTTAAAAGCATTAGGAATTTTTGTTAATTTTTCATCGAAAATTTTTGCACCCTGCCTCGGATCTAGATACATTTTCTGTTGACCATTCATACTACCAGTTTGGTCAAGGCCCAGGGAGAAGGGGGAGGGGGGCGCATGGCCTCTGTTGAACCTCCCTTGTATCCGCGCCTGCCATTTCAGCTCAAATAGTTCTAACGCTGGATGTCTTTAAACTATGCCCAATTTGGTCATATAGATGCGACATGATCACAACTCACTTCTACAATCTCAGTATTAAGCATAATTGTAGTAATTTAGCCAAGGAAGTCGGTTCTAGCCTGAACACTTGTGTGATAAGAGTGTGTTAATGTTGCGTAGGTTAGTAGTCCCCTACTACTCGTAGCTACTCCTAGGAATGTACCTACGCCTACATATTAGGCGTGTTGGTATATTCAGGCTTATTTACGGTTATGTGGGTAGCGGAGATATAGTTAGAACAGTTTGTATCTTGTTTTGGTGTGTAGTAATGAAATTACAGGCTTACCTTGTGTAGAATGAAGAGCTTTGATTACACCATAATTATCTTAGGTTTTGAGAATGATCGATGGTCTGGGAATACAATATTCGGCTCGGTCTTCGTCATAGTTATTATATTTAAATTTCTGTTTCATTTAAAATAATTATATGGTATTTATTATAATATTTACTAGTCTATTGTTAGAAAATATTTATGTATTTTATTAGTTAGATAGTTTATTAATATCAGATTTTAATAATTGTTTTTTTTTATTTTTTATTTTGTACTCCTACCACTGTTGTGTCCTTTTTAACCCAAAGGTTGACTGGTAGAGAATGCCTTGCTGCATTAAGTCCGCCTATGTATCACCATTGTACATGAAGTTTAAATAAATAAATAATATTAAATGTATGTTATTGAAACCATAATTTTTGTAAGTAAACCAACGGAGGATTGTCCTTGGGTGCACGTGCATAGTGCATGCAGGAAATCTTCGGTTTCTGCCACATTTAATTTAAAGATGTCTAAAAGGGCCTTTGTGAGTTAGATTTGGCCCCCAGCACGCCCTATAAAAGACCGAGAGTCCCAGACTGCAAATTTTCTTGGAACTTTTCTGTATTTTTAAATAAACTTTACTTTTCATTTTGTTTTTAAATTATTGACGGTTCGAATGCAATATTTAAATGTTATTATAGGTACAACAGTTTGGAATTGGCAAACTTTTTGCGACGGCAGAAATTGTTGTAACTTCAATAAACAAAAAAAGACCCTTAAATAATAATGCCATTTAAACAACCCTTTTCAGTATTCCATTAAACGAAATGTACATAAAAACATCAATTTCTAAAATGTTCAGCGAAGGCAAAGCTTAAAATTGGCGCTACCGCGAACCAGAACATTTGCGTATTATTACTTTTTAGGTCGAAATGTAAACACAATCGGTTATGATAGGATTCAGACGGAATTGAATCGTGTGGTATAGCTCTACGTTTTCTGTTTACACACATGGACGTTTTTATACCGAAGTGTAATATTTTGGTTAAAATCGTGAGGGAGAATGGGTTACTTCTGGGTAAGAGATTGGCAGATGACATTGTTGCATCGCAGGAACATGGTTAAGAGGGGCACGGGAACGTGAGCATTGGCACGACAAAAGAGAGGCCTATGCCCATCAGTGGGTGATGTCAGGCTGTAAATGATGATCAAGCTTGCACCATTACCGAACTGAATCGTCGCACACCATTCAGTGAGATGTGTCCAAAATTAAACGAGAGCTTAACACGTTCGCTGCCAAAGACTCGCCTCGTGCGAGACACAATGGCTTTTTAATTGTTTTAGTAATTACGACAGCGAACGTGTTGAGCCTCGCTATTTTTATGTTGTGATCTTATATCACATCAACATTTTTATGTATGTGACTTGTACTACCAGCAATATATTTATGTTTGTGACCTATACCACAGCAAAATTTTTATGTTTTCATATTCTTTATTGTAAACAAAAGTATACAAATACAAAAGGACAATTTATGTATTAAGGCGAGCTTAACCCATAATTGAGTTCTCTTACAGCAAACCTCAGTGTTATAGAGAGATGTACACATCAACGTGGCCGTATTCCCGCCCGCCATAAGCGGCACAGGTCCTCCTCACCGTGGAGTTTTAGTGTTTTATCTCCCCGTGGTAGCGCAGCAATCATGAGCATTTCTCCAAGCTAAAAAAAAAAGGTATCTACATTACACACTCATAGCTCTCTATGCAAGCCTAGCTTGACTTGATATTTTAACTTGTTAGGGATATAGCATAATATTGGTAAATACTAGTATGTTTGTTAATTCTTACATATAATCTTAAAAGTACGGTTTGGAAATCTTAAAGTCTCTTCCATTTCAGTTCGGTGTAACCAAGGACCGCCATAAAGCGAAAAGTTCTCCATTCTCGGAGTTAGAACGACTAAATTGCTGATACCTAAAAGTGTTTTAAAATTGCTTCCAAGACGGTTACTGTCTGCAATTTGAAGTTAGGTTCTATTTAGCTCTTTTAGTTTCAGTAATAAAATATTAGTTTCTGAACTCAGTTTAAAACTAAGCAATGTTGTGTTGTTTTTGTTTCAAGTTTCTTTGCGTTCAGATTGGGGATGCAACGGACAGAGTCTATTATGGCGGATATGGACGTGTTTTTTTTTTAAATATTTGCCCCGCGTGAAGTTTCCAAGTTGCTACTTAATCTAGCAACAGCAGCATGTCTCAGATTTTGTTTATACAAAAAACTTTCGGAGGCAGTTGTGAAGGCTCGATTTCATGCGGAAGTTCCGCACTTGCGGAGTGACCATTGCAACCTTAGTTCAGATTTACGCTGCATGGAAATAAGTGTTGTATGGCGGTCGTATATAAAACGGATACACTACATGTATCGAGCGTCGATGTGCTATTTTGACGTTTGTATTTCTGTGTGCGATATATGGTCCCCTTTTTTAGTGTTCCGTGCCAGAATTGGTAACAAGGAAAATTTATGACACCACTGTGGTGTCTGTCATTGTGATAGGTATAAATTTATACATGTCAATAGTGCGTCTAAAATTATTCGACGTACTGTTTTGGAACTTAGTGCTTAGATAGGATGGTAGCCTTATTATATCATCATCATATCAGCTAAAAGACGTCCACTGCTGGATAAAGGCCTCCCCCAAGCGTCGCCACATTGACCGGTCCCGTGCGTCCCGTATCACCAGGTCATCGGTCCACCTGATGGGAGGCTTTCCAACGCATCGACTTCCGGGTCGCGGTCCAGAACTTTTCGGCCCCATCGGCAATCCATTCTGCGAGCAATGTGCCCTGCCCACTGCCATTTAAGTTTGGCAATTCATCGGGATATGTCGGTAACCCTGGTTCATCATTCATTATTTCTGATTCGTTCACGTAAGGATACTCCGAGCGTAGCCCTTCCCATTGCCCTTTGGATAACAATCCCACCGCACTATTCCCAAACCACTGCATCTCATGAAAGCCAGAATCAGCAGCGGCGACTACCAGAAAAGCGCCGAGGCTATGAAGCTCGACGAAGTCCCGGAGAATGAATTTAACTGTCTTGGATCCCGCAACGAAATTAATCAGAAAAGAGTAATGGAGGAGTAGGTAAAATTCAAATTCACACTTCCCTCCATATCAAGCAGGAGACAGAACAAACAAGACCAATAGGCACAAAAGGTCGTTTAGAACTGGGATAAGCCCAGTTGACTAGCACCACGGAAAAAAATCAGCATTAATATTAATGGGTCCTAACATTGTGAAAATTTGTTCTAGTTTCCACAAGGTCCGTATAGTAAACAGCTCCTGATGCAGCCTGTACATTATTCAACATAGTATTGCGTTCATTCTGCCAAAGAATACACTGCCATAAGATATGATGTGCAGATTGTTCATATTCGCGGTGAGATGTAGAACACTGACATAAAGGCGAGGCAACGAGCTCGAAGGAAAATAATTTACTGTTAAAGTTACCATGCCTTGTGAGAAATTGGGCAACACAGTGCTCCACCTCCAGCCACGTCCTGGCCAGCCGCACGCGAACGGATGGAAAGAATTGTTAGAGGTGTCGGCCCTTGATGGAATTATCCCACCTACATTGCCATTCGGATAAAAGTTCCTCCCAGACGTCAATATGTGGTTTAAACAATCTAGAGATTACCTTACCTACTGTTACCTTTGGGTAACAGTAAACTTTATTTTTATTTTATTATCACGCGTGTATTTCACGAAGGGTTAAGCAGAGGTGTAAATATAGTAATAGCTGTAGTACGCCCACATTTTGCCTGTTATGATAAGGCCGTATGTAATGAGCATCAAATTGGCTGTTATTGAGAAATTCCAGATGAAAAAACCAGTCAGAGAATCAAAATCAGCGGCCTAATTGCTTAAGTGAATTCGACACGGCAAAGGGTTTGACCGCCTTCAATCGACCAATCAAATAGACGGAAATCCACATCGCGTCTTTCATCTCGCATGTGTTTTGTCGATTGATGGCGTGAAAACTCTTTGCCTAGCCGAATTCACTTACCCAGTTAGGCAGCTGGACATTAAGCTTATAAGTAGGGCTTGCGTTTACTACGGGAATCCCCCTCTTGGCATAAAATTTTTAGGCATAATATGTTTGGCATAGCGTTCTTGCATAACTTTTATTAGCATAATAACACTATGGCATAACAAAACTTTGCATAATGCAAAGGTTAGCTTAGCAATCATTTGATCTAATTTTTTTTGGCATAATTTTGAGCAGCTCAAATTTTGAAGTCATAATATTTATTCGTCTATTTATCATGACTGAGCCATATATAAAAAGTCATAACTCTATTGAATAAGGTTAACGTGCAGTGAAGGTGGCCCTTGGATGGTTTGGCAACCCTTGAGCCGCGAACATGTTTGTAAAAACTAAAATATAAAATAAACACTTTGTAAAATATAAAAATATGAGTTATATCAACGCAAACAGTAAAAGTGAAAAAATACCTATTCTCGAGATTTTATTTCAAAGTACATTATGTGTAAATATCACTATACGTTCGTAAGATTATGCTTTATAAAATTATGCTTCAATATTATTATGCTCATAGTATTTATGGCAATAAACATTATGGCAAACATTTATGGCTAGTTATATTACGCGTAGGTAATGATCATTCTGCTGAATTTCGGCCAATGTAAATTACGACAGGATACTTTATGCTTATCAATAGTTAACCATTCACTATACCTACGAGGTAATCCACATAATAGTTCCATAAAAATGGTTATTGTTAAAAATATACGTTATGGAGCAGTAAAAAATAAAAAACCGATTTAGAGAGATCTCAAACACTACTACACAAAGTCAAATTCAACAATCATGTGTATCCATGTATAACTACCGCATTTTTGTTCCCAGAAAATTAAGTTTAACGTAGATATATTTCAGCAGCTGTCTCCTGACTCCGGATGGATGTTTCATTCAGTTTTTTTTACTGAAAACAATGTTAAATGTCCGTGAAAATATTCTGAAAGTCAGACTAACTTGTTTGTAATGCGGTGCGGTAAAAGAACTAGGTTTGTGTTAGCAGTTTCATATTGTTTTGTTTGAAATTGTTTGTTGTTTAATTTTTGGACGGGTAATGGTAGTTTTTTCTGTTTGTATATCTGCATGTCCCCACTAATTACGAGGCTCATGAAAAGTATTAAAAAAAAAACTGCCCACTGAATGAGTTTAATCACCAATCAAAGGTCCTTTGATATTGTTCGATTCTTATTATCGAATTGAGGGTAGTTGGTAAATCATCACTAAACTCGCCCTCGACCTACCTCGCGGTTCTATATATCCGTGGCGTGTAGTACGAATTAGAGCCCTGAGCTGGATAACCGTTTCTTCCTCTCTTGTTGTGATCGTGTCTCAAGCAAAACGTTTTAGCATCTTTAGTGTTTGTGGACTCACTACCGTGTGGTGTGCGATCTTCAAGATCTTTGAACCCAGAGTACGTCTAGACTGCCTATCTGTGAAGTGCCGTGCACGCCGCAGGTCTTCTGCTGACCCGGGAGTTGAGACGAGGTAGGTGGTATTCAATTGCCTTCTTGGAGATAGTAGGAACGAACGATTTCCACCCACAAATACTTTACATACACATTCTTAGATTCATAAGCCGCCAGCAAATATTTTCTTAAAAAAGATTGGTCAAAAACCGAACAACCAGAGTGGTCCTTCGAGCTGGATGGTATGTGAACCCTAGCCGTGCTAGATAATTTTCTACCTAACTTGTAGTTAGTGTGATTACAGACGTTCTGTCTATTACTTCTATTATAGTTTCATCTTTACACTTCATACACATATATATTTATAGATCGTACATAATATTTGGTGTGTTGGTAATGAATTTGCAAAAACATTCGGTATAAGTATTCCGTGTTCGTTCGTTTTACTTTGACCACGCCATCTGCGTCGTAGATAAAACAAAATGGCGCGACCGGTTACCCGAAGTAAAGAAACGAAAGAAGTGGCTGAAGCGTGCCAAAGTAATGAATTAACAGTGTTAATTAATAAAAAACAAGGAATGTTTGAGCGAATTCAAAATGCCTATGATCTGTCAAAGGAAATTTCGGATCCCGCATCGAAAGAATTTATTTATGATGCACGTGGCTGATATTGATAATTTACGTACTTCTTTTGAAAGTCTTATCGTTGAAATTCTTGAAAAGGAACTTGAATATGACCCTAAGTCATTCCTTCGTAATCATGAATTGAAAAGTTTTGATGATTTATATTTCCGAGTTAAGTTATGTGCATCGAAATGTGAACCTTCTGGCTATGGTAATAAGGTTGAAGATACTTCGAGCTCTGTGCAGTCTAGACCAAGACTTCCTAATTTAGAAATTTTTATATTCGATGGGGACATTGAAAATATTAATACATTTTTAGCGACATTCTGTTCTTTGGTTCATAATCAGACAAGTATTCCAAAAATAGATAAATTTCACTATCTATTGTCATGCACAAAAGGTTCTGCATTAAATATTGTAAAGAGTGTGCCTATTTCTGCGAATAATTACGAACTCGTTTGGCAAAGTCTTCTTGATAAATATCAAGATAACAGATTTAGCTGGTAGGTACTTAGATAAAATGCTAATCTTTTCGCCACTGCAAAGAGAATCAACTGATCATTTGAGCTCATTTATAGAAACCTTTGACCATTCATACAAAGCTATAGAAGCGTTAAACATTGAGAATTTGAATAGTTATATAATGTGTCATATTGCTTTGAGGGCTTTAGATCCTCATACACGTAAAATCTTTGAACAAAATATGAATCAAAAAACTATTCCAAATTTTTCAGATGTAATTAGTTTTGTCCAAAATCATATAAAAGCAAGTGCACAGCAAAAGAATCAGCGTAACCAATTACCGCCTATTAGGCAGAATAAAAATAATTATTCGCATGTAACTTCAAGCTCAAAATTGTCATGTTTACATTGTGGAGAAAATCATATGATTTTTAGGTGTAACAAGTTTCGTTATCTGACTAATACACAACGCATAAGCCGTGCTTATGAATTAAATTTATGCCACAACTGCCTAAAACCGAATCATACGGTGCAAGACTGCAAAAGTGAATTTAGATGTTATGTTTGTAAGGAGCCGCATCATGTTCTATTACATCAGGATGCGAGCGATACTGGACCTAAAGCGGTTTGTTATTCTGTTCCCACCGTAGTCGAACAAGCGCCCGCGACGGCGTCGTCATGCGAAATGCAAGCGTCCGCTGTCATCAATGATACTAATAATCATTTAGCATCCGCACTTAACTATGCAGTCATATTGGGAACAGCTATTGTACATGTGTTGGATTCATTTAACAACTACCAAGCTGTTCGTGTTTTAATAGATTCAGGTGCGCAGTCGAACTTTATTACACAAAATTGCTTTCAACGTTTAGGATTATCTGCTAAAAGGTGTCCTTATAATATTCTAGGCCTCGGTGGCGAATTAGTCAAGAATAATGGCATGGTATCATTAATTTTAAAGTCACGGTGTACGACTTCTTGTTTTAATTTAAATGCAGTAATTTTACCTCACCTGACTTCGGACATTACCCACCGTTAAAATACCTCAAAAAGTAGTTGATAATTTTAAAGATTTACATTTAGACCATCCGTGGTTTTATAAAAAGTCGCCAATTGATATTATTTTGGCTGGTGACATTTTTCCGTATATTTACGATGGAAAAAAGATGATAGTAAACCCCGATGTAAGTAGTAGTCGCATTAAGCAGCGTTTTTGGTTATGTCGTAATGGGAAGACTAGAGATGCAATCCTTTAGCAATTGCAATGTTGTAGCGTCTACAACATCGTTAGTATCGTATACTATCGAAGAACATAATTTAAATGAAACTCTCAAACGTTTTTGGGAAGTGGAATCTTTACCGTGTGAAGTTCCTATTAATCCGTTAGAGGAATTAGCGGAAAAATATACATGGAAAAACATTATCGTGTTGAAATCGGTAGATATGTTTCCCCAATTTTATTGAACCCTGAGCATAAGGCGCTCGGTGATTCATATAATATTGCTCTTAAGCGACTTATTCAGGTTGAGCGACGTCTGGCTTGTTCTCCAGACCTTCGTAAGGCCTACGTCGACTTTATGAAAGAGTACGAGTCACTTGGACACATGGTACCATACACTGGTACTGAACCTTCGGGTTATTTTGTCCCACACCATTGTGTGTTGCGTCCGTCTAGTACTACGACGCCCTTGCCAGTAGTGTTTGATGGATCCTCCAAAACAAGCTCTGGTATTTCGTTCAATGATACACTTCTGACCGGTAGAAAGCTACATCAAGATATTTTAAACATAATATTAAATTTTAGACTTTACGATGTCTGTTTTACTGCTGACGTGTCAAAAATGTACCGAGGCGTGATCATAGATCCTGCTGATAGGAAGTACCAGCATATACTCTGGCGAGATAATTCTATGGACACGGTTTGTATTTATGAGTTAACTCGAAATACTTACGGTCTTCGTAGTGCACCTTTTGTAGGTGTGCGTACGTTGCACCAGTTAGCCTCTGATGAGCTAGATCAAAGCATGCGGCATGGTGATGCGGAGCCAAGATCCAAGGCGGCTTAAGTACTGGCCAAAGGCTTTTACGTTGACGATGTTCTATGGTCTTGCCAGACCCTGGCAGAAGCTTGCACGTTGCAAGACGATTTAATTTCCTTACTTAAGAGTGGTGGATTTGATTTAAGAAAGTGGGCTAGTAACTGTCCTGAGTTGCTAACAAGAATGCAATCAGATCAGGTTTCTACGATCAACTTTCAAGACGAGACGTTATCGTCATCTCTCAAGGTTTTAGGATTGACATGGTTACCTTCGTGTGACTCATTCTCTTTTAATTATAATTTAACTGACGCAAAAAAAACTAAGCGTTCTGTGTTAAAACTACTCGCGAGTATATTTGACCCAGTAGGTTTTATCGCACCATGTACTTTGTCGCAAAGTGCATAATGCAAGATCTTTGGAAACTCGGCCTTGGCTGGGATGATCAGTTGCCATCTGAGCTGACCACCCAGTGGAATAAGTTTATTGCCGAACTGCCAGTTTTAGGTAAATTGCGAATTGAGCGTCATGTTTTAATATCTCACTTCAATCAAGTGCAAATAATAGGATACTGCGATGCGTCATCGCGTGGCTATGCAGCTTGTATCTACTTACGTAGTGAAGATAAGGAGGGTCACGTGAAAGTTAGGTTACTGATGAGTAAATCTAAGGTCGCGCCTCTAAATCCAATTTAGAGGCGCGACCGTTTGTTGCTAACCGTGTTAGTCAAGTAATTGCCGTGGTGCCACCAAATTGTTGGTTTCACGTGAACAGCGAAAATAACGCTGCCGATGTTTGCTCGCGCGGAGTAATGCCAGCTCGCTTCGTAAAAGATGCTACGGATTGGGTTAACGGTCCAACATGGCTTTATGAAAGCCAACAACAATGGCTGATGAAACCATTTTATGTAAAGGAAGGATTTACTATTCCTGATATTAAAAATAATTGTGATACGTTCGTTTTAACTACGTGTGACGATCAAAATATATCATTTAAAAATAGCCTAGAAGAACATTTAATAAAATTTCATCGTTTAATAAATTGCAACGTCTTATGGCCTGGTGGCACAGGTATATGAATAACCTCAAGTCTAAGGCACCTGCTAGGACATATGGGCCTCTCAGTGCTTCAGAGCTAAACAAAGCTCGCGATACAATAATTCGAGTGATACAATTAAATCATTTTCATGATGAAATCGAATCGTTGCTAAAAGATAAAAATAATAAAAACATTGCTTCCCTTCGTAAATTTTCACCCTTTGTAGATTCTTACAATTTCCTCAGGGTGAAGACTCGTGCATTCCGATCTACCTTATCACACTTTACCTAAATGTCACACAACTTATTTAATTATTGAATATTACCACAAGTTATATTTACATGTTGGGCCTCGTACCTTACAAGGCATACTGTATAAAAATTATTGGATCATTAATGCTCGTAGAATGATTAGATCAGTTCTGTCAAAATGTAAGAATTGTTTTCGATGTCGACCTAGTTCAATTCAGCCTGCAATGGGTCCGTTACCCGCACCTAGATTAAGGCCTGGTAAAGTCTTCGACCACGTTGGTTGTGACTTGGGCGGCCCTTTCTTTGTGAAAGAGAGTTTGAGACGCAATGCAAAGGTCCATAAGTCATATTTATGCTTATTCGTGTGCTTTTCAACGAAGGCTGTACATTTAGAAGTTCTTACAGATTTAAGCTGCGATTGTTTTTTGGCGGCATTCGACCGCTTTGTAGCTCGCCGCGGACTTTGCAGATTGCGGCACGAATTTTATTGCAGCAGCTAAACATTTAAAAGAAGTTGCGAACTTCTGGAGTAGTACAACTGGTGCTGATCAAATTTCTAACGGATTAACGTCACGTCATGTAGAATGGCGTAAGAACCCTCCTAACGCTGCGAGCATGGGCGGACTCTGGGAAGCAGGAATAAAATCTGCTAAACATCACTTCTATCGTGCATTAGGTGACAGATCACTTACGTTTGAAGAATTAAGCACAATTTTCTGTAGGATTGAAGCCGTTTCACGGCCTTTGTGTTCTTTGTCGGATAATCCAAACGAGTTCGAAGTGTTGACCGCAGGTCATTTTCTTATAGGTCAGAGTTTATTAGCTGTGCCAGACTTTGAGGACGTTCCTCAAAATAGGTTGTCACGTTGGCAAGTCGTTTAGAAAGCTTCACAGTCCTTTTGGAGGCGTTGCTCAGATGACAATCTTCACACTCTTCAGCAGAGAGCGAAGTGGTTTTCAACTCCGCCTACTTAATGGTTGGAGATTTAGTTTTACTGAAGTCACATTTAACTAAGCCTCTCCAAAGGAATTTAGCCCGGCTTGAGAAGGTGCATAGTGGTGTCGACAAAGTAAATCGCGTTTTAACTCTGCGAACTAAAAATGGATTAATCCAAAGACCTACAAATAAAGTTTGTCCATTACCCTATGCAAATTAATTACCTTCACAATATTATATAGATAGTTTGTTTAAGTTTTCTTTTCGTTTTTTTCTGTACCGTGTACACTTTAAATTTAGAACACACTCTGCATGTATAATCATAAGTTTATTTATGTTTAAGTAACTTAACATATTCCACACTTATCATTTATTTATGGAAATCAATAATTTTAATTTCGGTTGGGGGTATGTTCGATTCTTATTATCGAATTGAGGGTAGTTGGTAAATCATCACTAAACTCGCCCTCGACCTACGTCGCGGTTCTATATATCCATGGCGTGTAGTACGAATTAGAGCCCTGAGCTGGATGAACGTTTCTTCCTCTCTTGTTGTGATCGTGTCTCAAGCTAAACGTTTTAGCATCTTTAGTGTTTGTGGACTCACTACCGTGTGGTGTGCGATCTTCAAGACCTTTGAACCCAGAGTACGTCTAGACTGCCTATCTGTGAAGTGCCGTGCACGCCGCAGGTCTTCTGCTGACCCGGGAGTTGAGACGAGGTAGGTGGTGTTCAATTGCCTTCTTGGAGATAGTAGGAACGAACGATTTCCACCCACAAATACTTTACATACACATTCGTAGATTCATAAGCCGCCAGCAAATATTTTCTTAAAAAAGGTTGGTCAAAAACCGAACAGATATTACTACTGCTTTTGTAAAAAAAATTGTGACTCTCTGTTATAATATTATCATTCTGATACTCATGGGTATCACAATATCCCATCTGGGTTATTGAAATCATGTTGTCTAATGGGTAGACTAGAGTTGGGACTAAAATAAGAGTAAAATATTTAAAATTACGGGGCGTCAAAAAATTCATCCACATCGCTGTCAGCATTGCCATCCAACGTGGCAATGCTGCCAGCCTTCTGGGCACTTTTCCTGTTGACAGCGATGTTGTCTAATAGAATGAAATGTGTATGAATTGAGTCACAAAACATTTATGTATATTTACCTTGTGGGCGCAGCGAAAAAAGGGCAGTAGGTAGGTACTTACGGGTGCAGGATTGGAGCTTTGAATAATAATGTCCTTCGATAGTTTTAGCAGTGGAGTTTTCACTATAGTTGAATGCTGGTAAGCCACCCACAGAGTCTGTTTGTCACACACAACACTTATATTTGAGTTTTTCTTTGAGAGCGAGAGGAACGGGAGCGCACACGCGTTACCGGAGTTGCGATTTTTTGACAACTGAACTGCGGAATGAGATGAACAGCGGATGATGGAATTAGGAATGGGTGTGCGCGGGAGTTAAGGATTGGTCCTCGTGTATTTGATTGAATGGTGTGAAATAAATGTAAGTGTTGCTATTTTAATAATTTGAGTGCGTGAGTAAATATTTATAATATTTAATTTATATTTTTAATATGGCGCAGACAACCTGAATACCTAAGAATAACTTCTTAAAAGTAGAAGACACTTAATTTAAATTGACCAATTCTAGTGAAAAAAATAAATGGCACTAACATCATTTGATACCGAGAGGATACTTGTGGCATCAATTAGCACTATATTGGTAGGTACAGAAAAATCTTGTCTGCCTGTTCTTGTATGGTCGAAAGTTCTCGGCAGACTGTTTCAAAGGTGACGATTCGGACCCCCAATCTACGTCATTTGATACAAAGATGCATTAGTCGCAAATGTTAGGTTTTAATCCTATATTGAATTATGTACTAATCTGCCGAAGATATTCTGGCCAAAACCCTTCCCCACGTACTTAAATAAAAATAGGTACAATTTTGAGAAAATGAGTTGTATTAGAAAAGTATGTGATATAGCACCACGGTACGTATATAATGAGGGGAAACCTCACACAGAGTTAAGGCATCAGTTTGTAGTTCGGTTATTACATGAATGTCTATATTATGTATTTATATATAAGAAGAAACTGACTGACTGACTTGTCGATCAACGCACAACCAAAACCATTAAGGCTAGAAGCTTGAAATTTGGCAACAAAGTTCAGTGACATAAGTAAGACTAAAAAAGGAGTTTTGGAAATTATACCCCTAAGGGGGTAAACGGGGGTTTGAAAGATTATATGAAAATTCTTATTCCTTAGGCCAAAATTTTTGAAACTTGGCATGAATAGTAATCTAAATACATGATAAAAGTTGGAACTATTCGGTTTTCGAAACGACCTCCAAAAGACGTTATAAGGGGTGTAAACGTTTTTCTAAAAAATACAAGTCAGTTTTCACTTTGTAGTATTTTTATTTGGAAGTCGGTTGTATTTGTTTTTATTTGTAAAAAAAGTTTTTGCTTTTAAGTCGGGGTCAAAAAACGAAGATACAAAAAAAGGAACACCGACTTCCGAAATTGAAGAAATTTTTTATTTGGCAGTCGGTTGTATTTTTTTGTAAAAAAAGTTTTATTTTTTACTTTTTAGCTTGACATAATGAGCAAACAAAGTAAGTGGTCAAGCGCGAGCCTACATTAAATAAAAAAAAACGTTATGCCAGAATAGACTAAAGACTCAAGGACCTTCGTTATTTTTTTCTTTTGTTACTTCTGCCGTTTGCTTTTTAACAATACTGGATAATACTTACTTGTGTTTATATTAGAGGTGCAAAAGGGAACACCATGTCCTAAATGTCAAACTTCTCAACCGCACGTGGTGCATCCTGCTTAAATCCAGAAATCGAATTCGAGATCAAAAATGTAATCAAAGAAATGTCATTATCAGCGTGACAGTTCAGGGGCAGTCAACATTTCCCTAATCCGTTACCTTTGAAATAGTCTGCCGAGCACTTTCGATCATACAGAAACTGGCAGACAAGGTTTTTCTTTAACTACCAATATAGTGCTATTTGGTGTCACAACTATCCTCTCAGTATCAAATGACGTAAGTACCATTTATTTTTTTCACCAGAAGTGGTACATTTTTTTTAACTTTCGGCTAATTCTAATCCTGCAACCGATTTTTCGAAACTTGACATCACTTTTATGATCATGATAGAGACTTATCTTAGTATCACATGATGTAGCGGATCTTGCGGTCGCCGCTTCTACTGAAAGAACAAACACGATTTTACCTATTAAAAATATTGAAATTTTAGGAGTTGAGATCGTTTGTTTGTAATTTAAATAATTTTATTGATTTCTATACAACTAACAAAATTACCGTTACTAATCAACGAGCAGATAATTGCTCATATATTGCCATCCGTCGTCCGCACGTCAAATTATCCTGTTTGCCGCCATATTGAATTTATGGTAATTTCGTTTTAACGCTGTGGAAACTCATCACTTTGTCGATGGTGGATAGCCTGTCGATAATGAACGGTCTTTATTTATGAAGGTTTAACACTCAATCTATATTTTCGTGAAGTGAGTGGCATAATTTGTAAACAAGGCTGAAAAAGGTTTTGGCTGGTAAAATTGAGAATACTTATGATAAACTTTGGCAAAGGGATCCTTGAAAACTTATAAAATATAATATGAATATCTATCTTTCTACAGTAATATTTTCTACAGATTGGATAAATTTTACGAAAACGCGACTATATACACACAAACAACGCGCGCTTTTTCGAGAGGTAACAGGTTCAGCATCATTCTGCCGGATAGGGCGGAGGAAAAGTGCGGGCGTAGCGGCAGAATGCATCTACCAACTGTAGCCTATTCAGTTACGTACTTTTTTTCTTTAAATTGCAAATTGTTACACTCGTACTTGGCCGCCAAAAAGAAAAATAATTACGTTGTAGTTACATAATGATATCAAAACTCTATACAATATATATATCAGATTGGATATTTTTTACAAAATTGCTCGCGTCAACGAGAAAATTTTCATCACTTGCATGGTCCCTTATCCCTTATCCAAAACCTTTAAGGAACGACTTCTCATACGTTCAAATATATTTTTTTAGAGAAAATTCGATAAATCCTACTCTGAATCATGCAATGGTCGTAGGTACTACTACAATTTTTATGATTAAAACTCCGACATTCCGTCATCATTCCGTGAATGCCTGGTTTATTATAATTCATGCTTATAATACTATCTTCAAACACAACGTCCCCAACTCAAAGGCAGAGACGATAAAAAATATTGATGCCAGTATTGATTCTCTTTTGAATCTAGAGGCTCTAGTTTAGTAGCATTTGGTAACAGCGATGGCGTTGATCAAAATGCCAAAATGTAAGGTAACATGACATTTCGATAGCGCTTGGTTATTCCATACATTTTTATTTTTTTTTCCGCACGCTTTCTTTGATAGAATGTTTCTGTTCTCTAGAGCCTCAGATCGTAAGGTTTAAGAATCGATTTTGGCTTTAGAGATAATTTTAATCTAGATTGATGGTAGAATTGAGTCTTACCGGGATTTAAACTTGGTACTCCAGGTTTCTAGAAATAAATTATTGACGCGTCACGATTGGTTGAAAATTTATTCAACCAACAAATAATTGACGTGCATTTGACAATTTGTCACATTAATTACTTTGCTACATTTTAGATTCCAAAAAGTGGGTTTAAAACTTTTATTAGAGAGATTGGCGAACCTCTGATTTAGCTATAATGTTATTCCAATTTAACTGCTATTAGCTTCATAAAAATGTGATTTAGTAAGACAGACCTTATTAGTGATGTTCTTCAGAAAGATCTGAGGGGTGACCTCCTCCTTATGGTCATCCCCTCGGCCCGGAGTTTGTATTCACGACTTCATAGAATGCATGTCTGACTAGATTTAAAAACGTTATAGAATTATACGAAGTATGGAAGGATCACAGCAGATGGCGTTCTGTAGTTAATGTTGTAGGTATGTGGTAACTCCCCCGCTAGCTGCGAGCCAGGCGGCCCTAGGCCAGCGAAAAGCGGCCTCGTTTGCTGCCGCCGCGGCTGCCGTGGCCAAACCGGGCTCATGGGGACAAGCCAATCGCGAGGCCATGCCAGAACCCGCGAGGTCGGCCCCAGCGAAACCGGGCAATTCGGCACCCAAAGGGGGAGGAGCGGCTTCTAAGACAGCGAGGGCCCCTGCCCGGGCAGCGGGTCAGGCGCCCCAATCTCTTCCGCCTCCTGAAACTCCTGCGGTCAACGCCGAATGGCAAGTGGCCGGGCAGAAGAAGAAGGCGAGCAAGGCAGCTAGGGCGGCCAAAAGGAAGGAGAGGCGAAAGCGGCGCAAGGAGCGAAGCGTCGCGGCTAGGCTCCGCGCCCCGAAGTCCGCAGCTGTAGTGATAACACTTCAGCCGGAAGCGGAAAAGAAGGGCGTGTCCTACCGCGATGTGCTCGCCAAAGCGAGGGCGGCGGTGAAACTGGAGGAGCTCGGCATCACCGAGGGCATACGGGTTAGGGTCACTGCGACTGGAGCCCGGATGCTGGAAATCCCCGGAGCGGCCAGCGGCCCGACCGCCGACGCTCTGGCCGAAAGGCTCAGGGTGTCCCTAAATGCTGACGAGGCCCGAGTGTCCAGGCCCACCAAGTGCGCTGACATGCGTATTCTAGGCCTGGACGATTCTGTGACGGAGGTTGAGGTGGTGGCCGCCGTCGCCAAGACTGGGGGTTGCTCTGCCGAGCAAGTCAGGGCAGGCATCATACGTCCTGACACCACGGGGATGCGAGCCGTTACGGTGAGCTGTCCCGTCTCGGCAGCCCAAAAAATAGCCGGGGAGGGCCGAAGGCTCTTGGTGGGCTGGGTTTCCGCGCAGGTGAAACTGCTGGAACCCAGACCTCTGAGGTGCTTCCGCTGCCATGTAGGCAACCACGTGGGAGCTCAATGCACCTCGGAGGTGGACCGCAGCGACCATTGCTTCCGCTGTGGTCAGCCCGGTCACAAGGCCGGCACATGCAATGCCACGCCACACTGCGTCGTCTGTGCGGCAGCTGGCAAACCGGCCGATCACCGGGCCGGGAGCAAGACCTGCGTTCCACCCGCCAAGGCCAGCCGCAGGGGCAAGCACACCACCACCGCCGTCACCGCCACGGCCGCCACCACCGCCGTCACCGCCACAGCCGCCACCACCGCCGTCATCGCCGCAGCCACCGTTACTGCCACCGCCGCTGCCGCCTACACAGCCGTCGCCGCTGCCGAAACCACCGCGGCAGGACCCACACAGGGGGTTCGGGAGGAGGCTGAAATGGAGTGCCAATAATGGCCCCATTACGCCTCCTCCAGGCGAACATCAACCACTGCGCCGCTGCTCAAGATCTATTGCTCCAGAGCATGGCGCAGTGGTCGATTAACATCGCCGTGGTTGCTGAGCCGTATTTTGTCCCGCCCAGGGACGACTGGGTGGAGGACCTGAGCGGCTCAGTGACCCTAATTTCGTCGGCCGCCGCCGGCACCCCGTCCCTCGAGGGTGTCAAGAGGGGGCAGGGTTGCGTGGCAGCACGGTTCGGGGAGATTGTCGTGGTGGGGATATACTTCTCCCCGAACCGAACTCTCGCCGAGTTCCACAACTCCCTTGCGGATTTGAAAACCGTCGTCGTCGGATACCGCTCCCTCCCTGTGCTCGTCCTCGGGGACTTCAATGCCAAGAATGTGGCTTGGGGTTCCCGGTATACGGACACACGGGGCAGGATGGTGGAGGACTGGGCTCTGGAGACAGGCCTGGTCGTCCTCAACCGGGGTTCTGTCTCCACGTGTGTGCGGACGCAGGGCGATCAGTGGTGGATATTTCATTTGCCAGCCCTGCTCTGTCACCGCGTGTCATTGACTGGCGCGTCATGGAGGAGGTGGAGACCTATTCCGACCACCGGTATATCCGGTTCGATGTCTCCACCCAGACCTCGAGCGCGCCGGTCCGACAGACCCCGAGTGGTCCGCGGTGGGCGCTGAAACAGCTGGACCGGGAGCTTCTCCTGGAAGCCTCGATCGTGCAGGCCTGGGTGTCATCACCGGATAGGCCTGCTGACATCAACGACGAGGCGGAGTGGTTCCGGGAGGCCATGTCCGAGATATGTGACGTGGCAATGCCCCGGGTCCAGCCAGGACGCGCCCGGCGCCAGGTGTACTGGTGGACGCCGGAGCTTACGGCTCTGCGCCAGGCGTGCGTTGCTGCGCGACGCCGGTACACCAGGCACCGCAGGCTCCGCATCCGTCCTCCGGATACGGAAGCCATTGAGGTGGAGCTTTAAGAGGGGTACAGAGCAGCGAGGACCACCCTCCGAGCGGAGATCAAGCGGGCCAAGGGTTTGGCCCGCGAGGAGTCGCTGGGGACTCTGAACAGGGATCCGTGGGGGCGCCCCTACAAAATGGTGCGGGATAAACTCCGCCCATGGGCGCCTCCGCTGACGCAGAGTCTCCGGCCTCAGCTCGTGGAGGGTGTGGTGAGCACTCTGTTCCCTTCGCAAGGGGAACATACTCCCCCGCCCATGGCTCCACCTCTTGCGGTGCCCGATGTGGACCACACCACCGACGACAACGATGCTCCGGAGGTGACCGAGGTAGAACTGAGAGTGGCGGTACGTAGGCTGAATGCCAAAAATACCGCCCCAGGACCCGACGGCTTACCTGGGAAAGCCTGGGTCCTGGCCTTGGAGGCTCTCGGGCCTCGACTAAGGGGGCTCCTTAGCGCATGCTTGGAGAGGGGCCAGTTCCCACTTTGCTGGAAGACGGGGAAACTGGTCCTCATTAAGAAGCCGGGGCGCCCAGCGGACTCCCCGTCCGCTTATCGGCCTATTGTGCTGCTTGATGAGGTGGGCAAACTCTTTGAAAGAGTTATTGCAGACCGCCTCGTTGGGCAGCTGGTACGGGTGGGGCCGGATCTGGCGGAGAGCCAGTTTGGCTTCCGCAGAGGGCGCTCTACGGTGGACGCCATCATGCGCGTGCGAGCCCTCAGGACAGGTGAAGCAGTGGCCCGGGGTGGGGTCGTCTTGGCGGTGTCTTTAGACATCGCCAATGCCTTCAACACCCTGCCCTGGAGTTGCATCAGGGAAGCACTGCGGTATCACCGGATGCCGCTCTACCTCTGTCGCGTGGTCGAGGCCTATTTGACGGACAGGGCCGTCATCTACCCCGGTCACCAGGGAGAGTGGAATCGGCGAGAGATGTCGTGCGGTGTCCCACAGGGATCGGTCTTGGGGCCGCATCTGTGGGACATCGGGTACGATTGGGTGCTGCGCGCCGACCTCCCTAACGGCGTCAGCGTAATTTGCTACGCTGACGACACGCTAGTCCTGGCGCAGGGGAGGTCGCACCAGGCGGCGGTGGAATTAGCGACACGCGGGGTTGCGACAGTCGTCGAGAGGATCCGGCAATTGGGACTCGAGGTGGCCTTGCACAAGTCTGAGGCCAAGTGTTTTCATGGTCCTCGGAACGCGCCACCACCGGGTTCCCAAATAACGGTAGGAGGGGTTCACATCGGCGTCGGGTTGACGATGAAGTACCTAGGACTCGTCCTCGACAGCCGGTGGAATTTCGTGGAACATTTCCGACGTTTGGCACCCAGACTGGAGCGGGCCGGGGCTGCCTTCAAGCGACTCCTGCCCAATCTAGGGGGTCCAAACGCCTCCTGCCGGAGGCTCTACGCGGGGGTCGTGCGGTCCATGGCCCTTTACGGTGCACCGGTGTGGGAGCGTTCCCTGAGGCGGCGACCAGCCCGCTGGTTGAACGCGTCCCAAAGGGTCATGGCCATCCGGCTGGTCCGGGGATACCGCACGGTCTCCAGTGAAGCGGCGAGCCTCCTTGCCGGATTGCCGCCATGGGATCTAGAAGCAAAAGTCCTCGCACAAATTTGGGAGTGGCGAGGGGAGGCGAAACGCCGGGGCGAAACCCCACTGCCAAGACAAATCGCGGCTTGGCGGACAGAACTCCGGCAGGATCTCATGGCGACATGGGGAGAGCGACTGTCGCAACCCAGTGCTGGGCACGCCACAATTGCGGCGATAAGGCCCCTCTTTGAGGAGTGGCTTGAGAGGCGCCACGGCGTCCTCACCTTCCGCCTGACGCAGGTCCTCACCGGACACGGCTGTTTCGGGAGGTTCCTGTACAGGATAAGGCGGGAGGAAACGCCCGGGTGTCACCATTGTGTGGATCGCCCGGAGGACACGGTAGAGCATACGGTGGAGGTCTGCCCCGCTTGGGCGGAGCACCGCCGTGTCCTCATGGAAGCGATCAGCGGTGGCGACCTCTCGCGTCCGGCCTTGGTTCAGGCCATGGTACGGAGCGAGAGGGCATGGGAAGCTGTCACCTCCTTCAGCGAAGCAGTAATGCTCGCAAAGGAGGAGGCAGAACGCGTGAGGGAGGCGCAACGGAGACGCCCTCACGCCCCTAGCCACCGCAGGAGACGCCCCGGGCGTCGGGAGTCGCAAGCCGATTCCCGGCCACCGTAGGCGCGGGCTTGCGGACGGCGAGTAATGGGTAGCTCGTCGTCCGATAAGGACCAGGCCCGAGTCGACGGCGCGTAGTGTTCCACGCGCGCCTCAAAGAGATGTCAGCAAAACTGACGGGGTCCGCTAGGGACGATGCTTGTCTGGGTCGCGGATAAATTTGAAAGAGAGTTACCGCGGCCCAGGCACAAGCAACTGAAGGAACACGGGTGGGTTTTAGTCAGTAAAAGTCTGACACGCCCTTCCGCTTCACCCAGAGCGGGAGAAGTCATTGGATGATTTCCCACCCAAAAAAAAAAAAAAAAAAAAAAGGTATGTGGTAACTATTTTAGTCAAATAAACTTACTTAATTTTCATTAATTAAACAAAATCTACAGGCTCATCATAATCTTGCAAATGCCAACCCATATTATTACTAACTCTTCCCATTATCTTTTCTTCCGAAGTTAACGACGCTTACAAACGTTCGATGGCAACATTAAGAGGTCAAAGCCCTTTGGTCATGACCCCTGAAACGATAAGTAGGTAGTAAGAATGACTAAGATGAAATTACACAACGTTGGGATCCCTAGACGATAAGTCTGAGAGTATTATCGAATATCCACGGGTCATAAAAGAAGATAATAATTTAGGGTCCTATAAAGCCTTAGATGAGTTTTTCTTGAGATATCCAGGGGTCTAGATAAAGCTAAGTTATAACGATTTTCAGTAACTCAAAATGTTAGAATATATCACGTTGTCATTTCGGCCGTGTATATCAATCTCATTCATTTGGGCTATTTTATAATCACAATATCGCTGATAGAATATCACTATGTCTAAGGCACTTGTCGCACCGCCGATGATCAGCGAACAGCGACTAGAGCTAGGAACTAGATACGAGTTGGCGAGCAGCAAGCAGCGAGTGAGTAGTTCCGATAGTTTTTTCGCTCGGCTTTATGCGAGTGTTCTTGTGCGATGGGCTATTACTCTCACAAATTCATAACGTTATGTTAGCAAGCTCTTGGATCCACACTATTCATAGAAATTATCTCGGTGTCAGTTCTGACTGCCAAGCGAGCATCGCTGAACGCGTATCGATGAGTGAGTATCGCTGAGCGAGTATTATCTTTTATAGTTCAAGAACTATAAAAGATAATCGCTACGAAAAACGAAGGGTGAAGAAAATTATCGCCGGCAGTGTGAACAGCCAGCGATCAACTATTAATATATTGTGTCTCTTTTATTGACAAGGGATTCATATCTTTTGTCCTTTTCTTCAACGAGAAAATAATCGATAGCTAATTGTTAAATCGGTCCACGCGTGTACGATATAGGCGCCATTGCGCCTTGCCAGGCCGAGCCTTTAAACTTACAGACTCCCAATGGATCGGATGGGCGAAGACAGACCACCACAGGCTTCATCGGACACGTCAGTTCCTACGGCCTTTCAGTCTGCCCTGGCGTGATCAGGCCTGTGACAAATCAGGCCGTGGGACCGCGGTATTAGAAGGCCTCTTTATAGTTGCACCGATGACCTGACTAAGGCTGTGGGAATCTGGTGGACGCGAGACGCACAGTACCGATCACCGTGGTAACGCTTGAGGGTCTTTCGGCTGAAATGATGATGATGAAGCGCTATAGAAATTTCACGTAATCAAGAGAAGAGAAGCATTTCGATCATCGCTTTCGCTGATATACTTTGTCCAAGTCCTGCCCTTTACAGATGCAGAGGATTTTTTTTTGAGATACTAGTTATGGTAATGATTAAGAGTTAGCGCGTACTAGCGACTTTTTATTGACCAATAGTTATCATACGCCAATCGCAAGTTAAGGTCAAAGTCTTCGATTTTTATCGCCAAATGCGTGCACTTAAATATAGCTCCATACTGATTCCCTGAACGGTCAAACTAGCGGTCAACAAAAAGTCGCTAGTGCGGGCTGGTTCTTAAATAAAACTGAGAAAGTGGTCAAAGCAGTTCAGAATACATTCATATTTTAGTATGAGTAGTAATTTATGATTTTATACACGTGTTTCTTTCGGTATTGTCTGGTTTGTTGAACCCGTAACTTTGAGCCATGACCAGCTCATAAATAAAAGGGCAAAACATTTTCATATAAATTGTTTTCAGTTAACAAACAACTAGCTATTTCCCGGCTTCACTCCCGTCGCTTCCATAGGAACCGTTCATTTTTGCGGGTTTTTGCTGATATCAGCTCTATATCAGTGAAAAAGTACATTTCGTGTCGAGCATAAAAAGTCGAGATTTTAACACGAGCGATGTAGCCAATTTCGACGTGAGCCGAAGACGAACGTCAAAAGCTACATACGAGTGTTAAATAAAGCCTTTTTATGCGAGACACGAACGATTCTTTTTCCATTACCTGATGAGCTTACTTAATTAAATGCAAATAAGTTTCAACAACAATTTATAAGAAACGTGCAGACTAAAAACCACAGACTATGTACACACAAACAACGCACGATTTTTCGAGAGGTAACAGGTTCAGTATCATTCTGCCGGATGAGGCGGTGGTAAAAGCGTGGGCGTAGCGGCAGAATGCGTCTACCAACAGTAGCCTATTCAGTTACGTACTTTTTTTCTTTAAATTGCTTATTGTTTCACTCGTACTTGGCCGCCAAAAAGAAAAATAATTACGTTGTAGTTATGTAATTATATCAAAACTCCATACAAAAATCATTTCGTAACAGAAGTCATTTCATAACTGTTATTATGTAATTTTGTTTTTTTTATTTATTTTTTTTGTAATCTTTTGGCTAAATGTTCATATTTCGAAACGAATTTCTTAGGCAATGTGTTACTTAATAGACAAGGTAGTGGAAAAAACATTATAACTGGATCAGAAATTCCAGAGATTACCTTTTACAAACATACACAGGTTGTAGGATAGGATAGATGGTCCCCCTTTGCCGCACTTAGACACCCATTTGATCCGCAACTTGTGAAATCCATATGTGTGTTGGTGGATGTCACATTTCTTCGAAGTTTTGTTCTAAGCACATGCCGGTTTTCTCACGATGTTTTCCTTCACCGTTTTGAGAGCAAAGGTGATGAAATAATTTACACAAAGTAAAGCGCCTGCCTGGGTTCGATCCCACGACGTACTTGTAAGTCGCGGCCGTTACCACTGGGCTAGCACGGCTCTACCCTATAAAGGGTGTAAAAGAAACTTTCGATTATAGCCTGTATGTAGAAAATAAATCTGGCAAGCCTTTGTCCACTCCATCCAGATGCAACTGAATATCAGTATATTACAAGGAACGAATGCTTACTTGATAAACATATAGATATACAATTTTGAATCTTTCTGACATTAGTTTTGATGTAAATAAGTACCAAAATTCCTTAACTTGCAACTAACATAAAACATGACCTAACAAATCAACGTTCTCACAAAGCCTGTTGTCCCCACAATCCAAGGAGCCTCGTTTAATTACTACTGAACACAGTTTAAACCTCAGTAAACAGCGACTGCTCATCAAAGGCGATCTGAGCATTAACTACGAACAACAGAACATGGTGGAACTTGGCTGTCGTAATATTTCACGGGGACATGGCCGGACGAGGCGGCTTAGGGCTGGTAAAGATGGTTGGATATTTTGAGGGTAGTTTATTAATGTCGCAGGCGTTTACTTTGAGGTGTTTATAACAAACAAGCAACTTGCCCTAGCTTGAAACGGTGCAGTTTTGTACATAGGTAAGCTATTCTAAAGACGACTTTTCCCCGCGGATGTTTTCAATGTATTCAATATCTGGGGGCACTGCAGAGCCCCCAACAAGTCGAGCAAATAAAGGCACAGCCGTACCATTCTTTCCTCGAAGCCATTCAGGACATTTTCGAACCCCTGTAACTTCATTGTGGATAAAACTAGAAGCCTGATTTTCAGTGACTAAGAGAACATAATACAACTTGCCATTATCTCGAATTACTTTCAGTTGAAACTTATTTAGGAATGATTGCAATTCAAAATTCCTTAATTTTGTCACTCACTCACTGATTCACTCACCGATCATGAAAATTCTAAAATACTTCTAATAGACCCTGTTCGCGACGAGGCATCACCTAGCTTATATATTAGTTTAAGATATGTATGTAATTGCGTAAGTAAATAAAATTTATTTATTATTTTTCTTCGAGACCCCTATAAAAACAGTGAATCAGATATTGGTGTATGCGATCCGCTCAGGCAGATGGCGCACCAATCGCGTTGCTTTATTTCACACATGACTGTGTTAGGAAATCACAAACTAGGTGTTCTAACTTGTTTACCCTATGTCTATGACTGAAAAATAGTACATAACAACAGAAGATAGCAAGGGCTAGTAGTATCCCCTGGAACGGTGAATACACACATATTTTCCTCAAATAAGTGGTCAGAAAACTTTTTGTTTTCGATTTAGTACTTTTAGGTAACCTAGACTTGTACCTAAGCCCTGTATATAGATTAGAGTCATGTAATTCTAGTATATAAACACCACTTCGTTGAGATAATGTGTTTTTATGAACCAGTATACTGAATGGTATAATGAACCAGGAGTTTCTATGCGCTTGTCGGCGGACTCACCGCCTTCAGACACATTTGGTGCCTGAAGGGTTATTGATATACTTTCTGAAGCATTACCTTCGAGAACCTGCCGGCAGGCGCCTGAATTTCAGACATTGTGCACGAACGGCCGTTGGGTTTACTTGTTCAAACAAGATCATCAAGCTGTGGGACAGCGCAAATTCTTTCTATGTTCAGCCGCTTTCCGGCACTCAAAATACCTAAACAACCTCCGGTATACCCATCAGGGTACTACCATTCGATAGTCCATTTTTTTGTCTTCCCAACCACATTTCTGTAAGGAGCCTAGCTCTAGTGGTAGGGGAGACAGCCTTCGTACCAGGTTGAGAGGTTCCATAGTTTTCTCACGGCGTCGTGTCTTTCTAGAGTGAATACTCGTTCAAGGATTGAAGCTACACCCACCGAAGTGCTACCTTAGTGTAGCCTGTCGCGATGGCTACCGGGTGGCGCTTGGTAGGTGGAGATTCCTCCTGGATAGCTTGAGTACTACTTTTTTATGTTAGAAATCTATACCTTTTCTTTCATCCGACACTGAAAAACGTAGATATAACTATAGATATAGAATATTTTTATAGTCTTGTAGAAGGGCTTCAAGATACATGTAGTATCCTAGTTGTAAGCTGTATAGTTTTAGAAGAAAATAGATTCTAAGTTGAAAAATCGACAGAATTGCCCTTCATCCCTCATTCTTCCTGGAGAATCTCTTCAGGGGATATAGTAACGGACTTGGTTGAAGATTTATTGAATGGGCCGTTTCAGGGCGCATCCCATACAGGACACGTCATGATTTCTTCTGTAATGGGGTCTTTTGATTTGTGGTCTAGGTTTGAAATGAAAATTTCTGTTAATAAAAAACTGATTTGCATACGAAATCAGGGTCCTCGTTACGGTAAAGTTAAGGAACAATAGTACGCATGCGCGTCGACCGAATTGTAGCCACTAATATGTAATTAGTTACTCCACGCAACTTTGTTCTCTGAAGACCTTGAAAAACATCGCAAATAGTCATAAAGAATCAAGTCTTTTATTTCTTGCATATCAAGCCTTCACCTATTAGCACCTAGCAGCGAACAATCAACATCCCAGGCTTCAGAACTCTTGAAAACTGAACTATAAATACAGGGCGTCAACGCGCTTAGAGCAGGAGACTTACAACCTCCTTCATTCAGAGCTCAAGTGATCACGTCCGCCTGGTGCAGACTCACAATTTTGAACACAATTAGTGATTAGCAAGGTAAAACTAAAAACATCTCGCCAATTCCGTCCCGTTTCCTAGATTTACAACTTGCATAAGTAATTTTGAAATCCTTTATAAATCCCAATTAGGTTACAAGCAAACAAATTAACTGACTTGGTTTTAGATTAGAGGAACACTAATATTAGGATTAGGATTAGAGGAACAATAATGTCGACCTCTTATGTAAAAGTAAAATCAAGTCGGATAATGTGATTGTTTGTAACCTAATTAATAAGGTACCTACATTATTCAATTTGGATTTATATTCGATCTCACTGCTTTTTGCGGTAGAAGAACTGTGAGACTTGTGTTTTTTACATGTGTTTTTGACATTTCGACTATCGCCTTCGCTGACATCGAATCACCACTTGCTTAGAGCCGCAGGCCCGAGTCGACGGCGCGTAGTGTTCTGCGCGCGCCTCAAAGAGATTTCAGTAAAACTGACGGGGCCCGCTAGGGCTGATGCAAGTATGGGTCGCGGATGAATTTGAAAGAGAGTTACTACGGCCCTAGCGCAAGCAATTTAAGGAGCTTTCTTGGTTTTAGCTAGTAAAAGTCTGACACGCCATCTTTACCCAGAGCGGGAGCAGTCATTGGATGATTTCCCAACCGAAAAAAAATGCTCCGTAGCCCGAAAGTCAGTTAACCAGCCTTGCCAAGGGTTATCGTGTTACCCAGCAACTACTTTGTGGAGTGCATGATTCATATAAAATATTCTTATTTACAAGTATCCGGTTGGATAGGATGCCGATCTCAGATATGGGTAAACAGACTGATTGATTCTACAAATTATATTAACTGCACTTCGTACAGATATGTGTTGTAATTGGATTATCATCATCAGCCTTTGAATGTTCCCACAGATGGGATTCAGTCGTCCTATCTGTGAGAGGGAATGGACCGTAATCCAACATGCACGCCAAGTGCTCGTTGGTGGATGTCACATGTCTTTGATTTTTTTTATTCTAGGACATGCCGGTTTCGTCACCATGTTTTCCTTCACCGTTTTGAGAGAATTGGTGATGAAATAATTTACACAAAGTATAGCGTCTGGCTGGGTTTGAACCTACAACTTATAAGTCGCGGCCTTTACCACTGCCGCCACCACTGCTGCCTCAATTTGATTATGACAGATTATGTTTTAATAAATCACTATTACAATTGTGTCCACAAACAGACATCCCTAATCAGTGATTAATTCTGGAAATACCCTTTGACATACGATGTTAGTTATTAATTGGCAAACGTTCAATATGGGATCAATTCAATTGATATAGTTCAATCAATTTGTTAGTGTTTTTAGCATCCGGAATATATAATAGCGCTTAATTAGAAATACATACTTGTCATTGGATGGCATTATGGAACAACGGTACAAGCGACAAATAAAAGAAAGTGAGAAATTCAACTTAAGATTTTTGAAACTGTGTTGTTTTCTAACAAATTATTAGGTGTCACGGTGTGTTTGGCTTTCATGTGTAAATCTTTGTCATGTATTATCGTAGGTCATGACGGTAGTCAGAAGTCAGAAAATGTATCACCAGTCTTGCCAAGGAGTATCAGGTTAGTTACTGTTTTGGGTAGGTTAGATAATGCAGCCGATTCATGTAAAAAACTGATGCTGCCTGCTGTATCATGCAACTGTATTCTGTAAGACTGGATGTATACCTCAAAATAGTTGGAAAACCGGCTAATTGCGAGTTGAACTCGAGCACGAAGGGCAAAAAAATCACGTTTGTTGTATGGGAGCCCCACTTAAATATTTATTTTATTATTATTTTTTACTTTTTGCTATAGTGGCAATAGTAATACATCATTTGTGAAAATTTCATATGTCTAGCTATCACGGTTCATAAGATACAGCCTGGTGACAGACACACAGTCTGATTAATAGGGTCCCGTTTTTACCATTTGGGTACGGAACTCGAAAAAGGGAAAAACCGACTGATATTAGTTGACCTTTTATTTATGGTACTAAGGGTGATTTACAAACTTAATCTATTTTTTTTTCGGAAACACTATTGACTCTAGAGAAGTGTCATTCAGCGATGGCGATGGTTGAAATGCCAAAATTTAAGGGATTGATCTCGTGACATTTTGGTGATGATGTCGTTGCCGTAACTGATGAGAAGATCTCCACCATCCTGAAGGCGGCCAACGTTGATGTTGAGCGTTACTGGCCTAGTTTGTTCGCTAAGGCGCTGGAAGGTATCAACGTGCGCGACCTGGTCACGAACATCGGATCCGGCGTGGGAGCTAGGCTGTCCGCCGGCGCTACGTCCGCAGCGGCCACCGCAGCACCCGCTGCTAAGGCCAAGGAGGAGAAAAAGGAGACAGAACCTGAGGAGTCCGACGACGACATGGGCTTCGGTCAATATAATATTCCATTGCAAGTTTTATGAAGCTTATTTAGTTGTAAGAATTAAAAAAAATACTAAATGACATTTTTGTCATTTTTCCAAACGCTATCGCCACGCTTTCGATGATAGAATGATACATGTCTAAGGACTCAGGTTAGATTATTACACTCGACCTCCATCAAAAACTTGTTTCATTGTATCATAACACTGTCCACTTGTTTATGTGAAATTAATATTATTAGAGAGCAACAGCGGCAATAATAATAAATTAATTTAGTTAATGAGGGGTATTATTTATAACTATTATGCGTAAAAGCAAAACGTGCAATATACACCACCCGTAATTGGGCGATTCATATCCGATGACATTTTGGTCGGGGTCAACGTTTTGTTTTGTTACTAGAATACCAACGTTTGCCTGCAGCTTCGCCTGTGTGAAAGTTGGAAGTTATTCCATGAGAATATAATGTTGGGATAAAGAGTAATCCAGGTCGTGATTTACTCGTTCGCTAAGCTTTTTCAAAATATGCTGTTGAGGCATTATTGATCAACAAACATTCAGACTTATCGATATAATATAATAGGGGTAGGATATCAAAATTTGTCAAAGACTCATTATTATTATTTATTTATTCGTTTATCCTCGCACTGGAACGCCTTGCAGCAATTACACCAATGGAGCACAATCTTATAAACTCCCTATAAGTCTAGGTTTCCTCACGATGTTTTCCTTCACCGTTGTCAGCAATGTCCAAGATAAACTTGGAAAGTACATATGAATTTGAAAAAGTCACATTGGTACTTGCCTGGATTCGAACCCACGACCTCAAGCACGAGAGTCGCGGTCTTAGCCACTGGGCCATCACGACTATCTCATATTTCTTCCATTCTTCTCGACTTTATTGTTTTCTAGTTACTGGGTAAGGATACCCCTAAGCAAAAAATACAATAAATCTCTCAGTTTACATAGATAACCGATATGAACATTTCTGACGGTGATAATTTCTACCCATTTAATCCGAACCATCCACAAACACCTGATTACCTTGGCCCTTACACACACAACACATAGGGCGTAGCAACACGATCAGCATTCACTAAACCACGTTTATCGGCCGATAATACGAACATTACGCGAAACAGCCACGAGTTATGACTGCCAGTGTTGCTAGCAGAGTGTTCATTAAATTAAATTATTTTATAACTACTTAGTTTTTTTTTTTTGATGAGACAACCTGGAAAAAAATAAAAGCTTAATAGCCAATGGTTCACACTAGCTCTGGACCAAAACAGCTGGAATTCATTTGGGGAGTTCTTTTTCTATCAGTGTGATGGTACAGCACAGGCTGACAGAAACTGTCAAGCAGGTCTTTCTAATGGAAAATGGTTATATTTTCAAGTACGAGAAACGAGTACTCTTTATTAAATTTAACTAACTGACATCAAATCTTGTGAATAATTTCTCGACCTTATACCGTGGTCCAATTGAGTTTTGACCACAGACACAAATCTAACTAGATAACGCAAGTCCCGCCATCTGTATAAAAACCAAGCGTGCCACTTTTTCACAAACAACCTTAAAAACAAATTTCCAACCAATGAAAGAACACATTTCCGATGCCTTGGCCAACTTTTTCGATACATTATTTACAGCTCAATATGGCATGAAAAGGTATTTTTCTAGATTTCGGTGGCTTTCCGATGCTGATAATGCTAAATGAAATGCTCAGATTACGATCATTTATCGTAACTTTACTCCGTTTATTGGCACGCGAAGTACATACAATCGCGTCATCTACTTAGATTTATATCTGTGGTTTTGATATTCTAGTGGTACTTATAACAACTCTACATTAAGGTAGCTTTGACTTTCACGAAGGTAACATCTTAGAAACCATTATTGAATTACTGTAACTCAGGAAAACTGAAATTCTAAACGGATTAGAATTAAATTTGACACACCGGTCGAAAAATATCACAAACGTTAAATATTTGTACTAAAAATAAGTACTTACCCAAAAGTAAACTCAACGACCTCTGCAAACAGACCGGCATTGTTTTCAAAAACTCCCTGTTCCCTCTCAATAATATTCGCACAACGCTAGCAACACCGGGCAATATCAGCCGACCACACTGTTCGGCTGAGTTATGGCCAGCAATTTGACCGGCCTAAACGCTGCATACATATCTGTAACAGACTGTACTTACTATGGGGCTGTTTACCATTGGTAAGTTCAAATAAGTACAGGTTTAATTGA
Source organism: Orthosia gracilis (assembly GCA_947562075.1). NCBI lineage: Eukaryota > Metazoa > Arthropoda > Insecta > Lepidoptera > Noctuidae > Orthosia > Orthosia gracilis. The sequence continues at coordinate 24,672,498 of OX387273.1, forward strand.
AGATGTGCAAGTTTCCATTTACTTCAAATTTTGACTATGCTGTAATTCAGATTGAAAGAAATCAGTTCGATACGTAAAGAAAAAGATGTTTTTTTAGTTAATACACAGAATCTGTGCTTGGTTGCAATGGCTAGCTGTGTAGTGAAAGATTTTCACAATCGAGTCAGTACTTCTAGAGACAATTTTTTGCAATCATATATTATACAAATAAATTATTTAAGCTATTTTTAATATTAGTTCAAGTTTATTGAGATGAATTTAAAGTGGCTACGCTACGAGTACACAATGTTTTTTAAGAAATCTTTTTGTCGATTCTCAGGAACCAAACTCCTATGGCAAATTTAATTTAAATTGCTGCAGTAGTTTAGCTGAAACAACAAACCTGTCGAAACAACAACGGCCGATCCAATATTTGAATTTTTGTAGAAGCAACGTTAGCGCCTTCACGAATATACACCGCAAAACAGAATAGGCTACGCCGCGTCGTAGCTTGGACCCGAAAAAAGTCATCATTACAACTGAAAGACGTTCTCTGCTGTTCACTTGATGTGTTGGGGCCCGGACTTTTGTCTACTCTCCTACCTGGGACTCGGGAGGCCTTCCAACATTGTGTCTACAGACTCCAACAACAAAATGGGGTAACGAATAAACCACATAGTTTTTGGTCGTTTTCGGTCTAAACTCTTAAAGGCCTTGGATTCTAACTGCATTAATAATGTCAAGTCGAAGAAAAAACATTAGGTATCAAACCAGTAAACATTACCGTAACCGCTTTCAAAGCCTAGTACTAAGCTTTCGTCAGCGCAGAACTATTACAGCACATTAATGTTTCACATTGCGGTGAGCAAATAGTTACAAATGATCCCCTACAGGGGTGGAACTACCTACACAAAACTCAACCCTACCAACTTAGGATAAAATAGGAATTTCAACAGCGAAATAAACACTTATAGCGATAATTAATATAGAGTATAATCATTTGAAGAGTTGCAGAAATCAGGACGTATCATTAGAATGGTGATTGATGGTGAATCGTCAGAAATTCTCATTTCAAGTGATTTGTATGTAGATTTTCAGGGGATTTTGTGGAGTAAAATACTCCACAGAATCCATACCTCGTGTTTGATTGAAACTGTTGGCTAAGTAGTCATTGTGGAAATCCTATCGGGTGATTTTGTGTGATAAGTGAGATTGATTTGGACGTAATTATTCGCCTGTGCCGTGACAATACGGAGTGTAGCTCAATTTAAATTTCGAATGCCTCTTGGAGAAGCTTGGGGAATAGTTATGTTTAGTAGTGGATGTATTATATTTAGGCTATATTAATCTCTCTTCTCTATCTATTTTTAACATTTACTTGTAAAATAAATCATTCTTCTCTTTTTTAATCGACTTCCCAAAAAGAAGGAGGTTTCTCAATTCGACCGTATATATATTTTTTTTATGTGTTCGCGGATAACTTCGTCGTTTATGAAGCGATTTTGATGATTATCTTTTTGTTGGAATGGAGATATCCCGAGGGTGGTAACATGATAAGGACACCAGGATTTGAGGATGGCGTCCCATAGAAATCGAGGGAACTCCTCAAATATTATAGACGTATGTAATATAGCGATTTCGGTATTTTTATCAACAATGCAATCATTTACACACAGAAAGTGTCATTTGGTGAAATGGAACTGATGAAGAAGACACAGATGGCCACTGGAAGTCCTTAATGCTAAGTATGTCACAGGTATAAGATATATCGAATATCTAACCGACTATGATGAAGTAAATACTTATTATATATAAATGGTGCTGATGAAAATGGTAACATCGAACTGATCTGATGATTAAGCCGGAAGGTAGGCACTGGAACTCCGAAATATAGGCTCTTACAGGATAGGTCGTGCCGAAGAAAAATGCATGGCTCTTGTAGGATAGGTCGTGCCGAGGAAAAATGCATGGCTCTTGTAGGATAGGGCGTGCCGAGGAAAAAAGCACGGCTCTTGTAGGATAGGGCGCGCCGAGGAAAAAAGCACGGCTCTTGTAGGATAGGGCGCGCCGAGGAAAAAAGCACGGCTCTTGTAGGATAGGTCGTGCCGAGGAAAAAAGCACGGCTCTTGTAGGATACGGCGTGCCGAGGAATAAAGCACGGCTCTTGTAGGATAGGTCGTGCTGAGGAAAAAAGCACGGCTCTTGTAGGATACGGCGTGCCGAGGAAAAAAGCACGGCTCTTGTAGGATTGGTCGTGCCGAGGAAAAAAGCACGGCTCTTGTAGGATACGGCGTGCCGAGGAATAAAGCACGGCTCTTGTAGGATAGGTCGTGCTGAGGAAAAAAGCAAGGCTCTTGTAGGATACGGCGTGCCGAGGAATAAAGCACGGCTCTTGTAGGATAGGTCGTGCTGAGGAAAAAAGCACGGCTCTTGTTGGATAGGTCGTGCCGAGGAAAAAAGCACGGCTCTTGTAGGATACGGCGTGCCGAGGAATAAAGCACGGCTCTTGTAGGATAGGTCGTGCTGAGGAAAAAAGCACGGCTCTTGTAGGATACGGCGTGCCGAGGAAAAAAGCACGGCTCTTGTAGGATTGGTCGTGCCGAGGAAAAAAGCACGGCTCTTGTAGGATACGGCGTGCCGAGGAATAAAGCACGGCTCTTGTAGGATAGGTCGTGCTGAGGAAAAAAGCAAGGCTCTTGTAGGATACGGCGTGCCGAGGAAAAAGCACGGCTCTTGTAGGATAGGTCGTGCTGAGGAAAAAAGCACGGCTCTTGTAGGATACGGCGTGCCGAGGAAAAAGCACGGCTCTTGTAGGATAGGTCGTGCCGAGGAAAAAAGCACGGCTCTTGTAGGATAGGTCGTGCCCAGGAAAAAAGCACGGCTCTTGTAGGATAGTGCGTGCCGAGGAAAAAAGCACGGCTCTTGGAGGATAGGCCGTGTCGAGGAAAAAAGCACAGCTCTTGTAAGATAGGCCGTGCCGAGGAAAAAAGCACGGCTCTTGTAGAATATGCCGTGCCGAGGAAAAAACGACTGACTAAAAACAGTTGTCTAAAAAACCTGACCAAGGTAAATATTTTCCCCAAATGTTTTCCAACGAAGTAAGGAATTTGCTAAACCGCTTAGCTGCGCTTTAGTGCTGAAGTTATGTGTGGAAGTAGTTTGTGGCCACGCTTGAAACCCGTTTATAACTGTGCAATATCACCAGAAGGGAATAAGTTTTAGTTATTCTGCTCTTTACATATAGGTATTTTATTACTGCAATATACAGATTTGTTGCTGTAATAATCTCAAGCACTGCAAAACTTGGCTAACCTCAGGTCGGATAAGGCCGCCACATTACACCTGACCACTGCTACTGCTGAATTCCAGAATCAACAGATGCGACCACCAGAAAAGCCCCGAGGCAATGATGTTCAACGAGTCCCTGAGAAATGATTCAACTGTCTTATAATCTCGTAACCAGCGCAACGAGGTTAATCAGAAAAAAGAGCGGAGGAGTTAGAAAAACATTAGTTTTTTTTCCCAATTTCAAGCAGGAAACAGAACAGAGAGCCAGCAAGCATCATGTAATGTTATGGGGCTTTGTTAGTGAAGTGGTTGCACAACTATTGTTCATGAGGTTCTTATTTCTTATTACGATTCCCGAATCATATTGTTAGTGGTTTTTTCTTTCAGGCACTTCTTAGGAACACCGTGTTTGCTGGCAAACGGCTTGTCTCTAAGATTTTACTAAAACTAACAAATCGAGGCTGTATTCGGTTCCTTACATAACCAAAATATTGTGTATTAGTAAGATAAAGCTGACCCAAGCATTGAAACATAACACTTATTGTCCCCTCTCAGTATGAACGTCAGTCTTTTGTTTATAGCCAATTTAGTGGAGCGAGGTGCGATGAGCGACGGCGATGTTAACTTAATAGCTAGGTAATAATCTAGATAGTTATGGGACACGCGGCTTAGTAATTTGATAAAATTTGTATAAGTAATTTCGGAATTTGATGTTTTTTTTACCAACTAAAAATACAGATTTTAGTTTTAATATGGGCTAGCTAGACTTAGGTAGTGTTTGAATGGCAATGGATTTTTGATCCTTTTTTCCATGATATCGTTATTCTGCAGTTTATTTTCATTTTCCAATTCATGCTCACAGCTGGGCTTATGCTGACCTATTCTATTTTTTACAGATTTTCTTCTCCTGCGATATCCCAAAGCAACCCTTGCGATAATGACAATTATTTAGCTTGCTAAAGCTGACTGACCGATTTCTTGACAATAATTCTAAAGAGCCTGAAAAGTGTAAGTTACAGAGTTTAAACTGAGATTAAAAGAAAAGATTTCTTTCCTAACGATATCGCCCGTTGGTAATAAAACAAACGTTACAAAAACTTGTTTACGTTACACGATCACGTCACACGAATCACGTCTTTGAGTAATTTAACTGTGTACAGCAAACGGTACTTACTATGTAATGTTCAAGTGAACGTACACTCAAAGTACAGTCGACGAGACTGATAAGTATGCAGGTAATGAACTGCTGTGTTGAATAGCCAAGTTTGAGATTTTGAAAAAGGTTTAGCCTCGATCGGCCTGATCCCGATTGGCCAGATCAGCTGCTGCACTGCGTGTCGCGGTTTTCGATTCCCGCACGGAATAAATATATTTTTTTATATGTATGTCCTACTGATACTTGTTCCGGATCTGTGTGTCTTGTGTATGTGCGTTTAAATGTTTGTTTTTTTTTTTTTTTTATTGTATATAGGCTCGCGCTTGACCACTATCTCACCTGATGGTAAGCGATGATGTGGTCGACGGTGAAGCACGCTTGCCTAGAAGTAACCTATTCACTCTTGACTTAAAGACCCCTAGATTGTAGCTATCGGGAAACACAGACTCCGGCAGGGAATTCCACTCCTTAGCTGTACGCATAATAAAAGTGTCCCCAAAACGTTTTGTGCGTATGGGTGGGATGTCCACCATGTACCGATGACGCATCGCCGTGCGTCTGGTTGTCCGATGATGGAACGGGCTGGGCGGAATTAAATCATGCAATTCCATCGCACACTCCCCGAAATGTAACCGATAAAAAACCGACAAGCTGGCAACTCGGCGACGATGTTCAAGGCTCTGGAGCTTTGATTTGACCAGTGCCTCATTGCCGATAAGTCTCTTGGCCCGCTTTTCGATCAACTCTAGTGCATCAAGCTGGTATTTGGCAGAACCGTCCCAGAGGTGAGAACAGTACTCCATGCACGATCGAACTTGCGCTTGATACAAGTTGAGCAGCTGTTCCGGCGTGAAGTACTTTCTCACCTTCGCAAGGATCCCCAACTTTTTGGAAGCCAGCTGAGCCTTTGCCTCAATGTAAGGCCCAAAATTGAGAGTCGATGTCAACGTAACGCCAAGAAGCTCAAGATGGTCCGTTATTGGCACGGTTACATCACGAAAAGTTGGAGCCGGGTGAAATTGGCTCTTTTTAGCGGAAAAAAGACACGCCTGGGTTTTAGTAGCATTAAACTTGACCAGATTGGCATCACCCCAATCGGAGACTGCCTGCAAGGACAAGTGCAAGCGCTCCACCATGGCCTCACGAAGAGACCGGATCTGTTGCCCGGTAGCCCGTGCGTTGGACAAGTATCTCTCAGCAACAGTGCTGTCGTCTGCATACCCAAAGGTGCCGGGTTTAAGCAGATCGTTAATGTGCAACAAGAACAAGGTTTGTTTGTAAACGCACCCACGATACACGAAGAAATTCTTAGTGTGGGGCAAAGTATAAAATAAAAATAAATGTTTTGCCACGCATAAGCTGCTTTCTGATTCGTGCAGATTAGACAGCAGAAAAAGCTACCATTTTCATCGGATGTTTGCGCGCTGGCAACAAAATGATTTTGACAGTTAATAGTCATTGATTCAGATAAGCTGGTTTAGCTTACTGCATGCTGTGTGTTTTTAACTTCATACAAAACAATTTTGCTGTCTGTACATGATCAAAATATGTAGGTGATCGTGCTATTTTCGTTCCGGAAGCCGCTGAACTTCGGGACTAAGTTTTAATTACTGACAGCCTTGTTAATCTAAGCCACTCAAAACACTGGCTGGTACGGATAAACGAGGACGGGGTGCCCTGATTTAGCTTAATAAAGAAAAATAAAGCTCGGTACATCGAGCCAAATAATTATTTGCAACCCGTCTTAAAAGTTGGTAATAATAATAATAGCAGCCAGTAACTGTCCCATTGCAGGGCAAAGATCCTTGCTCATACACTGGAGTGGCGACCGCGAACCGAAAGACGCTGCGTCGGAACTTGGCCTCCCACCAGCAGCCGTATTGCGTAAGTGAATACGGCAACGCAAAGAGTTTGACCGCTATCCAATCGACCAAATCGACCAATCACACAGACGAAAATTCAAATTGCGTTATTCATCTCGCATGTGATTGGTCGATTGGATAGCGGTCAAACTCTTTGCGTTGCCGTATTCACTTACGCAATACGGCTGCAGGTGGACAGGGACGTGGTGTGGGTGGCGGGAGTCACAACAAATACTAATCCACAGTTTACGTATTGAGAATTTGAGGGTAAGAACGAGTCAAACTCTTGAATAATGAATCTCAACCTCGAAGTGGTCAACCTGAAATTCTTAATTCAGAAACCGAGAGTAAGTTTTATCGTTTTGTCCGGCACATGTCTAATTACGAGTATATTTCAACAATACCAAAATAAATCTTAAAGCTTTTTTATATAAGTGTTGTTAATAAACGAAATAATAGTGTATAAGATCAAAGGTTCAAATTTAATTCACAACGTGCAGTCAACAACAAAATCCCTTTATAACTAGCAGTAATTTAACATTGTAATTTTAAGGGTGTGACATCACCTGCGTTTAAAAACGCCTTCAGGTCAATGTACCTACAATCACAGTATCTTTGACAACATAAATCAAGGACTCCTCACCCTCAATCTAAGGAACAAAATATTCAATGCACGTCGGTCGTAACCAGTTTACGTCATAAAAAGTGGCTCCAGAGCAAGACCCGCCATGTTTGGTGATGAAGAGATTCCTAAATGATTTCTAAAAGGATCGCTGGCTAGCCGTGTTTGATAGAGGTACTCATAAAATGGTTTATGACCAGCATATATTTCTGTATCGGTTACTGGTTAGAGTATTTTTAGTGCAAAAAGAAGTGTTACGTCAAAATATCATGTCAATTTGTTTCTGCTAAAACTCTGGACTGAACTTTTCAGAAACAAGATTAAGAAATTAGTGGTCTTCCTCATATTGTAATTAGCATATTTTAATGAATGAACGCCTACTGCAAAGGATGGTTCGGGGTGGCTCAGGAAAAAAGACCTTGAAGGATTTAGGGGAGGTCTTTGCCCAGCATTGTTGGCTAACATAAAAAAAAAACACGAATGCCTAAAAGCGAACTAAAAAGACGTAAACAAGAAGAAAATCATGCTGTGCAGTCGGAGGATACATATTAGCGATTTGTTTTGCCAAAGCAAGATGCATTTGTCTTGCAGTGGAAACCTACAGGATAATATAGTAATAAGCTAAGACCCATGTAGATATAAAGCTACATTTAAACATGACACACAATTGGAAGTCAAAGCTTACCTTCAGTAGTAACCAGCCAACAAAAGTATCAAAAACGACAATTACATACGTCAGTCATTATTAAAATGGCCGCTCTCGAGAATGGCGCACAATTTTTCCACAAACACTCCCCCGGGTCCCACAGACAAAGCGTAATGGCAGGATGTGTCGTTGTTGCAGTAAATATTTACAGGTTACTGCTTTACAAACATTGTGACCTTGGTGACAAAGGTTAAGGTGAATAAAAGACTGCTGATGTAAATCAGTCTGTGACTTTTAGGGACGGCAGGGTCAAGGTATGAAAAGAGCGTACTTTGCATAAGTTTTGAATACTGTAGAGAAATGAGTGCCCAAGATTGACTGAACTAACTTTTATTTTTACCCTTCTCTGTTTCGTTGCTGGAAGAGAGACTCCATGCCACGCTCCGTGTCCCATCCAACACAAATTTCATTTTTTTCAAAATATCATGTAATTGAATATAGGTTTATGGCAATTAACTACGTATAGTGTAACTTTTAATCAATCCAAAGACGTTTCAAAATCGGGTCAGCACTTCCAGAGATTCAACATTATCATCTATCAGACTTTAATAGTCCACTGCTGGACATAGGCCTTTCCAATCACATACCATTTATCTCAATCCTTGGCATTTTCCAGAGAATACCTCTTACAAAAACAAAGAAATTCTATCTCATTCTGCTACAGGCACTACCGTCACCCAACATAGGTACTATGTTGAGTGACAAAACTTCCGGATCGTTACATGTCTGCGTTTGGGTGCTCCTCGCAGAGTTCGACATCGTTGTCAATGTGGTGAAGCAGTCGACCGACCGCCTCGGACACCTTGGCCTATCCTGCAGTAGGACCGCTATACATCATACGTCGGGCTCGTGTCATCGCCGATTTGCCAGCTGTTTTAGTTCCCAATGGCTTGGCACGTGACGATGGTGAGAGACCAGACGGGATGACCAGAATGCCTTGGAAGATGGGTAGGTAAGGTAGCGAAACGCTCATCGACTCTTCACTTGACCAGAGGGCTGACCTTTTATTCGGCCAGATAATCAGCATTGCCATTCAACGTGGCAATACTGCTAGCGTTCTGGGCACATTTCCCGTTGACATATATGTGGACGAATTGTTTGATGCGCAATGAGCCCTTTTCCCTCTATCCTTTGTGTATAGGTTTGTTTTTCATTTAAAATATTAAAATAAAAGTATTAAAAAAAGGTCAAAGGTCTTCTTGCAGGCCTTCTTCTTTTAAGTTCTTATTATATTTGTTTAAACTACAAATTAATGCAAATGTTCATCTAAATAGAAAGCCACTTGGGAACTATCCCTAGCAACGTCTTAACCACCATGTGAGCCGTGCATCTCTTTGATATAATCCCGTAATCTCCTGTAACGGGGCCCAAGGGAGGCTGTGGGCTGCCCAGTAATAGAGGTGCAACAATTTATTGTGTACAGTCCAATAGTAATTACATTTGGGTTAGGTGTTATTGTCACCGCTGTTAAGACACAGGTTTAATAAACTAATTTAAATGAAATTACGTTAAACGAAAAGTATCAAAAACTATCTAAATAAAATCTTACATCATGGATGTAGCTTAGCGCCATTTTGATTTCCCTTAGAGTCATAAGAAAAATTCAACGACACCTCTTCTAAACTAATATAGGTAAGTAAGACGAGGGAAGATTGTTTTTTTTTTGTTTGGGAAGTGCTAATTTGATTACGAAACGATTTAACTAATACAAAGCTACATTAGCGCTGAGTACCATGAACTACTTGTAATCCTGGAAAAAGCTTTTGGAAATAAGCCATACGAGCAAAGCCGTGCAAGAGTCAGTCACTTTTGAATTTGAGAAAGATTATAAGAAACATATATTCCTATAGAGACTTCCACTCCAATCTTAGGCACCTAAAAACAGTACATCATCGTCATCAAATCAGCTGAAAAACGTCCACTGCTGAACATAGGCCTCCCCAAGCGTCGCCACATTGACCGGTCCCGTGCATCCCGCATCCAGCGGATCCCTGCAACCTTCACCAGGTCATCTGTCAACCTGGTGGGAGGCCTTCGAACACAACGTCTTCCGGTTCGCGGTCGCCATTCCAGAACTTTTCTCGGCCTTCTATTCTGCGAGCAATGTACCCTACAGTACAAAAACAAACAGTACAACTTACTCAGAACCTATCAATTTGACAAGGAAACACAAAATACGGGCGCAATTTAATTTCTGCTCCTCCCCAGAGATTTAAACCTCAATATTATTAACACGGTACGCTATTCGTTACCGCGTCGCGTCGCGTCGTGCCCAAAAGTGCATTATTTTGTTCCACACTAAATATGCGCGCTACTTTGTGCTCAAATTGAGTTTCAGGGGTGTCAGCGAAAACGAAAATTGGGAAATGAAAACGTAATTTTTGACTCCAGGAAAAATAAGGCACGAACCAATTAGATTTTGACACCGGGTTATTACTAACTTCGTAAGTTCATGATCAATCGTGAGATTGTAAACTCTTTCTTCTGAATGACACTGAAATATTGATAACTATCAAGTGAGCAGTGGTGGCCGCGACTTACAACTTGTAGGCCGTGGGTTTGAACCCAGGCAGGCGCTTTAGTAAATTATTCCATCACTGCTCTTATAACGGTGAAGGAAAACATCGTGAGGAAACCGGAGTATGTCTTAGAACCAAAAATTCGAAGACCACCAAGCCCACTGGGCCCGCGTGGTAGTTTTACGACCCATTCTCTCTCACAAAAAGCAGGCCTGCACGTGGGACCCATGTAACCTAATCTTGGTAACTATCGAATTTGGGTCGGATTAAATGTGTTCACAATACAAACGAGAGTTGATTATCTCACAAGATTTATAAAAACTTAAAATGTTTGCAATAATCAAATGATAGTTATTGAGTTAGGAAAAACCTCACTGTACGCCGTAAATAACACAAAATAATTATAAACAATATAACACGGCTTTTGACTATGTCTTCGATTTGTACTCAATTAATTGGAGACTATCAATTCACTAGACAGAGCAAGTTTAGTCTATGTACCTGTGTATGTACCAACGTAATACCTGAGCCTTCTAGGTCTATGCTGCCGGTCGATTCTGTAAAAAAAGTTACCGTAGAAAAATAAGGTGGAGTGACCATGAAATGGTCTGTCATTCCAATGGGGGCAACCATTTTGTGCTTAACAATTGGTGCCACTGGCGTGTAAGGTTTTTAAAAATAGATGTTAAAAGTTATTATTACGCGCTCAAAATCATTTCTTATGCCGTAGAAGTGCGATTAAATATAAAATCGAGTATGCCACAGTTTTGCACAGCTCGTTTTTTTTCGGAATAAAGGAGAATTACATTTTCCGAAACATAAAACTCTAATTAAGCAATGGTTGTTAAAGCCCATAAATATCTTAATCTGCCATATTTAAAACCTAATCACTACAATAAAAAAATTAAAATTTACTCGCGCCAAAAGCCAAAAAGCTGTGAGATTTGACATATTGGAGACCTCACGTTACACCAGCCCCTCTAGCGGTGAATTTTTACGCGGTAGCTTGATGCATGGGATTGACAGCTCACTTCACCGAAGTTATCAAGGTGAGATTTTACAGAATATCACTTCAATATATATGCAGGAGGAAGGCATTTAATAATAATGACAATATAAAAAAAAATCTCTGTTTTTAACAGCAGCAGCCCTAACAACAAAACGGTACAATTTTAGCGTAATTGTTTAGAAACATAAACGTTATAAAGTGCAGTGTCATCATAAACGTACTGCGTTTCAAACACTCTGCAATTCATTTGGAACATGTTCTAGATTTATAGTTATGGACAGAAATTAAAATAATGGTTAGAAGTGTGGTGAAATGGGATTTGAGTGTGTATGAAAAGGAGAAGACTAGAGAAAAGATCAGTAAAACACGATTTGATTAGAAATGGTTATGGTGAACAATCAAATCATACTAATATTATAAATGCGAAAGTTTGGTTGGATGGATGGATGTATGTTTGTTACTCAGTCATGCTAGAAAGGATAAATGGATCTGGATGAAACTGACACAGAGATAGATTATAGTCTGTAATAGCATAAAGGCTACTTTTTATCCCGGTATAATGTTCCCTTGGGATGATAAAACACTTTTCACGCGGGCGAAGTCCCTGGCAGAAGCTAGTTATTATATAACTTACTATTTATATAGGGCAAGAGAAAAAGATAATGGCTCCCAAAAATGTATGCGAGAAGAAGCACCAACCGCAAATCATTATTTATAATTTTATTATTTTAGATCATTTCTTTCCATCAAATAAAGAAGCAAGCAAACATCAAAGAGCAGGGGAAAACCAGTGAGGAGATGGGAGGACGAGATAAGATTACAGTGGGCCCTAACTGTAGGAGAGTGGCCCTAGATAGAATACAATGGAAACAGCTGGAGAAGACCTTTCCAAGAGACATATTGAATTGAGAAAAATAATTTTAAAACTCACAAAAACAAATAAAGAAATCAGAATAGAAGGGCTTATGAACGAATAAATGTGACGCCTGTATTATCCAAAGGGTTAGGAATAGATAACCCGGACACTGATTTACACACCGGGCTGCTTAGAAATTTCAGATGGAGTGTTTCTGCCTGAATTGGGGAATCAAATCCAGAATTTTGGCAGTAGCGCTTAGTACCAGAACTAATGAAAGCACAAATAAAACAAGTTTTCTTTCGTGTTAATTATTTCTTTTCTCGTTACCAAAAAATATTAAAAATAAAGAGAACTTTATACATTAGCTTCAATTCGTAACTTTCTTGGGAATTCACTTTTTTATTGGAAAGCTTGACTTTGACATTTCTTGGCATGATCACAAGAGAATTTCACGAATTATAATTTTCCCTTAACTTTTTCATATTATATTTCTTTTATGACATTTTGTTCGTTTTAAAGTTTTTTAATGTCAATACGTAATGTGGGTTTTAGTTAAATTAGTTTTAGAATTTAAAGCAATTTAAGTTAATGTGTGTTTCTTTTTCAACGATGCGACAAGATTTCATAGGGATCGTTCTATGCGTAAAGATTTTGTTCGAATTTGTAGGAACTTATGACATGGAAATTATGACAGACAAGAGGAGAGTCTTTAAGAATAATCATTATCAGGCAATCAAATCGACTACACAAAGCCAAATCATAGACAGATATTTATCATAACAATAAAACCTCTAAGCTGTCTACAAACAAAACAAACATAATCAACCCCGAAAAACAAAACAAACGCGATCTTCCAAACATGTAACACGAATATAATGAGTCTGAATTCAGAAACAAAATGTTTAGTCAAAACCCACAAGCGGTGAACACAGTTCACGTCGAAATTAATTTGAAAAACAACAATAAAATATGTTGTTACTAAACAAACCAACATTATAAAGGTAACTGCGGACCGACTGTAAATTATTAAAGCTGAGTATGTTTAGGTTACACTACGTGACAGGTGTCTGTGTGGATGTGTGAGTGATAAAAGATAGAAGTATTTGTGTGTGCATTTCAAATGCTTGCGGTTCCTGGTGAAACGACATTTGATCTATTAGCAACATAACAATGACTCACTTGACTTAAAATCCTATATTCCCTAGCTGGGCCAGAGCTATACTCGTACACTTCACCTTGCTTCACGTCATTCCAATGCTCGTCGCTTCAGCCAATACGGTGTGTCGCCGGGTTCGACGGGAACGACCACGCTTCCTTTTTCCTTGAGAATTTCAGTCCATGGCTTGTTTAGCGATGTGATCGAAATCTCTCCAGCGCGTGTCACAAATTCGTTTCTAAATACGACGCTTGATCTGGCGGTCCATCGGGCTCTTGTTGCATCACTCCAACAGTTCTACATTAGAGATGGTTTCGAGCCAGGATATTCCGAGGACGCTACGAAGACATCGGTTAACGATGACCTGGACTTGACATGGGATGTCCTTTGTTACCTTCCACGTTTTTCACCCGTAGACAAGTACGGATTTGACATTGGACCCGAAAGTTTTGAGTTTAACCCTCCGGGTCAGTATACGCGATTGCCAAACAAGTCTCAGCTGTGTGAAGGTAGTTCGTGCTTTGACGATCAATGAAGTGATGTCCCTATCAGTTCCTTCAGTCTGTGACACGACGCTCCTGAATTACGTGAATTTATGGACGCGTTCCACTGCCTCTGTGCCGATTAGCGTCGGTGTCTCATCTCCTGGGTCTTCCAGATGTTCATTTTGAGCCCTGTTTTCGCCGCCTCCTGAGCTGTATGTCGTTCAATTTCGCTTACATGTCGGCGTTTGTATGACTAGATCATCATGTAGGCATAGATCATAGGCATAGTCCAGGTCTTCCAAGACGTTGGACAATCCCCAATCTATGCTGCGGTGCCCACTATCATAATATGCGAAGCATAATTCCGTCAAGAACGACCACAAAGAGGAAGAAGAACTCAACATTGAGTTAAGCTAGCCTTTGTACGTGTACTTTATTGACACATTGTATGTAATGTTGTTTTTGGTGTACAATATAGAATTAAGAATTAAAAAGGGCGAAAGAAGACAGCCCTGGTTGACCTGCGTGCACTGCTATGTCTTTAAACTTGCCATGCGATGTCTTCAGAGATGATAACACAACAATTATATAATATAATTAAATTTATAAGCTTTTAAGCTTAGATTCCTGTGTGCTATTTGAAAGACTCTAAGCAGTTAAGCCACCACAATCCTGTGGGTTCATAATTATTCGTTTTTCCATGAGCTTCTTTTATAATATATAGAGGTACATACACACGAGAAAATTGAGAAAGTTAATTATTATCATCCTTTCAACCGAGAGAGATTGGCATAGGTGGTATCGACCAGCCCCATGCTTCTAATAAAGTGGCAAGCCACTCAAGGGACAAATTCAATCAATGAGTCAAGACTCATTGATTAAATTTGTCTCGCATCCAGCGGATTTCCACCATGGCAAGTTTGAAGTTTCATTTAATCTTAACATTCTATCAGACTGAACAAAATGTTACAATATTTTTGCTACATAACGTAAGCTAAGAATGTTTTCAACACCAGCGTCACGCGGCAACGTACGAAAACATAGACTAAACTGTGTTTGTTACAGGATTATACATCAGAATGTTGTGGAAATTGTGCTTGGAACTTACAGCCATAGATCTTAGAATCAAGACAGTGATATAATTTACCTGGATATGAAATTAAGCTGGAAAATGAACTTAGACAAATTAAAAGCTGCTCTAGGAAAGAACAACCACTAAATCTCTTCTTAAACTTCTGTGTTTTGGTTTGTATAGAATGGTTTCTGGTGATACTACAGCGTTGGTTTTTGACACAATATAGAGCTTATTGCTTAGGGAAGGTTGGAATAATGTCCATGCTTTAGCGTATATCCTAGCTTAGGAGGTGTTTGTGGCATAATTATAACAACCGCACTGGTCAATCTATTCGAATTGCAAATCGGGTACATGATGGATATCCCACCCATACGCAAAAATCTTTTTGGGGACACTTTTATTATGCGTACAGCCACAGATAATATAATACTAGCATACAGATGCCTCATCCCATACAAAGAAACCATGCCGACATAACTAGCGTTTTTCGCTTGATTAAACCGATTAGTTTTTGTCCATCAATAGCGTTCGGTTCCGTTCCACGGCGATAGATAGATGGTGTTAGCAGCAACTTGCAAGTAAAAGGGCTTATTCGGTTCGTGAATATTTTCTTCTTTAAATACAGAGAAGGTTTGTTTTATAGTACTTTTTTGCACGTTTTTTATAGTTTTTTGCACCAAGTATGTTACAATGCAAATTTAAACAATCGAGTGGTATGCCTCAGAAATTTAAAACCACGCCATCTATCGGCATCAATTTTAAATGATCCGTTCAAATAATCTTTGAAATGTGAATTAAAAGCCCAATATTCCATAATTTTGTGCTTAGGAGAGTTGACTACACAAGAACATACAATCCCTTCAATTTGTTTAGGCTGTAGAGCGTGCCAAAGAAATGGACATACATACATTATTACATACATACATACATACGTTCGAAAAACATTACCCTCCCGCAGTGGGGTAAAAAGTAAAGTACTGGTACTCAGTTGCATATGGTTTAGCTGAAAGCCGAGCTCAACATGGGAAAAGGCTCAGCATATTGACTTTAGCGTATCTCCTTCCATTCCTCGATCTGTGTAGTACCTCAATGTGTCACGTGTCACACAATTTTGATGAATAATAGTCGCGAGGCAGTTTCATCGTTTTGAATTTAAGCGTATTAGAGGTTGTGTTGCCTCGAAATACTTGTAATTGTAAATATAAGACTTCGTTGTGAGATTACTTTTCGCATCATGTTTTCGGGCGGTGATGTTTTTGGCTGTTGATACGAGTGGCTTAGACTAACTGTATGTATAATTTATGTTCTTATACTAGGTGTTTTGTTTTTAGTGAGAAGATGCATGATCTCAGTTCTCACTAAGGTTGTATCCATGAAGATTGTTACATGCTAAAAAGAAGTGTTTATTTAAGCCAGTAAGACGCATACCATGACAAACGAAAAAACATTAAGAAAAACTTAAATGACTTAAATGTTCGTAAAATTCAATTATACCAAGAGAAACTAAGAAGTTTCATGAACGTTCCGCCTAATGTTCTTTTAAAACATTATTCTTAATTCAAATTAAGGACTTGAATTTGTATAACCTTGGCCTAGACAGAAATATACACAGTGCTAGATCAACAGAAATGTTTTACCTAAATGTCTGGAGTCTAGACACTACTTCATCCACGTACCTACTTCTGGCGTGACGGAATTTCAGCTAGTACTTACCATTTTCTGCTAAAATAATACTGCCTCATTTATTTTTCAAGTTAAAATTATACAGGTTTATTTCTTAAACACTTATAACGACTTGGTGACCACCTCTACCTAATCCTTTGGGGACAACTGGCGTGATGTTGAAGGATAGATGGACCTCCTTTTCCGCACTTAGACCCCGACTTGGTCCGTTGTGCGTGCAGGCCTCCTCTCTGTAAGAGGGAATGGGTTGTAATCCACCACGCGGGCCCAGTGCGGGTTGGTGGATGGCACATGTCCTCGAATTTTTGATTCTAAGACATGCTCGTCCGCTGCGCGAGTTCATCTTTTTGCATGGAAATACGGAAAAATCTATTTTTTCTAGCTAGATGTTATATCTGGATAGGCAAATTTATTTGAAATCGTTAGAGCCGTTTTTGAGATCGTGATAATATTTATGTCATGGACCAAGTGGTTAATATGTGCACTATGTATAATGCCCGGGCATTATGAATCTAGTCAAGTCAAATCGGGCAATGAAATGAATACTGATTTAAACTGCTATATTTATCACATTATCTTGTCATTATGAATATTGCTACGTAACGGTTGGGCAATTCGAAATTATGGTCAATGAATTAAGTCAAAGAGCGAGCCAAGCGAGCTTGAGAATTTAGGGCAAATCAACACGGATAGGTTAGGTTCGAAGGAGATGACGGGAGCTGAAGTGAGCGAGCAAAGCGAGCGAACACTCATTCACATTGTCTGGTCATTATGAATATTGATATGTAACGGTTGAGCAATTCGATAAATATGGTCCATGAATTAGTTCAAGAGCGAGCGAAGCGAGCTTGGGAACTTAGGGCACCCCACACGAGAGGTTAGGTTCGAAGGAGATGACAGGTATTGAAGTGAGCGAGCAAAGCGAGCGAACTCAGCTCTCGTCATCTGCTCATACTTCGTGGAGCTCATGCTTCTGTCTGCGGGGTCTAGAGTAACCTAACATGAAGGAGATGACGGGAGCTGAGTTCGCTTGCTTCGCTCGCTCACGTTAGATCCTCCCCTTCAAACCTAATCTATCCGTGTCGGGGTGCCCTTAGCTCCCGAGCTCAATTCGCTCGCTCTTGATCTAATTCATTGACCACAATTATCGAATTGCCCAACCGTTACGTAGCAAATATTCATAATGAGCAAAAAATGTGATAAATATAGAAGTTTAAATCAGTATTCATTACATTGCCTGATTTGACTTGATTGTATTAATAATGCCCGGGCATTATACATAGTGCACCGATTACTCGCTTGTTCCATGACATACATATATACAAATATTGCTCGTTTTGTAGTATAGAATTTACTTATTGAACTATTATAGTTAGAAAACTTTGGATTTTATTTTATTTAGATACATATTTTTCTAGTTTTCGATATACTTTTATTTGAATTTTATTTCACAAAAAGATAAATCAAAATCAGTGCAAATATTAGCCTTGAATTAATTGAACCGAACTTAATCAAAATGTGATTTTCTAAAAACAAATCGTAATTTATTTTACATTCATTTTTGGATAATCTCAAGGGATGAACTGATAAAACTATAATTATATTATTTACATTTCAGATAGATTGCTTTTTGATTTATTTAAAAGATTTATCGGAATATTCTAGATGTTTTTTACAAGCTTTAGCTTGCAGTATATGTATATAAATGTGTTCGGGTCAAATCTTGCAACAGAATTTAAAAGCAGTTATCGTCAACCGATTAAGATGTAATTTTGCATACACGTTTAGTTTGGATGACAATGCATGGTTAGCTAAGTGACGTCATTCTAAATCCAATATGGCGGACGGCCCAAGATGGCGGACTAGTTATTTTTTGTGCACTGCCATGATAAGGGTATCAAATAAAAGGGTTTGCTGAGAACAATATTTTAATGATTAAGTTTATTTCCAAATGCGCTTTTAATATCTTTTGAGTTTGCGTTTTACGCAGGTATGTTTATTTAAAGATACTTTCTATTTAATGTGTAAAAAACATGATTTAGTATTACATCACCTATGAATTTTTCTCACCTATAAATTTTTCTGTGTAAAACTATTTTTAAACATCGAGGTAGTTTTGAATGAATATGAGAAAGCGAAAGAATATCGTGTTGTTGTTTTTTTTTTAAGCCAAAGTATTAATCATACGAAAAAAATATGTTTCACAAATAGTGTACGTGAATCAATAATCTTTTTTTTAACCTTTTAACCTAGTCGTTACTCAGGAGTATGCTTTAGAAAGTAACCGTTTACACTAAAGCGGAGTAAGGGCTTTAACGGTTTAGCTTAAGCATAAATTTTGTATTGGTTTGTCAGTATAAGTAACAATAAAATACTTTTCTTTTATAAGCTTTTCTTTGTACGAGTAGATTTATAACTAAAATCCTTACTATCATACTTAATATTATAAATGTGAATGTAAGTTTGTTTGTTACGCTTTCACGCAAAAACTACTGAACCGATCATCATGAAACTTTGTACATATATTTTTGGAGGTATTAGAAGTAACATAGGATACTATTTATTAAAAAAAAAATGGCTTCACTGCGAGCGAAGCCGCGGGTAAAAGCTAGTAATATTATAAATGTGAATGTAAGTTTGTTTGTTACGCTTTCACGCAAAAACTACTGAACCGATCATCATGAAACTTTGTACATATATTCTTGGAGGTATTAGAAGTAACATAGGACAAAGTTTATAAAAAAAAAATGGCTTCACTGCGAGCGAAGTCGCGGGTCTAGGGCTAGTCAAATATAACTAACTAAGTCAAGTAAACATTATTGACATTAATTTGTTTCCTAAAATATAACTTCTATCAAACGTTGACACCTAACCTAACTCTTCCATTAGTGTAACTAGACACTACCCATCCCAACAACTTTATAATTACATCCGTCAAAAACGCAATCAAACCCTATCTCAAAAGTATAACGCTCAGAATTGCGTGACATCTCATCTCGAAGCTGTAAAATCATCGTGGTCTATTACCAACGTTTATGTCTTCCCAATTTCGTAGCAAAGTGCATTCTAACTTAATAAAACTAAGGTCGAAATTTTGGTGATGATCGCACTGACCACATGAGAACCTTGTCTTATCACTCCTACCGCGGTAGAATATCTTTGAAGCCGACAAAGTGTTTTGAAATCTAATCTAGGACTGTAATTTGTAACTACTAACAATAATGTTTACGAAATTTCTTCGCTAAAACTTCTACGTTGGTCTAGTGATTGCAAGTGGTACTGCTTATCATGAGGCCTTGGGTTCCACTCCCAAGTCAGACAAAGTGTTAATCGATATTTTCGGGAATACCCTTCTTGGCATATTTTTTTTAGGCATAATGTTCTTTGGCATTACGTTTACGCATAACTTTTATCAGCATAATAATACTGCGGCATAGTAATTCTTTGCATAAATATTTAAAGGCATAATATTTATTCGTCATAATATTTTTATGGATACATTTATTTGAACGACAAAAATTAAAATACGTACGGGTAAAGTGTAAATTTTCAAAATGTCGAAATATTTAATATCGATTTGAATCGATTGAAAATTGTTTTACCTATGCTTAAAATGTCTAATTAAATATATTTCATATAAGGACTAAAGTTAATTAGGTTAAGGTGTGTATGTGTGTGTGAATGTCACAATGACATGCCGGTTTGCTTACGACGTTTTCTTTCACCGTTTTGAGAGCAGTGGTGATGAAATAATTTCCACAAAATAAATTGCCTGCCTTGGTTCGAACCCACGACCTACAACTTGTAAGTCGCGTCCGTCACCACTGAGAACGTTACACCTTTTTTTTGTTAGATAAGAATCCTTCTTAAGGGAAAATTAGTAACCTAGTTCATAGCGTAGAAACACCGTCTTTCATTCCTTTTTTTTTGACGATTCATTGTTCCCACTTCGTCGCTAGATTGTGGAACCATTTAGGAACTACACTACAATTTCACCCTAAACACATTCATTTCACTGAAATAACTTAAAATCACTACACGTAATTATATTGGTTTACTTCATTGAGATAATATGTACTACGTAGTACATTAATACCTCAATGGTTTACTTCAACTTTATTTCATTTATTTTGACAGGTTGACAGCAGACGTTGCCAGCGTGCGTTCCGGTACGCGCGAATTCGGCTGGATTCGTCTATTGGATGAATTGTATATTTAAAAATCATTTTTATTAGTCATCGATCGGGTTCAATTCAGGTTTTGTATAAGGATTACAGGAGATTATTGTCCCGATTTAATTTGTGTGTCAATTAGGAATTTTGTATTAGGAATTATTTTATTTGGAAGTTTGGACTAGAAAGTTCTGGAATGGTCGGATCTGAAGTGAATTGGAGCGGCGTTTTGCGTTTCGTTCTTCTGTCAGTAATGTCATTGTAAATTAATGATTTTTATGGAATTTAATTATAAATTGAATTTAACGGATGTGATTTGGAACTTTTTTTTGTTTTGGAAATCATCCAATGACTTCTCCCGCTCTGGGTGAAGCGGGAGGGCGTGTCAGAATTTTACTGACTAAAACCCACCCGTGTTCCTTCAGTTGCTTGTGCCAGGGCCGCGGTAACTCTCTTTCAAATTTATCGGCGATTCAATATGATTTGGACCTAGGATGGTCTATTTTACTGAATGGTAATTTGTCCGTGTAATTTCTTTAATAATTACAAATTCTTGAAATGGTTTTTGAAATTATCTTGTTTAGATTTTTGGCCGAGGTGTGCGAAACGCACTTGACGATATGCCTTGCTGGAGAGGCCGTGGTTTTTTTTCTTCTTGGCAGCGGGGCGACCGGGTGATCGGTCGCCTGCCGGCCTACTTGTCACGTGCTTTTTGGGGCGAAGCCCTGACCAATAATCGATGTCTTGCTGAGTGTTGCTGTGAGAATAGCCGGTTTCGCTTTGGGACGCGTGAGTGCGTCCCAGCGACCGAAAGGGCTGCTTGTGTGCTGTTGGTGTGATCAATGTCGCTGGATCCACGTGTACCGTGTACCGGCGACCTGAGTGTTGTTTGCTGCTGTTCGATCCCTGGCCTGATTCAATGACCTCGTTGCCGTTCTCTAACCTTTTGCTGAGAATCTGTGCGCTGATATGTCGGTTTCTTTCAGAACAACGTGGCGTGGAGTTGACATTGGGCCAACTCATCTACTCGACGGAGTTCCTCCGACAGGTCCAGTTAGAGTAGTGGTGGTGCCACTGCTCTAACTGGATTTTAGCAATATGCCCAGTTCTTTATTACATGGAACTTAAACATTACTCGTGAAAATTGGTTGTACTAATATAGAAATACCTGTAAAGTTGCGATTGGCTCTAAAGAGGTAAACATAAGTTAAGTTTTAAAATTAAATAAAAAGATAAGGTTTAAAGAACTAAAGGTCGGTTTCGTACGACGTGCCACCCCTGCACCACGTCTAACAGTGGGATCCACTGTGGCTGATGATACAAGCGCCCACCTACTCACTCGCCGTATCACGTTACCCTACACTAGTGCGGCATGGTATGGCGTGACGGGATGGCTGGTGGAACAATACCGTGAGCAGTGGACCGATGTGAACGGCGTGCGCAACCTGCGCGTGCTGCTGGCGGGCGCGCTGTGGCCGCGCGCGCCGCTTTAGACTTGACTGCTGCAGCTCATGCACCACGTACCGGACTGGCACAATGATTTATATTAAAAATAAAAAGTTCACTTAGGAGTCCAAATGCTTTTTATTAATAGTTTTTAGAGATTTGTAAAACTCATACACAAGCTGGATAAATTACAGCTTAATAGGGTTTGCAGAATAAGAAAATATTGTTGGTAATTCTAGGTAAAGATTAGACTTTCAGCGTTCACCGCCGGAAACAAACTAAAAAAACGTTTTTCCTCGTTCTGTGTCATATCTTCTGAATTTCAAATTCAAATCTTAATAATAAGTAATCATGACCAGAACGAATAAAAAACGGTTTACAGAGGGAGCAGTCTGTCACTGCCCTTATTTTGAAGATTACAATGTACAACCAGCTTTGTAGAAGGTCGAGAAGTAGAAGTTTCCATGGTATATTATATCTATGGCTTAAGAAAATACATTGGACAGCCAAATATCAGTTCAGATGTAAATTTCGAGTATAAAATATTTTAAGATTTTACAAATTAGCGTTATAAAATAAGTTGTGGATGTTAAAACAATCGGAGATAATTAAAAGTATGCTTTTCAGGTGCAAACAGTATCAAAGAATACATAAAAGTGATTCACATGAGTTGATACAATTTCAAAAGATAAAAAAGTGTGGTTTGTATAGTATTATAAAACGTAAATAGCCTTAAAGATGTGGATCTCTACTGCAGAATACCACACACCGCAGCCGTAACCCTTCGAGGAATATGGCGTGATGATATGTTAAATTTCTCCCAAGGAACCCTAGATTGGTTATTGTAAACACGTATTATCCCTTATAAACAACCTTTTCTGATGTTTCTTTAGCCATAAACTTGGAAAGTTAAGTAGGTATGACCTTTGAAAGTAAATATTTTTCCTTTTATGTTTTGGGGTCTGTTATTTAAGAACAGATTCATGGTAACAACATTTTATATCTACGGTGGACACTGAGGTACTCTTTTAGTAAAATTCAAAGTTTCTGTTTTTCTTGCAGAGGCTAACTCAGTGAGTCTAACCAAAAAAAAACAACATCATCGTTCAAATTTTAAGTCAAAATTGATTTTTTAAAAGGCCACTAAGCGGCAGTTTTGAATATCAAATATTTAAGTTTTAAAAATAATAATAATTGATTCTTCTGTACATTCGCAAAGATAGTTATTGAGAAGAACGGACAAGAAACTCCGCACATACTCTTAAAAAAAAGTGTTTTACAATATTTCTTATCTTGTGGAGGGGCCGAGAAATAACTCGGACTCTTCGACCCATTGGGATCTGTTGTGGTCTTTACAATATTTACATACATACATTAATTCATAAACTTGAGGAAGATGCACCTAGTGTAACACTACTATACTACGTATAGGTAGGTATGCAATTTTATAAGCAAAACCTGGAACAAGGTTCTCATAAACTTACAAATATTGCAAACATATGTATGTAAATTACCTAATTCAACAACAATGGAACAGTATGTGAGTCAATTTCTTAAACAAAAAGAGATAGAATACAGCAATACAAAATTATGGAATTAAAAATCAATCAGTATGATTTTGTCTACACTAAAGATTGCCATATGGAACAGTACAGGCATGTTGCCAAACATTTTTATCTTAAATATAATCATATAATTTGTAATATTCTTGTTTACAAAGAGTGCTTTTAACTAAAGTTCAAATATGTATATCACAAGGTATTTTGTTATAGAATTTAACACAGTATCCCAAGAAAGATATGTGTACTTTAGCTTATCTATAAGATGGTTGATCTAGCTTATCTTTATTTATATTACAATTGTGTCTATCACTTACTTAACTAAAAACTACATTTTATATACATACGTTATTTATTGGGAACCTTGTTCCATCCACTGTTAAGAATTGACCTTTGTTCTTACCTACGTCTACTCACATGGATCAGGGCATCGTGTTCCCTATACTATGTCAATATCGACCAAATCATAATTTACTGATTGTCATCTATCTATCAAGCTATCAAATTTGAAAAATCAAGAGAGTTTCACAAACTTTTCGTTCGTTCTATTGTTCCTGCCATTGAGAATTATGGTATGACTAACTACAAATCCATATCTGGCTCCAAACACACAGCAATAACAACAAACACTACCAAACAAAAGAAAAACTAGGCCGGAACTTTGCTCACAATATCTTGACAGAACTCCAAGAGCCATGTTTGAATAGGAAACTTCGCGAAGGTATCAAAAGACTAATAAATCCAGTCAGTAAGTTTGTGAGAAAGCAGGGCTCATTGAATCCTGTTGAAGTTACTATGTAAGCGTAGAAGACTGGTGCAATCAATTTGACTGTGGTTGATTACTGCATTTTTACTTCTAAGGAGCTCGTGGCTAAGTAATAGTACCTGCACATGAAGATTTTCAAGGTTAAGCAACGCTTGTCGAGGTCGGTCCGAGGATGGGTGACCGTCCATTACGCACTGAGACTACTCCGTGCTTAGGAAAGCAGGTTGAGCCGTTGGACCCACCTGTCGTTTGTAGATTTTTGATAGCGTTGGCGTACCCAGGGTGGGGCAGATGGGGCAGCCAGCCCCATCCTTCACTCTGACTCATAACTAAAGTTTATTGTTCAGGATAAAAACTACAAGATGGATACAGAGATTTTCGATCACGCGAGCGAATCGCCCTTTCATTTGACGTTTTTGATTTTCTGCTTCCCAGTTCGATGGCCCTGTTTAGTTATAAAACCCTGGGTCCCGAAAAACATGGTCCACTTCTGATCTTTCTACTATTTTTCGAGTTTCCTTACTTTTGCCCCACCTTTAAGCAAATGCTGGATATGTTTGACAGTCGTTACGGATCAGTCAGTATCTAGAAAATCAATTACCAATCTTACCAAGGGGTGCACTGTTTTATGCAGATACTGGACTTTGGAGGTCAGATAGGTAGTCTCTCCGTGTAAAGTTGTTATTTACAGGTCTTATAAACTAAACTCAATCAATTAATATAAATATTTATTATTATTATTATAAAAACGGGCTTCTGCCAGCAGTTTTGCCCGCGTGAATGTCAAATTATCCCAATGGAAGATATTTCCGGAATAAAAAGTATCCTGTGTGCCATTCCTGACTATAATCTTTCTCAGTGCCAAATTTCATCGAGATCCGTCCAGCCGTTTGAGCATGAAGAATAACAAACACACTCGAAAACTTTCGCCTTTATAATATTTGTGTTACTATACCTAATTAAGAAGTTCTATTCTCTTCATTGCACAAAACAGTTAACAAAAAATGGTTACAGACTAAAAGCTAGCGGTGTACATCAAAAGGCTAATAAACTTGTGGGTGCACAAGTTACTCTGCGCTCAGATTGCGTCTCATTGAAATAAACTGCATTCTGTATTGAATTATACAACTCTTACTACAGGAACTACAACGTGATTTTTTATCTGACTTTAAGGAAAGAACAACGAGGCCTCCCACAAGCTTGGCCAGAGGCTCTAAGCAAGTGGCATATTATCAACGATAGCGTCGCGATAGCGATTGAAAAATGTCATAAATGTATAGGAATGTCAAGCGCTATCGAAATGTCACGTGACTAGGGAATCCAATCCCGCAAACGTGGGATCCCAAAAACGCGCGTGCGTATTACATAGTAGGTCTTTACCTATGAAATAGCGGTTTTTTTATGAAATAAGTTCACGTATTTTTTTTCTATTAATTTCAGTATCATTATTATCACTATCATGATCTATTATCACTCATGTAATCGATGCATCTTTGCCAACGCAGTAGCAATTTATTGATTATTATTATTATTTAGCAACGTTTTATATAAGTAGGTACCTATGAAATTGCCGTTGTTTTATGAAATATGTTCTTCTGTTCAGTTTTTTCTATTAATCAAAGTATCACTATAATCACTATCATTATCTATTATCACTCATGTAATCGATGCATTTTTGCCAACGCAGTGACAGTTTATTGAGGAACTTCTTGAAGAAATCAGCTGGACGGGAGGTTTTTCAACAAATTCTTCAATAGCATTTTGTACTGAATTTTTCCCTCCAAGAAGTTATCCAAATTCTGGCAAAAGTCTGCAGGCGCAAGGTCTGGTTAGTATGGCAGATGACGGAAAGCTTCCAACTCCAGCTCTTGTAACTTGAAAATCGTCTGCTATGTAGTATGAGGTTGCGCGTTGTCTTGCAGGAGCAGCGGAGACGAGTGATTGACCTCGTTTTACGAAATACAGAAGTGAAGTTACAAAAATCTGCCAAGATGTTTAGGCTCTAAGTGGAACATGTAATTATGACACAATATCTTGCGAAAACACCCCGATTCAAACAGTAAAACGCCCATAACTTTAGAACGGCTGAGCCGATTTTCAATAAGCGCAGCTAAGAACACTCTCGATAAAGTCACATTTCAAACAAAATCAAACGAAATCAAAATTGGTTCATCCGTTTAGGAGCTTTGATGCCATAGTCAGATACACAAACACAAACCTTTGGAATTAAAAACACAAATTACACTGCGTAGCCAAGCAGACTCGTAACCAAATATTATTCTTTATTCTTCTTTCGCAGAATGAGTTCGAGACGACTTCAAGAAGTAGCACAAAAAATAGCTAACAGCTGTTTGTCAGGTTGCGGTTACATGGCGAAATGTTTCGCATCGAGACAGACCTCTCTAGGTGACGCAAATTTAATTTCCTTCATCTCTGCAAGTTAAAAGACGGAGCAACTCAATAGTGTAAGAAATATAAATAAACCTTTTAGAGGCGACAAATTGTGTTATGACTGCAATTTGTCTGCAAAACAAATTTGAGAGTATTTTTGGTCTATTTTGAATAGATTGCGTTTACTTTGAGA
The DNA here is from genome assembly GCA_947562075.1 of Orthosia gracilis. Lineage (NCBI taxonomy): Eukaryota > Metazoa > Arthropoda > Insecta > Lepidoptera > Noctuidae > Orthosia > Orthosia gracilis. The sequence continues at coordinate 24,699,424 of OX387273.1, forward strand.
CTTGGTTGAATGTGGTAGGTTCTTACACACATTATTAACTTTGGCATTTGAAGGTTAACCCCCGATTTATGAATTAAGTATTTGAAGTTGAGTAGGTATTTGTCAAACTCTACTATAGTCTCAATAACTCTCAAAATTTGAAATTAATGAAGCGCTTGATAAGTTCTTAACTCCAAATAATCAATTAAGAAATCGGTCCTAAGTACCTTTAGTGCTTTATTATAATAGTTGAGGTTAATTAAAGTTGAGAAAGTTAAATCAATTACTAGAGACAATTAGCCTTTAACTATTTACTTGATTATTTTCAAAGATAAATCAATAGTTGCTTTGTCTAAATTCAATGCCAATTAATTTCAGAAATTTCAAAAGGCTTCTCTTTACCAAGAAAAGATCTTTGAACTATAATCTCTGAACACCATAGTCAGTTGTTATAAACTTGAAAGATTGATCAGCTAAATAATGTTTCACAGAAGAATCCAATAGGTTGCACAATCACGTTGCTTCTGTACATCACAAGCAGGTGAGTTGATAGAGGGCTGGTTACACCAAAATTTAAATAGGTATCTATAATGCCCGTGAACTTACCTACTCTTCATTATATACCTCTTGGCTAGACTGGTGTCAGATCTCAGCCTTCTGACTTAACGACTGTCTGTCTCTTTACTCCTTCCACTCCTCTTTACCTCAAGGATCGTTTTCAGTTTATCTGCGATTCCCACACGAAATCTCTAAGGTCATCAGATAACTTGCGACTTAAAATGCCAATGCATTCCACAACTTTCATGGATAAATCTTTTACTGTCCAGGCTGCTCGTCTATGGAATGCATTGCCTGACCCAATAAAACGTGCTCAGTCGTTGCCTGTATTTAAAAAACTCATCAAAGAACATTATTTATCGCTGTGATGTGCTCTTGGTTTTTAGACATAATGTGCTATGAATGTCGTACATCATTTATTTTCATTGCTTATATATTCATTATGTATGTATTTATGTATCTATTATTTAGCATATATATGTATTTGTGTTTCTAGTAAGTATTATTGTATATAGTATTGTTAGTATTATTCTATTTTGTGTTCATTGTTAGAATTGTCGCACCACTGACAACCCAATATCATGTCCAGGTAATCTCTGTCCATTCCAGGTTGCCTGGAAGAGATCGCGGAATGCGATAAGGCCGCCCATTGTATGTTTTAGTATTAAGTTTCTTTCTTTCTTGTATATTATGGTGTACAATAAAGTGTATATAAATAAATAAATAAGATCTTCAAATGACAGCCAGGACTAACGGCTTAAAGTGCTTTTCGAGGCACGGAAGAAACTCGCTATGTAAAGATGGTCACCCATCCACGGACCGACCTCGGCAAGCGTTGCTTAACCTTGAAGATCGACCCGTGCGGCTGTTATTATTTAGCCACGACCTGTCACATATCTTCGAAGTTTCGGTTCCAAAACATATTATTATATTACTTACGATATTTTCCTTTACCGTTTTGAGAGCAGTGGTAATGAAATAATTTACACAAAGTAAAGCGCCTGCCTGGATTCGAACCCACGATCTACAACTTGTAAGTCGTTGCCGTTACCACTGGGTCACCAATAAATAAATAAGGACATATTTATGAAGCATTTTCAATTCTTATAACGTTTCCAACTTTCATCAAATAAAAACACTGGTTTTGTTTTTGTCAATACTGTTTTATAAGCGGCTTGTTAAGCGTTAAAACTATGTAAGATTGACTTCAGCCCATAACACAGTGCAAGCGACCCCTTTTCAAACGACTACGTATACAAGAACATGCATCGCAGTACTTCAAACGAAGAGAGTCAGTCGTTTTGGCGCACAATAGCAACTGCTTGGCAAAGTCGATCGGATTTGTGATCAAAGGATGTGTGCAAGTATTGCTGTCTCGAGAGTCTCGCTTTCTAAGCTTTTAAAACGAGAATGGATTCGATGTTTGACCAATACCTGTTCTGATTTTGCTGATACAGTTTACAGCAACTGTACGCTGTGTCAGCAAATCTGTAAGGGCAGATTATCTTAAGGTCAAAGCTGTTTTTAGGTGCTATGTTTGAATCCGAGGTTGAACAAAATGATTTTTCCAATTTGAGATTTCTTAGTAACTGATAAATCTTGAAATAAGTTTCATACATAATATAGCTGTATGATTTATTTGTATAATTGTTTGATGTATTAAATTTCCATAGAACAGTGGTGGCCCTGTGATGAACCAGAATGCCATTGCTAAGAATTTTATAACAACTTTTTTACAATTTACTGTAATCATATTGTAAAAGAGTTTTGTCACAGTTTTGGTGAAGTTTATTGGACATTTCATTATCATCTGCTGATGCTTTCAGCAATTGAGGTGTGATGTTGTGTTATTATAATTTACAGCTAACAGTCCAGAATTACCATTGTTCTAAGTTCCTCAAATATTTTGGTACAGGCTTTAAGTCTGAACGTATGACATTCACAACGGAGCTACTGGACAATATGGATGTCGTAAGTTTAAACCGGTTGTCAAAACTTTCCGGTTTCTGACTACCCGGGATTAGGGCTACACAGGTATTGTTATGACAACTGGAACCGACGGTTTAACATGCTCTATGCTAGTATATTATGCTACAGTGCTTTATTTTTATCTGCATACATATCTACATAGTCAAATATAGCACACGTAAAAATTTGCAAAATTTCGTGAGCTTCAATCTGCATCAAAACTTGAATAGAGATTTAGTGGGATAAAAAGGATATCCTTTTTCATTTGATTCAAAATATTGTAGTATTTTGCTTATAGACTAGCCAGAAGAAACTTTTTTAAAACAAGTTTTTTAGCGTATTATGCATTTTCATATAAACCAAACAAACTTGTATGCAAAATTTTAGCTCCATCGGTTGGGGATAACAGTTTTAGGATACAGTGGTAAAATTTGTACCCATACAAAGACTAACTAACAAGGCAAGTTAAAAAAAAGCTTATAAAAAAAAACAAAGAGGAAACGTATATTCAATGTGTTATACATACGAGGAGTGATCAAAAAGTAGTGAGAAAGACACAGAAAATAAAGCAATATTTAATTTGCAAAAAATATTTACACCGAGTCCAGCGATTCTCCAACGTCTCTAATTCTTTTTTAAAAAAATACAAGTCTTAGCTTGCCAAAAACCCTTCCACGGCGTCCTCGTACATTTATACTTAAATTCACGCCTTTCTCCAATGGGGGTGGGCAGAAACGACAGAACTTGCTACGATCCTTACAAACTCCTTTTGCTTCATTTACGCAAGATAAAGGAGTGCGCGCGTCGGACACGTATCTCTCAGCAACAGTCCTGTCGTCCGCATACCCAAAGGTTTTAGCAGATCATTTATGTGCAGCAGAAACAATGTTGCTGAGAGTACCGACCCCTGGATAGAGGAGAATACTCAGTAATGTTATACTTTAGAACACTATACTTCTTAAAAGATAGCTCGATCTCTGCGACAGCTGTCAGTACCTATCACATCACATCATCGGCCTATTAATATTCCCACTGCTGGCACACAGGCCTCCTCTCTGTGAGAGGGAACACGTCAATACGGTAACAATAGCGCTTGACAGACTAAGAATAACGTATACGTCAGTTTGACATATGTCGCAGAGATCAAGCTATATTTTATGAAGTAAAGTCTAACTTTAGTGAATATCCTGTTAGAACCTGGTAATTATCAGAAGTGACCTACTCATCATCATCAGCATTTCAGCCGAAACACGTTCACTGCTGGACATAGGCCTCCCCCAAGCATCGCGATATTGATCGGTCCTGTGCGTTTCGCATCCACCGGATTTCCACAGCCTGTTACTAACTAGTACCCATTAGTCTCTCCTTACTAAATATTTTTCAAAGACTGCTACTACAAACCTCTTAAACGCTAGCCGAGTCCTATAAAAATACATAAATAAATATAAAAACGGTCAACGGTTAGCATAATATGGCTGTTCTCTAGAGAATGCTGACACACGTCCAGTTTGCGTGGAACCAGTGCTATATGATTTAAATTTTGGAAACCATAGACATGAAGAATGGACTGAGGGTCAGATTTTTAGATTATCCGTAATGTCTATCAAAGAACTACTCGTGTAAATGACACTCGGGACTGAGCCAAATTAACTACTCTTTTGTAAGAGATAAAGTATCGTGCAACCAATGCTTGTCTCTTTTCTCATTTTCTACAGTATTTATGTTACAACTGATCCGTTTCTGCAAGCCCGTGATGCAAAAAAAAAGTCTCTTAAAAAAAAATTTCATACTTTTCTGACTGTATTCACTTCACAGCCTCATAGGAAAACCTCAGTCCATGCCTATGTTAATGGAGAAAACTCCAGTGTAGTGAAGAATTTCTAGTATTATATTTGTCGAGTATAGTCAATAGTACGGACGTCAAAACAAATCACGAGGACGCCCCCTGGCGGCAAATCAAGAACAACTACATTGCATACATGTATTATATAATGCATTGGCGCGCTTTTTTAACCACTTTCGTGGTGGGGACAACAGGATATGGCAGTTGAATACTGACCGCCATAAAGCTAGAACGTCGTAGAATCACTGTCGATCCGTTATATTACTAAGCAAATTGTAACTATGAGTTGTGACTATTTAAATAAACCCAGTGTATCGAATAATTCGTGTGATTTCATTTTCACGATTGTACTCACCGACCTGCCCACACACGATGTCTTTAACCTAAGGGAATACATCCTGATTGCCCGATGGCTTGCATCCATCGGCCACCCTTGCTGCGACATATTTATTACTTCTCAGATTTCTGCACAGCTACTTGTGGCGTTCTACTAACTTAAACTCTAAATGGAACGAAGTGGTCCCTTCTGGGATTACAGTAACTGTTATGACTTTTAATCTTATATCAGAGAGCTGTAACTTTGAATCCTGGCAAAAGTATTATCATGTAAATAAAGATATTGAAGATGTTATTACACAGCATTTTATCAATAAGAGAGTAATGTGAACGTTTGATTTCATACATTTTCTAGGTAAAGAGTGTATTTCAAAACCTAGGTTTTTTTTAAAAAATTTTTTTAGGCTCTCGCTTGCCGACTATCTCACCTGATGGTAAGCGATAATGTGGTCGACAGTGGAGCACGCTTGCCTAGAAGTAACCTATTCACTCTTGACTTGATTTACCGGTAAAACTTATGATATTCGCTCATTTCTGGTTTTTACTAGCAATCACAAATCAAATCTTTCAATTTACTGTGTCAATTGCGTAAAGGCAATACCTCAGAAACCTGTAAATGATGTTTTTTTTTTGAAAAGTCTATTTCGTAACAATTACAAGGTAATCAAACAGTACTTAATTGTTCTCATGATTTCGTATCATAGTGTGCTGTATGTCATAGTTTTTTTTTTCCAGTATTTACAGGATTCTGAGGTAAACTCTTAAATTGCCCGCGTGTATGCTACTAAAAACGGGCTTTCACAGTAACAAATGAAATTAAAATTCACTTTTGAACACCAATGAGTTTCTCTACGGGTACTGATCGAAAAGAAACATGCACATATTCTAAAATAGCCAACACTCATCGAGCAAGAGTGATAATCACTCTTGCTCGATGAGTGTCTTGGTCGTTATTAAAATAAGAATAGTGGCGTTAGGGATTTGTCACACTGGATGCGTTCTGCGTCCTGCAGTCCGGTCACTCGAACATTTCCCGCACCAAATGAGGTTCGAGTGACACGACCACAGGACGCAGAACGCATCCAATGTAACAAATCCCGATATTGCTCCGAGTTCCAATATGAAAAAAAATTGTTACAAAGTTGAATTGAACCTCCACCAATCTAAGTGAAAGCTCAATGGTCTAAAAGGGATTTAGGGTCAAAGGCAAAAAAACGTCAAGCGTGAAAACGTCTTTAATTAAAGAATTCTTTGGGAGGAAAATTTAAATATTCCCTTTTCTAGAGCCCTTAAGGAAAACGGGTGAAAAGAGACTGCCACATTTTGGACGTAATACAGATTAGTTTGAAGATAGGATTGCAGGCTTTCGTGAAATTATTGTTTTGGCAAAGTGAGACGTTTGGTCCTGATGAAGTAATCAGAGGAAGAAAAAGAATGAGTTGAAGATATAAGTTGATGTAGGTATTGCAGTTAAGCTTGGCAATGAATAAAAGGACACGTTTATGAAAAATAAATGCATTACTTGGAAGAAGTGGAGGTTGTTTAAATTTTGCCCTCTTACGAGATTAAGACGAAAATTCTCATGCTCTTGTGTTTGTTCATCAACCATAACAAACTATCCAATAGAAGTAGTAAAAATATATTGCCAATGTATGGCCAATATGTACTTAGTATTTACACATTGACTAAGGCGAAAGTAACTCTGTATGTCTGTTACCTTTTCACGTGTTAACTATTGAATGGATTTAGAAAAAAAATTGGCACACAGGTAGACATTAAGCAACTGGCTTCGCCATTGCGCTATTGAAAAAAAAGAAAACTTCAGAAAAAGAGGTCATGGTTTGGTTATAACCGCTTTTTTGTCGGTCTGAAACTTTTAATACATGACATACTCAAGAATTTTTAGAAATACGTGTAAAGTAGCTAAGGCTTTATACATTGGCAATAAGGTTAAAACCGCAGAAAATAAAATCAAGACCGTTTGGAAAATTACGAGTATAAACAATGAAAAGAACAGGAACAAAAAAAATAATACTGATTACACGCTTGAAACTACACATGGAATTATAAGAGATAAGAAAAAAGTTGCTCAAGAATTTGTAAATTTCTTTACCAGTATCCCAATTAAAACTACTGAAACCTTAAATTCTTCGTCCTCGCTTGCTTCTGGTTTATTAAACGCTAATGTTTCAGCCTACCCGACTGAATTTAACTTTTCACAAAACCCAATATCAGTAATAAAAGCTTTTAAACAAATCAAGATCAAACTGACCGAAGATCTACGGCGAATGTCCATCAAAGTTTGTACCTCCATTATTAAGACTATAGCACCATACTTAGCTTTAATTTTCAATTTGTGTGTCAAGGAGTCTTCCCGGATAATGAACCGCCTGTCCTTTTCTCCGCTCAAAACTTATCAACTCATTTTGAAAGGTAATCTTAAATCGTGTCCTACTATTAAATTTAATAACGGGTCCTTTCTTATTTCTAGTCTACATTAACGTTTTACCCCATCTATTGAATAACAATTTAAACATGGTGTTATTTGCTGATGACACTTCTTTGATTTTTAAGATAAATAGATGTACGAGTAACGTTGACGACGTAAATAACGTCTTGCGACAGGTTCAAAATTGGTTCACGGCTAATAATTTAGTTTTAAATGCTAAAAAGACTAAGTGCGAAAAATTTGCCTTGCCAAATGTCAAAAGTACTGGAGTAAATATTACATCGCTGATAAAAATGCTTGGCTAAATGCTGGTCCTGCTCCACAGCCACAGCCACACACAAGAACAATTAGTGATGGGCAGAAAAGTTTTGAAGTATTGTTGGACCTGCTGAAGACTGTATGAATATATTTGTATTGTATGAACTCAATTTATTTTAGTGTTATATAACTGCACAGCACATGTGTGAGTACTATGTTCCGACTGTAAATCTACCATTCACTGCACCTATGTTTCGTTCGTTGAATTCTGTGAGCCCTGGCAGTTGAGTGTCATGCTCTCTCTAATTTCATCATTCATCATTGAGTGGTGCCGATCCATGCGTCATGTTCGTGAACGGGCACCATCAGTTGGGATTGGTCATAACTTAGCTGCCTCGGCTTATTATTGCATTTTTTTTGTTAAAATTGTTTGTTACTCTAGACGCTTTTATGTGCACGTCTTTTTGCATCGTTTTCACAAATATTTATTTTTTCAACAAGAATGATGTAACCAAAAACTCGTAATTGAAACTGACGCTTGCGAATTTGCAACTAGAGTCATATTTTTTTTAACAATACAAAAGTAACTCGTAGGTTTATTTGAAAACACTATTTTGATTTTGATTTAAATAAAATAATTAAATTAATGGTCGCACGGTGGCAGTTGCCACTAAGATAACCGGTAGAAGGACGAGATCACCAGCGTGCGTTCTGGTAGACGGCTGTATCCTAATGAGAGTAATCTCCGCTCGGGCCAAACGCAATGTCCACGCGTCGGTCAAACGGGAGGTGAGCAGTATTGATCGTGAGCGAGTGAGACAAAACACTAGAACAGTCGTGGGCTCTGTGTGGAACTTTCCGTTGATCAGCGCAAACGCAAAATAATACTTGATACTGTTAGCAACTGATAAGCATACTTTTAGTTATCTTTGATTGTTTTAATATCCACAACTTAATTTTAGCCGCTAATTTGTAAAACCTTAGAATATTTTACATTCTGACATTTTCATCTGAATTGACATCTGTCAGTCCAATTTATTTTTCATAAGCCATAGACATAACATACCATGGACTAGGCATTCTATAAGCTCTTTGTACATTATCTTCAAAATAAGGGCAGCGGCAGACTGCCCCCTCTGTAAACCGTTTTTTATTCGTTCTGGTCATATAATTGATATTTTGAAATTGAAATTCGGAAGAGATGACACAGAACGAGGAAAAAATGGCCGTCAGTTTTTAGTTTGGTTTTGGTTGCGAAATTTGAAGGACACAAATTTTAGCCTTGAATTACAAAGTATTTTCTTATCTACAAAGTACTAATAAAAATTGTAATGAATTCAGTTTGTGAATGAGAGTTATTAATCCCTGAAGACAAATAATAAATAACAATTATACTCTCAAGTGAACTTTTACTGTTATAACAACAAGTTCTGCCATTCTGGCACGTGGTGTATGAACTGCGGCAGTCAGGTCCCAGCGGCGCGGCGGTTTTCGCGCAAATGCCGCGCGCGCCCTCCGCCAGTACACGCAGGATGCGCACGCTGAACACGAGGGCCCACATCTCGCGGTAGCGCTCCACCAGCTGTCTCATCGCACCGTATCACGCCGCCCTGGTCTGCGGTTGCCCCTTCGCCAACTTGGAAGAGGCGGGCGGCAACGGCCGTAGCTGATCCCTCAGTCAGACGTTTTGCGCGGGCGGCACGTCGTACGAAGCTGGCCCTTATTTTTCCATTTTCTATTAACGTTACAAACGTTACAATGAACAGAAAAAATCCAACACGCCTCAGAAAAAAAAGAAATAGCGCACTCGAGACTCCAAACTTAAACGTCACGACCATCTTGAAAATCTCAACAAGTGCCCCTAATATCACTTCCCTGGAGTATTCCAGTACTTTGACATGGGTCCGACCACTTACAGCTGTCCAGATTAAAAACGATGCCTTCGATAAGGTCTTTGAGAAAACCCTCATTAGGTTCGTTGTCATTTTTACTTTTATCGAATTGATGGGGAGGAGTTATTGAGTTGTGGAACAAATTTCTTTGTTTGATTTAGGGTTTGGTTGTCATGATGGCCATCGGGAAAGTTGATACTTTTGCATACAACACTACAAGTTTGAATTGAACCATAGATTTGATATTTTAATGTTTAACATGAACTGCCATCTCATAAAAATCGAAACTCTAAAATATTTAGCTGCAAAAAGGTAATTTTGTCCTTCGTTGGAAAATGTATTCTATTAATTACGAGCTACCTACAAATAATGTTTGAAAATGGTGTTGATCATCTTCCTAGTGTTCAATATAGCTGAAATTTTGCACAAATGCAAATTAATTGTTTCTAGTGACAATGCAATTTTGAGTTTAAAAAATCAATACCTACATACATTTACAATTGTGTGGAGCCGTACCTTATTTCTGCTCGCCAATTTTATGTTTTTATTATAAATATTCTTTACTTTGTGTAAATTATTTCATCACCAAAAATCAGATCCTAAAATCAAAAATTCGAAGACATGTGACATCCACCGACCTACTCTGGGCCCGCGTGGTATATTGCGGCCCATTCCCTCTCCCAAAGAGTAGGCCTGTATCCAAGCAGTGGGAACATTAATAGGCTGATGATGATGATGAAGATTATTCATATAAGTATATATATATATAGAAAGTCGTAAATGGACTTTAGTTTGTATAGGCTTGTTAATTAATACAATTTGCTAGTTTAATTAATAATTTCACACACAATTTTCACATGAAAACGTGTTGGCTTATCGAGCCTACAGTGTAAGAAAGCGTTTGACAGCTCTTTACAACAGATTATAAATTTCATACATAAACTAAAAATAAACAACAATGTTAAACAGTCTCTACTGCTTACCAGATAATGAAATCAATCCCTTACAGAAGTAGACAAGATAAAACAAGGTGCCAAAAGAAAACAAATTTAAAAATACTTCCATAAAAATACTTCCATACAAGTTCTACTCGCTTACCGGATAGTGTGGGAAGATCACGATGTTTTAAAATTTAACATTTTGGTATACCACCGAGCTATGTTCAGGCTTTCTTCTATGTTTACGTCAAGTTAATCTATTAAAGTATATAGAGTAGTATATAGTGTATAAAGTATATCACTTTGAAAATATTCTCTCTGGTTTGGTGGCATTGTCAGCGGAGAACGGGTTGTGGAAGACGATTTTATTTTCTGCGCTGGTGAGTAGGAGAAAAAGATCCTTCATTAAACGGATTTTTTTTTTCCATAATTCGTAAACCTAATTATTGTCAAGTTTAAATCCTCTTACAAGCGGTTATTCAGTCACAAAAATAAAAAAACGCCACGTCCAAATTTACGTCAATTTACTGGGCAAAATCCTGCATAACTTTTTTACAAAACTTCTAACACAATTTTGGGTATGTATAACCAAATCAACTTAAAAACCTCATTTAAAGGGTAAAATTTAAATTTTCTTAACGTCTGTACGCTTTTCTCAGCCGGGACAAGCTGAAGCGAGGCATAAGGCAAGCTGCAATTTTACAAAATTGCATCCATAAGCTGCTGAATTTCACTTGTAAGAGGATGTACGTGTTAAGTCTCAACTTAATATACTCATAAAACTTATGTTTAGGATGTTCAGTGTTGGAGATGTGGCAGGATTTTTGGCAATACTATGGTGTGTTGCAGGAAAGGAGTGTGTAATATTTTAGTGCATTGATCTTTAAAGTATTAGGCTTTATGGTAAACAAGTTAAACTGTTGGTCCAGGCTGTCATTTCTCCCCCCCGGTGGGCTCCCGCATTGTCGAGGCGGGGGGGCTCAGTAACCGTGGCTTGGACAACCACGGTGAAGCGAAGAGGAACCCGAGGAGGGGCCGCTCGTCAGGGCTTTTGCCGACAAGCCGACGTCGTAGCGGCCAATAAGTAGGTTGCGGTGGCGTTTGGGCGCCATCGCAACTGAGGCGGGCCGCGATGTGGTATGGTAGGCATCGCGGCTGAGGGTTGGAGGCCGCGGTGGGAGAGGAGTGCCGGTATTAAGGAGCGCCGCTCGCCCTACCCACCGCGGCCTGCGCGGGGTCGCCACCGTCTGATTACGGACGCGGTGGGGTTGCAGGGGAGGAGGAGTGTCGGTATAGCGTTGGCCGCTCTCCATATACCCTGCGGCTGAAAAGTGGTAGGTGGCAGGGCCACTGTCCTGACCCGTCACAGGGGGACCAAGGGTGCTATACACGGGGTCGTCTGGCGCCCATGTGCTGGTTTGGTCCCTGGGGTGGTCACGGCGTACAGTGTGTTCTGGTGCGCCGGTGATGGGGTGCAAACCCCAGAGGAGGGACCGGAGACGGACAGCCGCGGCGGGATCGCGGTTGTATGCTAACGGGTTCCTGTGTTCCCGGGACACCGTGGAGTTTTAGTGGGTTAGAGTCCCACATAACTGCGCTATCTCCCCGTGGTAGCGCAGTATGCATGAGCATTTCTCCACGCTAAAAATAAAGGCTGTCATTTCTAAATTATCTATTTGAAAATCCTTACAGATTGAGAGAAAATTTGAGACTAGTCTTGCCAAGATATATCTTGTTACCCTGTTACTGTGGAGGACAAGTAGGTAGTCGCTGTATACATATAAGATCCTGGGACTCAGTTGTATCCGGGAGATTGAAAGCCGACCCCGATATACCTACTTGCAACATGTTGACTCTACATGTAAGATTTTTGTTCTGTTTTTGGTTAGAAAATGTATGGCCTACTTTACCTTTAGAACCTTTTGAACAATAGTTTCGGAGTTTTCTTCATTTTTCCCAGAGTACCTACTAACTTTTGAATGCAAATAATCATGAAATTTCCATCGAGTCACTGGTATGAAGACGTCCATCTTTCAATAGCGTCATCATCTTTCGTGTTTAGTAGCACTATCTTTTTATCCATCTTTCTTTTGTTAAAAATTTATAACAAAGAAAGCGATACAAAAACACAGCTAAAAAGTCTTAGAAACTAATATATTACATATAAATTCGTTTAAATAGCTATGTCTTGAAGTTCACACCTTTTTATTGATAAATTTCTCTCCTAACTCTCTAACCTTTTGAACAATAGTTTCGGAGTTTTCTTCATTTTTCCCAGAGTACCTACTAACTTTTGAATGCAAATAATCATGAAATTTCCATCGAGTCACTGGTATGAAGTCGTCCATCTTTCAATAGCGTCATCATCTTTCGTGTTTAGTAGCACTATCTTTTTATCCATCTTTCTTTTGTTAAAAATTTATAACAAAGAAAGCGATACAAAAACACAGCTAAAAAGTCTTAGAAACTAATATATTACATATAAATTCGTTTAAATAGCTATGTCTTGAAGTTCACACCTTTTTATTGATAAATTTCTCTCCCACTAACGGATTAGACGGCGCCGCGCCGCGCCGCCGCCGGGCTGGTGATGTTAGGAAATTGAATTATCTGTCTAAATATTTATCTATTGGCATTTTTAAAGTTATATTAAATTTTTAAATTCTTATTTTACCTTGTGTCAGTAAACCAAAAACATTCGAACACTTAAACAGAGTCCAATTCGGAGTTTTATTTTGGAGAAAACAAGATTATATTTTCTCCACTGAACTACCCACCACTAATATTATGTCATGAAATACCAGATCATGCTGATACAGTTATTTATCAATTAAATACATAGTTATTAATCAGTTAAATTATGTTATTTACTTCACGACATGGGAATGCTGCAAGTGTACCTGTGTCTAAAAACACAGCTTGCTTTTTGCACTCTACATTTATTTCAGTTGACTTTCAGCATTGAAGCTCAATGCTAACTGACTGCACAGTTCACTTGTATTTCTATTTCAATGCAACAACAAATTCAATGCCAATTTACATTCCGAAATTTCAGAAGGTTTTTCTTTACCACGAAAATGTCTTTGAACCATAATCTCTGAATACCATAGTCACTCGTTATATACTTGAAAGCATGATCTTACTGAAACTTTTTCAAAACAAGTTTTTAGCGTACCATGCATTTTCATATAAATCAAACAAACGTGTATGTAAAATTTTAGCTCCATCGGTTAGGGATAACAGTTTTAGTATACAGTGGCAAAATGTGTACCCATACAAAGACTAACTAACAAGGCAAGTTAAATAAATCTTAAAAAAATAACAAGAATAAGCAATCGTATACTCAATGTGTTATACATACGAGGAGTGATCAGAAAGTAGTGAGAAAGACACAGAACATGTTTTTTTTTCAAACGTAGTCTATTTAGACACCGAGTCCAGCGTTTCTCCAACATCTGTAAACCATTAAAAAAATTACAAGTCTTGCCCTGCCAAAGACCCTTCCAAGGCGTCTTCGTACATTTATACTTAAATTCACGCCTTTCTCCAATGGGGGTGGGCAGAAACTACATAACTTGCTACGATCTTTACATACTCCTTTTGCTTTATTTACGTTAGATAACGGAGGTTTTATATTTAAACATTACCTACTCATCATCATCATCATCATTCATTTCAGCCGATCATTTGATCCGTCCTGTGCGTTTCGCATCCACCGGATTTCTACAGCCCTTTACTAACTAGTACCCATTAGTCTCTCCTTACTAAATATTTTTCAAAGACTGCTACAACAAACCTCTTAAACGCTAGCCGAGTCCTATAAAAATGCATGAGCAACGGTTTAACATAAATAAATATAAAAACGGTCAACGGTTAGCATAATATGGCCGCTCTCTAGAGAATGCTGACACATCTGTCAAAGATCTACTCGTGCAAATGACAGCCGGGACTGAGCCAAATTAACTACTCTGTTGTAAGAGATAAAGCATCCTGCAACCAATACTTGTCTCTTTTCTCATTATATATAATATTTATGTTACAACTCATCTGCTTCTGCAAGCCCGTGATGTAAACCAAAGAGATCTTCGAAAAAAAAAAACTACTTGCCGTGAAATTGTTTCGTCTATTTCATACTTTTCTGACTGTATTCACTTCACAGCCGCATAGGAAACGCTCAGACCATTCCTCTATGTCAATGGATAAAAATCCAGTTGTGCAGGAGTATAGTGAAGTATTTCTAGTATTATGGGTTGTGTAGTGAAGTATTTCTGTATTATATGTGTTACTTCTCAGATTTCTGCACAGCTACATGTTTCGTTCTATTAACTTACTCTAAATGGAACGAAATGGTCCCTTCTGGGATTACAGGAGCGATTTTACAACATATTATTCAAAAGTTTAAGTTATGACTTATAATCTTATATCAGAGAGCTGGGAGTTCAAAATCTGTCAAAAGTACTATCATGTGAATAAAGGTATTGAAGATTTATATTTATAAAACAATATTTCAACAAGTACTATTTTATTTACAATTTACAAAATATGTACATAATTAAACACTAAACTCTACTAAATTATACTAAACCTAACTACGTACATACAAAAGAAAGGTACTCCTCCACATTGCTGCCAACGTGCCTTGAAGACTGGCAGCATTGCCACGTTGAATGGCAATGCTGATTCTTTGCGCAAGGAACGAGCCAGCCCTCTGGTCACGTACACCAAAGGCCTACGCAGCTTCCACGGCACCAACGTCATGCCATCTGGTCTCTTCCCATCGTCACGTAACAAGCCGCTAGGTTCTAATAAAGCTGGTACATCGGCGGTGATAAGGGCTCGACAAAACTGTCGTTGATGCTTGCGTGCTGTTCTGCACAACTTTTTTCAACCAGTTTATATATAACAATTATTTGTCTAATTTAAAAAATAAAAGAGTAGTGTGAACGTTTAATTTCCTACAATTATGTAGGTTAATAATGTATGAAATTTTAAAATATCAATGACTTTCTCTAAGGGTCAGTATTGAGAAGAAACATGCAAATATTCTAAAATGGGTTCGGTATGCCGGTGAGGAATGCACTCGAGAGACTAGCAAGGGCTGCGTTCAGGGGTCGATCGGAGGTCCAATCCTGTGGAACCTCCTTCTCGACCCACTACTGCAGGACCTAGAGCAGCGTGGACTTTTCGCGCAGGCGTTCGCGGATGACATCGTCTTGGTCGTGGATGGGGACACGGCGACTGAAGTCTCGAGATCTGCCAATGCAGCCCTCGCCCATGTTCATGATTGGGGCGTCCGAAATAAGCTGAGGTTTGCACCGCACAAAACCTGTGCGATGACCATAACCAACAAGCTTAAGTACGACACTCCAATACTGAGCATGGCCGGGGTCGACATCGGTATGGTCAAGAAAATGAAGTTGCTGGGTCTAACCATAGACGAAAAGCTCACTTTTAATGAGCATGCCGCGAACGTCTGCAAGAGGGCAGCTGACATTTACAAGCAGCTGTCCCGAGCCGCAAAGGTGAGCTGGGGATTGAACACACAAGTGATACACACAATTTACACAGCAACGATTGAGCCCATAGTTACATACGCAGCCGCCGCCTGGGCACCCGCTGCAAAGAAGTTGGGTATACGGAAGAGGTTAGGCTCGGTTCAACGAGGATTCGCTCAGAAGCTCTGCAAATCCTACCGCACTGTCTCATTGAACTCGGCACTGGCCTTGTCTGGGGTACTTCCTCTAGACCTGCGCATACAGGAGGCAGCCGCCCTGTATGAAGCGAGGAGAGGGTCATCCCGGTTTCTGCCAGGAGACAGGGAGATCGAGAGTGCGGTGAGGTTTGCAGAAGCTCCTCATCCGGCTACGCAAATGCCCCTGGACTTCATATGCCTGGCAGACCAAGAGTTACTAGACAGTAACAATGTGCAGACGGTGCGAATATTCACCGACGGCAGCAAGATTGAGGGGAAGGTAGGAGCCGCATTGTCCATTTGGGATAATGTAGGCGAAGTCCGGAACCTCAAGCTTAGCCTTGCCGCGTACTGCACAGTCTACCAGGCGGAACTCCTGGCCATTTGCAAGGCCACTGAAGTGATCCTCAAGCGGCAAGAGGCGAGCTATGGCTTGTACAGCGACTCAATGTCCGCATTGCAGACGCTTGCAAACCATGGCTCTCTCCATCCCCTGGCAGTTCGCGCGCGCGCCAACCTGGTTCACGCCCTGGGCCAGAACAAAGCTGTGACTTTGTTCTGGATCAAGGCCCACGCGGGCCTGCCGGGGAATGAGCGAGCGGACGAGTTGGCAAAGGTGGCAGCATTGTCGTTGCGGAGGAAGCCGGACTACGACCAGTGTCCGGTTTCATTTATCAAGCGACAGATCCGTTTGGAATCGCTTGATGAATGGAATCGAAGATATGTGTCGGGCGAGACCGCTTCCGTGACGAAGATGTTCCTTCCGGATGCAATAGCTGCCTTCCGTATTGTACAACAGGTGCGGCCCGAAGGCGTCCTCACGCAAGTTTTGACGGGGCACGGTGGGTTCTCTGAATACTTGAATCGCTTCAAGTGTAAGGAAAGTCCATCGTGCGTCTGCGATCCAGGCGTGGCAGAGACTGTCCAGCACATACTTGTAGAGTGCCCGTTATTTATCAGGGAACGCTACCGACTTGAATGTGAGCTGGACAGGAAAATAACGAGGGAGAGCCTGCATGGGCTCATGGACAAAAAGACCAGGGAAAAGTTTCTGGAGTACTGCATTAGCGTAGCCACTGCGGTTATACGTCGAAACAAAACCTGAAGCGCACCGTGCTTCATTAGTATTTTGTATAATATTTAAATGTAAGCACGGAATGCAGCACAGGCACGTATAGCCGACAGTATTTCATGTTAGTACCTAAGTTTTTAGCTTGTGTAAGATTACTGTGATATTTTTAACAACTGTGCTTGTGGGTTTAATCCCGAAAATTTTATATTTACACTATCAGCAGTGATAAATCACCTTGTACATCTGTGATAACAGCATTTTGGCTCAATTGGTGATATGGCACTTTTGTGCGACCTGTGATATAATGCACCTTTTATTGCACATTGTAATTTTGTTTTTACACATTCTGTTATTTTTATAAGAAATAAATCATGCCAGTAGAATAGATTAAGTGGGACTCTTACCCACAGAATGCAAGGTGATGTAT
Source organism: Orthosia gracilis (assembly GCA_947562075.1). Taxonomy (NCBI): domain Eukaryota; kingdom Metazoa; phylum Arthropoda; class Insecta; order Lepidoptera; family Noctuidae; genus Orthosia; species Orthosia gracilis. The sequence goes on from OX387273.1 coordinate 24,716,836, forward strand.
GAAAGAAAGAGTTAGTATGAAGAACGGATGTACGAGAGGCATGAAAGATTGACCGGAATGATAGAGGTTAAGCACATAAGGCGCCAATTAAGTTGGCGGGGATTAGTGTTAAGAAAAAAAAAAAAAAAAAAAAAAAAAAAAAAAAAAATTCTAAAATAGCCAACAAGAGCAAGTGTGATGGTCAATGATCGTTGTCAAAGTAAGAATAGTCGCATTAATGATATATCATCATCATCAACATATCAGCCGAAAGACGTCCACTGCTGGACGTAGATCTCCTCCAAGCGTCGCCGCATTGTCCGGTCCCGTGCGTCCCGCATCCAGCGGATTCCCGCAACCTTCACCAGGTCATGGGTACACATGGTGGGAGGCCTTCCAACGCATTGTTGAACTCCAGAACTTTTCTGCCCCATCGGCCATCTGTTCTGCGAGCAAAGTGCCCTGCACACTGCCACTTAAGTTTGGCAATTCTTCGGGCTATGTCGATAACCTTGGTTCTCTTGCAGATCTCTACATTTCTGATTCGATCACGCAAAGAAAATCCAAGCAGAGCCCTCTACATTGCTCTTTGGGTGACTGTTAGCTTTCTGATGAAGTCCATTGAAAACGACCACGTCTCACAGCCATGGGTCATCACTGGCAACATACACTAATTATAGACTTTCGTCTTATGCTATAGCTCTAAACTAATGATGATAAGGCTCCGAGTTCCTCATCATCATCATCATTTCAGCCGAAAGACGTCCACTGCTGGACATAGGCCTCCCCCAGGCGTCGCCACATTGACCGATCCCGTGCGTCTCGCATCCAGCGCCTTCCGGTAACCTTAACCAGGTCATTGGTCCAACTAGTCCGAGTTCCTAAATGAAACAAAATAGTTACTCAGAAAGATGAATTGAACCTCCACCAATCTAAGTGAAGGCTCAATGGTCTAAAAGGGATTTAGGGTCAAAGGCAAAAAAACGTCAACCGTGAAAACGTCTTTAATTAAAGAATTCTTTCGGGTCGAAATTTAAATATTACCTTTTCTAGAGCCCTTAAGGAAATCGGGTGAAAAGAGACTGCCACATTTTGGACGTAATACAGATTAGTTTGAAGATAGGTACGATTGTAGGCTTTCGTGAAGTTTTTGTTTTGGCAAAGTGAGACGTTTGGCCCTGATGTAGTAATTGAAGGAAGAAAAGATATGAGTTGAAGATATATGTTGATGTAGGTATTGCAGTTAACCTTGACAATGAATGGACACGTTTATTCAAAAGAAATTCGTTTCTTGGAAGAAGTAAGGATATGTTTATGTTCTGCCCTCTTACGAGATTAAGAGGAAAATTCTCATGCTCTTGTATTTCTTCAACAATCACAACAAACTATCCAATAGAAGTAGCAAATATACTTTGCCAAAGAAATGGTCAGTATGTACCTAGTATTGATGTCTGGACTCTAAAGGCAAAAGTAACGAAAGTCACTCGTGTCGTGTCTGTCTGTTACCTTTTCACGTCTTAACGGCTGAACGGATTTAGATAAAACTTGGCAGGTAGATAGACATGTTTTGGATTTCCCGCAGGTGAAGCCGCTGGCTAGTAGAACACTACTAGCTAGCAGCTTAGTCTTTGTGATTTTTTTAACCGTCTTCAAAAAAGCGGTCGTTATTACCAAACCGTGACTATGTTTCGGAAGTAATAAACCCTAATGAGATTGACAATGTCTTACTACTAAACACTAAAAATAAAAATAAAAATTCATTAATCTATACATATAAATAAAATTGGAGTGTCTGTTTTTAATATTGAAATAACCGTTTTTTACTACATGTATATGAATATATACACGGAACCAAAATAACATTTTTTAGAATTTTTGTCTGTCTGGCTGTCTGTTTGTTCCGGCTGATCTCTGAAATGGCTGGACCGTATTTGAGGGGACTTTTATTGGCAGGTAGCTGATGTAATAAGGAGTTACTTAGACTACGTTTATTTTAGAAAAATTCTTTTATTTTAGAAATTTCTTAGGTGGAACGAAGTTCGCCGGGTCAGCTAGTAAAAAATAAAGTTAATAAAATCAAAAATCCCGACTGAATAAGAAGCGAATTCATCATTCATCATCATTTCAGCCGAAAGACGTCCACTGCTGGACATAGGCCTCCCTCAAGCGTCGCCACTCTGAACGGTCTTGTGCGTTTTGCATCTACCGGACTCCCGCAGCCTTGACCAAGTCGTAGCTCCACATTGAGGGAGGGCTTCCAACGCTGCGTTTTCCGGTACACGGTCACCACTCTAGAACTTTTCAGCTCCAATGGCCATCCGTTCTGCGAGCAACTATCCACTTCCACCCACCCAACCTGCAACTAAAGTTTGGCAATTCTTCTTTCTTCTTTTCATATTCAAGAGCTGGCTGAACAAACCGATATAATTATTTTTGTAATCACATCTTAAAACCCTTTATTTTGATACCCCACTCGAAGGGTGTGGAAGTGAAAAAAACAAAATTGTACGCCCACAATATGGCGCTCAAAAACCGCCATGTTTTTTTTAACGTTACTTATCTAAGAAAAGTTGGTACATGAAAACAAACATACGTATAAGACACGCGCGAAAAACATAACCCTTTCCTTGCAGTCGGGTAATAAAGCCTTTTTTGCTGTAACTTAATAACATGCATAGTAACAACTAAAAGTAACATAAAGATAGAAGAATCTTCTGCTAAAGATCCTACCACTATTATAAACGTTAAAGTTTGTGAGGATGGATAGACGGATGGATGGATGTTTGTTACTCTTTCACGGAAAAATGACAGAACAGATTTTGATAAAACTTTACAGAAATATAAATGGTGAAAACATCGTGAGGAAACCGGCATGTCCTAGAACCAAACATTTTAAGTCATGTGACATCCACCAACTCGCACTGGGCCCGCGTGGTGTAATAAGGCCCATACCCTCTCACAGAGAGGAGGCCTGTGTCCCAGCAGTGAGAGCATTAATAAGCTGATGATGTTGATGTTGTTACAGAAATATAGCTAATACATTAGAATAACACAAACAATAATACAATAACATAAGCTAAAATTTATAAAGATATTCGGAGAAGTACTAATACTCGTAACACGCGGGCGGAGCCGCGGGTGGCAGCAAGTTAATTTATATTAAAATTAACCGAAAAATCCAACACGCCTTAGACAAAAAGACAAATAGCTCACTCGAGACTCCAGACTTAAACGTCACGTGACCATCTTGAAAATCTCGACAAGTAACCCCTAATATCACTTCCCTGGAGTATTCCAGTACTTTGACATGGGTCCGACCACTTACAGCTGTCCAGATTAAACGCGATGCCTTCGATAAGGTCTTTGAGGAAACCCTTATTAGTTTCGTCGTCATTTTTTCTTTTATCGAATTGATGGGGAGGGACTATTGAGTTGTGGGACAGATTTCTTTGTTTGGTTGAGGGTTTGTTTGTCATGACGGCTGTCAGGAAAGTTGATAGTTTTGCATGCAACACTACGAGTTTGAATTGAACCACAAATTTAGAATTGAAATGCCATCTCATAAAAAAATCTAATCTCTAAAATATTTAACGGCAAAAAGGTAATTTTGTCCTTCTTTGGCAAAGGTATTCTATTAATTAGGAGCTACCTACAAAATTAAATAATGTTTGAAAATGTTGTTGATCCATTTCCTGGTGTTCGATATAACTGAAATTTTGCACAAACATAAATTAATTTTATCTCGTGACAGTGCAATTTAGAGTTTAAAAAAATCAATAACTATATATGTTTACAATTGTGTAGAGCCGTACTTGATTTCTGCTCGCTAATTTTATATTGTTATTATATATATATTGTGGTAAGTGGACTGTAGTTTATATAGGCTGGTTAATTTATACAATTTGCTAGTTTTATTAATTATTTATTATCACTCACATGACAACAAAGACCTTATACATATTTCGGAAGTATAAGGTCTTTGCATGAAAACGTGTTGGCATATCGAGCCTACAGCGGAAGAGGGCGTTTGACAGCTCTTTACATCAGATTATAAATATCATACACTAGCGGACGCCTCGCGGTTTCACCTGCTTAGTTACCGTGGGAATGCTGAGCTTAAAAGTAGCCTATGTCACCCTGGGATAGTGTAGTTTCCCAACGGTGAAAGAATTTTTGAAATCGGTCCAGTAGTTTTTAAGTTTATTCGTTACATACAAAAATACAAATCTTTCGTCTTTATAATATTAGTATAGAAGTATAAATTATAGATAAACTATAAATGTTAATAACTCTGTGTTGCCATTAACAACAATGTTAAACAGTCTCTCCTGCTTGCGACCATGAAATCAATCCCTAACAGAAGTATACAAGATAAAACAAGGTTCCAAAAGAAAACAAACTTAAAAATTCAAGTAAAAACACTTCCACACAAATTCCACTCGCTTAGCGAATAGTGTGACAAGACCACGATGTGTTTTAAAATTTAACATGTTGGTGTACCACCGAGCTATGTTCAGGCTTTCATCTGTGTTTACGTCAAGTAAATCTATTAGACACACACTTTGAAAATATTCTCTCTGGTTTATGCGGGGTTTGGTGGCGTTGACAGCGGAGAACAGATTGTGAAAGACGTTCATACATTCTGCGCTAGTGAGTAGGAGAAAAAGGATTATTAATTTAACGGTTTCTTTTTTCCATAATTCAAAATCCTAATTATTGTCAAGTTTAGAAAGGAAAGCCAAAAAGCATAATCTAGAATTGGCCCTTCGCCCCTATGCATTATTGTAGACTGTTAATAAAAATGGCCCACGAGGGCTAAAACTATAGTAGATACTCTATGGTTCCTTGCCAGCCTTGCTATAACTCAAGAGAGCCCTAGTTGTGGGTTGACTAACAAAATTGATCGCTGCCGGTCATTATTTTAAATTGGTCAAATGGAGTATCATAGACTCATCCAAAACACAGTGTCAGTGTGGGGCCCCTTCGCAAGATATGGCCCACCTCCTAGTCTCCCCTTCATGCCTGCACCTTACGGGATTTGAACATAGCGAATGATAAAGCTGTCCGAGTAGCTACATACTGGTCGGACAAAATCTGAATGGTTGAGACTATAGTTTGAGTTAACGACAAAAGAAGATCGGCAGAAGTTTCTAATATCCTGGGTCTTCTGATCCATCTAGCACGTATCTACGTACGAGACGCAGCACTATACAAAATAAGACGAAATGCTCCAGATAAAGTGCCATTCTATCAACGATAACAATTGTCAATAATTCGAAAAGCATGGGATTGACAAGCGTTACATCGCGAAATATCACATCATACACAAAACACGCGATCAATCCCTCACAATTTGAAAATGCACGGAATAGAAAAGCGCTACATCGCGAAATATCATATCATCAAGTGATCAATCCCTTACAAGCACTACTTCGTGAAATATCACATAATCACGTGATCAATCTTTTACATTTTAAAATGCATGGGATTGACAATCGCTACATCGCGAAATATCACATCATCTGCCAATCGCTATCGCTGATAGTTTGAAACTTTGTTTAGAGCCGCTGATCCTGTAATGGATCCTAGAAGGTATGCCTCTCCCAAATACGCTACACGTTCTCACTGAGACCAAACAGTTGTCCTCAGTCCAAAGTATAAAGTTAAGGCGATACGGGCCAAGCTTTAAAACCTCTAAACATACTTTTATTCTCAGAAATAGAAGTTTCTTCAAAATCGTTTTTTCGAACCAGATCTGAAGCTAACAGAAGACTTAAATATTACATAAAATAATAAATAACTCAATCTAACATTTCTTATATTTAAAAATAAAGACTGCCAAAAATCTTAAAAATTCATAAAATAGGTATTTACTATAAAAAAAAAACGAATATTCCAAATCTTGTCAAACAAATTAATATACAAGTAAAATTTTAAAATTTAAAAACCCCCGAAACATTTTTATTTCATGCTACATTATTTTATCTAGTACATATACGCTTCGATCGGCAATATATTGAACACGTAATTATGACACGATATCTTGCGAAAACACCCGATTCTAACAGTAAAACGCCCATAACTTTTGAATGGCTGAACCGATTTTATTCAAGCATAGCTAAGAACACTCTCAACAAAATCACCTTGAAGAAAAAAACTAAATCAAAACCAGTTCATCCATTTAGGAGCTATGGTGCCACAGACAGACACAAAGACACAAAGCAACAAACGACAAACTTATAACACTCCTCTTTTTCCGTCGGGGATTAAAAGTCACAAATGCATCTTATTTTTAATGTGTAGAAAAGTAAACGCATAGAACCCTGCTTTCAAACCGACGAAAATACGGAGAACTTTGTCTAGTCGACCCATTTATTTATTCTTTTGGAACCAACTTATTATGACATTAATTAAAAAACACCACTTCCAAAATTGACGTCAATTTACATGGCAAAAAGCTTGAATATTTTTTTACAAAACTTCTAACACAATTTTGGGTATGTAGGTATTGTGGGCAGGAAGATTTGATGATGTGAAATGAATGTTAGTGTTGCTATTATAATAATATGAGTGCTTGAGTAAATGTTTATAATAATTAATTTATATTTTTAATATGGCGCAGACAGGTATAACAAAATCAACTTAAAAACGTCATTTAAAGAGTAAAATTTAAATTTCCTTAACGTCTGGACGCCTTTCTCTGCCGAGACAAGCTAAAGCGAGGCATAAGGCAAGCTGCATTTTTACAAAATTGCATCCAAAAGCTGCTGAATTTCACTTGTAAGAGGATTTACGTGTTGAGTCTCAACTTAATATGCTCTAAAAACTTGTGTCTAGGATGTTACAATGTTGGAGATGTTGCAGGATACATGGCAATACTATGGTGTGATGAAGGAAAGGAGTGTTAACCGTAACAGCTAATCTTTATATCATTTAAACATTCGCAATGATAGCGACAAAGCATAGAACAGTAGGTCGGTTTCATACAACGACTGAAAACGAGTGCGCACACTTTGACACGCACGTACGGCGATTTGAAACAAATGACAGTTGACATAGAACATGGGATTATTGGCGGGTTGAGACTAGAGACGCCATTACTGAATGTATTTGTGCTCCTGCAATTAGTGATGAGCACTTATTTTGTGAGGATGAAGTTCAAGAGTAGCGACCCCGCACTGGAAGACGCAACATTGGAAGACCTTTCACAAGGTTGGCCAATGTCCTGGCAAAGACGACGACACTTGGGGAGTGGGTATGTCCAGTAATAGATTTTTTTGGCTGGACCACTGACTGGCTGGATATTTTAGTGCATTAATCTGCAAAATTATTGGGATTTGTGTGTTATACGAATGCGCAAAAAATTTATGTGAGTACTAAGTACACAGGTTTGTTTTAGTCAGGAGTTCGTTTCTGAACATTAATAGTTACACAGGTCGGTCAAAGGGTAAGCTACGTTTGTCAATTCATTTAATGGGTGGGGACACATCCAATACATATCAAGACTCCTCTGTGTTTCGGAAAGTACGGTCCCAGCGGTGATATTTTGTATATCTTTTAGAACCATAGTACATACGTTATTTTTGAGTAAAACAATAGTTGCAGATTGCTGTGCCTTTTGAACAGTATTCACGGAGTTCTATTAACTATGAACCATTGTGGTGCAAATAATCATGGTATATGTCATCAAAGCTCCATAAACAAAATATTTTAATAGTATCACTATCCTGCCTACCTATTAACTCAATATTTTTATCTATATTTCTTTTCATAAAATTTTATAACAAAGAAAGATAAACGAAAACACAGCTAAAGTGTTTTCAGTTCGTTGAAATAGCGACAAGTCTAGAAGTTCGTACCTTTTCATTGATAAATTGCCCGCCCGCGAAAGCAATAGACGGCACCGGGTCGGTGCGGTTAGGAAATTGAATTATCCGTCTAAATATTTTTCTATCGGAATTTTTAAAGTTATATTCAATTTTTCGATTCTTATGTTACCTAGTGTTGATACGATTGGTAGTGCTTCAATTTTGTTAGAACTGTTTGGTGACTTAAATATACTGAAATTATAAAAATATCTATTATAGACCAATTTAGAGATTGAGTCCGGAAAAAAAAATGTTCTGCGAACCGAACCCAATATTTTCGTAAAAGCTAATGATGCTCGTAGGATTGGTCAAATGAATACTTTTAAATCGATCATTAAAGCATTATTTTACTCCACGATATGGTTATGCTGCAAGTGATTCAGTGACTGAACAGACATCTTGCTTTTTAACTCCCGTCGGAAAAGGAGGGGTGTTATAAGTTTACGTGTGTGTTTGTGTATCTTTAAGTGGCATCATATCTCCTAAACGGATGAACCGATTTTGATTTAGTTTTTTTTGTGTTTGACAGGACGACATTATTGGGAGTGTTCTTACCAATGTATATGTGATGAAAATTGGTTCAGCCGTTCGAAAGTTATGGGTGTTTTACTCTTCTCGCGTCATAATTACGTGTTCGATAGATTGTTGATCGAAGCGTAAGCGAAAGAAGAATAGATAATACTAGATATATTATGTAGTTTAAAAAAAATAAAGTTTTTCGAAATCTTACATTTTACTTGTATAATAAAGTAGTTTTGATTGCACCTAGTCGCATGTGTTTTTTGTTGCATTCTACATTTTGCCGTTAGAAAGCACTTTTATTAAATCTACTTTTCAGGATCGAAACTCAATGCTAACTGACTGCACAGTTCGTTTGTAGTTCCATTTCAATGGAAATGCAATTTTACAACTAGTGGGCACTTGGGCAGTTACAAAACAGACCCTATGTACAACCTATAGCCAACTAATAGGGCAGTGGCAACCTTACTTAAGGCCGTACCCTGACCAAAAAATTTTGAGAATTCCTAGTGCCCTAGCAGCATACTGGTGGCGCATGAATTTACAGTAGTGAGTACGTCCAGATTTTAGAATAAAATCAAAAAATCGAATATAGGTCTTCTGAAAAAAAAAAGTTACAAAATGTTCGTTATCAAATTGTCTATTCATTAGTGTTAGTACAAAAATTATTTAATGAACACTTTACGAGGAGATGCATGCTATCAATCATTATTTCTATTTTTTATGGTTTTGTTGGAAGGAGAGTAGTGAAACATATACTTTAAAAAAAAAGTATACTACCATTTTGAAATCAATATTATGTAGAAATTTAATGTATTTTTATTAATTGATATTTCTTTTTAAATACGAGTAGATAGCTCTTAAAAACTGCACAATAACGGCTAGCGCGGCCTTTTGCTCGGGTAGGCGCCTTAATGAGATTGAATTCCATACTCCTGACTTACTTGACTTATTGTCTTAAGTCTTCTGGATAGGGCAGCGGGCGTTGACAGTAGTTCTCCATCGCGATCAGTCTTGAACTTTACGCTTCACCTCGCTCCACGTCATGTCAATGCTCGTCACTTCTGCATATACGTTGCGTCAAACCTGGTGAGGTTTGACGGGGACGGCCACGCTATCTTTTGGCTTTACTTCCATACTTCTAATAGGCTCTTTAATGCATATCTTTAAAGACTTTCTTTGGTATCTTACTGATATTTTGAGTAAAAATAAATAATCCCCTAAATAATTATCAGAACAAGCTTTCCAGTTAAAACTAGGTTAAAATAATAATAACTAACCAAGCCAAGCAGAACTTCAGTTTAAGTTAGCCGCTGTTAACTTGGACTTTTTAGAGTTAATATTGAAGTTAATAACATTTTCTCAGTAAGCTATTCACTTTTTCGTTAAAGGATATTTTTCTATCATTTTTTATTTACGTTGACTTGTCTATTTAATATTTTAACATTGTGTAGTATAAAACTATCCAACGCTCGATTTTTGCCGTGACGTCATAACATAATTATGGTCTATCTCACAGGAGCCGTGCACTTTTTGGTAGAAAAAGGTCAAGTATATTGCTTAAGCAATGATAAGCTTTCAGATCTGTGAAATAATTTTCATAATTTAAATGCCTACTTTCAGGGAATACTTCGTTTAAACAAACAATAATTTAACATTTCTTTTCGACAATAAGTATTTTTTCAATAAAGTTGAATTATTTTGCATTGCAACTACCTGAACATAAGAAAGGTCGAGGACGATCTCCTAAGCTCCTACAGGAGGAAGAACTGCCCAAATCGGCAACCCAGGACAGATTGTCCTGGCGCCATAAAATAAGGGTGCTATGAAATATGCCAACCCCACCTAAATTGGGATAGTGCTGGGAAGAAAAATAAAGTTGAATATTCTGCTTCACTTAGCCTTTAAACTTAACTAAAGTATTTCTAACTGAATCAGATTTAGTAAAGTGTCCACTCCGATCTGTATATATCCAGAATTTTATTTTCCATAGCAATCTGCTTATGAAGTAACTTCCAATATGTTGCCACTTGCAACGTTGCATCTTTGAAACCAAGCTCTTTTACCAAGACTCCAATCTTTACCATAACCAATACCAAGTAAAAAATGCGTCCATAAACAAACTGAAGATTTTTAATAAACTCCCTTCTAAGTTAATACACAACCAAGTATGTACTACCATCGGATCAGGGGAACGTGAGCTGTTTGCAAGAAAAACACGGTCCAGCCTATAGATCGATTTATCGCTTGATACGTTGACCATTGCTGGCTTGATACTGCTTAATAGGAGAAGCAAATAAAAAAGTCGTCAATGGATGTTGTAATGTAGATGGTGGAGAATTTGTAGTTACTAAAATATACTGAATAGTATTGCGACCAAGTACGAGAAGTGTCGAGTGCTGCCGATCGTGACACGAATGTTAATAGCATTAGGTACCAATCGTACACTTTCTGGTTTCATAGACCTTTACCTGTCTGGGTCGTTAGTCTATTTTATTGGTTTTCGAGATTAGGAGTAAAATGCGGAGCTTGGGTTGACAAAATGGGTCTGTGATACCCAGAATAACCTGTGCCAGCGTGTTAGATAGTTGCGTAAAGGATGGAACTCTTCTCGTTTATTAATCGGTTGGTTTTCGAGGGCTAGCAGATTACAGGTTTTTCTGAAAGAGTATGTTTGTTACAGCCAAAAACCCGAACGCTAAAGGCCAGTATCTCAGCATGTAGGTAGTAAATTTCTACCAGAAATACTAAGTATGAATATATTTCATACAAGTATATTTATGAATCATTTGCCTAGCCTTTTTCCCAACTATATTGGGGTCGGCTTCCAGTCTAACCGGATTCGGCTGAGTACCAGTGTTTTACATGGAGCGACTGCCTATCTGACCTCCACAACCCGGTAACTGGGTAACACGATACCCCTTGGCAAGACTAGTGTCAGATCTCAAGCTTTTGACTACCCGTAACGACTGTCAAAGGTCTTCAAATTACAGCCGGGACCAACGGCTTAACGTGCTTTTCGAGGCACGGAGGAAACTCGGTATGTTGAAATGGTCACCCATCCACGGACTGACCTCGTCAAGCGTTGCTTAACCTTGATGATCGACCCGTATCGATTATATTTATGAATATAATCTTATAAAAATGGTGAAAAGTGCCAGTAACAATTGGACGAATCAGTCCTACATCTGAAATAATGAAGTTTACGAATCAACCATTTTGCCAACCACTATAACGTAGAGACAGCAATGCAACTCAGCAAAATACCGCGTCAAAATAAAAAGCCTTGACATACAAATGATGTTTGCATAAGAAAAAAGCTTTCAATATTGTTTGGCAAACCAAATATTTGCGATTTAAAATATTGTTTTTAATAATAAAGATACTGTGGCAAAATTTTTGCATACAAACATTACCTACAGCTAAAACATGTGTGTGATATGCATATTCAATAAGTTTATTCATTTGTAAGCAGCTGCACTCACAGCTTCGAGATTTTATCAAAAGTGTGTATATAAATAAAATATTATAAAAAGAGTAGATAGAATGAAACGTTCCAAAGTCCACTTCTATACCTAATAAATTAAGTATTTTATATTTCCTACATGTGTGTAAGTGAAGTTCAAAATAAACGTTTTATTTTTTTACTAGCTTCCGCCAACGGCTTCGCCCGCGTGAAAGTTGAAAATTATCCCGAAAGAAAATATTCCCGGGATAAAAAGTATCGTATGAGCTATTCCTGACTATAAAGATGATCTATCATCATCATCAGCAAATCAGCCGAAGGATGTCCACTGTTGGACATAGGCCTCCCCCAAGCGTCGCCACACAGCCACTTTGACCGGTCCCGTGCGTATAGCATCCACTGGATCCCCGGAAACTTAACCAGCTCATCCATCCACATAGTGGGAGGCCTTCCAATACAACGTCTTCAAGTTCGCGGTCGCCACTCCAGAACTTCTCCACCCCTTCGGCCATCCGTTCTGCTATGAACGTGCCCACTCCCACTTAAGTTTGGCAATTTCTCGGACTATGTCGGTAACTCTGGTTCTTTTGCGGATCTCTACATTCCTGATTCGATCACGCAAGGATCTCCGAGCATAGCCCTATTTCCCTTTGGGTGACTGTAAGCTTTCAGATAAGGCTCATTGTGAGCGACCTCTTTCAGAGCCATAGGTCACCACTGGCAACGCACACTGGTCATAGACTTTCATCTTGGAAACTGTGGTAAGTTGGACAAGAAGATACCGCGCAACCTCCCAAATGCTGCCAAGCCTTGTCGGATTCGGTGAATTTCTCTAAGTTGGCCCTAACCAACTGGATTGTTTATCCCAGGTAAACATTGACGTCCACCTACTTCGAGTATAGAGTCTTCGACCTTGATAGGAGTAGGTGTAACATGGGCATTCAACATCACCTTGGTTTTGGAAGCTCTACTGATCCGTTCAGCCGTTCTGGCGTGAGTAAGTAAACTTACATCAACACATCCAAATTTTCGCATTTATATTTTATACTAGCTTCCGCCAGCGGCTTCGGCCGCGTGAAAGTCGAAAATTATTCCGAGGGAACATAATTCAGGTATAAAAAGTCCTATGTCCTATTTCTGAATATAATCTATCGCTGTGCCAAATTTCATCCAGATCCATCCATCCGTTTGAGCATGAAGAAGTAGCGAACATACAAACACACACTCACAAACTTTCGCCTTTTTAATATTAGTGTGATATACTAAGAATTAAGATTAGTGATTGTTGATATGCTTGCTTTTGGCTACTATCTCGCCTGATGGTAAGCGATGATATAGTCGACGGTGAAGCACGCTTGCCTAGAAGTAACCTATTCACTCTTGACTGAAAGGCTCTTATGTTGTAGATATCAGGAAACAAATACTCCGGATTTCGCAGGGCATTCCACTACTTAGCTTGTACGCACATGAAAGTATTTCCAAAACGTTTAGTGCGTATGGGTGGGATGTTCACCATCCATTTTAACCACTTAACTACACCGGTCTCAATATAATATTTTAGCTGCAATTAAGTTAATAACAGAACTAGTTTAGCTTTCCAAGCAATAATTCAATTTATTCAGCACGTCTTGTAAGAAACTCAGCTAAATAACACACTGAGTGCTCTTAACGATGACGTCGCAAGAACTTATTACAGCAGTTCGCTTCCCTCTCTGTTTTTATATAATTCTAAATGAGCACGTGTTTTTGTGATCTTTAATTTGATTGAAGAAGTTGAGTTCCTACAGTCGACCGTTGGTGGTAACTGAGAGGTACTGAACCCTCCAAGTTACGATGTTCCTGCAAGGCTAGAATTCTTTGAGAGATGAGTTACAGCGTGCTAATTACCGTAATTAATTATTTTTTGATTTTCTTGGCCCCTGTGTGTCGCAATATAAATTCAGCATAACTATCTACCTCCTCAGTAAATTAAGGCGCGATGTTTTAATACAAATCCTCGGGTCTACATTATGGACAAAGTAACCTTTGTCTAATAAGTAAATAACTTTATTTTTGTAAGTCGGTGTCTTTCGTAGGTACCTACTTTTTGTGTTATGGGCACCGACTTCCAAAAATAAAGTTATTTTTCACTTTGTAGTTTTCTTATTTGGAAGTCGGTAGTTTTTTTTTTAATTATTTATTTTTCACTTTTTAGTTGTACCTACATAATAGGCAAGTAGTTTACTAATTTACCTTAATACCAGAATAGATAACCCGAATATCATGAAACATGAACATAACCGGTGAAATGAGAGATCTGCGTACCCCTTAAGAGCGTACTGGCGTGATGTTTTGTTATGAAATGGTATAATCTATAAACAGACGTGCGTGCGAGGTATTAAAGGAGTTCTGTCGTATATCTTCGAAATTCTTTATCAGATCTCTACCAAATTAAAACGGGACCAATTTCGAAACATACTCTTTCAAAAAAAAAAAAGAATTTTCAAAATCGATCCATAATTGACGGAGATATCGGTGAACATAAACAAAAAACTTACATGAAGTCAAACATAGAACCTTCTCCTTTTTGGTAAGTCGGTTAAAAATAAAAGGGACGTGACGTCAGAATACTCTTCAAAAATAAACAGTTTGCTAGCCTATTCTAGGTTAGGGTCAGCCTTCAGATTTAGCTGATGCAGCTATACCAATATTTTATATAAAGGAACCAGCTAACTAAGCTCCACAATTCAGTAACTGGATAACACAATACCTCTTGGTAAGACTGGCTTCAGATTTTTTGGCTTCTGAATACCCAAAACAGCTGTCATAGAGCACAAAATGCGAGCCGGGTTTTGAAGGCGCGAAGAAGTGTCGGTATGTAATAGATGGTCACCAACCTCGACAAGCGTTGCTTAAAATCGGAAACCATTCGTGCAGCGTTCAAATTAAATTAAATTGTCGAGCTCTTTATTAAAGGGCAGATAAGTCAAAATACTATTCGTTTGCTTCAAAGTTTAAATTAATAATCCTATTAGTTTCGACCCAAAAAGTGACGCAGTTGTGAGTTATGAATAGTTCTACTGACGACAATTGACCTTGTTCTAGCGGGGATCCACTCAATTATTTTGCTCTCAAAAGTAGCCATTTTTAGGTGTTTGTTTGTATTCTATTTAACTGTATTTAGTCGTCTTATTAACAATTTTAGGATTTTAGAAAACTACTAGTGGGCAGCGGCCGCAACCACAGACATAATATGTCTAACTAGATAACGCAAGTCCATCCATCTGTATGAAAACCAAGCGTGCCACTTTTTTACACACAAACATTTTAAAAACAAATTTACTTGCCAATGAAAGAAAACATTTCCAATGCCTCGGCCAACTTTTTCTATACATTTTTTACAGCTCTATATGTCATAAAAAAGCATTTTGATGATTTCGGTGGATTTCCGGTGCCGATAATGGTCGTAACTTTATTCCGTTTATTGGCACGCGAAGTACATACAATCGCGTCATCTAGTTACGATTATATCTGGCCGAAGAACATGATTTTCTTCTTGTTTACATCTTTTTAGTTCGCTTCTTAAGCAGTCGGTTTTTTTATTATTATTTTTTAAATTTATAACTTTTTAATGAACATTTTTCATCGAATTAGGTATATTTAGACATAATAGTGGTATATATTTTTGATATAACCTCTAAATACCCTTTATTTTGGTGCCTCACACGATGGTATGGAAAAAAAAACAATTGGGCCCCCATAATATGGCGCGAAAAATCCACCATTTTTCTATTTTCCAATTTTAATGTAGCCAGTGACACTCCCAAGGTTAAGACGAATCGATTGACGTAAGAATCGTCAAAATTCTCTATAACGCCTCAAACGGAACAAACGTACATACATAAATATAGACTTACAAACACATTACCCTCCTTCGGCAGTCGAGTAAAAAAGATTTTGATGTTTCAATGTGCCCGTGTAATGTAGACATGTTATGTCGAAAAATATATATTTGAATTAAAATTGAAATTTTGTTTAAAGTTACTTTTACTCACTTTTATCATGCGAGTCAATAAAGTCTAAGCAATGAAAATGCAAACCAAGCGTGAATAAATAAAGTGTACCTAAGTACACTTTATTTATCACTAATATTAAACCTTCAATTGCAGAGATTAATCTATTTGATCACAACTTTCATGTAAACTATTATTATGCCAAAATAATAATTATTGTAAAATAATTATGTTTGGGTCTCCATCACGCCAGACCGGCTTAACAGATCTGGATGAAATTTGTCATAGAGATAGATTATAGTCTGCAATAGCATATATCCTACTTTTTATCCCCGAAAAAGGAACAGTTTCCGAAGGACAAAATAATCTCGACTTTCACGCGGGCGAAGCCGCTGGCAGAAACAAATTTTTTTATTATAAAATACTACTGCCTCGTTGGTCCAGTGGTCGCAAGTGCTCCTGCTGAGTATGAAGTCCTTAGTTCGACGCCCGGGTCGGGCAAACTGTTATTGGGTTTTTCCATCTGGAATTTCTCAGTAACAGCCTGGACTTTGAACTTGTGCTCGATTGATGGTATTAGGCTTACCCCCTATTACATGCGATTTAAACATAACTGGTGCAGTATGTAGGTAACAAAATTATTAATTAAAAAAACTTTTTTTTAAAACAAGCTATTTTCGTACTCTTTTCAACAAATCCTTTCATTTGATACTCATATCATGGCAGTGCACAAAAAATTACTATTCCATCATCTTAGGCCGTTCGCTATACTGGATTTAGAATGAGGTCACTTACCTAACCATGCCTTGTCATTCAAACGTGTATGCAAAATTTCATCTTATTCGGTGGAGGATAATTGCTTGCTTAACATACATACATTGCAAGTTAAATAAAAGCTTGAAAAAGAAAATGTCTAGACGTGCTTTAACTGACATTAAGCTACACTCAAAAAAAAAACAAAATCACACTATCACTAAATACCAAAAGTCTCTATTTATCCCGAAAAAAAACTTTTCTGTGGAATTGCCACGGGTACAAAGCCGCGGGCAGAATACAGTTTCGAATTTAAGTGTGCAATATTTACTCTTAAATATTTTATTTTTGAGTCACAGGTGCTGTATGTAAAATACTAATAAAATAAATGTATATATTATGATTCTATTTTATATGCTTTTAACATTTTTAATGCATGAACTTTACAGAGTTTTTAAAAGCTCTCTCGATTTGTTTATTTTTATAAAAATATGTAATTCTTGTCTCTTGGCAACGCTGGGAGGCGACGCCTTAGAAATACATATACCTGGCGATGTTCTTCAGAAAGGTCAGGTGTGCAAAGCAATAATAATAGGGGATAAAGTATGAAAAATGGTTGCCTCATGATTTGACCGATCTGCAGAAAGAAACGCGTGTTGAAACTTGTTTTGGCTTGTTGAATCGATACAGAAATGAAGGAATATTGGATCGAATTGTGACATGTGATGAAAAGTGGATTCTTTACGATAACCGTAAGCGAAAAATGCAATGGCTGACCCCAGGTCAAACGCCGCAAAAGTGTCCTAAAGCAAAGCTTACCAATAAAAAGGTAATGGTAACTGTTTGGTGGCCTCAGCATGGTGTTATTCACTATAGCATTAATAACGACAATAACGGCAGATGTCTACTGTGCCAAACTACGAACAATGATAGCAAAACTAGCAGTGAAACAGCGCCGACTCTTGAATCGATCTTCACCATTATTGCTCTATGATAACGAGAGATCTCATACAGCACGAGAAACCGTTTTAACTCTACAGGAACTGCAATTAGAAACCATTCGTCACCCTCCGTATTCGCCAGACCTTGCTACGACGGACTACCATTTTTTTCGTGATTTGGACAATTTTCTACGTGATAAAAAGTGTGTGTCTCAGGAGGCAGTACAAAATGCTTTCACACAGTTTGTCGAATCTAGATCACCAGAGTTCTATCGCAAACGCGTAAATGACCTTCCTATTAGATGGCAGCAATGTAAAGATAATAATGGTAATTATTTTGATTAAATAAATTAGTTAAATTAAAAAAAAAAAAAACATTTTTTCAGTACAAATCGGCTATTCATACTTTAACCCCTAATACTAACGCCGCGTGCGTGTATGACTAGACGTTTGAACGTAAATGAAACAAAAGAAGTATTATAAAGATCGAGCTGCTGGTGTTTTGTAGTTTCAGATCATTCTGCATGGAAAAAAAGTGTTTTCTTTTATAAGTGATAAACTGACCGCGACCCGCACGTCGATACGGGGACAAAAAAAATCCAACGGTTAAGTTAATTTTGTCCCTCAATCCAGTTCATCTTTTCGTTAGAGCAATGTTCGGTGCTTTCATGTTTTATAAGTTTCAGAAATGCTACCTTATTATTTTGGTATATATAAACTGTTCGTACGGAACCCTCGGTGCGCGAGTCCGACTTGCACTTGGCCGGTGTTTTATTGATTTGGTTAAAAGTAAATGGTGCATTTAAAAATTCTATAGGTGATCTCAAAAGCCCTACTTTATGTTCTGTGGTCGGGGTCATATTATTGATTTTTAGAAAACCAGAACATCTCTCGGCTATGGCCTCTATTGTTTTAACCAATTACTTGTCGAGGATTCAGTAGAATACGAATGATGATGATACTAACTAGCCGATTTCGATCACAGTGACTGCATTCTTTCACTTCTCACCGTGGTTGAGAGCTCTCTCCGATTTACTGCTCTGTTATGAGCTTGGGCCCTCATGTGACTTGCATATCCAACTTTGGCCAAAAAACTCCGAGCACAGACAACACGTCAGAACACCATTGAGGAAATGGAAATTGAATCTGTGTTGGCTGGCTGCAGCTATCCCCAACATTGGGAAAAGATAAATTTATAATTTACTAGCTGTTCCGTTCGTGTAAAAAATAGCCTATATTACTCCGGAATAATGTACCTTTTTATTGGTGAAAGAAGTTTTTAAATCGGTTCAGTAGTTTCGGAGCCTATTCGGTACAAACAAACAAAAAAAAAATCTTTCCTTTTTATATTATTATTATTTTCAAGTTTTTCAAATTCTCAGCTCTTAAACTCCATTTGAAATAACATTAGACATGTTTCCAAATCTATTTACAGGCCGTTCAACCGATTTTGAGTTCTTCTCCGTAAACATAAGGATGACATAAAAAGCATAAACCTGTTACCAAAACCAACTGTTTACTACAGCTACCATTTGTCGTATCACCAACGCAATAGAAGTCAAAATCGGTTGAACGGGCTGTAAAATGGGCTAATTTAAACGTCTAATGTTATCGCAAATGTTACGGGCCGAGACTAAGTAAATGCAGCGTGTGTTGTATTATGTTAAGGATGAATCTTGTGGACCTATTCCGTTTTCATCAATTTGCATGAACTTTCGGACAATTCGGCATGTGTTTAAGATGGTAGCTCTTTGAAGGGAGATATAAAGATTTTCGTTTAGGTCAAGTAACTTCAGACTATGGAGAAGGTGGTTCGGAATAACGCCTGCTGTAGAAAGGACTACGGGGACCACATACAATTTTTCTTGCCGACATATTCTAATTATTTCGTCCTTGAGTTCCGCGTATTTACTTATTTTTTCAGTGATTGTCTTCTGAACGTTGTGCGTACTGGGGACTGCTATGTCTATCAGGAAAGTTACTTTATTTACTTTATCTTGCAAGGTTATGTCCGGTCTATTATAGTGAATGGTCTTGTCGGTGAGAATGGCACGGTCATAGTAGAGCTTATTTTTATTATTATTATAATATTATTACTAGTAATACGTAATGGTATAGATTTATGATGAGTTAAGATATTTTAGTTTATTTTAATTTTCTTTATTCTTTCTGCACATTGTATCTTCGTTTATCATCCAACTTTCCTGCCGCAGGTCTGCTGGAAGAAATTTCTAATGAAATAGGCGGTACCTTTGTGCTCTTCAATCTGTATTATTTCTTTTCACTGTAAATTGTTTTTGTCTGTATATAAATAAATTAATAAAAGGCCAGGCCGTCATTCACCGTCGAATTTATTTTACTCACACACACTATAAAATTCTATCAAATAACCAATGTTCGAAAATTGGCTACAGTTCGGTTCGAACGTGACATTTTTTTTAATTTGAAAATTCCAATGACATTTTAATCGAAGCTTTGTCATCAAAATGTCATTCTTTATTTGAAAACTAGTTTTTTGGAGATATTTATCGACCTTTTTACGTCAGTCAAATAGAAATAGAAAACGAGTAATGATGAAATATAATCGAGTTTCAAGTTATTATGCAAATTGTAATTTGAGATCTGTATTCAGTTGAAAGATCTTCAGTGACAGACAATGTTTTACTTGTTGATAGCGTCTCAATATACGGACCAAAAACTACCAAAAAACATCACGCCTGTATACCTATTTTGAGGGGTTAGGCAGTGGTATACCTATTTTAGACCCACATTTAGCCAGTTATATTTAAGTTCCATGTCAAAGGAGCCACGTCTTTTCGGTACAAACAAACAAAAGCACACCCGGCGTGAATCCTGACTTTTGGTTGCTACCGACAAATTCCAGATGGATGAATCTAAATCCTATTTTAAAGTCGACCATAACAACCATTTTACACTTTCAGCTAGCTCAAAAACCAGTTTAAGATGGCCTCTCATTCTATTGAAACTCCGTTATGCTAGGCCAGCTCAGGCTCAAAGTGATGCCACGCCTGATGTGCGAATATTCTATTGGCACTGATTACAGTTAATTCTAGCAAGAATAAGATGCCGACAATCCAATCTCTGCAGCTTATCATAAGATTCATCTCTGTATTGAATACCAATCAGGATAGTGCCGTCAGAAAGGTACATTCAGAATATTATCTCGAAACTGGTATAAATGGCTTTTATCCGACCGCTTAATTGAGACCATTTTGAAGTAGCTGCACGGTACGGTATGGGATGTTTTTAATTATTAATTAAATCTTCAAACAACAAAAGGACTTAGTGTCGCCACGGGTGCAGTGACCAGTCAGTCGATAGCTCGCTGATGGGTTTCAACATCTCTCTTGCTACTTTATGAACGGTCTCAGTTAAGCGGTCAGCCTATAGTTCAATTCGGGCAAAAAGAAGCACATTCACACACAGGCTGATAATACGATGACGATGTTCGTCAGATAGACGAACATCGTCATCGTATTTTCAGCCGAAGAGATCAACTGCCAAAGTTGTCAACTAAAAAGTCAAAGTCATATAATATATTTATTCAACTAGGCCAAAAAGCGGTACTTTTGAACGACGAATAATTACAAAATTAAATTTAAAAGTAATAAAAATTGATTTTACCGTGCACTCGGAAAAGTAGCTTGTTATGGAGAAGAACGCACAAGACACTCCATACCTACACTTTAAAAAAAAAATGTGTTTTACAACATTTACATAAGTACATACATTCAGTAACATACATAAATAAATTCATATATGTGAGGACGATGCACCTAGAATACCACTACACACTATACTACGTACAGTTATAAAGTATTAAAAGCATTAACGGGTAAATTCATTAATTTGATAAACAGGAACATGGTTCTCACAAAAGCGGAACTCATGTTACGCTTCGTAGGTTTTCCTAAGCGTCGCCACCTTACCTGGTCCTGAGCTTCTCGCATCCATTGAATTCCAGAGGATCGGTTAATTAAGTGGCCTACCAACGCTAAGCTTTTCAGAAAGCAGTCACCATCGGCCATCCATTCAGCGATATAATTAAGCGGCTACATTTTACTGTGGATCGTAACACAAGGGGGTCGCTACGACGGTTGTTCTCGACGGCTGATGACGTCCTTCTTCAGGCGTCCAGTGAGTGATGATCTTCGCCCACCTATCTGCTACTTGAGTTGTAGAGCTCAGGTGGTGTTTTAACAGACTAAGGACAGACTAAACGTAGGCGATTTACATGAGCATGATCCTGTCAAGGTTATTTTCTAAAGTTATTACTTGTTGTATGGAGTCAACCTTCTGAAAGTTTTTATTTTATGTTATTCTGAGTTCTGAGAAATCGCGTCGTCTCCCGAAGAGTTTCGATCGCATTTCTGTTGACAATACCTGAATGCAAAGCATTGTGCGAGGTGTTGCTCGAGGATCAGAGCCAGTCAGCTGCAGTAGATATTTTTAGATGAATTACTTGAAGTCTTCTGTAGACTGCAGTGCATGATTCATGTCAACGAACTTCTGATCTTGAAAAGGAATACCACTATTCATGTTGTTTGTGATTTTAGAGTTGTTTGTGAAAGATACAGCAGCATTTTCAACATAACTTCAAGTGGCTTTTAATCACCACGCTTGCTCAAGAGAGACAGTTCTACAAAATTATATTTTTTTACCCGAAGGGGGTAAAAACATGGGTCGGTTAGAGCAGTGGTGGCGGCCCAGTGATAACAGCCCCAACTTATGTGTCGTAGACCGTGCCTTCGAACCCAGGCAGGCGCTTTACCTTGTGTTAATTATTTCATCACCACTGCTCTTTAAAAGGTGAAAGAAAACATCGTGAGGAAACCGACATGTCCTTGAACCAAAAATTCGAAGACATGTGACATCCACCAACCCGCACTGGGCCTGCGTGGTGGATTAAGGCCCATTACCTCTCTCACAGAGAGGATGCCTGTGTTCCAACAGTGGGAACATTAAAAGGCTGATTATGAACCCAAGTGGATAAAAATTGATTGGTGGTGGGTGGTGCAGCTTTTGCAGTGTAGGCAGGCTATTCAAGTAAAAGGATGCCTACTCTGCAAAAGCTGCGCTTATGAATGAAAAATAAATAACACATGGAGCTAGCATAACTATTGTTCTTTATTAATAAAACAATATATCTCGAGCATCAGGAAGAGCGCAAGCTAAGTCCGCACCAGTAGTTTCGGACATATTTTAATTATATTATTTTCCACAGGGAGACGCGCCCGGGTGATTTATAACGCAATTTCCCCATTGTTATGAGAATAAAACATAATCTGGCCACTTCGTTATATTAGTTTAGTATGTTAACTGCTATTGAAGGCCTTAAGCCTGGGTTATTAGAGGAGACATTTTGAAATATGACGACGGTGAATTTAATTTTGGGCGCCATTTTACGGATGAATGGTGAGGTGTTCTTTTGTTTAGTTACCTATAAGTTATTGTATCGAAAACTCTCGGTGATTTATTTTCTTAGAAAAGATTAAGTAATGAAAAAACCTGGCCAAGAACGAGTCGGACTCGTTTACCGAGAGTTCGCTACCAACAGCTACCTTCACCAAAGTGTGTTTCAGACTCCGGACTGTCGTTAAGAAAATATAATACATAATTAATAAGACTACTTTAGTTTACAAACATCGTTGTTCACGACCGCTTTGCTTGCGTTTATTTAATGCAATAATATGACGCAAAAAATGAGCCATCAACACTCCGTTTAAAATCAGTACATCATACGCTAAGAAAGTCAATAGCAACCAAGTTATAATACATTAAACTCGACGTATAGTATGCAGAATAGTTTGCTACGTTCACGCCGGATTAGTTGGTAGACAAGCTCGTATTAAAATAAATCGTTGAACTAAATTAGTATTCGTGTTTTGGTAATGATATGAAATAGGGATTATGTATTATATAATAACAATCACACTGTTTGATATTAAAGTCAGGGATTCACTTGGGGACAAATTTTCTTCGACACGTATCGCCAGCGACGGCAGGTGAAGTGGCGCAACGTTGCCGGACTTCGCTCGACAAGTCTGGCAACATCGTTCGGCTATCCTGTACTGCAGCGTAGTATGAACAGTTGTGGCATCGACTGACTTGTGAAACATAATTTCGTGATGTCGCCAGATATCTTTAGCGAAGTTTTGCGAAGTCGCACGACTTCGTCTGACGTTATTACCGACATAAGTCGCGCGATGTTGCCAGATATGTCAAGCGAAATCGCTCGACTTCACTTCACATGTCGCCGACACGTATCGCGGGACATTTGTCCCCTAATTTATACCAGGCGAGAACGGTTTGTGACTGAGTGAACATCCATTACGTGCTCCTCCGTAGGTACATGGAAAGCACGGGGGACCGTTGGTCCCGGCTGTCATTTAAAGATCTTTGACAGTTGTAAGGACAGTGACGCACTATATCCGATCCGTGTCCGCGAAATTTCAGTTCCGAAGTGGCCGTAGTATTTATTGCAGGGAAGCTTACATCCGAACTCTATCCGCCATAGTCACAATTCTATTTTAAAGGCGAAAGTTTTGTGAGTGTGTGTGTTTGTAAGTTTGTTACTTCTTCATGCTCAAACGGCCAAACGGATCTAGACGTAATTTACCACAGATATAGATTATAGTCAAAAATAGCACATAGAAGATATTACCGGAATACTTTTATCCCGGGCATATGTTTCTTTGTGATGACAAAGTATTTTTCACTCATGTGAAGCTGCTGGCAGAGTCTAGTCTAGTCTATCATAATTCTGAACATTTTGAACTCGGAACTCAAATCACGGACACGGATCGGATGTAGTGTGTAACGGGTACATTTAACACCGATATTGTCAAGGGGTATCGTTTTAATCAGGTACTGAGTTGTGAAGATCAGATAGGTTATATCTAAGTACATGTAAAATATTCATATCTTTCGGCTGTATCCGGTTAGATTGAAGCCGACTCTGATAAAGTTGAGAGAGCAGATTCATTGTCCTTTCTTACTTAGGTAACCCTCAGTTTCCCAGCTCAAAATTATCGCAGAATTAATGTGACAAATTTTCAAGCGCGCGTTATCTGCTGTTGAAAATTCATTCAACCAATCACAGCAGATAACGCGTGCTTGACAATTTGTCACATTAATTCTGCGATAATTTTGAGCTGGGAAACTGAGGGTAAGTCTTACGGGGGGTCAGTCTCGAGTAAATTATTATCTAGCTCTGATTTCTAAAGCTTTTCAGATATGCCTGTGTAAACAGGAAATAAGTGTACAACAGAGATTGTACATGAGATATTCGTTCATGAATAGAGAAACGAAAGTGGCATAACAACTGTTCCATTATGAATAGACGTTTCAGTTTCAACCAACCAACTCCCTGTTTCAATAAAGTTATACGCATCGTTTAATATGAAACGAGCATAAACATCACAAAGAGCACAAAAATAATAAAAACAAAATCGTATAAAAAAATAACTTTCCCCAACAAGTCATCACTTCGTAAACTTAATAAAAAAGTTAAGAAAAATATACAAAATACGTTCCAACAGAGTTGCAGGTTAGACTTGGAAACTTCGACAATACATCATGTGAATATATGGAGATAGAGGTATAGGGAAATATGAGTAAATTCAGTTCATAACAGGAGGTAGAGAACGTTGACTCTAATGAGGTAAGTTTGATTTTTTATTATAGGTATTGCGATCCCGCTAATATCAAAGGTTTTTATTTTTAGCTACCTTTCAACCTTCAAAGCAAGAACAAAAAAACTTATCTTTATAAATGTTTGTCCTGTTATTATTTAATGTAATGTAGGGTAGGTTGTAAGCATGCCTTTACGCGTTACTAGCGATACGTTGTTTTACTCAAACACTTCAGTCTACAATAAAGTTTATAATTGAATTGAATAAATAAAGCGACAGGCTTCTTTTGGACTTGAATAATCCTTTATAGATTCATCAGTAAGTGTGACAGCGAAGCTGGAGGTTCTAGGTAGAATTGCAGGGTCCGGCAATCTGTTAGTGGGTTTAGCATTTACTTTGTTGCAATCCGGATACTGAATTTGGTTCTTGGTTGACGGTGACAGCTTTGTCACTCATAACCATCTTTCTGCCCTTGTCTCATGTTATTTGGGGTCAAACTTTCTTCTTCCCTTACAACGGTCATGTTGCAACGTCAACATTACTCACTTATTTTTCTTTCCTA
The DNA here is from genome assembly GCA_947562075.1 of Orthosia gracilis. Lineage (NCBI taxonomy): Eukaryota > Metazoa > Arthropoda > Insecta > Lepidoptera > Noctuidae > Orthosia > Orthosia gracilis. The sequence continues at coordinate 24,742,571 of OX387273.1, forward strand.
AAACTTAAATGAGAGATAAATTTCTGCCTTTCCCTTCGGGAAATAAATTTACTGTTGTGTTGTTCTTTGTTACTCGTATGTTAGCAAACTACTTTCATTGATCATCGCAATAGGCTGTCTAAACTAATATTGTAGAGAGGTTTTTTCTTTTTGTTTGTAGGAAGTAATGTCTGGAAAAAAAGTTGACGACTTTGTTTTTTTTTTTATTCGTTATAGGCTTGCGTTTGACCACTATCTTGGCTGATATTAAGTGATGATGTGGTCGAAGGTGAAGACCGCTTGCCTAAAACTTGTCTATTCACTATTCACTCTTGTCTTGAAGACCCCTAGGTTGTAGCTATCAGGAAACAGAGACGCCGGCAGGGAATTCCACTCCTTAGCTGTACGCACAATGAAAGTATTTCCAAAATCGTCAAACCTGCGCGCGAAACAATTGATGATGAATCTTGAAAACAACTTGTAGACATGGATAAGAAGTGAGATGGGCCTATAGTTCTTCAGTCGAGCATTGTCGCCCTTCTTGAAGAAGAGTACCACCACACCCCTGCACCATGCCTTTGGCGTTTTGTCCTCGAGTATGACGGAATCAAACAGCTTCTAAATGGCCTTACGGGCCGGTTTTCCGCCCGCTTTCAGGAGTTTGGCCGTGATTCCATCATCACCCGGCACCTTATTGTTTTTATTCTGTTTCAGAGCCATCCTAATCTTGATTAATATGCTCGGTATTTAAGCGGCAGAGGTCTCTTTTCAGGGATTTAGAGATCTGTCCATTGAGCCGCTGGTATTTGCACGCCTCATCTGAAGAATGTAGGATCATCTCACGCCTCTCCTTCATAAGCTTGATCAGAGAGCTTTTGTTCCTATCTGTACGGCGGGTCTTGAAAAACTTAGCCCCGACCGTATGAACAGCTTCCACGAACCCATCACTGTATTCGTCCCCGGAGCTCCCTAGGCACTCGAAACGATTACGGTTTTCGAGCTGAAAGCTCTCGGCGTTTTGGACCTGGATCTATGCTGGACGGAGCGTTGACTTCTTCAATCGAGACCTTTCAAGCTTAACATTAATGTTCAATGTTATTACTTGTTCTTACCATGCGGTGATCGCTCCCGGTTTTCACCGAATTGATCACAGAGACATCATTGAACAATTGCTTCTTGGTTGACATGATGAAGTCGATATCATGTCATTTGCAATCGCTGTTGCGATGCTTTTATTAATAGGATTCTCTTCAGAGTAAGAAGCAAAGGCTAACCTGTCGTGTTTGGCACCCGATGTTACACTGTGTCGGCGCCATGTTGGGCGGATGTCCAAATGATCATTGCTATCGCCAATATGCAGAGAACATCGGTTCTATTTTAATATGGACAGGAAAGCTGTGCAACATACTATAACAGCGCGTATACACATTGCGGGTAGACATTTTCAATTAAGGTTGGACTTTTGGTTGGATTAAGTAACTTGACTATTGGAGGGAAACAAATTTCTAACAAAAAACCGGCCAGGTGCGTGTCGGACTTCGCACATTTAGGGTTCCGTACTAAACAGTAAAATCAAGTTAGTTGTAATAGGAAAAATGAGGGAATTTAAAAGGAAGAATGTGTTTTATCGTATTGGTATTTGTAAGTAATAATAAACATTATCACCGAATTTGAAGTTTATATGTCACTGGAAAGTTATTAAAGGGTACAATTTATATGCTCAACAAAAGAATTTTAGACCTTAAGACTAAGTACCAAGTTAGATAAAATACTTAAAAAAATAAAATACCAAGACAAATAAAATACTTCATAAAATTAAACCCACTCCACCGAGGACCCTAAAGTAAGAAGTTCTATGTTCCAAAATAAATATACACTCAACAGAATAATTGTACGTTATATATTTATACTATACTTTTTGCTTACCAAAATGGCTAAATGCTCACCAAATATTATTTTATTGAAACAGTAACATTAATATCGAAAATTACAGTTCTAAATAGCTTTAGTGTAATCAAATTACCCAACCTGAATCCAAAGTACATTATTGTCAAACTAAGATTACAGTTGTTTCCCTTTATTTATTCACTACTAGATTTACCCGCGGCTTCGCTCGCAGTGAAGCCATTATATAAATATATATTTTTTTATAAAAAGTCTTCTTTGTTACTTCTAATACCTCCAAGAATATATGTACAAAGTTTCATGATGATCGGTTCAGTAACTTTTGCGTGAAAGCGTAACAAACAAACTTACATTCACATTTATAATATTACTAGCTTTTACCCGCGCCTTCGCTCGCAGTGAAGCCATTATTTTTTAATTTTTAATAAAAAGTATCCTTTGTTACTTCTAATACCTCCAAAAATATATGTACAAAGTTTCACGATGATCGGTTCAGTAATTTTTGCGTGAAAGCGTAACAAACAAACTTACATTCACATTTATATTAGGAAGTATGATAGAACTAATCAAACTAAAAGTGACAAAAGTACCTTGCAGGACCTTCATTGTCATGCTTTCTGGTGGTAGTGGAAGATACGGTGACAGAGTGGTCTAACAATTATGTTATAAATAATAAATCCATTTCCCCACAACCTACCATTACGCTCAAACAATGGACTGAATCGTACCAAAGGGCTAAAATGCATAAAAAAACTACCGTCAAACAGATAACTGAATAAGCGATATACTACAGGATTCCAGTCGGTGAGGACGTGAAATGTAAAACTTTCGAAGTCCACTGGGAAAGTTTCAACAATTTTTGACGACAGTTTTTCATTGAATGGGAAGTAATGACACCAACCAACAGAGATGATTGGCTGACCGTAAGATGTAATTGACCTATTCTTAAAACAGTGTATCTGTGAAAAATGCTGGGTTTAGCAGGCTGTAGTACATGGCACAACCTCATGAAGCCAGGAATATCCCTATTGGTGAAAAGAGAAAGAGAGGGTGGCCAGCTAAATTAAAAAAAAGGATCTGTTGATTCATTTTTTTAGGTAGAAATATGAAGAATAGCATAATGGACACTTACTTTGAGCAGTTTTAAGTTTATTTAAATATTTATGGTAGGTTTATTTTTTCAATCAAACTTATTTGATTCGTGACTGTTCCAACTTCTAAGGACAATTATGCTAATAATTTTGGAAGGTTGGTAAAAATGTATTGCGTTGCCGCTTTTTTATAACATTCTAGATTTGTTCGGGTTACCACACTTAAATATATTTAATTAGTCTACAAGTCTGAAATTCACAGGTATATAATTGAACTGTATATCTAAACAAGAGGGTCCGTGGTCTCCTTTATATCATGAGTTTAAAGCCAATCGATCAGTCGAATTCGCGTTTGTTCAAAACATTAAAGTAAATAATAAACGCACCACCAGTATTGGGGAAACAACTGAAGTTTTGCTGAATACTCCTATACCTGTAAATGACAACTTACATGTAAATGACAACGACTACTTACCACTAACAGATCAGAGCGTGGGCAGCTGTACCACCTGAATCACCAGCGTCAGACCTTCCATCCACTGACGAATTTATTGACATTGTCAAGAGTTTACCACTCAACAAATCATCAGGTGAACATAAAATATCTAATCGAATAATTATAGAAGCATGTAAAACAGACAGGGATGCAATTTTAACCGTTTACAACCGTTGTATTGCGGAGGGCGTATTGCCTCGTATATGGTGACGCGGATTTATACGAATTATCCCGAAAAGTGGCGACAAACTTCCGAACGACCCAAAATCATACCGGCCCATAACATTACTTCCTTCTTTGGGGAAACTCCTGGAGCGCCTTGTCGTTCCACGTTTGCTACCGGTCGGAACAAAATTTCATAACAATCAATTCGGTTTCACTATTGGAAAATCTACCGTAGACGCGGCTCTGACTTTTAGGAAAATAGTTAATACATCTGAACATAAGTACGTAATTGGGATTTTTATAGATATTTCTGGAACTTTTGATAATGCATGGTGGCTAATGCCATTATTTAAAATGAAAACACGGGGCTGCTATAGAAATATATTCATTAATTCCATGTTGAAGTCTCTAACCATGGGATGTCCTCAGGTCTTCTGCTCATTCAATCAAGTACTCGAGAACTTGGCTGACACTTGCCTACGATTAATATCTCAATGAGGCGATCGAAAGCGCCTGACCTTTGCTCCGCACAAAACTTATCAATTCATTTTGAAAGGTAACCTTAAATCGTGTCCTACTATTAAATTTTATAACGTTACCTGAAAAAGAAAGCAGTCCGTGTGCTATCTTGGTCTAGTGTTAGAGAGAAATTTTGTATTTGTAGATCATATTAAAATAGTCGGTGAAAAAGCAAAAAAGAACTTCTATGCCTTAACGAGAATATCTAAATCTACGTGGGGTCTGTCTTTTTTGACTTTACAACCTAAGTAAGTAGCCCCATAAATAGACATTTACGGGGCTACTTAATTAGGTTGTATGTGCTATGGGGCACCTATTTGGGCTGATAGGGCCACCATATGGCGGCACGACGTATATTACTTCAAAGTCAGCGTTTATCTTTGATATTCTTATGCGAAGCATGCAGGACGGTTAGTACTGAGGCCTTACCAGTACATGCTGACATAATTCCGGTCAACCTTGAAGTGCAACGACGTGCTGCAATATACTATTAGTTATGGACGCGGACTTTCTAATGCGAAGTGACCATAAGAAAATCTCTAGATTATTTAAACCACCTATTGACGTCTGGGAGGAACTTTTAACCAAATGGCAATGTAGGTGGGGTAATTCCATCAAGGGCCGACACCTCCACCAATTCTTTCCATCCGTTCGCGTGCGGCTGGCCAAGACGTGGCTGGAGGTAGATCACTGTGTTGCCCAATTGCTCACAGGGCATGGTAACTTTAAAAGTAAATCATTTTCCTTTAAGCTCGCCTTTATGTCAGTGTTCTACATCTGACTGCGAATATGTACACTCTGCACATCATATCTTATGGGAGTGTATTTTTTGGCAGAATGAACGCAAAATTATGTTGAATAATGTACAGGCTGTATCAGGAGTTATTTACTATACGGACCTTGTGGAAACTAGAACAAATTTCGGTGCGTTCAAGCGTTTTTTCGGTACCTATTATTGGAATCAAATATAACAGCTCGCAATGTTAGAACCCATTAATATTAATGCTAATTTTTATCCGTGGTGCTTGGCAACTGGGCTTATCCCAGTTGTAAACGATCCTTTGTGCCTATTGGCGTTGTTTGTTCTGTCTCGTGCTTGATATGGAGGGAAGTGCATATCTATTTTTTTCCTACTCCGCTGTTATATTTTTCTGATTAATTTCGTTGCGGGATCCAAGACAGTTAAATTCATTCTTCGGTACTTCGTCGAGCTTCATTGCCTCGGCGCTTTTCTGGTGGTCGCCACTTGATTCTGGCTTTCAAGAGTTGCAGTGGTTTGGGAATAGTGCGGTGGGATTGTATATCTAATTATTGATAAGATATTCAGTTACCACTACTACAGGAAACTTGGTAAATCGGTCGTCAAATAACTCAGCTGCGCGGCGTAGCCGGAACAAATTGAAGTTTCTTCACAACTTTTTAATTATCTATAGGATACTAATGAAACTTCAGTACCATTTTTTTTATTTATTTGTCGATAGGCTCGCGTTTGACCACTATCTCACCTGATGTTAAGCGATGAAGGGGTCGACGGTGACGCTTGCCTAGAAGTAACCTATTCACTCTTGATTTAAAGACAGCCAGTAATTACCTTTATAATAACATTTCAAGTTAGTCTTTGGAGCGCTTATTGGACCTATTAAAGCATATTTCTATTTATTAGAATAACTTCAAAACGGTGCATTATTGTGGCTTTTTTTATTGCGTAACAAATTATAATTAATAAGCCAGATGTCATGTACTAATAGTTATTTATGCTACAAGTGCGGCAGGTAAGTGATTACCGATGAGTGGCAATTTAATCACAAGCGAGCGAAGCGAGTGAGTGAATAAATAGACACGAGTCGGGAATCATCTTACGTACTTGTATCATACAACACATTACTATGCATTGTGCGAGGAAATAAAAAAATATCCGAGCCAAGCAAGAAATTAATAAAATGGCGGGCTTATTAAAGCGCGCTCAGCATATCCACAGATTAAGTAATAGTTCCTCGGGCGTAACTACTGCGCATATGCAAATAGCTATCGTCGTCGTCACGGCGTAACGCAAAAAGGCACGATATACGTTCTTCCAAACATATTTAATGAATATTTAAAATTAATTCATTGATCAAATCTAAATCTAGAGTACTTAAAATCGCCTTTAAGAAATATTAGTTATATTTAACTTTTTATATGAATTATGATCTGTATTAAGCTAACCAAATTAAAAAATCTGCTTACCAATTACAGATATTGTATAATTATCTATTTACCTATGGCACGTATGTTGGTATAGATGATGACTTTCGTCACTTTCGACATTTTCTGGCTAGAGTTACGCACACATATTTATTTCTCTTGTAGTTTACATTTAATTTAATAAAATAACAAAAAAAAATCTTAAACATTATAATAATTTTTGGTTTGTTTGTTTAATATAAATAATAAGCACATGTTTTAACAATTTTAAACCCACAGAAACAATTCGGTGCTTAAAAGATGTGGAAAGTGCAGTTCATTGAAAATACTAGTTAGACAACAGACTTTTATTAAAAACCTAAAACCTTTGGAATCACGTTTTCTTATCATGTTCTTAAGTATTTCCAAGCATTAAATCTTCATAATCAATAATCTTCATCCTTCCATTCATCTTCTTCCAATGGATTACAATTGTTTTCGGATTTTATTTCGAAAGGTGCCTCTGAGGAATTTGTTCGTGTTCTCTTACTTTCTGGTGATGATGAAGCTGACCGAGATTCATTTGCTCTTGTCCATCGAGTTGTGTTTTCGTCTTCTCTAGTTTTTCGTTGAAGAGTAGCATTTGACTGATCATCATCAAAAACACCATTGTCAGCTTGGAAAAGGAGGTTACTTATTTTATATTGTAATACATTTTTTGTTCGCTGAGAATACATGCGAAATTTTGTGGCTATAAAATTGGCATATATTTGATCTGGATCTGAATTGCTAGTCGATTGGGGTAAAAAATCCGCTACTGAATGAGATGTAGATGGAACTATACCATATGCTGACTCAGACTTTCTTTTTACTGTAGCCGCTGAAGTCCTCATTCGTTTGACAGGGTCCTTCGATATCTTAGGTTTCGATAACTCCTCTATCGGCTGTATGTCTGAACTTGTTTGTGGAATCAGCAGATCATGTGTCTCAGACATTTGTGTATCCTGTGTGTCATTTGTGTCCTCCTAAAGAATTTAAAATATTTTAGAACTAATATATGTAGAAGGGTAAAGTTTTTCATTGTCATTGAGTGTTATTATTAGAAAAATAATTGTTGTTTTGTTTTTTAATAAGTCATAAACATATTGAAGCTATGTTTATTTGAAGATTATTTTTAGCAAAAACCTTCGTCGTTTGTATATAGGTAGGTATGTATTAAACTTACGCTGCTAGACCGCCTGCGTTGCATCTTTTTGTGAAGAAGAAATTGCAAATGTTCAAACGCGTACCAAGATGTTGTATATTTTAAGCCTGCAAAACAAAGAATTTAAAGAATCAATTTAACGAATAAGAATCAAAGAAGTTCATGAACCTAGTTATTTTAATAGAAATCTAGAAAAAAACAAGCAATTACAACATAGGAATATGCTGTGATGACACCGACGCGAAAAAAAGAATCATGGGTTCTTAAGTATATGATTCTAGACCTAGAGGGTCTGTTGGATTTATTGTCGGCTTTTTCATAATGATTGAAAAAACAATGAAAGTAACAATCTACACTTAAAGATTAAGTAATTATATTTTTTTAAAACCACCGAAACAAAAAAGTAAGAAATAAGCCTCGTACTCGCGTCGGAAAACCGCCAAAGTAAATAGCAGTTTATTATTTATTATAAAAATATTCGTATACGCTTGTTTTATTTACGTAGCGCTACCCCGACGCCAATCACGCGAGAATCACGCGTTTAAACGGTTGGTCGATTTTTTTGGAAAAATATATGTTGCATTAGACCATTTTCTTAATAATTTAATCTAAGAGAATATTGAGTTTTATTCGTATAACATAGTGTAAATAATTTGTAAAGGTATGTCTTACACGGACCAAAAAACGACCATCGCACCAAAACCGCCAGGCGTAATTTAATGAAATTGACACCATCTCAAAGACAATTTAATCATCTACATTTTGATCTGAGGCTTTTTTTAAGTCATAGAATAATAAGGAAAGTACAAAAAAGCTACTGAATTTAAGGTCGCGCGGGTGTGAAACGAGTGCGCGTTTTGTTCCCTCAAGGTCGTTGGCGACAGTCATCGTCTTAATTATTAGAGATATAAATCTCAAAAAATATATATCATGTAATAATTGTAAGTGAATGCATGATATTCTGTTTTTGAGAAATAAGTGTTTCAAACCAAACAATGGGTCTAAGAGTACCAATTAGATGAACTCTTAAAGAATTAATAGCGCCCATTATTTTATTGTTGGACAAAATATAATTTAAAATAAATTGAATCCCACCACATATGTTTTGGAAGAATATTTTATACGTGCCAATTTTAGTGATGACTAAATCGTAGTTTTTGCAAAATCGATAAGCAGCCAAAACCGTTGACCTAACGTTAACACTAATAATATCAGCATCTTGTACGTGCGGTCATCTGTTGGAAGTCTGACGTGATGTTCGTACCTTTTTATAGTTTACTAACTTCTACCTGCGTAAAAAGTGTATAATCATCACAAAGGAACACACTACCGGGATAAAAATATCTTATATCCTTTCCAGGGTCTCTAATTCCTTACCAAATTTCATCTATATCGGATCAGCGGTTTAATAGTGAAAAGGAAACACAGACAGACAGAGTTACTTTCGCTTTTACAATATTATAAGTATGGATATGTATGAGTCCTCGCGAAAAAGCTGAAAGCCACCCACCCTCAAACCCCTTATCGGATTCAAAAGTTGCTCGTACAAAAAAGTTTTAATGGGTAACAAAAAAAATATTTTTCCAAATGGCTGAACTATGATATTTTTTACGTTTTCAACCTCTAATTATTTCAATACCCAAATTAAAAAAAAAAAACAAAACAAGAATTTACTCGACAAAAAATTCCATATTATTATCGAACCTGCTCACAGAATTTCACGAGAACTGGTTGAGAAATGCGACCTGTAGAGGGAAACAGCCGGACATCCGCCGGATACGAAAGAATTTTTGCCCAAGCTGAAACTGAGACGCTTCGCTCGCGTTTCGGGCTCGCTCGGTCACCAAACATGATATTCTTACCTTGTTTTTGCACTTTCAACATTTTCACCTTTTCACGTCGTAATTGTGCATTTAAATTTTCAATTTTCGACTTCAACACTTTTGTTGGCACATCCATCTCTTGCGCAATTTCTTTCCAAGCTTCATCTTTGACCAGTTTATTGAAATACTTTGGATTAGTGTGGTTCCATAAAATGTCATGTTTACGGTAAATATTAATTAATTTTATAACAGTTTCTGATGACCAGTGCATGGTTAAAAACGGTTAAATGGGATTATGGTAATTCTTCAACGTAGACGCGTGAAATCATAATCGCTTAACTCGGTACACTGAAGCGACGCGAGCGAATACCGCTCGGCGCAGCGGGTGGAAGGCGGGGTCGAGGGGACACGGCGGGCACGAGGGACAAAGACAGCGCTATATCCGGTTGTTACTGACCGAACAGGGACTGAACTCGAACAAAGAAGTCACTATGCGGCGGACTCGTCTCGTAACGTCCGACCGAACAAAACTGCGCCAGACTTAATAATATTCGAAATACGATGCGATAGTAAATTGAGTGTGTATCGGTGTGGTACGCGTGATTCTCTCGGTACAATGTACTGTCCGAGTCCAAAGTCACTGATTCGAGCGCAGTGTGCGTACGGTGTAACAGGGACGGACATAGTTCTGTTTTTGTTACGTACTTACGCTTAGTCGACACGGTCGGCAATGCGCACAATACCTCACAATTGTTTTGTGATAATGAAAAGTAATGATCAAAATGCGAACCGAGCGGATCTCGGTCGCCCAGGTACTTTTATAGGTAGGTACAGCCAACAGCACGGTCGTAGTAATATTACATTAAGATGAATAGAAAAGAAAATTATTTTTTTATTCAATTGTTAGCCACACAAAGGGTCAAATAATTAACTGTTCTACTTTTTGACCATACTTGAGGTTAATTATTGTTGAATAAACGTGTATTGCCGAAATTTGGAATCATTCGTAAGCGTATTATTGTTTGACCATTGTTTGAGTTAACCACCGATTAATAAAATGGGCCTTAGTATAAAAGACCGTACTACTGACAAATTTGATTCATGACCCGCCTAAGCGTATTTTACTACAGACATTCTTACCCACCAAAAACATTATCATGTAAAATGTTGCCAATACAAGACCATATTATTCCTTGCTTTGTCAAAAAGTTATCAGATCCCATGTAGAGCCAAGCTTCTAACTCTACACGCCCTACCTCTACAAGCCCTAACTTCACAAATTCTACATCATAGTCAAAATATGTGGCTTGGCCGTTTTGCTACAGTCACATGCCTCGTTACTAGAAGCCACTTATAGGTTTCACGTATTTCGTATGCACAACTCTTCGTCGCCATGTTTCGTTACTACAAGAACTATTGTATAACAGAAAAGTAGTGAACAGTGAATACATTTTTGATTAACAATAATGAGTGACGAAATCTGTGTTGAAAATTTAAACTTTATTAAATATGTTTAATCAGTTCACTATTGACATAAATACAATAGAATGTTTTTTATCTGGTGTAATCCAAACCCAATTTATGAGGGTACAAAAAAAACAACGAGCTTCGAGAAAAAGGAGGGAATGCCCTTGCACTTCGCTTGGCTCGTCTTGGCGGGGTCACTACCGTGCCCCCAGATAAAATTGGAACGACTTATAGCCAACTAAATATTATATAGCTGGTCATAGGCTTCCCTCAAACGTCGCCACATTGATCGGTCCACTGCATTTCACATCCATCCTCCCAAAGTGGACGTAGTGATCCCAGAGCTGAAATGATGATGATTGTATAGTCATTTGTATAGTATAGACACACTGTACACTCATGCTGTGCTTGTGTACTTACAGTACACCTGCTTGTGACACGGGAAAGATTACGTTCTCCGTATTAACCTATCGCATTGTCGCTTTAAATAATTATTATGTGTTCTCATCTTCATCATCACTATCAGCCTGTAGTAGCCCATTGCCAGACATAGGCCTCTCCAATCACTCGCTATTTGTCTCAATTCTCGGCTGTTCTCATCCAGCTGCTACCAGTCACCCAGCAACAATCGTCACTCCACTTAGCCTGAGGGCGTTCCACTTTACGTTTACTGATTCCCGGTTTCTACTCAAGAACAAGTCTACAATACGATCAAAATACTGTGCACATCGACTGTCATCGACCGCACTCCCGCCTTCCCCCGCGGCGCACAGTGGATCGAAAAACAGCTCTAGAAGACATTGGAACTTAAATTTAAAATTGACGGTTTTTTTGCTTAAAATGGCTTCTTAAAGCCAATATCATGCTTATATATTTCCCTAGCTGTTGCCCGCGGCTTCGCCCTCGTGGACCATCCCACGGGACCCGTTTTCGGTATTAATAATAGCCTATGTCATTCAGAAATAATGTAGCTTTCTATTGCTGAAATAATTTTTTAAATGGGTCCGGTAGTTTCGAAAACTATTCGGTACAAACAAACAAACAAAAAAATTTTTCCTCTTTACAATATTGGTATAGATAGTATGCAACCTGGTAGGCAAATGCGCAGGATTTATTTATTTTTTTAAAAAAATGTATGGAACTGATTTAATAAAGGTACAATTAGTCTTGCGGTTCCGGAGATTTATGCATTTTTTATATCAGTTCCATACATTCTTTTTTTGAAAAAATTAAAAACTTGACCATTTGCCTACCAGATTGCATCGTATGAAATGTATGAGTTCCTATGTCTTCTAAAGCCGTTTTTCGATCCACTGTGCGGCGCCGGCGTTTGCCTTGTACGCCATTAGCGAGAGTGGAACGTCAGAGTGATTTGACAGCGCCAAGTGCACAGTTATTTTGAGCGAGTACTACTCCAGTTTTTGGCAAATATGGCCAACCTATTGCCTCTTCAGCTTGCTTATTCTGTGAGCTATGTGGTCAACTTTGGTTCTCTGGTCCTCTAAGCGAACTAAAGTATTGTATAATATTTTCATCTAAATAATGTAAACTAGCATACCCCATCGGGGTTGTGTACTTACAGTACACCTGCTTGTGGCGCGGGTAGGATCACGCTCTTACTGTTGACCTAGCGGATTGGCACTTTAAATAATTACCTCGAATTCTCATCTTGATTATTCGAAATGAATTAACTTCGAATTCTCTCTAAAGTTGGTGACAGACACCACGAGCAGGTAAACCAAAGCGTGTTATAGTGCGATATTTTTCACACAATCAACTTGTCTAGTATTTCCCTAACTATATTGAGGTCGGCCTCCAGTCTAACTGGATGCATCTTAGAACAAGTATTTTATTTGGATCAACTGCCTATCGGACCTCCACAACCCACTGTAACTGGGTAACACGGTACCCCTTGGCAAGACTGGTGTCAGATCTCAAGCTTCTGACTATTCGTTACCTTTTTTCCTGGCGAAAAATACCGTCAAAATTTGCCCATACTAAGAATTTCTCCTGTATCGTAGGTGCGTTTACAAACATTTAAACTAGCATACACAAACAGTCAGACCCGAAAAAACTATCTGAACCCCATACAAATATTTGATCATCAATCACTCGACCATGCCGTTTCGCCTTACTCTTCTCACTTTGTTATCACTTCTCATTCTATATCACTCCAACGTTACTATCCATGCCAATAGTACTCGCGAGGTAGAAATTCAGCCCAAAAGCCAACAGTACCAGATGTGTCTAACTTGGGACAAATGTTTATTTTGGTATACTTTTTGCTAGAGCCAGCCTTGTTTGTGTTACTCATTAGAGGCACAAGTAAGCGATGGTAGGGTATATTGAAATTAGGAAGTAAGTAGAGGTAAGTGTGCCTTAAGACTTAGGTGTGTAGTCAGAAATTTGAATAGTAGCGAAAAATATGGCCGTCCAAAAAGGGAGACTGCCCCGTTGGTGCAGTGGTCGCTAGTGTTACTGCTGAGCATGAAGTCCTGGGTTCGAAGCCCAGGTCGAGCAAACTCTTTCGGCCAGGGTTTATCCATCTAGAAATTTGCAGTATGCGGAGCGTCGACTTGTGCCCGGTGGCTGGAAATAGGCGCGCTCCCAATATTATGCGCACGCATTAAAAATGATTATGACAAAATTATCCATTAAAAATCTTTTTTTAAAAGAAGCTTTTCTTATTCTTTTCAGAAAACCCTTTCATTTGATATCCATAACACAGATAATATAATACTGGCAAACAGATGCCTAATCCCATACAAAGAAATAGTGCCGACGTAACTAGCGTTTTTCGCCTGATTAAACTGATTATTTTTTGCACATCGATCGCGTTCGGTTCCGTTCTACGGCGATGGATAGATGGTGTTACCAGCGCCTTGTAAAAAAAGTGTTTACTCGGTTCGTGATTTTTTTTTTACTTTAAATACAGTGACGCTTGTTTCATAATATTTTTAAATGCGTTTTCACAGTTTCATTGCTCCAAAATGTATAACAATACCAATTTAAACAATCGAGTGGAATGCCTCAGAAATTTAAAACCGCGCCATCTATTGGCATTAATTTTAAATGATCCGTTCAAATAATCTTAAAAATGTGAATTAAGAGCCAGATATTTCATTATTTTGTGCTTGGGAGAGTTGATTAAACAAGAACAAATTTATGTTAAATTCCAGAAAATGATAATTTTACACACACTATTTACATATAAAATTTTACATCAATAACAAATCATTGCATATAGTGCCATCTAGTGGTATTTACTTGAATGAAATTTTCTTTCTTAGCGCTGAAACCCCGTGCCATGTCATGGCAGTACAAGAAAAATAACTAGAGTGCGTTTCACCGAATAGTTCCTATGGCGTTATGTTGGCAGCAATGTTTTCCAGTGGTGCTACATTACCTATAGTAATCTACCTCAAATTAAGGGTGATTTAAAGTATTTTTTTTTTGTGAGATTCTTACATTTTTACAAATTGTTCCAAAGCTATATTTAAAATTCAGGACAGTAATAAAAAGCATTTATTATTTAATATTTTTTATTAAAATATAATATAATGAATGTGATTTTTTGTACGGATCATAATAATGACTTATATATGTTTACAGTAATTATGTTCATCCAACCAACTTATACCCGAGAGATCGTCATCCTCCATATCATCCTCGTCATCGGAAGTGTCGCTATCGTCTCCCACTTCAATAATGAGGCCGGGGACCGCTTTTGCGTGGTGTTGAAACCTTACTCGACGTGCTGGCTGCGACCTCACCTTCTTTGGTGATTTCAGACACCGTTTTTTCGGATACACCTAAAACAAATATTTCGGTTTATTTGTCTATTGTCACAATCACACATAAACTACTGCACCCGTCGCATTAAAATAGTTAATAAAAAATGGCATTTTAAGTGAGGAAATTATTTCTCATTATCAGCTACTGGTAACCCTATTTGACTAACCTGTAATGGCGGCGACACGAGCTTGAACACATTTTAAAGGAATTAACGGGGCCTCAATACGTTTTTCACGTTCACAAAAGTTTTTCACCTTTAACACCATCATTCTTTCACCACTCTTCAAAGTTTTGGGCATGATTTCAGTCAAAAATCAAATGAAAATCAACAAAATCTGCGGAAGCGTCTTCTCGAGCCAATGACTTTGACAGACAGAGGTGCCAACATAACGCCATAGGAACTATTCGGTGAAACGCACTCTAGTCTGCCATCTTGAACCGTCCGCCATATTGGATATAGAATGACGTCACTTAGCTAACCATGCATTGTCATCCAAACTAAATGTGTATGCAAAATTTCATACTAATCGGCGAAGGATAACTGCATTAAAATTCAGTTGCAAGATTTGATCCGAACTCACTTACATACATACAAACATACACTGCAAGTTAAATAAAAGCTTGAGAGCAGTGGTGGCCCAGTGGTAACGGCCCCGACTTACGTATTGTAGGTCGTGAGTTCTAATCCAGAAAGGGGCTTTACTTTGTGTAAATTATTTAATCACCACTGCTCTTAAAACGGTGAAGGAAAACATTGGGAGGAAACCGGTATGTCCAAGAATCAAAAATTTGAAGACGTCTGACATTCAACAACCCGCACTGGGCCCACGTGGTGGCCTCTCTCACAGAGAGGATGCCTGTGTTCCAGCAGTGGGAACATTATAAGGGTGATGATGTGATGTGAAAGAAACTATTTAGTCTGTTAGTTAGATTATCTGAAATTGGACACGTATTTTTCTTTTACCACGTAGATAAAAAAATACGACGATACAGTGCGTTGAAATATCATGTGACATCACGGTGTGCTACACTTTATACTGACAAAGCGACGTCACAAGCTCCTCCTACAGAATTTTGATGCGCTTTATTTTTGTTAATTTTTATTTATTTGATAAAGCAAAAAATACGTGTTCAAAATATTTGCTAGTTTACTGACGGACTACCAAGAAAACGGTTACTCCCATTATGTTCAAGTCCCGCTATGCTCGACTCGAAAAATACTTTCTAAAAAGTTCAGCTATGCACGAAATCACATTTGCGGGCAGTGATGAAGAAAAGTGTTACAGTGTAATATTTCATTTAACCCTTAAAAAAGTAAATTCAGAAAGCATAGTATGTTTACTCCGTTACTTTCGCGAAACATAGTTAATGAACGTTCCGTTTCATCATACTGACGCACACTCGCCTCGCCGCCACTCAATACGTCACGTCATTCATTTTCAAAACAAAGTGTCTATCCATTCCATAGAATTGTGAAAAACGAAACGTCTTTCCGTAAAAGAGAAACTTAACCTAAACATATTTCGAACAAAGATTTCAATGTTTTTAGTTTATTTTCAATATTTTTCAGCTTCCTGCTCAATGTATGTATTCAAACATTTTTCATTCCAACTGTACATTCCATTGTTTATGTAGAATAGAATAATTTCGTACTTTTTAGGTGTTTTTCGTTTATAGCAAAACGTGACTAGAGCATAGCGGGACTAACTGCCAGGAAACATCCCAACTAAATAGAGTTAAAAATAACTGTCGATATATGAATTTTCTATAGGTGAACTTCTACCTAAACCTTTGGGCAAAACAGGCGTGATGTGTTAGATTCAGTCTGAAAGAAGAATATTTTACTCATACTGATTTTATATTATTATTTTCAAGCACTCAGTTGCAAAAAATAAACATAAAAGGATTTTTTTTTTTTCGTTATCTCGTTAGTAATCCGCCAGACATATTATTATTGGTACTATAATGATCCTGTCAAAACAATATTCTGTTTTTAAACAATTTGTTTTTCAGATAAATGGATACTAAGTACAATACAAATAATAATATAATACTACACAATGTCGCAGTATATTGTGAAATTCGAAATTTTGAGATATTACTAATTTATTTGGGTATTTGTTATTTCACACTAACATTATAAAGGCAAAAGTTTGTGAGTGTGTGTTGTATGTTTGTTACTTCTTCACGCTCAAATAGCTGGACGGATCTTGATAATAAAACTTATTATTATAGTTTACACGGTACATTTCTCGTGCGGGAATCGGACCCGCAAGCGCGACACGAAGTTCAATAGCGATCGCTCAATCAGTGCGCCAACCGTGTCGTCAACACAGTTGCAAGTCCCTATTGTCATAAAAAATAGCTTTTGCAAATGACTTTGTCAGTTGTAGATGATTGGTATAGGTCCTGATTTCTCAAAAGCTTGACGGATGAGTGAGATTTTTGTCCTGTGATTGGTATATGGAGCAGTGGTGGCCATGTGGTATAGGAGCAGTGGTGGCGTAGTGGTATCAACCGCGTAGGTTCGAACCCAGGCAGGCGCTTTACTTTGTGTCAATTATTTCATCACCACTGCTCTCAAAACGGTGAAAGAAAACATCTTGAGGAAACCGGCATGTCATAGGAACAAAAATTCCAAGACATGTGTCATCCACCAACCCGCACTGGGCCCGCGTGGTGGATTACGGCTCATTCCCTCTCACAGAGAGGAAGCCTGTGTCCCAGCATTAATAGGATGATGGTGTGGTGAGTTGTGTGATTGCTATAAAAGAGTTTGGTCGATTTCGGTGATGCGGCGGATGATTGAACATCGTCGTTGAGTTGCCAGCTAGACGGTATTTTATCAGTTGCATTTCGGGGAGTGTGCGATGGAATTGCATGATTCGTATCATCATCGGACTATTACGTCTTGTAGCGTCAATGCACCATCGGTACATGGTGGACATCCCACCCTGTACACTCTGTACTTATCGTTTTGAAAATACTTTCATTATGCGTATAGCTAAGGAGTGGAATACTTGTGTTTCTCGATAGCTACAACCTCGGGATCTTTTAATCAAGAGTATTTAGGTTACTTCTAGGCAAGCGTACTTCACCGACGACACCAGCATCGCTTATCATCAAGTGAGATAGTGATCAAGCGCAAGCCTATTTATAATTAAAAAAAAACGGTTATGCAACTTATCTGTGTCTAAACTTAACATGACATGACACCTATATTCCTCGATTAAAATAATTAAAGACAACAGCCCTATCGAAGCTCGCAAGAAACTATGGCTCCTTAAATACTCCCTCCAACTGAATATGTTGAGTTTGCAGAAAAGCTGCCAGCGGGCCTCCAAGTAGCCCGCTGTAGGCATAACTAAGTCAGATGGGGTACTCCAATCAACCACCCCCATTTCCTGTCCTGCCCCTTATGTAAAAACACCTGCACCATGCAAGACTTTTGTGAGGCCAGCGCTAAAGCTGTCGACGTAGCTGAATACTGGTCGAAGAAAATTTTGTGAAGGGAATCGTCGACACAAAGAAGAAGAAAGCAGAGATGTACCTGTTAAGGGTCACTTTTGCTACTACATAGCTGGCGCAATGTGGAACATTGTTCTTCTTAGTCGTGCACTAGTGAAAACGTTGGTTACGTCTTATGCGCGACTTCTCCAGCTCTCTCTATGTATGGAACTTAAGTACGTACACCCAAATTTCATCAGCTATGTGTAAGTGGGTGAGGTCATTGCTATCAACCGTAAAAATTTAAACCAAAATAAAAATTGAAAAACGCACGTGAATTCTCAAGAATAAATTCAAACTCCTGATCACAATCCCGTCTATTTCCCCAGCTACTGATACTGTAACAAGGCACTGACAGATCAACTCGTCGAGTAAGTACTGTAGTTACCACTAGATCAAGCACTTGCACTGAGTGACGGTTCACTCCCTCGAGGATGGTGTAGCAGCTTTACTTAATAGCCTGGATGCATGCGATCAAGTTACTGGGAAGTTCTTGCTGTTACTGCTTAGCACGTTTGTCTGTGAAAGAACGTGTAGTCATTATTACGATTGTATGATTGTATTGTAAGCGTTTCCAAACTGCCCTTGCTTCAAAAATAATTAATTAGCTCAATTTTATAATTAGCTCAATAGACCTGAACAAATTCAAAAAGTCTCACCATAACTTTTTAGTTTTTAGTATAAAAAAAATATTATTGAATAAAGATCTATTAGATAAATAGCGACCATAGATATCAAATTCTCAGATTTACTTTTTTTTACTTAAATTGGTTAATGTCATTTATCATAAGTTAAGGAATATATTGTCAAAACCTTAAATTATTTTAATTAACATTATAAATATGAAATACAATAAAAATAAAAATAGGGTATTGTTACCATAGCATATTAGGATATAGGCCAATTTTTTACTTCCATGCAAATGTATTCGCTGTTTGCCAGCGAATACTTATAGCTAATTCTTTTATAAAAAGTACTTGGCCCTGCAATGGAGCATCATATACTGGCACTTTCATTTTTTTTTATTTGGGCCTGCCACACTATTTCCAATCACTGCAACTTCTGAAAGCCAGAATCAACTGTTCTGCTATACTATGCCCAATATCAAAAACTCCTGAAAGCCAGAATTAACAGAGGTGACCACTAAAAAGCACCGATTCTATAAATTTTGACCAGACCCGGAGAAACGGTTCAACTCTTTTGGGTTCCGCAACGACATTAATCAGAAAAGAACAACAGAGGAGTATCAATCCATGGGGTCGGCTTCTCATATGTTCTACATGGAGCGACTGCCTATCTGTCCTCCACAACCCAGTAACTGGGTAACACGAGTTTGAAAAACTTAATATTCACTTGCTGGCATACACTCACAAAGCCATAGCCAAAGAAGTCTCATCCCGTTACCACGTAAACCAGTACCGACACATGATATATTACAGCATGACACAACACGACATGATGAAAACGATTCCTTAAACGTCGGTTCTCAAGGATGACAACCTAATCCACTGTTTGTACACCTACCAAATTACTAAGGAAACGGGAACACGACGTTCTAAGCTAGCTTTGCGTTTGTTGACATCAGTAACAATAATAGTTATACATAAACTAAATAGGAGACAATGATGGTGCCGTTTAGGGTTATCATAGAGTAAGATTGTCTCTTTATTAACTGTAGAAGCGAGAATTTAGTTCCAAAAGCAATCATACGTATGAAATATGCTAAATATTGCAATTTGCCTACCAATATATTTGATCCATTGTGAAAAAGAAATATGGCTTTGTTCTTGAGATTAGTACAGAACAAAAGCCATACCCCTCTTTTTTCACACATCTCTTTGTGGCCCTGAAACAATGATAACTTCAACATATCCCGATACCAACAGACCTACAATCTCTTTTTTATCTTGGGCCAGCGCAGGTCTTTACAAAATGGTGGTTTTGATCACTACACATGTCTTTTTTGCGCTAATAAGATAAGAACTCGAAGTGAAATCAGAATACCTACATGAGTAATGCTTCCTTTTTTTTATTCTATGTCTGTACTTGCTCCGACCACTTCCCAGGAGATTACAATGCCTACTGATGGTTTAAGTACATCAATTAACATTTAATTAATTCTGGATTAGGCTGTTGATTTCTAAACAGATCTAGTGTTTGCTTAGGTATGTCACGGAGTGTTTGATCTAGTTCTGTTTGTCTAAATGTTTTAAAGCATTTGCTTAATCATTTTTCTATTTTCTAACTATATATATCAAAATTGTAGAGATATTTATAACACCCAATTTCTTTTCTTTTTGCTGACACGAAATTGAGTAACCTTCTATTTAACTAGAAACAATTGAATAGTTTACTTTGATCCGTTTCACTGTCATGATAACCCCTCAACTACCTACTCTTCATCATGATCCCATTCTTTTCTTGACTATGCACAGCATGTTTATTTCTCTTATTTACCATCATCATCCTAATGGTCACCACCTTATTGGCCATTTCATCTTTCACAAAATCCATTCATGTATTTTTCCTTTTTAGCCTCGCACTAATATTTTTACATTGCTAGTTTTAATCACTTAATTTTTTTATGTTATCGTTTTGCCTGTGGTAGTGTATGTCATATAAAAACGTATTTTATTTTATTTTATTACCAACCAACTCTTTACTAGTGCTGATAGTGGGCGGATAACAACATCGCAGTACAAACACACAACATTTCAAACGCCTATCAACGCTTTTAACTCCATCTAAAACTAACATAGTTGTAATGGCCCGAACGGTGGCTTTAAAGTTAGGTGTGTGGGAGACACTTGATTGAGACACGGTTGTATGAGCAACTGAGGTTTATTTTATGTCAACGTTATTATTAGTTTACAAGTTTATGATTACTAGAACATAACCAATTTGTGACTGACAATTGACAACTGAGTGACAACTGATTACTGATCTCGATGCTGACTTATTACTCTTAATACTGATTTATTATTATCTTTATGGAAGAGCAGTGGAGACTATTTATACCACAATCATTACTTAACGAGGGGCAGAAAGTTATAATCATAGGTTCTCTACGTTTCTTTCGCACAAGTTTATTTTGTTGGCATGACTCACAACCTGATATAAAATCTTTTATGTCCTTTTTCGTATTTTGCCATTTGTAAATTCCTTTTATTCTTTTGTAAGTCTTGTGAAGGCCTGCATACTGTGCATTTCCTTTCAAAATTAATGGAATTTCATTTTGAGAGGGAATAATTAAAGTATTATTATAAATATCTATTCTAGTGTTCGTTTTCCCAAATATAAATCTTAATATCATTCTAGACTTTTTATAATTAAACCTATCATATTTATATCCAGGATGAATTAAATGTAACTCGCTTTATTTTTCCTTAACTAAATGTTCTTTGACTTTATTTAACAAATCGAAGTAAATTTCATAATTTGATTTATCATTTTTGTCATTATATTTCTTACTTTTTATAATTTTTTAAAAGTTTTATTTTCTACAAACGTAATAATATTTTGATTCATTTCTTGAAATATAGCAAATTCTTTAACCTTAATATGATTGTTTTTTTTACATATTCATTAACTAATTTCTCTAAACTTTTATCATTTATTTGTTTATCCACTGATATAGGTATAAAAATATTTGTCTGTTTAGAAGTCAACTCATCATTAATTTCATATAATATATTATCATTTATAATAACTGTTATTTGTACTGTTTCTAAAAATGATTTGTAATTTTGATTTGCTGATGTTTTTGTCGCCAAATCTTCGTATTCGACGCCTGAAACTACTTAGTGCGTCTGCAATAGTGTTTAAACTGCCTGGTTTATAAATTGGAGTATATTCGTATTCTTCTTAAGATAATCGCAATCCGAAAATTCTAGCACAATAATTTTTTGAATTGAATAGGTAGGTTAACGGTTGATGGTCTGCGACCTTATTAAATTTACGATCAATAAGTACAGACGAAAATTTTTAATACACCATATGATTGCTAACAGTGGTTCAGTGGTCTTTCAGTGGTTGAATAGTTTTGTTCGGCCTTATTTAATGTCCTACTAGCGTAAGCGATTGGCAAATCCTGCTCAATTGGCCCTTGTGACAGTACTACTCCTATGGCATAATTACTAGCATCGGTAGTAAGATTAAAAGTTATATAAAGATAAGTTGAAGTCTGGATAAATTAGAATTGCAGGTTCACAAAGTTTCTTCTGAAGGGTTTCAGAAGAAACTTTCGGTTTGTAGACTTGTCCAATTAAAAGTAACATCCTTTTTCAAAAGTTTAGTTAAAGGTTGTGAAAATCTACTGAAATCAGATATAAACCTTCTGTAATACCCTGCTAATCCTAAAAAGCTTTTTATATCTCACACATTTCTCGGTGTTGGATAACCATTAATTGCTGAAACCTTGCCTAGATCTGTATAAACTCCATTTTCAGTTATCAAATGACCTAAGTACATAACTTCTCGTTTTAAAAATTCACACTTATCAGGATTCAATTTTAAATTATTGACGGAAAATCTAATAAGTAATTTGAAAAAAAAACCAAGTATAATATTCGCGATTCCTAATGAAAAACCTAGCATTAGCCGTGATTTTTGTTATAATAATTTGTATTAATATTTTCTTTAAAGTTGGATTTTTCAGATTATCAACTGTGTCACAATTATCTGTGAATACGTGCCTTACTGCCATCAAATTTAGATAGCATCCTTTCAGCCATTTCTAACGAAATATTATTTGTGCTTGTAGGTATACTAGGGTGAGACATGATTAAATCGATTTTTTCACTTTTCACAACTGGCAGATGATTCCGTACAGGAAATATCCTTTATTTCAACGGTATTGACAAAAACTTCGGCGTACTCACAGTAAAATTGCTTGAATGTATCCCGTTGACATAATGAAGTTCCTCAAAGTGAAGACGTGAAGCTCGAGAACTCAGGGCACCCCGAACGGGGATAGGTTAGGTTCGAAAGGGATGACGGGAGCTGAATTGGGTGAGCAAAGCGATCGAACTTAGCTCCCGTCATCTCCTTCATGTTAGGTTACTTTAGACTCTGCAGACTGAAAAAGTAGCCCCGTGCAGCGGGGCTTCGTCGACAAACTTTTATTTTCAAGTCAAATATTATGAAGCTTCTCATTATGTATTTTAAGTAATTCAAAGTAATGTTTGTAAGTTGCTGTTCAGTTGATTTCTCGTCACTCGCAGTCATACTATCACTCAGTAATACTATAACGTAAATTAATTATTGTGTCACTTAAAAAATTAATTTACGGTCACTCGTTTAAATACTACCCTAAGTTAAATGAAGGTAAATCTTTTAAGAAACACAAACAACAAAATAGTTGAGTCCTTTACATAATCACCAAAATAAATGCAATAACACAAGTAATTAAAACTTTAAAATTAACATACACATGTCGCATTGAAACTCTGATGACGTTTTGCAAAAGACCCCTAGTTTAGCAGTTCAAAATATAATTACCTACAGTTCAATTAAGCGGATTGCAAACGGACCCAGAAGTCAAAGGAACTTGCAGTCAACTTATACAAAGTTAAATAATTAACGAATTCAATTCGGTGTGAAAGGTACATGTGGTAGATATTCAGTGAATATGGAGTGTTGATTACTTTTAAAGTGATTTACTGCTATGCAGGCCGGTGTAGCTCGGCAACTTATGCTGTTAGAAAAAATCGTTAGTTTACTGATCCAGATACTGCGAGGCTGGTCTATTTTAGTTACTTTCATAGTATAATGTCTTACGGTATATTACTATGGGGAAGGGCTGCACACATTGAGTCAATTTTTATTCTGCAAAAACGAGCCATCAGAGAGATATACAATCTTCGCCAGCGCGATTCTCTAAGGGAACTGTTTAAGGACATTAACATCGTGACGGTTTCTTGTCTATTTATTTATTTAAGTATACATGTATAACTTTACAGGTAAGGCGTTACATTTATGAGAACATCATGTACGTGAGAAATAATATACCTAGGTATAAAAATAAGGGATTTTGGGAGTATCTATCTATCCACTTTGACTAACGCTTAACGATTTAAAAAAAGCACTCTTCTAACACAGAGGAGGTGGGACGTAAGGTTTTACAATAGTATAATATTATGTTAAAGTCGTGCCCTGCCAGGTGTGTTTTCGAAGAGCTTTAAGTGATGCGATATAAAAAGAATGACACTATATTCTACACAACAATTGAACAGGAAAGAATGACTTTTTTTACGAATCGGGCATTTATTTTTTTGTCATAAAAAATCTAGAGATTTTGCTGAAGGTCCAATGTCTAAACTTGAACTACAACATAATTGTTTGCTTTGATGTTCTGTGACAAAGTCAGGATTAGATTGGCTATTGAAAGACTGTCTATCTAAATATATTTTTGTGTTTACTATTCGAAAAATATCTATATCATACGCTGCTTTAGAAGACATTGTTAATGAATTTGGTGTGATAGCTTCATTTTAATGGAAAATTAGGCAACTTATTATTATCTTTTTATGTCAATCAAGTTTTTACAAGCTTTTATTTAGTTTTCCCTGTGGCTGTAATCAAATCTTTCAAGTTATATTTAAGTATTTAGAATGGGTACTTTCTCTCCCTTTGTTTTTTTTTATATTTTTCGTATTTAGTGGTATTTTAGTATTGTTCGTGTCTTCAGTAGATTTTAGTTATTTTTGCTAGTAAATTTTTATTTTTTATTTGACGCGTTTCCCGGAGTTCGATTGATTTTTTTCTCATGACAGTGCAATTTTTGGTATAAAATCTTCAAAAAAATAATAATTTTATACGACTTGCTTTACAGGTTTTATGAAATAATAATATTATTATGAGCCCAATATAATATGAGCATTCTAAAATAAACGCCACTCATGTGTTGTATATAGCTAACATAAGCACATTTCTAAACAATTAACCTAGTATTTATTTGTATTTTGACATAAAGCTAAGACTCAAGGTGTATTGACAGAAAGACCAAGCAATTTTTTATTATTTTTTATTATTGATAGACTCGTGCTTGACCACTATCTCACCTGATGGTAAGCAATGATGTGGTCGACGATATAGCACGCTTACCTTTTTTTTTATCGTGGAGAAATGCTCATGCATACTACGCTACCACGGGGAGATAGCGCAGTTATGTGGGACTCTAACCCACTAAAACTCCACGGTGTCCTCCTGTGCCGCTTATGGCGGGAACACGGGCACGCGTTAGCACTCACCGCGAACCCGCTGCGGCTGCCCGTCACCGGACCCTCTACTGGGGAGTACCCCCATCACCGGCACACCAGAACACACTGTGCGCCGTGACCACCCAAGGGACCAAATCAGCACATGACACATAACAATACAGGCATTATTTGCTTAAATGAAGACTCCAAACCCAAAATCGTTTGTGTATAACTTTTGGACACAATAAACGTTTATTATTATTATGTCCTTTATTTATCTAGTTTCTTATTAAATATATTTTTAAATATTTTTATAGAACATACAATAACAAAAACATTTAAAAATATAAAAAATAGAGGCCCACCGGTATCGGGAACAGGGTCCAAGCTACCGGCGGTCAGGGCTCCAGATAGAGGAACCTCCTAACAATACGAGCCGTGTCCAGCAATACTGCTTTCTGGATCAGGCCCTTGACCCAGCCGCCTAACGAGAGCCTCCTAAGATGTTGGTCGAGGCTCGTGGCTATTAAGCCATTGGCCGATACGACTATCGGTACAATGATCGCTGTGTCCACATCCCACATGTCGACATCCTCGCGAGCCCTGTCAAGATACTTGATTTGCTTATCTTTCTCGGCTTTCACGAGGTTCCCGTCATGCGGGACGGTAATATCAACAATCATTGCACGCCTCTCGATTCGGTCCATCACCACAATATCAGGCTTATTGGCTACAATAGTCCTGTCAGTGATGATGGACCGATCCCAGTACAATGTGATACTGCCATTATCGAGAACTGGGTCGGGCACATACCTGTAGTACGGTACCTCCGATGCCACAAGATTGTATTTCAGAGCAAGTTGCTGATGGATAATCCTGGCCACAAGGTTGTGCCTATGCAAGTACTTATCGCGGGGTGAGTCCCTTGTCCACTGCTACTACATCTCGATGCATACCCACGTCAGTATTTAGAAAATATTCCCTGAGATTGCATATATCGCGGTTGTGGAGGTTTTTGGCATTTAAAAAGCCTCGGCCTCCACACTTCCGCGGGATTTACAATCTCATGACCGATGATCGTGGGTGATGCATTCGATATGCAGTCAGCAGTGTACGGACCCTTCTATCCAGGGCATCAAGTTCCGTTTGAGTCCATTTGAGTATGCCGAAAGAGTACATCAATACCGGCATGAACCAACCATTGAAGGCTCGCACCTTGTTTCCGCCTGAAAGAAGGCTATTGAATACCTTCTTCAGGCGGCCAAAGAAACGATCCTTCAACGATTGCTTCATGTCAGTAGTGCTGATACCTAACGCTTCCGACATACCCAAATACTTATAGGTTTCGTTTGGAGAGAGGGATCTCAGGCTTAAGGAATCCGTGAGTTGAACTCCTACGGACTCCACAATCTCACCTCGCTTTACATGCATGACCGCACATTTGTCCACACCAAACTCCATCCTGATGGCGCTACTAAAAGTTTCAGTTACCCTTAGTAGCTCCATCAGTTGAAGATTGTTGGGGGCAAAGAGCTTCAGGTCATCCATGTAAAGGAGGTGAGATATAACCTGACCACCCTTCTTCAACCGATAGCCCAGCCCTGAATTCTCCAGCAGCATGCTTAGAGGATTCAGGGCTAGAAAAAACCAAAGTGGACTCAAACTATCGCCCTGGAATATACCTCGCTCGATCCTTACAGGTTCGCTATTCCTCTGGATATTTCGACATCCTGGATAGCGAAGGACCATCCATTGCCCCACACACGACATCAAGAAGGTGCGTAGAGTTGTATCTATTTTATACAATTCAAGCACCCTCATGAGCCATGTATGAGGCACCGAGTCATAGGCCTTCTTATAATCTATCCAACATGTCGACATATCCTTTCGGGAACGTCGAACCTGTTGGCTAATGGCCATATCTATGAGGAGTAGCTCCTTAGTACCGCGGGACCCGTTCCTACATCCATTCTGAGAGACCGACATGATGGAGTTATTGTCAACGTGTTTATTAATTTTAACTCTCAAAATGGATGTAAGAACCTTATAGACCGTTGGTAAACATGTAATAGGTCTATAACTTTTGGGTTCCGCGGTGCTACCAGATTTGTGGAGCAGGTGGGTTATTCCTGTTGTAAGGAACTTGGGTAGCGAACCAGACTCTAAGGCTGCCTGGTACTGAGATGCCAAACGAGCGTGCGACCTTTGTAGCCATTTAATCCAGAAGTTGTGCAGCCCGTCCGGCCCTGGAGATTTCCAGTTCGGCAACGGACGGACTGCACGGGCTACATCTTGGGGGCTGATCGTGATAGCCCCCATTTCTTGTATTGAATCGCACGCTCGCTCGACCTCACGAGTCCATTCACCTTCGGTGTGACTGACAGGCACCGACCAGATGCTGCGCCAGAATGAAAACATAGCGTCATCATCCGGCGGGCGCGTGTCAGTCACACCTTGGTCGGGTCGCTCCCAAGCACGATAAACCCACCTTTCATTACTTTGGAATGTGTCATTACAGTTGCGATGTCGTCTGTTACCAAGCGGCACCGCAACCTACTAGTTGGCCGCTACGTCGTCGGCTTAATCGGCAAAAGCCCTGACGAGCGGCCCCTCCTCGGGTTCCTCTTCACTTTACCGTGGGTGACCGAGCCACGGTTACTGAGCTTCCCCGCCTCTACAATGCGGGAACCCACTGGGGAGTTACACGCTTACCTAGAAGAAACATATTCGCTCTTGACTTGAAGACTCCCACGTTGTAGCTATCAGGAAATACAGACTCCAGCAGGAAATTCCACTCCTTAGCTGTACGCATAATGAAAGTATTCTCAAAATGTTTAGTGCTTATGAGTGGGATGTCCACCATGTACCGATGAAGCATCGATAAAAATAAATAAATCCTACGCTCCGTATTTATTGATTCTTTTGCAGAAAAGTAATACTGTCAATTCCAAATAACTTTTGGAAAGCCTCTTGCTTCGAAAATTTTCATTTTTAAACCGCTCACGCGACCACACGACCTTTTAATAAGCTGTTAGTAATAAAATAAAAAAAACATTCTCTATACGTTTGACAAAATACATATACAAAATAATTTACACCTGTCAGCAAAATTTACGCACTATGTACCTACACAATAACTTAAACACACAAGGAAATAACAGAGATATATATGATACCCATGAAAATAAACAAAAAAGAAAGGGCTATCACCATAAAGACGTTAGCACGCCGTTAGCAAAGTTTTTACAGCTCTCTGACTATAATACATGTATTTATATAGACAGGGAGCTAGTCAACACGTATATTTACAAGGCTTATCTGTTGTTCTATGTGATTCGTATGCGACCGACATACAAAACGTTAATGTTTGTGTGGGGGTAGGTGGCGGGCGAGTTGGATTATAGTTTTATTTATATATTGTACTAGCTTTTCCCGAGTTTTTGCTCCCGTGGCATATTCCAAAGGGACCGTGCTGGTTGCGGGAAGCATAAGACCGGGCGATGTGGCCAAGCTTGGGTGAGGCCTATGTCCAGCTGTAGAAATCTTTCACCTGTAATATTGATCTTCTTATCTTATCTTGTGGAGGGGCCGAGAAAAAACTCGGACACTTTGACCCATTTGGATCTATTATGGTCCCCTAGATAACCTACTCCTCCCCTATCTCGTTGAATATATATGTAACCCCCGCTATGTCTTTGACCACACACACCTTTTTTTTTGCTCTTGGAGAAATGCTCATGCATGCTGCCACGGGAAAATAGCACAGTTATTTAGGACTTTAATTCACTATAACCTCCTATCACCGGCGCAGCAGAACACATTGCACGACGTGACTACCCCAGGGACCAAAATAGCACATGGGCACCCAGACGACCCCGTGTGTGGTACCCCTGGTCCCCCTGTGACGGATCAGATCAGTGGCCCCATCACCTACCTCTTTTTGGCTGCAGAAATTAGGGAGAGCAGCCAACAGTATACTGCCAGTCCTCATCCCCTGCCCCACTGCGTCCGCTATCAGACGGTGGCGACCCCATCCAGGCCTCGGAAAGAAGGGAGAGCAGCGCACCGCAATACCAGCACTCCTCTCGCGCCACGGCTCCAACCCTCAGCTACGATGCCTCCCATACAACATCGCATCCCACCTCAGTTGCGATGTCGCCCAAGCGGCACGTACTTCAGCTACGCACGGCTACGCCGTCGTCGGCTTAATCGGCAAAAGCCCTGACTAGCGGCCTCTCCTCGGATTCCTCTTCGCTTCACCGTGGGTGACCAAGTCGCGGCTACTGAACCCCCCCACCTCGACAATGCGGGATCTCATCGCGGGAGTCCGAAGATGTGTAGATGTGTGTCTACTGAAAAAGTAACATTTAACATTTTTACACACAACATACATCAAAAGAACGTTTCACTCAATTACTCAAGCAAGAATCGACATTCACTGCGCCCTAATCTTTCGTGGCCCAACGTTCAACTCACCTTACCCGGAGCAAAGGATAATCGCTGATTTATAGCTAATATCTTCAATGATTTACCTGTATTTCGCCCCCGTTTTTTTTCTTCGCGCCTTTTTCGCATGTATTGAATTTTATTAGGACGGTTTTGTATGTTTAACTTGGCTATGACTCTTTAAAGTTATTGGTTTTATGCTGATGTTGAAGAGAACCTTTGCCAACTTGTGCTCTTCCACAGCTTTGAGCTTTTTGAGTTATTTTTATTCTTGTTTAGAATTTGAATTCAGCATCTCTTTTGATTTCTGATTAAGCCTTTTTACCCGAATATGGTAAAGCCAAAAGAAAAAAATATTATTGGAACGGTATATAAAGTATGATTGTATTTACGAATGTTTCACAGAAGCGCCTACTGAGCCGATTTTGATGAATGAGGTGTCAATCGATTTGTTATGTCCGGGAGAAATAGGCATAATTATCATAATCTGATTTATCAGATATTTTTTAATCCTTAATGAAAAAAACAGAAGCCCGACCACCCACTTTTTTGTACATAACTTTCGTCTGACATAAAAATATGGGGGTCTATTTTTATTATACTTACACTGCCCCATTGCTAGGAAACCCACAGCTGCTGCCTCTCCTGGCCTCATTTATAATGGATAAATCGGCGATCGCAAAATTCAAGTCTCGGAAAAAAAAAATGTATTTAATCGATAACGATATCAAATGAAAGAGGAGAAAATTAGTACATAAATATTAATAAGGACTTCTCTAATATATAAAATTCGAGAGAAAATAAATTTCACTATATTTCAGCGTTTATGAATACTGCTGCCGCTAATTATTGGCAGTTTTCCCGTTTAAGGGTTTTAATTTTTAACAAAACTTCCGCTTGTTGATCGGAAAGATTTGCATTTGTTTCAAACATCAATTTAGTTTTTGAAATAACTTTTTATTTGCCTTCATAATCCAATGTTTGAAAATTCATGCTACCATTTTAGTTTTAAATAAAATTCTTCTCAAATAAAATCCCATTTCGAATTGAATAAATAATGCTAATATGAAAACACAATGTTTGATAGTTATTACAACCTCTTTTGAAACCAAATGAATACAATATTCGTTTTCAAAAGGATAGTAAAAAGCTATGTGTACAAAATTCTGTAAAAGATTAACTTAAAACAAACGGGGCAGGCTAGCCAGGTATTATATAAAACTGATTGAGTGTGTACATTGCTTGCAACAATGCTGGAAGTTCAGAAAGCCACTTTTGTTGACTCCTTTATTTGTGTGTTCATCCTATCGCAGTGAGTCTATTGCTGGACAATGGACATAGGGTCACCGAAGAATTGCCAAACTTAAATGTCAATGGGCAGGGCATATTGCTCGCAGAACGGATGGCCGATGGGGCAGGAAGGTTCTGGAGTGGCGACAGCGAACCGGAAGACGTTGCGTTGGAAGGCCTCCCACGAGGTGGACCGATTACCTGGTGAAGGTTGCGGGGATCCGCTGGATGCGAAACGCACGGGACCGATCAATGTGGCAACGCTTGGGGGCAAAACAATTCTCGTAAAGCTGTCCCTCTACTGCTAAGTGTTGTGAAGTAAAACCAAGTCGGTTAAGTCATTTTCCATAATACTTCTGATAAATCATCAATGATTCAGATAAATCAAATTTCTCAATCATTGATGATTTATAAAAAGTTCAAAGGTTAATAACCGTTACCGCAGTCTAACTTATGTGTTGCATTTCTGCGACAATATTATCGCATGATAAAAATGGTAAAAAATCGCGCTAGGCCTTAGCCCTGCTACCAAATGGCAAAACCCCAATTTGAGAATATGACACACATGCGGAGCGTCCCAAGTGCCCATGCACCTTCACTTTGGAAGGCCACTGTGGCCGCAATCGGCACGGCGTGGCCATCAACTGGATCCAAAATATATAAATTTTCCTTAGACTCAAGAAGGAAAAGAAGCGTTAGGTTCAAAATGTACAAAAACCGGCCAAGTGCGGGTCGGACTTCGCGCATTTAGGGTTCCATACCAAAGAAAAATGTTTTTTGAATATATATTGTATTTGCTAGTAAATAATACGTAATACTCGTAATAAACATTATCACCAAATTTCAAGTTGGTAGGTCAATGGGAAGTTAAAAAATCTTCGGAACTAAACTGTGTGACAGACGACGGAGAGACGGACAGACGGACAGACGGACAGGCGGAGGGACGGACAGACGGATGGACGGACAGACGGACAGACGGGCAGACGGACAGACGGACAGACGGACAGACGGACAGACGGACAGACGGACAGACGGACAGACGGACAGACGGACAGACGGACAGACGGACAGACGGACAGATGGACGACGGACAGACGGACAGAAGGACAGACGAACAGACGGACAGGCGGACGGAAGAACAGACGGACGGACGGACTGACGGACAAACGGACAGACGGACCGCCGGATTGACGGACAGACGGACAGATGGACGACGGACAGATGGACAGAAGGACAAACGGACAGACGGACAGACAGACAGACGGCAAGACGGACAGACGGGCAGACGGACAGATGGACAGACGGATAGACGGACAGACGGACAGACGAACAGACTGACAGAAGCACAGACGGACAGACGGTCAGACGGACAGACGGACAGATGGACAGACGGACAGACGGACAAACGGACAGACGGACAGATGGACAGACGGACAGACGGACAAACGGACAGACGGACAGATGGACAGAAGCACAGACGGACACGTGAGTGACAGCAATAGAGTTCTATGGAACCTTCTGGTACGGAACCCTAAAAAACTGACTGCAGATTCTGACGGCTGTTACCTTTGGATAAGGTGATTATTCAAGTCTCTCAAATGTATGAAATATAACAGCGGTATTAAAAAATAAAATAGGGAAGAAACTGACATGGCTGGTCCAAGAATAAAAAATTCGAACACAGTGATATCTACTAATCCGCACTGGTCCTTCGAGGTTGATTATAGCCTACTCTCTCTCTATGTGAGAGGAGGCCTGTGTCCCAGCAGTGGGAACATTTAAAGGAAGATATGCTACAGCAAAAGAAGCCTTACTAGGATAAATTTATTGAATGTTTTTGCTCAGTCAAACCTAATCTATATCCTAACATATGACTAAAATAGTGTTACAATTCTGCATTTACTTTTACTAGCTGCGTCATCTAATTATTTTCTGCGAAATTCAAAAGTTAACCTTCAGGATCTAAGTTCAATTTTCTAGACTTTATTTATCTCAGTGCTAATGAGATTTAGTTTCGCAAGTTAGCAACAGCTGTATAATTTCATTAGAAATTGGTATCTATTAAGGTAACTTATAATTAGATTGCTTAGTTAATATTTCTCTGAAATGAATTTTTAGGTCTGTTGAAGCTCGATTACAAGTATTAAGGTTCCGCAATTAAGAAAGACTACCTCGTTGGTATATAGCCGGTTGGCTATAGTAGTCGCAAACACCACTGCTGACCATAAGATTCCGGGTTCGATCCCTGGGTCAGGAAAAGTGTTATTGGATTTTTCCATCTAGAATTTCTAATCACCAGTATCGGCCCTAGCGGACCCTGTCAGTTTTTGCTGAGATTTCTTTGAGGCGCGCGTGGAACACTACGCGCCGTGAACTCGGGCCTGGTCCTTTTCGGACGGCGATATACCCATTACTCGCCGTCCGCAAGCCCGCACCTACGGTGGACGGGAATCGGCTTGCGACTCCCGATGCCCAGGGTGTCTCCGTTGAGCCTACCTCACGAGTTCCTCCTTTGCGAGCATTGCTGATTCGCAGAAGGAGGTAAAAGCATCCCATGCCCTCTCGCACAGTACCATGGCCTGAACCAGAAACGGACGCGAGAGGTCGCCACCGCCGATGGCCTCCACAAGAACTAGGCGTTGCTCCGCCCAAGCAGGGCAGACCCCCACCGTATTCTCTACCGTGTCTACTTAGCGATCCACACAATGGTGACTCCCAGGCATTTCCTCCCGCCGTACCCTTAACAGGAACCTCCCGAAACAGACGTGTCCGGTGTGGACCTGCATCAGGCGGAAGGTGAGGATGCCGTGGCGCCTCTCAAGCCACTACTCAAAGATCCCTCTTTGAAGAGTGGCTTAGCGCCACGGCGATTAAGCCCCCTTATCGGCGCAATTTTGGCGTGCCCAGCGCTGTGTTGCGACAGTCGCTCTTTCCATGCCGCTATGAGATCCTGCCGGAGCTAGTCCGCAGAGCCGCGATTTGTCACGGCAACGGAGTTTCGGACCCGCCGGATGGCCCTGAGAAACCTTTGTTAACCCCGGAATCGAAACAAGCAGTAAAACCGTATTCATACTGCAATTTAGCCGTTGTAGATAAGGCTTACTTAAAATTTGTAAATCATTCTTACCGTATTTCCACCCTTTTATTACAGCGGGCACGAACTGCCCGCGAACTGCAAACGAACTGCGAACTTTCTGACGTCATGTGGATATAAAGGACTGGCTTATTTTTCCTTGGTATGGTATAAACCACTATTAGAAATCCTTTCACCACTAGTGTCAAAGACTCAAAGGTAACCAAAACTTAATAGAAGAAAACACCTAATCAGAAACAGTCAATAAAAACCCAGAATATGAATTACGTTTCGCTAAACCCAGTCTACCAGACCAAGGTCATCCGGGTCACCACTCAAATTAACCAAAACCACCCAAGAAAAACTGACATAAAGATTCTTCAAATCTTTTGACTTAAGGAGTCCAATCTTGTTTAAGACCCTAATTCGTAATGTGATCGGGCGAGAGATTAGTTTTGTTTCTAAGTTAAATTGAAACTACTTCTAGTTTTGATGTAAACTAATATTATGTAGAGATAGAATTGTTTGTTTGTACATAATAGTTATAATTGTGACAATCTAAGAATTGCGATGACGTTTCTCATTTTACATGCCGAGATAACTTTGTATGTTCATTCTAAATCAAATTCATAATTCTAATTAATTACTATGTAACCCATACACTATCAAGGCTCGGATACCGGTTAAATTTTCAAACCGTTATTATGTACTTGACGTAAAACCTTTTACATTAGGTTTCGTTCGCATATACCGGTTTTTTTAAACCGATATTTGGAAGAGTATTTATATAAAGGTTTTTTCGGATTAAACGGTTTAGAGCAATAAAAACCGGTTAATACGGACGCACAATAAAGAAACGACGCGCGTACAAGTTGCAACGCGTTTACCGACATGCCGTTCGCCGAATAAACCGGTTAATTTTGGTTAAAATAAAGTTCTTAAAACGTTTACGATCTTAAGAAAAGTTCGGAGGAAAACCGAAATAAACCGGTGTTAACCGGTATTTTTTAAACCGGTTCCGAGCCTTGTACACTATAACAATGAGTATCATTCGTAAGCATCACGTTTAACATACGAGTATATAACGTATTTTTATAGCGGTTATATCCGACTTGTAAGATCGTCATGAGCGTAGATAAATAATTCAAAAAATCAAAAAACCTGACTGCTTAAGAAGTGAACTAAAAAGACGTAAACAAGAAGAAAATCATGCAGTGCTATTGGAGTACATATTCGCGAACTGGCTGACCAAAACCAGATGCATCCTCCGACAGCACAGCATGATGTTCTTCTTGTTTACGTCTTTTTAGTTCGCGACTTTTTAGTTGACACTTTTTATCGAATTAAGTACATTATAACATTCGTATTGTAACATTCTTGAAATAACCTCTTAAAACCCTTTATACTGATCGACATCGTGTGAAGGATAGGTTTGGAAGAAAAAAAAATGGCCCCCACAATATTTAGTAAATAATTGGCGCTTGAAAACCGCCAATTCTCTATTTTCCAATTTTAATGTAGCCAGTGACACTCGCAAGGTTAAAACAAATCGATTGACGTAAGAATCATCAAAATCAGCCAACGCGTTTGGTCTCTAGAACGCCACAAAGGAACATTAATACATACATCAACTGATAAACACATTACCCTCCTTCGGCAATCAGTTAAAAACACACACACACAAACAACACATCTGACAACTGGCCTAAACATAACTGGCAAAAAGTGGGTGTAGATGCAATCCTGCCTTACTCTTCGGGGATTAGCAGTTATGTATGGAATAGTTCGTATCGACAGACGCTCTAGACGCCACTCGTCTAGAGCGTCTGGTCGTTCGATGTCTGCGAAAGCGATAGTCGAAATGTCAAAATGTAAATAGATAAGATAGATAAACCATTTACTACTGCACACAATAAACACAGCACAACACACACACATACATACAACAACCAAACAACATATAAATACATTATATATATCTTTTTTTTTAAGTATGTGTTTGATCACGTGATCTTTCTGTTTCGATATCGCGTGTCAATCCCATACAATTTTGCCTTTTTGACAATCGCTATCAACTCGCTTTCGATGATAAAATGTCACTTTTCCAGGGCCTCTGCTGAAGACCGCGGAAATCCTCTGGATGCGTGACGCACAGGGCCGATCGATGTGGTGTCAATTGCGGGAAGCCTATATTCAGCAGGCTTTTAGGCTGAAAAGATGATGATGAACGGTAATATCAGGCTGTACTGATCTAATTTTGATATTATTTACCGACTAGCGGACACCTCGCGGTTTCACCCGCATAGTTCCCGTTCGCGTGCGAAAACAGGGATAAAAAGAAGCCCATGTCACCCGCGAATAGTGTAGCTGCCCAACGGTGAAAGAATTTTTGAAATCGGTCTAGTAGTTTTCAAGTTTATTCGTTACATACAAAAAATACAAATCTTTCCTCCTTATAATATTAGTTTAAGTGTAAGTATAGATATTGATATAGAAGTATAGACTGAAAGCTATTGCTGGGAAACGATCCCACCAAGTCGCGCACGAGCAGCACGCCCCGTCGGCACAAAGCACACGCTGCGTGATCCACGCGCCATCAGCGTGTGCAGTGCGTCGGCGCGCGGCGGCGGCAACACGGCGCGGCTTAGCGGGCACTCACATCCATGGACTCCACCGGGACACTCAAAACCTCTTATTCGAGACACTGACAGACACTAAACAATCGACACCGTTTTGTGAGCAGTGGTGATAAATAGTTTACACAAAGTAAAGCACTTGTTGGGTTCGAACCTACGATCTACAACTTGTACTTCGCGGCCATTACCACTGGGCCACCACTGCTATTTTTTGCTCACATCCACTTCATTCATTTTTGATCAAAATCGAAGCCTTTTAGTAATGACAGAGTCAATTCGCAGCCTCTTGAGGGTTTACATTTCGGGGAGTGTGCGACGGAACTGCACAACTTGATTCCGCCTAGCCCTTTCCATCATCGGACTAAAAGACATACGACCATGCGCCATCGGTACATGGTGGACTTCCCACCCATACGCACAAAGCGTTTTGCTAATTTGCACGCATTGCAGGATTCGCGCGAATCAAAATCTGCGCGGCTAACAACCGCAATGCGTGCTAAGCCTTAAAGTGCAGGAATCCACTGGATCCGAGACGCACAGGACCGGTCAATGCTGCGTCACTTGTGGTAGGGTTATGTTCAGCAGTGGACATCTTTTGGCTGAGATCATGATGATAATACTACCTAACACAGAAATATGCTTCTTTCTTATATCCAAAATCACAAACCATATATCATATATCTTTTACAAAAGTCACAGAAAAATCCGTACATTATTGCAAAATATAATTTGTGCCTGAGTTGCCGACGTAATAAATGTTACAATGTATATTGAGCACACGTCAGGCCACGTCAGGCCACGTCTGGTGACGTCACGTGTATTAGATAATGTCACTCGTACCGTACCCGTCATGTTGACAGCACATATTCACTCGCTTTGTGCTTTATCCGACATTTTTGCCATCTGTAGCTACCTGAAGTTCAACATTGAAATTGGTTATATGAATATTTTCTTGTCATTAATTCCGTATTATCTTTACGAGTAGTTATCAGTCTACAGCAGTTTACTGCTGTAGATAAACTTATTCAATCGCACACCATTATGTTCTATTCTAGGCAACTCTATAGTATAGTGGCCGGCACGTAGGTTTGCAAGGTTTTGGTGTAGTGGGAGTAAATTCACGCTTATTCCGCGTATTGACCAAGCACCGTATAGACCGAACAGAACGTGGACGCGACACGATTGATCAGTCGATCCTTGTGTCAACTGACCATCCAATCGCGCGCTTGGAACGGTCCTAAACGTTTCCCGCGCCCCGCTTCACTACCAAAGATACTTAAAAACGACTTCTGCGCATCTAACGACTCTTGCCAACTTACGAGCCAGGGATTATAGGTACCCCAATATGCGGAGCAATCGCGTAACAAACATACAAAAACATACAGTCGAATTTAGTTCCTCCTGCTCTTTTGAAGTCGGTTGAAAATTGGTATTTTTTGTCCGGAACAAGTCGTAATTTAAATATAACGGCATCGAAACTATTTGTCTATTTATACAGTCAAATCTTTATAATTTTATAATAATAAATACTTTATTTCAGACGAGGTGTCCATTTTGTTAGTAACAGGGTTCTTAAAGACTAGTGTTAGTAATACTTAGAACTACCAATAACAAAAAAAAAAAAGAAAACTAATCAATCACTGCTGCGCCATTCCGTGACAAATGGCGCCGCAATGATTGACCTACGTACAGTCTAGCCGACTAGCGATCATGCTAAGGATGCTGTTGGCGCCGCTACGTACTCTATGCACCATGGATGCGCATCTTTTACGCATCGTAGCGTAAAAGCAGTCGACGCGATGTTCAGCAAACATCCCCGATGCACTACAGAATCGCCGCAGCCCCATCAGCACCCTAAATGCATTATTAAATTGGACTCGGAGGGCACTGTAAGACTTTTGAGTATAGTCAGCCCACAGGCTGCACGTGTAAAACGAAGTACAATAAGACCTGAAAAGTGTAATTTTTACCTCAGTTGAACAACGTGCAAACCTTCGGGCTATCATGTTCGCTCGCACTGCCAGCGCCCTCCGTTCCCTTTCGATGTCATCATTGTCCTTGAGGTCAGAGGTCAGTATATGTCCTAAGTACTTAAATTTAGACACCCTACGCAAAGCCGTAACATTAAGCGTAATGTTGGGAAACACATTATGTTTACAGTTTCCTCTGGCCTCAAAGACCATGACTTCAGTTTTGAGTGGATTATATTTTAATCCGTGTTGCTTGGCATATGCTTCACAGATGGTAAGCAGTTTCTTAATACCACATACCGATGCACTCAGTAGCACCATGTCATCAGCATAACTTATGTTGTTTATATTAATGCCATCTATGTGACAACCTATCCGAGTGCTACTGAGTGCCACAATCAAATCGTTCATATACAGGTTGAAGTCCTAAGTCTGCAGTTTTTTCTTATAGCTAACAGCTACAATATCGTTGAGTCGTCGTTTTCGTTGTCACAGACTCGGTAATGATATCTAACAGTATTCTATCTTCATACAAAAGGTCGGATTGCGAGTCATGCTTACGGGCCTCGAGTTCAGGCAACACTCGATACACTACGTGTCATGGTTTTGTAAGCAGTAAGCGTGCATAGTGATTAGTGAATATTGGATTGAAATAAGAACAAATACTTACTTAATATGGCAGAGAGCAACTATAGACTATAATGTGCTGTTTTTTGTTGTTTGAATTCTTCTATATCGCTCCCAGAGATAACATTTTTATATTACCTGGATTCTCCGAAACGCAAGCCTATAGAAAATTATATATCTAACCTATTAGTTCGTTATTTGTTTATTTTTTTAATAGTTAGGGTGATAAAGTAACAAACGAGGGACCTAAATAAGCTTGCGTTAAAAAAAAAATGTTGGTTGTTTCCTAGGCTAGGCTATCTACTTGCTTATGTACTTAGCTACTTAAAAATATATTATTGAATTAGACCAAAAACAAAATGAAATGATAACCTATGAGAGTACTAAATGGTAGGTACCTACCTATTAAGATTTAAAATAAGTATATTAAAAATATAATATTTACTTTCACAAAACTAGAAAGAAACTCAAGTAAGTAGAGGTTGGCAGCCCTAACGCATGTTTACGTGACGCGCGCTTATAGGTAATTATTTCCAGGACAGAGCTGAGAAACAATATTGTAAGCTTGTCATCATTACCGTGTCAAAGGCTACTTTTTGCCCATTAAAAAAATGCCAGGTTCCTGTGGAATAGGCCAAGGGAGCGAAGTAGGGGGCAAATGCTAGTTTAATAATATATGATTGGTCTAGGCTGATGTAACTTAATAATCTAGTTCAATTGAAGTCAATAGATTTACAATAAAGATAAAAGAGTCTTTTACT
Organism: Orthosia gracilis; assembly: GCA_947562075.1. NCBI lineage: Eukaryota > Metazoa > Arthropoda > Insecta > Lepidoptera > Noctuidae > Orthosia > Orthosia gracilis. The sequence goes on from OX387273.1 coordinate 24,782,687, forward strand.
ATCTCGTTCGTCTAGATGCCTCAAGGCTTTCTGCTGGGCATGACGTCTTGGGTTCAATTTTCATGTCGGGCATAGTGTTATTGTGTTTTAAATTCCAGATGAATTTCTCAGTAATAGCCTAAGTCTGGAGTTTGTACCCCGACTGCATGGAATCATAACTGGCAAATTTGGACGTAATATGTACACTTCCGCTAAGCGACCTTACGCTGGCTCGACGCGATTCGATTAATATCAAACGGATAAGCTATTTTACTAACCAAAATTGCAAGCACATTCACATGCACGCAATGCGATGCGAGTTTTTCATTTTCAATTTTCTTAGAAAATACTCTCTACCTCCGTACAGAGCCAGAACATACGAGTATATGTACTTTCAAAGCAATGTAACATCAAAATTACATCTACCCACCAATCTGTCTATGTGAAAATATGTTTAAATATCATAGCCGTTTAGAAGAAGTGAGCAAAATTAGCGAATAAAAATTGTACGGAGTAGGGACGACCGTAGGGAGTGATTCAAATGTTAGAATCCTGAGCGACGCAAGCCGTTTTATTCAAGAGTTGCATACTATACTTTATACAATGACTGAAAATGAAAGATTTCAGCTAAAAACACAAGGAGTTTGTATGTCGAGTATACTTTGCACAAAGAGTTTGTATCGAGTATTTTATGCGCAAGGAGGTTGTATAACATTGAGATGGAGGTCGAATATATATTGATGTGTTCTAAATTTAAACACCAAAACAGTGATTAAAAGAGCTTTTTATTCACTGTTTTCAGTGAATAAAATAAGCTTTTTAGGAGGGGAATGGTATAAAATTATTTACAATGCATGTCCTCGAAAAGAGCATTTAAAAACCATGTCCTCGAAAAGAGCGTTTTCCAAGCAGCTAAACTGTGCGGAAAGTGTCACTTTTTTCACTAGTGCTTTTTACATTTCAGATTTCTTTTAATTTTTAACTCCGTGGTCAGCCAGGTGCATAAAGTTTTTATTATATGAGAAAAGTTTTACAAATTAATTAAGTACAGATTATCATTCATACAAAGGGGAAATATAACAAAAAATCATTGAAGGTGATTTAAATTATTCTAAATTCGATCAATAAATTAATTTTAAATTCATTAAATATGTTTGGAAGAACGTATAGTTTTTCTCGCGCCTTTTTTGCGTTACGACGTGACAGCTACTTGCACATGCGCAGTAGATATGCCCGAGAAATTATTAGTTAATCTGTGGATATACTGAGCGCGCTTGAATAAGCCCGCCATTTTATTAATTTCTTGCTTGGTTCAGATATTTCTTTTTATTTCCTCGCACAATGCATTGTAAAATGTTGTATGATACACTTACTTAAGATGATTCCAGACTCGTGTCGATTTATTCACTCACTATCTTCGCTCGCTCGTGAATAAAAATGCTACTCATCGGGAATCACCTACCTGCCGCATTTGTAGCATAAATAACTGTTGTCACACGAAAAAACTTTGTTTCTCAAAGAATGTAAATTAATCAATTGTATTTTTTTCCAACCTTTTAATCTAGCCGTTTCGAAGGAGTAGGATTTTGAAAGTAACCGTTTTTTGGCTCTTAATCGAAATAAGGGGCTGAACAACCGACCGTCCTCCCGCCCATCCGTTCCTGTTGCCAACTTGCTTAAGCAAGATCATTATCATCATTAATACCGCAAATATCGCAAACATGCTCGATATGAGCTTGTAAAAGTTTTAACTACAAGAAATTATTCTCTGAAACACAAGACCATTTCTTAAAAATCCAAAGGTAACCCTTAACTTTTTCAAAGAAATTTTCTCCGCCACCAAATAAATTGACGTCAGTTAAAACTATGCCTACCCCCATACCAGCAAAATCCATAATTCATAAGACGTAATACTTTCTGATGCGTCGCGCGTCATATCATACTTGCTTTACTCTGATCTGAGAAAGATGTGCGATGCGGCTTTTTCACAAGCTTATATTTGACTTGCTTGTTTAGTAGACCCACTTGTGCCACCAGAGTTAGCTTACTGGCTCCGAGTTAGTAGCTAAGTCGGCCTATTATCTATGTCATAATATTTGCTATTTAATATCATTTTAATATCAAGAAGATCGGCAAGTACTGAATTAATTTGATTTTGCAGAAAGACAACAAGAAAGGTTATAAAACTGGTCCAAAACACCACAATTAATTATATATACACAGATTCCGTCTACTATGTGCTTTTAAATTCACTCGTATGTGCTTGTAAATATAATAGAGCGGGTCATGAATCAAGTTTGCCGATAGTACCTGCAAACAAATACCTTTTTTTTGTTTTTGTTTACTGAGGCCAACCTTCAAAAGGCGTCTGGACTTTTGGGGAAAAGACCAGGGAGTGTGGGATTTTTACTAAAACCACCCCGGTGATCACCTGGAAGGGCCTCCTCACCTCTTAAAAGACCACCCCAGAGCAATGCCTGTTAGGGCACATACATACAATGTTTTCAACGTCTTCAAAAGTTAGGATGGTTGTGAAAAGTTTTCTTGCACGACCAAGAAAATTACATAACATAAGGCAGACAGCATCTTTAACTCTCTGTTCAAATTTGACATACACAAGCGACACACATCCTCTCTTCAGTATATATTCTTCTTCTATCCACGATCTCTAATGACTATATTCTCGAGATAAAATTCTTTTTGTTTCGACCTCCTGACCTAGAACAACGCCAAGGTCACATTTACCTTCTAGAGAAGTGTAGGTAGTAAAAGTTTCGATCAAGATCATATTGTTGGGCTTAGGATTATATCGCAGCCTGTTGAGGACTTACATTTTAATTCAAATTTTATTAGTTCGGTACCTAAGTTAAAGATTGAAGAAGTTCTTCCTGCTCAATTTAATTGAATTCAAACACTTTTTTTTTTCCCAACTGCACGTTCCATTATTTACGTAGAATCGGAGAATTTCGTGGATAGCAGAACTTAATAGTAGGTATTTCGAGTCGAGCATAGCAGGACTAGAGCAGCGGGACTAAACAAAAAGGTGGAGGTGGAAGAATGTTTTTTTCCAAATGTTGTGATTTTTTTGGAAGCCCGTTAAATTTTTTGTGAAAAGGTTTTCATTTTTCTTTTTTTAGTTTTGGTACCTCATCACACTATAATATTATAAAAGCGAAAGTTTGTGAGTGTGTTTGTTAGTATGTTTGTTACTTCTTCACGCTAAAACGAATGGACGGATCTGGATGAAATTTGGAGCAGAGATAGATTATAGTCTGGAATAGCAGATAGGATACTTTTCATCGCGAGAATATATTCCCTTGGGATAATATTCGACATTCACGCGGGTTAAGGCTCCAAATTCTAGTTCTGATGACGGAGCTGGAATATGGAGATTGCCCGGATTCAAACCCACGACCTCAGACAAGTATCTTGGCCTCTGGTCCACCACGACATCAATCAGGTGATTGACCTGGACGTATTTTTTATACAACTTTTTTTTACTATGATTTGTATAATTTTGACGTATAAGTAATATGAATTATATGTTTTTATAAAAGTATATATTATTTACAATATGTATGTACGTGTATTTTACCTATTTTATTATGTTATATTATAACTGGTTTTATCTTTATTATTAAACAATGCAACTGCTATGTTATCTCTTCACCACCCTTGGTTGACTGGTAGAGAATGCCTAAGGCATTAAGTCCGCCTATGTACCTTTTGTGCATGAAGTCCACATAAATAAATTGGCTTTGGAAGTTTTAGTACAATAAATAAATAAACAGGCCTCCCTCAGACTTTGCAATTGCGTCTATAACTAACCTAAGCTAAAACTATTTATCTGATTCATTAATTTATCTTTTATTAACGAGTTGTTGCTACTCACTCTAATGAATCATTTCAATGTAATTTTAGTTATCCTGATGTGAAACAAACACAGTACAAGCATTGAGGAAACAGCAGTACTAGCATGGAATCACAAATCTTTTCCTGTAGATCAACATTAATAATAATAGTAAATTAAGTAAATCTCGTCAAATAATAATGCACAGCTTAAAAACTGGGTGAAAAAAAAATAGAACAAATATGAATCTTAGCACGAGAGTTCCTTATACCATGAAGTGGAACTAAGTGTTACGTTCTTAACAATAAAATACTAAGTTTCAAAGCAGACTGACGTTTATGGGGATCAGGCTAGACTCAAGGTTACAATGGGATCCTCATTAATATCTCTTGCAGGGAGGTTAAGTTCGGTAGCTTATGCTGTTAGAAAAATTCGTCAAATTACTTACTTATAAAGATAACGCGACGCTGGTCTATTTTACCTGCGTTCATAGTATAATGTTTTACGGTATCTTACTATGGGGTAGGGCTGCAGTAATCGAATCAATTTTTATTCTGCAAAAACGAGCCATCAGCAAGCAAGACAAAACTCGCAGTAAGCCCACAGATAGTACAAAGTATAGTTTGTAATCTTATTTTCACATAATTGCCTGTAAAACATTATAGTGCGACAGACTTGTTTAAATATAATACTCAATAAGAATAGAAAGAAGTAAAAAAACGAAGAGGCAGCCATAGCACTATATGGCAAGGTTGTTCCGGTAACTTTAAGTCTCTTGGTTCACTTACAAGTGCTTTAATCTACCAAAGCTATCAGTATAATACACAAGACTGTCAAGCACAGTACAGCAAAAATGGTGTACGAAACGGCAGTAGGTCTTGGAAAGAATTTGCAGTAGTTCAATAAATTTGCCTTACCTTTGCCCAACTATTAATATAGTGTTTTTCAGTTTTTTTATAATTTTGAAGCATCTACCTTTACAACCGATTTGCTGAGTAACAGGACACCCTTGGTAAAACTTTTTTTTATGCTGTAGAAATGCTCATGCATACTGCACTACCACGGGGAGATATCGCAGTTATGTGAGACTCCAACCCACTAAAACTCCACGGTGTCCTCCTGTGCCGCTTATGGCGGGAACACGGACACGCGTAAGCACTCACCGCGAACCCGCCGTGGCTGTCCGTCACCGGACCCTCCTCTGGGGAGTACCCCCCATCACCGGCGCACCAGAACTCACTGTACGCCGTGACCACCCCAGGGAGCAAACCAGCACATGGGCGCCAGACGGCCCCTTGTATGGCACCCTTGGTCCCCATGTGATGGGTCAATGGCCCCGCCACCTACCATTTTTTGGCCGCAGTTAAAGGTTATTTTGAGTGTGTTAAGTGGCAGATTTATATGACTTGTATACATCTGTCACTTACGCGATATCAAAATAACCTTACTTTTAGAGCTTATGGTCACCCCCCTGTATGTTCCTCTTCATAATATTAGTACAGATAGTATAGATGGACCAAGTGATTATCACGGCATTATTTATTATTCGCGGGCAATTTGAAAAATGCCCAATATGAGTAGGCAAAACGATAAAAACTATTGAATTAATTTAATTGACCAGGCTTTCTGAATAATGTCCATCACTTATTGCCATAGGGCAGGGTAAAAAACTATGTGTTTTATTAAATTATTTTAATGTTGAGATTGATTTTAATATTGAATAGTACAATTAATATTTAAGCAACAAAGTCGACGGAGCCCCGCTGTGCGCGGCTTCTATTTCTGTCTGCAGTGTCTAAAGTAACATAGCATGAAGGAGATGACGGGGGCTGGGGTCATCTTTATTGAACCTAATCTATCCGTGTCGGGGAGCCCTAAGCTCCCGAGCTCACGTCGCTCGCTCTTGGACTAATTCATTGACCATAATTATCGAATTGCCCAAGCGTTACGTAGCAATATTCATAATGAGATAAATAAAGAATTTTAAATAAGTATTCATTAAATTGCCCGATTTGACTTGACTTTGTTCATAATGCCCGGGTATTATACATAGTGCACATATTAATCTCTTGGCCCATGACATATACATACTAGGGAACTAAGTCTTTGTTACGTATGGGGATAAACTTAAAATATTTTGTAGGACATAATATACCTAATAATGGTTTAGGTACGTCAAACTGAAGGTAAAAATATCAAGGTTTGACACCACTTAAAAAAATTTTGAGCTAAGCTATCAAATTGATGTATGTATTTAATAGAAACATGTGTCTTTTAAATAAAGGCTAGAATATAATATAATAGAATAGAATACTCTTTATTAAGTACACCATATAAGTAACAGAAAGTATAGAAGAAGTAAACATTACACTGGGTGACTCAATGGGCGGCCTTATCGCTAAAAATGAAAGGAAAAACAGTACTGTAGGTAGTCTTTGGTTTGTTTTGGCTAGAACGAATACTTGTAAATGTATATGTGGTAATATGACGAAAAGATATCGTCACATGACACTTGGTTCATATAATTCTTTGAGTCACACGAAGTTAGTCACGGGGTCAGGGCCTCAGAGATTTTTTATCGTGTCAAATTGTATAACTAATAAGGTACTGTGCTGGCACCACTGGTATCTTGAGTAGTGATTAGAGCATAAAGTTGAGAGGATGTGCAGCATCGTCCTCCTGTCTGAACAACATACTGTGACGCCCCCTTGTACATATACCTTCAATGACTTCGTTGTAGCTTCTCCAAAATAATAACATTAGCCATATATAGAGACCGCAACTTATACAAATAGCAATTAACAATATCACTATCGCTAGCACAGTATAAATGCAATTTGTCCTGTATGTTTTTATGGTGTACAATAAAGTATATAATAATAATAATAAATTGTCCATATTTATACTGTGTCGCTAGCGCTCAGCATTTGCTGTGGTGTCACTTAAATTAGGAGGAAAATTCTAAAAAACGAGGATTCTAATAACGACGTCGAACTAATTATATTATGTTACTGATTTCAGTTTGGTTTAAACTAACCATTGCACGAATTATTTATAATTTAAAAGCCACATATTATTCATATTCATTTACAGTTTACTTGTAGTGATTAGTCTTTTTCAGTTTAACATCAATATCTTAATAACAGTATAAATTTAATTTGTGTGCTAATTTTACGTCACATAAGGAAAGATGTACAGTTTAATGTGCTTGGCTATCATTCTTGCTATTAGTTTGGCTGCGGACGTGACTGTTTATAATTATGATGATTGTAAGTACGCTCTCTTTTTTCCGTTACACTAACAACTTGCATTAATATCGCTTTAATGGCAAGATGTGGATCTTAATATTGAGGAAATAAAAACTTCTAACTTTTTTTATAAATAAGGGAAATTATATTTCATTTCATTTAAATTGAATTTATTAATGACAAAGCCTTACAAGGACAATTTAAAATTACGTGTGAAATATAGAACAAGGTAAAAAAGCAACTGTGAAACCCTGATTCCCAAACTACGCGGTTGCCTGTTGTTGGTGACCTGTCGCAAGAGCAAAATTCTATTTTCATCCACTCAGAGTGTAAAAGCCGTTTTTATCCGCTGGAAGATAAAATAAATTGAATTTAGAACATTGTGAGCACTGAGTTTGTAAATTCAAAACATCATTAAAACTATTTACTTGGTGTCAAATTTTACATATAATTTTTTTAAATTTGTTAAAAACCCAGACTCAGAACCTTCTTGGTGTATTATTTTTTAATATTTTTGTCAAATTGTTAAAACCTTAGGTTAAAAAAGATAAACTTGAAAACAAGTGAAAAACCTAAATTGAGTGATTCTAGCGACAAGGAAATTTATTTGACACCAACAGAATTGACTGAAACTGTTAATAATGCGCAAATGATCTTTCTCGCGAGAAGTATTTGAAACAATACCATATGTTTAACACGTAGCGACTAGCTAAAGGAGCCAAAACTTTCTCAGAAAACGTTTTGCTGGATTTTTTTTAAATCATACGAGACCAAGAAATCAAGCACACTATGGACTACGTATTCAATGCTAAAAGCAACAATAAAGATGAGGAAAGACATACATATCGATACCTATCCTAAATTAGTGGAATTTTTAAAAAGAGCCTCATCTTCTCATCAACCAAAAAAAATCAAAGGTTTTCACAGTATCTGAAATTGAAAAGTTTCTTAACGAAGCAACGCCTGCAGCACCAGCAGCAGCACCTGATTCCGTATATTTGGCGTCAAAAAAAAAGTCAGTTGCACATTCAGTATCTACTTAAGTATAATAATCAACTAATTAACATAATCTATTACTTACTTAATAGATGTTGATAGGCATAATTATGAATGCATATCAATTTTATTAATTTATCTACTACAATACTCTTTACGTTACAGGTTGTTCTTTTTATTGGTATAAACGGAGCATGTCGAACTAATGAACTAACACAACTTAATGTCAAAAATATTGAGAAACATCCAGATGACTTATTATTAATTAATTTACCTAATACAAAGACAAAAACTTTTTTACAAAAATTACAACCGACTTCCAAACAAAAACACTACAAAGTGAAAAATAACTTCAATTTCGGAAGTCGGTGTTCCTGTTTACGTTTCTTCATTTTTTGACACCGACTTCCGAAATTGAAGTTATTTTTCACTTTGTAGTGTTTTTGTTTGGAAGTCGGTTGTAATTTTTGTAAAAAAGTTTTTTATTTTTCACTTTTTAGTTGTGGTACATAATGGACCAGTTCTATAGGCTAGGTACCTACGCGTATAGTGCCCAAAGTGAAGCTAGAATAGATTAACCCAATAACATGAAACTTAAACAAAACCAGTGCAATGAGAGTATACCAGGGTGAACTGTTCACACCTGCGTACCCCTTAAGAACGTACCAGTGTGATGTTATGTACTGAAATGGTGTAAACAATAAACAGACATGCGATTGTATCTATCCAGAGTGATTTGCCGTCATTTATTGAAGAGTTCTGATGTATTTCTCCGAAGTTCTTCATCAGATCTTGATGAAAATTAAATGGGACCACATGACAAGCACCCGCTTTAAAATTAAAAAAGAATCATCAAAATCGGTTCACCCAATAAAAAGTTCTGAGGTAACAAACATAAAAAAAAAAAATACAGTCGTATTGAAAACCTCCTTCTTTTTGCGAAGTCGGTTAAAAAGAGACCGCAACTTCGTCATTCGTAAGGAATACGTAACAATTGTTGAGAAATATCAAGCCTAACGCCCGCCTAACACTCCAATTAATCGATTTTTTCTACAATATCGGAACAGAATAGACAGCCTATGAGTGCTAATAAAATTGGCAGTATCCCACGAGAAATAGCAACATTTGTTGAACTTCCAGAACCCCTGTTGAACACGGATCATTGTTTCCGACGAACTTCAGCCACACTTTTGGCCGAATCAGGAGCTGATCTCCTGTCCCTTAAGAGCCATGGAGGCTGGAAGTCCAATGCGATTGTAGAGGGATACATAGAGGATTCCATCCAAAATAAGTCAAAAAAATGAAAAGGCTTCGTAGGAGCCATTACACTGAAAGAGCCTCAGTCTAATCCATGGACTGGCCCTTCTACATCAAAAATTAGTCTTTACGAAAGCCTTACCATCGCCCACTCTCGCCAACATATACGCCAAGGGAATCCGATGAATCGGTACAACTATTAAGTATGGCAGATAGTTTACCGAAAAACAGTACACAAGTCACTAACACCAACATTACAGTACCTAACAAGAATATTACACTCAACTTAAGGCGATATTTAAAAGCCCCAATGTAAACGTACTGGCCTTGCGCCCGCTCGTTGCCAAAATATCAACATTGAACCTCGTTTTGAACAGTTTTGTTTGCAAATTATTATTTGATTTACAAATGCTATGTCAGTTATGAAGAAAGTCTAGACATCAATTTTTCTGTCTAAAAATATTTTTAAACATCCAAGTCGTTTTGGAGTAGTATCCAAAAGTTGCGAAAAATGTTCGAATCGAAAAATTATTTTTTTGAAGCAAAACTATTTTTTATACGAAAAAACCATGTTGAAAAAATAATGGATATGAAACAATAATAAATATATTTTTTTTCAAATGTTTTAACTTAGCCGTTACTAAGGAGTATGCTTTAGAAAGTTACCGTTTTACGGCACTAAAGCGGATGTAGGCCCTTAAGTAACTGTAGCAACGTGACGTTCAATTTTTCTTAAGTATACCTAAATATTATTTGTTATAATTTAAAGATTATTCTGTAATACCTATCTATCATAATCATGTATTATCTAAACTGAAATATAAGTATCTTATGATTGTAAATGTTTTTTTTGCTATTATTCATTTCCTCGCTGAGATGCATTTTTCCGCATTTTGGCTTAGTTGAATAAATATATTTGACTTTGACTTTGAAAGTTTGTATGTAATTTTTACAGTTTGTCAGTTGGACACGTGAAATTTTAGATCTAGGCTCTTGGTTGATAAAAATAATTCATGTATTTATTAGTTTTTGGAAATTCTACTCCTAAAGGGATAAAATAGGGGTTGAAAATTTATAAGATTTATTTTCAGTTTGGAAGGTAAAACATCTGAAATTGTATGTTTACGCTCTTGATTAATAAAAAAAACAATGAGTTTATTGATTTCCGGTAATTCTACTCCTAAATGGTTAAAAGTGACAATTTGTTGGGCTATATTTGCTTCTTTTTATGATGTAAGGGAGCAAACGAGGGATATTTTTTTGTATGAAGAGTCTAATTCCATGGGCAAAATAATAAAGGTAACATTAGTTTTTCGCAACTACCCCCAAAAGGCGATTTAAGGCATGTTAAAGTTTGTATGGAAAATCTTATTTCTTGGATTAATAAACTTGGCACAAATTCTAACCTAAGTAAATAATACAAGGATGGCATTAATAGTTCTTCGAAACTAACCCTAAAAGATGACTTGGGTAGTGTTGAAGATCTTGTGTTAATAAACTTGAAATTTGGCACAAATACTGACCTTAATAAATAATGTAGGTAGTTATTACATTTTCGGCACTTTTCTCAAATTACTATTATGATGATCGGTGATCAATATTTTTGAAGTATTTCTCTGCACATAGCTTCTTTTTACGATGTAGGCGAACACTAAGGAGGGATTTTTGAAAATTCAACCGTTAAAGATGTTAAGAGGGAGATAGGTATTTATTAGTAAGAAAAATCTTACTCCTTAGGCAAATAATAAATTACCATCATTAGTTTTTCAGAATTAGCCCCAGAAGATGATTTAGGGGTGTTAACGGTTTTTTGAAGAATCTTACGGCACTAAGACGACCTCTACCTGGATTTGGACCTAACTAGCGAAATGGACCGTTTTTCTCAGGCCAAACAAACAACCAAAACACAAAAAAAGTGTAAGGCCAAAAAAACGTAGGTTGTTGTGTGACGTTATAGTGTCGCGTAATTTACTCAGCATTCGTTTACATACTAAAATAATTTTTGCTCCACCCGAAATTATGCGACTCAAAACTCGCGACCAGTCTTCTGCGCTTTGGTATTCAGCAGACTTGTGGCCCTCGCCAGGACATCAGTCCAACTTGTGCGAGGCCTTGCAATGTTGCATCTTCCAGTAACGTCCTCGCCACTTCAGAACCTTTCAGCCACACAGGCCATCTGTTCAGCGAACCATCTCACTGGTCTGCTTAATGCAACCAAAGTGGTCATTCTTGGAGCTATGTCGGTTACCTCAGTTTCCCTTTCCGTGTTTCCGAATCGGATTTGATGAATACTTTCTGTAAAGTCACCGATTTTCTTGAGTATGGGTGCTACATGGGTACTTAAAATGACCTTTGTTTTATCCATATTTATCGTAAGACTCGTGCGGAAGCTCCACTGCACTGTCTTCTTCATATTATTACATGGTGAGTGGTGTACTCGCTATGGATCTTATTGTAAAGCCTCAAGACTGAGTTTTGATCGAATAACCGGTGTGACTGTTACCCACGAGCCCATTATTTAGCTAAAACTTACCGGACTGACTGTATATATCTACGTTACACCATTTATTCTTGATATTACAATAGCTTATTTTTTGTCGCATTTACTAATTGAAAGTACTTAGTTAAATATAATACGAAATCATGCGAACGAAGTCGCGGACGGAGTGTTAGTTAGATTATAAAGAGGAAAGATTTCTATGTTTGTATGTAACGAATAAAATTAAAAACTACTGGACCTATTGCAAAAGTTCTTTCACCGTTGGGAAGCTACACTACCCGCGGGTGACATAGGCTACTTTTTATCACTGCATTCTCACGGGAACGGGAACTACGCGGGAGAAACCGCGAGGCGTTCGCTAGTTTGAAATAAAATTCATTTAACTTGAAAAGCAGAGAGGCAATTAAGTTTATTTTTGATAGAACATTATGTTGATGTCACACCATAATTGATAAGATGCTTAACATTTTAGCATCACAAAACTTTTTCCACTAAGATTGTTTTTTGTTTTTAGTCTATAGAAAACCAGACGCACTTGTGGAGTCTTCGTTCCCGTGGAAGTTTAGTTACTCGATTAGTTTGTTAGATATTAATATTGATATAAAGAACAAACCACCGAGTGTGACTGTGGTCAGTGTAACTGTCGACACAGGTAAGCTTCAAAAAAACTTTGTTCCTAAGACTAGAAGAAACCTTCTCTCTTTGAGTTTTGTATTGGACTTTTATATTGGACAAGAATATTACTCGCTGATGCGTCGAAATACTTCTTATTCTTATTCTTTATTGTACACAAAACAAACATTTACAAATACAGTAGGACAGCTTATGTACAAAGGCGAGCTTAACCCATAATTGGGTTCTCTTACAACAAACCTCAGTGTCATAGAGAAAATTATTTATCCAAGCATGATTGCCGACTAATTTTTTTCATATAACTTTTGTACAATAGTTAAACCTTGTTAGTAGGAATTGAGTTCTTTAAAAGAATAATTCACTTCTGTACACTCATTTTAAAATGCAAAAGTAACACTTTTCTTTTCTTTCACTTTATAGATGTCATCAGTTTCAAGGCTGAGAAGTATGTATTTCAATATAATGAGACAGCAAGTGGAGAACGTTATTCGGTCCCTTCAAAAAAACTGAAAAACTCAACTGCGGTGAACATATCTCTTCAATTCCTCTCATTGAATACCTTGTGCAAGACACTTGTTATAGCAGAAGGGAGACGTATCCCGATCATAAAGAATCAGACAATGGACAAGGAATTTAAGTGTAAGTCATTGCAGTATTGTTACAAGAATAAGTTCTATTTCTACTAATTGCTGCGAAGCTCTTAAGTAAATGGTTTAATGAATGTCATCAGTAAACTGATTATTATTTATCAGATATTATTGAGAACATTTCATACATATGATAATGAAAAATTTTACTATTCGTGTTATTTCACTTGCAGTAATTCAGTGCAAAACCGTTCACTGTATCCTAATGGTGGATTTAAAAAATATCTGTGAAGGTAAGCCTTTATACATTTTTATTATGCTGTTTTTAGGGTTCCATAGCCAAAGGGAAAAACTTAACCTTTATAATTTTGTCATGTTGGTATATCTGGATGTTTCACAAACATTTTACTCGAAGACTTTTGGCACTATATAGATGAAATTCAGAAATTTGGATAAAATAAAAGATTGCCTGTTCATTGTTAGAACAATAATACAGGTTGTATGTTTAACAATAACAACGTTACAGAAACTTCACGAAAAGGCTACACCTAATGCCACTAACAAAATTATGATAGTTCATTAATCTCGTTAATGATATATTACAGAAATTGACATTTTCGAGCGCACAATGCGCAACAAGGAAAACAACTAGATCTCAACGCTCCGGAATGAACTAAGGCCAGTGTTGGAAGGTCTCCCTCTAGGTGGGCCGAGGACCTGTTAAGGCTGCTGGAATCCGCTGGATGCGAGACGCACAGTACCGATCGATGTGGTGACGCTTAAAGGAGACCTATGTCCAGCAGTGGACGTCCTTCGGTTGAAAGAATGATGATGATGATGAAATATTATACATCCATAAATAATCATTCCAAATACGGAACCATTTCCTGTGTGTGGTCCAACACGTATTAGGATGGTTCTATCTGTTTTAAAAGTATTATTCCTGATAATGTTAACCAAACAAATGATTATAAATGAGTTATGTCCAAGAGATGATTTTTCAAATACTCAATTTAATATAGGGAGAAGGGAGAAAAAGGGAGGTACTCGTGGCTAAATAATATGAGCCGAACGGGTCGATCTTCAAGGTTAAGCAACGCTTGCCAAGGTCGGATGAAGGATAGGTGATCATCTTTACATAGCGCGATTCCTCCATGCCTCGGAAAGCGCGCTAAGCCGTTGGTCCCGATTGTCATTTGAAGATATTTGACAATAGTTACGGGTAGTCAGAAGCTTGAGATCTGACACGAATCTTGCCAAAGGGTATCATGATATCCAGTCACTGGGTTGCGGAGGTCAGATAGGCAGTCACTCCATGTAAATTACTGGTACTCAGCTGCATTCAGTAAGACTGAAGCCGATCCAAAACAGTTGGGAGAAGGCAGATTGATTGATTTGATTGAATTATAATTTTGGCAAACTGTCTGACAAAAAACATAAGTAGTCGTCGACTGTATCTTATGATTTAAGTCCTGTTTACATCTTTTTATTATTATTCATTTTATTTTCTAGATTATTTTGTTTCTGACTTGACGTGCAGTCAAGTTATTTTTCAACTGAATTGACTTGTTTTTTTTGTAAATATACAGACAGATGTTGTTTAACTTTGTTACGTTTCTAGACACAGATAACCCTTAAATTCTTTAGTGAACATCTTAAAAGTTAAACTGTTACTTAAGTTAATAATATTTATGTTTTACAGATCCCCCTTCTACTATTGTCACACAAATAAATACTTTTACGGCGAATGGCTCAATATCGCGAGATGACAATTTCGATACGAGTATAACGACCAAAAGTAATATTGCAGCTGAAGCTAGTAAGTACTGTCTTGGCAGTCATCCTCACTGAATTCTCATTGCCCTTGTGGCATAAATTACCATGGAATACTAAAAAAAATGTATTCAGCTTTAGGAAGGTCTGCTCTGAGTAACTGATTATAATTAAATATGCACCCAATGAACTCAGGAGCGTCTTTTTTCCACTAAAACAATTTCACCCGGCTCCAACTTGCCGTGATGTGACCATCATGAGTTTCTTGGCGTCACGTTGACAATTTTGGCCCATACATTGAGACAAAGGCTCAGCTGGCTGCCAAAAAATTGGGGATTCTTGCAAATGTGAGAAGGTACTTCACGCCAGAACAGCTGCTTAGCTTGTATTAAGTGCAAATGCAAGTTCGATAAGGCATGGATTACTGTTCTCATCTTTCATGGACAGATCTGCCAAATACCAGCTTGATGCACTAAAGTCGATCCAAAAGCGGGCCAAGAAGCTTATCGGCGATGAGGCACTGGTTAAGTCAAAGCCCCAGAGCCTTGAACATCGTCACCGAGATGCGCTTGTC
Organism: Orthosia gracilis; assembly: GCA_947562075.1. Classification (NCBI taxonomy): domain Eukaryota; kingdom Metazoa; phylum Arthropoda; class Insecta; order Lepidoptera; family Noctuidae; genus Orthosia; species Orthosia gracilis. Next base: position 24,798,084 of record OX387273.1, read on the forward strand.
GGTTTTTTATCGGTTACATTTCGGGGAGTGTGCGATGGAATTGCATGATCTAATTCCGCCCAGCCCGTTTCATCATCAGACTACAAGACGCACTAAACGTTGTGAGAATACTTTTATTATACGTACAGTTAAGGAGTGCAATTCCTTGCCGGAGTCTGTGTTTCCCAAAGCTACAATCTAGGGGTCTTTAAGTCAAGAGTGGTATAGGTTACTTCTAGGCAAGCGTGCTTAACGGTCGACCAAATCATCGCTTACCATCAGGTGAGATAGTGGTCAAGCGCGAGCCTATTTTAAATAAAAAAATATATCTGTGAAAAATTATAATATCACCAATGTCAGTCAAAGAGAGCAAAATCTATGGCATTGACATTTTCCTTGTTATACAGTATACAGACAACCGAGGGAAATCAAGACTAACAGCAAACAAATGAAAGCGCTGACACATTCAAATTGTAATCATAAACTTGTGAAGGGCTGTTCCTACTTAATAAGGATGATCACAGAACTAGGTGTTTTCTATTATATCGAAAAATATGTCTGTTACTTTTTCAGAAGATGCTGTGGCTGCTCCGTCTAAAAACGTTGTGTTAATATACGCGATACCATCCGTGATAGTGATGTGTTTCATAATATTGATGATTTATATAAGTGTCAAAAAATTTTGCAATCGAAATTTGCAGTCATCAGAAACATTGGAATTGGATACTTATGTAAGTTTTATGAAAAGCGACAACCTTTGTAATTATGTTCATCGCCCCAGACTTGCTGCATAGTTGACGTAAACCAACTCCTACCAGTCTTGTATTAAATCTAGTTTCTTCCGTTCAGTCAAGACGAAGATTAGTGTGTTTAATGTATGGATTTGTTTGTCTATCTGCAGTCAAATAAATCCAAACATATAATAAATCTTTTGAAAAGTAGATTTTGTACATCGAAAATATTTTCAAAAGAATAGCCAGGATAACCAACAGAACTAATTTCAAGTATTTTTGAAATTTTTGTCTGTTTGTCGGTTTATCTGTTTGCCTGTGTATTTGTGCACGCATCACGTAAAATGTACGAAACCAATGTAGATAACTTTTATACATAAAAATTATGCGCAACTTAAAGTATTACTAAGTTTTTGCTTCATCGCAATCGGTTTAGTCTATCAAAATTAAGATGAATTTTAAGTGTGCAAGAAGTAAAATATCACAACACACGCAATTCAGATATTCGGACAGTTGAACTCCGTATTCGATAGATGGCGTTGCGCATTTGACGTCATGTTTGAAATTAAGATTAAGATTCTCGTTAAGATTCTCCGCGAAAGAATGGCCTTAGAAAAAAGTAAGTAGGTAGGAAGGTAAGTACGGTAGGCAGTTGACGGGGGCGAAGCCGCGGGCACAGCTAGTACTATATAAAAACGTGTGCAGTCGGGGGACTTCGTCAGGAACGCATTTCCTCAAGCCTTTTCATCAAGTTCGAATGGATATGTTACTGTAAATCCCCCTAATTACAGTAAATCCTAGTATTTACCGGTAAAACCGAGGATTAAATCACAATGGTAATAGCCCGAAATGATCTATGATAATTGCTAATTTCCGGCTTTTACCGGTAAATCTTAGGATTCATGTCAGGGATTTATAAATATTTTAACAATTTTTATGTCTCTGATAAATTTAGCCACGAAATGATGAGAAAAATTTAAGGCCTGACTGATTAGCTTCACCTAAGTTGATATTATGTTAGACGATTTTTTTTGACTAATTCGACTATTCTTAGCATTATAGTGTGTCATAGACATTGCTGCACATTTCTGCCGAACTAACAAGCCTGCCGAACTATGCCGGACGGAATCGATTTCTACTATGCAATTCCTTCCACAAGCCGCGATAAGGAATTTCGTTCCAAAATCACAAACAGACTTTATTTTCAACAGTAATAATGGAAGAAAATTCTTAATAAACTTTTGTAATCCTTTAAATGGTTTTTTGTTAGATCACCACAAATGAAGTTGTCTATGCGGATCTCAGCTTGGTGCCCGGAGACAGCCAGCCACCTAGACATGATGAAGAGTCACCATATGCTCAAATAATTGGAGTGATGAAACCAGCTGATTTAAATTCCGCAAAGAAATAAATCGTATTTGTTTTGTTCACAACGTTTTTGTTTTCGTTCATGTATAGCGCTCTACTGCCAGCGAATTAGCCCAAGGAAACGTACGCCCGAGATAAAAAAATATTCTTCATCAGTTCTACTTGACAAAATGATACATTCTCAGTGCAAACCATTGCATTGTTGATGAAAATACCAAAATCGCTATAAGTATGCTTATAATATTTGAGGTTGTATACCTTGATTTCCATAGGAACCCATCATCAGATTCAGACTTCGTGAAAATGGAATAACTTCGAGAGTAACCCTTTCAAATTGGAGAAATTTGAAAAGGTTTTTTTTATAATTAATTCCAAAATCGGTCCACAATAGGCGGAGTAATCGCGTAACAAACATACAAAAAACATACTTTCGAATGAGAACCTCCTCAGTTACCAACTATTGAAAAAGAGGCTTTTTAACTTAGGGTTTAAAAAAACAACTCTACATTTACTTAATTTCCTAGGTGTTCGACTTACTGAAACAGATAATCGGTATTTTACGTTGTATGTTTAAGGGCCTACATACGCCTATGTAACCTTTTAACCTAGCCGTTACTAAAGAGTATGCTTCAAAACAATTACCGTTTTACGGCACTAAAGCGTATGGAGGCCCTTAACGACGGAAATTATTTACCTGAGGCTCTAGACAAGTGCCATTCGATGTCAGCGAAGGAATATTTTAGTCCAAATGTCAAATGTAATGAATCTCGTGATTTTTTGATATCGCTTGTCAATCCGTTGAATTCGTGGCAAACAAGAACGTTCTTGCGGTATTTAAACATAAAATGAATTATTCTTGTTAAAAACAATTTCAGAATCTTCTACGTATTCTGTATCTGCAATTGATATTTCAGCAGCATAAAAGAGGCAAAAATTATTCAGTGGCAATAATAAATTAATAAAAAATTGTATATTATAAATGTTTGTTTGTGTTTTCGAGCGTATGACACTCGTGGGCTGCATCTGAAAATCAGCGTCAGGTGGAATACCCTGTATTTCCATTTGGCATTATGCTGAGCTGAGGCCCTTTTGGCATTAATAGTTTAAAAAATATTTTGTTTAATTTTAAGGTGTTTTTGTTTTTAAGGTGTTTTTGTTTTTAATGCCAATAAACTCATTTTTTCTTTCTTTTCTTTCAAAAAAAAATGAGAAATCAGCTTTTCAATATCCTTATATTTACTTTTTGCAAATATTTAAAACTAGCTATTGCCAACGTCTTCACCCGCGTGAAAGTCGAAAATTATCCCGAAGGAACATATTCCCGGTATAAAAAGTATTCTTTGTGCTATTCCTGACTGTAATCTATCTCTGTGCCAAATTTTACCCGGATTCGTTCAGCCGTTCTGGCTTGTTTGAGTTACAAACTTACACACATCCAAACTTTTGCAGCATTAAGATTGAAGAGGATTTAATTTTAAATTTTTCTGATGAAATTATAGTAGTATTTCTTTGTAAATAATACTAACATAGACAGCTGAATATTAAATAACAATCTACACCGAATGAATTTAAAACCAGATTCGAGAAACTCATAAATTCAACGCGAACCTGAAATAAGACTTCAAAAAACTGGGTCATAAAACAGATTTCCATTTCAAGAGCTTACTTTTTTAATTTCCTTAACATCCAAAAAGAATGTCTCGACCCGTGGTAGGGTTGTGCCTAGATATAATCCGGTCAAATGCTAGGAAATAACTGTGGGATAGGGTTTGCTAGCTGGTGGAAAATAGTTTGGACTCATTATTAGTTTTAGTGCCTAGAGAGGTCGATTTTAGGAGGAAAGCTGGCGGCTTTTCTGTATGATCATATTCTGCTTTTTTTTTTTTTTTTCTTAGGTGTTCCTCATACAGACATGATAGGTTTGTGCAAGTTCTAGGTCCAACTTAGCTTCATCATCTTATGTTAAAACGTGGAGCGACGATCTTGACAGAATGGTTAGTAGGGGCTGGATAAGTGTTGCCGAGAATCGAGATGGATAGCATGCGATTGGATAGGCCTATGTCCAGCAGTGGACTACTGGTACGCAAGTTTAATTAAGGGTTAGAAATAGAATTTATCAAAAAGACCATTGCCGTTGCCAACATTAGAAAGTTGTCAACAGAACATTTTGGTTCAACATACTCAAACAGAAGTTCACAATAAATTGTGTTATTTATCGTTTAATTAAACTATGGTTCTAGACGTTATTTGTTGTGCAGCTTTTACAATATACGCACATAGCTACCTAAAATCTCTTCAAGCTTCGTTTTACTTTCCTCCAATCCTCGGAGTATGCAAACCCATTTGAAAAACATATTTTAATAAAAGCGCATGATGCAGCGGTCGCGAGCCCTATCTTTTAAAGCAGGGTGCGCATAATATCTTGCTAATAACAAAAAAATGTAAGCTTAGTTGTGGAAACTTAGATCTGGCACGTTCTAATAGGGGAATTCAGATGCCGAATATAAGAAAAAAAATGGCTTTAACTATAGTGAAATTTAAAAAAAGATCCGTGATTAAATATTAAGTGACCTTATGTAACACTCTGTATTAACTTATAAGAAAGCATATTAGACCAAAGCTTTTACCGCGGCTTTGTTCCCGCAGTCCCGTTGCCTGCATATCACAGCAACCGTGCATATTCCGGGATAAAAAAATTACGGCACTCAGCATTTAAGTGTGGCTTATTATTAATGACGACAAAAAAAAAACCGAAGGAAAAGGAGGGTCTTTCAGAGATTACCTCATAAAGACATAAAACTCGTTAACAAGTCCCGATTGTCAACCGTTTGGGCCACTAGCAGCCTTGAAAAGCTGTTCATTATGGGAAAAACCTGCAGCAAACCAGCAGGTGGAGATAGCAACTTTGGAGCGGCGTCGATGGAGGCATATTTTCCGCTTAAAGGAATCGCGATCCTCAGTAATGAGGGTACATCTTCTCATAAATAGTTATTTACTCATATTTTATTTTTCTTCCTTTTTTTCCTTAAAAAATAATGACCAATTTAAAAATATCATTAGTTCGTGGAAAACAAGAATGGTTTTGCGGTATTTGAACTTAAAATGATTATTTTTGTTAAAAACAATTTCCGAATTTTCTACGTATTCTGTATCTGCAATTGTTATTTCAGCAGCATAAAAAAGCCAAAAAGTATTCGGTGGCAATAATAATTAATAAAATAAAATTGAGAAATCAGCTTTTTACTTTTTGCGAATATTTAAAACTAGCTATTGCCAACGTCTTCGCCCGCGTAAAAGTCGAAAATTATCTCGAAGGAACATATTCCCGGGATTAAAAGTACACTATGTGCTATTTTCCAGACTATAGTCTATCTATCTGCGTGCCAAATTTCATCCAGATCCGTCCAGCTGTTTGAGCGTGAAGAAGTAACAAACACACTCACATTATCATCATCATTCGCCTTTATAATATTACTAGCTGAACCCTGGGCTTCGCTCCCGCCAATGGCTACCTATCTACCTACCTACCCTACCTACTCTACCCACCAACACTACCTATCCTACCCTACCTACCCTACTCAACCTACCCTACTCTACCTACCATACCCTATCTACCCTACACAACCTACCCTACCCTCCCTACCCTACCCTATCTACCCTACCTTACCTACCCTTCCCTACCTACCCAACCCTTTCCAAAATCTTACAGGCCAATTGATCTGTTGCCGTTGCTGGAAAAAGTCTTTGAGAAAATGGTCATAAACAGGGTGAAATGGCACATTATACCGCAACTCAGTACTCGCCAGTACGGGTTCATGCCCCAGAAGAGCACAGAAGACTCCCTCTATGATCTGATTGGACACATACGTGGAAAACTGGCGGATCATAAGCTCACCGTAATGGTGTCGTTAGACATAGAGGGAGCTTTTGACAGCGCATGGTGGCCAGCTATTCGAACCAGACTGGCTGAGGAAAAATGCCCGGTAAATGTGAGGAGAGTCATGGACAGCTACCTCGATAACCAAAGGGTCAGGGTCAGGTATGCAGGTGAAGATATCGTAAGAGCGACGTCAAACGGCTGTGTACAGGGTTCCATCGGAGGACCAATCCTCTGGAACACCCTACTGGACCCCCTTTTAAAGGGGTTGGCAGAGCGGAGAGACTACTGCCAAGCCTTTGCTGACGACGTGGTGCTGATATTTGATGGCGACTCAGCGATCGAGATCGAGCGGAAGGCGAATGAAGCCCTCGCCCATGTTTATCAGTGGGGTGTTAGTAACAAGTTGAAATTCGCACCGCATAATATACCTAAATGCGATGTTAATAACGCGGCAACTGAAATACGACAACCCGCGGCTGAGCATGGGAGGGGTCGCCATTGGCATGACGCAAGAGATCAAAATCCTGGGGCTAACTATCGACAACAAGCTTACTTTCAATAAGCATGTAGCTACTGTGTGCCAAAAAGCACTGGGTTTTTATAAACAGTTGTCGAGGGCTGCTAAGGTCAGCTGGGGACTCCACCCCGACGTCATCCGCACCATGTACACGGCAGTTGTTGAACCGGTCATACTGTACGCGGCAAGTGCGTGGGCATCTGCAGCCACCCAGATGTGTGTAAAGAAGAGGTTAAATGCGGTCCAAAGAGGATTTGCACAGAAATTGTGTAAATCCTATCGCACCGTATCCCTGAACTCGGCGCTGGTGCTGGCTGGGGTACTACCCCTCGATCTCCGTATACGAGAGGCAGCTGCCCTGTATGAGGCGAGGAGGGGGGTACCCCAGCCAGTATTAGGAGATAGGGACGTCGAGCGACGCACCGCATTTGCCTCAACACCCCATCCGGCGGAGCATATGAGTCTGCAGTTCATATGCCTGGAAGACGAAGAACAACTCAGTAACCACTGCACTCGAGCAGTGCAGATCTACACGGACGGCAGCAAAATTGATGGAAAGGTGGGGGCGGCATTGTCTCTTTGGAGCAATGGCGCTGAAACCAAATTCCAAAAATTGAAGCTGTCGTCCTACTGCACGGTCTACCAGGCCGAACTGCTGGCCATATGTAAAGCTACGTGGGAGATAAAAAAGAGTACATACGAGTCCTTTGGAATCTATAGCGATTCAAGATCCTCACTCGAAACGGTCGCAAACCACCGCTCTTCTCATCCTCTTGCAGTCGAAATCAGACAAAATCTGTGACAATGCAAATCCCAGAACAAAGATGTTCTGGATTAAGGCTCATGCGGGACTGGAGGGGAATGAGAGAGCCGACCAGCTGGCTAAGGATGCGGCGCTTAAACTTAAGAAGAGGCCGGTCTACGATCAGTGTCCGATTTCATTCGTCAAGCGGCAAGTCCGAAAGGATTCGCTTGCTGAATGGAACCGGAGGTACAGGATGAGCACACAGCCTCAACAACAAAACTCTTCTTTTCGGACGCTGTTGAAGCATATAAAATAGTAAGAAAATTAAAACCTACAGGGGTAATTACCCAGGTAATGACCGGGCATGGTGGGTTTTCAGAATACCTGAACAGGTTCGGGTGTAAGGAAAGCATCATGCGTGTGTGACTCTGACCAAGACGAAACAGCGACCCACCTATTGACAGATTGCCCGGCCTATGGTCTTGAGAGGTATGAGCTCGAGCAAAAATTTGAAATTGACATAAGACCAGGGAATTTTAACACACTTATCTCTAACAAAAAATACAGCAATGAGTTTGTAGAGTATTGTGTAAAAATCGCACAACATACGATAAACAAAATAAATAACACCAATGCTCAAAATTATATATAATTATATATAATCGGAAGCAAAAAGTATAATACAAACTATAGATAAAATAGAAATATGGTATATTATGATCAAATTACAAAAAATCTTTATAAATTGTAGCCTATGTGTTATTCTGATGTATAACCTATATTACTGTGAAGTTTCATCCAAATCCGTTTAGTTTTTGCGTGAAAGAGTAACAAAACATACATCCATCCTCGCAAACTTTCGCATTTATAATATTAGTAGGATTAGTACGATAATATAATATTAAGTTTGTTTATATATTATGTAGTGTTATGTGATGTGATTAGTAAGACAAAGCGATAAAAAATTTCAAAAACTTATCAAAATATAGGAAAACTAGGCCGATAATACTCGCGCGAGAGTTTAGCATTGAACTGCCTAACTCTCAACATACTTTTCATCCCGGTATAATGTTCCCTTGGGATAAGTAAACACTTTTCACGTGGGCGAAGCCGCTGGCAGAAGCCAGTCACACTAATATTATAAAGGTGAAATTTTGTGTGTGTTTGTATGTTTGTTACTTCTTCACGCCCAAGCGTCTGGACGGATCTAGATGAAATTAGGCACAGAGATAGATTATAGTCTGGAATAGCACATAGGATACTTTTTATCCCATAGATATGTTCCCTTGGGAAAATTTTCACCATTCACGCGGTCGAAGCTGCGGGCAGAAGCTAGTTAAACTATAAATTTGACGCACCTATCTCACTCACGTATAGAAGCATCTCTTCAACAAGACGAAAGCAGTATTTAGCGGTGGATCTTCTTTAGTGTTCCGTCAAGTGAAGAAATTCAAAAGCAGTGCTCTCTTTCTTTGCCACTTCTTAACGATTAAGAAGTTCCTACAGAAATGTCTTACAAAGAAGTATAATAATCCCTGTATTTTTGTTCATTATTCTTATCCAATACTGAACCTGTTCTTTGAGAATTTACGAAAAAAAACCCCAAAATGCGAAAAGATTAATTAAAGCTGAGAATCATGATATCGACAATTCAGGAGTAGAACTGAAACTCTTGTATTTGACATATCGCGGTCACAAATGCCACTGTTGAGGTTGAGGTTCGATTCCCAGGTCCGGCTAAAAGTTATATTGGGGTTTTCCATTAGAAATTCTTCAGTAGCAGCCCGTAATTTGGAAGCTGGCAGTGTCATACACCCATGCCTCAGAAAGCACGTTAAGCCGTTGGTCTTGCGCAGGTTCTCTCGCCGGTCGTGTCTGCTTGCCGTCCTACCGGCCTATGAGTGTGAGAGAACACAGAGTGCACCTGCGTTTGCGCTCACACTTGTGCACTATCTCCCGCATCGATGGCTAGTTTCCACTGAGAAATTCGGTCTGGAGAACTATTGATATTAGGGAAATCATTAACCGGGCGAACTATATACTGAATGGGCGACTATTATACCAAGTAAGTAACTACTTCTCCGGTTTGAGTGATAACTTTTAGGAAGTTTTTGTGAGCTGCGGTAATAATATTGTTGCTTACTGTAATTGTATTTGGGGTTCTATTTTAGCATATTATTCTTTTGAAAATAGCAGAACAACCGACGAGGCGATTTCGCTGCGCAGCGTGGGAGTCCGGGTGTATTCGTGTTCCCAACGATTTTTGGAAACAGAACCCCGACACCGATAGGTTAGGTTCGAAGGGGACGACGGGACCTGAACTTAGCGCCCGTCATCTCCTTCATGTTAGGTTACTTTAGACCCTGCAGGCAGAAAAAGGAGCAGCTCCGTTGACAATTTTTTTATTTTCAAGTTGCTGTTTTAAACATTTGTATTCGCCCACTTAGTATTTCAGTAAGCCATATTTAGTATTTTATATATCTTTAATATGAGTTTATTTTCGCTCGTTTAAATACTATCCTTATTATAATACTAGGAAACAACCAAATAATCTATTGTAACATTTTAATAGTAACATAACAGCTAACCTACTCATAACAGCATAGGATGTACCTGATAAAATCTAAGCTATTTTACATAAAAATGCAAGATTTCTTAAACGATCTCGCGGCGGGAAGAGGTTTTGCATAAAAAATAAAATGAATAAGCTCAACTGGCTCTAGGAACGCCTTAAAGAGTGTCTAGCAAGATTTAATACCTACTTGGGCAAGAAGAAACATAGTTTTATAAGTAGAGGAGAAGAAGATTAATAATAAAATAATGCTAAGATACAGATGTTACGAGTATTATTCCTTGTATGGGGCTTGGTTTGGCTGAAAACGAGAAATTGTGATTTTGAATCTCCGATATGGACCAATGATGTTAAAGATCTCTTTTTTCGAAGGTAATTGTTCTCCTATGGTAAAAGAAGGGTAATTAGTTTACGCTTGGCTTAATTTCCTATGTCTCCTAGATGGGGCCGAGGGCGTTCATAGAAATCCTTCACCGCGAATGATCTTGAGGTTCACGCTTCACCTTGGTCCACAATTATTTTACCCAGATACGAAAAGATAATTGAAACGTGAATCATAAAAATTGAAGATTCCTTATTCAATGACATCACTACTTCAACCATGAGATTGAACTTAGAACAATTCGCATGCTTGCAACAAACGAAGAAGATAAACTTTTTTGTTCATCGCGTAACTTCATAAAATATGCTGCAAAGAAATTGGGTAATCCTATTTCGAATTGTGTGCTCAAACATTAGTACTAATATATTCTAAATATCACTACATAAGTTGTGGCTTCCTACAGTAGTAACACTAAATTGTTATAAACAAATTTACTCAGTAAATCATTAACTGAACGGTGCATTCAGATTGCTTATACTGCAACTTGCGACTTCATTATTGTGAAACTTTAGGAAACTGCTGGCACCCAAACAGTTCCTAAAACAATCGAAAATCATCTCTGTATCGATAGAACTAAAAATCACTTAGACGGCAAAGATATCTTTGTAAAGCACGCTTCAAGAAATTTACAAGACCCTGTTGTATCGAAGATATTGCCATCCAATTATAAATTCTATTCAGACGTGATAAAGTCCAGATTTTTAATAGCAATCAATGATTGTTTGTAAGTCTGACGATGCACGTATTTAGAACTCGTGATAAGGGGAGCAAAAGTTACAAGAATTTATTTTTATTAAATTGTCTTTTTATATTTTCCAATTTCCATACTTTGCTTAGTATTAAGAAAACACAGGTTTCATAAGATCCTTATCTATTTGAATTTATGAATATACAATGCTGGAAGTGTGTTTTTGTTGTGAAAAACAATTTTCTGGGTTAATAACTGGTAAAACCGATGCATGCGTGATTAGTTTTTACCAACTTTTATCAAGAAGTAATATTAAATTTAATAATTTTTTAATAGTCTATAATGTTTCACTGCTGTGCATAACCCTTCGCTATATTAGTCCAGGTCTCTGTATCTCTTGCCATCTCCAGCCAATCTGTCAGAAACGAGCCCAAATCATTGTGCTATCGTGTTAAGGCCTGTCTTGGTGACAATGCCTGTCTTCAGGTATCAATTGGGTAACGATGACTACCCTGGTCCATTCGTCCTTATGCAACCAACAAGTGAAACTATGTTCTGTAAATTAAATTATAATATAGGCAACTAGCAATATACATGTGGCAAGGATTAACTACTGCAACCAACTAAATTGTTTCTATATATAGAAGTTTAAGTCAACAAAAGAATAACGGGTAGAGTTCAAACATCCGACCTCACGCTATCGACTTATCGATTCCGAAGTCCTATTTATTAGGTTATTGTTGTTAAATATTTCTGAAGGTTCTCTCGAGGTTTTCACGAGGTTTTAGACTACGTGAAATTCCATCGCCAACGGGCAAAAATTCATGATGTTACAACGTGCAGTATAGTGCTGGGGTTAAATGACAACATCCCGCTGTCATCATTCATCATTTCAGCCGAAAGATGTTCACTGCTGGATATAGGCTTCCCCCAGGTGTCGCCACATTGACCGATCCCGTGCGTCTCGCATCCAGCGCCTTCCCGCAACCTTAACCAGGTCATCAGTCCACCTAGTGAGAGGCCTTCCAACGTATCGTCTTCCAGTTCGCGGTCGCCATTCCAGAACTTTTCGACCCCATCGGCCATCCGTTCTGCGAGCAATGTGACCTGCCCACTGCCACTTAAGTTTGGCAATTCTCCGACCTATGTCGGTAACTTTGGTTCTCCTGCGGATATCCTCATTTCTGACATGATCACGCAAGGAAATTCCGAGCATAGCCCTTTCCATTGCCCTTTGGGTGACTTTAAGCTTTCTGATAAGGCCCATTGTGTGTGACCACATCTCGGTCCCATAGGTGATCACTGGCAACACACACTGGTCATAGACTTTTGTCTTGAGACACTGCGGTAAATTGGACGAGAAGATACCACGCAACCTCCCGAACGCCGCCCAGCCGAGTCGGATTCGACGGTTGATCTCTTTCTCGAAGTTGAACCTACCCAACTGGACCGTTTGTCCCAGGTAGACATAATACAGACATACTTCGAGTGTTGAGTCTCCGAACTTGATAGGAGTGGGTGCTATGTGGACATTCAACATGACCTTGGTTTTGTCCATGTTCATTTTAAGACCCACTTTTCGGCAGCTCTACTGAGGTCATCGAGCATTTTACTGAGGCTCTCCATGGTCTCAGCCATGACCGCTATGTCGTCGGCAAACCGAAGGTGAGTGATTTACTCGCCACTAACGTTGATGCCTAGGCCCATCCAGTCCAGAACCTTGAATACATCCTCCAGCGCAGCAGTGAACAGTTTCAGAAAAATGACGTCTTCCTGTCTCACGCCACGATGTAGAAGGATTGGTTTCGAGGGCTGATAGACCAGCGCTCCAGTCCACGCACTCCGTCCTCATGTGAGGTCCGCAACAGTGGCTACACTTTGCCATGGTCTCCGTGCAAGTAAGTCGGCTATATACCCGAGGCAGAGCAAGCACTGGACGATCGGCTGTATAGCCGAGGCAGAGCGAGCATGGAGGATCAGGGACTGATCTTCGACCTTTACCCAATAAAGGTCCAGCCAGGCGTCAAGCTGTGTTCACTCGCTTTATTCGCTCACTTCAGCTCTTGTCATCCCCTTCAAACGTAACCTATCCGTGTCCGTTTCACTTGCTCTTGGACTAACTCAATCAATCTGCTTAGCCTTTTTCCCAACTATTTTGGGGTCGGCTTCCAGTTTTACCGGATTCAGCTGAGCACTAGTATTTTACGTGGAGCGACTGCCTATCTGACCTCCACAACCCAGTGTCTGGATATCATGATACCCTTTGGCAAGATTCATGTCAGATCTCAAGCTTCTGACTACCCGTAACGATTGTCAAATATCTTCAAATGACAGTCGGGACCAACGGCTTAGCGCGCTTTCCGAGGCATGGAGGAATCGCGCTATGTAAAGATGATCACCTAACCGTCGTCCGACCTTGGCAAGCGTTGCTTAACCTTGAAGATCGACCCGTGCGGCTGTTATTATTTAGCCACGAGCTCCTCCTAGCTCCCAGCTCTTGGACTAACTCATTGACCATAATTATCAAATAACCCAAACGTTACGTAGTTATATTCATAATGACCAGACAATGTGATAGATATAGAAGTTTAACTCAGTATTCATTGCATTGCCCGATTTGAATTGACTTGAGTCACAATGCCCGGGCCTTATGCAAAGTGCACTGATCAATCACTTTGGTCCATGAAATAGCGATGGCAGCCACTGTTAATCTGCCAGTGACTGGCAATTATTGTAAAAAGAGGCTTACGTGTCGATCAAAGTATTTGAGGAAATGATTATTGTTTTTTATGCACCTGTCATGTTATGTATCCGCCACCCTTGGTTAACTGGGAGAGAATGTCAAAGACATTAAGGCCGACTATGTACCAGAGAGAGCAGTGGTGACCCAGTGGTAGCGACTCCGACTTACGTAGATCATGGATTCCAACCCAGACAGGCGCTTTACTTTGTGTAAATTATTTCATCACCACTGCTCTCAAAACGGTGAAGGAAAACATCGTGAGGAAACCGGCATGTCCTGGAACCAAAAAATCGAAGACATGAAGTGCAGATTGGTAGATGAAGACATCTACCAATCTGCACTGGGTCCACGTGGTTGATTCAGGCCCAGAGAGAGGAAATCTCTCACAGAGAGGAAAAGTCAGTCGCAGTCCTGGTCCCAACAGTGGGAATATTAAAAGTCTGATGTTGATGATGATGATGTACCCTTAAGTTGCATAAAGCTTTAATTAATAAATAAATCGTGTATAACTTCAACATACACCGCTCTGACTAAGTAAACTTAATATTATATACCTAAATACATCAGCAATAATAATAGATGAACCCAAATTAAATAAAAAAATCCTATCAAATTTATCGAAGTAGATACCTTTCCTTACCAAAAGCTACACGATCTAGCCACAATACATTGACTAGCACATTCTCAACATTTGGCTTACACATCCAATTTCTAGTCCTGAATCGAGGCACTTTACCACAAAGCAATCGTGCTGTGAAAGCGTTCAATGGATGTTGGTATACATCCTCAGATTCTCTTAGATCTACAGGAATACTCGAGTGAATACGTGACTTCTAGTTCAGAGAACACCATCATAGATGACGCCTTAGTATCAAGTCAGACGGTAGTTTAAAGCAACATCATTATGCCTATTCAGTCACAAGGTTTATCTTTGGCTACACTCATCTACACTAATATTCAATACAAATCATTATATCATTTTATAATGGTATAATGATTTGTTGGTTCATATTATGTTTGCACAAGGCAATCTCTGGAGCTAAATCACACTGCCATGCCTCTTCGCAACTACATTTAAGTTGAGCTATAGAGAAGGCTATGTTTGGAGTCTATCTGAGGGATCGAATCCGGGACGAGGTGATATGGTAGAGAACCAAAGTTGTCGACATAGCTCAGAGAATATGCAATCTGAAGTGGCAATTTGAGCCGGCCACATTAGCCGTAGAAACGATGACGGTTGGGGTGGAAACAGTGGTTTCTATAAACAAAGTTTACGGCTAGAAGTGCTCTCTATAAACAGAGATCTCTGTCAACAGTGCTTCATCTGGACCGAGATATCTACAAAAAATGTCTTCTATCAACAAAGTTTTCGGCGAAACGTGCTGTCTGGGAATAGAGATTTCTATTAACCTTGATTTCTTTATTTAGTCGTATCGTACAAGCGTGTTAGTATTTTACATTCCACACTCATTATTTATAGGCTCGCGCTTGACCACTTTTTACCTGAGAAATAAAAATATAAATAAATCTATAATTATGATATATATATATATAAATCTGGTAAACGTAAGGTAGGACTCCCTCAGGCTAGGTGCATCGACGATCTTCACAGGTTGGCTGGTAGCAGCTGGATGAGAGTTGCCGAAAATCAAAGCAAATGGCGGGCAATTGGAAAGTCTTCTGTCCAATGGACTGCTATAGGCTGATATGATGATGATTTACGTTGGTTTTTTAAATATAAGTATTTCAATGAAGCGACTGCTTATCTGACCTCGATAGCACAATAGTAAAAATCTACATTATATTTAAAAAACTTCATGCCAGATAATGCAAGGTGCCGAAAACTGTTGAATTACATATTGTTACTTTTGCAGGCTTTAAGTGTGGCCAACGACATTAAATTGCTGTTAAACCATGGTACGAAAATTAAAGCTGCAAAGATTCGCTATATTTCTTATTTTATACTGAAAGAAAACTTGTCGAAAAGCACCTACGATATCCCATTGAGCCATTTCTAACAACACGAAAGATAAACAAAACGCCTGGCTACGCCGGTTAAGACGCAACGCAGATACGCGAATGGCTGGTTTCGAGAGAAAAGAAGATGATAAGCGATTTTGGATCAAGTGAAGGTGACTTGCCTACAAGAAAGTTAAGGAAAGCACAAATACCTTGGTTTGGACGTCCGAGAATAGCCTGCCTGCTGCCACTGCAGTTTCCGATGAGTGGTGTGAAGGAAAAGAGGCCCGCACAGAAGTTGCAGGCCAATATAGATGCTGTTGGTTGACGTCTGTCAGCTGTCACAGCTGTCACTTCAAAAAATTCGCAGGTGGGGTGTGACGGTCTCGGTCACATCCGATACCAAGGCATTGTGCCGGAAAGGATAATGAGAGTAGGACACGATTTCAGCCAAACATCTCGCGTTTCTCTCCCTACCCGCATGCAAGTCACAAACACAACCGACGCTAGGCGCAAACAACGCTCATAATTAAATCAAAGACTGACTTTTATTTTCATTGGACCAAAAATTCTCCTGACACCGTCGAAGCGTCATTATTTTCAACAGAACAACATTTTAGGATGTAAAATCCCAAAATTGCCAAACATATTATAAGAAAACAAACAATTATCTAAAATTCATCTAGATTATAATAGTTTTAGGTTGAGATTTGCCCAAAAAATTGTTTCGATATTAAAAATTAATACTGCAAAAGATGTTTCGAAAACCCATACGATATAACCATTTTTAACAATACAAAACAACGTAAAACGTCCTTAATTAAATCAAAGACTCTGACTTTAATTTTTATGGGACCAACAATACCCGTCGCACCCAACGAAGCGTCATTATTAACAACAGAGCATCATTTTAGGATGTTGCCTCCTAAAATTATGAAAATCAAAACGCGGTACACGTACGACTACCTAATTAATAAATGGGGATCAAACGAATCGCTAAAAAGCAAGCGAGCGGAAAAAGGGGTAATTTGAAACAAACGCGTTAGGCTGTCAACATACACGCGACTTGTCGGGCTTTCTCGCGATTTCATAGGTGATTTCCTAAGGATTTGCAAGACGGATGCACGCTTTTATCCTGGGGTAAATTGAGTGGGTCTAATGTGTGATGTGAAGGGCTTACAGTGTATTGTGGGCTATTTGTAATTTGGCTTTTACCTTTCAAATTGTTTGATGATGGTCAAGGCTGTCTTTTAAGGTTTTTGGGGACTCTGAGGGTAATTTAAAATCGTTGGCATCCAAGGATAGGTAAACCTAAATGTTGCTCGTCCTAAAAGAATCATGCATGACCAATTATAACGTCTCAAAAGATCTTCCCATCTCGAGAATTACGTTACTTCTGGTGTTAATAGTAATTGTGTCCTCCAATTATTTCATGAGTATTAACCAACATCTGTTGATTAGTGATTTCAAAATTAGATTTATAAGTCTACAGTGAATAGATTATTTCTAGGCAAGCGTGCTTTACGTCGACCACATCATCACTTAACATCAGGCGAGATAGTGTAGTAGTCAAACGCGAGCCTATGGCAAATAAAAAATAAATAATAATTAAAAAAAGACTATTTAAATTAAGAATAGTGTGATTAACAAAAAAATGTATAATAATAATAATAATAATAAGCTGGCAACCCTAAAATGTCAACATGTCAAATTTTTTCCTGCACTGTTTATTTATTTACAAACTCATAAAAACATCAAACTTAGAAACCATTTACACCAAAATAAACCAGTTATAAAATACCCATAATATACAGTTGAATAAATCCACAATAAATACAATAAAAAATGTCTAAATTACAAGAAACCAGTTGAAGTCGTCACTGACAGACGTCAACTAAGGAATATATACAATGGAAAAATGTATGGGAAAAGTTAAAGAATGTTGACCAGAGCAGCAGCCTATCGCGCACGCCATCCACCCCCGGACTCGTCGCTCAGCTCCGCCTCGCCGCCGCCGGACCTCGGATCACCAGTATCATCGGCGGCTGCAGTTGCGTCGAGCTCAAGTGACGAGTATTTTTCCCCGCCGACGTCGCCAACACCTGTACGTCGGCAGGGGAGAGGCCGGCCACCGAGGAGCTTGGGATCTAGGGGCCAACCGGCCCCGAGCCGGGTCCCCGCTGCCGGTGGTTGTGTGCAGCGCATGAGATGGACTCAAGGTATGAATGAGAACGTCATGCGCGCATATTACGGGTCTACAGAGGGGGGAACTAACCTCACTGCGTACCGTGTTAGGATGCTGTCTCTGTTTCGGGACCTAGAACCAACGGTAAATGTCTCGGCCCAACGATTGTCGGATCAGGTGCGGGTCATCCAGCATAATCACAGGTTGGACGACGCCGCACTTGATAGGCTGCGCTCAGAAGTGCTGAGCAACCAAATCATTTCAACCCCGACACAGACCGTGGCACCGCCAACCACTATTGTAGTCCCGCCACGGTCCATTCAAGTTGATGTTGAGGAAGATGATAGGGTTGTTTCAGTAAGTAGCCAGTGCAACGAAAGGTTGAGGAGCGCACTGGAGGATGCGCTCCGCGAGTACAGGTCCACTCCGTCTGAACTTAGACCCCGATTACCACGGTTGCCTATGCACAAGAAAAATAGGGCGCTGGTGTGTGCTTTGGACTCGCTGCTTGAGAACATCTTTGAGAGCAGCGAGAACCTCGTTGATACGCACTCAATCCTGTATTGTGGGGCTGTTGCAGCATGTCGTTTAGCCAAAGTTAAGTTCCCAAATGAGGCTATTCGACCAAAGCCTGCTGTGCCAGCCTGGCAATGCAGGATCGAACGGCGTATCGATGGGGCCAGAGTACTCATCGGCAAACTATACTGTTTCAGGGAGGGCAATACACGACCACGTGTGATGCGCTTCGTGAGGCGGGCATTTTCGGGGACTGGAATCAGTCCTCGAGAATACATGTCCAGTGTCACGGAGCGCATCGACTTCCTGAAGCAGAAAGTTTGTGCATGGGCCAGTCGTATTCGGCGGTATAAGCGGCGGGTTGACCGGTACTCGCAGAATCGCATGTTCCAGAGTGATGAGAGGTGGGTATACAGAACTTGGGAGCGACCTGAACAAAATGTGGCTGACGTGTGCCGCCCGGATGATGTCGCCACGAGTACATTCTGGCGAAGCATCTGGTCGGTACCCGTCTGTCACACTGAGGACGGCTGGATGCGTGATGTTGAGCGCGTGTGTGAAGCTATACCATCAATGGAAAAAGTGATCATCAGTCCATCTGATGTAGCCAAAGCAGTTCGTCCACTACCGAACTGGAAGTCTCCGGGACCGGACGGACTGCATAACTTCTGGCTAAAATGGTATAGCAGCTCACACGCGTTTCTGGCATCTCAATTCCAGTCATGTTTAGAGTCTGGGTCGCTTCCACAGTTTTTAACAACAGGCGTTACCCATCTGCTCCATAAGACAGGTAGTCCCGCGGAACCCAAGAATTATAGACCGATTACTTGCTTATCGACGGTTTATAAACTTCTTACATCCATCCTGAGAGTAAAAATTGTTAAACACATTGAAAATAACTCAATAATGTCTACCTCTCAGAATGGATGTAGGAATGGGTCCCGCGGCACTAAGGAGCTACTCCTCATTGACATGGCCATAAGCCAACAGGTTCGTCGATCCCGCAAGGATCTGTCGACATGCTGGATAGACTACAAGAAGGCCTACGACTCTGTGCCACATACATGGCTCATGAGGGTGCTGGAGTTGTACAAAATAGATGCAACTCTATGCACCTTCCTTGAGTCATGTATGGGTCAGTGGAAGACAGTCCTTCGATATCCGGGATGTCGACCGATTCAGGGGGATGATGAGCCTGTATGGATTAAGCGGGGGATATTTCAGGGCGACAGTTTGAGTCCACTTTGGTTCTGCTTAGCCCTGAATCCTTTAAGTACACTGCTGGAGGATTCAGGTTTAGGCTATCGGTTGAGAAGAGGTGGTCAGGTCATATCTCACCTCCTTTACATGGATGATCTGAAACTCTTTACTCCCAACAAATTCCAACTGACGAAGCTACTGAAGTTAACTGAAACATTCAGTAACTCCATCAGGATGGAATTTGGTGTGGATAAATGTGCAGTCATGCATGTAAAGCAAGGGGAGATTATGGAATCCGAGGGAATTCAACTCTCTGATTCCATACACCTTAGACACCTCTCCTCAACTGAAACTTACAAGTATTTGGGTATGTCGGAAGCGTTGGGCATCAACAGTACTAACATGAAGCAACTGCTGAAGGAGCGTTTCTTTGGCCGCCTGAAAAAGGTATTAAATAGCCTTTTATCAGGCGGAAATAAGGTGCGTGCCTTCAACAGTTGGGTCATGCCGGTTTTGATGTACTCTTTCGGCATACTCAAATGGACTCAGACCGAGCTCGACGCCCTCGACAGAAGAGTCCGGACACTGCTGACCGCAAACCGGATGCATCACCCACGATCATCGGTGATGAGACTGTACATTCCGCGGAAGTGTGGCGGTCGAGGCTTCTTAAACGCCAAGACTCTTCACAACCGCGAAGTGTGCAGTCTCAGAGAATATTTTTTTAAAGCTGAAGTGGGTATGCACCGGGATGTGGTCGCAGTGGACAAGGGATTCACCCCGTTGTCTATGGCTAAAGAGAACTGGCGCAAACCTGTAATACTAACTACTGATGAACGCAAAGAGGTATGGCAAGGCAAGGAGCTACACGGGCGCTTCTATCGGGCTCTCCATGGGCCCGATGTAGATTTTCAAGCGTCTGTGTCCTGGCTACGTTTCGGTGACCTTTTCGGGGAAACTGAAGGTTTTGTCTGTGCAATCATGGACGAAGTTATCCTGACGAATAACTATCGGAGACATATAATGAAGGACGGGACGGTTGACATGTGTCGGGCATGCCACCGTCCGGGTGAATCCATCAGACATATAGTCTCTGGTTGTTCTCGTCTGGCTAACGGCGAGTACTTACACAGGCATAACCAAGTGGCCAGGATTATTCACCAGCAACTTGCTTTGAAGTACAATCTAGTGGATTCTGAGGTACCATATTACAAGTATGTGCCCGACCCAGTTCTCGAAAATGACCATGTCACATTGTACTGGGATCGGTCTATCATCACTGATAGGACTATTGTCGCCAATAAGCCGGATATAGTGGTGATAGACCGATTAGCGCGCCGCACAATGATAATCGATGTCACCATCCCGCATGACGAGAACCTCGTGAAAGCTGAGAAAGAGAAACAAATCAAGTATCTCGACTTAGCACACGAGGTTGTCGACATGTGGAATGTGGACTCGGCGATCATTGTGCCGATTGTTGTTACGGCCAACGGCCTGATGGCCAAAAGCCTCGACGACCATCTGTCGAGGCTGTCATTACACGGTTGGATCAAGGGCCTGATACAGAAGGCAGTACTCCTCGATACGGCTCGCATTGTGAGGAGGTTCCTGTCTCTGGAGTCCTAACCACCGGTAGCTTGGACTCTGCTCCCGACACCGGTGGACCACCATTATTTTTTATATTTTTAAATGTTTTTTTTTTTGTTTTTATAAAGAAATATTTAAAAATGTAAATAGTAGATGTGTAAAAAATTGAATAAATGGCATAATAATAATAATCATTTATTTGCTTAAAACATGGTATAAAAGATGGTTATGTTAATAATGTGAACAAACATGTTTTGCTTAATAGATATAAGCGTGCAAATACGTGCATAACGAAACAATAAGTCATCATGCAATTTTATGTTCCAGGAACTCCTTAACACTGTAAAAACTATTAGCCGAGAGCAATTTGTATAATTTACTTTTGAACATTCTTGTATTTAATGTTTTTAATTCATTATTAAGTATTAATGTATTTTTAATTGTATAAAAGCGTGGTGTGCTTGATATTTATTGTTATAATATTTTTGTAATATTGGCAGATATTGGTAAAAGTAAAGTCAGTTTGAAAATTTCTTAAAAAGCCCCCACGCTGACTTACTCGAAAAAAACATGTTTCCAATGTAACCAAATAATGTACTTATCTGAATCAATAATAAAAATATTTTTTTCTCAAACCTTTTAACCTAGCCGTTACTAAGGAGTATGCTTTTGAATGTAACCGTTAAACGACACTAAAGCGGTGAAAGTCCTTAAGAAGTACAATTCATATTATTACTTGCACGGTTTTATACCCACAACGCGCATGAGAGACGATGCCTTAACTACCACGAACATTCAGGTTCACATGCATTACATTACTTTCTTAATTAGATACCTACTAGTCGTATCGTGTATTCTGAAGTCTAGAAGTCGTAAAACTGGCCTAATCTTTAAATATGCTGTAATGAAGTTACGTTGTTAGTGGTCATCGCCTTGTATAAATAGCTACTCAATCACATATTGTAGTGAGTTTACTCTAAATAAGTCAAGATAAGTCTGTAGGATAATAAATATTTTAAGAAAAAAATTAAACCGTCTTCTAAAGCTATATATAGGTATCTTTGGTACTTATTGTTTTTCGGTTTACGACACCGACTTCGGTAAGTTATTTTTCTTTGTAGTGTTGTGCTTTAAAAGTCGGTTTTTTTTTTTTTTTGTTAAAACGTTTTTATTTTACTGTTTTCAGTGTTGGTACCTCATATTACCATGAAAATCATTGATAGCCAGAGTATTTCAATTCCAATAAGTCCAAACACGACTAGGGTTCATTGTTTTACTACGAAGTTCCAGTGCCTACCTTCCGGCTACATCATCAGATCAGTTCGCTTCTACCATTTTCATCAGTGCCATTTATTTATATGTATTTTTTATTTATATGCTTTATCATAGTCGCTTAGCTATTCCAGATATCTTATATCCATGGCATACTTATTAAGGAGTTCCAATGCCCATCTGTGTTATTATTTAACCGACTTCAAAAAAAGGAGGAGGTTGTCAATTCATCGGAATCTTTTATTTATGTATGTTCCCCGATTACTCAAAGACGCCTGGACCGATTTGAAAAATTCTTCTTTTGTTTGGAAGGAGCCATTTGCCATGTTATTGAAAATACCAAAATAGCTGACAGCTGTTACACACATACACAAACACACACATACACACACTCATACACACACACTCACACACACACACTAACACACACACACTAACACACATGTCTGCCTATAATATTTGAGGCGTTTCCTCGATTAACATGGGATTCCATCACAAGATTATGAATATCTCGGCATTTTTTTCGTAGAGTCACTACGGCACTCAATACGGCAAAATTATTTTCTCTGTTTTCGGTTGATGTTCGGTGGCAATAACGCTAAATAAAGCGCAAAGAAACAGAGTCACTCTAAATTTTACTTCCTCTTTTAACACGCGAAGTGTGAAACATTTGCGTCATCCAGTTAGTTTTGTCTGTTTAAATAGGTAATAATAGATCAAAATAAAAAGGATTAACTAAAGCTTAATCTACCCAAACTTAGACTAAGCAATTTAGCTTCAGAGAACTCAGGTAGGGAGAAGAAACCAGACAAAATCTATTTTTGGGCTAGCTATTCTTAGACGGATAATTCAGTAGCTACTTAATGAAAAAGTCGATAATTAGCAACATCAAAATGATTTGGAAACAAAGGAAAAGTTTCGCATCGTTCATTACATTTTTATGTACCTACTTATATATCAATCAATCTGCTCAGACTTTTTCAGACAGCCTATCTTGGGGTAGACTTCTAGTCAGCTGAGTTCTTGTATTTTAACCCCCGACAGAAAAAGAGGGGTGTTATAAGTTTGACGTGTGTACCTGTGTGTTTGTTTATATATGTATCTTTATGAGGTATTGTAGCTCCTAAACGTATGAACCACTTTTGATTTCTTTTGTTTTGTTTAAAATGTGACATTATCGAGACTGATATTAGCAATGATGATGAAAATCGGTTCAGCCGTTTAAATGTTATGGGTGTTTTACTGTTTGAATCGGGGTGTTTTCGCAAGATATCATGCCATAATTACGTGTTTGATTGCTTATATTGAACGACTGCCTTTCTGACCTCTACAAGTACACAATCCAATAACTGGTTGAAAATGATACCCATTGACAAGTCTGTCGTTAAATTTGTGACTTCCGACTACCCGTAACGAATGTAAAAGATGTATAAATGGCCAGAACCAACGACTTATCGTGCTTTCCATGGGACATGGAGGGTCTCGGTTTGTAACAGATGGTCACCCATCCACAGACCAACCTTGGTTGATCCTTGGTAAGTGTCGAAGATTGATTGATTGAGCTGTTATTATTTTATGTATTAAAACCGTCAAGCTGGTCTGGTGGTTGAAAGCGTGACTTCTAAGAAAAGAGTCCTTTTTTTTGAGTGGGAAAATATCCAATGTCTTCTCCCTCTCTGGGTGAAGCGGGAGGGCGTGTCAGACTTTTACTGACTAAAACCTACCCGTGTTCATTCAGTTGCTTGAGCCAGGGCCGCGGTAACTCTTTTTCAAATTTATCCGCGTCCAAACAGGCATCGGCCTTAGCGGACCCCGTTTTTGCTCACATCTCTTTGAGGCGCGCGTGGAACACCACGCACCGTCGACTTGGGCCTCATCCTTATCGGACATCGAGCTACCCAATACTCACTGTCCGCAAGCCCGCGCCTACTGTGGCCGGGAATTGGCTTGCGACGCCCGACGCCCAGGGCGTCTCCTGCGGTGTTTTGGGGCGTGAGGGTCTCCATTGCATCTCCTTCACGCGTTCCGCCTCCTCCTTCGCGAGCATTACTACTTTGCAGAAAGAGGTTAGCAAAGAGCCCTATGACTATGGCTTGTTATTACATTGCAAGATAAAGACATAATTATAGGTATACGACGGATAGCACTGTCACTTTTTTGCAAATAATTAATGATGGCATTAACAGATGCTGGATTCCTATAATAAACAGTGTTTTTGGGATTTAATTTTCGGATAATTTCAGTTAAAGCCTGAAATCTGTATAATGAAAAGCGCAAAGAAAATTAATTTTAATTAACCTTTTTAAAAATTTAACCGACGAAATAAGGAACTGAAAAGCAAAAATAAACTTTTAGTCTAGCATTTTGATTAGGCGCCAAAATTCAGTGGAAAAATTGTCAATAAGTCCTTTTTTTCTACCTTTAGTGGATTTGATATTTAAAATTGAAATGAGGCCAACTTTGAGGTAAACTCTTGACAATAAAAAAAAAAAAAATAGTATAGGCTTGCGCTTGACCACTATCTCACCTGATGATTTATCGGACCATTCTATAAAAAGTCATGCGCGATCATACATATACTCGTAAATATACATGTCGAATTGAGAACCTCCCTTTTTTTCGTTGGTTAAAAATAAGTTTTTTTATATTAATTATAGACTTGCGCTTGACCACTATATCACCTGATGGTAAGCATGATGTGGAATGGTGTGGGAAGTTCGCAAGTGTATTACATAGTTATTATTACAGATCGTACGTTTCTACCATTTCAAGAAATAGAGACTGATGTCACTCATGCTAAATTATTTCCCCTTATTCCGCTAAATTGCTTTGTTGGTCTAGTGGTCGCAAATGCTACTGCTGAGCATGAAGTCTTAGATTCCATTCCCGGGTCGGGCAAAGGGTTATTGGGTTTTCCAACTGGAATTTTAAGGGTAGTATTTAAACGAGAGAAAATAAATTCAAAATAAAGGTGTAAAAATTACTGAATATGGCTAACTGAAATACTAAGTGGGTGAATACAAATGTTTAAAACAGCGACTTGAAAATAAAAGTTTGTCGACGGAGCCTTTTTCTGTCTGCAGAGTCTAAAGTAAACTAAGATGAAGGAGATCACGGGAGCTAAGTTCGCACGCTTTGCT
Source organism: Orthosia gracilis (assembly GCA_947562075.1). Classification (NCBI taxonomy): domain Eukaryota; kingdom Metazoa; phylum Arthropoda; class Insecta; order Lepidoptera; family Noctuidae; genus Orthosia; species Orthosia gracilis. The sequence continues at coordinate 24,823,551 of OX387273.1, forward strand.
CGCTCATTTCAGCTCCCATCATCTCCTTCGAACCTAACCTATCTGTGTCGGGGTTCTCTTAGCTGCCGAGCTCGCTTCGCTCGCTCTTGGAATAATTCGTTGAAAACACGAACACCCGAACTCCACGTTGCACAGCGATGTCGCCTCGATTGTTGGTTAGCTATTTTCAAAAGAATAATATGCTAAAACAGGAAAAATTTAACCCCAAATTCAATTAAAATATGTAACAATAATATTACCGCAGTTCACAAAAACCTCCTTAAAGATATTACTCAAACTGGATAAAAGGTTACTTACCTAGTGTATTAAGTCGCCAATTCAGTATATTTTTCGCCACGTGAAAATTTTCCCTTTTTTTAATAGCAGCTCGAAGTAGGGACTAGTGCCCGGTTGATGGCAATATGCTCGACCCTTATTGCATGGCGCTTCAATTAAACTGGTGAAATGTGGGTGAACTATAGGTGTACTTCTGCCCAACCCTTCGGGGTTCACCTGTATTAAGCGTGCTGTTATTTTTTTTAATTAAAAATTAACATTGTGCCACACTAATTAAAAAAAAAGTATAGAGAAGTTATGACCCAATGGTAATGGCCCTGAATTACGTTTCGTAGGTCGTGGGTTCGACCCCAAGCAGGCGCTTTACTTTGTGTAAATTATTTCACCACCACTGCTCTAAAAACGGCGAAGGCAAACATCGTGAGGAAACCGGCATGTCCTAGAACCAAAAATTCGAAGACATGTGACATCCACCAACCCGCACTGGGCCTGCGTGGTGGGTTAAGGCTCATTCCCTCACACAGAGAGAAGGCTTGTGTCCCAGCAGTGGGAAAATTAAAGGGCTGATGATGATGATGACACAAAAACCCAGACCCAGAACAACTATCTGTAGGCCATACAAAAATTTGTTCCTGCGGGAATCGAACCCGCGACACAATGCAGCTGATCGCTCAACCACTGCGCCGAACATCGCGCGTCGTTACGTTATTTCACAAAAAAAAAGTTTTCTCGGAAAGAGCTGAAAAGTAGTATCAATTTTAAGTAAAGCTCCTTGTGAAATACTTCGTTTAGGGAAGTACTTCTATGCGTAAGCTAAGCCATACGTATGTTTTTTTTTATGACGTTTAAGAATTTTTGGCAAAATAATTACCAACTTAGAATTTTTAGATCTAAATATAGAAAAATAAGACAAAGCTAAAATCTCGAAAGATTTTGGAATTGGCATGGGTTAATTTTTATTTTACATACCGAATTGGATCGACTTTGTATTATACCTACATGTTTTATAACCCTCATCTGCTTACCCTTATTAATTCCGGCACTTTTTTTTAAAGGTTAGGCCGGTTGTCAATTTGTTAAATAAAAGCGACTCCAGCAAGATAGTAAATAGATGCCGAGCTTTGTGGTTGTAGTGGATTGAGTTCCTTATTATTGTAAAAAAGACCACACAGTATATTTTTTAGATTTCTATCTTTTTGTAACGTATTTTGAAAGCAGTTTCTTTGATACGAAACCTGCTATTGCTCCGTCTTGGTCTTTATTTATGATAAAACAAACATAACAGAATGACATGGGCAGATAACATGTTAGCTGGAGATCAAAGAATCAAGTTAACCTTACTTTTTTGGATAATAACTATTTCTGTGTTGTCTGTTGCTAGTTTTCTGATTCTATACGAGTTAGACAGGAATAATTTAGTAGGATAATACTTTCTGATTTTCAAATAATATTCATGTTAATTTATCCATTAAAAAAAACCAAGAAATTACAATACAAATAATGTGTATAGTAAAGTAAAATTATTGATTAATTATCTTACAAAACAACCTCATTTATGTATCGCGATATATTGCAATCGACATATTCTTGGTTCGTCGGCTACATCCACATCAGTCTTGTCTTGATAGGGCTGCTCCATCGTCGAGGCCGAATAACTTTGCTAGAGGTTTAAATTTATGCCTTGTGCCGCGAATGCACATGCTAGTGGCACGGATTATTGAGATGATGATTCTTAATTTCATCCAACCTATCACTACACTAAATTATCTATTCCAACGGTCAGCGATTGCAGCTCCAAGATGTTTTACGAAGGTAATGTCTATGTGAAGCGAAGACTCCATCAACTGATTTATCCATTTATATTAATATTTGCGAAAGTATCTCTGTCTGTCTGTCTGTTTGTTAACTTTTCGCATCTTGATGGCTAAATTGATTGGTACGAAAATTGGCACAGGAGTAAACCATGTCCTGGAAATAGTACATAGAAGACGTTGTATCCCTCGTTGATTTTCATGCGGGCGAGTCCGCTGGCAGAAGCTAATATTATTATTATTGGGATTTTGTATCTGGAATTTTAGTTTTAGTTGCAGCCTGGAGTATGGCATTGCTACGGTTTTTAGTAATAGGCTCGCTGCCTTTTAACTTACGTGCGACTTAAATAAACTGTCTAAATTTGGACGTACGTTTTTTTTAGCTTGTAGAAATGGGGAACCATTCTACGACCAATGGGGGTAGAATGGAGTACCATTGGGAGATAGCGCAGTTATGTGGGACTCTAACCCACTAAAACTCCATGGTGTCCTCTTGTGCCACTTATAGCGGGAATACGGGCACGGGTTAGCATTCACCGCGAACCTGCCGCGGCTGTCCGTCACCGGACCCTCCTCCGGGGAGCACACCCCATCACCGGCGCATCAGAACACGTTGCGCGCCGTTACTACCCCAGGGACCAACCACCACATGGGCGCCAGACGACCCCGTGTATGGCACTCTTGGACCCTGTGACGGGTCAGGGCAGTGGCCTCCCACCTACCATTTTGCGGCCGCAGGGTATAGAGAGAGCGGCCAACGCTATACTGACACTCCCCCTCACCTGCGGCCCCACCTCGTCCGCCTCAGACAGTGGCGACCCAGTGTAGGCCGCGGAGGATAGGGAGTGGCGCTCCTTAACACCTACCGCACTCCTCTCTCGCTGCGGCCTGGGATGACGCCCAAGCAATACCGCAAAGTCGTCGGCTTAGCGGGAAAAGCCCTAAAGAGCGGCCTCGGGTTTTTCTTCGATTCATTATGTCCTGATGATCAAGCCATGGCTACGAACCCCCCCCCCCACCCCCCCGCCTCGACAAAGCGGGAACCCAGCAGGGAGGAAATCTGGACGCACTTTCATTAATATTAAACCGTTTACGCACGAACGTAAAAAAACATGATGAACACGAACATAGAACAATTTGTTCACACGCGCATGTGCGTACCACTAATGAACATCAAATACTGTGTTTGTCAAAAATATTCGTGGAAATCCAATTTGGTTGTTCTGTATAGATGGTCTTCGTAGAAATTTGATGCAACATTACCAACAACAACATTTTATTTTCACTTTCGACCACTTTCAACGGTGAATCCATGGTTACTGAGGGGTTGAGCGTGAACACAAGTAGAACTGCGTTCGAAAGGTGTTCGTGTTCGCTATGCTAATAAACGTCCACATGCACTAACCAAATGATGCGTGATCGATGTTCGTGGTCACCATGTTTTGTGCGCTCGTGCGTTCATGGCTTTAGGCTATCACTACCTCCCCCTTCAGGGAACATAGGCGTGATGGTACGACATTATGGACCTGTCGTCCTAGCTACTAGTAACTGCCATAATAATACTAGACAATTTTACAAAATTCTTCCAAAGCAATTTACACAGTTTTACGATCATCATTTCAGAAACTGCCTGCCCTCGGAACTCATTATTACTGTCATACAAAAACGAATTTAAAACTAAATAAATATCAAGATTTTCACCGAGACAAATAGCTTTCGTCTCCTAACAAGGGCAAAATTACTTTCACTCAGAAATCTAGATATAATCATTTTTCCAGATGTCTCGTGATTCAGCCTAGCAATGCCGAAATCTCTGAAAGTCTCTTAAATATCGTGAAATCCGTCTGTTTTAATGGTCCATTTAATAGGCTCGCTCGTTGGAAGTTTACCGCGTATTAATTATACTTGCTGAAGTCGGTTAGTGACGATTGTTTTATGTTTTTATACTGATCTTGAGTTACACATTGTATTGGAGGTCCTTGAGCATCTTTAGGTTACCGCTATCCCAATATATTTGGATCTGGCTCCACGGGTTCTCGGATGGTTCCGATCTTCGGTGTTTGTGCTTCATCTCTCCGCAGACCATGGCGCACCTTTCAACTTACGTCCTGTTGGCTGATCGCGTCAGCGGATAATATTACCGTGACGGAATACTATGTCAGGCTATGGATTTAACTAAGCCCAATGAGATTTTATAGAGACGTCATATTCATTATAAAGAAATAAAAACATGGCGATATTTTACTTTAGCTACCTACATAGGACCTATGGAACTTGGAACTTTATTTTTATCAGCTTAAAATATCACAGATATATAAATAGGACCCTGTTTTCTAAAAGAGATATACATACTATACAAACGTACTTTCGTGTCGCGGCCAGAGTTTACTTAAGCAGGTCAGCTTGTGTTTTTATTGCCGCGCAGACGTTGGTAAAACGTATCTTCCTCAGTATTATATATATAAGATAAGAGCCTATGTTTGTTATCGCCATCTGTCTCGCCATTTATCAAATACTTTAGGATGAATTTCATACTAACCCAATGCAACTAAGCAACAGTTTGCAGTAAATTTTAATCGTTTGCACTAGCTAACTAGTCTCCATATAGTAGTTTTTTGAAGATGGAAGGCGCCGCACATTGGTACAAGGGCGGAAAAAAGTCCTTTGTTTCAACCTTGTTTAAAATGTCTACAATTTGGTACACACATACTAGAATGTTAGTAGAAACAAGTCCTAAAATTAATACGGATAAATAATTATACAGTATTTAATTATATGATGCCAAAGTAGGGTGATCGAGAATTTACAAATTTCGTGCAAAAAATATTGTTATTTCAAGTATGAATAGAACCAAAATACTATAATTATCAACTTTCATTTTTAGTTTAGTCATAAGTTTATTGTGTGTATTAATAAAATAGTAAACATAATGTTATAATATAATGAATAATTACTTGCTATTACATTTTTAGTGAAGAAGGTCATTTGGAACCTTTTGTTTTCAATCATGAGATCATAACTAATCTCCGTTATCGACCGATACGTAATAATATACTTTCGGAGATTAATTAGACCCTATAGATTAAGAATACATTAGTTTTGGCTGCGATAACCTGCGATCTTGGAAATACCAGGTCCTTAACTAATGACGCTCTGTAATTAAGAAAAAGTGCATTATATTAATAAGTGTTTCTAATGAGGGTAATTAACATTTTATCATATCGTGTAAGTATAAATAGCATTGAATGGTAGTTTTAACTTCACTTACAATTATTTTCTCTTACGATAACAGTGTTATTATAGTGATGGATAGCTTTACTATTGTCTATGCCGATTTAGTGGAAATCATAATATCAAGTAATCGTGAGATACATAAATGCCTCGAAAATTTAAAACTTATGTATCCACAGCTTACAGAAAGTGTTTGGAATCAAGTTTATGAAAAGTTAAGCCGTAATTTTCTACCCGTATTTACAAAAAAGTGGCAAACTGCAGCGAGAAATAAAAATGCTTTTATGGCAAAAAATGAACAGTGGCTGGAAAATATTTTTACCGTTGAGACATCTTCGGTGCAGACTGATGTGGTGAATTGTGACAGTAATGTTCCAGGGCCATCAAAACGCTCTCATAGAGGACGACCAGAAAAATCATTTGATGAATGTTGCGATCGAACAAAGCGATATAAAGTTAAAAGATTGTGTGAAAGCGTTCCTGAAGAAATGATTAAGAAAGCTGCCTCTAAGGTACTCGTACAAGAAGAATCATCGGATACTATCAAGTTTACTCCAGAAAAAGCGTTGGCATTATTACTTGATGCAACACTTTCGAAACATCAATATCAAGTACTGGGAAATGCAGCAAAAAGTATTGGTTGTGATATTTTTCCCGATTATCATAAAGTACTTGAAGTAAAAAGGCAATGCTACCCCACGGATATTGATGTAACGGAAAGCTACGCTTGTGTAAGTTTGCAGTCATTACTGGATCACACAACCAGAAGATTATTTGAAGTAATGTCTGAAGACGACCTTACACAGATTAGTGTAAATTCAACGTTTTTACACAAGTGGGGATGTGATGCTGAGTACAAACAGTCATTTATCGACGAAAATGTGTCAGATTCATATATGTTTTTGACATCATTAGTTCCACTGCGTCTGTATGAAAAGGAAAATAAATCTGTTGTGTATTGGACAAATGCAACTCCTTCTTCTACAAGGTGTTGAAACTACAGAATCTACGAAAAATGAAATTGCTAGAATGGAGTCTGAAATAGCAAACTTAAATGAAACTGTTATTAGTTTAAAGGAAAAGACTTACAAAGTCTACCATAAACTTGTGTTCACAATGATAGATGGCAAAATAGCGCAGACAGTTACGGACACATCATCATGTGCAGTGTGTTTTATATGCAAGTCAAAGCCATCAGAAATGAATAACCTTGACCAAGTGCGAAATAAAACTGTGGATACGGAGGCTCTCAAGGTCGGTTTATCCCCGCTTCACGCACGGATTAAATTTATGGAATGCATATTACATATTGCGTACAATATGTCATTTACCAGTTGGAGAACGAACGCAACTACCAAACAACAAAAAGATGAAGAGAAGAAAAGAATCCAAAGTGAGCTGTTTCAACGTTTAGGTCTAAAAGTGGATTTTGTAAAGCAAGGAATGGGAACATCTAACGATGGAAATACGTCTAGAAGATTTTTCAATAATGCAGACATTGTAGCTGAAGTCACAAGAGTCGATAAAGAACTTATTCATCGGTTTGGTATAATATTGCAAACAATTAATTCTAGTGCATTAGTTGATTCGGATAAGTTTGGTAGTTATTGTTACGAGACTGCTGAACTATACGTAAGCCTGTACAGCTGGTATAATATGCCAAATACTGTGCATAAAATCTTGCTGCATGGCAAAGAAATAATAAGTGTTGCTGCCTTACCTATTGGGATGTTATCTGAGGAAGCTCAAGAAGCGCGAAATAAAGATTACCGCAATTATAGGTTAGGTCATTCAAGAAAATGTTCTCGTCTGTCATGTAATGAAGATGTTATGAATATGCTCTTAGCTACCTCAGATCCCCTTATCAACAGTTTACGTGCAGTACCGAATAAAAAATACTATCCTCTTCACGATGATGCCAAAGCTTTATTAGTGGATAGCACCCATCTCTCAATCAATGTCTTCTCTATTTAATATTTAGTTTATTAATATTTATTTATTTAAAAATGCTGATTTAATTATATGAAATTCATGTGAAAAAATTTGATGAATATTTTCATGTTAATAAAAAAAAAATACGTGTTATATCTTTCTCTTTGTAAACTGGTACATCCATTATATCATTTTAATAAAGTATTATGAAGAAACGCAACGTCTTTTCATTTAAAAATAATATTTTCCGCATGCCCGTACTACCTGCACCACTGTGCGCCGTCGAGGCCAGCTCTGAAAACGATGGCGAAATTATGCTTTTGGACGCGTACCATGAGGGCTGGTTTAAGACGACGTGGGATAAGAATGTCTGAAAGGACTTGGGGGAGGCCTTTGCCCAGAAGATGGACAGAATGATAAGGCAAAAAAATACTAGCTTAAATATTATTTTCACTTACTAAATTAAGGATCATTTTTATCAGTTTTTAAGACTATTTTTAAATGCAAACTGGTCAGCTAGATTATGTGTGCATTTGGGCTTGGCGTCCGTCCGTCCGTCTGTGTGAGAATACGGCGCGGCGCACTAAAAATACAAGGCGATGTGCTGACCCTCAGATATACCCTTATCATAATAAAACTGTGTGTTCCCTTAAATTTATGATATGATAGTTTTGTTTTAACTAAGAGCGGTATTCACGAGAACACTGCCGAAAAACTGTCCTGCAGTTTGGCAGAAGATTTGCATAATACCCACTCATGTGAAATGAATAAAAAAAAGAAGTTCTTACTTTCTGGCTTAGCGATTAAGTTAAGATTAGCATCAGTCTACTATTTAGCCAGCCTTCTTTATAGTAGGTAAATAAATAAATGAATAGCTTGTATTTTTTGTACAGCGTGTATCATATATTATTATCCAAAACGTTTATCTAAAAGATTATTCATGGCGAACGAAATTTTGGCAGACATTTTTCATATCCGGGATTATTGTAACTTTTTTATGGTGCATGGAAATATCTTCATATTTTTCTAATTATGAATGGCTGTAAGAGAAGATAAAGAGTCATGAAACGATGGCTGGATTGTCTTGAATTGTGTAAACGATGAAATTTAGAAATACCTAATAAGTTGTTGTTTGGATCTGTTCCCAGTTTGAAAATAGGGTTACCCTCAAATAAACAGGATTGATAATACTAGGGTATTTATTTAAAAATGCAATGTATTATTTTTGAGGGACTCTCAGTTATAGCAGCTCGGAGTTTTGATTTTTGCCCGGTTGACCATATTACATGGGACGTAAACACAACTGGCGAAGTGTGCGTGTACTAATGCACCATTTTTTTTGTATTTTTTTGGAAGTCATCCAATGACTTCTCCTCTTCTGGGTGAAGCGGGAGGGCGTGTCATACTTTTACTGACAAATACACACCCGTATCCCTTCAGTTGCTTGTGCCAGGGCCGCGGTAACTCTCAAGCCCGCGCCTACGGTGGCCGGGAATCGGCTCGTGCCTCGCGGTGGCTAGGGGCATGAGGGCCTTTACGTCTCACTCACGCGTTCCATCTCTTCTCCTAGACAGCTTCGAGGAAACAGCTTCCCATGCCCTCTCGCTTCGTACCATAACCTGGGCCAGGGCCAGACGCGAGAGTTTGCCACCGCCCATCGCCTCCACGAGGACACGGCGGTGCTCCACCCAAGGGGGGCAGACCTCCACCGTATGCTCCACTGTGTCCTCCGGGCGGTTCACACAATGGTGACACCCAGGCGTTTCCTCTCGCCTCATCCTGAAGAGGAACCTCCCGAAACAGCCGTGTCCGGTGTGGACCTGCGTCATACAGAAGATGAGGACGCCGTGGCGCCTCTCAAAATACTCCTCAAAGAGGGGCTTTACCGCCGCAATTGTGACGTACCCAAAGCTGGGTTGCGACAGAAGCCCTCTACAAGTCGCCATGAGATCCTGGCACTAATGCACACCTGCCTAACCTGTTACAGCAGTACAGGCGAAATACCTTCTTTGTTATATTTTTTTGACAAATGTAAGTAACGAGAACACAGCTATTAGGTATGTATTTTGACGATATATGAGAAAGTGAATGAACAAGCAATTTTTTTTAATATTTCGTAGTCCGTCCTACACTAAAAGTGCTAGTTTCATGAGTTGATAACTCAAAGTAGTCAGGTTGTCTGGAAGTGATCGCGGAATGTGTATTTAAAGCTTCCTTTTCAATGTATGTAATGTATGGCGTATGAAATAAGTAAATAGTCAATAAATCAAAAATAATCTTGTATAATCTAAGCAGTAAAATGATATTTCTATTCAAATGTATCATTGTGTATCTGCAAGCCTGCTTACCCCTCTGGAGCATACCAGCCTGGCATTATGCATTGTCATTTACTGTTCGTCAAAAGCATTTTATCGCCAATATTTATATTTTGTTTAAAATCTCATCGATTATGGTCAGTACAGTCGAAGTTTAAAAACAAATTCAACGGTCAGAGCTTAAATGAATGAAACATAAATATTAATTAAAAAGAGATTAACTAGTAAAATTAAACTTTTCGTTCATTTATATTTAATTTAATGGCAAACCATTATCATAGTTCAATACTTATATTTAACTGTGATAGAATTTTCATCATTCACAGGTTCTCTCATTTATTTTTGTTACATTTTCGTTTGTTATTTAACTATTTTGGTATTTTATTTTTAAATCCACTCTACGAATAATTACCAGATAATCACTAAATATTATAAAACAAAGGCCCCCCCGCGTCTGTCTGTCTGTTCGCGATAAACTTTAAAACTACTGAACTGATTTTCATGCAGTTTTCACCAATAGAAAGAATGATTCATGAGAAAAGTTAGGTGTATAATTGATATCTTCGCAGTTATCGCAAAATAAAAATGAACGCGCGCGAAAATAAATTCAAGCGCGTGTCTCACACCGATGACGGGACCCTACGACAAAAAAAAAAGTAGGCATAACATGCTGTACTACCCGTACGAAGCCGGGGCAGGTCGCTAGTAAATTTAATAAAAGTAGGTCGTTGCAAGGTCTTCTGAATATGGAGTTCTGGATTAGATCCCTGCGACTTATGGGCGTAATAGGGGTGACCTACCATTCCGGTACACCTCCTTTTCTCGAAGTACCTGAAAACATTAGTTTATTTAATAACTGCTTCGTTGTCTAGTGGTAGCTAGTGCTACTATTGAGTATAAAGTCCTAGGTTCGACGCCCGGGTCCCGACGGCCACCCAACCTGTACCTCTGCCCAATCCTTCGAGAATAGAGGCGTGATGTTATATTATATTTTAAAACTGGCGAAGTGCGAGTCGGACTGGCGCCGGAAGGGTCACGTACCATTATCGTAAAAATGTTGTATGCGAGCCCCACTTAAATATTTATTATATTCCGTTTTTATTATTTGTTGCAATGGCGGCAACAGAAATACATCATCTGTGAAAATTTAAACTGTCTAGCTATCACGGTTCATGAGATACAGACAGACAGACTGATGACAGGATGGACCGATTTTGACGAGACTTTCACTGGTAGATAGTCAGCTACCAGTGAAAGTCTTTCCAAAATCGGTCCAGCCGTTTTAAACAGACAAACAGAAAGAGAGACAAACAAAATAAAATCTATAGAAGTTAACACTCTGAAGTGCCTGGCTAATTAAGAATTGTTTTGTATTTACTGGTCATGGAATTCTTGATTTGATGGGCGGCCGGAGCGCGCCGTCTGCGCTGCATCTGCGTGACGCGGCGCGGCTCGGCGTACTACTTACTTCTACAGATTCCACCGCGACAGTCGACATCCCTCAGTTGAAACCAATATTGTTTGTCCGGGACAATTTGAATCTGATTTAAATATAACGGCTTTAAAACCAACCGCCTTTTTAGACAGTCCACTCATCTCTTCACCCGCGAGCTAATTAATTACTTACAAAAAAAAAAAAAGTACATAAACACAAACAACCGACTTCCAAATAAAAATACTACAAAGTGAAAAATAACTTCAATTTCGGAATTCGGTGTTCCAGTTTTCGTTTTTTGACCACGACTTCCAAAATTTAAGTTATTTTTCACTTTGTAGTGTTTTTATTTGGAAGTCGGTTGTATGTTTTTGTAAAAAGTTTTTTTATTTTTCACTTTTTAGTTGTACCTATAATGCCTAAGGTAATGCCAGAATGAAACTTAAACAAAATCGGTGCAATTATAGTATACCAGGGTGAACTGTTCACATCTACGTATCCCTTTAGAGTGTACCAGTGTGATGTTATGTCATGAAATGGTGTAAACAATGAACAGAAATGACATTGCAGCTATCCCGAGTGCTTTGCCGTCATTTTTTGAAGAATTCTAATGTATATCTCCGAAGTTCTTCATAAGATCTTGTTGAATTTTTATGACATTTAAGACAATTTAAATGGGACCACATGACAAGCACCCAGCTTTCAAATAAAGAATCATCAAAATCGATTCACCCAGTAAAAGTTTGACACATAAAAAAAAATACAGTAGAATTGATAACCTCCTCCGTCGGTTAAAAATACTGCTCGCCAAGCTTCCATAGAAAAAAAAAAAAAATCTTGCTTTCTGGTAACATAATGGTTTCTTTTAAATTTTACCTATCCACGAATATAAAGTACGTGTTTATACATGATTTGTTAATTCGTATTTGGAACATTACGTTGTGAGTGTAGATAAAATTATTTTACAATGGAAAATGAATGCTTTTTCAGTCGCATTTGCAATACTCTACACATAGCAAGATAAGAAGTACCTGTCAAGAGCTTGATCTATCGCCTCTACGTGCATTCGTTGAGTGCTAATATTTCAGAGCTCACTGTTAGCTTAATATTGCTGTTTTAAACGATTATTTATTTTCAACAATGAGTACACTGTTACTTAATACATTTGTACATTGCAAACTTAAGTCTAAGCGCCTCATTTCTTGCAGAAAAGCACAGCATGCACTACATTAAGCGCAGATAATTACGACGACGATTATTTGACGTTATTTGTAGTGATAACCGGTTGTATAATTACCGAAACAATTAAAAAGCCTATTGTGTCTCGCGGAGAGACACGTTTAAGTCACTCAAGGGGTTAACATTAATATCTTAACATTAATAATGAAACAAAGAATCATTACTAGTGTCGTTAGAAAATCTACGTGCGCAGTATGCTATGCATGCTTGTATAAACACACATGTATTTATTTAGTGTGTAAACAAAGCAAAAATAGCATCATGTAAATATTGAATTTTTAACTTAAAATTGAAATAAACTATTTCCTAAAAATGTTTATTTGTATGTTTTTTATGAAAAAATATTGTAAGTCATAGAATAAAAGGCTTTTTTATTTATGGATCGAAGAAGCATGCAGTGGTCGTTCTGCAGTACCTCTCTAACCTAATGGAAAAAAGGTGCGATTTTATCACTCCCGTACACACGCCCCCGTTTGGATCACCAATGCTAACGCGCTCTACATCATCATTCATCATCATCATTTCAGCCGAAAGACGTCGAAAGCTGCACATAGGCTTCATCAAGCGTCGCAACACTGATCGGTCCTGTGCGTTTCGAATCCATCGGACGCCCGCAGCGTTGACCAGGTCGTAGCTCCACCTAGAGGAAGGCCTTTCAACGCTGCGTCTTCCGGTACGCGTTGGCCAATCTAGAACTTTTCGGCCCCAATCTCAAACAATCGGCGAGCAATGTGGCCTGCCCACTGCCACTTAAGTTTGGAAATTCTTCAGGCTATGTCGGTAACCTTGGTTCTTTTGCGGATGTCTTCATTTTTTATTCGATCACGCAAGGAAACTCCGAGCATGGCCCTCTCAATTGCCCTTTGGGTGACTTTAAGCCTTCTAATGAGGCCCATTGTGAGCGACCACGTGTCTGTCCCGTAAGTAATCACTGGCAACACACCAGTGTGTGGTTATAGACTTTCCTCTTGAGACACTGTAGTCAGTTCTCGCTCTAAGTATTTTATGTAGAACTATTTTGTGTAAAGATTTTACAGAGATAATAAAAATATTTATAGTTCTAATATCATATAAAAATAAACTTTATTAAGAAACTAAAACAATCAAATCATAACTTTTAATATTTATTAGGAACTTAATATCAGACTTCTTGAATTTTTTTTAGAAAAATCAATTAATTATTGGCAGCCAGTAAAAAAAAGACTTAGTAGGTTTAACCTTCTAAGTCTTATTTTTACGGGCTCATATCCTCCACTCGGTATTTATCATTTTACAACAGTCAGTAGATTGAGGAACCTGATTTTGAGTACAAATCCACTAGTTATTGGTGTGATATTTCTTCTTGTGGACTTAAACTGCGAAGTTAAACTTCCGACAACAATGTCACGTGAGTGCTCACGCGTTCTTATATTGTAGAATTTTATTTATTATTGGCTATATATTAACCAAATCATTTATTTATTTATAAATAAATAAATGATTTGGGCCATGCTGAGGGTTACCGGTTCTCCCACTCATCAATACAAACTATAGATTCAACCTTGAAGCTCACACCAAATCCTTTCCAACCCTGGCATGTCTCAAGGCAAACCAATTCAGTTCAATTGATAGGTCAATAACCCAAAATTGTTATTTGGCTTCCCCTTTTAGACAATTCCTGGTAAAAGCTATCGGTTTATTGGGAATCGGTTGGTGTTTAGAGAATTCCATCCCGAAATAGATAATAAACAACATAATATCACGCCTCTGTTCTCCGGAGGTGTAGGCAGAGTTGTACATAGTACACCCACGCTAGTTATATTTATGTTTCATCTGATATGAGTCGGGCCTTATAGGCATAGTTGATAGGGTTACAAATTCAGGCTTCGGGCTTCAACTGTGAATTTTCAGATGGAAACCCCCAATAATGCTTTGCGCGATCCGGGCATTGAACCCAAATTATTATCATGAATATTGTTTCTAACAGCTTTCATGAATTATTGTATGTCGTGATATCCCAGTGGCTAAAAACTCGCTTCTCGTGCTTGAGGTCGTGGCTTCAAAACCGGGCTACATGCCAATGTGATTTTTTTAAATTCATATATACTAAGTTTATCTTGGACACTACAGGCAACGGTGAAAGAAAACATCGTGAGGAAACCGGGACTTATATAGTAAATGTTAGTCAGAAATGGCCAAGTCAGAGGCCTGTGAGGTTCCCAGAGGCGGCTTAATTAACTCTGTCACTAGAGATGGCCACATCCACACACGAAAAGAAGAAGAAGCTGCTTTCACTCGCTTCTGAGAAGGACTTCTCCTTTTAATCTACCTCGGTAAAACTATCCCACGTTTACGATGAAAACAGTATAAAAGTTCGCAATTCACAAATCATTCTGTTCACCCGTTTCAAGTACCAAACAAATTCACAAAACTTTCACATACACAATACATAACATTGAGATTTAATTTTAACTCTAAAACGGTCTATGGAGACACATACATTCAACATTGGACGTCAGTAGAACTCATGAATAAAACAATGAACAGAATTCAAAATAGAAAATTATGTACACTTGTCAACGAACGCGCAAAGAAGAGTACATTTTTCATTTTTATTTTTAACAGTATCGCCACGTTTTTATTTCCTTTGGGAGTAAACACAAATACCTAATCAAGCGCGAAAAGCTTGACATTCATATCCATTGAAAACTTCAAAGTTTTAACAACAGATGGCACTGCAAGCTTAGAGAAATAAACGGAGAGCTTTAGTACGAAATTTATTTAGTTTAAAAGCTATGAAAATTGATTTGGTAATCCACACCGCTCCAAAGCCATATTTACCCAGTCAAGCGTCAAAAATGTATTATTATTATGGAAAGAAAATCGTGTTTCGTTCCCCGGGAGTTCGGGAGCGACGCTAGCGCCAACACGCGGTTTCGCCGCAGTCAGTACCCGCCCGCCCTAGCGACGCACGCCGCTCGCTCAAAGCGCGCCGAAAAAAAACAGAACATCGATTTTTAGTGATTGTGTTGTGTGTGTGTGTGTAAGTGTGTGTGAAAAAAATATTGGATGACAATCATGTAAGTTACGAGTGTTTTTTTATACGAATTTTTTTTTTTAGTTTTTCTGACGTGCCGGATTTTTCTGTCATTGCGTGCCATTTATATTTCGAATGAAATGTGCAGTTTAAAAACAAGTGACTAAAAAATCACAATCAGCCAGTGATTTAAAATTCGAACCCAAACAAAAACAGTGTCAATTTGTGTTGGCAAATTAAATTCGCGGAAAAAAAAACGAATATTTTTATAATCTGTTCGAACTTTAAACTTTCAAATAACGAGTTGTTTTCACAGCGGTAATCGTGATCGAGGGAGGTATCAAAACATTGTTGGTATAATATAAAACCGAGTGTGAAAACGATCATGTATGTGCCTCATCTGCTGAAATTCATGATCGTTATAACTTTTAATCGGCGATTTCTCAGGATTTTATTGCCTTAATCAAACCGTATTCGGTGTATAATTGAAAGGCGTTTAACTATTGAAGTGTGTGGATAACTGTTTAACCAATTAATTTTAGTAATTTAAACCCAAAATGTTTTCACAAATGCAAGACTTTAAAATTATTCTACGCAATTTAAACATTATTAAATATTCGAAAACACTCAAAGATAATTTCAGTATACATCATTTTTAAATACCTGAACTAAATAATTGGACTAAATATTTTGTAAGCCGATGAAAATATTCCACTTCAATCATATTAACCAATTACTAAATTAAATTAACTACATTTACCAATAAATAAAATATAAGCATTGTACAATTTAATGCGTTTACAATATTGAAGTAAATACGTAATATTTTTTGTATTTTCAACTTGAATGGTTCTGTGGAGGCTATGATATTTATTCAATAATAACGAAGTGTTTTATGTTCTGTTAAATTTCAAAGGCAATAAATTGATTTGTGGTCGTTTCAAATTTGAATCTTGTTAATTTGTGTTTTGGGTTTAATTTCCAATATTTCGTATGATATAAATTCTAACTCTAGTGACCAAATTTAATGCTTAATGATTAATTTATTCCGAATATTCTGTGCAATATTTAAATTATTCGAAGAATCGTAAATAATGGATTTATGTTATGACTTTTCCTTATCCGTAAGTTTGTTTTCTCTTAATCCATCTCGGCTTTTTGTCAGTATCAACTTCTATTTAACTCATGGAATAAGGTTCATTTTCTGAAAGGAAAATTATAGAAAAATAATGTGACAAATTGTCATACATGCCTAAACAGTAGTAATTGGTTGAATACATTTTCAAACGCCAATCACATAAATTTTGTGACGCGTTGATTTTCTTCAGTTAGTGGCTAAATAATAACAGTTGCATGGATTGCTATTCGAGGTTAAGCGACGCTTGCCGAGGAAAGTCCTGATGGGTGACCATTCTTGACTTTCCAGACTCTTCCGTACCTCGGTAAGAACGTTAAGTCATTGGACTCGGCGGTGTTTTATAAATCTTTGACAGTCAGAAGTCAGGAAATCAGACACCAGTATTGCCAAGGGATATCATGGTTCCCAGCTACTGGGTTGTAGAGATCAGATTGGTAGCCGCTGCATGTAAAATTCCAACTGGTCATCTGCATTCGATTACAATAAAAGCCGACCCCAGCAATATTTTCTTGCGTATACTTTGTGATGCGTCGATATTTTATTTCCAAAACCACCAGCGAGTTGGGAATTTTATCAAATAGCGAACGCCTCGCGGTTTCACCCGCGTAGTTCCCGTTCCCGTGGGAATACAGGAATAAAAAGTAACCTATGTTAACCGGGGATAGTGCAGCTTCCCAACGGTGAAAGTATTTTTGAAATCAGTCCAGTAGTTTCAAGTTTATTCGTTACAAACAAAAATACAAATCTTTCCCCTTTAAAATATTAAATTATTAATATAGATTTCATTAATCATAATACTCTCCTGCTTAACATACAAGTTACCAAAAAAAGCTTACAAAATGTTCTTGATACAATATTTATTGGGTCTAAGACAGTAAGCCAGAGGTATTACGTAAATATTTAACGATGGATTTGATACCGATGTTAGCATTATCTCATTGATCTTAGGGATTTACGATTACTGCTTATAGCAGAACCTTTATCAATCGCTATGAAATTCGGTTGCTTTTCGATACTTTGATTCGGTTGAGTTGAAGCAAGTATGATATAATATGATCTTTATATCGTGTAGCCGTAGTTTTGCTGTACTTGTGAATGTTCTGGTTCAAACAACGCCTCCTCTTTCTTTCGGTCTATTAGAGCACTTTTAACTATAGAACTCGGTATACGATTTAGGTACTTGATTGTGTCTTGGTGCTGGCCTTGCTGGTGTTGTTCTTCAGAATAGTCAGCAGTGCTATTCGGTAACCGTTTCACCATGAAAACTTAAGTGAAGTGAGCACGACGTATGGGTTGTGTGAGTGCTACTACTACTCAAATTGTGGCTAGAAGTTCAGTTTAAGCATTATTTATGAATAGATTTCATCATTATTCTTTTTATAGGTTCATTAGAAAAACAGCGTCAGGTGAATAATGAGGGTAAAGCAGAGTTTAATAGGTCTATGAATATAATATATTTGTTCCTATGTGGCGTTCTAGAGACTAAACTCTTAGGCCAATTTTGATGATTCTTACGACAGTTGATTCGTCTTAACCTTGCAAGTGTTACAGATAATAATAAAATTGAAAAAAAATGTCACTTTAATTTTCTTCCAAACCCGTCGCGGTTTTAAGTAGTGATTACAAAAGTATTATTACACTTCTATGCTTAAAAGCGATTCGAAAAAAATGGTAATAAAAAAGTAATAAATAAAAAAGTAAATGCCATAAATAAAAAAACCGATCGATCGAAAAAGCGATCTAATAGACGTAAACACGAAAAAAAATATGCTGTGCAGTCGGATAGTAAATAATAGCAAACTGACTGACCAAAACCATATGTATCCTCCGACTGCACAGTTTGATTTTCTTCTTGTTTACGTCTTTTTAGTTCGCTTCTTAAGCAGCCGATTTTTTTATTATTTACGTAAACTTTTTTACTAAGCCTAACAATTTTACCGTGTGTTACCGAGCAAGTTTCATGTAGGTACTGTTAAAGAATATTTATTATTTCTTTCGTGTTTCTTCTTCCTTCTTTGTTTATAGATTCTAAATAGCTTCATCTTTTGATAGACAATTCAAAAATTATATTTAAAAAGTTTAAATGTTCTTTTCCTAGGGTTAAGGTTTGTATTTTGAAATATCGTGTCGCACCTGATCTTATTCTAGTTATTAACGCTTCTAATGGGTTAAAACCGCTAAGCCATTACTGCACACAGACACGCTTCGCATTTACACATTCTACAAGACAATTAAACATCATATTTACCAAGATCTCTCTGTCTAAAGTAATAAGACATTAGCAGACGACACTAATCTAAGTTAATCGTTTGCAAGACGATGTGTGATGGCTTCATTATGAGACTATGAATTGATAAACGTTTCTAAGTTATTCATACACACATAACTGTTCTGAGTTCTGTAGGACACACCATTATATCAGTTCTAAGTTCTGTAAGACACACCATTATGTCTGCTTAGATTGGGTGAGTCGTTTATTTTATGTAAGAAGGTTTTATATGCAGGTGGGTGGAAAGTTTTTGCGTAGGTTGGCTGGCCATACAAAGGATTTTGTTGACGCATGTTGCTTGCTAGCTATAAAGACTAACACCCTTATTTGTAAAAACCTCGACGCTGTTTAACAATTGGTTAGTAGATTTTTTCTTCAATCTGTCATCATAATAATATACAGATAGCCGAAAGACGTCCACTGCTGGACATAGGCCTCCCTCAAGCGTCGCCACACTGATCGATCCTTCGTGTCTCGCATAAATCGGATTCTCGTAGCCTTAACCAGATCGTCGGTCCATCTAGATGGAGGACTTCAATCTATAGGTAATTTGAATTTAGGATCTGCTTATCGGTTGCTTAAAACTCAAAGATTTTATAAATAAGGCCTAAAGGTTCCCCTAGTCGACGGCACGAACTATTTTGTGCGCGAGGTTAAAATGCAAACTATCTCATCCGACAACACGTGCGAAAGAAATAGATGCTGTGATGAGCAGCAAGAAGCTAGTTCGCGTACAAGTTAGCACTTTTGCAAATTTGTATCGAAATGGATGATGATTTAGGACGAAAACGAGCACGTGAAATTTTATAAACAGACCTTTGGGAGTCTATGTACTCGTATCATGAAAAAAAGACTAAATGTTTATTTTCAACGTAAAATTATTTGCATTGTTGAATTACTAATTTATCCCTTTATGGAGGCCGTTTTGCAATTTTCCTTCTTCTTATGTTATTTATTTCTGCCCAAAGAAGCGTTAAAATTATGAAATATGGATCTTTCGACGCTCATAACTTTCAAATATTTTATTTTTATACTTTTTTGTTTCCATACAGGGCTAGATAATGATGAGAAAAATTGATATAATTTTTTATTTTGAAAGTACATCGTCAAATAGTGGAGTAATCGCTAGACTACCTTTGTATGGAAGAATGATCGACTAGTGTAACCTTAAGCCCCTTTTCTGATGGTGCGATGCATTTCGATTTATATCACAGTGATAAGCGATTTTTACTAGGCGAAATTCAAGTATGTTCACTTGAACGCAATGCGATGCATTCTTAGAAAATACGACGCAATATCGCCTATTGACGCAATCAAGAAATGGCCTACGTTTACAAAGATCTACAGTTTGGAACGTGCAATTAGACTCGTATTTTTGACTAGACGACCTTGATGATTTAAAAGTGGTATAAGCTTTAATTGAAATAAATGCATTGAGTTTTAGTTGACATATATATAAGCTTGGAATTTCACCGGTACGCGTAACATGCAAATCGGAGTACAGCAAGCAGTAGTGTTATTTAAACAGCTATTCTAAAGATTATTCCAACTTGGTTCCTTTGTGAAGGACTAATAGTATGAAGTTTAGTAATTATGTTTTAAAGTGCAGTTTTTAGTCTTGATTTTCCTAAAATATTTTTTAAAATTTTCTACGGAGAATTTCAATTAGAAACTTCTGATCAGTGTTTTAATTAATCTAATCATCTATTTTCTTAAAAAGCAAAGTTTCTTGAAAATTGCAAGTT
The DNA here is from genome assembly GCA_947562075.1 of Orthosia gracilis. Taxonomy (NCBI): domain Eukaryota; kingdom Metazoa; phylum Arthropoda; class Insecta; order Lepidoptera; family Noctuidae; genus Orthosia; species Orthosia gracilis. The sequence continues at coordinate 24,843,958 of OX387273.1, forward strand.
ATGCATGCTACTCCAGTTGTTATTAGATATCGGGGCCTCTTCTACGTGCTGATGGTGATCACCGGGGTGGTTTTAGTGAGGTAAAAATCCCACACTCCCTGGTCTTTTTTCCCAAAAGTCCAGGTGCCTTTTGAAGGTTTCCCCCCGTAAACAAAAAAAAGGTATGTTGGCACTATAGGTAAGTAATTCAGAATTTGTTCAATTTATTCATTAGTCCCACAGGACTTTTACTCAACTACATCCCTAGAAGAAATTATTAACTTATCAAAATCTCAAGTTTAAGTTACCGAAATTGACGTTGAAGGCTCATTTACCCCATCAAATGTATATCTCACTAAACCGTATCTATTCAGAACTGAACTAATGAGTTCGAGTCCTCCAAGATTATACGGATTTGCCCACAAGCATCGAAATTCCCTAGTCCCATTATAAATGATTCGAGAGACACCTACAATCTTACGTTTTTCTCCCTAATGCGTATAACTGTTTTCCTCGACATTTAGCAGATTGATGGTTCTTTTTTATAGGATTTTCAATGCGATTAAGATCTTTGGAAGCGTATGCGAATTTGTGGGACTCTGGTGTATAATTTAATTTTTCTCCATGGCTCATTTTTTATGTTATTATATTCGGTAAATGGATTCGTTTCGAAAACACGTCGGTTTTGGAGACGAATAATGGTTTTCAAAATAAGTTTGGGTGTTATTTTTTTGGTGTTGACTGCCTCGTTGGTCTGAGGTTTAATTCCCGATTTGGGAAAAGTATTTTCTTTTTATTATTGATAGGCTCGCGCTTGACCACTATCTCAGCTGACGGTCGACGATGTAGCACGCTTACCTATTAAAAACCTATTCACTCTAGACTTAAAGTCACCCAGGTTGTAGCTATCAGGAAATACAGACTCCGGTATGGAATTCCATTCCTTAGCTGTTCGCATAATGAAAGTATTCCCAAAACCTTTGTTGTGTATGTGTGGGATGTCCACCATGTACCGACGACGTCTTGTAGTCCGATAATAGAACGGGCTAGGAGGAATTAGTTCATGCAATTGCATCGCACACTCCCCGAAATGTAACCGATAAAAAACCGACAGACTGGCAATTTGGCGACGGTGTTCGAGGCTCTGGAGCCTAGACTCGACCAGTATTTCCTCAGCCCGTTTTTCGGTCGACTCTAGTGCATCCAGCTGGTACTTGGCAGATCCGTCCCAGAGATGAGAGCAGTACTCCATGCATGACCGAACTTGCAATTGATACAAGTATTACTGGATTCTTTCATCAAGAATTTCCCGGTTTGGAATTTATTATTTATTATCAGTTGATGGCACTCAATATTAAGCTCACCCCCTATAAAATGGAATTTAAACATAACTGGCGAAATGTGGTTCTCTGCTTAACCTTTCGGGGAACAGAGGCGTGATTTTATGTTATTATTAGCTGGATGGCTTATTTTTGGTGCCGATTATAACATTATTTTCCTGGATGATTAGGTATTCAAGATTAAATTAAGTAGTCTAGTCTCGCTTCGGCTTAAGTCTGGCCAAGTTTCAGGCGTCTGGCGTAAAATTAGATTCTTGGCGTTATGTAGGTAGGTTGGCACCTTAATTATTCTGGAAGAGATCGAAAATATTATAATAGGTTCATAGAAATTGGGGTTTGTGTATTGATCGTTTAGTAAAAAAGACATTTAAAATATTTTAGAAAAGTATTTTTATGAAGAATGTAACTTTTAGGGTTCCATAGTCAACAAGGAACCCTTATAGTTTAGCCATGTCCTTCTATCCGTCCGCCTGTCTGCAGCTTACCTCAGTGATTCCTAAGTAAAAGAAATCTATAATTTGGCATGAATATAAATATTAATCACGCTGACTAAGTGGTAAAATAAAACCCTGAAAATATTATTTTATGGTACCTCCTGTACACGTAAAGTGGGGATGTCGTTTTTTCTCGTATATTTCATGGTGTGGGGTATTATCGTTGCATAGTCCATTCAAAAATATTACGGGTTTGTCAAAACCATTTTTTAGATTCAGGGATGTGTTTGCAAAAAATAAAGCTTTAAATGGATTTTTTTTGTTAGAATCAAGTCCCGCCCTCTGGCAGCTAAATGGTTGATTTTGGATAAGTGAAATATTCATGGCCGTAGTATTTATAACGAAATTAAAAGGAAAACTATCACCACTAAATAGGCTATACAAGTTTACGAGTAATAGTCGACCAACTTATAAAATGTACTTGGAAAAGTATAAATTTTGTATATTGATGTATGAGAACGACAGTTTTCGAACGACAAAGTTAATTTTGTTTGGTGTTTTCATTATTTATGACCGTTACTAATGTTATCTATTTATTTTGGTGAATGTAGCTGTTTATACGGAACCCTCTGTACGCAAGTCAGACTCGCACTTAGAGAGTTTTTTTTTATATTTACACCTCGTTTTTGCAGAAGTGTTTTAAAGATTTTTTAATACTTATTCATACTTATGGAAACATTTTATTTTGAACTGGCGAGGCTTGTAACAGTCCTATGTCCAGTAAAGGTATTTTTTTTCGCTGAAATGGCATCACAATATTATTACCAAGTTAAGTTCTGTGATCAATGATTTTTTATGTCTCGTATGAGTTTCAATACAAACAAACTCCGGTTTTACTGACTGAATTAAATAAGTTATTTTTAAAATAAACTTTTTTTAAAACAAGATGTTTTCGTATTCTTCTTCTCAAACCCTTTCATTTGATACCCATATCATGGCAGCGCACAAAAATTACTAGCCTGCCATCTTGGGCCGTCCGCCATATTGGATTTGAAATGACTTCATTAACCTTAATCGGTGGAGGATAACTGAATTAAAATTCAGTTGCAAGATTTGACAAAACACACTTACATACATACATATTTGCACTGCAAGTTAAATAAAAGCTTGTAATAAAGATGATGATAATACATGCAAAATTATGGTTTCAATAATGTGGGCTACGTCTGTCCGAATTTACGGATACCCTCCGTAATTTCAGAAACAAAATATATAATTATCATTAAATAAGTTTGTTCATCGAGTAACTTGGTACAATGCAGAGTAAATATGTTTGTTTTACTCCAATCGATTACCCCAGACATACTTGCCAAAGTCTACCCTTCCACTTGTCAATAAAATATGTGTCTTGTCTACATTAGGCCTGTTTCTAGGCAGTAACTTAGATCCAAATATAGGCAATCATTGTGTCTACCGAGAGATAATCATTATTGTGGTTATTATAAAAACAGACTGTCTCGTTGGTCTAGAGGTCGTGGTGAGGTCTTGGGTTCGATAGTGTTATTGGGTTCCGGTCCGGAATTTCTGTTGCAGAAAATAAATTGAGAAAAAATTCAAATAAGCAACCTATTTTATACCTATTAAAGGATTATATGTTTTCATAAAAATAATTCGAAGACATGTGACATCCACCAACCCACACTGGGCACGCGCGGTGTATTACAACAGTGGGAACAATTATTTTTATTTATTTATTTATTATTTATTTACTTATTTATGTACACACATAACACTTAAAAGAGAAAAGAAGGAATACAGATAAAAGAGCACAAAGGTACTGCTTATTTCAATAGAAATTTCTTCCAGCAGACCTGCGACAGGAAAGTTGGATGAAAGACGAAGACACAGTGTGTAGAAAGAAATAAGGAAACTTAAAATAGACTATAATTACTTAACTAATTATATATAAAGTACAAATTTACCTTAACTATATAAATAAAAGATAAAATAAAATACATGCTAATACTGATGATAATGATGATGTTTTCATACATATTGCGTACATAACTATTAAAAAAAAACTAACATATACAAGAAAGCGATAAAATGGTTGTTTGTTGGAGGTGATGATAATACATCCAATTTTGCTTAGTACTAGCACTTGTTTATTCTGGAAAATATACGGTTATTGTGGCACATGACATTGCCCGAAGAATTTCCAAAGTTAAGTGGCCGTAGGCAGGGCACATTGCTCGCAGAACCAGAGTCGCGACCGCGAACCGGAGGACGTTGCGTTGAGAGGCCTCCCACAAGGTGGACCTGGTGAAGGTTTCGGGGATCCGATGGATGCGAGACGCAGGGGACCGGTCTATGTGGCGATGCTTGGGGGAGGCCTATGTCCAGCAGTGGACGTCTTTCGGCTGAAATGATGATGATGATTGTGGCACAGGTCACGAGAATGAAACGAGTGGAAAAAGAAAATAAAGTATAGAATATATAATATTAAAAAGCCATTTTAAAGTAATAAATGCTAAAGTTTGTGAGGATGGATGTTTGTTACTATTTCACGCCAAAATTTTACGGATTTTTATTAAAATTAACAGTGATATAGCTTAAATATCAGAGTAACACATAAACTATACATTATAAGGTACTAATATATAATGCGGTAAATATATAATGTGGTGCAGCGGGTGGCAGCCAGTTTTTAATAAAGAAAAAAATGATTAAAAGATCGGCGAAGGTAAGTCCCATTGTGTTTCTATTTAATGAAGTAATAAAATAAAAGCCTTCTATTTAGAATTAATAATTTATTCGTTAGCAATTATAATAATGAGGAAAATAGAACCCTTGAAAGAATAATGATTGTGAAAGCAGACCACTTTAATTTTAAATCTGAAGCAGCTCATCCCTTAATGTAAATTAGGGGTGAATAAATATTCAAAATCTTATCAGAATCAATGTCCCGGTATGATTTATCGCAGAATCCCTTCAGTAGGAAAACTTTATTAATTTCTTTTGAATAGAAAGATTAATTTTCTCATAGTAATTAACTATGTTCGAATTAGTTTTTGAAGCCATTTTTCTTTACTTTTATAAGTAGTTTGTTTTTCGGATATAGTCTTGGGATTAGATTGTAATTTGGTAGAGAAACAATATTTGGGTTTAGTCTTCATAATCTGTTTTTAAGAATACCGATTAATTTTACGGTTTTTGAAAGTATTGGTCTTCTTATTATTTGATTTCTTCTTTGCTAAAGGTTGTACCCGCCTTGAAAAGGTTTGACGCATTCACTGACGATTTGTTTCCAAGCCACTCCGTCTACGGCTCTTCTCAGGTCTTCACCGTGAGTTCTGTCATCGCCTTGATCTGATCTGACCAGCAAGTAAGTGTACACGTATCTTTCTCCATCCACTTTTACCACTACAATCAGTATTTCCAAGTTGTCTGGTTGTCTTCGGGTGCTGTGGACTCATTTTAAGATAGTGGAGAGTCTGGTTTGGATGATGACTCGGCAAGTCTGATTTTTTGAAAGTATTGGTATGTAATAAAAAAATTGGCCTAAGGCCGATCTTTTAATCATTTTTTTTTTATTAAAAACTGGCTGCCACCCGCTGCACCACATTATATATTTACCGCATTATATATTAGTACCTTATAATGTATAGTTTATGTGTTACTCTGATATTTAAGCTATATCACTGTTAAGTATTCTGGAACTAAACAGGTATATTTATTTTAAACTAACATTTCCTAGAAAAACAAATACTAGAAAAGCTTATTTAGTGATTTTTTGGAGATTAATAATGTTTCATTGAAAGTACGTAGGTATAGTTGACAAGATTGATTCATGACCCATTATAAGCTAACGATTTGATAAGACAGTGTAATTACTTTGCCCATCTTTCGGTTATTTTAATGCCATTTACCATTTTAATATCTACTTGACGTTTTATTACTTGGCATTTTTCTTTACATTTAAAAATAAGCTTCTGTTACTGAAATAGTTGGTAAATGTTTTTGAAATTAAATATTGTTCTGTACTTTTTTCTAAAAGCAAACAATGCTGGACGACAGTTAATTCCAAATTCTAAATATAATCTGCTTTATTAATGTACGAGTATAATCTATTGCGATGAACACAATGGTCAAAATTGCTCGACCCTTTGCCCGTATTGACACAGTTTTTATATTATTCTAAGTGCACCATGAGTGGTATATCAAGAAAATTTAAATGTTTTGAAGTTTGAAATGAATAATTATCAGCTGAAAGGGTCATAAATCAACTTGCTTGACCGTATCTAAAATCTTAGTAGGGTTTTTCACTCATCTCGATAGCTTTGTTTTCGTGGCCTATTCGACGGTAAACTTGTTTTTTTTTTTCGGAATAAGAATTAGCCTAAAACTCAGCGTGTAACTTTCTATCGGTAAAAGAATTTTCCTAATCAGTAAAGTAATTCCAAACATTACCTCCTTACAAACAAACAACGATACCTTTTAACAATATTAGTTCCGAAGTTTGGACTTAGACTAAACAATTCGATCCATCGATATAACAAAGGCTACCAAGAAACACTACAATCATTACGTAAACCCAAACATTCGTGCAAAGGGCTGCCACCAACCTTTTTAGGCAGAATTCGGCCTACATCTGTCAAGTTAAACATGCACGGCCTATCTAGTTCAAACAAATTAACAGTAATGCGACAGTATTTGGCAAGTAGCTCGAATAAAAGAGGGGTTCCAGCCAAGATAACAGCTATTCGTACTATTCGAGCGAAGAGCTGGAATGGAATACAGAATAGAGCTGGAAATGTGAAGGTGCTCGATATGGGACGTCGTCGGATAAGTAGGGATGATTTTTTTTGGTTTTTGGTGATTTGGTCCGCCGTTTTTGTAATATTTTTACTGGTGCTTTGAGTAGGTAAATAAGTGCCCTGGGTGAAAGGTTGCTCAACGAATTAGAGCGGTTACGCACTACGTCCGATCCATTGCCGTGAAATGTCGGTTCCGAAGTAGCCGTAGCACTTCTTGTAGGTAAGCTTAGGCACTACATCCGAACTCTCTCCGTCATAATCTTTTATAATTCAGAACATATTGAATTCGGAACTCAGCGTTCGTGACAGATCACTGACACGAACGTGTAGTGCGTAACCGCACTTAGTATCCAGGTTTTTTTATGTTTGTCCTGCAGTACTCATAGACCTACATTGCCTCAGCGTTATTCAGGTAGTTGCCTGTGTAAATGATTCTGGATCTAAGGAGTTGTAGGGCTTGGATTCTAGATAGTGATAGAAAGTCATTTGGACGAGAGCCTTTAAAATATTTAGATTTTTCGTAAAGTCATAATTGACTGTCTTAACCGTTGTGCTACTCGTATTGTTAAATGCAAAATAAACGTATTGTGTAAATCAATCCTACTCAACAATGAACTTCCAAGACTACCTTTATATTTGTCTTGCCTAAGCCCACAGTAAACAAGCGTGAAGCTTTTCATCCGGTTTCCAATGATTTAGGTACCCACCAACATTAATTAAACTTTGAATATCAAACTTTTGTTCAGTAATTAGGTCGTTTCTGACACTTGCGTATTTTTTCAGATGCCAGACGGTTAAGGGCGTTTCGCAGAAAAACTTAGAAATTATTTTTGGATCTCTCATTATTTTAGTAAAATTGAAGTTAGGTTACAATTTCGTTATAGTACTTATGATTCGGTTTTTTATAGGATTTTAAGACGTAGCTAAATGTCAAACCTTATATCATTATTTAGGGAAGCTTCTTCTCGATATAAAAAGTAAACATATAATTAATAAATAGGCACATAAGGCCAAAATAAGATCTCCCAATTTTTACACCAATGCTCTATGGAAACTGTATAAAATGATGTATGCGCTAACCAAATACAAACTACGGTCTAATTTTGAATGGTACCTACAAAAACACAAAAGGAAAAAAAAAACTTTTTAACAAAAAATCAAACCGACTTCCAAAATAAAATACTTAAACGTGAAAAATAACTTTCTTTTCCGAAATCGGTGTCGAATAACAGAAAAAAATGGGTACAAAAGAACCGACTTCGGAAAAAATAATAATTTTTCGCTTATAAGTGTTATGTTTTGGAATTAAAAAGTTTTTGTTTAAAGAGGTAAATGAAATGAAATTGTTTAATGCCAGTTTTAACCCAAATAAATATATAAAATACAAAAAAAAACATTTGTCATTATAAAGTTTGACTTTTAATTTCCGAAGCTAAAGATGCGATTGCACACCGGCATTATCGTTGAGCGTTAAAGGCAAATTTTTATCACAATAACTAACTGAAACGTCAAAAAAAGCATCAAAAATTAAATTAAAAATATATCCCAAACCTACTTTTAAAGTATCCACAATGAAACTAACTATCTATTTATTATTATACAAAACAAAATGAGGTTTTCGCGAAACGAGGCAAAAATTTTGAAGCATCAGCTCTTTTCGCAGCTGTACGCCTGAAAATTTTCCATTTCATTATAGGCATTATGTTCAAGATTACTTCGGTGTAAGCACAAATGGGTATTTGAGTATCAATTACTGGCGTACCTACCAGCCTGTGGCATTGGCAATCGATTTGTTAGAAGTGCTGATGTCTGAGAATGATGTTTAAAAGATTCGAAATTGTAAGCAGAATAGTTTGAATGGGGAGGTAAGAGAAACAATTTTTGTTAGCAGGTTGTGTTGAAGTTTTTTGCTTAAAAGTACTAAGTGAACGATTATTTTTAAACTTAATCTTTTGAACCTGCATCTCAGACTATTTTTTTTTAATAAACTTTGCCCCACACTAGGAATTTCTTCCTGTATCGTGGGTGCGTTTACAAACATAAAAACTCCCATACACAACACCCAATATTTGTTCCGTGCGGGAATCGAACCCGCGACACGCAGCGCAGCAGTCAATCGCTCAACCATTGCGCCAACCATGCGCCCATAATGCGTATCCGTGCGCATTATAATGTCTCTGTCACTTAAATATTAGCTGTAAGAATGCGGCACTATCAGTTTTAAAGCTCATATTTGCTTTGACTTTACTTACGAGTATATTCATGACTTGTATGGTTTGTGTAGGTAAACGAGAGATCGTTTTAACTTTGATAGGGTGACTAGTATCTACAACTTTGCATGGTTGATTAAAATGGCTGAACATTGTTCCTTGTTAGTAGTTTTGGATGTATTTTTTTCTGCAAAAGCGAGACTACATTTCGCTTAGTATGCATTTTCCTCAAAATCTCCGCGTTTGTCAATTAGTGTGATTATCACTAACGTTTTTTAATGTAGATTAGAGTGCTTTAAAATACAAAAGTGGCATTCAGAGATTTGCATCGGGAAACAAAATTTATTTTTATACCGAAATCTGCGTACTAGGTCTGCTTCGCAGTGAGAAACGAGTTACATCTACATGGAACGAATATTTGCACTGTTCCAAATCCAGTATTTGTTCCTACGATTTAGTGTTTGTCAAACAAATAATACTGGAAAACTTTCCCAAAAATGAAAATACAACCTAGCAAAATGTGAGTTATTCTTGAAAATTTTATGGAGATAACCGGTTAAAACATGTCGATTCTAGGTTAAACTATCGAGTCTTTGAATAACTGAAAAGTGTCTAACCATTACATACTGAGATCCCTCCGAGCATTGTTAAGCACGTTACAAACAAGTCTAAAAATCTGACAAGCAGGGTAACCAAGAAAACAGATAGGTGACACTCTTCACACAATGTGGACAAGCCAAGGAGCAGATTGAAGAATCTGAAAATCTTTCTGAGGTTAACCAAACCAATTAACGACAGCAGGTCTAGTGAGCCAAAGAAGAGGCTGTGGCTCCTCAAACATTCTCCTCCGACTGACTATGTTGAGCCTACAGTTAAATCAGTTAAATCTTGAAAAAGTTTAATCGAATTTATACTGTCTAATATTACAATGGTTGTCAATTTAATAAAAAGTGTCAACAAGATGTTACTTGAGAAATGGGAGGAATTTTGTTTCTACCTAGATACAGAATCTTCAGTGGGTGGTGCCGAAAGACGTCCACTGCTGGACATAGGCCTCCCCCAAGCGCCACCACAGTGACCGGTCCAGTACGTCCCGCATCCAGCGGCTTCCCGCAACCTTCACCAGGTCCTCGTTCCACCTGGTGGACCAAAACAACATCTTCCGGCTCACGGTCGCCACTCCAGAACCTTTCCAAATAAAAATGATATTGCCGTAGCTGAATTCTGGTCAACGATGAAGAAGAAGAAGAATTTGGCAGTAGTTCCTCGTAAAATACTTGTATGAAACCCTAACATAATTAGGAAAGGCAACCTACGCTGATACTTCCATCTGTGCCAGAGAATTTTGATCTGGATTGTCTTCGTAATCAGATTCTATTCCTAGAAATCTTTCTGCATAATTGGCCACCGACATGGTCGGTCGTCCTTTTCCTAGCCGTCGGTTCCCATATTTGGGGTTTCGGACTTAACGAAATATATTTCCAAGTCTTACAAATTGGGCTAGTATCAGGAACCCACAATCCTTTAAAGGTTTCGTTTTAAGAAAAGGCACTTACCACTTTTCTTTTTACCCAAATTGATGATTGGCAAAAAAATGTCGTGTCTGGAAAAGTCGTGCAAAACCAAGCTGACTATAATCTCCGAGGGAGGCGGGAGAGTCGTGCCCGAGAAAAGCCTTATCAAGAGCCGACAAGGGACAAGTCAGGCCTCCAAACTACATCTCGGTGTCAGGACCCTCTGACCACATACAAAACGCGTTCCTCGAATTTTTGGCGATTGTAAGAGCTACAAAACAGGTCAACGCCTTGACCTGCAAAAAGATCTTGCAATCGTTCAACTTACAAACTGAGGGACTGCTGAGGGTCTTGATCGAGGAGGCCGAGGCTGCTGTATACGACAACCGCGAATCCCGAGTCATCACGGGATGCATGACGAAGTCGTATATGGCGGCATACAACGCAACTGTCGGCTTTGTGACAAAAACAAGGCAGAAACGGCGAAGAAGGGAAAGCCAGTCTTCTACACACCTGACGAGGACCCAATAGTGGTGGTTGCACGATGTACTGAGATAATGCTAGACGACAAGATTCTCGAGATGGCCCAAACTATCTCGGGAACGGACTCCATAACGGACTGGGACATCAAAAATATCAAGTGGGTAAACGGGGTTCCGGGGTGCGGAAAAACGACGTGGGTGGTTAGCCACTTCGATGGGGAGAACGACGTGGTGGTAACCACGACAACTGAAGCGGCCAAGGATCTGAGAGGAAAGCTCTCGCACTGCATCGGCGAGAAAGCCAAGACCAAGGTGCGAACTATGGCCTCCGTCCTAGCAAGTGGATTCAGGAGGGGAGACAAATGCCAGCGTTTGCTGGTGGACGAAGCCCTCATGAACCACTTTGGGGCCATAGTTATGGCTGTTAAGATGTCGGGTGCAGACGAAGTTGTCCTCATCGGGGATGTTAACCAGCTGCCATACTTGGACAGAGAGAACCTTTTTCCACTAAGGTATACCCGTCCAGGCATGGTGGCCACAATCACTCAGGAGTTGCTTTGTACTCACCGGAGCCCTATGGACGTAGCATACGCGCTCAGTGACATCTACGGTGGGATCTACTCGTCGAAGACCTGTACGAGTAAGATTCACTCCCTGAGGGTGTGTGGCTTCACGGGTGCGGACATCCCGAAAAACTCCCAGAACACGCTGTTCCTGGTCCACACTCAGGAGGAGAAATCCATTCTGGGTGACCAGGGATACGGATCTGGCGAGGGTTCCCGCATTCTGACCATACACGAATCTCAGGGTCTCACGTATGAGCGCGTAGTCATCATCAACTCCCGCAAAGACAGAATTCGTGTCCATGACAGCGTCCCTCACGCGGGACACCAATCCAGCTGTGTCTACTACACGAATGACGCAAGTGACGCCATCGGTCGGTTCATCAAGAAAGCCATGGGTGCACCAACAAAAATAGTTGTCGACTACAATCTTCAGACAGCTATGCTGCACCGAAACATGGCGATCGTGGAGGCGTTGTTGACTCTCCATAAAACCCTAACCTCTTCAGTACCCATTCACTAACAATATATTTAGTATGCCTGTAAAATTAAGTTAAGACTAGTAATAATAATAATACATAATTAAGCTTAATTTAAGTTTTAAGAATCTTTGTAGGTTAAGTGTATAATAGTTTGTTACCCCCGGCCATTGGCATCCTATCAAGAAGTCGATGGGATCGGGCGCCGAGAGGCTGGGGGCTGGTCTTAGCTTAATTTTTGTCAAGAAACTATTCATTGCACTCCTCATTTTATTTTCTCCTTTTCACTCAGGGTGATGGACCCTACTTGATTATGTTTAGAATTTAAGACAAAACAAAAAAAAAAAAGAATTGTGACGGCTCTAATAGAGCGGAGTTTCTGAAATAAAATAAAAAAAAAAGCAGAAATGCATTAGTAGCGAAAATTAAAAATATAAAGTAAAAAAGGGCGCGGACAACTGGTCCGCGGAAGTATAATTTGTAAAAAAAAAAAAAAAAAGCTGACAATAATGCCGGGTTCTGTCTATCTAATTTGTTCGTGTTTTATTTGCGTGACTGTCTGACAGTTGATGGATTGTAGTGGTTACTTCCATAATTATTTTGTTTTGTTTCAGGAATGATGTAACTTTGTTCATTAATTTATTTTTAGATTATTTTTCGTTTTGTTTTTTTTATTTTTGCCAAGGTACCAACGACGCTCAAATTATACAAAAAGGAGTTTGAATTTTGGTTTCAAGTAGGTCATAGTAGCATTTTATAATACATTTAGCTATTAATCTATTATCAAATTTTGCTTAGTTTCTTGTCCAAGTTTTAAAATCACTAATTTCGGCAGAAGATAATCACCATTTCATCTGAAAGACGTCCACTCCTGGACATAGGCCAAGTGTCACCACAGTGACCGATCCGTCTCGCATCAAGCGGATCCCCGCAACCTTCACCAGATCATCGGTCCACCTAGTGGTAGGCCTTCCAACGCAACATCTTCCGGTTCGCGGTCACCACTCGAGAACTATTCGCTAATAATATGCTCTTCAAAATTGCTTATTATAGTTCCCGTAGAAAGAAGGAGAATAGAACTTTTGCTTTGAGTTTTTGTGTATAGTAAAACAATATCTAAGCCAATATGTTTAAAATGAGTTCCTATGTAGGATTTAAATAGATGTTTAACTTGACTATGACAAATAGTTTTCGACACACAAACGCTATTAAAATAAATAAATAAAAAAACCTAAAAAGATTATAATAAAAAAAGTTAATTCAAAAAATCAAAATATCCGACTGCTTAAGAAGCGAACTAAAAAGACGAAATCAAGAAGAAAATCATGCTGTGCAGTCGGAGGATACATATTCACGAGCTAGCAGACCAAAACCAGATATCTAAGGAACAAACATACATACATAGACTGATAAACACTTTACCCTCCTTCGATAGTCGGGTAACAACACCATGCCTGTATTTTCCGAAGGATTAAGCAAAACAAAATTACCCGGAAAAGGGCATAAATACAAATGAAGGAAGAACATATTTAGTGCAGACACGACCCGGTGTGATACGGAAGAGAAAGAAAGCCATCTATCTAGTTTTACGGCAAAAAGTAACACCCTGTAAATTCTGTTTACCATGCTTATTTATACGGAAGAAATAAAAAATAGGTCAAGTGTGAGCCGGGCCGCTTTGGGCGTTCCGTAAGCTATTTATTTTACGAGTAATTCAGGAAAAAGATAAAGTGAAGAATGAAGAGGCGTTCCGGGAGATCAGAAACGGTTTTAACTTTGTTCGAGCTTTACGTAATATTTTGCCTCAATAGATGAAGTTGTCACACTTAGTGCTCAGCTGAATCCGGTAAGACTGGAAGCCGACCCCAATATAGTTGGGAAAAGGCTAGGCAAGAGAGAGAGAGAGAGATGAAGTTGTCACCCATACGCATAAAGCATTTTGGGAATACTTTCATTGTCGGTACAGCTGGTCTGGTAATGAGTGGAATTGTGGAATTCCCTGCCGGAGTCTGTGTTTCCTGATTGCTGGTCTCAGGCGAGACAATAGAGAAAAAAATGAAGTTGCTCGTGAATAAGGCAAAACTATATTTCATTGAGATTATTTCGAAGCTGGTGTGTCGTTCTTATATACGTAAAGACTATTGTGATGTTATAAGTAATAAAAAGAGTAATATAACTGCCCCGTCGGCCTCCTAATCGCAAGCGCGAATACTGAACGCGTGGTCCTAAGTTAAATGCCCGGATCAAAAAATGTTATTTCTTAGTAGCAACGCGGAAATGAACAGACAGTGCACCTGTGTTTACGCACACATTTGTGCACTTTAATATCTTCGACGTACTTGGCTTATTGCCGGTGAGATATGATTTAATTTATTGCGATTTCGAGACAAAGCACAAGTTCGGGTCGTTGACTTTACAGATGAATACACAAACATAAATTACGTAGACATATTGATCTTCAGCTAATCCGCCAAGCCACAAAATGATCACCTGCTGGCTTACACGACTGTATCCTTAATTGAGAACATTTGATATAAGTACTGTCACCAAAAAAATAACTCCTACTACTTCTAGGAAAGTGTACTCGCTCCATCGTCGATAACATAAACACTATCAAAGAGATTAATCAAATAGTGATTAAACGAAACCCTATCAAAAATAACAAAAAAGGAAGTGACCATGCTATTATTGTTTTTGTTTTTTTGTGGCAAAATTTGTCGACATAGTTGGCGTAGTGTTCGATTCCCTCAAAGAACAAATATTTTGGCATACAAAAAGTTGTTCCTGGCTGTGTGTATCATCATTATCATTATCATCAGCCTTTTAATGTCCCCAGTGCTGGAACATAGACCTCTTCTTTGTGAGAGAGGATGGACCGTAATCCACCACGCGGACCCAGTGCGGGTTGGTGGATAATTTTGACTTACAACTTGTAAGTCGCGGCCAATACCACTGGGCCACCACTACTCTCCTCGCTGTTTGTATATGCGAGTTTAAATTGTAATGTATCCGCGATTCAGACGATATAACTAGGTTCGAAAAAAAAAATAATTACCCAACCTTTATTGACGCAAAGAACCTAGTATTTTGCATAATCAATTTTCGACTTAAGCTCAATTAGAAAAGAACCTAGTATTTTGAATAACCAATATTCGACTTAAGCTTAACTAGAAAAGAACCTAGTATTTTGAATAACCAATATTCGACTTAAACTCAACTAGAACTAACTCAAAAACATACACTAATACAACCGAAAAACATTACCCTTCTTCTAGTCAATGTAATACGAGTTGAATTAAGCTGCTTGGTTACGCATTTCTTATGTCAACTGTACCTCGCGAATCAATCCGACGCGACGTGAGTCAGCGACGGATTGACGGCCGTTTTCCCGATACGACCGTGGATCCCTAAACGGATTTAACCACCCCAAATCCCGTAAAAAAGTTAGGGATGCTGTAAATTCTGTGACAAAATTTGGAGCTCAATTGAATGTAAGATATTTCATGAGTTTTTGATGTTGCAAGTATGTTTATTTTTTTCTGCTAGCTTAGATATTTTTTTATGTAGGAAGTTCATAAATGTAGATAAGGAAGGTTTGTTATTTATTTATGTTTTTGTTGTGTCGTAAATCCGTCCAGAAATACTGTGATCTTTGAAATTTCATTCCATACATCGACGCACTAGAGTCGATCGAAAAGCGGGCCAAGCGGCTCATCGGTGATGAAGCACTGTTCAAGTCAAGGCTCCAGAGCCTTGAACACCGGTGCTGAGTAACCAGCTTGTCAGTTTTTTATCGGATACATTTCGGGGAGTGTGCGTTGGAATTGCACGATCTAATTCCACCTAGCCCGTTTCATCATCGGACTACCAGACGTACGGCGATGCACCATCGGTACATAGTGGATATTTCACCCATACGCACAAAACGTTTTGACACTTTTATTGTATTTTATGCTAAGGAGTGGAATTCCCTGCCGGAGTCTGTGTTTCCAGACAGCTACAATCTAGGAGTCTTTAAGTCACAGTGAATAAGTTATTTCTAGGCAAGCGCGTCTCACCGTCGACCAAATCATCGCTTACCAACAGATGAGATGGTGGTCAAGCGCGACCCTATAATAAATAAATAAAAAAAAAAGAGTGGCAGCAAAAACACAGCCCCAAGGTTATATTTAAAGATTTTTATCACTGTAGTCCCGGAAAAAATCCTGTAACTTTCCTCAAGACATCAAAGTGGCCCAAGCGTTATTTACGAAAATAACTCAATTTCTTATTTCTTAAATAAATAAAGCTATTAGGGCCAAATTAAAATTCCTGACGAATATTTCGGGTGGTTGCGTGACACGGAATCCTGGTAATAGTCAAAGATCGTACCTTTAAAATCTGTACTTTATTTCTTGCATTTTTATGTTATAACTAAATTATCATGAATGATGATTTGTATTAGATTTTTAGATTAGATTGATTGATAGTAGAATATGTTGCTGCAGGTTCGCCTAGCTATATCCAGCCGTAATTACTTTAATTAAATACATTGTCATTAATGTTTGATAAATATAAATGCTTTTCATAAATTGCGACTAACGCAGAGTTGGCTGATGTTGCAAACGCATCCACGATACAGGAGAAGTTGGTGGTGAAAGGTTAAAGGTTAAAAAAAAAAAAAGCGAATTGTGGCTAGATATTGCCAGGCAACCATGTAGTAATATGTTCTGCTATTAAATATCCTTTATGAAAATTAAGTTTTATCAAAATCAAATCACCTGCAAATTTTTACGGTGGGATCTCGTACCTTACTTAAGTAGGCTGTCCCCTCTTCAAGCACGCCTGATTGAATTCTGAGAAGGATAAGGGGGGTATGTCGTCGTGGTTTTGTAGGACAGTCCTCTGTCGACATTCGTTTGATAGGAAATTTATTTGCTGACAATTTGAAATTGCTGCTCTGTACACAAACAAATCGATGATCAAATACGTATAAAACGAAAGCAAACAGGTAAACACAGATTGACTGCGAAAAATCTAATTGAAAATTATTTGAATTTGGAATTCAATTTTTCCGTTTCGTTAGCTATGACACATTTCTATATTTAAAACATACGCAGCATTATCATATGCACGTACAATATTGAACTAATTAAATCATAAATATCAATAACATGTAATTTATTAATATTATGGCCCAATACTGGCATCAACCGGGCAAAAATCTAGACTTCGGGTTGCTACTAAAATATTCCAGATGGTAAAAACCTAATACTACTTTGCCTGACTCCGGAATTGAACCCAGGTCCTCATAGTCAGCAGTAGCGAATAAAGTGTTAATAAAAAAAATACATTTTTATTTTTAAATAACGATCAATTAATGATGAATCCATACTTATTTCAAAGGCAAACAAAGACAGACAAAGACACACCCTGTTTTAAATGTCAAACTTTTTACAATATCTTCTTGCTGGCCCTACAAAATGAAACCATTTAAAAAAAAAAAGATTTCCCCAATGATAGAATTATAACAGACACGACCCTCAAAGAGGAATTACCTGTTTAAATTATATTAGCATTTTAAAAGTCTGTTACATTTGTTTTGTTTGAGAAAAATAATTTGATTTTTTCTATCAACGAAAACGTCATGATAGCGACTGCAAAAATGTATTGAGATTGTCCTGTACTATCGAACTGTCACGTGATCAATCCCTTGCATGTTGGCATTTTGACCATTGCTATCGCTGACATCGAATAAGACTTGTCTAAAGTCTCGGGCGTCGTAACCGGTTTATAATAACCGGTTATTAAATGTTTTAATCGGTTGATTCGTTTTTTTCGGAGTCTTAATGCTAAAAGATTGTCATTGAAAACCCTGATTGACCAGCTAAACCGGGGCGCTCGCCTAAAACTGAATCGTTTTATAGTTGACAAAAAAAAAAAATACAACAAAGAAAAAATGTGTACACATTTTTCCATAATAATTTTCCTTTTGGTGTAACATACTATTTCCTTTTGTTCTTGCCTTAATTGCAGAAATTAAGTAAATTATTAAGGAAAGTAATCATGACAAAGCTTGTGGAGGTCGGTTTATAATTGGGTTCACGACATTTATATGATTTAGGCGCAATTACATTAAGACTTGGTCCGCTTTGGGACCACGTGTTTGATTATGGCTCTTTTTATTTCACAGAAAGGAGGTCTAAGTGCAAGCTGTTGAATGAAGATGATATAGCGTGAAATAAAAAATAAAACAATAATGTTATTGCAGAAACTTGTAATTTTTTTTAAAGTAAATCTTTCATCTTCTTTTTCGTCGGTACACTATTGACGGAGCGGTTGTGGTCATCATGTTGCTGTGAGACTTCGGGTTGCCATAATTTTCTGAACGATGCGACGCCATTCCTCTCTGTAGGCTGTTATTCGTGTACACTCATGCAATGGGCCACCCACTGCAGACTTGATCTGGTCGGTCCAAATCTTACATAGGGACCTCCTTTTAAGTTGACGATATAACTGTGGTAGGAGGACCTGAACTTCAATGAAAAATTATGTAAAAATGATGTACAAATTGAAAACAGAATCCAAACAATAAAATACAATCAAAATCTCAAATTTAACAAGATGAGACTTGAACTATAACTAAAAAAAGAATATGTTTGAACTTGAGGCTGACTGGATTAGATATGGCTGATTGTTGATAAATAACGAGCTAGATGTGATATTGAGATGACGGTTAATAATAAAAAAGATTATTAAAAAATTAAAAAACCCGACCGCTTAAGAAGCGAACTAAAAAGACTTAAACAAGAAAAAAATCATGTTGTGCAGTCGGAGGATACATCTGGTTTTAGTCAGCCAGCTCGCGAATATATATGTATCCTCCAACTGTACAGCATGATTTTCTTCTTGTTTACGTCTTGTTCGTAATGTAGCCAGTGACACTCGCAAGATTAAGACGAATCGATTGACGTAAGAATCATCAAAATCGGCAAACGCGCTTGGTTTCTGGAACATCTCATAGGAACAAACATACATATATAGATAGACTGATCAGACACATTACCCTCCTTCGGCAGTCGGGTATAAATATAATAGAAATTCTACACTAACCCAAATAAATTGTAATAAGTGCACGAGGATGATAATTCATTCATTGTCAGCGTGCATTCCCTAGACTACCAATAAAAATAAACAGTTATTTGCAATACAGTGTGCCATACAGAAGCGGTTATAAAAGAATATGTACAGAACGCAACGAAAATGTTCCGGATGATAACATTTACCCGGCAATTGTCGTGATACAATTAGGCATCGTTCCCACTGGGTCAGACGACAAAAAATATTATAAAACATGAAAAAGGCAGTAATACTCTCTTGGGTGACGATAAAGTTTACCGGAATGTGGTATTATGTGAACAGTTCTATTTAAAACTATTTTTTCTTGCGAAGTCTTATAATCCATCCCAAAGATACTTCCAGTTTTGCCCGGTTGAAAGTACCCTATGACACTAAAGCATAGTGTTGTTTACTATGCGGTTTTTGCATTATATTTAAATTTTCGTAACCGGATGCGTAAGTTACTATTACGAACAGACTTATAATTTTTCTTCATAAAATACCTTTTTTTCCGCTGCTTTACTTTTGTACTAAATAATTTCCATGTCAACCAGGGACAGTATTATGTAGCATTCAATCCGTGAAATAATTTTAGCTATTATCTCAGTACTTAGACAGGTCACCTCCCATAGATATAAAATTAGTTTAGAAGTTTTGTCTACTGCAAAATATGCAATATAATGTCATATGAATGTCGCCTAATTTAGTCTCTTGTGTGCTGGTTGTTATTGCCAAATTATTAGAATTATACTGACAGTGCGTCCCTCGCCAATTTTCACCTAATTAACCTGTTTCTGCAATGCATTGCCAATGTGTTGGGTGAGACTCATTCGATACGATGTTTATTGTGTCGTGTGGTTGTAATATTAACTAGTTTTTGTGGCTTTGTCCGCGTGAAACAAAACGTATTTCCAGAGTGAAAAGTATCCAAGGCATGGTCTACCCATGTGCCAAGTTCCATCCAAATATGATCAGCCGTTAAGGTGTGAAAATACAAATTCAGACAACCTGAGAAACATCCTCATTTATTTTTATTTCGAGTACTATGTATCTCCATTTATTGTTTTCCTTTTGAAAAGTTATAGCAAATAAAAAGAAAAAATGAGTGTTAACGTCCTAATTATATGGTCCATAAATATTGCTGGGTTTAGCAAACAGCACAGGTTATTGTATCCGGAAAACATTTATTTCAGAAAAGCATAAAACTTGTAAAGAGCAATTTCGCTGTCAACCCAGTTGCCGCCGCAAAACAGTAAAAGTCAAACAAAATGACGTAAATTCTACCAGCACTTCTACATATCCATGACATTATCACCCAAGAAAATGCATCAACGTAATTGAAAACGGTTCCAACAAAAGGTGAAAGAAAACCAAAAGCAAACGCGATTGAATTCCAAGTTCCAACGGCAACGCAAAGATGTAAAAGCCGCTGAAATTATCGCTATCAAATAAAGCGTGTCACATACATAGGTAGCGGCGACGCGAGTTGGGCAACCAGCCAACTATTTACCGCTTCAAACAGAATTTTGTTACAGTGAAAACAGTAAAATTGGCCCGATTGAAAAGTTACCGTTTCTCGATATTATTATTTAACCGACTTCCCAAAAAGGAGTACGTTCTGAATTCGGATGATCATATTTTTTTTTGTGTGTTCGTGCATATCTCTGTCATATATAAACAGATTTGCAAAATTCGTATCGTTTAAATTTGGTACACATCTGATGCAGAACTTCGGAGATATACAACAGAACTCTACAATAAATGAAGGCAAATGTCTCGGAAAAATACCATCACGCCAATATGGTCTAAACGGGTACGCAGACGATTAAAGTTCACCCGGGTACACTCTCATTCCACTGGTCTTGTTCAAGTTACATGTTATTCGGGTAATCTATTATGGAACTTGTCCACTATTTACCAATAAAAATTTAAAAATAATAAACCTTTTTTACAAAAAGAAACAACCGACTTCCAAATTATAAAAAAGGTGAAAAATCACTTCAATTTCGGAAGCCGGTGTCAAAAAACAAAGGAACAAAAACAAGAACACGGACTTCCGAAATTAAAGATATTTTTCACCTTTTTAATAATTTGGAAGTCAGTTGTATTTTTTGTGATAAAGTTTTTTTAACACTTCCGCTGATCTGATATCGTTTTCTATTCACATAGCTTTTTTTCGAGTTAACTTACAAATTTCAATCAATCAATCTGCAAAGGCTAGGCAGATTGATTGATTGAAATTTAACCTTTTTCCTAACTATATTGGGTTCGGCTTCCAGTCTTACCGGATTCAGCTGAGCACTACTGTTTTACGTGGAGCGACTGCCTATCTGACCTCCACAACCCAGTAACTGGGTAACACGGTACCACTTGGCAAGACTGGTGTCAGATCTCAAGCTTCTGACTAAACCTAACGACTGTCAAAGATCTTCAAATGACAGCCTGGACCAACGGCTTAACGTGCTTTCCGAGGCACGGAGGAAACTCGGTATGTTGAAAATGGTCACCCGTCCACGGACCGACCTCGTCAAGCGTTGCTTAACCTTGAAGATCGAACCGTGCGGCTGTTATTATTTAGCCACGAGCTCCTATAAAACTTCCTCCTACTTACAAATTTCAAAGTTCATAATAATTATAATAGGTCTCACCTGTAAGTATTCCCCGAATAATTAGGTTGAGGTACATCCATATTGCACAAGTGAAGTTTAAGTCCCATGTTATAGGGGGCGAACCTACTGTCATCATATCATCTTCCAATGTTCCCACTGCTGGGACACAAGCCTCCTCTCCGTAAGAGTCACATGTCTTTGATTTTTTAGTTCTACGACATGTTTGTTTCCTCACGATGTTTCCCTTCGCCGTTTTGAGAGCAGCGGTAATGAAATGATGTGCCTGGGTTCGCACCCAAGACCAGGATGACGTAAATCACGGTCGTAACCACTGGGCCACCACTGCTGCCATCCAGCTTGCACAAATCTCCTCCTCTTAGACTCTGGTCTGCCAATGGGAACTTTAGGATGAAAAAACACAATAACATTTTACCTGACCCCAGCATCGAACCCTAGCTAGCTAATCTGTACTAGCACTTGCAAGCGTTAGACTCACGAAGCAGTACCTCAAACCGTAAGTAATTCGCGCTATTCTGATTATCAGATATTTCGATTGCCTTTGACTACCGACGTAATAGAAACAGCTCTAAACATATTTAAAACGGTTCCACATTGCTTCCGTTCCGATACCTAGAACTGTCGGTTCGAAGTAGCCGTACTAATAACTTTTCGAAGAGGCGACTAGATCTAAACTCAGTCCATCCTTATTTAGTGCATTTCCAATTTGGATAGAACTTGGAAGTCAACTTTGGATTTAAATAGGGTGCAGTGCGTAAACGCTCTTAGGCCCATGCCTATAACACAGAAACCTAGTGCCTATAACACAGGTTAATTTCTAACATGTAGCTGGATCTTGATCTATACTCTACTGTGCGCCTCATAAATCTGATATATTTATGTTGTAGTATTTATTATTGTTACATACTGAAAATGTTGGTTTTGATATTTAAACCATTCGTCTTTCGGTTGCACAGGTGAGGGACGAAGTATTAAAAATTCCCTTCTTGCGCACTTATACAATATAGGGAAAAAAAAAAACTGTAATTTTCAAGGTATTTTTGACTTAAAAACATAACCGGTAAAATGTAATTGTACGATCTATGGGTGCACCTCTGCCCAACCCTTTGGGAGAGAAAGGCATGATGTTACGTTATCTTTTTCAGGATATGGAATAATCTATCATGCAGTCACGAATCGATTTTCCATGTATGGATTTTTCTTCAAATGGCGTGCTTGAATTTGTCGAGTAATATAACCCAGTTATTCAAAACGTGCGTTTGGAATCGTATGATCAAAAGCGAGTTTTTTCCCTGTGCCTTTTATACGGATTTTTGCCCTAATTCGATTTGATGGTGGTATGTGTGGTCGATTTGGTTCTAACAAAAATTCACAGAATGTAAATGATTTTTAATACTTGTGTTCACATTTCGCAGGACTACCTTTTGTCTTCAAAATCAAGAAGCCTCTAGATGAGATCTATTAGAAATGACGACCATGCATCACGAAATCGCATCTGATCAAACCCAAAAATGTTAACTTTTTGACAATTGCGAATTCGAGAATGTCGATTTATCTAGAGCCCATGATCAACTAAATTATGTTTTCATCTACAAGTTAGTATTCATCTATAACAAGTTTTAAGGTAGGTAGCAACCCTACAGCAAGAAGCAATCTTTCCTCCTAATTTGGTTTAGCAGTTTTGTGCTCTTGGACGCGTCATTTACATGTTTCACGTACAAACTTCACTACCTTCCACACCATGTTTGTATCACCGTTATAAACCCTTCCTATTGACATCAAAACTTTCAACAACAAGTGCAAGCAAAATTCCAACTCAATCGGGTAAAGAGAAAGTAGGGAAGATTCGATGAGAAGATTTGATTTGTTCGATGAGTGTGAAACTGAATAAAACCGTTTAAATAAAATCAGCCCAGTGTAAATAGGTTAGTGGCAGTGCACGCCAGTGTATGGAGGAAACGACTGTTTTCCCTGGGGCCTGACCTAGGCGAAACAAGGCAAGGACATCGCTAATCTCGGCATTCCCCTCTTAATAACGTAGAAATTGAAATAGAAATTGTTTAAATCCCGTGGGGGGGGGTGGGTCGATCCGGTACATGAAACAGTATTGATGTGCATAGAAAAAAAAAAAAAAAATCTGTCTGCCAAAGCAAAACACTAGACATAGTTGGGAAAAGGGTAGGCAGATGGGTATAAACTTTTTCTACATAAGTACATTTTTTCGAAACCCATTCAAGTTTATTTCTGTCTGCTGTTAAACTCAAGTGTTTATTTCGAAATTCCTTCGCGCAATGAGCTCATTAATAAGATCCCGATTCGATTCCAAAATAAGTAGGTCAACATCAAAATAAACACACGACTGAGGACTTGTTAACATAAACATTTTGTTAATTAGTTAGGACCAAAGACAAAGTTATTTTTTTTATTGATGATAGGCTTGCGCTTGACCACTATCTCACCTGATGGTAAGCAATGATGTGGTCGACGATGAAGCACGTTTGCCTAAAAGAAACTTAATAAAATAATTGTTAATAATAAAAATAATAAAAAAACCCCTAATTTAATTGTTTTGAAATTAAATTGGGTAAATTTTACAGATATTGTCCGTAGAATTGCCAATAAGCGGCAGTGGGCAGGGCACATTGCTCGCAGAACGAGCAGAACAGTTACAGGATGGGCCGGACTGGTACTCCAGAGATTGGTGACCGCCTACCGGAAAAGCAGCGTTGGAAGACCTTTCACAAAGGAGACCAATGAACTAGTGAGGGCCGCGGGAGTCTGTTAAGGCGGAGATACCTCTCAGTAGCTGATTTGAAATGAGAATCGCGTCTAAACGGCTGGTCGTAATCTTTTGTAAAATATATATGTTACATTAAACTATTTTCTTGATAATTTGATCTCAGAAAATTTTGATATTATTTTTTATAGCATAGTGTTATTAATTTTTAAAGTTATGTCTAACACGGACAAAAAAAACGATAATCGCATAAAAACTGCCAGAAGTATTTTATGAAGTTGCCACCATGTCAGAACAATTTAATTATCTTCCTTTTGATCTGAGACTTTTTTTATAGTTACAGTATAATAGGTAAGTACAAAAAACTACTGAATTAAGGGATCGTGTGGGTGTGAAACGAGTGCGCGTTTTGTTCCCTGAAGTTCGTTGGCGACTGTCGATGTCTTCACCGGCCTGTCGTCGTTGTGGCAACGCTTGTAACCTTATGTCCAAAAGTAGCCGTTTTTCGGCGGCATGAAGGAGTGGGCAAGAAATTATTGGTTTCTTGCCCACTTCTTCATGATTTTCCAGTTATGGGCCTTAGTGATGGCGCGACGCAAATTAAATTGCGTCGATAGGCGTAATCGCATGCGTATTTTCTGAGAAAAGTGCAAACCGGTCGAACTGCATGTCATTGCTTCTTTGTGTACTTGCAAATTCGTTTAATAAAAATCTTTTAACGGTCAGATATAAATCGAATTACGTCGAGCCACACGAAGCATCGCTTACTCAGCCCAATACAAACGCATCTTCTACCTTCCCATACCAATATTCCACCACCTACACCAAGTTATGATGCACAAAGCTTATTGTATACGGAAATAGTACCACTAAGGAAACCTTTAAACATTATTACACAGTACATTACATACTAGATTATGTGAGAAAGAATTTAATATCTTTTGGAACGTGCTTCAGCAGAATTCGTTTACTACATATATTTTCTGAGAATTTGAACGCACCTGGTACTTTCAGGGCTTTCGTTATAAAAATGTGTTTGTAGGTAGCAAGTTATGTAGTATTTTCGTACATTGTTAAGATAATGATGTGATTGATTCAATAGCTACTAAATCTTGTCAAATTACATAAAAAGGTGCTTGATATAGTTAAGTTAATTTTTTTGAAGGTTTCCTCTTTGTTCTAGTAGTGGTTGCAAGCGTGAGGTTCGGATTCGATTTTCGAGACGGGTAAAGTGTTATTGGGTTTTTCATCTAGAACTTTTCAGTAGTGTGAGTACGCATGTGTGTGTGTGTGTGTGAGTGCGTGAGTGTGTGGTGTGTTTGTATGTATGTGTGTTTGTGTATAATGCATAATAGTTAATAATTAAATGTAAATTTAAATATTACATAAATATGCATAGAACGTATATATGTTGGAAAAAAGTAAGAATACCTATAATTGACACACCCTGCTATTTTGCTACATCGAGTAATTTTTCTGTTCCCATAAAATTGAATTTAAGTAACCATTTTATAATTTTACTTTTACATTCAACTTTATGACAGTTCGCTATATTTATAATGTTCTAATGTAACATATATTTTTTTCCAATAAATTACGACTAGCCGTTTAGACGTGATTCCCATTTAAAAATCAGATACTCAGAGGTATCTGCGCCTTAAGCTCGTCCGCTCGCCACCTATTGCATGAAACTTAAACATTACTGTTAAATAGTGCGTGTACTATATACACTTATATATACAATTATATACACTAGTCTACCTCTGCCTAACATTTCGCGGAATACGGGCGCGATATTATATGTATGTTGTAAGTTATGATGTGTTTCTATACACTGAAAAGACACTGATGTAATCATTTCAGTAGCTGACAACATTCTAACTATGTTATTTGATAAATTTAAGCACTCACGGCACGCCTACTGCTATGGGAAAAATACGTGGGATTATGTATGTATGTATTTTATTATTTTTAGTTTGCTTTTTTTGACGTTAACGTCTGTTTCAGACCAAAAACGAAGCTAAGTTACTCAAGTTTGCAACCAGCTTTAAAAACTTTCTATATTGTAGATAAAGTTTAACTGCGAATTGATAACCTCCTTCTTTTATTGAAGTCGCTTAAAAAAATTTGCGGCACACGATTTCTTAATAGAAGTGAATAAAAAATCGTGTGTATAATTTTGTTGTTTGTGTCGTTTTCAATTCGGTTGAATTATTTTCATGTTTTCTATTTCTATAATAACCATTGAATACAAGGAATTGTTAAATAAAATTCATCAATAAAAGTCCAACAACATTAACCAAACAATACAATAACAATATTCTAATTGACAAAGCCCTTCAAATACAAATGTTATTCGACTTTTTCAGTTT
The DNA here is from genome assembly GCA_947562075.1 of Orthosia gracilis. Lineage (NCBI taxonomy): Eukaryota > Metazoa > Arthropoda > Insecta > Lepidoptera > Noctuidae > Orthosia > Orthosia gracilis. The sequence continues at coordinate 24,870,610 of OX387273.1, forward strand.
CCTATTCAAGCACCAAATAATTGACTACTTCATAAATACGATAACCAATTACATTTTATAGAAATAAAATTTTGTATAGGTACAGTTAGCAACAAAAGTGGATTAACATTTCATAAAACGAGCCAGTCTTTAGCATAGACATAGAGGCATACTTGATGAGATCTCCACTTAGCTGGCACTTTAGGACGCACAAACTAAGACTAGCGATGCGTAAGGTAACGGAAGCATGGTGTCCACCACGCAGTAGTTATATTAAAGCGTACCAGTTTATATTCCGAACAACCTTAATGCGTAGCAGTTTCTACGCTACGCTACGGTTGTTTGGACACATGAAGTGCGAGATTGACCCTACGATTTAGGAAAAACATGCACAAAATCAGTAGAGACTTCGTATAGATATTCCACGCATAATAAACACTTTTATTATGCGTGGGTACAGCTAAGGAGTTGAAATCCCTGCCGGAGTCTGTTTCCCCGACAGCTACAATCTAGGAGTGTTTAAGTCAAGAGTGAATAGTTTATTTCTAGGCAAGCGTGTCTCACCGTCGACCACATCATCGCTTACCAACAGGTGAGATGGTGGTCAAGCGCGAGCCTATAATACATTTAAAAAAAACTTCGTATAAATCAGATTGTCGAGTATTTTGTTTCAATTCAGATGATGACGTACAAGTAGCAATGTAAATCGACTTTTGTTGCTTACCGTACCTACCTGTCATTATAATAAACTAATGTATTTTCAACAAAGCACTCTATTCACCCACTTACCAACAAGAATGGGTGCGTGATGATATCACTTATAATGCCCTAATGGTATTTCTATCGTAAAAAGGGCTAATCACCATGGTATTGGACATAAATAATGTCTAAATAAGCCGTAATTTCCGTTTCATTGATATTATCATAATTTGGTTTGATTAGATAAGTGTGATTGACTATAATTCTTGCATCATCGGTAAATTGTATTATATCTGTAATTATTTGTAATTTCTAACACGTGTATCAAATCTGTTTAGAATTACCAATAGGTACGAGTTATTCTATTGAGTAGATTTGATACACGTGTATTGAAATTTGTGACGGGTTTATCCACAGATATAAATCTATCTAGATAACGCGATTGTTTGTACTTCGCGTGTCAAAAAACGGAGTAAAAGTACGATCAATGATCGTTATTTGAGCTTTTTATTTAGCATTATCGACACCGGAAATCTAGGAAAAAGTCTTGTTATGCCATATTGAGCTGTAAAGACTGTATAGAAAAAGTTGGCCGAAGCATTAGAAATGTTTTGTTTCATTGGAAAGTAATTTTTTTTTTTAAAGTGTGTGAAAAAGTGGCCCCCTTGGTTTTCATACAGATGAAGGAACTTGTGTTATCTAGTTAGATTTATGTCTATGGGTTTATCATGAATCTGCTATATAAAGTTATCGAACAGTTCAATTATTTAAAAGGCCTTTTATCTTAGCTTTCACTGCAATTCAGCAGTGAAAGCCGTTCTTGGCAAACATGATTGGTGATGTTAGTAAATTATTTGAAAGGAGCAATATTTTCTTCACTACAATAATCTCTCCTTATATTTATAGTACCCCTAATGCTTAGTCTTCTACTTTATTGACTGCTGTGCAAAATTGGGTCGCAAGAATACCCATTTAGCTCCAAGCCAGAAAATAATAGGGTAGACAGAAAACGATATCATGTGTCGATAAATTCATGTAATAATACGCTAAACAGCACAAAAAACATTCAGTGGAGGCGAAAAACGAAGTTTCTGCGAACAATATCTAAATAAGTATCTTATTTGCCGAAAAAATGAACATTGTCATAATATTTTTAGCAAGGTATGAATCGGAAAATGATTGTGATTGGGGAGGCGTGGTATTGTTACATACCTACCTATGTTTAACATTATTTTAATAAAGAATATTCAAATAAAATTCCTGATTATTATCTTATATCATTTATTTTTTCCTCTCACCTGTTCTCTCCCACATCTGGGCAAAGGTCTTTCTCCATTTCTTCCTACATTTCATGGAAGGAATGGAGAACCTTTGGCAGAACATTTTTGAACATTTTTTTCATTTGAACATTTAGCCATCACCAAATCTATCTATTTATTTATTTTTCTTTTATCCTCGCACTGGAATGCCTTGCAATGGAGCACAATCTTATAATAAATTCGCTCTAGTTCGTCCTGCCATCTCCTTCATGGTCTGCCGCGACCCCGTTTTTATTTAGAAATAAAATTGTTTATTTTCTTGTAAAAGGTAATTTATGAATTCCCTGATTCGATTACGAAAATAATTTTACTGATTAAAAGCTACGCGAATAATCCTCACTTTTCCAGGAAAAATATACGGGAACGAAACTGTAGAAAAAGAAGTAGGTAGTTTGGAAATAAAAGTTAAAATATCCCAAGTGTCTAAGAGATTACCAAAAAAAAACTCTAGACTTCTAGCAGACAACAAACAAAGTATACAGATTTCACATACCACCAAGTAAAGCCTACAAAATCTGGAACACCCCTAACGACATCTCTTGGCAAAGTAACAAAAGTACTCTTTAACGTAAGCCAAGCCATATGGATGACTGGATGTGTTTCCCAAATCATGAAATTACATTACACTAACATTGTGCCACGTAAATCAGGCCGGAAAGAACATAAACCTACCAATTTGAATTGTAAATGTGGAAAAAAAACGAATGTTTGTCATTGCGTAGAGTTATGTCATGAAGACACGGTTTTTGGGGGAGAAATGGTTTTGTTTTTCAGGGCCAGGATAGGGGTAAAATAAGGTAAGGTTTGATTAGATTTAGTTTTATTAGCCTATAGATTGTTTCTGATAAACACACAAATAAATTAAATAATAAAAGAATTAAACAAGCTTTTTTTTGTTTTTTTCTCAGCAAACCCTTTCATTTGATACCCATATCATGGCAGTGCACAAAAAATAACTAGTCAACCATCTTGGGCCGTCCGCCATATTGGATTTAGAATGACGTCACTTATCTAACCATGCATTGTCATCCAAACTAAACGTGTATGCAAATTTCATCATAATCGGGGGAGGATAACTGCTTTAAAATTCAGCTGCAAGATTTGACCCGAAAACACGTATTTACATACATTCAAACAAACATTGCAAGTTAATTAAAAACTTGTAAAATACTTTTCAACTCTCGAGCTATTTTCATTTTTTTTTAGTTTATTCTTAGTTAAAAATTTCTTAGTTATAATGCCTCTTTTTACCCGACTGTGGGAAGTTAATGTTTTTCCAGAACATGTATGTATTACCATTTCTTTAACACGCTCTACAGCCCATACGGCTTGACGGATTATGACATATGAGGTGTCGTTGGATTTGTCTCAGTTGTGAGAGTGACATAGGCTATACAATTTTAAATTCGGCGCCCTCTCTCAAAAAAAGGGTGTGATCGTTTTCATAACAATATGGGTATCAAATGAAAGCTACTAAACAGATTATTCCAAATGTATATAATGTAACACTTTTAGGTTTTGTATTTTGGCACAAATTCAAGATAAGCGTAACATTCATAGCAAAATAAATAACTTACTTGGACACTTAACTTACAACTTATTTGGAGAAATCGTTCAAAAACAAATTACTCGTACTATAAAAACAAAAACCTGCCTGCTAAAAATAATCAACTGAAAAGAGAAAAATAAATACTATTAAAAGGGAATTCTAAAACAAACGAATAAAAAAAGACTTGGCGACTGATGATGAGATACTGTTTTAATAACTTGAACGGTATGAATTTGCGTAAGCGAAAAATTAACTAAACTAACGACGAATATTGATTAACAATAAAATCCAGGACGAGCTTACAAAAAGTGGATGTAATTAATACATTTCAGATACTAAAATTCTAGCCGTGCGACTAAATTACTAAGTGAGCGACTAGTAATGCGCGGGATTTCGGGTGTATTCGTGTTTTTAACGAATTAGTCCAAGAGCGAGCGAAGCGAGCTCGGGAACTTAGGGCACCCCGACACGGATGGGTTAGGTACGAAGGGGATGACGGGAGCTTTAGTGAGCGAGCAAAACGAGTGAACTTAGCTCCCGTCATCTCCTTCATGTTAGGTTACTTTAGACCCTGCAGACAGAAAAAGGAGCCCCGTCGACAAACTTTTATTTTCAAGTCAAATATTATGAAGCTTCTCATTTTGTATTTAAAGTAACTCAGATTAATGTTTGTAAGTTGCTGTTCTGTTGATTTCTCGTCACTCGCAGTCACTCGCTCACTTAGTAATACTATAACGTAAATTAATTATTTTTCTCACTTAAAACTTTAATTTACGGTCACTCGTTTAAATACTACCCCTATTAAAATAGTCATACTTGTTTTTCTCTTTTAGTTAATCATTTTTATCAGTCGGGTTTTTTATTATTGTAATAATACTTTTTCTTCCTATCATTCCTCCCGGTTCAATACAATTGTGGATCATTGTGTGAACATGAACATTTTCCGGCACACACACTGGGATTGGTTTTTTCCATGAATCGTTCACATGAGGCAGACGTGTCTATCCCGGTCCGATTTTGGCTTGACTACTTTTTGGGTAACATCGACGAGCTATCGTATATAAAAGTCTTAATAGGAATTGTATGAACTTAACCCAGACAAGATTTTATTTTGCTGAAAAGTATTGAAGCTTACATAATATTAAGTTCAGCATCCATCATTTTAGAACTATCCCGACTTCAATTGAAAATTCAAATGATTGCCAACGAAACAGTTGAAACAATGATTCAACTTGCATAGCATTACTACATCTATCTCTGCACAAAAAATAAACATATTTTCTTTTCCAGGAAACCTCTATTTGGTAGAAGTTAGCAGTGCAAAATCATGAAATGTTGACATTACGTAAAATGCTCGCAGTTAGGAACGAAGAGCGTTTAGCTACAAACCCCGAAGCCTTTCGAAATTGGCACAGGAACACAAAAACTACGAGCGAAATATTAATGTTAAAAAACCTTCTCTTTAGGCGTCGAGATATTTTTTATTTCGTCACAAAAAGCTGTGTTACGTCATCTACAACCGTCACAGATAAGAAATCTCTTGTAGTCTCGGGGCTAAGAAACTGGAGATTGAAGTCTTTAGAATTACCGACCCTATAAGCTCCCACCAACAGGTACTTTTATTTGTATTTATTTAAGTAAGGCACACCAACAACATTGATTTGATATTTCATTAAAATAGTAGACATTAAATTTGAAAATAGCCCTGTGTAAACAGGTCAGTTACAGGCGCGCATATCGTTCACAATCATTGAGTTCACGAATACAAAATTTGTCCAATGTTATATCTACTGGTTAAATTTGGGATTGAATTAAAATTGTGCAATAATAAAATTTAAATTAGATTACAAAGTACAAATTCAGTGAGCGATAAAACAAATTAAAAATGATTACAATTTAAATAAAAATTATGATAAATTAATAACATGTTTATTAATAACACGCAAGAGAACCAGGGTTACCAACATAGCCCGAAGAATTGCCAAAATTAAGTGGCAGTGGGCAGGGCACATTGCTCGCAGAACGGATGGCCGATGGGCCCGAAAAGTTCTGGAGTAGCGACCGCGAACCGGATGACGTTGCATTGAAAGGCCTCCCCCATCAGGTGGACCGATGACCTTGTGAAGGTTGCGGGGATCCGCTGGATGCGGGACGCACGGAACCGGTCAATGTGGTGACACTTGCGGGAGGCCTATGTCCAGCAGTGGACGTCTTTCGGCTGATCATCATATCAGCCTATGATGCATGGAGATAATGCATGTCTTTACACGGGACTTACATATTTAACTACTGTAATGTGGGTTTACTACCAGTGCATCTCTGCTAAACCCTCCCTGGATTACAAGCGTAATGTTATGTCATGTTCTAAAATAGCTAATTTAATAAATTCAATGAAAACAGGTTGTCGCATTATCGCGTCGCGCCTATCTGTAGGAGTTTTTCTTTAGGAAAACAAAGTCTCTTTTCAACCGAATTTCCAAAATGAGTTTGTTTTTGTTATTTTTCATTCACCGCTTTCTCGGTCAAATGTGACCCGATATTGAAAATTGTTTTTTTCTTGAAAGAAGATGTTCCCGAATTGGTCCCATTTAAATTTGGTGTAGATCTGATGAAGAACTTCGAGCATGTACAAAATAACTCTTAAATAAACGACAGCAAATCTCTCGGGATTGCTGTAATCGCATATTAGTTTATTTTTTACACCATTTCATAATATTACATCACGCTGGTACGTTTCAAAAGGGTACGCAGAAAGTACAGTTCACCCTGGTACACTCTCATTTCACCGGTAAGTTCAAGTTCCATGTTGTTTGGGTAATCTATTCTGGCTTAACGGTGGGCATTATAAATAAAATAACACAACTAAAAAAAAAATATTGCAATACGGATGTATTTTATTGAAAAAAAAATCATGTCCTCGTAATATCACATCAAGTAATCATGGCAAACCTGGCGAAGGCTGCGGGAAATCTCTAGATGCAAGAGGCACATGTCAGCTCGATATGGCGACACTTGGTGGACGCTTAAGTTCAGTAGCGGACATCTTTTGGCTAAAATGAGCATGCCAACATCGCTTCTATAAGTTCTGTTCCTGAAAGACAAAAAAGTATTTATTTTAAAGGTCACCTTTTTTACCCGACTGCCGAAGGAGGGTAATGTGTTTATCAGTCCATGTATGTATGTATGTATGTTTGTTTCTATGTGGCGTTCTAGAGACCAAACGCGTTGGCCGATTTTGATGATTCTTGCGTCAATAGATTCGTCTTAACTCTGCGAGTGTCACTGGCTACATTATAATTGGAAAATAGTAAAATGGCGGATTTTGAGCGCCATATTGTGGGGGCCAATTTTTTTTTTCTTCCAAACCCATCGTGTGGGTCAAAATAAAGGGTTTCAAAGGTGATTACAAAAAGATACCTAATTCTAAAAAAAAATAACTAAAAAGTTGTAAATAAAAAAAAAAATATTCTGGTTTTGATCAGCCAGCTCGCGCATATGTATCCTCCGACTGCACAGCATGATTTTCTTCTTGTTTACGTTTTTTTAGTTCGCTTTTAAGCAGTCGGGTTTTTTGTTATTTTTAATTTCATAAAATAAATAAGTCGCTTCTAAGATCTGTAAATCTTTCTTAGAAAATAACTGCGTTGGATTTCAGTGAAACTTCACTTCTCTCTGGAACTAATGCCATAGTATCTAGGGATAAACCCTTAGCAAATTTAAGATTTTCCTAACTGACCCAGTTTGCTAAGTCTATTGCAATGGTCAGAGAAACGGTTGTCGATGAACAAACACGATTGTTTTATTCCATTCACTGAACAACCTTTTGGCTGTAGTAGAACCGCGATCACAATAGAATTAACGAATTGCACTGTCGAGTTGCCGTTCAAAAACGGTACAGCAAAACAACAGGTACAAAACTGCGCCAATCCATAATTTATTAAAACGGAAAACGCAAACAATACCATCACAAAACAAAACTCAAACTCCACTTATCATTCGTCGAAAACCGACTTACGAAATTGATGAAGCGAGAACGATAATAATCGCTTTATCTAAAATCGCCGTTTGTAAGGCCCGAACTAAAAGTACTGTGAAAAATCTGCCTCGTCGTCGCCCGGCTGCCCGGCTGCTACGAACGTCCGCCCCATACAAAGAAACTCTTGCAGCCGATCCATCGCTACGTGTCGCATCCGTTGCAGGCTCTCAAGCGATTACTGCTCGTTCATTCCTGCTGACTGCGTAATAGATGTTGTTTGGACGGAGTTTCCAGTTTGCTGAAATTACGTGGATCGTTTGACGTTGAGGAAGGGGTCCCATTTTTAAGATTCAATCTTGTAAAGATTGGAATTGGTTGAACTTTTAGTCAGATCTTTTTTGTGTTTGATGTTTTTCTTTGTAATAAAAGGAAGAGTTCTTGGGGATTAATTTATAGTAGGCATTTAAATGGCGATTTAGAATTAAAACGTACTTGCTGCGTTTATTTAACAGCGCCTTTGACAAAAGAGAAACGACATGACATCTCTTCGATTTCACATTATTTAAATTAATTGTAGAATAGAACTAGTTTCTAAAACAGTGAAAGTTAGTATCTCAGTAAAGTTGTCAAAGTAAACTCAGACATGGTGTCAATTTCAAGAAAGTAAGAAGTATTTAAAACTTAATGAGCATCGATTTTCTCGAGATTTCTAGATAGATTCACTAGGGTTCTTACTTCATCATTTTAGCAACCAACTGTATGTTATTATTTTAATATTATTGCAACTCAGGGTTGCAGGATACCTAAAGGTTTCACCTAATTTGGAGACCACTGTCCAAAAAAACTGATTGTTAAAATAGTTAAGTCATTGCGTCTAAGACATTACAAAACTTTCCTATCTGTTCCGCACTGCATCCGATTCGAATCCGAGAACTGTTGGTCCAAAATAGTCTTACTGCTACTTGGAGGGGTTGCACTCTAGATCTGAACTCTATCCGTCCTAATACAGATCATTTCTAATTCGGATAGAACTCGACACAAAAAGATCGGATTCGGAACGGATCAGTGCGGAACCGCACTAGGCCTAATTATGTGTTCTAAGGTCATTTTGTAACAATGAACAAATAAACTTATTCTTATTCTTATTTCAGAACTAGTGTACACGAAATTTAATGTAAACCCGCATAATTACTTATTTAAGTCAAAGAACACTAATTGAAGCCCAGCTCTTGTAAACCAACTAATAACAACTTTGACAACATGCAATTAAATAAAAAAAATAAAACAACTAGGGTAGTATTTGCATTGGCGTGCTTCTAAATAGGTTAAACCACTTTAATTGTGGGTGTATGAACAATTTTGTAAACAGCCAATCAAGTTGGCAGTAGTAGGCACCTACTCTTTACCAATAAATTGCTTTGAAGGGCCCTCGATACGGAAACCGGTAACCAACAAGTTTGATCCACCAATTACGACATTTCAGAGATCTTTGAGCAGAAATAAGTCTTTACGTAAAGTTTTTGCAATTTGAGAAAACGATCTTGAGAATTGTTAATTTTGAAGCACATTTTGCCGCGGTTTTTCTGCCATGGTCTTTCCGACAGGAACAGTTTATTTACCGGTATAAAAAGTATTGTTAGATACTTAGCAATAGTGGTCATTTCTATCAAGGAAAGAGTTTTCGTAACTGCGTCAGCACTACCAGAGATTACGTTTTACACTTAGATGAACAAACAATTTCACTTAGGTAAGTGTGCTCAATCGTCGACCACATCATCGCTTACCATCAGGCGAGGTAGAGGTCGAACGCGAGCCTGCCAATAATAAAAAATAAAACATAATTATAATAAATAAATAAATAAAAACCTCTTTATATTATTAAATTTAAATGTCAAAGCTCAACCATTTGCCCCTTGGGTGGTTATTACAACTAACTATGTTATTAACCCGCGAGGAGAAACGAGGGTTGTTATAAGTTTTACGTGTGTACCTGTGTGTTTGTGTATCTGTCTGTGGCATCATAGCTCCTAACCGGATGATTTTTTTTGTTTGAAAGGTGACTTAATCGAGAGTGTTGTTAGCTTCTTAGTTTTATGAAAATCAGTTCAGCTGTTCTAAAGTTTTACTGTTTGCATCGGGGTGTTTTCATAAGATTTCGTGTCATAATTACATATTCAATAGATTGTCGATCAAAGCCTGTCTACTACTAGATAAATTTTGTTGCATGAAATGAAAATGTGTTAGGGGTTTATAAAATTGACTTGTTGATACTTTTATCTTAGTCTGCTCGTTTGAATGTAGAGTACATTGTACATTTAACATAAATTAACGTTTATTTTAGTGTACATTTAAGTACAAAAGTACTTAAATGTACTCTACATTCTAACGAGCAGTCCTTTGTATTTATTTTCCGGTACCCGAAGCGACGTTATAAGTATTAACGTAACAACACAAGCCTTTTACCTTTTTCCTTATTGTAACAAAAAATTACAATCACTCTGGCATACGTCAGTTCACGTTAGATTTTGCTTTGGATAAAAGCAATATTCCCTTTATTTTCGGTTATTCTTGTTCGAAAACAATTCAGAAAATATTAAAGGACTTTTTTGTGTACAATCGAAATTGGAACACTGTTACTGATATTTGTACGCAAAACTTTCCCCTGTATCCAAGCGAAGCCTTTTAAACAAATAGGATCAAAATTTAGTCGAAAATCCCAATTTCGATAACCGAATATTCGTAAAAAGCGTATAAATACTAACAATTTGCTTTTGAAACTTTGCTAAGGTAGGTACATGAAATAGAATGAACACAATCACTGTTGCCATCTCTACGAGGTTTGGAAACAATCAAAAACAACACGTTTTAAAAAAAACAATATGAAAACGGACTGAAACTTTTTTGTTAACGCCTAAAGCAGTTATTTTACAAATTGTACTATATTTTTGTTGGCAGTTATTTTGGTCCATTTTTTATTCGTGAACATACAATATGGTTTTTTGTATTTAGAGGCAAGAATGCTAATATTATTCGGTTCAACCATAGGATAGGGCTGGCACGGAAAGAAAATCTGGTTCAAACACTGTTATATTTGATGAAAAGAGCGTACTAATTTCTGTCAAAGAATCTATTCAAATCATCTGGAAATAGACAGACGTAATGTAGTAAAAGACACTTGCAATTAAACTAATTGGACGTCATAAATTACACTAAAGATAAGTCACAAAAAAGGAAGATACTCAGCAAATTGATACAAAAGAACAAAAAAGTTGTCGAGTCAATATTTCACAAAGACTTTTCCGAGTAATTACTGACGACGGCAAACGAACGAACGAACTCTCTTTCAAACAAATTACACGAAAAATTCAAATTGTTCCCCTGAAATTGCAAACAGGAAATGCCAACCCTATGGTCCAAGCAGTATATTTTGCGAAGTTTTCTAATATACCGGGCGAGGGGCACACACAGCGTTCCTTTTTCGAACATAATGAAATCAGTAGGATTTCTCTTTTTTCTGTTTCCAAAACGATTTTTAGGTAATATATTTATTACGTTCATATATCAAAGGTCTCATATGTTCCTATATTAAGATTTAGGGGTGATCGTAATTGCTTTTTGTGACTTAAATTGTAAGGGTGTCAAAAGAATAATTTGAGTTGTAAAGTTCATTTGCAAATGTTTGAGTATATTAATAAGGATTTATTAACCTGATTTACTCTATAAATCAGGTTAATAAATCCTTATATTGTATTTGACTTTGTGTTTAGGAAAACAAATTGTGTGAGCATTTGGTTCACTATTATGAACATTTCTGACATTTTAAGAGGAGAAAATGTCAGAAATGTTCATAATAGTGTCAATTGAGAAAACGCAGTACTTTTGTATTTTAAATTCCTAAGCCGTCGTAGTTTGAATTATATACCAGGTTCTTCAAGCCAGACAGAACTGAGATGTGACAATGAGGAATAGGACATTCTTCTCCATACCTTGGTTTGGGCATTTGGAACTAGCTTCATCTTTTTGACTTACCGACCATGATAATTCAAATGTGTCCTGAAATTTATGATTTGAGTTTTAATTTGGAGCTTCTCTCCTATGATTTAGATTTGATAAATGGTGAATAGAACTAGTGGACAATAAAATCGGTTAGAAAAACTTAACGTTTCTACAACTACCACTGCTGGCTTGATTGAATAAAAAACGTATATTGAATAATCAATTAAAAAAGTTTACAACACTATAAAACAGTTACAGCACAAACTTAATTAAATAAATAAAAACAATTTTTAACAGCAAAGCTTTTGGCAATAATGCAATAATAAAGATTTTTGTGGCGGAACCAAATCAATTTCTCGCGAATGTTTAAAGGTTTTTGATAGTTTGATCGTTTTTATCAACGAAATAATCTTTACGAATAGTAAAACTTAAATATTTGACTTAACCTGGACATTTTAACTCAGGTTGAACCCGTAAAGAAAGAGAGAATGATATCTTCATACCACCTATTCGAAAAGAGGCGAAGGGTTCCTCGATAAATGTAAGCAAAATGGGTCATTCCGGCGCACTTAATAACAGTGTGTAAAATTATACTTAACGTTTCTACAACTACCACTGCTGGCTTGATTGAATAAAAAACGTATATTGAATAATCAATTAAAAAAGTTTACAACACTATAAAACAGTTACAGCACAAACTTAATTAAATAAATAAAAACAATTTTTAACAGCAAAGCTTTTGGTATAATAAAGATTTTTGTGGCGGAACCAAATCAATTTCTCGCGAATGTTTAAAGGTTTTTGATAGTTTGATCGTTTTTATCAACGAAATAATCTTTACGAATAGTAAAACTTAAATATTTGACTTAACCTGGACATTTTAACTCAGGTTGAACCCGTAAAGAAAGAGAGAATGATATCTTCATACCACCTATTCGAAAAGAGGCGAAGGGTTCCTCGATAAATGTTAGCAAAATGGGTCATTCCGGCGCACTTAATAACAGTGTGTAAAATTATACGCAGAAACTGTCATAATCAATTTACTATCAAACAAATCGCGAAAAAACATACAAAATAAGACAAAAATTAGCCACAGCACGGCCTCCACCGATATAACCTTCGTCACCGCGCCCATCCACATCAAAACAACGTGAAATGTCACCATTGATTCAACATGATCATCAACCAGAGTCTGAAGTTAATACGAATTCCCAAGTGATAAATAAGTCAATGACATTTTCTGTTCCCAATAAAACAGTAACTTAAAAAAGACTTCAATAATTGTGAAAATATATCTTATATTAATATATTATAAATATTCGTCACTACTAAAATCATCTCTTATTTATTTTTCTCAGAGAACTTTATAGGGCTATGAAAAGCAGAGTGTACCAAACGGACCAAAATTATTTGACCTCGAGTGACATACTTTGAATTCCTCGCTACGCTTATCATTCTGCTCTAGAATCCTTCGCTTCGCTTTGGATTCAAACAATCGCTCTCGCCCTCAGTACATTATTTTAGTCCCTTGTGACACAATCTACTATTATCAGTCCGTGACGTAATACGTCTTGTTGACTAATAAATATTTGATAACGACCTTAGCTATGCTAGCTTGGCCGATGAAATAATGAAGGTTGACATATTCTTGAGTGGATACCGCGAAAGGCATAAAGACGTAGAGTAGTAGGCCCTTAAGTAAGATAAGATGACTATATTTGTAGGGGTGACTGGTAGCTTCCAGATTGGAGTAGCCGAGGATCGATTTCACAGGGCGTCAACAAGATTACTGTAGCTACCCAAAGTTTGGGTTAAGTGCCCTACATACCCTATCATCAAAGAGTGAAACAAAAGAATAGAAAGAAAGAAAACACATTGATATGATATGAGTGGATAGTTTGATAGGTTGACGATAACGATCGTAAGTCAATTTGCACTTTTTTGTAGTCAAAAAGAATATGTAAGGATCGTAGTAGGTGCCGTCTACAGAACGGCACCTACTTTTTGCTTACATAAGAATAAAGATAGATACTAAGAATGGAGTTCTATTGAAATATAGCATAATTGTTTGTATGAGTATGCATTTATACCCATTTACATATTTAAATGTCACTCCAATTCGCATAGAGCTTCTATTGGTATCCTAGCGTACTATAATATTATAAATGCGAAAGTTTGGATGTATGTTTGTAGTAACAAACATACATCCAAACTTTCACATCACGCCAGAATGGCTGAACAGATCTGGATGAAAATTAGCACAGAGATATATTATAGTCCGGAATATCACAAAGGCTTTTCATACCGGTGTAATGTTTATTATAAATAAATATAATAATAAATAAATCTGCCGCTGGCAGAAGCTTGTTTAAATAATATGTCCACAAGACAAATATACGGACTTTTTTCACGGTTTCCTATGAAACATTGTTATCATGTAGCTTCGTTAAAAATGTTACCGATTCAATTTGTATTGCAAAGCCTACAAAAACTTATACCTATAGAGAATGACATGGATTTTAGTAAATCTCTGAACACAAATATGGAATTGGCTTTGAATTGAAATAATAAACACTGACTGTAATGACTTTCAAAAATTACGAAAGAAATAATACCATTTATTTGATGTTCGACTATTTTTTTTCATACTTGGATTTCACATCACACACATCATCAGCCTATTAATTTTTCCCACTGCTGGGACACAGGCCTCCTCTCTGTAAGAGGGGATGGGCCGTAATCCACCCCGCGGGTCCAGTGCGTGTTGGTGGATGTCACATGTCTTCGAATTACTATGTCTATCTCTATTTCTTTCTTTCTTATTACTTGGATTTAGATCTTAGTAAAAGGTTAAAACCTCTACTGATGATTGATCGACAATAGACAATACCGCCTATTATCTTTTTTTTAACAAAAGGTCATAACATGACCAAAGAGTTATCAAAAAGAAAACGTAACGAAAATATTTTCAATCAAGGCATTACTTTTATGAAAAATATTGAGAACGAAAAAACCTTTTTACGGACGTATTCATAACTTATCATTTTTTATTTATGCGATACTCTGACCTTTTAAGCGATTGTCCAGTAAAAGAAAACTATATTTTTTTATATTTCAGAGGAGTGGGTAGTCGGCTAGTGAAATGATAATGTCGATAATATCAAGAAGATAGGGTAGGCTATGAATATTTTATTCAGTCGGTACTTATTTAGACATTTTCTGAACCGTTACTAAGTCATTTAAATAAAATAGTACTCGTATACTATAAAACAAATAAAACAAGATTTTTCTATAAAAGAATCCGATCTGGTTCTGGGTGTCTTAAGTTTAAATGCTTGTAAACGCACCCAAGATACCGGATAAAATTCCTAGTGCGGGGCAAAGTTAAAAAAAGACTGTTGCTTTAGAATCTGTATTTATATTATTAAAAATGATCGCTTTGTATGTCTGCCAGTGGCGTTTCCTTTTAAATACGGCATAGGATATTTCCGGATTTTAAACACCTGTAAATTAATTAATGTTTAAGTAACGTTCGTTCACGTAAACCTTAATGTTTTATCAGTCGTAAAAGCTGAGCGAAGCAGGGTCGGGTAGCTAGTGCTATCAAAACTATTTACCAATTTTATAGTGTTGTAACTGGGGACACAAAAACCATAAATCATAGGTATGAACTGGCTTCCAATTCCAAAAAATCTCGATCCTCTATCGATATCAAAGCCTACCCTGGCATGTTTTGAAGGGCCCATTCCCCTGGCCTCAGGACCTTATTGGACTTGAATAAAAAAAGTCCGAAGGGAATAATTCCCTTTGCTATGGAATTTAATAAAACATGGGTTTTTATAAGGGCCTACTTATTTAAAGGATGGAATTTCACAGTTACTAAGCAATAGAACATTATGGGGGTATGGGGGTTGTTAATATGAAGGGTAGTTTTCATGGGGTTATGGGTAAGGAATTTTGCATTAAAGGTTCGTGTATTTTGTTGTATGACTTTTTTTTGGCTAAACTATGTGTGTTATTAAATTGTCAGTCGAGAAGGGTGATTTTGTGATTCCGAAAATATTTACTTAATACTGTTTTTTTATGTTAGCAAGGGGACACATCTTACTAATATTATAAATGTGGAAGTTTGGATAGATGTGTGTGTGGATTTGTGGATGTATTTTTGTTACTCAATCACGCTAGAACTGTTGAATGGATTTGGAAGAAATTTTGCCCAGAGATAGATTATAGACTGGAATAGCACATAGGCTACTTTTCATCCCGGTGTAATTTTCCCTTGGGATAAAAAAAACAGTTTCCACGCGGGCGAAGCCGCTGGCAGAAATTGGTTCTTCATAAATAACATTTTATCGGCATTTGCTGAAACAGTTTTGGTAATGTTTGCGACCTTTGCTGTTATTTAGATACATCAAACAAAGCAACAATCAATGAACCTACAGTGTTAGGTACGGTAGGTCCTACACAATCATTTGCTTATCGCTCGCTGTTTGTCTAATGCACTTAATTATGAAAAAAACGTTAAGATCTCTAAAACTTCTGTATTGAAGAGCAATTACTGCGCAAAAATCGCTATGGTTTAGCTTTTGCAAGATACGCAATAAGCTTGCCGATGCTCGATGAGGCCTAGTGTGGCAATCCTGTACAAGAAACCTATTTTATAAGCAGCAGTAAGTTAAAATTAAAATAAATATTTTAAATCACTTACAAACCAATTTGTTTGCTTTATTCATTTATCCGCAACGTCTGATAAATCTCTCAAATTCACGCGAACATTTCGACAGTTAACTTGTCCAATTAAAAAAAAGTAATATATATAAAATCAAGAATATTTCCCAATTGAATCGTCAACATTTTCACAACTCAATGCTGCTAAAATAAAAAAAATACATTGATCATTCGCCTGTCACTCCAATTTACATACAGGGAAACTGCTATCCATTACTGTACCGTATTTCTGTATATATTCTATTTATTTTGTTGGTACTTTACATAAAATGTAACCCTCATCAGTGAAAAATGTGCCTTTTTTGTGATGACAACTTTTTTCTCTCTTATTCACGCCGCTGAGTTATTAATTTTGAACAAATATAAGAATACCTAGTATGTAAAATAAATTGTCTAGTATTTTTATTATTTTTAGGTTCGCGCTTGACCACTATCTCACCTGATAGTAAGCGATGATATGGTCGACGGTGCAGCACGCTTGCCAAGAAGCAACCTATTCACTCTTGACTTAAAGACCCCGAGGTTGTAGCTATCGGGAAACACAGACTCAGGCAGCGAATTCCACTCCTTAGCTGTAGGCATAATGAAAATATTTCCAAAACGTTTAGTGCGTATGGCTGGAATATCCACCATGTACCGATGACGCATCGCCGTACGTCCTGTAGTCCGATGATAAAACAATCTAGCCGGAATAAGATCATGTAATTTAAATAATTAGATAGGGTTTGGGATACTTAGACAGTTGAGGTTTACCTTTAAGACTCGGACAATGGTATCTCATCGTATTTCATACAAGTGATGTTGGTGAAGGCTCTTTGATATCAAGCTGTCTTGGCCTGGTCTAAAGACGGTCCATTGGTTGTCCAATTTCGTCTATCTTGTCCCATAATCTTCCCCGTCGTATATTATAAAAATAATACAAAATTATCAAAATGAGTAAGACACGTCAAAACTACGACAGTTCTACCATGAGAGAGCCGGAGCTATACAGGACGAATAGCACTATCGCTTTTTACCTGACTGCCGCAAGAAGGTAAAGTGTTTATCAGTCTATGTATGTATGTATCTATGTTTGTTCCTATGTGGTTTCTAGAGATCAAAAGCGTAGGCCAATTTTGATGATTCTTACGCCAATCGATTCGTCTTAACATTGCGAGTGTCACTGGCTACATTAAAATATAAAATTGGTGGATTTTGGGCGCCATATTATGGGGACCGAACGATTATTTATCTTTCAAACGTGCTTACGTCATTTTAGTTCGCTTCTTAAGCAGTCGAGTCTTTTGATTTTTTGAACTAACTTTTTTTATTTACACCGGAATCATGATAGCGTTCACACGTTGTAGTTCGGCCCTGGTGTTTAAAAGGCTGTTCCACAAAGCAAGTCACCAAAAATCTTCTCAAATTATGCTATAGATTATTCAGGTATAATATTCATTTATTAAAGCAAGTTACGCCAGTCCCCTAGGTTGGTAGACGTGTTCAATCAAATGTTGCCGTACTCAAATGACAGTTTGATGTGAAAACTTGAATTTGAAACGGGGAGAATCTGGCGTTACAATATCGTTACCAAATTTCCAAGATGATTGTTATTTGGAGTGTGAAAATTGCTACATAATTTTGATGAATTCGCATTCGATTACATTTTTGATACATGAATAAAGAAAGCGAGAATGAAACAGAATGTGATGTGATATTATTTGAAAAGGCGTCTGCATGTTTCCGGAACGAAAATTATCGCAAAACATGCGTTTTCTGATATGGTTAGTTAAATAAATTTTCAAAATAGAATGCAAATTCAAACTATTGAACTTCCTATCTCTACTTGTGATCTCTACTAGCGATTACGAAACCACACAAGATCTTCTTAAAATCTTAAGGTAAAGATAAACTCATAAACACACCTTACACAAGCACACAACACTCACTCAAACACACTCAACACAAGCATAAAACACACAACACTAGCTCAACACTCACTCTGTTTGTTGTAAAACCTTATTTTGCTTTAAACGAAACTACTTTTGTTCAAAATTTCTGTAAAGTAAACTGCGCCCTGAAATACAGGCTCGGCCTAGCTCAGGCGAAGTTGCTCATCTTTCATTCTTGTGCATATTATTAATAGCTTCGAAAATTAATTATATTGTTCAAATTGTACAATATTATGGAGTAATAAATAATATTTAATATTTAAAAAAAAATTACAATCATTCGAGTCCCAGGACTTGGTTTGACTTGTGGCTCGTTGATAAACTAATTCAATAAGGTCGTAAATGATTTTCATTACAAGGTATCTTACTTTCTACTGGCTCTGCTCACGTAGCTCTTTATTGTAATTATAAGTGAATATTTCTGTCAGGATAGAATTTTGTCAATGGGATCAGGTCCTGCACTGTTTACCTATAAAAAACACACAATTTTATCCCTACTTAATATTAGCTAGGACTCATTTTGATACCACTCTGAAGCTAAATAAATCAAGCAATTAACTTCAAACCGCACCATAATATTGTCTTTCATCGACTTTCAGTATATAATATCTAAAATACAGAAAAGACACATGCTTCATTTTTCATCATAGCGGTCGATCTCAAACAAAAGAGCTTGCGGAAGGCGCAAGAACAAAAGATGTGTCGCCTGATATACTCGTACACGTCATATATACAGTACAAGACGTTTATACGCGTGTACATATTATAGTACACATACTTGTACAGGGTGTAACGAAGGTGATATTGTATTATAAATACTGCTTCTGCTTAAATGAATGGAAAAAGTGATTATATGCGTATAATGCCCGGGCATTATGAATCTAGTCAAGTCAAATCAGGCAATGTAATGAATACTGATTTAAACTTCTTTATTTATCAAATTGTCTAGTCATTATGAATATTGGTACTTTACGGTTGGGCAATTCGAAAATTATGGTGAATGAATTAGTTCAATAGCGAGCGAAGCGAGCTCGGGACCTTAGGGCACTCCAACACGGATAGGTTAGGTTCTATGAAGATGACTCTAGCCCCCTTCATCTCCATCATGCTAGGTTACTTTAGACACTGCAGACAGAAATAGAAGCTGCTTACAGTGAGGCTCCGTCGACTTTGTTGCTAAAATAGTAATCGTACTTACCTATTCTATATTAAAATCAATGTCAACATTAAAATAATTAAAAATAACACATATTTTTATTTCCTGGCCCAATAAGTGATAAGCATTACAACGCTTACGCTCGGTCAATTTAATTATTTCAATAGTTTTTATCATATTGCCTACTCATATTGGGCACTTTTCAAATTGCCCAGGCATTATGAGTAGTAATCACTTGGTCCATAAATTATACATGAACAACTTTCACCAAAGAGTCACAGTAAATTGTCAAAAAAAATTGTATCCCTCATACAAATTTTGATCAGCTGACGACAACTTTGTATGCAAAATCCTTTTTATTTGAGAATGGCGTATGATATCCATGGATAAAATTGTTCATATACAAAGGCAGACGATATATGATCACACCTTAGAGTATACAGCGTGTAATGGAATACAGCCTGTATACTCGAGCACGCGTCTTCGAGTGTAAACTGTCGTAAAATGACATCCCCTTTGATTTTGTTGAGAACTTTATTATATTGCGTATTGTGTGTTGGTTATCTATTGTTGAGTTTTTGAATTAATTATACGGGGTTCCTTTTGATAATTTTAATCATTTATTTTATGAATGGTTTTATTGCTTTACATACGTCACAGGTTTTTGGAAGGCTATTTAATGATCTGTTGTCGATTATTAATACCTATATACTTGTTATTATACAATAGGTTTGTGTTTTCGTATTTTTCACCGAATTCAAAAAGGAGGAGGTTCTCAATTCGCTTGTATTTTTTTATGTGTAGCGCTACCTCAGAACTTTATACTAGGTGAACCGATTTTGATTATTCTTTTTTTATTTGAAAGTTGTTGGTTCTCAATTTGATCAAGATCTGATGAAGAACTTCGGAGATATACGACAGAACTCTTCAATATATAACGGAAAATCTTTCGGGATTGCTACAATCGCATGTCTGTTTATATATAACATCACGCCAGTACGCTCTTAAGGGATACACAGATCATTTCACCGGCTATGTTCAAGTTTCATGATATTCGGGTTATCTATTCTGGCGTTAAGATATCTTACTAAAAAACTCGAAAATTAAAAAAAAATACAAAAAAATACTACCGACTTCCAAATAAGAAAACTACAAAATGAAAAATAACTTTATTTTTGGAAGTTGGTGTCCATAGCGCAAAAAAAATGATACCTACGAAAGACACCGACTTCCAAAAATAAAGTTATTTTTCACATTGTAGTTTTCTTATTTGGAAGTCGGTAGTATTTTTTTGTAAAAATGTTTTTATTCTGATTGTTGTGCTTGCTGCTAGTGATCCCTAAGATCTTAAAAAAATATTGCGTCTCTAGTCGTGAAAACCTGTAATTGGCTTAATGTTACGTACTCAACTTGTTTTATTCATTTTATGTATAGTTGTTAGTTTTCCATCTCATAAATAAATAAGTATTATGTAAACACTTCACAGTGAAATCTTTGGTGAAGTGAACTATGAATTGCAGTTTATATAGGGGAAATGGTAGTTCAAATTCCCTATACCCGCTTTTTTATTGATTTATGAATTGATCAGGCTTTAAGATACTTAAACCATAAATACTTATTAAGTATTTTTTTTAGGCGTTGATCACACTAGAATTTTCTGCTGCTTCGTGGGTGCATTAAACATTTAAGTTTGTTCCGTGTGGGCATCGAACCCGTGACCTGCAGCGCAACAGCCGATAGCTCAACCACTACGCCAACCATGTCGACAAAATCATTAAAAATTAAGCTTAGTTGAACTAGGTTAAGTACTTTTTAACAAGTTACTTTAGTTTAAACAATTGCCCACAGAAACCTATTTGAAACGAAAAATTCTTACTTCAAAAGTAAACTTCTTCTATAAGTACATTCAATCTAGACTTGTTTTACTTTCAACTACTTACATCTACTTACCAGAATTCAAACTTTAATTGTGCTAATATAACTCGTACATTTTGGAGCAGGAACGTCTCGAGAGCCCATAATGTCTAGTTTCTAGATTAATTTATTCTAACTACTTTGAAAGTAGACTGTTGGAATATCAAAATGGCAGTTTTTTGTGGAAAAATATACAGTAAAGTCTGTTTAAAAGTTATTTTATTACTTAAATTTGGTCGTTGATGTAGATTCGAAGGCTGAACTAAGTAAATGTTGTGAAACTGGAAATTTCCCTTATAAAATTAAGGGTTTATGCCAACTTCAAATTCCCCTGGCGATAGTAAAATGTTTTGGGTAGCAACAATGGTAATATCTAGCACAATTATGTGTTCATATTATTATATTAATGTGTTGAAAGACGAAATTAATATCTAACGATTAACGGGTTTATTAATCAACACTTGTAGATCCATGATATTAATTTTCAGCTTCCTAAATACCTTGTTCTAATTGTAATTAAATAGGCACAGTACACTCCAATCATATATGATCAATTACAAAAGAAAATCTAAATCCAAACAACCTAGATCCGAAAATCTTGTTGTGAGGGTCATACAATGTTTCTGTTTTGCGAACACTGAAACTTAAAGTCAAATTTTTGACATTGAAATTTCCCCGAAAAAATAACCACCATCATCATTATCACCATGTTAGCCAACAATTACTGGGCAGAGGCTTCTCACAAGCGTCGCCACAGTAACCAGACCAGAGCATCTCTTATTCGACGGATTCCCGCGACCGTCATCAAGTCATAGGTAAACCTTGTAGGATGCCTTGCCTCCTTGAATGCGAAAAAAATCTTACATAACTTACCTTTGTGTTACAGGATTTCCTAGTGCATGATTCATCAGTTCCACTTCACCAAATGATACTTTAAGAGTTCGAATTCTTGTCATTTTGATGAAAATACCAAAATCACTATAATATTTTAGGGGTTTCCTGGATTTCCATTGGATCCCATTATCTTATCCTGACCTGATGATCATGGGACCACAAAAATAAACGTCAAAAGAAGAATTGTCCAAATCGGGCCAGGCGCCTTTGAGTAATCGGGCAACATACATTAAAAAGAAGATTCCGACGAATTGAGAATCTGCTCCTTTTTTGAAGTCGATTAAAAATACATATAAAGCAATACATACGAGTACATCCATCCTCAGCATCGCATGTTCATCTCCCATTGCGTTCACGATACTTCCCTCCCCACATCCTGCCTTCAAGAGGTCTACACCGGAATTGCGGTAAAGCGCGTGAAAGAACAATTATCTGGGACTCTGGGCATCTAGGAAGTCTCTGTGGTACTCCACAAATGTACCATTATAATTGTAGTCTGTAACTACAGGATTCGATTTTTTCGGGTTGCTGGAATGAATAAATAAAAGGCCTGTTGAAAATTGAGACCGGAATAAGTGGGGATTGTAAGGGTTTTTAGTGTGGATAATAAGTTTATTGGTTGGATAGGTTTGCTGATTTGTAAAGTGTATTTTTTTTTTAATTTTAACAATATACTACAGACTATTTAATAACTTTATCTTATGTGATAATAATATTTATGTGCAAGCACGTATAAAAATGAGAGAGAAGAAAAACTTATTAGAAAATTCGTCTACATCGATGTTAATGGGGACGTGCTTAGTAGTCTGTCAGCATTGCCAAATATGTTTTGAATTTCGGTTTGCGCTTAGCATAATATTAATTACTAACCAAGCTGTAGTAAAATACTACTCATGTTTATAAATGTAAAAATATGTATTTTAGAATGTTTGTCAATCAATCATGCCTCAACGGACAAAAGATTTGGATGAATCTTTGAACATGGCCCGGATTAAGACACAGGATTATTATTTTTTCCAAAAACTAGAGCTTTATAAAAGTTTTGAAGTGGATTAAAAACTGTCCAGACTATAATAAAATATTACCTAACTTAAATTTTATTAGCTATCAAATCTTGTTATTCTGCTGAAGTTCGATTACAGCATTATTATCTTATACTAGCTGTCCTACGCAGCTTCGCAGCCGTCAACTGGCTACCTATCTACCCTACATACACGAATGTTGCGTAACTTAAACCGCTTATGCAGCGCACGCAACGGAAACTCTCAAAAAGGAATAATTTCGCCCGTTTTTGCAACATTTTTCATTTATGCTCCGCTCCTATTGGTCATAGCGTGATGTTAAATAGCCTATAACCTTCCTCGATAATTGGACTATCCAACAGCAAATCATTGTTCTATTTCAACCAGTAGTTCCTGAGATTAGCGCGTTCAAACAAACAAACTCTTCAGCTTTATAATATTAATAATATATATAGTATAGATAATTTCGATCAGGTTGATAAAGCGGTGGATACGAAGGACTGATATAAATACGTAATGTAAATTCATAATATCAATCCTGAATCTTTTCTGTACAATCTTTTTCATCATACACGAGCGTTATTTTAACCTATATATTAAACGGCAATAAATATAAATTTTCTAATAATCATTTGAACAGAGCCCGAAAATCAACAATCTACCAGCAAGAGTTTATGTAGAAGTCACTGTATAAAATGTTAAGCAAATATTATTATTCAACATAAGCGTACTTATTTATACGATTGTAATAAAAAAGTGAAAGAAGCGAGCGGATTTTGTATGCTGATAAAAACACAGGGGAGTGACACACACGCCAGGGGAGTGATAAAAGGCAAGGGAATGAAGTCGTAACAGAAAATTTGTTTGCTGTGATTATTAATGGGAAATGTTGGACGTGAAATAAATTCAACGCGTTAAGGTGTTCAAAGAGATGTGCAAATTTCGTATGGGGTTGTTACGGTTTTAAAGATGTGAAATTTAAAACCGTAATGTATTTAGTTTCTTTAGATGTACATGCCTTTGATTAATTCTACGTAAATTATGATAATTTTCTGTTATTTAACATAGAATGTCTTTCTGATTTCTTGGGCCTAATTTCAGGAAATCTTTCCAGAAATTTAAAACCGGCATGATTTCACTTTCCTTAAAATTAAACGCCTTTGATTATATCTTCGTAAGTGATCATTATACTTTCTACAGTCCTGACTCTATTTTTACCAGACTGCCGAACGAGAGTTAAATGTTTATCATTCTATGTATGTTTTTTCCTATGTAGCGTTCTAAAAACCAAACACGCTAGCCGATTTTGATGATTCTTGCTTCAATCGATTCGTCTTAACCTTGAGTGTTACTGGCTACATTAAAATTGGAAAATAGAAAAATGGCGGCTATTGTTTATTTAGACGGATTCATCTTATACGGTATCAAAAATAAAGAGTTTTAAGAGGTGATTTCATAAATATAAAATACTTATATGTTTAATGTCGACGTAAACGAGAAAAAAAGTCATGGTGGGCAGTCGGAGGATATAACTAGTTTTGGTCAGCCAGCTCGCGAATACATATCCTCCGACTGCACAGCATGATTTTTTTCTTGTTTTCGTCTTTTTGTTCGCTTCTTAAGCAGTCGGGATTTTTTTATCTTTTTAATTTACTTTTTTTTTAAGAAATCCTTCCACAAATTTAGTTCTGCAGTGATTATATTATTTACTTAAGATGTAAATCTTTTGATTATCTTAACGTGAAACATGGCTGTTGGCTGTTGATGTTACCTGGCTTCGCAATTAAGTCGGCCACATCAAAGACAACCTTCACAGATGAGGGTTCTCGAATGGCTCCAATCTTCAGTGTTTGTGCGGCGTCTCTCCGCGGGCTATGGCTCACCTTCCGTTTGGCACTGCTTACTCTGTCACGTGTCAATGTGAGGGCCTTGTGCATGCGCCAGTCAGTGGTGTTACTGTTCCTGATATCTTAACTAAACATAATATTTAGAAACAATTTTTATCATCGACACACTAAGAAGAACTCGACGAAGGAGACTGACTCTCTTCAACCAGAATAAAGACACTGTATCTACATTAAGAAGAATCCACCTGATTCTGTTAACAAATAAATTAAAGTCGAGAACAGCGACCCGTAAACCAATTCCCAACGAAATGAACAATGTATCTACATTAAGACTTAATGACCACGTATACATTGGAGAGGAGAATGGTTTTAATTTACTCGCAGACTGATAAATTCTCGAAGACATCACACGTGTATAGAGTAATGAAAGTCCGGGGGAATGAGTCGTAACGTCGCAGTCTTTTGGCTTGATAGTAACCCATATATTATCTTTTACCTATTTTATGGGTGTCAAGGGAATTTGATGCTTACTTTGTGTAGGAACTCAACACCTTGAATTATAGGTGTAATGACCATCTTTTAGTTAGTACCTTACATAAATGAATTAAAATAGTTTGATCAATAATTTGTTTATTGTGTTGATTTTTCACTGAATACAAGCGTCAAAGAATTTTGTTTGATTAATTTTATACATTAATAATTATCAAACTTTGTTTGAAAATTTAAATTGATTGGTTTGGTTGCGTTAAAACTTAAATAAGTGGATACGCTCTGATTTAAGCGAGCATTCTGTGGCTGCGGCTAACAAAACGTCAGAACTTTTGAATACTGACTGGTGCATAATGTCGAGTGATTAGTTATACACAATTAATTTACTGACTTGATGTAGAATGGTACCTTTATAGTAGAAAACAGAAAAAAGAGAAGGAAGGAAAATGATACTATATTATTGATTAAACAAAGACCTTTTCTTAGTGAAAGCACAAATTTTGGATTGTTGCGACAAAACGAATATTCTGTGGGAAATAAAGGTTTTTTTCCTGATGAGCCAGCTCTTAACCTCAATATTTCCTGATGAAAAGCGATGGGTGTTGTCGATAGTGAAACGAGCGGAACCAGAACATGAAGGCTGACAAGTTATAGGTAGTAGGGAACATAAACGCTCGAAGAGAGTTTCAGATGCTGACAGTGCGCTTAGTAAATTGGAGGAGAAGCGCTTAGTACGACTAGTGTCTGTAAATTTAGTTTAGGATTTGTTCCTCAGTAATAACTTAAACATGACAAAGCATTAGTACACCATGTAAAACACAAAACTACAAGAATTAGTGAGTTCGTTTTTACAACGAAGCCTCGAGGACAATGCGTCCCAGTATTTCATATTAACGGTCCCAACAGCGGGCAATGAAAATTAATGCCCACAGAACCACGAATGCATACGATCATTATGGCGCACATAAAAACGAGATATTGCCCGTGATATATTGCTGTAACCTTCTACAGGAAGTATTGCTGGTTTATGTTATGTGAAGGAGAAGTCTTTATTGAATCGCAATTACTGCATTTGGTCGTAGTCAAAAACAAATGACTACCATCTTCCTAATGATCATAATTTGTGATTTGTGGATGACGCGTACCTATATAGATATATCGTACCTATATAGATAGGTATAGAAAGTACTCTAGTATAATTGTATCTTAATCGAAACCGATAGAAAAAGAGGTTGGCGAAATATTTGCTGCTGAGGAACTCCTCAGCAATATATATTTTGCCAATTTTGTTGCACCGCGTAATTTTGGTAGCAATTAAATTTCAAACCAAAAAAGAAAACAATAAGTAGATGATATAGCATCGCAGGAACGAAACGCAGATAGATAGGTAGCATAACTTAGCAGGCAAGACATCTCTGTTCCAGGATATAACCATTCAAATGTCTAAGTCTTCATAAATTAATACAGAAGAGCACTTAAGTTTTCCAATCCGTCGTAATGCGGAAAGGGGAATTTGACGAAAAAGTCCCAAACAGGGAAACCTACACCACACCTACCTCGTAGCATACATACTTTATTATAAGGGAGTGTTTTGCACGGCTACCACGCGAAGTAAGTGATTTTGTAAATTATAAATTTGTACGTAGGGAACAAATATTATTATGTAAGGAAATGACCTGCTATTTTTGGAGCATTTGTTTCTTGTTTCCTTGTGTTTCTAACAACTTTAATTGAACTAGGTTAGATACAAGTTAGTGCAGGATATGAAGATTAACAGATGAACAGAAACCAAGCAAAAGGAATATGTCAGAATCGTAGCATTATGTATACTTTATTTATTTATCAATTATGGACGACTTACTGCTAAAACAAACAGAACAAAAATAGTACGTGAGACTGACACCCAATTAAAAGTCATCACTTCTAAAAATAGATTGGAAAGAAAGAGTGTGTATATACACTTTATTGTACACCAGAAAATATAGGAAAAAAAGAAACTTAAAACTAAAAAAATATACAACGGGTGGCCTTGTCGCATTCTGCGATCTCTTCCAGGCATCCCTATGGGAAAAAACATAAGTTTATGTACTTAATTATTCTTAACGAATTGCAATAAGTTTATTCATTGCAAACCTGAGAAAAATATTTCCAAAAAAAGCAGCTGGGCAACCCATTTCAAGGATTTTTTGATTTTTTGTCTGTTTGTCTGTTTGTCTGTCTGCACACATCACGTAAAATGTACGAAATTCAATGAAGATAACTTTTATACATGTATCTACATACTTAGTTTTTGTTTCATTTCAATCGGTTCATTATATCAAAAGATTTATAAATTTAAAGTGTTCAAGAAAAATTTCACAAAACATGCAATTTTACTCAGTTGAACTCCATATTCAATAGATTTTGTCAACGCCATCTAGACAAAATGGAGTTGCATAAGCATTTGACGTCATTTTCTGAACGGCGGTGTCAAAATTCGCCGCGCAAGAGTGACCCTAGACAAAAAATTGGTAGTTATATAGGATAGGGTAGTTGACGGGAGCGAAGCCGCGGGCACAGCTAGTTTTTAAATAATTTCACATACTTTAATGGTGATAACTTAAGTTACACAAATAATAAAAACCTATATTCTAAGTCCTTTTCAAGGACGTTACCTCCATTCATTCGCTATAACAACAAGAAAAACTTTTTACACGTATCTACAAATTTTAATAACAAGGTATAAGCTTTATTGTCAATTTTATGGAGTCGACTGGAGTCTGTGAAAATATAGAAGACTGACATGGTAAGTTTATTTTGTACCAAATAAAGATAAATAAAATAAAACCTCCTTTGCCTCCTCCTTGCGCTATATTTATGCCACCACCTTCCATTTCAAATATCTTATTTTCTAATAACTTCGATACAGAAAAATGCTTTCAAACCCAATCTCAGCGACAAGCACAAATAAAAATTTTGTAAAACCTCGCGTTTTTTTCACTCTCGAAACATGCCAATTACCAAGTTTACATTGGAATAAAATTATGATAATGGAATAAGGGGGGGAGGGGTTACTATGGTAACAGGATTGTGGTAACTCCTGATTATTGACTCTCGGCATTTTCTTTATAAATATCAACTTATCATTTGTATTGGATGACACCTACCTATTTCGCTAAGGAAAAGGTGGGAAGACATATTTTGAGATTAACGTGAATCTGAGAGTTTTGATAAAATTTAAAATCATACGCGATGTCGATGGTTAAAATGTCAATATGTAAGAGATTCTTTTTTTATTTTTTTTTATTAGCCATTACTGTCCCACTGCTGGTCAAAGGCCTCTCTCAAATCCTTCGAAATATTCTTTTGCTGTGCCACCTTGGACCAGCCTCTGCAGCGGGCATCTAGGTCGTCTCGCCACCTCTTTCTGGGTCGGCCTCGGCGGCGCCGTCCATCGTCAGCACCCAATTTGTGGAGACTATTGCCCAGCGGTATTTGTTAAAGCGGCTAACGTGACCCGCCTAAGCCCATTTAAGCCTGGCAGTCTTTACTCCTACGTCAACTATCTTCCAGAGCGAAACGTGGCGTTTTTATACTGTCAGCTCTTTTTACACCCAGAATACTGCGCAATATAAGAGATATCACATGAAATTTTGATAGCTTTTGACAGCCCATACGTTTTTGACATTAATTCAATCCCTATCGCAACAGTTTTGTTGATAGATTTCGTCTAGAACCTCTGTTTAGATGACTAAAGCCTGGGACAGGAATCAATGGACGAAAATGGGGGAGGCCCACGCCATAGAGGCGACTACTGCTTAGAGGCGTGATACACACTCGTACATTTTTTAAAAGATTTAGTACATCATTATCATCATCATTTCAGCCAAAAGACATCCACTGCTGGACATAGACCTCCCCCAAACGTTGCCACACTGATCGGTCCTGTGCATCCACCGGATTCCCGCAGTCTTAGGGTGAGGCCAAAAGAACGTAATTAATTTTATGAGTTATTACTTTCTAGTGGAATATTTCACTCATTTTGCGTCGCCGAGTGGTAAAAACAGGACCTAGAGGGATGCCTTCCAACGTGACAGATTTTGTTAGTAAAATGATGTTGTGATTTTGGTTCGGATAATAGAGTTCTGGGCATAATTTGATTGGTGAATGTTGTATTTTTTTGTTGAAGTGATTGATACGGATTGTTGAAGCGTAATATGTTGGTTTGGAGCTTTTGTTTAGTTATTTGTGTCCTAAATCCAAACCAAATACTTTCATTTTATTTGTGTCAAAGTTATGTGGCGTATGTTATTATGTTTGATATTCTCGTTATTCTTCTTTTTAGCGTGTCGAAGACAAACAGACTACGACAAACCGGTTTTCTCTCGTTGTCTTAACTCTCCGTTTTTAGAGCACTGGTAATTAAATAATTTACACAAACTAAATTAACTACAACTTATAAATCGCGGCCGATACCACTAGATCACCACTGCACTTTGCACTGTATATTAGCTTAAATTCTAAAAATTACGATTACGTTGCAAATAAGATTGTTCCTTCATTTATTACTACTACACAATAAGTGGGCTAGAAAGATTAGTAACCTATTCAGACGCTGTTTATATGGCTCTTACTTTTCCAATACATTTTTATAAAAATCAGCCAATTTAAACAAGCTACCGTCTTACAACCTCCGAGCCCTTGTTTAACTCGTTTAAACAAACGAACTCCATAAACACAGGTAGGCTGATTGAAAAGGAGGGCTGAAGATTAAATTAGGCTGTCAGGAGCAGAAGGTACGGTTATTGGTCACCGAAACGAAGTGATGGTGCTTGCTTGAGATTCATAGCCATCAGTCCTCCTTCGTTTTATGTTGAAAGAGAATTAAGTAAACATTTATTTCTATTAGGGTTTTACTCTTTTTAAGCCCCGACGGAAATAGAGGGGTGTTATAAGTTTGATCTTTGTACCTGTGGGTTTGTGGAAGTGTATTTGTGTATCTGTCTGTGGCATCATAGCTCCTAAACAGACGAACCGATTTTGATATTCATATTCTTTATTGTACACAAAATAAGCATTACAAATACAAAAGGAAAACTTATGTACAAAGGCGAGCTTAACCCAAAATTGGGTTCTCTGACAGCAAACCTCAGTGCTAAAGATATTGTTGTTTGTTTTTATTGTATTGAAATTGTTTCTTTTTTTTTTGCTGGAACATGACGTTATCGAGAGCGTTCTTAGCTATGTTTGATGAAAATTGGTTCAGATTTTTTAGTAGGGTTTTCTATGTCAGGAATGTTTCCTATGTAGAAAAATGATAATTCTATTTAGTTAGTGAGATTATCAAATAATATTGGACCCGTATTTTTTGCTTAATCAAAAGAAAAAAAAAATTACAAAGATAAAGCGCATCAAAGTTCAGGAGTGGGGGTTTGTGACGTCACTTTGTCAGTATAAAGTATAGCACACCGTGACGTCACACGATATTTCAATGCACTATATCGTCGTACTTTTTTTGGTCTTTATGTTTAGATTTTGATTCTCTGGCTGGAGGCTTAGTTAAGTCTACACAGGATAGCCCAGTTAAGCAGTAACCAATCACTATGATTAAATTGCGACACGCCAAAGAAAAAACAAGAATTACGTGGCAAAAGACAAAATTCGTGTCCAATATTGTTAGGTTATTTTTGTCTACATCCCTGGCGCCCTCTAATACATGGGACTGAACATAACGGGTAAAATGTGGTTTTAAGTACCATTAGGTACAACCACTGTAAAAACCTTTTGAGAAAACTGGGGTGGTACTAAGTTTTATGAAAATCATCATTGTAACGGGCAAACTTTTCCAAAACTATTCGAATATTACAACCTCATTCAGTCAAAGACATTATAAAACAACTATTTAAATCGTTCAAACTTTCGTGTTTTATAGCCAGTTACGATAAAAAAATGATCATTACTTTTGTAGAATTCGTATCTACTACATTTACAAAAAAAAATATGAACAGAATTTCACGTTAACAAACATAAAATGATAATACCAAATCGCTTTTTAAAACCACTTTTGAAATATAAAACATGAATGAAACCATTTATCTTTTTCTTTTATAACGAAATCAGCGAAAAGGCTTACAGTGAAATAACTCTTAAAATCAATGCTCGTTACTTTTTATAGCTATATACTCTTACAACTCATAAAATATATTAGTTTTGCCTTTCGTGCGAACATGACTTTGCAAATATTATCAAAGTTAAATAGAATGACTTTTGATATGAAAATTATTCTGAGAGCAATTTTAGTTGTAATAAATAGACCACTATACAATATTGTAGACGTCTCGGCCTAAGAGATTAATTTAATAAGTTGCAAAAATTTTGTCAATGGAATTCTGAACTAATATTTTAAAAAGCTGAACTTTGTTTTTTTATTGTAGACGATTATAGTAAATCAAATTTAATTTCACTTTCATTTAAAACTACATTATCACTGGCTCCTGCCTATCCCGAAAAAGTACCAAGTTCTTGATGGATAAACCACGGAAGAGAAGCCGAGGGAAATTAGTTGTTTGGAGATACACAAAACATATAATTTAAAACGTTTTATACTACTAACATAACGGTGTTATACACACACACGTAACAGTTCCTTAGTCTGTGTAGCGACTGGCTAGCTCTGGAAGCTGTGCAGACGGGAGCCACTCGTTATTTCTGTAGGTTCGTCAAAGTCGGCACTTCTGACGCTGGTCACTCTCGCTGGGTTTCTAATGATTCGCCATAAGTTCCACATGGAACGCCGCGGCGCCGCGGCGTGCCTGCCAGCCACACACAACAAGCCAAAAATAGCGAGCGTGGGTTTCAACTCGCGCTTATAAGCCAAGTCCAGTCGAAAACCCAACGACGGGCTCAAAGTGAGCCCCGGTGTTGCACTCGCAGCCAGGGAGCTTGGCTCCTAACATAAGAAAGAAAGCATTTTCCCACTGTTTTTATAAAGTATAGGTACCTTATCATTTTCTAAACCACTAACAAGGTGATATATTATCAGCGACAACGACTGCCATTGCTGCACAGCATGACACTTTTTATAGGGTCCTTAAAAGATTTCTTACAACCTAGATAACTAAACTAAAACGACAACTTACCATCACTCAAAAATCAATACGACACAAACCTATTTTTAAACAACGGCGTCAACAACCCTTCTATTATACAGTATGTTCAAAGTTTATTTGCCTCGTTTATCCCCCAGTGATATCGGAGTTCGGGGCGTAACATCGAACTACCGACGTAGACAATTCTCCATAAGATTTATCGCTACCCCTTTTACTGAAAATTCGGTGAAAATTGGCTTTATTTCATTTTATTTGAAAACGTGAGGGTAGATTAGATTTTTTTTGTCAAAAAAGTATATTGGATGGTCGCTGTCCATTGACGATTTGGTTCGTTATGGTTAGTAGAAGATGAGCTTTGATGAGTATGATCTAAAGTGTAATGGATCTGGATAAAGGTCTTAAATAAATTGACACCGGCGTGGATCCAATAAAAAAATGACTGTGCAATAGTGAATTAATTTTGTTTTAAATGTCAAATTCATTAGTTTCGGTATGACTTATTCAGTCATGGGCTAATGCAATAATAAATACACACAATAAAATTCAAAAGTTGACTGGTAGAGAATGCCTTTTGGCATTATGTCTGCCTGAACCTAGCTGTATATGAAATAGAAATAAATGAACAATACCTAAGAGGAATCCCTGAAGGGTAAGACAGAGGTAGTACCTATAAAAATAAATACTGAAAGTTTTTTTTGTAGTTATTTACCTACATATATGTTACTAGCTGCCGATGGCGTGGAATTAATAATAGACTTATATAAATCTTAGCATATATGTTATTCTGATGTAATATTTTATACCTATACTAATAATGGAGGACGATACACCTAGTATAACACTACTATAATTATTATAGTAGTGTTATACTAGGTGTATCGTCCTCATGTAGGTTAAAAAATTTATGTGCGTATGTAAATATTGATAAACACTTTTTTTTAATTTACAGTGTGAAGTTTCTTGTCCGTTCTTCTCGTTAATAATCGGCAATGCGAATGGACCGTAGAATCAGTAAATATTTAATTTTTTGACATTCAAAAGTGCCGCCTATTGGCCTAACAGATTTAAACAATTTGACTTTGATATTGATATACAAGCTATTTTACTGTAAAGTTACATCAAAATACGTTCAGTAGATTTTGCGTTAAATCGATAACGAGCATCCATCCAGTCTTACACTTTCGCGTTTATAATATTTTTATGATTCGGATCAGTAGGAAACGCGATTCATTTACAAAAAAATATCAAAATTTCACCTGAACAACACGAAAAGCTGATACAAACGCTGTCACCACAGAACTTCGACACGGTTTAGTATCATTTTAAGTTACAATCTTTTCGTATCGAATCTATTTCTACAATCGTTAACGCCTTCTTTTTGTATAGTCTGACCACGTGACTTATCGTTCAGATGTGTCATTCCCATACATGGATTCGTTTTCTATTAGCGTTATCGATTGTAGATTGTCAACTTGGCTATAGGTACTGGCCTCAAATAGAAAACGCGGTACCTAATCTGCTGAATGTCGGAATTTTACCTGAAGAATACCAAAAGTCTGTCACCACAGTCACAAGGGTTAACAACACAATTCGGCAATTACACTCGACGTCAAGACGACCCGTTGATCGGGAATCACTTTTTCTCCAAATTGTTCCTTCGACAGATCGTTTCCTGCTAAATTGGGTTTCAATAGACTGGTCGATATCTCTTTCCTAATTTTACGCCTTTTATCCTGAACGAGGATGGCAGGATTCAAGGTCTGACAAAGGTTAGAAAGGATTTTTAATCTAGAAGTCTACATTATATGGTCATTGGCTTCAGATAACTAGATAGTTGGCCTTTATCGTTTATTAGCGAACGAATAAGCAATTTTTCTTCTAGTATAGTTTTTGTTATTTAACTTCAGTATGTTTTACACAGGAATTTAATGGAACATTAGAGAGCACTTAGGATAATGTTTTATTTACGTCGTAGTTTGCAATCTGCTAAAATGCCAATACCTCGTCTCATCCCACTCATTTTGGACTTGGCACTCTAACGGATTATGTCCTGGGTGAAAATAGAGGATACATTTCTCCTGGCAGTATCTACGTTCCCTTAAGAAAATGAAATACATTTGAAATGGGCGAAGCTGTAGGCAGAAGCAAGTATGTGATAAAGATTGTATTTATTATGTTTAGATATTCTTACATCTTATCTAGTTACAAAACCAATAACCCTATTTAAAATACTTACACGCTTACACTACAATCCAAGCCAGAAAAAATGACCGAGTCCAAAATCCAATTCCTGTGCTGAGTGTTCCTTTTTTCAATGCCTAGCATCGTTGACAAGCTAGCATGGAGCCAGCCGTCCGTGTTCCTCTTTCGTCGAAAACAAGTTGCCATTTGTCTTTGCCATCGTTTTTATCACGCAGTCGCTCATCGAAACACAGTAAACTGACTGATACCAACTTTTTACGTCGCTCCAATTTAGGAAGGACAAAAAACGTGGCGAAGATAGCGTTGAGAAAGGGTTCTGTAGGTTGTGAGGATTTTTTTTGAGGAAACTTTTGTTGTAGTAATGCTTTTTGTGGTTATCTACAAGTTTTTTTCAGGATTGCATTCACAAATGGTAGTGTTTTCTAGAATTGTATTGCGAATTTTAAGGAAGCTAAGCACTTGATTTTGAAAGTATTATGGTGTTTAGTTCTTTCAATATCTTGAATGTCACAATATAAATTACTACTTATTATAAATTTTGCTATGTTTCTACGTGAAGTATAATCTATTCATTTAAAAAAAATATATATCTTTATGAACTCTCAAGTCGGGCTTTGACATTTTCAATTGTATCTTATCAAAATCGAGCGGTGGTACTTTTGTAAAGTTTTTCAACATCGAAAAACTTTAATGATTTAATTAATTAATTAAAACAAAACTATCTCATTTAAAAATACCCCCCTAGTGGCTTAACATTAGAAATCAAAATACATTTCAGTACAAAATACTGACCCACAAAATATTTCCTGTTACGGTACCCTGCTGAACCCTGGCTGGGGGGTGGTCCCGATCAATTTTATAAGACCCTCCCAGATTTTTATTGTCTTCGCTCGTTGTTCGTTAGTTCCCGTTTATTGGCAATAGGCAAGTTATTGATTGGAAAGGGATAATTTAAGAACACTAAAAGGGAGGAATGGATGGGGTAAGAGGAAAAATCTTCTGTTTCTTGCCCAATATTGGGGTTGTACAGATTTTGTGGCATTTTTTAGTGTTTGTTGATTTATCTTGTTGTATTTTGTGGGTTCTTTTAATTGTTGCTTCGATTAATGAAACCTTTAAGGAAAGAGTACAAACTTTTGTATTGGTTAAAATTCTAAAAGGTATAATTATATATTACAAAGTAAATGTTAGTTGGTATACCAAACTGTACTGGGCCTGCATTGTAAATTATGGCCCTCTCACAGATAAGGGGTATGTGTTCCAGCAGTAGGAAAGACTTTTTATGAATATTTTTTCTGTATAGTTTCAATATTATAATATTGATAGTCGTGGTAGCCAGCGGCTAAGTCCTCGCCTCTCGTGCTTGAGATCGTGGGTTCAAATCCGGGCAAGTACCAATGAGACTTTTTCAATGCATGTTATGTACTTTCTGTAATCTTCTACATCGCTGACAACGGTGAAGAGGAACATCGTGAGGAAACCTGGAATTATACTATAAATTTTGTGTTCCATTGGAGCAAGGCATTCCAGTACGGGATAAATTAACAAATAAATCAATATGGTATAAGCAGTTATATATGAAATTCCATCACTAGGTGAGATAGTAATTAAGTGCAAGCTTATTTATATTAAATTGGCCAAGTTCGAGTCTGACTCGCGCACTAAAGGTTCCATGCAAACAGTTACATTCACCAAAATAGTTAAAAAACATTACTGAAGTTCATAAGTTATGAAGGCACCGAACATTGCTCTAACGATAAGGTAAACAGAATTGAGGGACAAAATTAACTTTGCCGTGGACAAAAACTGTAGTCTCCAAACACCCTAGGTACCCTGTAGTTTTTAATTTACTTGCGAGTGTAAAATATGCGTTATTAACAGCTGTATCTCTTGATTGCGTTGATCTAGAAGATTGAGTTTTTTGAAACTTGAATGTACGATATTTATTTCAGCTCGGTACCTTCACGCGTTCCCGAGTTAAAGGATCTTTAAAGACAGACGGACAGATAGGCGGACAACAAAGTGATCCTATAAGGGTTCGGTTTTTACCTGAGATACGGAACCCTAAAAAAAGCTAAACTTAGGCACCATACTGTAGATATATATAGGTAAATATACTATGTTATGTTACATGAAATAAAATATTATATTCTCAATCTAGATCTAAGTTATAAATTAAAGAAGAAGTACCTACTTTATTATACTTTTAGCAATGAACTAGTACTTAGC
Organism: Orthosia gracilis; assembly: GCA_947562075.1. Classification (NCBI taxonomy): domain Eukaryota; kingdom Metazoa; phylum Arthropoda; class Insecta; order Lepidoptera; family Noctuidae; genus Orthosia; species Orthosia gracilis. The sequence continues at coordinate 24,907,628 of OX387273.1, forward strand.
AACAGTAGTCGTATATCTCGACTCCAATGAGTCATGTCAGACGGCGCCGATCGATGTTCCAATTTCATGGTTCTTAGATAGCACGACATTTTGCTGTCTGTAACATATAAATGATATAAATATATTACATCTTACTATCCAATTACTAGTGAAAACGTAACACGGGTAAAGCAAACATTACATTACACATTTTTATTTCATGCTACATAATGTAGTAGACATGCTTCGATCGACAATCTTAGAACATGTAATTAAGACACGATATCTCGCCTAAGATATTTTCAACTGTTTTGGAGTTTATATTTACGAAATTAGAATGGGATGATTTCGGAATTAACATAAACGGGGAGAAATTAAGTCATTTGAGGTCTTCCGACGATTTAATACTGTTCTCTGAATGCCCTAAGATCTTGGAGAAAATGCTGCAGCAATTATCAGAGGAAAGCGCAAATGCAGGTCTCTCAATGAACATAACTAAAACTGAAATAATGAGTAATTCTCCACAACTAGACATTACCAAAGTAAATGACGAAAATGAATACGTAAGTGAGTATATTTACCTAGGTCAATTGGTATCACCAACTGAGACAATGCAGAAGGAAATTGAAAGAAGAATACCTGGAGAAAATTTTGGTCACTCAGCGAAATAATGAAAAATAAAGAGATGCCCAAGTCAGAGAAACACAAAGTCTTCAATATCTGCATTTTGCCATACCTAACATACGGATGCCAAACATGGGCCCTAACAGAACAACAACAAAATAAAATACAGGTATGCCAGAATGGAATACAGATAAGCGTAATGGGCGTAAGAAGGAGAGACAGAGTGAAGTTAGAAAAGATAAAAGGAAATACAAAATTTAAGAAAGTTCATGTTGCATGGAAGATATTGAAATGGCGTTGGACCGGACACATGTTAAGAGAAAATAAAGAAAAATGGACAAGAATAATTACAGAATGGAACCCGAGAGGAAATTAAAGAAGTAGGAGAAGACAGCTAAAGCGATGAGAAGACGATCTCAAGAAAGTAGTAGGTCCAGAATGGATACGGGTAGCGAAGGACAGAGTCAAGTGGAGAGCCTTAGAGGAGGCCTTTGTCGAAAGACAAGCTGGGACGAGGAGAAAATAACCAGGTGCCGAGGAAAAAAAAAAATATATATATAAGCAATACTGAGTGTAAATAGGTTATAATCTAATTCTAAAATGAGTTTAGTTTAATGTAAATAGTTTAAGTAACCAGCAATAAAGGCTTATTTTATTTACATTTTTTTATCTTGCAAAAAAACAGCCCGATTCAAACAGTAAAATACTCATAACTTTTGAACGGCTGAACCGATTTCCATCAAACATAGCTCACACTCTCGATAAAGTCACCTTTCAAAGACAATAAAAACGAAATCAAAATCTGTTCATCGTTTTAGGAGCTATGTTGCCACAGGTACAGAAATAATGAAATATATATACAGAAATACAAGAATGCAAAAATACAGAAATACAGAAACCGAAATTCAGAAACACAGAAATACAGGAACACAGAGATCCAGAAAAAGGGAAATACACTAACACAGGTACACAAGTCAAACTTATAACACCTTTCTTTTCCCGTCGGGGGTTAACCTATTTTAGACCAGTGGGTCGCACTGACCCAAAAGTACTTTCACAGCCATTATCTACGACTATCAATAAATGCCATTATGTGAAAATTATAATTATTTTTGTTAATAAAAGTTCTGGTCATATATGGGTAAACATCAATCTGCTTAGCCTTTTTCCAACATTGTTGAGCTCGGCTTCTAGTCTAATCTGATGCAGCAGAGTACCAGTATTTGACATGGCGCGACTGTCTATGCCTTGGCAAGACTGGTCTCAGTTTGCCTGGCTTCTGATTATCGTCACCCCCTATTACATGAAACTTCACGCCAGCAGTTGTTCAACTTGTTTCAAGCGCAAGTTCGATCATGCGAGGAGTACTGTTCTCATCTCTGGAACGGATCTGCCAAATACCAGCTGGATGCACTTGAGTCGATCGAAATACGGGCCAAGAGGCTCATCAGCAATGAGATACTGGTCGAGTCTAGGCTCGAACCTTGAACTTTGGCGCCGAGTTGCCAGCCTAACGGTTTTTTATTGATTACATTTCGAGGAGCGTTGGAATCGCATGAACTTATTCCTCCTAGCCCGTCCCATGATCTAACTACAAGACGTACGGCGATGCGTCATCGGTACATGGTGGACATCTCATCCCTACGCGTGCCCTAGGTGCGCCTCTACCCAACTCTTACAAATACGCATTATATAATGGTGTGTTACTATCCGAGGACTTAACGAGACTGCCAGAAAACTAATATAAAAAAGAAAAAAAAAGATCTTGACCTGACAGCCGGTACCAAAAGCTTAACGTGTGTTCAAAGGCACGGAGGAGTCTCGGTATTAAATCGATGGTCACTCATCCACTGACCCATCTCCGCAAGCCAGAGGATAAAAAATGTCTAAAAATAAAGAGAAAATAAATCCAGTTCGTAGCCTTTTTACCGCGCCTTAATACACAGTTTTTTATTGATGATAGATTCGCGTTTGACCACTATTACACCTCATGGTAAGCGATGATGTGGTCGAAAATAAAGCAAGCTTGCCTAGAAGTGACCTATTTTTCTTGAAAGGTTGTAAGTAAACAGACGCCGGCAGGGAATTCCACTCCTTAGTTGTACGCACAATGAAAGTATTCCCAAAACGTTATAAAAGTTATATATGGATATTCAAACAATATTTAATAAGCACCGACCGCCATTACAGAGTCAGGTCAACAAAATGGCCGGCATCAAAAGGCTCCAATATGGGACAGAATTAAAATACAGATTACTGAAATATGCTTTTCATAACAATGTAAAGTGGCGCGGTTTGTACGGAGCCTTTAACATTTCGTGTATTCAGTCTGGTCATTATAATACCTCTTTTTCATGCTTTATATAAAGTATATTTTGTAAAAATAAATATTGAAATTTTATTGTTCGTTTTCCTATTTTTTTATAATGTCTGTTTTTATCGATAAGGAAAAGTAATAAAATATGTATTGCACGTAAATATGTATTGCTGTATTTTGAACAAATTACAAGCATTGTATAATTCTTTTCTTCTTTAATGTATAATACCTACTAGTTATCTTTTATATTCTCATTTATTTTACTGTACAATATATATTATTTTATTTATTTTTTTCCGGGTTGCCTGGAAGAGATCGCGGAATGCGATAAGGCCGCCCATTGTATATTTTAGTATTAAGTTTCTATTTTTCTTGTTTATTATGGTGTACAATAAAGTGTATATAAATAAATAAATAAATATATACTTGCAGATTGTTAGTTTTTACTTCCATAATCCCCACACAAGACAATTTAATTGCAGGCGCCAAACCCTATCCCCTAAATAGAACACCCGCTAATACAACGTCGATCTACTAAGCCTTCAATAAATACCAAAGCCATAAAATCAAGCTAGATAGAACAAAAGCACCTAAACCCGTTGTCCTAATTCTAGTTTATTGATCTAGTACATCGTAAACAAAGGCTAAGATACTAATAAAATTGGCATCCTTTTCTGATCTAGATATCCTAAGTATCCAAGGCATTTAGGCTGGATAAGGCTGCGTACATATGAAGGACTTTTCAACGAACTATACTACGATTGGAATGCACTCGGCCAGCCAGTACTAATAATAATAATAATAATAATAATAATAAAAAATAATAAAAATAGCCTTTTATCAGGCGGAAATAGGGTGCGCGCCTTCAACAGTTGGGTCATGCCGGTTTTGATGTACTCTTTCGGCATACTCAAATGGACTCAGACCGAGCTCGACGCCCTCGACAGAAGAGTCCGGACACTGCTGACCGCAAACCGGATGCATCACCCACGATCATCGGTGATGAGACTGTACATTCCGCGGAAGTGTGGCGGTCGAGGCTTCTTAAACGCCAAGACTCTTCACAGCCGCGAAGTGTGCAGTCTCAGAGAATATTTTTTAAAAGCTGAAGTGGGTATGCACCGGGATGTGGTCGCAGTGGACAAGGGATTCACCCCGTTGTCTATGGCTAAAGAGAACTGGCGCAAACCTGTAATACTAACTACTGATGAACGCAAAGAGGTATGGCAAGGCAAGGAGCTACACGGGCGCTTCTATCGGGCTCTCCATGGGCCCGATGTAGATTTTCAAGCGTCTGTGTCCTGGCTACGTTTCGGTGACCTTTTCGGGGAAACTGAAGGTTTTGTCTGTGCAATCATGGACGAAGTTATCCTGACGAATAACTATCGGAGACATATAATGAAGGACGGGACGGTTGACATGTGTCGGGCATGCCACCGTCCGGGTGAATCCATCAGACATATAGTCTCTGGTTGTTCTCGTCTGGCTAACGGCGAGTACTTACACAGGCATAACCAAGTGGCCAGGATTATTCACCAGCAACTTGCTTTGAAGTACAATCTAGTGGATTCTGAGGTACCATATTACAAGTATGTGCCCGACCCAGTTCTCGAAAATGACCATGTCACATTGTACTGGGATCGGTCTATCATCACTGATAGGACTATTGTCGCCAATAAGCCGGATATAGTGGTGATAGACCGATTAGCGCGCCGCACAATGATAATCGATGTCACCATCCCGCATGACGAGAACCTCGTGAAAGCTGAGAAAGAGAAACAAATCAAGTATCTCGACTTAGCACACGAGGTTGTCGACATGTGGAATGTGGACTCGGCGATCATTGTGCCGATTGTTGTTACGGCCAACGGCCTGATGGCCAAGAGCCTCGACGACCATCTGTCGAGGCTGTCATTACACGGTTGGATCAAGGGCCTGATACAGAAGGCAGTACTCCTCGATACGGCTCGCATTGTGAGGAGGTTCCTGTCTCTGGAGTCCTAACCACCGGTAGCTTGGACCCTGCTCCCGACACCGGTGGACCACCATTATTTTTTATATTTTTAAATGTTTTTTTTTTGATGATTTGTTTTTATAAAGAAATATTTAAAAATGTAAAAAGTAGAAGTGTAAAAAATTTAATAAACGATATAATAATAATAATAATAATCTTTATTCAAACTTGAAATTGGTAAAATATACTAATAGGTCTTATATATAAAGTGGGTACAATAATGTTAGGTGCCTGTACTAGGTAATCCTGTATCACAGGCGGCGGGGCTCAAACAATGTAATTGGAAGGACAAGGAATTTTTACAATATTTTCTTAACATTAGAATAGTGACAGAGATATTTTGATTTATTGATAATCTTAATTACTAAAACAGATTAAAATTAAATTCTATTAATAATGATAAACATATGATTCCTAACTTAGCTTAGATAACGTTAAATTGATTGTACTTAATTATTTACACACACGGACAACGAACTTTGAGCGTCAGCAGATATTTGAGCTGGGTTAACCACTATTGCAAAATGTTTTCAAGCCAAAGTACGAACGGCGGCAAATTTCCTAAGACAGCAACAAATCCAGGCGAAGTAGGTCAGTGCAGTGGCTTGTTCTTGTTGAGTCGGCATCACGTGTTAAACACGGAAGTCTGGCCTTGAGTGTGACGCTCTAGGCGCCCTCGTAATCGACAGAGTTGATGTATCTGAATTCCGCTATCTTCCTTGCAGGACACTCAGGATCTCCTGTTTTATGACTGCTGAGCTTTTTAAAGCGTGAGCAAGTTGCACATTTTGGTACATCAGCTTTCTTCGCGCATTCTGTCATCGAGTGCCCTGTTTCACCACAATGCCCACACGTCGAGTTGACCTCTCTGCACGTTTTTGCTGCATGACCATACTGATGGCACTTGTAGCACCGAGTGACCAGTGTAAAATCCCTGACAGGGCAGGACGTCCAATTAATAAAAAGTCTCGATTGAGCGATTAGGGCTTTACGTAAATCAGCTGGTACTTCAATGACGTAGTTGCAGGTCGACGCATCTCTCTTCCCAGATTTGTGGCTTAATTTTACCAAGGCCAGGAAGGATTCTAAGGACATTTCTTCAAACTTGTCGGCTACATTTTGTTCAAAAATGCATCTGAAGACCTCATTTTCAGACATGGAAGTCGGCACTCCTAAGACCACGATCCGGGGTTTGCGCTTGCTGGGTTCGTCGGCGATAAGTCCTGAAGTAGAGAGCTGGACTGCTTGCTTTACTTTATCAGCGTCATGTTTGGTCTCGGTGCTGATAATTACGCCTCCGTTTTTTGTTTTCCGGACACCACGAACATGCAGTTTCATTTGCTCCGGGCGTATGATCTTTCTCACGAGGTCTTTTGTTTCGTCACTCGATTTCAATTTATCTTGGGGATAAATTGCTACCGAGCTTAAATTATTGGGGCGAATAAAGTTATTTGCTCCCTTTTTTACCATTTCGGCAAAAGAAACATTTTCCGCAGTACCTGATTCCTGTATCGTCTTCTTTAGGTCCATAATGTGGTCTGACAGGTCACACTTTTCAGTAAGGGATTCAACCGCATTGTGCATTAAAAGAGATCTAGCCTTCAGTGACTGGTATAGTACTGCCATTTGTGAGGTACCGGATCCTATTTTACGGCAAAGGTTTGCGATTTTCATTTTCTGCTCCGAATTCAGTTTCCCATCCGCGGCAATAGAGCAGACTTCATTCAGATGCAGCTCAATAGAAGACATCCATTTTTGAATCTCGGGCGTAGTGACGATTTCAGGTGGCGCCGTCACAGGCGAAGCAAAGGAGAGCACTGGCCCCCTTGAATTCGAGGGTCTGTTTTCCATTTCATGCGTACACTAAATCACTTTTAATTGTTCATAGTTTGTAAATACACACATACTAAGCTAAACTAAAAGTGCAAAGTTACCAATACACTAAGGAGGTCACTATTATTAATAATTTATTTATTTCAACTAAATATTGCTTGTGGGCACGTCTGTACGCGACAAGCGCAGCAAATAATTACACTTATTCTGACAATAGTATGTGTATGTCTTACCATCATATTGCCGCAACTTCGTTCCCGTGGCCGATCGAGCATTTTGCCGGCAAATAATAGCACTTTTCGATAATATTGCTTTATATCATTAGAATAATTTGCGTCATCACATAGGTACGAGTATATCCGGAGATTACCTATTGAAGCTTTGGAGTCGTTGGCCTTGAAGTTTCTGTGATGGTTAATCGCTTGATTATTTATGTTTTGGCAGCCTCGTTAATCTACTCATTACAAGCTGAGTTTGAGATCTTGGGTTTGATTGCCATGTCGGGTTATGTGTTGTTGGTGTTTTCCTGTCCGGGATTTTCTAAATACAGGCCGGAGGCTCAAATCTTGTCCCTTTGATGACGATGGCGGCCCGTACACAGTCAATCTCGATCAAAATCAATGATCGCGATCCAGATTGGTAATGTACGAATTTGATTGACGGATTGATGCATTTGCTCTCAAAATATCTAGATATTTCGGAATCCAGATTGCAATCCGCCGATCGTGATCAAGATTGAACGTGTAAACGCAAGATCGCGTCAGTACACGCTGTGCACTTTTTGAAATTGGAAGACGATAACACGCGCTCCTCGTCGCCGACGATCGAACCGTAGTTTATATAATCGTGAGCTTCCGCAGTTAGTTGGATTTCAATAATTTGATTTAAATGAGTGTAGGTACATTCTCTTTTGAGTAACCTCTGTTTAATAGAGCGCCTATTTTGAATCCTTCCTAGAAAGTTAAGGACACAACAAGGGACACTAGAGCTTTAAATTTATGTAAAGCCATGATAACAGGTGTTAACGCGGCAGTTACGATACACGGGTTTAAGAAATCACAATTGACTGTGTAATGTTGTGACGCGATTTTGGGATCCAAGATCGCGATCAGAGCTTAAAGATCACGATCGAGATTGACTGTGTACGGGCCGCCAATAGGATCACCCGCTGTAACATTAGACTTAAACATATCTGACAATAGTATTTGTTGCATAGGGTCACCTCTACCTAAAACTTTTGGAAAGACAGGAACGATGTTGTGAACTTTTTTTGGGGAATCCTCCTCTTGGCATAACAATTTTAGGCATAATGTTGATTGGCATAAAGGTTTCGCATAACGTTTATTAGCATAATTTTACTGTGGCGTAATAATACTTTGGCATAGTGCAAAGGTTAGCATAACTGTAATTTGGTCTAAGTTGTTTTGGCATAATTTGGAGTTCCATAAATTTTTAATTCAAAATTTTTATCATCATCATCATCATCAGCCTATTAATGTTCCCACTGCTGGGACACAGGCCTCCTCTCTGTGTGAGGGAATGGGCCGTAATCCACCACGCGGGCCCAGTGCGGGTTGGTGGATGTCACATATCTTCGATTTTTTAGTTCTAGGACATGCCGGTTTCCTCACGGTGTTTTCCTTCACCGTTTTGAGAGCAGTGGTGATGAAATAATTTACTCAAAGTAAAGCGCCTGCCTGGGCTCGAACTCACGACCTACAACTTGTGAGTCGCGGCCGATACCACTGGGCCAAAAATAAATTTTTATTAGTCATAATAATTTTGTGTTGAATGTTAGAATAGGTTAGAACACTGATTTTCAGTCAGTAGTGTTGACAGACATTTGCACCCCGGAAAAAAAAATAAGGACCCTATTCCCCACGGTGGGTTCCCGCATTGTCGAGGCGGGGGGCTCAGTATCCGTGGCTTGATCCACCCACGGTAAAGTGAAGAGGAAGCTTTTTTAAAACCGAATCGGGGCACCCCGACTTCACGTAGTCTTTTGGCTGCTACCCATAGATTGTATATAAAATCCGAGGCTCTAAAACAGCAACATTATGTGTAAATATCATTATGCGTTTATAAAATTATGCTTCATTAATGCCAATAGTATTTATGACAATATACATTAAGGCGAAACATTAACAATGCCTAATAATATTATGCGTAATGATCATTATGCTGAGTTCCGTTATGCCAATGCAAGTTATGGCAATATATTTTATGCTTATTATTAGTAAACCCATTTTCACATTCTATTTAACAGTTAAAATGTTAGGTTCGTGGAAATCTCCATACAGAATATACATACAGCTTCAGTCCATGACGGCCCGGTAAAGTCAGTTATACGAGCGCCGCAGAACCTTCGTATACGGAGTAATATTCCACCATATGCAAATTCTTAGTACATAATAATTTCGTAATGGAAAATTCCGAGCCGAATCAGCGTGGACTATACATTTTTGTGTTACGCTCCGGGTATAGACTTCTTTTGCAAGATAATGGGGTTTTGAGTAAGCCTAATGTGAAAATGTTTTTATGAAGGCCTTATTAATATTTATGACGTGTACGTATGGAGTTTATAGACATATTTAACTTTAATGTAGGTACCTATGCATCACATCACACGAAAGCAAAAGTTTGTGAATGTGTATGTGTGTTTGTATATTTATTACTTCTTCACGCTCAAATAGCTGGACGGATCTCGATGAAATTTGTCACGGAGATAGATTATAGTCAGGAATAGCACATATGATACTAATTATCCCGGGAATATGTTCCCACGGGATAATTTTCGACTTACACGCAGGCGAACCCGCTGTCAGAAGCTAGTGTTAGGATATATGTCATAGAATTCCACTTTAATGTAATAAGTAAGGACGCGGGACTATTTAATTCCATACAAAAATAACGTAGGGACTACAACTTAGGCAAAGGTGTACGTGATAGGTAGTACACGTACATTTTTAAGTCCCTTAAGAGAAAATGCGGTCGCAGAGCTCCGACTGAATTTCCTTAGTAATAAAAAAGTAAATAGTAAGATGTTAGTAAGATGGTGTTAGCAGCAACTTGCAAGTAAAAGGGTTTACTCGGTTCGTTAATAGTTTTTTAATACTGTATTTTTAAAATAGTATTAACGAACCGAGATTTATAGTATTATTTTGGACGTTTGTTACAGTTTCATTGTACCAAGATGTGTTACAAAACAAATTAAAAAAATCCAGCGTATGCCTCAGACATTTAAAACCGCGCCATCTATTGGAATCAATCTTGAATGGATCACCATTCAAATAATCTTTGAAATGTGTACCTATTAAGAGCCCAATATGCCTTAATTTTGTACTTAGGAGAATTTATTATACAAGAGCATAATTTATTTATGATCATCTCTAGAAAATCTTAATATTTCACTAAAGTCAATAGATAACGAAGCTTATCGCGCCATCTAGTGCAATTTATTTGAACCAAATTTTCTTTCTTCTTCGTGTTCGGTGCCCGAGACAATATATACATTAACATTTATAGACTTGAACTGGAAGTGGCGGTAGCTATCTTTAAATTAACATTGAAGACAAGCACATCTCTTGCAAAAACATTAAACTTGAAATAACAAATGTAAAACATCTTTAATTAGTCGTAAAAATCTGAATAGGATTAAATGTCACTAATGATTTACCATCTTTAGGAATTCAGTATATCAAAGCTATAGTTAGCTTGATGTACCAATTAATGCAGACAGAACACAGCTTGGTTTCTATTTATATCCGTTAATCTATACGACAGTCTTAACAACCAAGTATTTTTCAAAGAAATTAGTCCATAGACAACACATAGATAATTAACTGAGCTTGTATGGGCACAGAAGTGAGAGAGACAAAGCGATCGTGCGGCCATTAGTTGTTTTTAAGGTTCCGTACCTAAAGGGTCTAACCGGAACCCTATTGCTGTCACTCATGTGTCCGTTGGTCTGTCCGTCTGTCCGCCAAAATCTATTACCGAAGAATTTTTTAACTTTCCATTGACTTATTAACTTGAAAGTCCGACACGAACTTGGCCGGTTTTTTTATGGAATTCCAATGAGGCCACGTGAGACTTATAGAATTTCTCCGTCACCACGACCTTGAAATATTGACTGGTATGGCCGCATAGTCTTTATAATAGCGTTGTACTTTTTTGACGGTACCTACTTATAGTTCAATTCATTCTCTATGCCTTTGATAGATCAACATCTTACACATTCATTTTTATCTTCAGAATTGATGAGATAATCAATTACAAATTCATAAACACAAAAAAGACAAAAACAGTAGGAAAAGGTCAAACGTAAAACTGATAAAGTATCTACCAAAAAAAAAACAATAAGCCAGTATCAAACTGTCACAACATGAACAAAATAATCCGTATTTAAATTCGCACCAACATCGGAAACGTTCGAGTCCGCCATTTTGTGTTCAGCGGAACCCCGTAATGGCCGACCTTTGTTTTACGCTGCTTTGTACGATCACGTTAAATTGTATGAATAATGCAGAATGAGTAAATTACTATAATAGTTTTCTCTTCTGTAATTATCTGCTTACATTTATTGGCGTTGAAATCTGGTTGGAGCTCGCACGCACAAATAAATAAAGTTTTCATGGTGAAAGCAGTGTTAATTACGATTATTCACTGATAAATGGAATTATTGTTAATTTTGATTACTGAAAGCCCGGTTTCCGTTTTGTGCGCGAGGTTAAAATGCATGCTATCTCATCCGACAACACGTCCGAAAGAGATAGATGCTGTGATGAGCAGTAAAAAGCTAGTGCGCGTACGAATTAGGACTTTTGCAAATTTGTATCGAAATGGATGATGATTTAGGACGAAAACGAGCGCGCGAAATTTTATAAACAAACCTTTGGGAGTCTAGATATCATGAAAATCGACTATATGTATATTTCCAAAATAAAATTATTTGCATTGTTCAATTACTAATCTATCCCTGTACGGATGCCGTTTTGAAATTTTTCTTCTTCTTATTGTATTTATTTCTGCCCAAAGATGCGTTAAAATTAGTGTTGAAATATGTAACTTTCGACGCTCATAACTTTCAAATATTGTATTTTTTAACTTTTTTTTTTCCATACAGGGCTAGATAATGATGAGACAAATTGATATCATTTATTATTTTGAACGTACATCGTCAAACCGTGGAGTACTCTCCAGACTACGTTTGTATGGAAGAATGATCGACTAGTGTAACTTTAAGGGTTAAGTTCGAAAAATCTACTACCACTGCTTTTGTTTGTGTAATCATTCCCCGTCGCTGTAAAGTGGATAAAATGTTTCCACTAGGCTATTTAGTATCCCAGTAGAAATCGACTCTAAAAAAGGCTAAAATCGCAAAGCATGATATAGTTTTGATTTATTGGTATGTCTATGGACCAGTTAGGGCAGTGTGAATCTAAATTTGCAACTTCGAAAAACTTTTGTTCGCTGCGCACCACGCGAAACAGAGCGATATTTTTTACATTTTTCACTTTTTGCTATAAAAGCCATACTGTACTGTAAATGTATCCTGGTCGTGTTTGAGCTTATTGGAATTCTCCTGAGATGTACTTTGGCTTTAAATGATTTTCATGGTTATTTGAGGTATCAAACCTAAAAATAAAAAATCTTTTTAAACGACTTCCCAAAAAGAGGTTTCTCAATTCGACCGTATAAATATATTTATTTTTATGTGTGTTCTTAACAAAAAAATCAGCTGACTTACAAAAAAAATTACTAAGTTTTTATTTCACATACTTACAATTTAAAAACAAAACATGCCGATGAATAATAATAATTGTTGTATAGTTTTTACAGCTCAATACGGCATGATTAGGCATTTTCCTAGATTTCGGTTGATATCCGGTGCTGATAAAACTAAATGGAGCAGCTCAAAGTAAGAACATACCACTAACTTTTACTCCCTTTCTTGATATTCGCGTCATCTAGTTAGATTTATGTCTGGGGGTGCATATAATACGGCTAAGATAGTTCGCTGAGTGCGTTGACGTCTGCTTGCGTAATCGCAGTCTGATGCAGTACCTAGCTTGTGTGGTGGAGCTCTTTGTGATGAAGTTTATCAGGAAGTAAGACTGAGTTAGATCGTTTTTTGTATCATAGTTAGTAGGGAGTTCCGTTGACACTTGATCTTCGGCATTATTGTAACGAAGTTCCTTAACAAGGCTTGCGATCGGTGGAATGAAGAAGAAGAAAGCAAAAATAATTCGTCAGAAAATGTAGGTAACGTCACGTTAGATCATACACCTTTTTCTCTCTCTCAGTGTAACTTACTTTGAGCAGGCATATTTACGCACACCTGGCGCTCTCACTTTCTTTCTCTGCGTGAAGAGCTTCGTTCCTGGCGGGTGTCCCAAGACCGCACACGTTTCATTATTAATGCCGGTTTTCATGACTTGCAACGGTTTGGAATAGTGTAGCGGTTGTCACAAGGCACGTGGCCGAGAAAAATGGGTTGGACTTACCAGATTATATCTCTGCACGACTTAAGCCGAAAATACTATTTCTTTTTTCAATGCTGCTTTTGAGCCACTAGTATCTGTTACTTTGCTAGACGCGGAGATTGAACCCAGCACCGTCGAACATGATTGTGCTTGCAACTATTACACCGACGTCAAAGTCAACAAATAAAAAACCGTCGTTAGTCGTTACACTTGAACCTTACAATCCCCTGTTTAACGGAAACACGTAACAACCAATCTTTTGTTAGTTAGTTTTATAGTACTCTGTTAATGTGCTAGACGTAAGCGCCGGCTCTTTGTGTGAGCATGGGTTTATATACCGTAAAACTTTTTATTGAGACGAGGTTGTTGGGTGCAGTTGGTTATTTATGGGATATTTTATACCCTGCTACAACTTTTATTTACCTTCAAAATTAAAAATCTCATAATTAACATCAAGCCTATTTGCCCGAAGGATTTGATTAGATTTTAATTTAATTTAATTATGTTTTGATTTTAATATGATTTTGGTTTAACTTTTATTTAGTGTTGGTTTTATTTTAATTTGATATTGATACGATTTTGTTTTTTTTTTAGATTTTATTTCATTCTTTTTTTATTTTAGTTTCATTTTAATTTAATTTGATTTGATTTTATTGTTGAAGATAAATAGAATATAATATTAAATAGAATATTTTCCCCGAAGAGCAAGGTTGTGCAGAAGTGCACATAAAGAACACTCACATTTCGACACTTATGTTTAAGTTCCATGTTATAGGGGATGAGCCTTTTATTAGTACTGAGAAATTCCAGATGGAAAAACTTAGTATCACAACCCTACCCAGGAATCGAACCCAAGACTTCAAGCTCAGCAGTAGCGCTTGCTACTACTAGACCACTGACACTGACAAACCTTTAGGTGGTGGAAGATGATTATAAACAATAAAATATACTGTGAGGCCAACCTCTTTTATAGATTTACATCAGGTATTTATTGTATTTTTTTATGGAACAGCTCATTTAATTTTTGATATAGCTTGCCTTTCATTGGAATCCCTTTATTGGAAAACTATTTCCGTGAATTTCCTAACTGTTTCATCCATAATCTATCTCCATTTTATGATTACATCTACTGAATACAACGTAATAAAAACGAGACTATTTTTGTAGTTATTGTTTTTGGAATGTAAAAATGGACAAATAATATAATTGTCTAGTTATATTGCTTCATAGAAACCTCCACTAGCTAAATTATTATTCAACTACAGATTCTGAATATTTGTAAACTTTCATAGCATCACACTTAATATTATAAAGGCGAAAGTTTGTGAGTGTGTTTGTATGTTTGTTACTTTTTCACGCTCAAACGGCTGGACGGATCTAAATGAAATTTGGCACATCGATAGATTAAAGTCTGGAATAGCACATAGGATACTTTTCATCCCGGGAATTTGTGCCCTTGGAATAATTTACGACATTCATGCGGGTGAAGCCGCTGGCAATTACATATTCTGACTATTTGAAAACTTTCATAACATAATGATCATTTTAATGTACCCACTGCTGGGACACAGGCCTCCTTTTGTGAGAGAGGGAATGGCCCGTTATCTACCATACGGGCCAGTGTGGGTTGGTGGATGCCATTGAACTTTTACTTCTAGGACATACTGGTTTCCTATGAAATGTTTTTCTTCTTAACTGTTTTGAGAGCCGTGGTAAAGAATTAAATTACACAAAACCTCAAACTATTGTTTTGGTATTAAACTTTTGATATAACATTGAAATATTTTGTTTGCATTAAAATGAACATTCGAATAAACTGGCATGAATCTGGGAGAACAATAATAGAAATTTCATTTTCTAGTGTGCTGTTGAGTTTAATTTATTCATAGAAACACAGCAAAACTTGTTTGTTTTAGTGAGATATATTTTAATTATAATAATACAATAGTGAAGGATTGAACATCTTAATTGAAATCTCGTCATGGACTATCATAAGACAGAAAGTGGTATTCTGAATCAGTTGACTTACCATTTATAGGTACATAAAATCACGCCTTTTTGCCGTGATGGTAGGCAGTTTTTCAATGTTCAACCCACCACTGCTCTAAAACGGTGAAGGAAAACATCGTGAGGAAACCGGCATGATATGGAACCAAAAATTCAAAGACATGTGACACCCACCAATCCGCACTGCGTCCGCGTGGCGGATTTGGTCGGAGGTCCGCTCTCTCACAGAGAGGAGGCCTATGTCCCAGCAGTGGGCACATTAATAGGATGCTGATGATGTCCTTCTAGGGCGACTCTTCCCAGCATTTCCACCTACATCTACCTTGTAAATACCTTTTATTAGTCGCCTTTCATTGAAAGAAAGAAAAAGAAAACACGTTTATTTGACACAAGCCATTGATCAACTCAATTTTTCACCCCAGTGGAAATTGTTTACAAAAGCAAATAATACCAAGCCAATTAGTATTAGAAATACAAAGTAAACCCAAAAAAATGTGCTGAATGTTGATAAAATTGCCTTTGTGTCAAGTTGACAATTAGTTTAACTTATCAATGAGTAAAAGGTTAATAAAGAAATAAATTTATTAGAACTAATAAAGCATTTCCACACCGACTTCCAGAAATAAAGTTATTTTTCACTTTGTAGTTTATTTTTTTTTGGAAGTCGGTAGTATTTTTTTGTAAAAAGTTTTTTTATTTTCACTTCTTAGTTGTACCTGCCTAATAGGCAAGTTGTTTAATAGGGTACCTATAACGCCAGATTAGATTACCCGAATATCATGAAATATGAACATAACCAGTGAAATGAGAGATCTGCGTACCCCTTAAGACCGTAATGGTGTGATGTTATGTTATGAAATGATATAATCAATAAACAGACATGCGATTGCAGCAATCCCGAGAGATTTGCCTATTTATTCAAGAGTTCTGTTGTATATCTTCGAAGTTCTTCATCAGATCTTCACCAAATTAAAATGGGACCAATTTCGAAACATACTCTTTCAAACAAAAAAAGAATTTTTAAAATCGGTCCATAATTAACGGAGATATCGGAGAACATACAAAAAAAAACGTACATAATGTCAATCATGGAACCTCCTCCTTTTTGGGAAGTCCGTTAAAAAGTAGTATATGTGCTGTTCTAGACTATATAATATAAAAATTTATTTTCTCTTCTCAAAGTTTCTAACATACAGTTTAAATTAGGATTTAACTTTGTGAGAGACTGGTGCCTGAGATAGGTTTCAATAAGAACCTTTATTAAAGGCCACCACAATAATATATCTCAGGCCAAATTTCATCCATATCCGTTTTCCGTTCTGACACGAATGAGTAACAAACATACATCCATCCCACACATCCAAACTTTCGCATTTATAATGTTAGTAAGATAAGATGGGAATTTATGTAAATAATTTATTGTATAAAGTGGTAAAAGTTTTGTGTTTGTAAAATTCTAACAGAAAGCTATAGGTTAATGTCAAAGGCTAATCCTGAAAAATTTCTCGTTTCCTGTGGTATAGAGATTCCACAGGAGCAAAACCGAGATTAATAGTACAGCACGGTCAAAATAACTGTGAACCTCGCTGGAATGCGACCTCACTCCCGCCTACCCCCGTGGCGTCCTGCGTTCGCCTCGTGCGCCAATAGCGAGAGTCAAACGTTAGAATGACGTCGCAGAGCCAGACGCACAGGTATTATAAGTGGACGATCAAAATGACACCGAAAGGAAATTTAAGTGTGGTGTGAGTGTGTGTGTGTGTTTGTATGTGTTTAAATTAAATAAGTATTAGGTTATTTTTATACTACTGCCCAAAAAGGAGTGTTATGTTTTTTTTTTTTAATATTCTTGTGAACTGAAATTGAATATTGACTTTTGTATTGTTGTTTTGAATATTGTAACTAATAAGTTAATATATATACTCAATGATCCCAAATACGAAAGTGCTATTTTGGCTGGTTGAGTAATGAGGAGTTGCTATGGCCATTTTCCGCCTCTATTATTTCAATGTTTTCAAAATTACATAAGAACGCCAAGTTTCAATTTAATCTGATGCCTACAAGAGCTTGCAAAATAGAACCGACTGCCGAAACAAAAGTTATTTTTGGTCTTGTTAGTGTTTTGCTTTGGAAGTCGGTTTATTTTTTGTGAAAAAGTACTGTATTTTTTTCTTTTGGTACAGTTACTAAGAAATGAGCAAGTTCTGTAGTAAGATAGCTAAAGGATTGACAAAATCACTGAATTTACACATTCGTGCTATTAATCGTTAAGGAGTTATGTCTCATATCTTGACAACTGCTGAACCGACTTTGATACAACTTGTACTATTCCCTAAGTTGAGAGATACCTAATCCAATAAAAAATGATCACGATCCGATCTACGCGATTACTAGTTTCGGAAAAATGCGTGGACAAACATGCATACATACAAACAAACATACACTTATAAAATTTGGCAAACGTGTTTAGAAGCCTACATAGAGTAACATATGTGAATATTGTGCAATTCCAACAACATTACATACATACGTGTGGAAGTAATAACGTCCTTATTTAGAAGTCGGTAATAAGCAAGGTCATATAAAGCTTGTTATAAAATACGACAAGGTTATTTCCTCTCTCTCATTTACATCAACTTTACCTCCATATCTAGACCAACGTCAAAGGGCTATTTAGGGCAAAATTATTCCAGTCCATCTCGATAATTTGATATTTCTCGTCAAAACCTTTGTAGCGTGTGACAAGGGTACCAGACTTTAATGTTTGAGTGTTATGAATATGTATTGCTTCCATTGTGTCTCTTGTAATAACGCTTCCATCTTGTATTTTGTGAGATCACTTTGAAAGGCTTAGATGAGGATTTGTGTTCAGGATTGATGTGTTTTGTTTTCTTTTGGTGTATGAATAGGTAGATACAGTCACAGTAAACTGACAATATCGTCATCTGATGGCATATTCATTGATTTGATATGTGTATCCGTCAACTAGTAATCTAGTTTTCAAGCATTTTCTGGCATCCGATTAAGCTGACACTTGGCATACTTATGTTATTTTGGAAATATTCAAGTAATAGGTTACTATGGAGGTGGCCTCATGATGTAGCCGAAAGATGGCCATAGCAACTCTTCAATCGGGCAAGATATCACCGTCGTATTTGGGCTTGTTTAAAAAAAAATACTCAATACTTCCTTTTATTGGTTCATGATCGATGGAATCTCACATAGTGCTTTACCGACTCAGTCTGTATCTCATTGTGTCAATGATGCAGAATTATTCTCACTTATATAATTGACAAGTAAATATCTTATGGATTTAAAATGTGATCTGCCAAGAGAGCATTCAACATAACCGTATTGCAGCAGGCATTGATTTTAGAGACATTTCTGTACGTCAATCAGAAGCATACTTCTTGTGAGTATCACTCAAGCTCAAGCCCATTAGCTAGATATATGTTATGAAATGGTATAAACAATAAACTGATATGCGATAACAGCAATCCCGAGAGATTTGCCGTCACTTATTGAAGAGTTCTGTTGCATATCTCCAAAGTTCTTTATCAGATGTTCACCAAATTTAAATGGGACCAATTTGGGAACATACTTTTTCAAACCAAAAAGTAATTTTCAAACTCGATCCATAATTGACGGACAAATCGGTGAACATAAACAAAAAAAAACAAGCGTACTGACGAACATAGAATCTCCTCCTTTTTGGAAAGTTGGTTAAAAAGTAAGACACCTATTATCAAAATAGCAAAGCGTGGATCCAACTTGGCAAAGAAGAGTAACCGCTTTTCCCAAAGACTCGATTAGTAAGGTTAACGACCCGTACTCAGAAATAGGAATCCAGCACTTAGAATAGCTATGATCCTCCCCACAAAACAAAATGCTATCGAATACAGCTCCCCAGAAAAACAAAGGGGAAACGAAATCGAATAAAGTTTCTTCTCACGATAAAGGAGGAAGTTCTAGTTAGCAAGATTTTGGGGTTAAAGCAAGCACAACTTAATGTCTGGAACTTGTACCAGTAGTTAGAACTTTGGAAGCACAAGATGGTATTTAAGAGCCAGGTGTAACAGATGCATTAGGTATGCTCGGATTTTCATTCGAGACTTTTGATGGGAGATGCCTATATTAGGAAAATAAATTGTGTTGGTTTGCATGCAACCATGAGAACCTTCCTTACGTCTTACTTTAAGTTAAATTCCTAAATATTGTCTTTATTGACACGGAATGATTTATAAACTGGCTAGCCTACTGTCGAAATACTTACGATCAAAAATTCAAGAGATTTTAGTAAAGGCCAGGTGTTTTATTGTAAATCATGAATAAAATAACAGATCTGTCGGCATCTATAATTAATTTAAATTTATCTGTAGAGATGCAGTTGAAACATATTCCATAGTTGTTGTAGAGATCGGATAGGCAGTTGTTCCTTGTAAAATTGAAGTACTCAATTGCATCCAGTTATAAACCAGAAGCTAACTCCAATATTATTGGTAAAAAGCCAAGCACACCAGATAAGGCATAATAAGATAGGTAGACACATAACACAGACAGAAATGAAGTGAAGTTAGAATTCTGAGAAAGGACAATCACTGGTTTGGAAAATCTAAGAAATCAATCAAGCGAAAACGCTTTCGTACACGATTCCAATGTTTTGATAGCCTTACAGATTTGACTAGGTTTGTGAAGGTGAATTACTTTGATTGAGTTTTATTTTAAGTCGGATGATTGCACAAAATTGCTGAATGATTGAGGGAATTTAAAATTTGAAATTTAATTTATTCAGAACTGCAGTGGGTTATGGTTCAGTTTCTTTAGGTTGTTAGATGTATGATCTACTCAGAATCTATCTGCCAGTCGCTTCGCCCGCGTGTTAGTCGGAAATTATCCAACGGGAACATACTATCAAGACAAAAGGTAGCTTTTGTACTGTTCTAGACTATAATCTATCCCTGTGCCAAATTTCATCCAGATCCGTTTAGCCGTTCTGTCATGATTGAGTAATAAACATACATCCAAACTTTCGCATTTATAGTATCAGTAAGATTATAAAGTCATTCCATATATTATTAGAGGGGCCAGAAAAAGTGAGATTCTGGCAGCAAAAAAGATTTTCAGAACTGTCCAAATGTATAGAATTACCAAGAACTATCAAAATTGTACGTGGTAAAACCCAAAAGGTTTTGGACTAGTGACGGTCGTTATCGATGATAGAATGATTTTTCTGGAGTCTGATGATACTGTTATAAACAATGTACCTTCGACCATTGCATAATCCTTTGATGATATAAATCCAACAGTATTTTGTTAATTTTACTCATCTAAATTGACTCCATTGACCAAAAACGAACCGTTTCACCTATTTGGTAAGAAAAACGATGCGCAAAACACGATAACACTTAAATGCTCCATTGAAATCGCGAATGTTCCGATACATCGGAAGCATAAAATACGGGATTATCATCATTATTCTTGCGTATTCGATTTCACACGCAGCTGCTTACGAAAACACATACATTTGCGGACCCTAGCGAAATCTTTTCAATCGTACCCAACCGGGGTTACGGGTTATGCCAAAAAGCATAACCCAATGCATAAATCCTGGGAAGGGTAAGGAAATAAGAGTCGAAATACATTTTGTTTTGAAAAATCGCTAACAATAAAGGTATCTGTATGTCCAATGAGGATGGACCAACGACAAATGGCTGAGGGATCCAGACCGTTTGTCATTTGGGAAAAAACGTCGCGGGCTTATGCGAGATGCGTGAGGATGGCCAGATATAAAACATGAACGGGACAGTCTCGACGATAATTTATTTTCATCGTGTTTTTATTTCGCTGTTGGTGATTTTTCTGGGCAAGGGTTTTTTTGGGTTAATTTCGTGTTTATGATTTGGAATTGGTTGGCGTATTTTGCTGTTAGGTTTCCTTCTGTAATAAAGTGATCATTTCAGCTTTGTGTTTTAGGTAGTTTTTTTTTACGCAAAAACACTTTACAGAGAAAAGAAATAATACAGATTGAAGTGCACAAAGGTGTAAAGTACCTTTGTGCTCTGTTTATTTCATTAGAAATTTCATCCAGCAGACCTGCGAAAGGAAAGTTGGATGATAAACGAAGACACAGTGTAGAATGAATAAGGAAACTTAAAATAGACAAAAACAAATTATCTTAGCGTTAAATTGACTGAAAAATCTGAATATAGTAATTACTCACAAAAATTGTGCTGGGAGGTAGAAGTAGAAGATTTAGGTCCAATTCTTGAAGTTAAAAGTTTAGATACATTTCTGGAACGAAAATTTTCGCAAAATTTTTATGAAATTTTTTCAAACGTGAATTAGCTACTCGTACTATTATAGTTGAATGAATTTTTAACAGCCTATTGCATGATTTGACTCGGTTCGATCATTTCTTTTCCGACATCGGGTAAATGCTTTAAAATATTCATGGTCCATTCCAAAATAGGGTGAGAAGAAGTCATCTAGGCACATCTCATTGACACTCATTAGAACTTCCTCATTACCTGATGTCCAAGTTTAACAGTACCTAATGTGCTAGCCCAGGTTAATAATACATTAGATGTAGCTGCAGGTTAGTAATATACAAGATTGACAGTGTAATAACGCTAGTAATGAATAGTGGTGACGCCATCTCGTCTTAATTGGCAATGGACTGGAATATACAACTTGCTTTACTGTTTATTGAAGGTCCTATCTATTTCGTTAGTGCAAACTGTGTTTTTACTGCAGAATTTAATTATCTAATACCATTAAAAGAGCAATTCTTGTATAATTATATATAATCTGAATTTCGGCAACGGCTCCAACAATTTTCATGAAATTTAGTATGCGAAGGGTTACGGGGGCGATAAATCAATCTAGCTAGATTCATTTTTAGAAAACATCGTTTTCTCTATTTGCACCCGAGCAGAGCTAAGTCGCCCAAGTACTGACTCGAATAAGGGAAGTTAGGAGCTTCTCAGAAGTGTGCTTTTCATTCAGCAGGGTAGAAAGTATGGTTTATTTATTACTTATTTATTCAATAAATCCTCGCACTGGAACGCCTTGCAGCAATTAAACAATGGAGCAAAAACTTATAATAAACTACCTATAAGTTGGGGTGATATTTATTTCCTAAGACGTCAAAACAGGTCGCTAACATTTTTTTTCAAATATTTATGTGAACTTTTAACAAATTAAACTGCCTAGCCTTTTTCCAACTATGTTGGCATTGGCTACTAATGTTGCCAGATGCAGCAGAGTACCAGTATTTTATATGGAGCCACTGTCTATCTGACCTCCACAACCCAGTAACTGGGTAATACGATTCCCATTGGCAAGGCAGATTTCTTGGTTTTTAGGGTTCAAAGTAGAAAAACGGGACCCTTTTACTAAGACTCAACTGTCCGTCTGTCTGTCTGTCTGTCTGTCAACAGGCTGTATCTCATGACTCGTGATAGCCAGACAATTGAAATTTTCACAGATGATGTATTTCTGTTGCCGCTGTAACAACAAATACTAAAAACAGAATAAAATAAATATTTAAGTGGGGCTCCCATACAACAAACTCTTTTTTGCCGTTTTTGCGGTACTTGTACAGAGTTCTTCGTGCTCGACTTAGGAGTCGCTCACACTTGTCTGGTTTTTATTAACTATCCGTAACGACTGTCAAAGTTCTACAAATGGCAGCCGGGCCCGATGGCTTGACGTGCTTTTCTATAAAGGTAAATAACCTTCTAACGTCTTCATGAACAAATAACGATGTCAAAGGAAGATTATTCCAAGAAGAAATAAAATTGTTACCTATCAAAAAATTGCTCACTAAACAAACCAGAAACAAAAA
This sequence comes from Orthosia gracilis, assembly GCA_947562075.1. Lineage (NCBI taxonomy): Eukaryota > Metazoa > Arthropoda > Insecta > Lepidoptera > Noctuidae > Orthosia > Orthosia gracilis. Next base: position 24,930,733 of record OX387273.1, read on the forward strand.
CGATGTTAACAAGCTGGTCACCCTAAAAAAATATGTAGGCTTGATTCATCTTTTAGGGATAGTGGAGCATTATTTTTTTACGAAAAAGGTTCCTAGAAATTCTGTTTGATAGGACCAGACGACGCCGTCCTTATAGATTTTCTAAATATTTGGTTTCTTTTTGATATTATATTTATAGGCTTGGACAATATTGGACGAGGTATATTCTACGAGTAGGTACTATGAATTCTTAACCTTTCAAACGCCGCGCGCACACCGTGTGTGCGTATGCTATTTTTGTTTAATTGTGTCTGCCAATTAGAAGCTCAATGGAAAGAAAAACATAATGATTTATTTTACTCATAATTTATTTATATGTATGTACTTTATTGTAGGTACACCAGGTTAAAACCAAGAACAGGAAACGTTTATCTAAAATTCATACAACGGGTGGACTTATCGTATACCGCGATCTCTTCCAGGCAACCTGGAATAGATAGTGATAGCCTGGATGGGGGCCATGAAAAGGGGTTGACATTGGTTTAACAAATAACTTACGAATATTTATTGGTATGTTAAGAAATGAGAATTAATGAAAATATTGGCTTTTATTATACGAGTAATACTAACTAAATCTAGATGTGTAACTTCATTTTTGGTGTACAATAAAGAATAGTCTATTTTATTCTATTCTAATCTTAGTCGGAGGATACATATGCGCGAGCTGGCTCACAAAAACCAAATGTATCCTCCGACTGCACAGCATGATTTTCTACTTGTTAACGTCTTTTTAGTTCGCTTTTTAACCAGTCGGGTTTTATGTCATTTTTAAATAATTTATTTATTTACAACTTTTTGTTGTTATTTTTTTTTAGAACTTGGTACATTTAAACATATAAGTGTGGTATAGTTTTGTAATCATCTCTTAAAACCCTTTATTTTTATGCTCCACACGATTTGGAAGACGGATTTGGAAGAAAAAAATTTGGGCCCACACAATATGGCGCCCAAAAGCCGTCATTTTTCTATTTTCCAATTTTAATGTAGCCAGTGACACTCGCAGGGTTAAGACGAATTGATTGACGTAAGAATCATCAAAATCGGCCAACACGTTTGTTCTCTAGAACGCCACATAGGAACAAACACACATACATACATAGACTGATAAACACATAACCCTCCTTCGGCAGTCGGGCAATAAGATTTGAAATAAATAAATATGTTAAATCAAAATTATTATGCCAAGTGTTTAGCCGATTATGCTTTCTGTCAATAATTGACTAGCAGGCGACTTATCTACCTACTAACTAAATTCAAATTCAAATTAGAATACAAATTCATTTATTTCGTGAACACAGGGTACATACAGAAGGTGTTATAATACATATATAAAATTCTCGTGTCACAATGTTAGTTACCGTACTCCTCCGAAACGGCTTTACTGATTTTTACCAAATTTTATAATTATGCATATTCAGTAGGTCTGAGAATCGGCTACTATCTATTTTTCATACCCCTAGGGTAGGGTAGGTAGGGTAGGGTAGGTAGGGTAGGGTAGGTAGGGTAGGGTAGGTAGGGTAGGGTAGGTAGGGTAGGGTAGATGGGGTAGGGTAGGTAGTGTAGGTAGGTGAGTAGCCAATTGACGGGAGCGAAGCCCCGGGGGTCAGCTAGTAATACATAAGATCCGAGCTGTGTCCCGCCAAAAGGCATACAAAATATCTCAAAAACTAGACTATTGGATATATTTTTAAGCATACAGGAGTATCATTCATCATCACCAATTCAGCCGAAAAACGTCCACTGCTGGACATAGGGCTCCCCCAGGCGTATAACATATATATAATAATATATTATATATGTAATAATATATTTATGATAGAGAGCTTGACTATAAGGCTGCGGACGAATCACCTTTAACACTATCATTCAGTTTTGTTTAATTGGCAACATTTAGCGTCTGATCCTAATCTCAGTTAGATTTTATTCGACTGACAACACTTATATATAATGAATACTTTTAGAGAACCACATTGTATTAAATAGGTAGATATTTGTGGAGTAAAGTAAAAGTTTGCTAACTCAACTTAGTAAAATAACCCTTCATTCAGGTTATTTTAGCTGAACTGGTTAAAAACTAACACAAGCATAATTAATTGTGTTACGAAAACACTGCGTTGTCCATTTTATATAATACTTTGTGAAACGAACACAATAACACTATTATTTGGATAGTTTGTTTCACATCATTAACAATTGGCGAATTTTGATTATGATTGGTTTCGTTTGTGATTTTATTTTTATGTCCTTTAGTCATTATTTTTCTTATTTTTAAGTATTTTATAAAATAAATAAAAAAATAAACATTTAAGAATCTAAATAAAATATAAAATAAAATATATCTAAATAAATAAATCTAAACTAGAGGCCCACCGGTATCAGGAACAGGGTCCAAACTACAGGCGGTCAGGGCTCCAGAGATAAGAACCTCCTAACAATACGAGCCGTGTCCGTACTGCTTTCTGGATCAGGCCAATTTCCTTTTTATTTTTATAATTATCTATATCTATAATGATGGGAATTCATCTGTTTCAATAGTATTCAATCATACTAATAATGTATTATTAATAATTTTCAGTGTTAATAGGTATTCATCTGTAATTTTGCAGTAGCAGTCCGGAATTTGGATTTTTTAAGCACATACGTACAGATGCATATCTACATAATGCCTTAAGCATTTTCTACCTGGGTTTGGGTCCGGTTGATAGGCTCAACCCTATTACATGAAACTTATTTTAAATGATTAATGCGGGTATTTTGAAAATATATTTCAGTCTACCTAACCCTTCGAATACACACGTGCGAAATACCAATTTTATAGATCAATAATTGCTGCATTTCATTCATCATGACTTATCCTGTCCTTAGTCATCAGAACTTGCTCTTTTTTACCCAACTGCAGGAGGAGGATAATGTGTTTATCAGTCTATGTAAGTATGAATGTTTGTTACTATGTGGCGTTCTAGAGACCATAGACGTTAGCCGATTTTGATGATTCTTACGTCAATCGATTCGTCTTAACCTTGCGAGTTTCCCTAGCTACATTGAAATTGGAAAATAGAAACGATGGCGCCATATTGTTGGGGCCCAATTTTTTTTTTCTTCCTCCCATTGTGGGGGTATCAAAAAAAATAAAATATAACACTTACATGTTTAAATATACTTAATTCGAAAAAAAATATGGTATCTAAAAAGTTATAAATAAAAGCAGTTAATTCAAAAAATTAGAACTACCTACTGCTGAAGAAGCGAACTTAAAAGACGTAAAAAGAAGAAAATCATGCTGTGCGGTCAGAGGATACATCTGGTTTTGGTCAGCCAGCAGTCAGAATTTTTAATCTTTTGAATTAACTGTTTTTATTATAGACTTAAAAAGGAGAAAAAAATCCAAGATTTTATATATATATATATATATATGTGTGTTATTATATATGTTTTTATATACATTTCAGCCTTAATTGGCTAGATTTTAATATGAACCTTAATATAATACCCACATAAACTCTCAATAAAATACAAAATTACCAAATTATCGACATAATAATCCACCATAAACCTGTCGTAAAATTTCCCATCATGTGTTACACCCTTATTTTCGACGCCATAACACACAGCCGCTCGCATTTCCCTTTTGTTAACCAAAACAACAAAATAAAATATAAATGTTACTCTATGACAAGCCATGTATGTTGTTTTGTTTTCAGAGTTTTTAAAACGTTTTTAATGTTTTAATACAAAAGCGTTTTTAAATCGCATGGATACTGTATTTTAGTTGGTTTTGCAAAGGTTACTTTGTTTGTTATTTTTGTTGAAACCAACATAGAGCAGGAGATATTTAGAGTTTTAAAAAGCGTTTTTACAAAGTCTGGTTATTCACTGTCTACAAAAAAAAGTATCTAAAGTAATATTATAAAGTGGTGAAATTATTTGTTTGCAAAAGGTTGCCATTGGAAATAATGATACGGATATGGCTGCGAAAATTGTTTATATTATTTACTATATATAATTTACTTTAAAACAGCTACAGTATAGCTGGGGGCTACAGTCTCGGGCAATTGTAGGTGCCGTACTTGTGGCCAAAAAATCGCGACAAAAATGTAGTTAAATTATAAATAGACAACAGAATACATATGATACCTCCCAAGGCCCGCAACGGAACTACTACGATCACTTCCCTAGATCATTCATTGGTCTAAGTTTGATGAAAATCATAACCGAAGCCAAAAGTAGGCCAAATCCGTCATACATAAAACTCAGTTTGAAATTAACGCTCCTCGTGCAAACTTCAATTTTCTGTCTATTATCGGTCAAATCAAGGGTCTCAACCATTTTTAGTCCGACCTTAGAAAACTTTGCTTAACCTTTTTCGATCTATCCAATAACCACCACGAACCAATAAAGTAACCTAATAAAGAACCTAAGTAATCAAATGAAGCAAGAATCAAGTAATCAATTACTTTAACTTAAATATAGATTAAGTTGTTCTAAAACTTTAAAGTTTTAATTGGAATTACGTTTAGAGTTAATTGTGATGGTTTTAATTAGTTTACGTCGGAAGTCTTGTTGTTTCAATAGTTATTATTTTACTTAGGTTTTCAAGATAGTTGAAATTGCGTTGAAAGGTTTCGTGATTTTACTTGAAGCCTGTATTCGCCGTTGTGTTGAAGGTGAGTTGTAATCCATAGTTTATCAACATTTCGACAGTTCTGTGTAAGTCCCATAAAAAAGTGGGCCATCACCCGGGCAAAATCTAAAGCACAAGCTGCTTTTGAGAAATCTCAATGAACAACCCAATATTACTTTGCTTCACCCGGAAAACAAACCTAGGACCTCACTCACTAGTAGATTTTACGACTAAGACCACCGAAAGTTTTGTTTCTATAAATCTTTCCATTTTTTTCTATAAACCTCTCTGCAACATACATCCATCACGACTGCAGAAAAATACAAAATGACAAAAACACATAATCATTGTCTTAGCTACTCAATTACCAACTTCAAACGTTACAAACACTATTTTAAAAAAGAAACATAAACCGTAGTTCTGCGAAACAGCAACATAATTTTTGACAATGCGGGTTTATTTAATTAAAACATAATTACTTATTATGAGCGTTTTCCTGTACAGAGCACGGAAACTCCGCTCTGGCAGAAGAGTACTGCAAGATACGCCGTTGGAGAGCATAACGCTGTGGTATGTGGTGCTGGACACATAATCCTCGTCATTGCTGATGCATACCTGCTGTGACGGAAAAAGATACCACTCTAGACGTTTTTCATACAATTTGTGATCGGCACCGCATATTGCAGCGTTACGCGTTCCGGTTAAGAGACTTTAGCTTTATATTCGTGTCCAACAATGTGCGCAGAGCAGAAGATTAGTTGTCATAGCCAAAGCCGAAATTGTCAAGGGCCGTCAATTTTTATGAGTAAACGGTGACATTCACTGACACGATTGATTTGTATAGTATTTTTATATTGATCGAAACGCACGACGCTGCGGTATGTGGTTTTCGGACACATATATTTAATTATATGAGAAACGTTTAGAATGGTCTTTTGTTCCCTCGTAGTAATCCTCAGTGGTAAGGAGGTTTATGTCCGGCACCGCATACCGCAGCGTTGTGCTTTCTGATCAAGAGACCACAATATACGGAAAGTCTGCAGCCACCAAGAGATCTCGGTGATTTGCGTATTCATACGGACAATAATATTACTCGAGAGTCTACAACATTACTTTGTAAATTATCGTTAACATCAACAATCTTCCGGATTGGTTTTCGGAACCGTTTTCCGTATTAATTGGTTTAATCATTAGCGTTATTGTAATTGTGTTTTCCGCCTTCGCCTTATTGAATTACCTGCCGAATTATTGATAAATTAATTAAATTTAATTATTGAAATTTGATGAACATGTTAATATTTTCAAACAATTTACGATTATTAATTTATTTTCTGCTAAATGGACTCGGATGACAGAAATAAACAAAATGAATACTAGCTTACTAGAGGAGATAAAACAAAAAATGGGAATTAAAGGAATTAAGAAAATAAAATTACTATGAAAGGCTTAAAAGAGTTCTAGAAATAATAAGTAGATATCCTACAAAACCGAAACCGAACTTCACTATGTTAGTTAGGTCTTGGTGAATACAAGAAAGTATAGCTATGCATGCACCTTTTCATAATATTTATTATGGCAAATTTAGTTATAGGAATCATATTAATAATAAAAACTAGTGCCTTTGTGCGTGACTTCGCGATTCTGTCTTTTTTATTTTTTTTATTATCGAACCTGCTTTCAAAATTTCGCGAGAATTGGTTGAGAAATGCGACCTGTAGAAGAGAACAGCCGGACATCTGGACATCTGGATATCCGGAGGTACAAAAGAATTTTTGCCCAAGCTGAAACGGAGACGCTTCACTCGCACTTCGCGCTCACTCAGTCAATAACAATTTTTCCATAGGCTCGAGAAGCTCTAGGCAGACGCAATCCCTCGAACAAAAAACTCGTTATCCGATAACTTGCTTTCGTTTTCTTATAAACTTTATTCCGCTTCCCTAAGCAAATCAGAACCTAAAGTTTACAAGGTGAAATGGAAAAATATAAGTGCTTGGTTGCTCTTAATGTGATGAGAGACAACAGGATGTAAGTCTGTGCAAACAAAATTTGCGTACAAAGGGTTAACAAAATTAGATACTACATCGGTTTCTGCATTGCGGGTTTGATTCCCATTCGTTAAATGTTTTTGTATGGCAAGAATTTTTCGGTGATGTCGTAAAGATGTATCCGTCGACCACTTCATCGCATTACAGATTATCAATATCATATCATTTTGGACTTTTGGGATTCGTAAGATGTTTCTTACAATAGCAGTTATTTTTTTTTTTTGTAAAAAGAGAGATCATTACATGCTTTTATTTAACTTGCAATGTATTTGTCTAGATAGATATGTATTTTTTGTATGTATGTAAGTATGTTCGGGTCAAATCTAGCAACTGAATTTTAAAGCAGTTATTTGCCACAAATTAAGATGAAATTCTGCATACACGTTAAGTTTGGATGACAATGCATGGTTAGCTAAGTGACGACATTCTTAATTCAATATGGCGGATGGCTCAAGATGGCGTCCTAGTTATTTTTATGCACTGCCATGTTATGGGTATGAAAATTAAAGGGTTTGCTGAGAAAAATACGAAAAGATTGTTTAAAAAATAAGATTTTAATGAATAATTTTAATTTTAGAATCACCATAGTGATTTTTTTTTAATTTATCAAGTGCATTTCGCCATCGCTTGGCATCCATCATTTGGGCAAACACTATCGCGACGCGTTTTTGACAGAATGTCACTTTTCTAGAATCTCTGATCTATTCTTCCCACTTTCATCATCATCATAATCATCATTTCCACCGAAAGACATGCTGGACATAGGCCTCCCCCAAACGTCGCCACACTGATCGGTCATGTGCGTTTCGGATTGATTCGCTTCCCACTTTATCGAAATACATATATTATTAGCAAAAACAAGACCATTCTACAGCTTTTAAACCTATCATACCCAGTTCCAATCTACCCACATTCTAAACCTAGAACCAGCCTGCATAAACTGTCATATGCAAATGTCTAGCACTCGACAATGCACCTGTTTTGCTCCGGAGAGTACACGCTTTATCATGTTAAGCGCAGTAATTGTAGGCTCTCTGTTTGTGCCGTGATGTGGGTGGTTCTGAGTAGATGCCTTTGATTTTAATTGTGTGGAATAAGGGATGATTTACAACATTGTATAAGATAATATAACGCGTGTATTCTCGGAAGGGTTATTTGAGATGGGATTGTATATAGTAAACCAGCTTTTGTGGTAGCTTCGTTAGTGTGGTACTCAGAAAACTGCACATTAGCTAAAATGTTTGATAAATAAGTGTTCTTTTTTATAATCTATGAGCTCGCGTTTGACCACTATCTCACGTGATGGTAGCCCGATGATGGAACCGGTTGGGCGGAATTAAAACATACAATTCCATCGCACACTCCCCGAAATGTAACCGATAAAAAACCGACAAGCTGGCAACTCAGCAACGATATTCAAGGCTCTGAAGCTTTGACCTGACCAGTGCCTCATTGCCGATGAGTTTCTTGACCCGCATTCGATCGACCTAGTGCATCAAGCTTATATTTGGCAGATTCGTCACAGAGATGTGAACAGTACTCCATGTATGTCTCGGACATTGCGCTTGATACAAGTTGAAGTGTGAAGTTTACCTTCGCAAGGATCCCCAACTTTTTGGCAGCCAGCTGAGCCTTTGTCTCAATGTATGGCCCAAAATTGACTCTATATCTGTTATCAGCAGTCGTGCTGACCCGGCTAACTACAGACCCATCTCTGTAACGTCCATAATCTGTAAGAGTATGGAGCGAGTACTCAACACTTAACTCCTGGCATACCAAGAAACTAACAATATCTTTAGTGACCGCCAAAACCGCTTCTACCGAAATTGGTCTACTAGGGATCTTCAAGCGTATGCCATTCACATATGGAGTGAGGCCATCGAGAGAGAAAGCGCTCGCCATCTCCCTCGACATCTCGAAGGCTTTCGATAGGGTCTGGCACGAAAGACTTATTGGAAAGCTTCCTTCATTCGGTCCGCCCGGTGGTCTGTGTGATTGGATTGCAGACTTCCTGAAGGATCGGTCCGTTTGAGTGGCTGCTCGTCGGACCAATTAGATATTAATGTCGAGATCCCTCAGGGGTCGGTACTCTCAGCAACATTATTCTTGTTTTATGTTCGATCTGCTGAAACCCGGCTTGTGTACCTTTATATGCATTATGGTATGCAGATGACAGCACTGTTGCGGGCTACCGGGCTACCGGGCCGCAGATCCGGTTTCTCCGTGAGGCCATGGTGGAGCGCTTGAACATGTCCTTGCAAGCAGTCTCCAAATGGGGCGATGCCAATCTTGTCAAGTTCAATGCTGCTAAAACCCAGGCGTGCCTTTTTACCGCTAAAAAGAGCCAATTTAACCCGACTCCAAATTTCCGTGATGTAACCGTGGCAATAACGGACCATGTTGAACTTCTAGACGTTAAGTTGACATCGACTCTTAATTTTGGGTCTGTCTGTTGTTCCGGTAGACTCTATATTTTTTTGTACCTTTTTAACTATTTTCACTATATTTCTTGCTTAGCAATATGAAAATTGCTAAGCAAGGAATATAGTAATAAATAGAGTCAATATATCTTTACTGTATGAAAACTTTAGTGGTCTGAAATTGACAAGGTGATTAAAAGAAGAAGTACGGTGATCCATTTTTTTTTATCTCTTTATGAGATCTGAAAGACATGGAAACTTTTGGATCAAAAGATTTGCTAGTCTATATAGCTTTCTGAATTAGGAATTTTTAATTTAAAACTGGTCGAAATATACTTTAGCGTGAACATCTGTCAAAAGTTGACTTTAACACGTTCCTAACCACACATTGTTATCTCACAAACTGGTTGTAACTGTCCTTTGGCTGGACGCTAAAGCAGCATCACTCCACTCCATCTAACGCACCTCCTTTTTGACTACCTGTCCGCCAAACTAATAATTACTTATACCAACCCATGGGGTGGTTATGAAAATGGATCCATAACCGATACTTTAAGCGCAAACAGAGACTTGTATATTACATCGTTCTTTAGACAAACGTTTCGTTTCCACATCAAAGCGGTATGGAAACTCGAGCCGGTACTGAAACAGCGGCGTATCGGTATTAAGGAAAAATTTATGATAATTTTCGCAAGATGGCCGCTCATCATTATATTTTTATTGACAATTTTTGTAATATTTTAACGTTACGATATTGGTTTTAAATATTGTATTGAGTTGGTTATTTACGGGATTGGAAGGCTGATGATGTAAAGTAATGTCATGTGTGTGGATGTGTTGGTTAACGTTGTGATTTTCTGATTAACTTCGATGTGGGATTGAATGCAGTTAAATTATTCTAACGAGCAATATTTGTATAAAGATATATTTATTAATATGTAACTATTTAACAAGGTTCTCAAAAAAGACGACTATCGCTTTTGATACGTTTGCAATATAGGGATTTCGGTGGTGAAAATCAATTTAGCTAGGTGTCATGACTGGTAAAATTCGTTTTCTCGAAAATGTTTTTTTTTCCTTTTTCCACCTGAGCAGAGCTCGGTCGCCCAGTTCCTGTAGATATTATGTACCTAGCCTTGTCACGATTACTTAAACATATTTAGGTTTTATTGAAATTTTAAACATTCCACACATTATTTATTTACGCATTTTACAAATCCTTACATCGTATCACTTATATCAAATTAGGTATCCATTATATTTTATTTTGTTACCCACGTCCGTGTGTCGCTGCGGGGTGCCAACTGAAAACCAGCGCTGGTTGTCTGATGCCCAGCAAATGCTGAGTTGGTACCTCTTTCGGTATGGGCACGTTCAGTGCAATTTTTCTTTGCTGTCCTTTACTCCATGTTTATTGTTGCTGTGTTGTGTCGAATAATCATATTTATATTCTATTATATGCTTAAAAGTAATAACGGAATCAAAAACAAAAATAGGGACTTTGTCTTTGGTTTTCAAAAACATATCTTATAAAAATTATTCGATTTATCCCTCCAGATACAATTTACCGAGCCTCTTAAAGTGATAACGCAAAGTTACAAAGAAACCATCTATAACCCATAAATCCATACAGAATCCATAAAACCACACACTATCCGATGCACTTACGGATTATGTGAGCAGCTCATAAGAGTAAACAGCATAAAGATACACATCAGTTTATCTTCCTTGGTCGTTAAGACCATCTCGGGACTCATAAAGTCGTAAAGACCAGCCAAGTGGAAAGGGATAATGGTCTCATAAGTAATGGACATATAGTACATCAGTGTTGCACCGAAATGTAGCTAAGGCATTTCTGTTATGGGACGCTGTTAATAAATGAATAAATGAAATGTTAGTCTAAAATAGAATGTATCTACACTCACAACGTAATGTTCCAAATATGAATTCAAAAAATATTGTATCAATACGTACTTTTTTTCGTGGATAGGTAAAATTAAAAAATAATAATACAGTGCATAGTTCCTTCGATCTTCAAACAACTGCACCGTAAAATAACTTTTTTAATTTTTATGGCACACTATTACTTTTTAATTTATTGGCGCGTATGGGCTCTTTGACTAAATGTATGAAAATTGTGTCACTGTCTATGGATACGTGCGCTGCGCAGTCTCGTGCAATGAGAATCTAAATTGCCCGCCATACCACATAATTTTTCCGTTTCCACTTTTGTTTTATTTCAACTTATGAGTGAAGATAAACTAGCGTATGCAGTGGCATATAATTAGGTATGAAAACACTCGTGTGATACTATTATCTCACTCATTCCTATTATATGACCGTTGCATAAACTACTATTAGTTCATTTTCTCTTTTCGTTTTAAACGCCTAGTTGTTTAACGATAACTTGACATAACATCACGTCTAACAACACCCAGGCAACACCCAGTTGTCTGGTATTTTGCTGAACTGGACCTTTTTGGCGCAGCCGCAGGGCACACTATATATGTAATTGTTTTAAATTAAGTTCCCTTTTATTTGTACCTACATTGTGTGTATCTGTGTGTGCCAAATAAACTAGTTTTCTTTCTTTCTTCTTATAAATTCCCTGAAGGGTTGGGCAGAGGTGCCACTCTACAGTACAGCCACATTTCGCTAATTATGTTTAAGTTCCGTGGAATATGAGGCGAGCTTATTGCCATCAATCGGGCACAAATCTAGGTTTCGGGCTGCTACTGAGAAATTTCAGAAAGAAAATCCAAAGTCAAAGTCAAAACAATACCCAATAATATTTTGCCCGAACCCGGAATCGAACCCAGGACTTCGTGGTCAGCAGTGGCACTTGCGACCAACGAAGCAGTACTTATTTTCTCCTGTTGTCTTTTACGCCTATTTTGTTTTCCTCAATGTGGATGTTTTAATGTTTTTCGTGAGTAGTAAGTGTAGGCGTTTATTTAAGCGTCTCTAGATCACGTCCGAAAGTAGATATTTATGAGAGCTATTCTGAGACATATTATTTTCGGATTCTGAGAAATTGAGTCTTAGGCCGGTATTCCAGATGCTCATGCACAAATCTACTTAAACTGGCAATGGACAGTTATGATAGGTTGGCTTGTTTAACATTAACGTGCTCAAATCCAAGATCCTAGACGCCCCAAATGTTACCGAACTCTTTTAACTCTCACACATCATAAAAAGTCAGTGTAGTTGAGTAGTGTTACATATACTTGGAACGTATTCGTACTTGCTAACTTGAACCTTAATTTTCATTCAATATCTACCATACACTGTGTAGAAAAAAATCGGTAATGTCTGGGGCGTCTGGGCTCTTGCTCTATTGAATACACATCCGTCAAGATGAAGAATCATATGCCAAACTCGAGAGTTGTGATTGTTTGGTAGATAGTGGAAATATTCACAGATGATGTAATTTCTGTTGCCGCTAACAAATACTAAAAACAGAATAAAATAATTTTTTTATTTTTATGATTAGTAGCGGAGAAGCACGACAACCACTACCTCAAAATCACTATCAAAATGATCTCAAAATCGAACATGCTTATTCCGTTACCATCATAACCTACCTTATACCGTAATTTGTAATTACTTCCTTATACCAACTACCGGAACCAAATTCACATAATTGCGATGTCAAATGAGCTCGAACATCGCGGGCTTATCATATCAATTTTGTTACCGCTTGAGTCCGTAATACAGTTTTGAATTGGAGATTAAGCTAAATCTGATGTGAAATTGGATTAGGTATTTATTTTATTAATCGCTTTAATTAATTGGAATAATAATGCGGTGGTTTAATGGTAAGTTAGGGGATGGTGCAGGGATTAATGTGTTTATCAATTTATGAGCACACTAGTTTATAAATTAGTTTATATTTGCCTACCGCATCTTTGTTCTTGGTGCAAGTGCTACTGCTATTGTTGAGGAAGAGGTCCTTAGTTCGAATCTTGAATCGAGAATACTGTTTATATTTTTTTAAATCTGGAATTCATAGTAACAGGAGTCTGCATTATTGAAATAGAATACGAGTCTAATTTGTTGTACACCAAAATATTTACAAATTTATTTAACATACCTAATAAATTAATTCTATGAGCGGTCGGTTTAACAAAGGCGGTTGATGGCAATAAGCCATTAGGTATTACAAGGAACTTGAAAATTACTAGTGAAATATGAGTGTGAAATCAGCGTACATTTATATATATTATGTAATGTTAAGTATGTTTGTTCATCGTTCTTTCATCTACTGATTATAACTGACGTTCTTGGTATTATTACAGGTACATACGAGCTGATGAATCGTCATGATTTTGGTAAGTTTTTCTATTATTTTTTTATTTATTAACTCACACAGTTATTGCAAGTATCAGAAGGGAACCGATCTCTTTTCCGATTTTTTTTTTGTTAGAATTTTATTTTACCGAAAACTATTGATCGTCGTATATTTTGCTATGCATTATTTGACATATTTTCAGATCATCGAAGTATCATATGGCATATGTATTAGTTTACCGAACTACATTTCATTGATTTTAAAAATAACTTTTTGCTTTTGGAAGACCCCTTTTTTGAATTTTTTTCATTTGCCAAATTATTTTTTTGCCATATTTTCACTACATCGAAACATAATTTTACGGAATATTATTTGATCACAAATATATAGCCGGTTACTCGGTAACTTTTTTCAATTTTAAATTGAAATGGTGTCGTAAAAAGTCAATATGTTATGCTACAAAATTTAGTGACAGAAACGAATCGCTGCAAAACCGACTTCAAGCAGTCTTGTCTGTGTTTACGTATTTATTTTGAATTTTCATGCAAATGATTTATTAATAACTGTCATTTATTAGATATTTTTATTTTTAATTATTTCAACGAATTAGTCCAAAAGCGAGCGAAGCGAGCTCGAGAATTTAGGGTACCCCGACAAGGATAGTTTAAGTTCGAAGGGGATGATGAGAGTTGAAGTGAAAGAGCAAAGCGAGCGAACTCAGTTCCCGTCATCTCCTTCATGTTAGGTTACTTTAGACCCGGAACCCCGCTGTGCGGGGCTCCTGTTTCTGGCTGCAGCCCATTCTGATGAAGCCCATTGTGAGCAACCACGTCTCAGAACCATAGGTTAACACCGGCAACAGACACTGGTCTTAGACTTTCATTTTGAGACACTGTGGTAAGTTGGATGAGAAGATACAGCGCAACTTCCCAAACGCTGCCCATCCGAGTCGGATTCGACGGTTGACCTCTATCCCGAAGTTGGCCCAGCCCAACTGGATCGTTGAACAGATATTATCACGTTGAACAGATATTTGCTATTATTTTGACAGGTACACACCGAAAATCAGGCAGTTTGGAACTTTAACATGGGGTGATCGTTATTATTACTACCTAGACTAGACCAAATGTTTCAGTCTAGATTTACTTGAATTATGGTTTGGTTACTCCGGGCCATATTATAGAACCTCATCTTAGACTCAAACATGACTGAAACTAGTATAAAGCCATTTGATTGGTTGGAATCAGTTTAAACTTAGGTTGAGTTTGAGTCAGGTCTTGGATCTATTCTTTGCTTTGGTTTTATTGCATTGACTCTTTGCACGTGTTGGGTTACACTGTTAGTGTAAGGAAGAATTGAATTGAAATAAATAAATAAATTAGTTTTAGGGCGGGTTTCTGAATTGTGTGTTTGGAGTAAAGAACGTGTCAAACATTAATTTAATGCCAACTTCTGACAGGTTTTCAGGATAAGGGGGGTATAACACTATTACAAATAATAGATCTATTAATATAAACATATGAATCATATCGTCTTTGTTAACAAATAATTGTTAACAAACATATGTTATGTTTGACATTGTTATTAGATAGAATCATAGAAACAGGAGCAGGATGGGGCTATACAAGACAAATAGCTCCGTCCCTTTTTCACTGTCGCACTATGATAGTTTTAACAAGTCATGACATAAGGCCCCTGGACTTGCCAATTTTAATCTAGATATAATGAATTATCAAATTTATTTTGATAATTTCCTGATACAAATCCGTCCATAAAATTATGTGATTTCGCCTTTTCAGTTTTGTTACTGCCATATTGTAATTTCTAAGGCAATTAATTATTGCGACGGTTTTATTGACGCAATAAAGTAGTAAGTTCAACGAAATTTTGGCGTAAGTTCACAATATACTTGGTGGATGTGGAGTTCTAAAATTATTGCTAGATACGTACACTGCTGTATACACTGCCTAAGCAATAGTAGTACACACAACCGACTTGTCCTCCATAGCAACCAAATATGCCAAAAATTAGAATCAATGAACTATAATAATTTTATACACAGAGATGATTCTAGATGTCATATATCTAGGATAATAGATAGGACCCTATGTCTGATCCTAGATATATCATAGTGTAATACACCTCTAAAGTAGAGTTTGGCAAATACTCAATTTCAAATACTTAATTAAAAATCTGGAGTTGAGCAAAACTTAACTAATCCGAAATGTAGAAGCTAAACAGTCTCAATATAACTATCTCCAAGCATCACTGAATATTTCACCACTACCAATAAAGAAATCAGTTCCAACAAAATGTATGATGTTATCGTTCCCACCAAAACAATGTTCTGTGATAAAACTCTAGTTCATCTCTCTCCCTAAACAAAGACGTGGTCTATTTTATCCAGAATATGTTATGTGGGGAATCTGTTCCCGTAAACAAGGGTGCAACCGGTGATGTATCAACCCGTATCATTTGGATTGCAGGGTTGGCAGAGATTGATATGAGATTTCTGCCTACCCATTTTATTTCACTGCTATTGTTACATGTCTCCATTTTTTTTTGCCAATTTCGCTTATCATTTTCATCATAACATAACTTCTCGCATGTATTCGTCGAAGGGTTAGGTAGATCGATTTAACGGCCTCGAAATCCCCTTCAAACTTAATTTCATGAAAATCGTTGGAGCCATTGCCGAGATTCAGATAATACATTTATATATACAAGAATTGCTTGTTTAAAGGTATTAGATATAATAGAGGACGAGCAGTGGTGGCCCAGTGGTAGCGGTCGTGCCTTACAAGTTGTAGGTCGTGAGTTCGAACCCAGACTGACATTTACTTTGTGTAAATTATTCAATCGCCACAGCTCTCAAAACGGTAAAGGAAAACGTCGTGAGGAAACTGGCATGTCCTACAACCAAAAATTTAAGACATGTGACATCCACCAAACCGCACTGGGCCCGCGTGGTGGATTACGGCCCATTCCCTCTCACAGAGAGAACCTTAAAAGGCTGATGATGATGATGAATAGAGGACGAGTCATTGGACGCAAATCCAAACTCCTACTGAGTAATTCCAGATGGGAATAACCTAAAAACACTTTTCTTTACCAGGGAATCGAATCTAGTTATACCCCAAGCTCAGTAGTAGCATTTGCAAATACTAAAGCAAAGAAGCAGTTTTAACATCTTGTTCATCATAGCAATATGTTACGCCAAACCAGCGCTTAAATATGTACCCTACTTAAACAGCTATAAAGGCTTTTATTCCTTAACGGCTGCTTTTAATATTTGTAATCTAGAGTGTTTTTATAGACGCCCGTAAGATAGAATGTCCTACCATTTGTGGGAAATTGCGATCATTTGTTAGTACAAAAGTTTCTCTTTTTCAATTTTTATGTTTAGAGCTATTTAGGTGGTCGTTATTCATGTTAACCGTCTGAAGATTAAGATTTTTATCTACCTTTTGTTCTTGTGGATTAGAAACCTGTTTTTTATCTATTTGAAGTTGCTTTTTACTTGTTTCATCTCTTCATAAATTGGTAAAGTATTTTTGTTTTGGTAATTTTGGTTTGAGTAAAAGTCCGGTGTTTTTTTGTTGGTAACATCTTTTATTTTTGTAAGTTAATTACTATACAAAAAAGAGAGTTACGTACTACACGTCCATGTCTGTGTTCCGTGGCCGTGATTTGATTTCTGTTCAAAATGTTCTGGATTATGATGGATAGAGTTTCTATGTTACGTAAGCTTCCCTACAAGAAGTACTACGGCTACTTCAGGACCGAGATTTGACGGACACGGATCGGATGTAGTGCGTAACCGCCCTAACAGAGAAGATGTTCTAATCCAGAATATTGATGACAATGTATATTGTTGTATTTTCTGTCTTGTTATTCGATTGGTCGCAAGCGCTATTGTTGAGCATGAGGTGCGATTCCCGGGTCAGCCAATGTGTTATTGGGTTTTTCCCTCTGGAATTTCTAAGTAGTAGCCCGGAGTCTGCATTTGTACCCGGTTGAAGGCAAAAGTGTGGCCTACTATTACGTGGGACTTGAAGATAGCTAGCTGGATGAACTATTTAAAGAGACGAGAGTACAGTGATCACTTGCTACCGTGCACAGCGAGGCTCAATGGAGATACTCTATCAATCTCCCCAGGGATGTGCCCTAACAGGCGTTGTACAGAGACGGTTCCGTAGTGGTCTTTTAAGAGGTAACGAGGCTCCTTCCAAGAGCTGATGGTGATCACCGGGGTGGTTTTAGTAAGGTAAAAATCCCACAATCCCTGGTCTTTTCCCCAAAAGTCCAGGCGCCTTTTGATGGTTTTAGCGAAAAACAAGGGTACTAAACTGAAAAGTTAACTTTTGCTGGGGATTAATATCCTGATGTTATGTTATAGAGTACTTCCAGAATACCCAGTAGTAAATCCAATTAAGTTCCCGAAGGTGTTTTGAAAACGACGGGCTTATAAAGCACTCTAACCCCAATTTCCGTCTCAAAATCCCATGGCCGGAAACCCGCCTACCTTATTCAATATATAATCCAAACAAACTTGTTCTAGCAAATTAAAATAAACGTTAAATGGGCACATTTAATTAAGAACCGTTCCCAGTGAGATATTAAAATTCACTTCGAAATTGTGTTAAAGACTGAACGAGATTGATCGAGAAAGTGAAAAACAATGGGGGACTGAACACTAAAGCAATTTGGGCTTTGATTAAAATTTATTTGTTTGCTAGGTACTCTATTTTTATCCCGAATGAGATTTCCAATGCCTACTTTCTAGTTTAAAAAAAAACAATAAAGAGAAGGAATGTTTTGGAAGACTCGGATTTAATGAAAGACATGGTTATGTATAGCATATCTGTTGTTTGTTTTTTTTTCATGATGAATGTATTTTTTTTTTTTTTTTATAGGCTCGCGCTTGACCACTATCTCACCTGATGGTAAGCGATGATGTGTTCGACGGTGGAGCACGCTTGCCTAGAAGTAACCTATTCACTCTTGACTTAAAGACCCCTAGATTGTAGCTATCGGGAAACACAGACGCTGGCAGGGAATTCCACTCCTTAGCTGTACGTATAATAAAAGTATTCTCAAAACGTTTAGTGCGTATGGGTGGGATATTTTAGAGATTTTGGTCCTGTAATGGACAGAACTTCATTTTAATACGAGCGGAGAATGTAAAGTATTCGCAAATACTCTTACTTCGTAGGTGAATATGTAATTAATGGAATTTAACAGACGGACGTATTTTATAGTTATCAATCAGCTAACTTGATACCTATTTAGGTATTTTGAAAAAAAAAAGCTCTTACTGTTTCAGTGTAATTTAGATACCGTAGAATGGGGTTACATTGAGATCTGGGGCAACTTTGATGATAACTTTTTTTTTTTTGGGTTTTTAAAGCTAACTCAGTGAAAACGGAATGCACCTCAATTTTCTTTTTAAAATTTGCAACTCTGACAAATATCAGCCATGTTTTGCATCAACCTCAGCGCAAGAATACGATTAATTGATGCAGCAAGAATATATTAAATTGTACAGTGTGAATTCATTAAAAATAAATTGTAAATTGGGGTTACTTTATATTGCTATGAAAAACAATGGGGTATCAAAGTAACTCCATTTTATTTTAACGTTCATAGGCTCGTTTTTTTATTTTATTCCAAACTATGGAATAAAAATTTATTTTAGTGTATAAAATTTTTTGTAAAGTCGCCAACACTGCATTTATTTCATATTTTTTTAAATATAATTGAAGTAGTTATGTTAATTTTAATTTCAAAATTAATCAATTTAACCGGTTTATTACCGGTACTAAATAATTGAATTCCATTTTCTTTCCTCTTTATTTCTCTCTTATTCATCCTCTTTCATACTTGTACTTACACATTTTCATAATTGTTTCACAATTTAAGTCAGAGAAACCTACATTTTACTAACTAGTCACTAGAAATAATAATGGAGAAAGTTCGACGCAAGACACGGTCGTTAAAATTGTCACATCAATAAAAATTTAATCGAATCCTGGTAACTGAAAGCGTATTTCTTTAGCGTTTCTAGGTTACCCCGGTTACTACTTCCACCGCAGTGCACAAGCTGTGTTTCCTCTCAAGCGTTATCAATAAAAGTATCGATACCACTGGGAATACATCTTGGAGGAAAACAACTTATAAATAAAACAAGCGATTGAACAAAACCTGAAATATATCAGCATTACAAGAACAAAGGAGTCGGTCGATCTTCGTTGAGCTCGGTTCTCATGATTCTAATAATCGAGCGAAGAAAATCAAAGCTCTGTTGTTCCCCAGGCGAAGTAATTATAAGGCGGTCCGTTAATTGTGCCAGGCTTTAACACAAGCCAAAGAATCGTTCTCATACTATCAAGTTTTTGCTTGTTAAGGAGAAAGGTATCAAGACCATCTTTAGGCCTTTGAGTTAAATGATATCTATATTTTCGAGACATTCTAAATGATGAGTTCTTAACGATTTTGTAGCAGATTTGTGTTTTTTGTTATAATTTTGCTTAAATTTTGAAGACTTGATCTTTTGAAGATAAACTGAGTGAGATCTTAATATTTGATGGCGGAGTATTCAATAAGGGCTTGAATTTTAGTGTACTTAAATAAATTATGAAACTATGGCCTTGATGATAATGTTCGCTGTCTCAATAATAACTAGACGCTTTGACTAAGACTGGAAGAGGTAAATTTTTTATAGGTATTATCTAGGAATCCGGAACTGATTACGCAAAGTTTTTATTTATAGCTTTCACTATCCCTGATTGCCTTAAAATACTTTTTATCCGAGTGCACGGTTCCTATGAGGTACGATACGAGAACGAAGCCGAAAAATGGGTTGTGGAAAATGAACTTTATAAATTCTAATAATTAATACATTGTGGCATAACTTTTGTAAAATCCATGACGGTTTAAACAGGTATTATAAATGCCGCTCCATTGTTACGAACCGGCAATTACGAGTTTTATAAATGCATGTCTAATCAAATTAACACAATGCAATAGCTACCTGGTCTAGCATTGATATTAATTAGCATTAATAGTTATTTTAGCATTTGCCTGCATCAATTGTATGTTGGAAAACTAATAAAATATTTAGCTCCCATTTAAGATTGTCATATCAGTTTAAATACAAGCTAAAGCAAAATATCCAACTAACTCGAGTTTCAAATTAAATAGAAACAACATTATTGTTAAATGCTTTAGCTGTTTTGAAATGTCTTAAGTTGGACAGTAACAGTTTTTGTGAAAAATACTGCGAAGAGAGATGAGATATAAACTTTTCTATTATTGGTTGTTGAGAAAGTTTTGCGACTACTAGTTCATATTTGTGAATATAATGCTTATTATAGTTTCTAGTAGTAACTGGTAATAAATGAAGATTCAGTGCCGTACTCTCATGACGTAAATAAAACATATTTGAATGCTTAAACTATTACATATTTTTTTAATTTAAATTAACAATTGAAAATGGCAAACAATAAAACAAATCAATTTCTATAAAAAATCAAACGAATTTCTTTTTCAACTTCAAGCCGTAATCTTGAATAATCATATCGGAAACTTTTCGACCTACCATCATTACTGAAGCTTGAGGGAAACCCCTTACATTCATTGGAAAAACACTGGCATCAGCCACGCGTAACCCGTTAACGCCATGCACACAAAGCCTTGAGTCCACCACCGATCCCATAGCACAAGTACCAACAAAATAATGTGACGTATCTGATGTCCCTAACGTATGACATCTCCAATACTCCGTAGTTCCCCTTTCGATACCTTCACATGACTTCATTTCTGGATCAATCCATTCAGCTTCCACCTTTCTGAAATATTTCGTTTTCAGAACACGGTTAAAATCTGCCAAATAACTAGCATGCTTCTTTATGTCTATATCATTTGTATAATAGCCCGGAAAGATCAATGGATAGTGGTTTGGATTTGTACTCTGCAGAATAATCTCTCCTCTCGATTCAGGATTTAAGTCAGTGATAAACACCATAAATACTTCTTTGTTATCAAGCTTTTTGCCTAAAGTGTCACAAAATGTTTCGTCGTAACTGAAATAGAATGCACACAGGCCCAAAAATGTTATGCTGTCGCCAAAGTGAACGCCAATAACTTGATAATCTGGATAGCTTTGAGATTTGTTAAGAGCTACATAACCGTCGAATATAACGTATGGGTATTTATGAGGATCTCCAAGATTATGGGCAAGCGAAGCCTTCGTCATTTTATAAAGTAAAATACAGTTCACATGATCTTGGAAATTATTTCCTACAGGTAAGTCAGATACTACTTTGATACCTTTGTTCTGTAAGTGGTCTTTTGGACCTACTCCTGAAAGCATAAGTAGTTGTGGTGACTTAATTGTTCCAGCTGTAACTATAACTTCCTTGGAAGCTTTTAATGTAAGTTTTCTATTATCTTCTGTTAGCACTTCAACTCCAATAGCAGTCTTGTTATCATTAAATATTATTTTTGTTGCTAATGTGTTTAGCAGTAGGTGTAACTTTTTGTTATCTTTCTGCGGCCTTAAACATTTCTGCGCTGTACTTTGGCGTATATCGTCGCCAATATTGAACATAAGGTTAGTAAAACCAAGTGGATGTTTCGGATTTATATCCAGATGATACTCGTAACCAATTTCTTTTAAAGCATCAAAAAAGTTTATATTTCTTTTATAATATTGCTTCCGTATTTCTATATTTCCTTTAGTGCCGTAGCAATACGTTTCATTTGATTCAAGATATGTTTCGTCAATAAGCTTTTCGTTCGAACAGAACAAGTGTCTAACTGATTCCCACGACCACGAAGTGTCATTCGTAATGTCTGCCCATGTATTATAGTCATGAGGGTATCCTCGCGCATAGCAGCCATAGTTTGTAGAACCAGAACCGCCCAACACTTTACCTTGTGACATGTGAATAACATTGTTTGTGTGATATTCTGTGGTCAAACCTTCACAAGTTGAAGTGAAATTCCAATCATATTTCGTGTCCTTCAGAAATGGAAATAGTCCTGCCATCTAAAAAAAAATGCATAGGGATATTAAAACTGGAACCACCAAGATTAAGTGTTTATAATAATAGGAAAGGATAACATCACTAACGTAACGTATTTAAAATTTTTCGCTAATTGCTTGATTGATTCACAAACATCTGAACATACAGACTATCACAATTATAATTAAAGTATCCTATACTCACATCTGACTCCATAGGTGGAACCGTTCCTGCTTCTATAATCGCCACTCTAGCATTTCTTTCTACCAATCTGCTAGCAATGAGGCATCCTGCTGTCCCACCCCCCACTACTATGAAATCAAACGTTGCTCCGTCTGAAAAAAGAAGTTTTGAATCAGTTGCTTCTATATCCCTGCGAGAACCTACGAATATTATTTCTGAATAGACAAAATCAAACCAAATTGTTAGGAAAAACGTTTTTAGTCGTAAAATATAAAAATAACTAAGATTTTTTTTTCAGAAGTTACCTCGAACACATGCAGAACCTGGCCATTCATAAGAAGTTAAATTGAGAAAAGATAACATCCCGAAAATATTTTCAACCTGTTTAAAATAAGAGACAGCTGAGTCAGAGTCCATGATGAATAAGCAACGTTGTCCACTTTTATATACGAATACAAACAAATTGTAGTATCTGATCTTTCTACGTGTTTTGGTCTGAAAAGTTAAAAGCAGCAAAAAATTTACATGATGATCAATATACGGCTGTTGCACGTGTAACACAAAGTACAGAAACTGAAACCATTTAAAAATGTCTTCGATTATATTTGAACCAAAATGCAAAAAATAGTTGCATTCACTTTTACGCTTCATTAATTGTGAACCAGTAATGATAAACATAGGTGAAATGTGGCAACGATAATTAGATTAGAACGTGGCTGTAGCTCATGAAATGAAGCATAAAGGAAACCTTTAAGATAATATATAAATATTTGTAAAAATATAGACGCTATACATTTTGGAGGGTTAGCGTTCAACTATGTTTATCGTCAGTTTTACAAAATTAATGAGCAGTAAAAACGAATGCTTAATTTAGTTTTTGGATCAAATAATTAAGGAACATTTAAATGACTTCAGTACCGATTGTGTACAGTACAAGTTAGACCGTTTGATATTTGCTGTTTCAACATAACCGTTTTGAAAAATCTATAATTTATTTATACTCGTGTATATAATGTGTTTGCTTTGAGTTTTTATCATGAATTCTGGGAAGGTTATAAAATATTATAAAAATGTCGAAAACATTTTGAGGATGTTAACCATACTCAACTTAACTAAATATCAATACCCAGACTCGATGTGTGTTCCAGGTAAGTTCTAAAATCTCTTTTCAACCATGTTTTTGGCTAATTTCTTAGCCATCTCTAAGGTGCTACTTATACCGTAACCGACATTTAAAAATCATTTTTCTCAGATGGAGCGAAATTTGATTTCATAGTAGTGGGAGGTGGGACAGCAGGATGCCTCATAGCTAGTAGGCTGGTAGAAAGAAATGCCAGGATACTACTTATAGAAGCAGGAAATTATCCTCCAATGGAGTCTGATGTGAGTATTTAAATTATAATTACAGCAATAGACTTTGTATTTTTTTTAAACATCGGTAATTTTATCATGATAAAATGATCGTATGGTTTAATATAATTTTAAACATTTGCAGCTGGTAGGATTATATCCATTTATGAAAAATACTAAATATGATTGGAACTTCACATCAACTTGTGAAGGTTTGACAACAGAGAACCATGTAAATAAAGTTATTCATATGTCGCAAGGTAAAGTTTTGGGTGGTTCTGGTTCTACGAACTATGGCTGTTATGTGCGAGGATACCCTCATGACTACGATACGTGGGCAGACATTACCAATGATACTTCTTGGTCGTGGGAATCAGTCCTACCATTACTTCGTAAGAACGAAAAGCTCATTGATGAAAAAATCCTTGAATCTAACGAAACACATTGTTACGGCACTAAAGGGAAAATAAAAATAAGAAAACGTTATATAAGAGAAATCTAGATTATTTCGATGCTCTAAAAGAAATAGGTTACGAATATCATCTGGATATAAATCCGAAACATCCACTTGGATTTACTAACCTTATGTTTAGCATTGGTGATGATGTGCGACAAAGTACGGCCAAGAAGTTCTTGAGTCCTCTCAAAGATAACAAGAAGTTACACCTCATGTTAAACACATTAGCAACTAAAATAATATTTGATGAAAAAAAGACTGCTATTGGAGTTGAAGTGTTAACAGAAGATAATAAAAAACTGACATTGAAAGCTAGCAAGGAAGTCATAGTAACAGCTGGAACAATTAAGTCACCACAGTTACTTATGCTTTCTGGAGTAGGCCCAAAGAAACACTTACATGACAAAGGTATCAAATTTGTTTCTGACTTACCCGTGGGAAAGAATTTCCAAGATCATGTAAACGCTCTTTTAATCTATAAAATGACGAAATCTTCACTTGCCAGTAATATTGAAGATCCTCATAAATATCCGTTTGTTATATTCGACGGCTATGTAGCTCTTAACAAATCTCAGAGCTATCCAGATTATCAAACTATTGGCATTCACTTTGGTGACAGGTTAAATTTTTTGGGACTATGTGCATTCTTTTTCAGTTTCGACAATAAATTCTGTGATACACTAGTCAAAGAACTTGATAACAAAGAAGCATTTATGGTTCTCATAACTTATTTAACTCCGGAATCTAGAGGACAGATTATTCTGCGAAGTACAAACCCAAATGACAATCCACTGATCTATCCGGGGTATTATACCAAAGATATAGATATAACGAAGCATGCTAGTTATGTGGCAGATTTCAACCGTGTGCTGAACACGACATATTTCCGAAAGGTGGAAGCAGAATGGATTGATCCACAAATTAAGTCATGTGAAGGTATTAAGAGAAAAACTACTGAGTATTGGAGGTGTCATACGTTAGGGACATCAGATAAAGCACATTATTATGTTGGTACTTGTGCTATGGGAACTGTAGTGGATTCGAAGCTTCGTGTACATGGCGTCAAAGGGTTACGCGTGGCTGATGCCAGTGTTATGCCAACCAATCCTCATGGCCTAATTATATCTTCAGTCATGATGATTGCTCGAAAAGCTTCCGACATGATTATTAAAGAGTATGGTTTGAAATTGTTAAAAAAAAAAGTTAACCTAGGTTTAAGCATTTTTTTATAGTTGCCGTGTTTTTACTAATAAAATTCTATTGAATGATAGTTTTACATTGTAATAATATGTTTTATCTACAATAGTTAACCGGTTACCGATGTAACCAGAGGACAATTCAAAATACCCGCTCTATTACTTGAACGTGCTGCTTTTATCTCGTTTGATGAGCTTTGTATTATGTACTACCGTACCTATTTTAACGTTAACACAATGCATGGATACTGCAGTAACCTAGTGACATTTTGATATGTGGGATATGTGATGACATAATTGGTAATGTGACTAGTTATTTAGTTTCCATTTCAGGCTTCTATATCAGCTTAGTCAAAAGCCATTGCGGAATATTCAATCTATTTCTGTTTCGAGATAACTACGTAGAAGTAACGATTTTGTTGAATATTTTTGTAATAATATTAGTTGGTTTTCTAAATTTCTTTTCCAATGTCTTGTCTAGTCTTCGTTCAGCCGTAGAACAGTTTTTACGTTAAATTACGTTTGCAAATGTTGCTATCGTTATCGCAGTTGTCTGAAACCATTAGATAAGCAGTGAGACAGACAAATTGTTTATTTTTTGTAGTTCTTTGCCAGAAGAAAGATGTTTAATTTTAAGACTTCGCTCTGGACATAGTGTCCAGAGCGAAGTCTTAAAATTCCAGTCCATCAGCGAAATTTGCATTTCTTATGAAAAAAAAATGATTCACTGAATTGCAGAGAATGTAATCAGATTGAGGACGTGCAGCAATTGCTGATGGATCGTGTCCGCAACAAGCGTGAGATGGAGTCACTTTTGAGAGAATTAGACTTAAATAGGCTTAATGTGGGATTATTAAAATCAATTTTATCCCAACCAACTTCAGAAGGTGCCGAAAATATGTCATTTAATAACAGTTCTTCATCGGTGACTTCTATCTTTGTCGCAAATTGTTTTAGATATTGTTTAATTGTTTAGTATACATTATGTGTTAATTATAAGTAATTATAAGGTACGATATGGTTGACATATTTAATACAATGCTATAAGGTACGATGTGGTTGACATATTTGTTTAAATAATAAATAAATAAAAATAAAAAAGCCTTTATTTGACCAGGCTACTATCCACATTTCATCTTAGTTACTAAATTAATTACTTGCTAGTTGCTAGGTAAACATAATTATGATTTTTTCTATCATTTACAAATAACTTATTAATAATAATATTATGCATTAAGCTATGTCCCCAGATAGGGTAAAGGCATCCTCCAAAGCTGCCCATTTCTCCCTATTCTGTGCTATTTTCCACCAGTTTGGTCCAGCAACTTTTTTGATCTCATCGTCCTATCGAGTAGAGGGTCTTCCCCTCCTTCTTTTCCCTTGCGGTCCTCTCCATATGGTGGCGTTGTAAGTCCATCTTTTGTCTTTAAGCCTCACTATGTGGCTGGCCCACCTCCATTATAACTTTTGTGCGTAGCTTAAAGCGTCAGTTGCTTTTGTTATTGCTCTTATTTTCGTGTAACGGATCTTATCTGTTTTTTTTACCTTGAGCATGCTTCTCTCCATTCCTCGCTAGCAGGTCAAGATTATTTGTTTGACTTTTGACGTAAATTTCCAAGTTTGACACCCATAAGTCAAGCATGGTAGAATGCTAGAGTTCAGTGTCCCCGATTTCAGATCAATAGGCATGTTACTTTTGAAAACTTCCCTCAAACTCCAATATTTGTTCCAGGTTCGCTGAACTCTTCTTTCAATCTCTAATTCATTGTTTACTTAGGAAAAACAATCAGCTTTGAAAAGGATTTGTTCAAATAAAAACCCCAAAACAAATAAAGAGAGTAAAAAAAAGAAAGATGGTTAAGATGGAAAATTATGTACACAGTAAAAATTACTAAATAACTACATGTAATGTCATGGACCAAATGATTAATCAAGGCACTGTGTATATTGCCCGAGTAATATGAATCAAGTCAAGTCAAATCGGGCATGAATACTGATTTAAACTTCATTATTTATCACATTGTCAGGTCATTATGAATATTCCTACGTTTCAGTTGGGCAATTCGATAATTATGGTACATTAGTTTAGTTTTTATATTAAATATTCGGTCAGCAAGAAGTATCTGCAAAAAAGCTATTTTCATAACATAATTATATTATAAGGTCAAAAGAATTATAGAACCGGCTAGCATAAACAAATACTTGTAAGCGGTACCGCTATTTTCAACGAATTAGTCTAAGAGCGAGTGAAGCGAGCTTGGGAGCTTAGGGCACCCCGACACGGTTAGATTAGGTTCGAAGAGGCTCTCGTTCGCTCGCTTTGCTCGCTCACTTTAGCTCCCATCATCTCTTTCATGTTAAGTTACAATAGGCCCGGCAGACAGAAATAGTCGGGTTCCGTCGACTTTATTGTTTAAATAGTAATCGTACTAGCAATCGTATATGAAAAAAAACTGCTTCTATATTAAAATCAATTTCCCCATTAAAATAATTTAATAGAAAACATATTTTTATTACCCTGCCCTATATGTGATGTGAGCAGTGGTGGGCCAGTGGCATCGGCCGCGACTTACAAGTTGTAGGTTGTGGGTTCGAGCCCAGGCAGGCGCTTTACTTTGTGTAAATTATTTCATCACCACTGCTCTCAAAACGGTGAAGGAAAACATCGTGAGGAAACCGGCATGTACTAGAACCAAAAATTCGAAGACATGTGACATCCACCAACCCGCACTGGGCCCGCGTGGTGGATTACGGCCCATTCCCTCTCACAGAGAGGAGGCCTGTGTCCCAGCAGTGGGAACATTAATAGGCTGATGATGTGATGTGATGTGATGTGTGATGTGCATTATTCAGAAAATCTGGTCAGTTAAAGTACTTCACTAGTTTGTAACATATTCCCTACTCATTTAAGCATTTTTTTAAATTGGGTGGGCATTTAAATGCCGTATTCATCAATTGGTCATAAAAATATACACTTAAATCAAAAACCACTAACTACGCCTAAAAATATACATGTCTAAAATATGGCGTCAAAAAACTGAAATCGCTGTCCACTGGCATTTGTCCTCATAAGGCTGGCAGCTTTGCCACGTTGTATGGTAATGCTTTTCCACTGACAAAGGTAAAAGCAACCTATCATCATCACCTTTTTTAATGATCCCACTGCTGGGACCCGACCCGGACACGCGGGCCCAGTGCGGGTTGGTGGATGAACATATAGATTAGCCTAGCCTATAGGTGAAGCAACATATAGTCAAACAATTTCACATCTTACAAATATTAATTTATATAATGAACAAGATTACTAAGACGCTGATAAAGCCTGTGTTCTCGAAAATGCTGTTTATAGAAATTCGTACTATGGCAATTTGCTGAGAATTTGTCATTGGTTAAGGTCCTTTGTAGCCATCCAACGTTGGGTATAGGTAAATCCATACTAATAAGTTTCTTTTTATTAATGTTTTTTATGGTGTACAATAAAGCGTATAATAAATAAATAAATAAATAATAAGAAAATAAATGCTTAAGTTTTCACCACTTAGCGACTGAACGGATTTGGACGAAGGTCGGGTTACGAGTAGATTTTGTCGTCGAGTATGTTTACTTGGGATAACCTGTTGGTAACTAACTAAGCTAATATAAGTGGTTTTCATTTTGCAAAATACATTGGGATAGAATTCGCAGTAAAACCATTGCTGGTTCTAAAGACAAAAACAAATTTATACTGTAAACATGCATCTTTTGGGCTAACTCTTTACATTGTAGACCCTATATTTGACCATAACTTTCCATCAGGAGAAATCAAGAAAAAGAACCGCCCGAGTGTGACTACTTTTCCGTGTAGCTCAATTTTATTTGTTCTGTCTCAAATTATCTCAAGTTTAGGTATTCTAAAATGTTTAAGTCACAAGATAATAATCTCATTATGACTAAGAACACTGTATACCCTAAACTAAAACAAATACCTTTGAAGCAAATTGAACAAGAAATTCCTTTACTTGTCCCAAAAAGCGGTTAATGAATTAAAATGTAGTATAACTATGTAACAAGGAAGGATGATGAGGGACTAGAAGACCACGTATAGGAGACAAAGTTAATGACTTAATTAAAGTGAGGCGTTTAAATGGTGAACGGGACATTTTATTATTAACAGAGTATTGTAAGACTAAACTGATTGATTTAAGAAACGTTTTTAATAATTAGACATCGTAGTCGACGATTCGCATCTTGTAGATGTTTACTAAGTGTTCTGATAACTTTCAACTACTCTTCCTGAAAAGGCAGACTAATGGAATGGGCTTTTGATCCAATTAGAATACCTGTACTTGACTCAAAAGCCCATTGCATTAGTCTGCCAAGCGAAAGTGAAGACATAATGCCGCGTACCGATTTGCGAAACATACCTACACGAAAAATGTTATACATGTGAAAACATGTAATTAGATAATTTCCAATTTTTTTGACTGTTAGCTTTCTCTAAAATAAAATAAATAAATATAATAAATGAGTAACATAATTGAAATGTCTAATGAAACAAAACTAGGAAATCTGTAACCAAAAATCTAGAAAAAAACATAGCCAGTATGACAGATTGAACACTATAATAAATTAAAATCTGTACTTTCTATAATTCAATATTGCTATAAATTGTTTTCAATTTCTTATTTCTGTGTTTTGAAGAACCAATAATAATACTACGTGGGGAAAGTGCACTAATATTGCTCGGGTTGTCTTCACTAGGAAAGATCACGGCGATATTGCCCAGGCGTCCTTCGCTTGGAGTGGTCTCGGCGTTGTTGAGGACATAAGTGTTCCACTTAAATTGTTAATGTAGCAAACTTTATGATGGACTTTAAAATAGATACGATTGTGAAACATCATCTTGTGTTTGGCTAGTAAAAGAGATTTAACATGGCCATTATGGTTTTTACCCGACTTTCGAAGGAGGGCAATGTGTTTATCAGTATATTTATGTATGTATGTTTCTTCCTATGTGGCGTTATAGAGACCAAACGCGTTAGCCGATTTTGATGATTCTTACGTCAATTGATTCGTCTTAAGCCTATGAGTGTCACTGGCTACATTAAAATAGGAAAATGGCGGATTTTGGGCGCCTTATTGTAGAGCCCAATTTTTTTTATCCTTACAGGTGATTTCAAAAATATATAACACTCATATGTTTAAATGTACCTAATACAAAAAAATAAATAACTAAATAATTATAAATAAAAATTATAATAAGGTTTTGGTCAGCCAGCTCACACACACACACACACACACACAGCACACACAGCACAGCACAGCATGATTTTCTACTTGTTTACGTATTTTTTGTTCGCTTCTGAAGCAGTCAGGTTTTTGAATTAACTTTTTTGTTCTAGTTAGGGTATCGAAGTCAACAATGAACACTTATAGTTTCGCTCCGTCCGTCTGTCCGTCCGTAACTTAGCTCAGATACTCTAAGTACTAGAAAGCTATAATTTGGCATGGATACACGTATTAGTAATTCCGAAAAAGTGGTAAAACAAAATCAAGAAAAAAAAAATGTAGTTCCTCCTATAGACGTAAAGTGGGTATGTTTTTATTCTCGTCTATCCCAAGGTGTGGGGTATCGTTGGATAAGCCATTCAAAAATATTATGGGTTTGTTAAAATCATTTTTCGATTCAGAGATTCGATTGCGTAAAATGAAGCTTTAAATTACAAATTTTTGTTAGAGTCAAGTGTTCTCCCCTCCTGCCAGCGAAATGGTTGCTCTTGGCTATGTGAAAAAAATCAGGGCAGTAGTAAATATAATGGAATTAAAAGGAAAGTTATTACAGCTAAGTAGGCTTTACAAGTTTACGAGTAATAGTCGATCAACTTATAAAATGTACTTGGAACAGTAAAAATTTTGTACAAATGCCCTTGAAAAATTACTTAGATACGTTGTTAGCTGTGTAAAATAGATTAAATATATGCTTATAAACCATGTAAGAATATACAAAAATATAATTGTAACAGGATTTACAAGTTTACGAGTAATAGTCGACCAATTTATAAAATGTACTTGGCACAGTAATTTTTTGGTACAAATGCCATTAAAAAATTACTCAAATAACGTTGTTAGTAATATATATATATACTAGCTGACCCCCGGTGCTTCGCTCCCGTCAATTGGCTTCTTACCTACCTACACTACCTACCCTACCCTACCTACCCTACCTACCCTACCCTACCCTACCTACCCTACCCTACCCTACCCTACCCTACCTACCCTCCCTACCCTACCCTACCTACCCCACCCTACCCTACCTAACCTACCCTACCCTACCTACCCTACCCTACCCTACCCTACCTACCCTCCCTACCCTACCCTACCCTACCCTACCTACCCTACCCTACCCTACCTACCCTACCCTACCCTACCTACCCTACGCTACCCTACCCTACCCTACCTTACCCTACCTACCCTACCCTTTTAAACTATCCTATCTCTCAAGTTGGATCGAACTGCACATGGTGTGCGAATTTTATTATAATCGGTTAAGTGGTTTAGGAGTCCATTGAGGACAAACATTGTGACACGAGATTTATATATATTAAGATATATTAGTAATATAATATAATACTGTGTTAAACAGATAGTAAATATATGCTTATGAGCCATGTAAAAATATAAAAAAATAAAATCATAACATCCTTAATAATAATGATTTCTAAATTAATAATGTTTAAGCTCGAATAATGCATTGGAGTGGGCGGAGTCGTTGGCAGTCGTTGGGCTCGTTTTCAGACGTTGTGAGCCACTGAAACCGTGATAATGTTCACAACGAAAAACCTTCTTCTTAGTTCGCATTATTATGCAACTACGGAACCCTAATACTCCGCGTGACCCGACACGCACTTGACTGGTTTATTATTCTATAAACATGTTCAACTGCCTATAAGTTATATTTTGAACATAAATTAAGTTTTTTCTCCTCCTCCGCTGTTCTTTTGTGACCCATTTTGTATGTCTGCACCTTTGCTTTAAGTTGCCCCGTTTGCCTTTAGTATATGGAATGTCTATAAAATTCTAGATCTCCAGGACTCGTCGGTTTTCATTGACTTGGCGCTTTTCTGTTAGTCGCCCCTAGATTTTGATTTTTAGGAGTAACAGAGATAGGTTTTTTTTTTCGCGTCTCGCATTTCAATCTTAGTTTACTACTGCTTTACAGGAGGCGAGCGTTTTTGCTTCTTAGTAGAAGCATTAGTGGAGGGCGGATTGAGTGTCGGAAGAGGTCGACGGCCCGGGAGAGGGATCGGGAGAAGCGAGGGGTGATGCGAAGGGGGTTGCCTAAAAGGTCTTTTTGGCATTTGAGGCCTGGGATGTGGACTTTTTTTCCTCTTTCCTCTGGTTTGAAAATGTTCCTCTGAGGAGGAGGTGGAGAAGGGAGAATCGTCCCGTGGTTCATCTTCAGGATGATTATCGGGCAAGGGGAATCCTCCACAGGGGAGGTTGGGTATAAGCTTGGCTCATTGGCCTGATATTTGGATGGTGAAGCGCTCTATGAAAGGGTGGGCGACCTCGGCCCGTAGCTAGACCTAACCGGAGGGGAAGGCTACTCTGGCGAGTCCTGAACCTCGCTCGTTTTGTTAGCCGTTGATAGCGTTTTTGAAGGTCTTACCGTACTTTTTCTTCATGTTGGGCTCTTTCAAGAGAATTTCCTGGAAGAACTCGACCAGCAACGCTGTCGACGACACCGTTAAAAGGATTTAATTTCCAGTTTATACCGGAAAGAGATTTCTTCCCCGGGTGGGTGGGCCCAAGGTTGTGTAAGCTGAACCCTCCCAGCAGGGTGAAACTGGGAGTTGCGTACCTAGAGTGAGCCCTAAAATGTAGTATACCTGTCACCATCATCGTAACAGGGGTCCAATTGTATCGATTAGCCCCCAGAAGGTGGGCCACCCTCCGCCTATGTATCAAGAGTCTGGTACGTAGTCGTGGGGTAGACACAACCTACCGTACCAGGTGTATGCTGAAAGCAGAGACAAGGGTTGACTTTTTGTTGATCTACCAAGGCCAGGTCCCTTGCTCCCGACGCCAAATGACTGCCTCACCCTGAAGGGGGTGCGGTGGAACTGCGCCCTACTTGGCTATGTTAACACCGTTAACGAAGTACCACAAGTAGTATCCACCAAGTATCACAAAACTGTGGTTTTTCCCTGAAGAGGACAAACGTTTTTGGCCTTGAAATGTCGTTCCCTCCCTGAAAAGACGGTGGCGGTGTGCGTAGACGCGACGATCGCAGTGACGTCACGCAGGGCGTTACGAGGTAGGAGTGTGATGTGGAGCGAGCGGAGAGCGTGCAGAGCAGCGTCCGTCCACAGCGGTAGGCGACGGCGGAATGTTGGGCATAGTGTGGCGGGCTTGCCTATAAATCATATTCGTTTGTAGTTGTCAAATAAAAACTCATTTATCCCGTACTATTTATTTTTCCAATGCCTATATATAAACTTATATTAAGTGCATGTGTATCCTTATAAATACGTGTAATTACATTTTTCCTTCCTTCATAGCACCACGATTATAATATTAATATATTTTCGTTTATTGGTCACACAGTGGTAAACCGCAGCATTTCATCCGGATGTTTTGCTTGCCGATTATTAATTCATAAGCTTACAGACCATTTTCAGATTTCCTATCAGTTACTAAATTTACAAGACATTTTGATATTTTTATTCAATGAATGTTCTTTAGCAATCATATCAACAGCTTTTTGTGCAATCATCAAAACAGCGGCTGTCGTTGGAGATGCTACTATCTTTGGCATAATACTAGCATCAGCCACTCGGAGTCTTTTAACACCTTTTACTAATAGTTTTGAGTCTACTACCGTACCCATAGCACAAGTACCAACAAAGTAATGTCCTGGAGAAACCATGCCTAGGGCATAACACCTCCAGTACTCATGGGTGTTTTTATTGAAACCAGCACAAGCTTCTAGTTTTGGATCAACGAGTTCTGCACCAACACTTTTAAAGTATGTCGTATTTAGTACTTTGTTGAAATCTAGAACAGTCTTCACATGCATTTCTAGATCTCTATCATTACTGTAGTATCCTAGGGTTATAAACGGTTGGTCTTCTATATTAGTCGTGTTCAGAAGAACTTGCCCCCTAGACTCAGGACTTGCAAGAAGGTTAAAAACTAAATATATTTGGCTGTGAACTACTTGCTTTATGATATTGTCGCAAACCTTATTGGTATAGCTAAGCAAAATTGAGCAGACATCTAAAAATAGATTGTGATCATCGAATATTAGGCTGAGGATCTCATAGTCGGGATACCTCTGATATTTTTTTAAAGCAATGTAACCGTCTATTGCTGGTATATTTATTTCATGAGGGTCTGGAGGTGCTTTTGGACTCCTTGCTGCACCCATTTTGTAAATTGTAGGACATAGTATGTGGTCTTGAAGATTTCTCCCGACTGGCAGATCTTTTATGACTTTAATGTTCTTGCTTTTCAAATGCTGTTTTGGGCCTATTCCAGAAATCATAAGCAACTGCGATGTTTTAAAGACACCTGCTGTTATAATGACTTCTTTGTTTGCTTTTACTGTGATTGTTTTTCCATAACTTGTTTTTATTTTGACTCCTACAGCAGTTTTGTCATCGTTAAAAATAATTTTAGTTACCAAAGCGTTAGTAAGGACATCCAAATTAGGGTTATCCTTTACAGATCTCAAAAATTTTGCTGAAGACGATCTTTCATGATCACCGTAACTAAACAAAACAGTGGTGAAACCAAGAGGATTTCTGACATTGATATCTTTAACGATTTTATGTCCCATTTCCTCAAAAGCAGAAAAATATTTTTTTCTTATTTCGTCATAGTATTTTGTTAGTTTGAATGTGCCATTAAGTCCGTGCAGAACCCTGTCTTTTGGTGAGTTGAGAATAACTGGATCTTGAACGCCTTCGTTTCTATAGAATAATGGAAGTACTGAATCAAAGGACCATGATGAGTCATTGGTGAGGTTTGCCCAGTAGTCATAGTCAGCAGGATTACCGCGTGAATAAGCCATGTAGCTCATTCCACTGCTACCTCCAAGTATTTTACCTTGAGATATATCAGACACACTTCCTTTATGATATTGCATTGTTTCTTCCTGAGTCGAAGTGAGGTTCCAATCGTTAGGTGAGTGTTTTGTGAATGAGAAGAAGTAGGGAAACTGGAATTTAAAAAAATCACTTTAATTTATGAAATAGCAAATCAAACCTAGCTTTTGAAAATTCAAGCAAATTTATCTTTATCTTTATTCATCTATTATTACGAGTATTTATAAATATCTCACCAATGATTCCAGAGATGGCTTTCCACCAGCTTCAATAAGCAGAATCTTGGCATTGTACTTCGCAAGTCCACTAGCTATCACACATCCCGCCGTTCCCCCACCAACTATGACGAAATCGTATATATCGTCATCTGTAATCAATGAGTTAAAAGTTTCAATGTATATAGGGTCAAATTAAACAAGCTTGAGATGTGATCAGTATCTATTTCTAATGGCGACGAAATCATAAAAAATATTACCATCTATTTAACTGGCCCGGTATATTCTTGTTTGGTAAAGGCCTCGCTCTCCCTTTTTACAGACTTCTTAAACAAGAAGGTTATTAATTCGATACTTACTAATAGTATGTAGTATTGTTGGAGTTGCACAATATTCACATAATTATGTTACTCTATGCGGGCTTCTAAACACGAGTGTGAGATATAGGTAAAAATAGCTAAAATTACTTTTGTTTCAGAAGTCGGTGTTGCAAAACGACTTAAAAAATAAGAGGTACCAAATACACCAACTTCCGAAACGAAAGTTATTTTTGCACTTTTTAGTGTTTTGCTTTAGAAGGCGGTTTATTTAATATAAAAAAGTTACTAATGGTTTCAAATGTTGGTAAAATGCTTTTATTCTTAAAGTTTTAGTCTAACAAATGGTTAAATAATTAACTCTCCAACTTATTTGACCATTTGTGACACTAACAACTGAAGAAAAATTATGTTTTACCGAAATTTGCAACCATTGGTAAGTTCTCTTAACCATTGGTTGAGTAAACTACGGATAAAAACTGAACCTTAGTGTTTTGCTTTGGAAGTCAGTTTATGTTTTCTAATAAAGTTTTTTTACACACTACACATCTTGAACGTTAGCTCCGTAGTTAGCTGAGGGACATTCTAGATATTAAAGAGTCGCGAAAGCAATTGGTTAAATGTAGAGATTGCCAAGCGCTATTGAAAGGTCATGTGATATATTAAAGAAAGATAGAAAAATATAGCCGCATTTTTTTTTTCTTTCTTTCTTGTCGTGGTGTGGCTTGGCGCGGGATCCACTAATCCAACGACTCTGTTCCAGCCTACGTCAAAAATACAACGAATTTTGTAGCCACGACACGTAAGTGTCGGTTCCGCCTTTTCCCTTACATTTTGGCATTTCGCCGATGACTTCGCCATCGCTGACAGAATCACACTTGGTCTAGAACGTCCGTTACCATCAAGGGAGTTTCATATTTTTTTTACCAGTCAAAATATAAAAATGCATTTAAAAATAGATTTATCAAAGTTACCTTTAACACAAGCTTGCGGCGGCCATAGGGGTGAATATAGTTGCAAAACATTTATAATGCTAAACATTTCTTGAAATTTTATAAAATTGGTAACTGCCGTTGCTGTGTCTAGTGTGTCCATTTTTACAGCTGTAAAAATCAAGATAAATACAATCAAAAGAAAACAAAATATTAAAAAGTACACATGAAGAGTATGTGCCGGAGAAACGGTACCAATCCACGAAGGAAATGGCAAGACCAAGGGTTAGGTTCCATCCAAACTGGAAGATGCCGACCAATTTGGAAGATTCCGCCTTAATAAGTAGAATCTATCCAATTTGATAGGCTACGCCTAAACTGGTAGGTTTCATCCGATCTGGAAATAGGACTGGACCAGAGCAGGCAAATAAAAAAAACAGATTTTTAAATGAACGTTTGAAACGATCAAAATTTAGATACATTTGTACAAACCTGAGGTTTATGAATCAATATTAAAGGATAATAACATAGACATCACATTCGCTCTATATACATAATTAATAGTATTTGCGTCAGACTTATAAGATTTTTACTGACACTTTGCTAATATAAATTGGTGAAAATCGTGATTGGAAATCGATAGTACTTAATTTAGGAGCATTTGTATTACAATTTGTTACAAAATGGTTTTGTTAGAAATTAAATAAATAACTTCTTAATTGCCATTAACTTATAAACGATAAAATACCGACTTCAAAAAAAAGTAGTATCATTTCGATACGTATGTATTTATTATTGTTAAAATTGCACAATATTTACATATTACCACGGGGTCTCATTGCTAAGAATTCAAATTTGGCTCAAATATATCACACTAGGTGGCGCGATATGCGCGGTATCTGATAATGAATGTGTGTAAAACAAAAATTTTCTGGAATTGAACATAAAAATTTTATGTTCTTGTTTGATCAACTCTCCTAAGTAAAAAGTGATGGAATATTGAGCTCTTAATTCACATTTCAAAGATTTTTTGAACGGATTATTTAAAATTGATGCCAATAGATGGCGCATTTTTAAATATCTAAGGCATTCCACTCGATCGTTCAAATTTGGATTGTAACACATTTTGGTGCAAAAAAAACTGTAAAAACGTGCAAAAATATACTATAAAACTAACCTTCACTGTATTTAAAGAAAACAATATTCACGAACCTACGCCCTTTTACTTGCAAGTAGCTGCTAACACGATCTATCTAGCACCGTGAAACAGAACCGAACGCGTTCGATGTACAAAAAAATATCAGATTAATCAGATGAAAAACGATAGTTGCGTCGGCACGGTTTCTTTGTATGGGATGAGGCATCTGTATGCTAGTATTATATTATCTGTGATATTACTATATTATGTGGGCTACTTATTCTAAACATGTGAGCCAAATTTCATATAATGTTGTTTGTATGTTTATCCACGCACTTATCCGAAACTAGTAATTGGATCGTGATTATTCTTGTTTTATTGGATTAAATTGTCTGAACTTATGGGATACTGCAAATTTCATCAAAATTGGTTTAATAATTTTCAAGATTTGGAACATACAACCGAACTCCTTAATGACAAACAGCACGAATTTTAAAATTTAGTTATAATGACTCATTAACCCTTTAGGTACCTTACTATGGAACTTGCTCACTTTTTTGTGCTGGTGTACCAAAACTAAAAAGGGAAAAATAAAATCCTCTTCCGAAAAAAAAATAACCGACTATCAAAGCAAAACACTAATAATAAAAATAACTTTCGAAACGAAAGTTATTTTGCACTTTTTAATGTTTTGCTTTTGAAGTCGGTGTATTTTTGTATGAAAAAGATTTTTATACAAAAATAAGAATATCAAAATTACCGACTAAATGTGAGCAAAATCTATAGTAAAGTACAGGGATTGACAAAATACCCATAACAACTCAATTTACACATTCGTGCTGTTTGTCGCTAAGGAATTCGGTTGTATGTTCTCCTTATCGGATGTAAGCGTGGACAAACATACATACATACATGCACTTATTAAATTTCGCACACATATCATGTTTAGAAGCCCTCATAAAGTAACATTAGGTGAATATTGTACAATTGCAACTGGACTTTGTCTGAAATAAAAGATTTTTTAATTTAATTTAATTTTAATTAATTAATATCCTCCTTTTTAAGTTTGTAAAATGTGCAAAAAGACGCAAATTATATTTGCTCTTTTTAGTTTTTGCTTTGGAAGTCGGTATTTTTTTTGTGAAAATGTTTTTTGGTGTATGATTTCGATGGGTGTAAGAAAAACGCAAATAAAAAATAGTAGTGTTACCTTTTACGTAGCCAATTAAGGTCACAAAAATGAGCTTGAGACCAAAACGCCAACCCGCTTAATATTTTCTGGCTCCTTCTCAAGTTTGATCATACGATCACGGATGTTTCCATGTTTCCTTTGATTGTATAAACTTTTTACGGTACTTTCAGTTGCAAGCAAGGTGTCGCTGCAAAGTTAATAAATTTATTTATATAGATTATATGGAAGACTTACAGCTAAAACAAACAGACCAAAAACAGTAAATTTTACAGCCAGCCAATAACAAGTCTTCACTAAATAGATAATGAATAATACTTAATTTCTATGCACATTTCAGTACACATCGATAAAAACAGATCACCAAGTGAAAAAACACTCAATAACTCGTGTGATACTGATATCTTGCTTGCAATGCATAACAATATATACGCTGCAATGAACTAGGTGAAGATATAATATAAGTAATATTTCGCTTTGTTAGGTACCGAAATACGTATTTGCAATATGTACTTCACCGAACACAGATTATATTATCTTGGAAAATACTCTAAATATCATAAATTGCAGTTCATGTCGCTCTGAACCGGTTGAAACCGTTGCCGTTGCTCAAATATAAACATCCTCTTGCAAGCCCAACCTGAACGGTCACCCCAAGAAAGATTATTTTGTCGACAAAATATAAAGATGTAAAAATAACCAATTCCAACTAATGGGGAAGTAGTACATAGAAAAAAAAATATATTTAATTTTTCAATACTTTCAATACCTTTCGTAATTTTAATGGAGAAAATGGAAACCTACCTTCTAATAAGCAACAGTACCATTTAGCACAAGATTTTCTTTACTTCTAACAAACAAATGCTACCATACAATTAAAACAAATGTATAAAATAAAGAATTAAGATATACTCCTCAGAAATGATAAGATTTCTCCAAAAATAAAACTGACTTTAAAACAATTGAAAACTGTGAAAACGATTTTAGTCCGTAAATAGGAGGTTAAAATAGTAGATAAATTCTATGTTGAAACAATACAATTTTGCATAAGTAAACAATTAACAACGTTGATAACTACTGAACTATGACGCACACGTATAAATAAACAATAGTTAGTTAACTTAATTTGACTTTTACTTGACATACGAAAATGCACATCCTAGTCAAACTTAGTCAAATGTATTGTCATCGAAACCTCAAGGGCTTCCTAGCTGTAATTTACTAAGGTCGACACAAAAAAGTCCGGCTAAGCAATAGATAGCCTTACGGGTTGAATTTCGAGAGGCCACTCACAAAAACCACTGAGGCTTATAATTTCTG
Organism: Orthosia gracilis; assembly: GCA_947562075.1. Lineage (NCBI taxonomy): Eukaryota > Metazoa > Arthropoda > Insecta > Lepidoptera > Noctuidae > Orthosia > Orthosia gracilis. Next base: position 24,971,563 of record OX387273.1, read on the forward strand.
ATGACGTTATTCTTTTTTACAATAATGGTTAACTGTCAGCGGCCATGTTGTTATGTTCACTCCAATCTGTCAAGCGCCATCTGGTGGGAGCAATGTAGCGGCAGTAATGTTCCCTATTGTTAACCTAACTTTCTGAAAACACCCAGCCACACACTTAACGGCAAAGTGGTGACACCCGACGTGTCCGCGCGCGTATCGTATTCCAAGTTATCGAAATCAAGAGACGACCCAGCTCTCCATCAACCCGCAATCATGTCAAACCGTAGCAGCCACAACCTCAACAAATTACGTCAGTTTCCATAACACCGAGGATATCAGGCTCCTGGCGAGACCGACCAAGACTCTGGTTTCACCAAATCAACGAAATCATGGATCCCCAAAAGGCAAATGACTTGCACATAATTCAACTTCCAGTATCTAGGCTGAAACCTGGCGAATTCACTGATATAAGTGACATTCTTGAAAATGTGCCTGAGAATAATAAATTCAAAACACTTAAAAATAGGTTAATTTCGGTTTACGAAGAGTCTGAAACAAAACAAATGAACCAACTCTTAAAGGAAATCGAACTAGGAGACCAAAAACCTTTACAATTATTACGGCGTATGCAAGATTTAAGGAAAAATTGAGTGACAGACATAAATCTAAATAGATAACGCAAGTGCTTCCATCTGTATGAAAATCAAGCGTGCCACTTTTTCACAAACAATTTAAAAACAAATTTACTTCCCAATGAAAGAAAACATTTCCAATGCATCGGCCAACCTTTTTTATACATTTTTAACAGCTCAATATGGCAAAAAGGCATTTTTATAGATTTCGGTGGCTTTCCGGTGCAGATAATGCTAATTGAAAAGCTCAGGTTACGATCATTGACCGTAACTTTCTTCCGTTTTTTGGCATCCGTGTTGCAATGTATGCAGCGCATACTGCAAACCTTAGTCGCTACATATTGATGAGGAGGGGGTCGTGGCTGAAGAGGGGAGGGGCGCGCACCAGCACGACGCTGGTCCGGAGAGGATCGCTCTGGGGCTCGCGAGGGACCTTCAACACCAGAGTTGTCCAAAAAGCGACACTCCTCTTCCAAAAACTTCAACAAATCATCGAAAGGGGGGAGGTATGTGGCAGTATCCTTACCATATTTCTGCTCGAACCGAACCTTTAAATCGGAAGGCAACTTAAACAAGACATAGTTCAACTTACAATCTCGTCATCTAGTTGGATGTATGTCTGTGGACAGACAAGACTTTAAAATAATTGTGGTCAGATCTTATACACTCAATTAGGGCTGATATGCGATACTGGCGAGGTAAAACTCGACTGTTTGGCTAAGATCGCCGACAAAATTATAGAAAATACTAGGCCATTTGAAATAGCCCCGGTCTCTAAAACAACTCTGATTGTAGACCGAAAAATTTCCGAAACTATTGTTAGTGAATTAAAGGCAATGAAACTAGAAATTTCAGAATTACGTAATAAAATCGATTCAGAAAATCACCAAAGGCTTCCCGCAGCCGGAGCATTATTGCCCCGGTACGTCTCGGGCACGCTCTAAAAGTCCAGATAATACTCAAAAAAATCGGGAAAGTTCTAGGCGCAAAAAGCAAAACCAGGTGATGTGGATTAACTGTGTTTCTACCATACAATTCGAGAGAATGATGCAGTTAGGCATTTGTAGACCTTCGAATAGCCCTGGGCTAACCCACTTGTATGCTTTATTAAAAAAACAGTGAAATATGACCATATGAAATATGTGGAATATATATATATGTGAATATATATATAAAATATGCGGCGATTATCGTAGACTTAACGCACAAACTGTTCCCGGTCGTAAACCATTACCAAGACTACTTGATATATAACAACTTGAATACTCAAAGAAAAATCTATATTTAAAAAAAATACGTTCGGATAGATATATACATAATATACCAATGGTTCCCGAAGACATTTCAAAACTGCAGTCATAACTCCATTCGGTTAATTCGAGTTACAAGAATGATTTTTGGGTTACGCAACGCAGGGTAAGATTTCCAAAGTAAACAATGCATTTAAAAGACTAGATTTTGCATTTCCTTATTTAGATGATATAATCATAGGGCCAGAATGAAAAGAAATGCATGTAAAACATATAATTTTGGAACGTTTAAATAATTAAGGTTTAACGATCAAAACAGATAAATATGAATTTGTTTGGTAAATCTAAATTAAACTTCATAGGTTACGACATCAATTCAAAGGGTCTAAAACCAAGTGCCGAAAAAACGCAACTTATAAATGACTATGCACAACCTAAAACAAATGAGCCAATACCACCATCCAGAATTGTTGCCAGGGCTTCATGTCGTGCTTTGAAGATGCTCAATGCCCTCTTGACTGCCAATCCTGAATGTGATCTCGTGTTTTCACACAAATGGAATATACTTATGCGTGCATGTCTGGTGATCTGTTAAAGAAAGTATGCGAGGATGTCCACTGTTCCATTTTAATTATATTTTAATTATTGATTATGTATTTTGCCATTCCTCTGTACCATGTTGATTATGTTGTTATATTTGAATTACTGATTGTAATATTGCCATTCCACTGGCCATGTTATATAATTGTATTGCCATTATTGATTCATAATGAATATAATTATTATATTGGCACTGTACTGTTATGCGAATTTCTGTTTTTATGTGACACAATTGTGAAAATTGTTATGTTCTATTTCTATATTAATTATTGTTATTGGCCTTTGTATTGTTTTAATTAACTATAAATAAATAAAAATAAATAATTTGAGAAGGGAACTCATGTTAATGAATGTAGATGACATATGGAACAGTTTCTAGGAAAAGGGATAGCAATAAAGACACAAATATTAAAATAAAATAATGTATTTATTAAGAACAAAGGTTGTATTCTTTCGCTAACATATCTGTAAGCTTTTGTGCAATAACCATAACAGTTCCATGTATATTAGACCCAACGATTATAGGCATAACACTAGCATCAGCGATCCGAAGGTTCTTGACTTCTTTCACTCTGAGCTGTGAGTCTACCACAGTTCCCATGGGACAAGTACATCCGTAGTTGTGCAAAGTAGTTGACATTCCTCGTGTGTAGCACATCCAAAAGTCTTTTGAACCCTTCGCCAGTCCTTCACAAGTTTCCAATTCAGGTTCTACCAATTCAGCATTGATACTTTTGTAATATGAAGAATCAACAATGGTATTGTAATGCTCTATGTATTTAGCATGACGTTCCAAATCCCTCTCGTTAGAATAGTATCTAGGTTCGATTATTGGACTGTCTTCAGGATCAGTGCTACCTAGACGAATCTCGCCTCTTGACTCGGCATATAAAAGATTATGGGTGATAAAATGTACTTGGCTATTTTGTATCTTTTTCAATAAAAGGTCACAAAGTACATTCTTGAAGGTGAAAACGAAGCCGCAGATTTCTAAAAAGTATACTGGATCGGTGATTATCCCGGAAAGTACTTGATAGTCGGCGTGGCTTTGACATTTTTTCATAGCCACTCGTCCTTCCATTACAGCTACTGGGAACTCGTTAGGATTCGGTGGTGGTATAGGTGTAGCTGGCCCCAATTTGTGGAGGACAATAGTCGTCGGGATATCTTGAAAGTTTTTCCCTACAGGTAGATCTGAAATCACTTTGATTCCTTTCTCCTCCAAGTGGCCTTTTGGTCCGATGCCAGAAAGCATAAGCAATTGAGGAGATTTTATAGTACCAGCAGTAACGATTACTTCTTTCTTCGCTTTTACAGTAATTAATTTCTTATCTTCGGTAAGAACTTGCACGCCAATAGCGCATTTGTTTTCATTAAATATAACTTTGGTTGCTAAGGAATTGTACATTACTTTTAAGTAAGGGTTATCCTTTTCAGGGCTCAAAAATGAATGCGCTGTACTTTGTCGCATTTGGTTACCGATAGTGAAATATGCGTTAGTGAATCCAAGAGTGTTATTTGGGTTGATATCGTTAAGAACTTCATAGCCCAATTCTTTGTACGCTCCAAATAATCCATCATTGATCTTATTATGGTATTTCTTAATTTGCACTTTACCTTTCGTACCGTGGAAGAAAACGTCGGGTGAGTTGAGAATTGTTTTGTCGGTTACTTTTTCGGTTCTTTTGATGAGTGGACAGAGTTCTTTGTATGACCAGCTAGAGTCGTTTGTGATCTCTACCCATTTCTGGTAGTCTTGAGGGTGTCCCATGTTATATATCATGAAGTTGACTTGCGATGATCCACCAAGTACTTTGCCTTGCAGCAACTCTGTTACCTCACCTTTGTGATACCGCTGGTTCTTCTCGTCGCGTATAGATGTGAAATTCCAATCATAGTCCGTATGTTTTACGAGCGTAAATAATCCTGGAAGCTGAAAAAACAAAGTTATTTATAACAGTTATTCTTTCAACATAATTCAACAAAACATATTTCAATTTTTCAAGAGTCTTTAATCAATTACCACGATATTTATTGAACAAATCATTAAAATTTGGTTGAATAATGATATTTTGTAGAAATTTCATTATTAAACTACTACTTTATCTTTTACTAAATATACAAATTGAGTATTATTTCAGTTTTTGCTGAGACAGATTTATATTATTGATTTCTTCTGATATAATCTATATATGTAAAAGAAGAAACTGAATGACTGACTAACTGATCGGTCAACGCACAGCCAAAACTGCTAGGCCTAGAAGCATGAAATTTGGTAGAAAGGTTCCTCAAGTGACGTAAGTGAGCATTAAAAAGGATTTTTTGAAAATTCCACCCCAATTTCTTCGGTTTGGAAGGTAAAACATCTGAAATTGTAGGTTTACGCTCTTGATTAATAAAAAAAACCTTGAGTTTATTGATTTCTGGAAATTATACCCCTAAAAAAGTTAAAGGTGGAAATTTGTTGGGCATACATATTTGAAACTTGGCATAAATACTAACAGCAAATCATAAAGGTACCATAAGTTTTTCGGAACTACTCCCAAAAGACGATTTGAGGGATGTTAAACATTGTATGGAAAAAAATATTTCTTCACTACATAGTATAAAACAAAGTCGCTTTCTCTGTCCCTATGTCCCTTTGTATGCTTAAATCTTTGAAACTACGCAACGGATTTTGATGCGGTTTTTTTTTAATAGATAGAGTGATTCAAGAGGAAGGTTTATATGTATAATAACATCCATTAAATAGTGGAGAAGTACTGTTATTTTTGAGGTTTCTAATGTGATGTCGTAAATAATTTCATTTTTTCCGCTTACATTGCAAACGCAGGCTGAACCCTACGAGTTTTATCAAAATAATGTACTAAGTATTGTACACATTGAAAAGGTCTACAGAAAAGTCCGTGATGGTATATGTCTATCTCTTATGGATAACCCACAATAACTTTTTTTTGTCATTTACTTTTTACGACAAATAATGGCTAATTTTCGAAGCGATTTTAACCAATACAGCATTAATCCTTAACCAATTAAATACCTTGAATACATTGTTCATTTAATATAGATCTATATGGCCCTTTACACCGTATGATTTAAGTGAATATTTTCGAAGATATTACAGATTTAAAAATTGCGGGACGTAGTGTTTGCGGCGGTACCGGCCGGCCGCGTGCCTATAAATAGCGCGTCTGAGGCCGCGGTTTTCCTAAAGCCTGGCTGGAGGCTATAATATAGCTTAGTCTCCACAGGGTAGTCCGGTTAAGCAGTATCCGGTCACTTTGACCGAACTGTGAGACGCCACTTAGAAAAAAAAAAAAAACCGCGGTTTTCCCTATAGCACTTTGAATTTAGCAGCGATCGGACGCGTTTATTATAAAAACGTGCTTTTCAGCGCGACAACGTATCAGTAATTATAAGTAAGTTACGATGATAGTAGTTTTAAAATATAAATTATATTCTATTCTAAGGTTAATTTTTAAATCGCACATAATAGTAATTATAAGTACCTACATAAGGTGAGATAAGATTAGATTAAATAAAACCATAATTTATGGATTGCAATTTTCTATTAAGATCTTGATTAAAATTTACAGTTAGATCAATTTAATATTAGGGAAATTATTTTCAAAAATCGTGATTTAAGGTGAGATATGTAAGTTCAGAAAAAGTACTTAATAGAATAGGTATCTTTTGTTGTTGATGATCGTTCCCTATAATCCGCTCCTTTTGAAAATTTTCGATGCCCACATCAACGTAGAGTTGTGCGATTCAATAAAGTCAATTCAATATGTTACTAAGTACATTAATAAAGGCAGTGATCAAGCCACTTTCAGCATACAATCACCAAATGAAGTGAAAAAAATTCACCTATGGGTGGATGTACAATTCTGTTCTCAGGAGATTTCCGTCAAATCCTACCAGTTGTGACTCGAGGAACACGTGCTGACGAAATAAATGCTTGCCTAAAAAGATCCAACCTTTGGCCACATGTCAATAAATTAGAGTTTAAAACTAATATGAGGGTTTCTTCATCTTCACGTGAGAACAGGCTATTTCCAGAGATGCTGCTAAAAGTTGGCAATGGAGAGTTATCACAAAGTGAGGGAAGGATTGACCTGGAAAACCTTTGCGTTTTGATAAACAACATCCAAGAGTTAGTCAACAATGTCTATCCTGACATTGATAACATAAGTTATAAGACAATATCTTGGTTTAAAGAAAGAGCGATTCTGTCACCAACTAACGAACAAGTAGATAAAGTAAATAACTTGATTCTTTCAAAGATTGATGCGCCGACGAAAATATACTACTCGGTCGATACTGTTCTCGATTTGGAAGAAGCTGTTCATTTTCCTACAGAATTTCTAAATTCTTTGAACCCGTCTGGACTCCCTCCTCACAAAATGGTGTTGAAAGTAGGTTGTCCTGTTATTTTATTAAGAAACCTGAATCCAACTAAACTTTGCAATGGCACGCGTTTGCTGGTAAAATCATTGAAAACTTTCATAATAGAGTACACAATACTCACAGGATGTGGTACCGGAGAAGATGTATTGATTCCCCGAATCCCTCTGATACCATCGGATTAACCCTTCCAATTTAAACGTTTACAGTTTCCGGTAAAGACATCTTTTGCAATGACCATTAATAAATCGCAGGGTCAAACCTTCAACGTTGCAGGCTTAGATTTGAGCGTTGACTGTTTTTCACATGGACAACTGTATGTCGCTCTTTCAAGAGTGACCTCCAGAGAAAACATGTTTGTATTGTCTAATGACAAGAAAGCTGTGAACGTTGTTTATAAAGACATTCTGTAATATGTTGTAAAAATAAAATAAATAGTTAAAAATGTAAAAAGTAAATAAGTAAAAATGTAGTGTATGAATTTAGATATTCCAAAGATAGCAGGAAATCTTCATGGTATAGGGAAAGGGGGATTGTTTTACTCCAAATTTAACGCGTGCGGGCCACGGGCAGTAGTAATGAATAAATCAAAACTACTGAATCGATTTTAATCACATAGGCTATATATTTTATACCCGTGCGAAGCCGGAGCGGGCCGCTATGTTTTTATATACAACGTTCACAGTTTTTCTGTAGTGTATTTAGTATCAGCATTGCACCCGTGCGAAGCCGGGGCGGGTCGCTAGTGTGTTAATAAACTTGAAACTTGGCACAAATACCAACCTAAGTAAATAATAAAGGATGTCATTATTCGTTTTTCGAAACTACTCCTAAAAGATGATTTGGGGTGTGTTGCAGATCTTGGGTTAATAAACTTGAAGTTTGGCACAAATACTAACCTTAATAAATAATGTAGATTGTTATTAGATTTTCGGGACTATACCCGAAATACTATTAAGAGGGTGATCAAGATTTTTGAAGTATTTTACTGCACGTAGCTTCTTTTTATGATGTTTGCATCATATCTTTAGTGCTCCCTACTAAAGAGGGATTTTTGGAATTTCAATCTTTAAGGTGGTTAAAAGGGAGACATTTATTTGTATGGAAAATCTTATTCCTTTGGCAAATAATAAATTGCCATTATTCATTTTTCAAAATTCCCCCAGAAGATATTTAGGGGTGTCAAACGTTTTTTGAAGAATTTTACGGCACTAAGACGCCCTCTTCTTCAATTTGGAACTACCGAACTGGACCGTTTCCGTTCTAAGGCCCGCCACTGGATTTTTGAAATGTTTATTGTAACACTTTGTGGTACAATAAAACTATAAAAACGTGCAAAAAATACTATAAAATTAATAGTCACTGAATTTACAGAAAAAGGAGTCACGAACCGAGTAAACTTTTCCCCAAGTCGCTGTTAACACCATCTACAGCCGTGGAACGGAACTGAACGCGATCAATGTACTTATAAAAATAATCAGTACAACCAGACGAAAAACGATAGTAACGTCGGCACAGTTTCTTTGTATGGGACGAGGCATCTGTATGCTAGTGTTATATTATCTGTGCCTAAAGCGTACCCTTAAAAAAGTAGTACTGCTGATCGAGCAAAACAAACTTGAATTACCTGAGTTTCTAAAGTAGGTTCTCCTCCCGCTTCTATGAGAACAACTTTTGCTTTCAGTCTAGCTAAATTACTAGCTATTATACAACCTGCTGTTCCACCTCCTACTATTATAAAGTCTGCGGTATGTCCATCTGAAAAACATTTTTTAGGTTATCACGTCATTAGATATATACTAATGCATCACCTTCGAAGGTATATACCATCCACGAACTCGCACTGGGTCTGCATGGTGGATAACTGTGCTACATATAAAAGAGGCATGTGTTTCATTAGAGGGACCATTATGTAACTATACCGAATGCAAAATAAGCAGCTGTATACTGCTGCACATCTCCTCTGTGAGAAGACGTCGTCATCATCTTCCTGCCCTGGTCCCGTGTTATTTAGGATCGGCACAATACGATTCTCTTCCATACCGTCCTGTCCCTGTCCCAGTCCATCCATCTTTTCTTTGGCCGATCCCTCCCTCTCCATCCATCCATCCACATTTATATTCAGCACTTTTTTAGTAACATGCGTTTCATCCCTTCTCATCACATGTCCATACCAGGAAAAACGGTCTATTTATCCATTCTCGTCACTCCATCTCAACATTCTTATCTCTGCTACATACAATCTCTTTTCATCCATCTTTTTCACAGCACAACATTCTGATCCATACATTACGACAGGTCTAATCACGGTCTAGTAAATTTTCCCCTTTAACTTGAGGAAATCTGTGGGTCGCAAGTTGTTGCAGTGACCTGTCGCCATTTCATCCATCCCGTATCCCGTTGTGTTACTGACTGACACTTGGACAAGCTACCCTAACCGGCAGTCGTAGCAGATTGCTATGGCTGTTCCGGCGAGAGCTATAGGCACGGAACTGGAAAGAGCGTCAAAATCGCAGTACAAATATTCCGTTTTAGTGCCGCTCAGTTTCAAGCCAACATTCTCCAGTCTGTGAGAACAGGTGTTGCATTAAATAAAATTCCTCTAGCTGTATCTTTAGATTCTTTAAAAGCAAATTGTTGCGATTAATTCTTTAACAGGCTGTTTTTTTCACAATGATAAATAATAAACAATGTCATAAAAAGTTACCTTCTACATTCGCTGGTTGAGGCCACATAGACGCTGTTAGGTTCAAAAATGTCAACATTTTCAGAATGTTCTGCCTTTTAAGAATGTTCGCAGATATTCGCGATGCTGTCTCCATGATAAAGTTTTAGAAGCTTTACAACATGTGTGATATCTGAAACAAATAATATATTAAAGGAGTTTAGAAAAACCAATTCGGCTGTACTTACTTTTAAGTAGACAACAAAGAAGACTTACCTGACTGTAGTCACTGGTAACACTCTACCATTCCCTTCTTTTCATCTACTTATATACCTTATTTCATTACCAGCAGATAGATAATTTCTAGAAAAATAAATAAAAAGTAGATAAGATTAATTAATTTGAATGTTAAATGAAGAAAGTAAATAAATTATATTGTTATTTAGGGCGTAGAAAATAAATGTGTGATGAAGCATAGTTAATGAAGACGTGATAAGCGAAATTAAGAATTGTTATTATCGCAGTAAGAAAGATACGCTAGGAAAACACGTTAGTTACAGAACCGTGCATGCAATAATAATAATTATAGTCCTCCAGACCGAATATCAGCGCGGGCGATATTATAGTGCACAAAATATGTGTGCGATAAACAAACACAGGATCAGTATTTCTCTCAATCTCATAGTCCGATAGGACGGCAATCCGACCAGACTGGAAAGAGATCAGGCGTAGGAACGACGGCTTAACGTACCGGCCGAGGCACGGGGGTGTCAAATCATCAACTTCCAAACTCCGGCAACTACTCAATGTTTTCCCAGACCCAGTACCACATGGTCAGCAGTAGTGCTTGCAACCACTACACTAACGAGGCAGTAATTATAGATAATGTTTAATTTAAAATTCTCTACACATACATTAATTACGATGATGAGATGTCACTTAGGAGATACAGTCATATCTATATATATAAAAATCAAACTGACTTCCAAAACAAAACACTACAAAGCGAAAAATAACTTTCTTTTCCGAAGTGGGTGTCGAAAAGCGGAAAACAATAGGTACCAAAGACTGACTTCGGCTTTATAGGTAAAGTAAATATCATGACGATTCTAATAAGCCCAAAGACGACTAGGATCCATTGTTTTATTTCGGAGTTCCAGTGCCTACCTTCCGGATTCATCATAAGATCAGTTCGATGTTACCATTTTCATCAGTACCAGATATTTATAAGTATTTGCTTCATAATAGTCGGTTGACTTATCAATATATATCTAACACCCGAGACAAACTTAGCATTAAGGAGTTCCAGTGGCCATCTGTGGTCTTCTTCATCAGTTTCATTTCACCAAATGACACTTTCTGAATGTAAATGATTGCATTGTTGATAAAAATACCAAAATCACTATATATATGCCTATAATATTTGAGGAATTACCCGATTTCTCTGGGATACCATCATCAGATCCATGGTTTTCCTAATCATGATACTACCCTTCGGATATCTCCTTTTCAACAAAAAAGAATCATCAAAATCGGTTCATAAACGACGAAGTCGAAGCGAACACACGTAAAAAAAATTAACTGGCACGAAACTTCACGATTCTTCTTCTTCTCCTTTCCCTGGTCCCATTATTTGGATACTTGATTATCTTACTTGCCTGCGCTTAGTTGTTCTGTCTTGGGTTATCTGTTTGGGCAATTGGGCTTGCTTGAGGTCTCTTTCTATATAGAACCACTAGGTCAATGGTGGACGGCCTGTACCTTTATTTTGTCCTGGAAAACAATCAGTACCAAATGGTCCTCGTTACGTCTCTTGACGTGCCCATACCAACAAAGGCGGTTTTCGGTCATTTTCTCGGTGAAGGTGCTACTTTAAAATTTCCTCTAACGTGTTTATTTCGCACTCTGTCAAGCCGACTCGTATCTCCCGCCCATCTAAGTATTTTCATTTCATTGTTGTTCATGCGTCTTTCTTGCTGTCCAGCATTCAGAACCATACATTAACGTTAAACGAATTGCCATTTTCACTTATATTTTAAGGACCGCCATTTTTGCCACGCAACGCTAATTTTCTGAGTCATATCTGCGTCAAAGTCAGCGTCTGTTGTAAGCATAGAGTCGAGGTACACAGAAAGTTATATAAAACAGAAATTAAAACCAGATGGTATGATTACTATGAAGAGCTTCTCAATGAGGAATTCCCAAATGAAGACCCAGTGAACTGCGAGCAAGTAGACATACATGCTTTGGCTAAAATATACAGCTGAAAAGCTACAGGCCCTGACCAGATTCCAGTGTAGATATGGAAATGTCTTGGCCCGATAGCTGTAGCCTGGCTGACTAAATTATTCTAGCCATCAAAGGCATTCCTGAGTAATGGCGGCTAAGCTTCTAAGTTCCATTTTATGAAAACAAGGGCGATGTTATGCAGTGTGAAAACTACAGAAGAATAAAACTGACTTCTCACACACTTAAAATATAAGAACGAATTATAAATAAATGCTTCACCGAAATCTCTACAATATCTCCTAATCGATTTGGGTTTACTGCATCCAGATCGACCACTGATGCTATTCAGACAGTCAGAATACTGATGGAACATAGAGAACCAATAAAAAAGACATACATTTGACATTCATCGACCTCGAAATGCTTTCGATCGGATGCCACATAAGCTAGTGTAGCAAGCTCTTCAAGCTCAGAATATACCTCAGTATTATAAAATAGAATAGAATATACTTTAATGAAAACCATAAATTTATTCACATTTACAAGTAAAACTTATTATAGGTACGGGTACAAAGGCGGTCTTATCGCTGACAGCGATATCCACCAGACAACCTTTGGATGGAATGAAAAAACTTAGAATGAAAAAGGGGGTAGTCTGCGGTGTACTGCTATTAGTTGAAAACATAAATATTATATACAAAATTTACCTAGTCAGGGATATTATTTACAACAAGTCTAGCACAAGAGTTCGAAGTCTAGCTAGGGTTAGTGAAGTATTTGACGTCAAAGTAGGCGTCCATCAGGGTTCAGCTCTCAGCCCGCTTCTATTTAACCTGACAATCATACCAAGGATATCCCATCCCCACTGCCGAGGACTATGCTATACGCAGATGACATAGTTCTACCCGCTGACATCTTGCACCACATGCAGGATCTCTAAAGTACATTAATACAATGTCTTTAGCGTTATGGTCTGAGTATAAAAAACCGAGTACTTGAAATGTCCTTTCAGCGGAGACGCGACACCGGAGACTATCTAAATTGGGTTGAATCCTATTCCTGCAGTAGAAAAAAATTAAGTATGTCTGCTCTGAGCTTAAACTCCACGAATAAGTTCTTATTTTATCAATGTTTTCATTACAATAATGTAACTACAATGATCTGTTTCATAATCCGTCAAGGCTAAACTGGGACTACTTATGCATATTTTGGACCTAAGTTTATTTTCTTTCTAAATCTTTAAACAGGCGGAGCGACCATCGTGATGGCCCGACGCTATTCAATTTATATCATACAGAAAAGTGATTTTACTCAGCGACAATACGTTCTCATTGACGCAATGCAATGCATTTCGACTGATATGTACATGTTTTCTATCAACGCAATTTTAATTGCGTCGCTTCATCAGTGAAGATTATTTTTATTTATTTGAATAAGGTAGGTAGGCATATAATTTACAAATGTTAATTCATTGACAATTAAGTTAACAACATACATAGACACGCACGGAAAACTAATTAGTTAATTTGCAAGATAAACTAACTATTAAACTACATTGAGCAATTAAGTTATATTTAGTAGTAGAATTGAGAACTTAAGTTATCTTAATTTTAGAATGACTAAGCAATTTATTATCTTTAAATTTATAGTTAGGAAACGTATGGGGAGATTTATCATAATATTCTACCATTTTTAAGTACCATTTAGAAATCGAATCCTAAGATCATGCTCAACAGTAGCGACCCTTTGACCAACGAAGCAGATTTTTTATAATAAGTAAGCAAAAAGTCATTCCAATCAAATTTATTTTAATTATTCAAATTCAATTTATTATAATTATAATTATTCAATTTATTCAAATTCCATCAATTGACTCGCATCAAATTTGTGACGTGTAAATAATGTATTTAAAGAAAAATCTTTCATGAATTATTCTATTATTATGTTTTTAAGGCTTCTCATTGATTTTAGAGAGCAGTGGTGGCCCAATGGTATCGGTCGCGACTTACAAGTTGTAGGTTCGAGCCTAGGCAGGCGCTTTACTTTGTGTAAATTATTTCATCACCACTGCTCTCAAAACGGTGAAAGAAAACATCGTGAGTAAAACTGGCATGTTCTAGAACTAAAAAATCGAAGACATGTGACATCCACCAAACCGCACTGAGCCCGCGTGCTGGTTTACAGCCAATTACATCTCTCACAGAGAAAAGACCTGTGTCCCAGCAGTGAAAACATTAAAAAGCTGATGATGATCTTAATATTAATATAGAACTCGTGTGGGGAATTAATAACACCTTATTATTTATAATTCTGTCGGTACACCGTTGCTGTATTTTAAATTAAGATATCGCAGTTTTTGTTGCAGTAGTCAAACTCAAAACAATGGTTATATAAAATAACAAAAAACCTGTTATATCGTGCAACTACAATTTAACATCTTAAATGTATTTTAATTAGTAGTAAATGTTATAATTTAATTGCTTAATAAAGAACATATCCTAAAATTTTCGCCATTTTTGCAGCCATTTCCGTACGCAAATACATGTTTTTGTTCCAAATAAATAAATAAATAAATTTTGTAAATATTACTTAAATTATTTGATTTGAAAATTGTTTAACAAAAAGTATATAAAATCGTTAATACAATTAAAGATTATGAGAACAATGGATAGCAGTCATTTTTTAAATATTCACATAAAGTAAAAATGTTTTGTAATTCATTCAATGTACTAGGCACACAGTCTTTGCTAAGTAATTGGGTTTTTCAACGTTATATTTGCGTCTACTTTTATTGGTTTATTTTACAAATTTAATATCATTTCGTAGTAATCTAGAATTGTCATTGACGTCAACAGCGAAATAGTTACATTAATGTTTGAATACTCATTTAAATAACAAATTACTATAAGTTTCTATGTGTGGCTTAGTAGCCTGCATTAATTAAAACAAAAACAGGTTTTTTTTTGGAATCGTCTTTCAAAGTCAACTTCAAACACGGTTTATTCGACTGGTCATATTAAAGCCCATCTTTTCAAAAACTAATGGCACATGGTTTACACGGATCCAATGGCACGAATTTCGTTACCCACTCTATTTTTGTAGGCAGCTATTATATGTTCATAATATAATAAAATTAATTAAGAATCTGCTTGTCAGTGCTAAAACTATAATCAGTTAATTAGTTTAGGCTTTTTTTAAACTGTTAAAAAGTTTTCATAAATAGCTTGGCCCAGCGTTGTAGTTCCAACCTCTTGATATGGTCTGCTCAACGCCATTTAAGTTTGAGTACCTGTCAATCACGTCCTGAGATTTTGTTGCTTTCTTGATCAACGAGGTTTTCACTCGGTGTCTCAGTTTTCTGGTAACTAATCGATACTTCTCGAAAATTTTGTAAAATATTCATATTAACCTGACATTTTTAGAAGTTAATGATCGTTCTCATAAAATAAAAATGTTAATGGAACTCTAAGTTTTTATAAGTCGTTAGGTTCACATAACTCGGTACAAATATTATTTAACAAGCGTGATTTCGTCCAGTTGCGTGTCTGTGTTTCAAAGGATGGTAGTTTTCTTTTTTATTTATATAACACAAAATTAGTTTGTTGTACAATAAAACGTGGGAACCACAAAATATAAATTGAGTAACAATGGAATTTTAAACAACGAGGAACATGAAGTAACAATCTTATAAAACATAAATACAGGTATGTTTTTAAATTATTTTCTTTTCATTTATAGTAATTCTAAAGTTTGCACAACAATCAGGTGAGATAGTAGTCAAGCGCGAGCCTATCAATAATAAAAAAGAACTACGTTTCAGAACTTTTAAAATATTTATTACTTAAAGAAAAATATTTTTTTGGTGAATGAATTTATTGTTATTAAGAAATATTAAAAAAAACCAGTTTCAGTACGTAATTTCTTCATATTGTTGTAAAAAATTTATGATTTATTTAATATTTTGAGGTAATGACAAAACACAAGCCCAGACAATTACAAAAGAAAATATACAAAAATGAATGCAACAACAGCAATACAAGGAATTCAAAGAATTCAAGGAGCCTTCAGTGTACTAGCTGCGTTACAGCTGACCGCATTTTTATGGCCCCAGCAGGCACAAGTTCAAGGTAAATTTTAATTTTATTTTCTTGGTATTGAAAAGCGTGGGTCTGATGTACAAACGAACATTAAACAAGTTAAAAGAGCATGTCAGGATCGTATGAGGTGGCGTTCTGTAAAAGGTGTGAGAGTATAGATGGAATTGAAAACTGGCACAGTGGAAATTTTATCGACGTAAGGGGTCACAGGTTAAATATTTTTATTTTTAAATAATCATCGCCACTGCTCACAAAGTAGTGAAGGAAATATCTTATATCTTAGAACCTAAAATCCTATTTGAAATCCATCAAGCACTCCATGGTGCACTCTGTCTTACAGAGACCCTTTGTCCCAGCTGCAACGTGATAGACTACTAAGTTGGTACTATACTAAGTTGGTACTATAAACTACTTTGAAGCCTTACAAACCGGTTACTTGTAAACATGTTAAATTAGTCAGTAATAAATTAGTATCTACGCGAATTTGATGCAGATTTTTTAAATGAAATACGTTTCTCACCTAAATATTTTATTTATCCTCGAGATTCACGGAAGGTTATTCATTGGCGTCACAAAAATCGCATCTATTCCTTTCATTGTCTGCGTACCAAAGTCATCAGTGGTACACCATTTGAAAGGGTCTTTGGTAACCAAGGGACGAAATAAAACGGGTTAGCTGAATGATAGAAAAATAAGTTTTGGTTTGTTTTTCTTGCTAGAGTTATCGATATCTTACACAGAGATAGATTATAGTCAGAATAGCACATAGGATACTTTTTATCACGGGAATATGTTTCCTCGGGATAATTTTCGACTTTTATTAAAGCGCTAGCAAAAGCTAGTATGAAATAAAAGGAAGTTAGTGATTGTGGGACAGTGGACAAGCGGCTCTAGAAAAAGTGTCATTATATCAGTGATTGTGACGGTCAAAAAGCTAAAATGTAAGGGATTGATCACGTGACATTTTTTTTTTTTTTTTTTTATTGCTATCGTGACGTTTTCATTGATAGAAGAGAGCATAAGATATACTGAAATAGAGCCTAAGGGTGACTAAAAGAAAAGAATGTGCAGCGCTAACATTGAGTAAAATGGAACGAGGAAATGATAATGATGATGAACAACATGGACATTTCAGTAACAATAGTATTTCATGCGATCTTCAGATGGCGCCTGTTTCGACTTCATAATAGTCGGTGCGGGGTCAGCAGGCAGTGTAATAGCTAACAGACTGACAGAGATCGAGGATGCTACAGTTTTACTTATTGAAGCTGGTGGAGATCCTCCTGTAGAATCAGTGGTAAGTACTGTTTTGAATAATATTGAGTTATTAAGACGTATACATCTACGTGTAAGTTTTGTTCACACACAGTGAGATTAGTAATGCCCTATTACGCCATTTTTATAAGAAATCCAATAATTCGGTGCGGTTCTTAGAACTAATATTCAGACATGATTGGGCAAAATGCATAACATAATAGGTCATTTACATTAATCGGTTCGAATTGACAGCCAGAAAATGCTTGTGAGAATATCTCTCGGTAATGGAATACCATTTGCCAGTAGTAAATCGTGTTCAAGGCAAGCGTGTTTTACCGTCGAAAACATCGTCGCTTACCAACAGGTTAGACAGTGGTCAAGCGCGAGCCTATAATATATATATATAAAAAAGCTATCAAAATATACTGCGATGAACAAATAAATGTATACATGATCTCTGATACAAATGTCTTCACCGTACTGTCTTTCTAGATTCCAGGGTTTACACCGTTTATGAAAAATACAAAAGTTGACTGGAATTACGCAACGGAAGATGATGGTTTTAGTCAACAGTTCCATAAGAACCAAGGAGCTGAACTAACCAGAGGGAATGCTAGGCGGTACTAGTTCTATAAATTTTTTGGCTTACACTAGAGGAAACCATCATGATTTCGACAACTGGGCGAAGATAACTGGTGATGATTCCTGGAACTCGGAAAACGTATTACCATATTTCATGAAAAGTGAAAAACTAGTTGATCCTGGTCTCCTCAAATCTAATCAGAGCTTTTTGCATGAAACACACGGATATTTAGGAATAACCAAGAACCATAATGAAGAGGCAAACAAATATTTTGAAACTTTTGCAGAGCTTGGGAATAAGATTGTCCTTGACACAAACGGGGATCAACCTCTTGGCTATTCAGAATGTTTAATTACTATTTCCGAAGGTATCAGACAGAGTACCGCATATTCGTTTTTGCGACCGATCAAAGACCGACCAAACCTGTTTGTACTTAAAAACACATTAGTAACAAAAATTCTTTTTGATAGCAGTAAAAATGCTAATGGTGTAGAAGTTTCGCAAGAAAATAATAGCAGAATGCATTTAAAAGCAAAGAAAGAGGTCATAATATCAGCAGGATCTATTAACACGCCACAGCTGTTGATGCTATCAGGAATAGGGCCTAAAGAACATGTACGGAGCAAAAACATTGATGTAATATGTGACCTTCCCGTAGGTCAAAAATTACAGGATCATGTTATAGTAACAGTGGTACATATTATGGGAAAATCAACTCCATCTAAACCTTTCAATCCAGGCAATATTGCCTTCCCTTTGATTATAGGGTATGCAACTCCGAACAAAAGTCAAGATTATCCTGATTATCAGACACTTAATTTTATCATGAACGAACCGACTGCCATGCTTCAATACTGTTCTTTCTATTTCTCCTTCAAAGATGAAATCTGTGAAAGTCTGTACAAGAAGAGTAAAGGAAGAGAAGTTTTATTCACCTCTTTGGTACTTTTGTATCCAGAATCGCATGGAAAAGTACTTTTACGAAGCTCGGATCCTATAGAAAAACCTATTGTACATACTGGATATTATTCTTATCATAAAGACTTGGAAAACCACGCAAGATATCTTAAGAATTTTGTAGAACTGAAAGGAACTAAATTCTTTAAAAGTGTTGAAAGTGAATTCCTTGTACCAGACGTTTGCGGTTGTGGAAAAACTGATATAAGTGAAGACTTTTGGCAATGTTATGCTTTATGTATGATGGTGTCGGGATATCACCATGTAGGATCGTGCCCCATGGGCTCAGTAGTAGATTCTAATCTTCGTGTTTATGGAGTTCAAAAACTAAGAGTAGCTGATGCTAGTGTAATGCCCATGATTGTCGGAGCTAATACTAATGCGGCAACGATTATGATAGGAGAGAAAATTTCTGATATAATTAAAAAAGATTATTATTATCCAAAACCTTGTAGTTTCAGTAAAAATTATTGTACAAAGAATGATGAAAATGTTAATTGTAATATTTCAAATTTGATTTCAGATTAAATTGTTATTCATAAGCAATGAATTTCAGTTCCTATTCTTTTTATAAGAGGTTCATATTTATTTCTCAAGTAAAATATTCCCTAACCCTACTCTACTCGTATTACCAATATCGTATCAACAACTACTAATAAATTATTTCTCTTGAACATATATAAGTGTTACTGTTTTCTCTTCTTTCAGTCTAACCCGAACATAACTACTTAACTTTCCTAATATTCTATCTTTTTCTTTTCATACTTTATTCATAACTTATTTCCAGATACCAGCATTTATTCCCCTCCTGAAGAAGACCTCTGTTGATTGGAACTACGAAACTGAAGACGATGGGTACAGCCAACAATTTCACAAAAATGGTGGAGTTGAATTGACGAGAGGTAAAATGCTTGGAGGCTCAAGTTCGAATAACTTCATTGCTTATACGAGAGGAAATAATCACGATTTTGACAACTGGGCGAATATAACTGGAGATGAGTCATGGAACTGGGAACATGTTCTTCCATATTTTATAAAAAGTGAAAGGCTAGTCGACCCTATCCTTCTTAATTCTAAAGCAGGTGCTTTCCATGGTACTCAAGGATATTTGGGAACTACCAGATACTATAACGACGAGGTTGTAAAGTATTTTAAAGCTTTCAACGAAATTGGTCATGACATTGTTTTAGACACAACGGGTGATACTCCCCTTGGGTATACTGAAAATATGTTTAACATTGCTGATAGTGTAAGGCAAAGTTCTGCTCAGTCATTTCTGCATCCAATCAAAAACCAACCCAATTTGTTTGTGCTGAAAAATACACTGGTATCGAAGATTCTTTTCGATGATAACAAAAACGCTATTGGTGTTGAAGCTATATTAGAAAACAATATAATAGTACGCTTCAAAGCAAAAAAAGAAGTAATAGTATCGGGAGGAACTATTAATACCCCGCAGCTATTAATGCTGTCTGGAGTAGGTCCGAAAGAACATTTACTAGATCACAACATAAAAGTAATTTCTGATCTTCCTGTCGGTCAAGTTTTACAAGACCATATTATGGTTATGATGGCTCACACAATTGGAAATTCAACTCCGTCTAAGCCAATGGATCCTACCAATTTTCCTTTTCCACTCATTATGGGGTACGCAGCTTTGAATAAAAGTCAATATTATCTGGACTATCAAACCATTAATTTTGTCTTCAAAGAACCAACTCCTATGTTGCAGTACTGTTCATTCTACTTCTCTTTTCTAGATGAAATATGTGATGCTTTATATAAAAGTAGTCTTGGAAAGGAAGTTCTATTTAGCTTGGTTCTTCTAGTGTACCCAGAATCTCGTGGAAAAATCTTATTGCGAAGCAGAGATCCAAAAGAACAGCCGTTGATATATACTGGATATTATTCCAACGATGAAGATTTAGATAAGCACGCTTCGTATCTACAAGATTTTTTGAAAGTTCAAAATACGGAGGTTTTCAAAAGAGCTCAAGCTGAACTGGTCATTCCAGAAGCTTGTGGTTGTGGTGATTATTATTTTACCCATGAATATTGGAAATGCTATGCGTTATGTATGATGGTGTCAGGATACCATTACGCTGGTTCCTGTCCTATGGGGGTTGTGGTTGATTCTCGACTTAATGTGTACGGGGTACAGAGGCTAAGGGTTGCAGATGCTAGTGTCATGCCAAAGATACCTGGAGCTAATATCAATGCTCCGACTATGATGATTGGAGAAAGGGCAGCTGATTTAATTAAAGAAGATCATTATTTAAAAGCTCACGGTGGATGGCATAGATGGTAGTTGAGTTTTCATTTATGTATAATAGTTATTAAAAAAATTATTCACTGTTATTGCTGTCTTTTGTTTTCTGAAAATTTTCGGTAACAAATATTGATTGAAAATTTATTGAAATTTCAAATTCGAAAAAATTATAAAATTTTGTTAATAAAAACTGTATATTACAGATGACTAAATTTAAATTCTATTCAACTCATACTTTTTGGGGACTTTTTAAAAGGAATGGTCCTTAAAAATTAACTTGAAACTAACGTTTCAAGTTAACTCTTTATCGATAATTGTAATCAACTCAATTTCATCATCAACAAAAAGTCAATCATCTTGAATTACAAATTCCAGAATTGATATAGATGTTACTCGAGCGCGCCTCTTACATTGTAATAAAAAATCACGTGATCTTTATTTGCAACGAAGACATAATTTAAGGGTGTTATGTTATTATTTATTTATTTATTTATGTCTAAGTATATGACTGCACGATATATAATATTCGTAAATATACGTAGTAAAACCATCAAAAATATTGTGATGCGGTCCATAAGTTTTTAATTTGAAGTTATTTGTAATGTTTACTTATTCGTAATTATATAGTTTTGTGCGTAGAATGCAAAAAAAAAGTAATATTAATGTTTCAACTATAACAAATTACAGTCCTAAGTTTTTATTCATTGACCACACATTTTCGCGTTCGATACACACATACTCGGACACAATCATACGACACAGCATTTTGAATACAGTGAAAAAAAGTAAAGTCCAGGACACATAAGTGATAGATTGTTCCTATTATAAAGTAATAGCTAAAGCGCTACCTACTGGAACACTCAACGTTTATGGTTTATTTTCTTTATTTTCCCTTTGTTTACCTTTTGTTAACGCTAAAAGGAGGAAGTCCGAGTCTTTCAATGGATTTTCTCTTTTGTGTTACTCTCTACCACCATTGTTGTATAAAATAATAAATTTGAAAGAATTTGCGAAATACTTTCTAATAACACTCAGCTGGCAAACAAATTTGTTAAAAGCAAAATACAGTGGGGGAAAATTGCCGACAATTTAGAGAATGGATCTATTATTTTTCAATTTAGTTTTTTTTTTGCAAGTCACTTTATGGCCATTTATTTTTTATTTTTATTTATTTATTTATTTATTTTTAGGGATAACAACAGCTGTCAACACTTAACTAGGTACTTATCTAGGATTACATGGGTAGCCAATTATAGTTATCCACGGCAGATACACAGGGTGGATGAATGTGCTAATTTAGACTAAAATTAACCTGTCCACATTAAAGTTGATTGGGCAACTATGAAGCGATAAGTATATTTAAGATATAAAATATGTTATATAATAAATAAATATAATTACAGAATAACATATGCAAATATATGAATAGTATAGTTAAAGTAAGTTATTGACATTTTAAACAATGCTTGTTGGAATGACAGCCTAATTTATTTCGTAACTTGTCTTAAATTGTCGCAATAGAATGATTTGATTGTTCGGAGAGTATTGTCATTAGTATTGGAACTTGTACTGATATAACAAAATTAATTCCAATTTTTGCTATGTCCCAAAATAGCTTGTACACTTTATACAACAACTTGTACAATCTTCAAAAGGCACCTGGACTTTTGTAAAAGACCAGGGTGTGTGAAAACCACCCTGTGACCTGGTAAACGTCAACGCCTGTTGAGGCACGTCCCTGAGAATACTGTAATGGGAGCCCCCATTACAGTATTCACGCACGCAGCACGTCCCTGAGCCTTGACTCACGATAGGTACCTAGATTTGTCAAATAAAATAAATTCAGAGTAAAAATTAGGAAAAGGCCGTGTTAACGTCGAGAGTATTTATTGCTCCAGGATAATATTGGAAGTTCCGTTCTCAAATTAATATCTAAGTAGTTCATCAGAATTTCTTTATGTATAAAAAAGTATAATATTTTACATAAACAATTAACAGAATCGCCGAAACTATAATATGCTATAGTAATGGCAAAAATGCTATCCCTACTAACACTCTTACCCCCAACTAAGCTTTGTCCAAGAAAACTAATACGGACAAAAATATGGAAGACAAAAATACTCTTAAACAGTTATGACGCTAATCCGAGGTACCAGGGCCACATATTAACGTGGAAGTATTCCCCTCACGTACGTAGAAAGTTATTGAAGGAACACACAATGTCACGCGTTCCCTAACTTTCTGGTTTTTGCTTACTTGCAAACGTTGGAATAAGGGCCGTCCTGCATTGGTGCGATACTGTGCTGCCATTTTTTTTGTAGTACTTTCAAATATATTTACACACTGGAACAATATTATGCTACCTAAGGATACATTTACAGTAACTTGACAGGGGGAAGAATTGCACAAGGAATCAGAGGCCTGTGCTCAAAAGTGGGCAAGCAAAGCCAAGTTATTGATAATGATAACTAAGTATGCTCTTGGATCACCGGCATCATAATTTCAACCGGTTAAAGTCTGCAGCTAGCCACAAACTTCGTCGTTTCTGTCGTATGCTCCATTTTATTCAGACAATGTAAATTGCAGCTCATATCGTCAATCGCACATCAGTGTTACATACCTAACATTTTCATTTCGAAAATCAGTCTTAATACAACGACATAAATTCTCTGACAATGTCAGGTTATTACATCTGGGACCGTACTATGACGTGTTAAAAATATCTATACTTCCACACCAAACATTATCATCGTCATTTCAGCCGAAAGAAGTCTGTCTGTCTATATATACGCCTACACCTAGTGAGGCCTCCTCAGGCGTGTCACTATATCTGTCGGTCTTGATTTCTCACATCCAGCAGATTCTCGCAAGCTTGACTAGGTCAATGGTCTATTTTTTGGAAGGCCTTTCAATCCTGCGTTACCTGAAACTGGGTCGCCACTCCAAAACTCCACTGATAAAAAACACACTAAGTGTTTCCTTTGGAGGAGGCTTTTGCCCAAAAAATGGTTACCTCACTTAGTAACAAATTGATATTAAATAAAATTAGTAATTCAATTTTAATTCAAATCTCATGTAATAATATTTATTTTTAATCAATAATATATTTTCCATTTAAACTTATTTCTTCTGATTATTACAATTTATATTTTAATTTGAAATAAACTTATTATGAATGTAGTTTTACTATGTCAAATTTAATTAATGATGTTATAATATATTTGTAGGCATGCACTTGGTAAGAAATAAAGGCTTTTTTATTTATTATATTTTATGTGTGAGAGCCCTAAGCCAATTCTCCGTAGCCTCTTCCTTTTTAGTCGTTACGAGTTCGTTTTGGTTTTCAAATGCTGGCGTGTCGGGTGTTAAAAGTAACAAGTCTTGATTACAGAGTTCTGTTTGAAATGTGAAATGTCATGGGTGTTACATGACTTCATTTTGTTTTGGTCCTGTAATTGGATTTGGTGGAAATGGTTTAAATGTTATTTTTGGATCAGTTAACGTTCTAAAAAATGCAGTATTTTTTTTAGAAAACTAACTGAAGGATTATATTTTTATGTTAATTTTAACAGGGAATGGAGATCTAGTTCAGCATTGAACGTTCCTATTATTCTTTTTCTTCTTTTCGTATCGATTATTCCAAATTTCAAATTATATTCGACCAGTATTTAACTACCTGGTCTTCTCTGTCATTTGCCATGAACAGATTCCGAAAGGCGCAGGTGGCTGGGTACGAAGGGCGGACAAGGAGTTGGGGCATATCCCACACAAGCATTGTGTTCGAATCATTGTCTATAACTGCCTATCACACCTAAAATCGTTTCATTTCACGTCATGATATCTATGTATATCTTTGAAATTATTGTATATCTTCTTTACAACTTCAGTATGCATCTCAAGTGTCAATAATGCTCAAACACATATCATGATTTGTGATTATCTTACAGTTGTCATCAATTATTTAGACCCCAGGCTGCCGCCGAGAAATTTCAGATGAAAGACCTTATAACTCTTTGCTTGACTCAAGAATAAACCTACGCCTTCTTACTCAGCCGTAGCGTAATAAAGAGACCGCTAGAAATTATCAAATTTAATGTAGTTGTCTTATTTAATTTAAATTCTTTGTACTTTTAATATATAATATGTCATGGTTCAAGAAATTAATCAATAAAGCATTATGTATAACGCCCGGGAATTGTGTATCAAGTCAAACCGGCAATGTAATGATTACTCATACTTGTATTTATCACATTTTCTGGTTATTATGAATATTGCGACATATCAGTTGGGCAATTCGATAATTGAATCGGTTATTTAAGAAAACGTACAGGTCATGAACGTCAAATTTTTAAAGATATGTAAAAAGCCTTCAATATCTTAAAATATAAATAAATCGTTATGTTATTTTTTGTCCTTTATGTTAAATTAGTATAAAATACATCATCTTCCTGCCCTTGTCCCATGTTACTTGGGGTCGGCGCAACACGTTTTCTTCTTCCATACCATCCTGTCCCCCGTCACGCTATCACTGACTCCCGTTTCTTTCATATCGCTCCTCACAAAGTCAATCCATCTTTTCTTTGGCCATCCCCTCCCTCTTCATCCATCCACATTTATATTCGTAACTCTTTTATTAACATGCGTTTCATCCCTCCTCATCAGATGAATATACCAGGACAAACGGTTTCCTTTCAACTTTTCTGTACTTCTGAACTTTTTAGTATAAAATACATAAATTACAATTATTTTCTTCTGATTTTGATATTTAATAGTTTACTAAAGAATGGTTCAAAAGTCGTTGGCTTGTTCCTTTTCTTAATTAACTGAATAAAAGTAAGGGAAAATACACTGCTAATCTGTATAGCTTTATTCATCATCATTTTTGCGCTAGTACTCGTATTAGACCAGTTTTCTATCTATAAATTTTGATTCCGTGGAATCTGACGAGGTTGTAAATCAACAGATATTGCATCTCTCTTATAAAAATTCGTGCACCAAACCCTCAAAGTCCAATATGTCGCCAGTATTAACAAAAAAAAAAACAAAAAAAAAAAAATAAGGATAAAAAAAAATATATAAAATGAGCATGTTTCATTGGGGCCCTTTAGTCCAATTCCTTCGTAATAAAGAAAGAAACGACTTTCATCAGTTTTCAGACTTTTTAAGCAGAAAGGGCCAATTACTCGGCCCAATAAGTGATGGGCATTATTCAAAAAGCCCGGTCAATTTAATTATTTCAACAGTTTTTAGCATATTGCCTACTCATATTGGGCATTTGTTTACTTCTAACGCTAATAAGATATTCTCTTGATACTAAACGCCTTTTTAATACAAATAGCAAAAATACTCTCCACCTAAACCATGCTACGCATATATTGAAGTGCGCTGGGTATCTTAGAAATATATATTATTATTCCAACCACAAACACTCCCTGATCACACACAAATTACTTACAAAACACACACACTACACACCCAACTTTCATGATTGCTTGTACCTATCTGCTCATACTTAGATTCCGTTTCTGTGTCGGCTATAACCACCTGTGTTATACCCATTGACTCACTTAAAATTCTTAGTCAAAATATTAGGGGTTAAAGTATGAAATTGCCGATTTGTACTGAAAAAGTGAAATTAGTTTTTTTATTAATTGATAGTCAGAGAAAGATGCAGGATGTGGTTTGTTGGTTAAAAGAATAATTTGGGCATCTTTCCAGGCTTGTGGAAAGTCACCTACGGCGAGCCTCAGGGCATCATGCTTGGCTGGATCCTTTTTCTCATCTATATTAACGTTCTGGGTATGTTTACTCTTCCTAAGGGCAGAATTATAAGTTTTGCTGATGACACAGCCCTCCTGTTTAGTGCGGCCGCCTGGCGCGATGTCTACTCGTACGCTCAGTCAGGCTTTACTACTCGTACTGCCACAAAATGTCTGCGGAGTATCATACTAACATTCAATGTAAACACTAAAACTCATTACGTTACTTTTGCTCTAAAAAAATCAAGTTTATCTACAGTGACCATAAAAGTTCACTTGTGTTCAACTCCGAACGATGCAACCTTTACTGGTTTTCACCTATCTAAAGCTGAATCTGCGAAATATCTTGGGGTAATAGTAGACAACTCCTTTAGATTTCAACAACATATAGATTCAGTCATTAGAACAACATATAGATTCAGGCTACGTAAGTTGACATATGTTTTCAAAACCCTGAGACAAGTGGCGGATGACAAACTAAAGAGATTAGTCTACTTTGCCTTCGTTCAATCATTGATAAGTTATTGCATAACAATTTGGGTTGGTGCACCTAAACCCACTATCCTTGAACTCGAAAGAGCCCAGAGAGTTGTTTTAAAAGTCTCTAATTTTCTTACATACCGTTATCTTACAGATCTTCTGTACAAGCAATCAAATTCCTTACAGTACGACAACTTTTTATCTTGAACACTCTACTAAAACAACATTCATTACTCACCTATCACCCCTCAATGACACATGGTAAGAGACAATATAATCTCGTAAGTCGCACCCACTCTCTCCTTTCGATTTTTTTTTCTAACCACTTCTTTTGCTGTTTGGGAAGATTTTTGTACAAAAAAAATCAATACAATTCAACCCATATTTAACCTCAATAAGGACCAAAGACAATGCGAAAGGAAGCTTACCATGAGGGTACTAGGACTCTATTATGATGTCACCGAAACCCTACTTACCACTGTGACTTAATGTATACCGAATGCTATCTAATAAATCCTCACCCACACACGCACCCTACATACACACTCTCCGACATACGTACATCTACTTACTAACGCTCTCACAAAAACATTTACTACACCAAACCATAATGCTTTTTAATATTTTTATTCACATTTTTTCTTTTTTGAACACTCTATTTTGAGTAACAGAGTTTTAAAAGTTGTTTATATTATACGACCTGTAATTTCAAATTGATAAATCATTTTTTTTATTATAATGAAATGTATCTCTGCTACCAACTGCTAGAGGGTGGAGACCTGGTGACCTGAAACACAGGCCCTTAAAGTCTGGTATGTCTGTATTGTTTATTGTGGTGAGAAGTAAATAAATGAAAAAAAAAGAAAAAATTCAAATTGTCTGGGCATTATTAAGATGGACCAAGTGATTAATACGGATAACTTTAACTTTCGCATTTACAATATTAGTATTATAAATGCGAAATTATGGATGGATGTATGTTTGTAACTCAATCACGCCAGAACGGCTGAACGGATCTCGATTAAATTTGGCACAGAGATAGATTATAGTCTGGGATAGCACATAGGCTACATTTCATCCGTTTATAAAGTTCTCTTAGGATAAGAAAACACTTTTCATGCGGGCGAAGCCGCTGGCTGAAGCTAAAAACATAAGCCTCCACCTTTGACTGTAAAGAGTTTATATGAAATTGATGATTCTCTGTGGCAAACTGACGAACTTAAACTAGGTTATAAAATTATATAGAAAACTTGGCTCATTTGTTCTAGTCTCAGAAGTTCTACGTAAAATTACATGCAGGTAGGTTTTGCATGAAGTTGTGACTAACAAACAGAAAGTTCTTGCAACAGTAACTAACGATTCTACAAAAAATAATAAAAACTACGTTGCAGTGTGAGATTCCTTTGAGCTTTTATTTCTGGTTTTTCTAAGTTTTTGTTAGATTCTAGCTAATAAAGGATACTTTTTATTTTATTGAAAATGATCTTTGCATTTGACAACTACAATAAATAGTGTTATTGTGACGGCTTCACATACAATACGGAAATAAGTTTTTTGTTGACTTACCCAAATAAAATCAATATATTTTTTTTTTTTATTTGTTATAGGCTCGCGCTTGACCACTATCTCACCTGATGGTAAGCGATGATGTGGTCGACGGTGGAGCACGCTTGCCTAGAAGTAACCTATTCACTCTTGACTTAAAGACCCCTAGATTGTAGCTATCGGGAAACACAGACGCTGGCAGGGAATTCCACTCCTTAGCTGTACTTATAAAAAAAGTATTCTCAAAACGTTGACAGACTATTTGATTACAACAACCTACGGTGAACATTTAAAACTACAAATGTTGTATGATGGTGGCACATTGTTTTCCAAATTACAGGTGTTGTGCACTTTCTTACATAAGGCGGCTGCCACGGACGTGAAGGGAAGTGATTATAAACGCACACTACTGTAATTCCATCGCGATGGTCAATAATTCTCTATTATGCGAACTATCTGATGGTGCTCTCGCAGATTTTTATATAGGTGATAGTAAGTACTTTAATCATGTAGAACATGATTAAAGTACGACTCGCTACATGCCTGCGATTGGGCGCTCCTTGTGGTGCTCCACATCGCTGTCAATGCGGTGAAGCAGTCGACTGCCTCGGACACCATGGTCTTTCATGCAGTAAGAGTGCAGGTCGGATTGCGCGGCATGCTAGCATTAATGATCTCATCCGTCGTGCTTTTGCCACCGCCGGTGTGCCAGCTGTCTTAGAACCCAATGGCCTGGCACGCATTGATGGGAAGAGACCTGATGGTATGACCATAATGCCATGGAAGTTGGGTAGGTCTTTGGTGTGGGATGCAACTTGCGTCGACACCCTTGCACCATCCCATCTTCCTAGTACGGTGGGCTGCGCTGGGGCGGCTGCTGCAGGTGCTGAAAACCTCAAACGGCGCAAGTACAACAACTTAATTGGTAATTATGTGTTTGAGCTGTTTGGGGTTGAAACATTAGGGCCATGGGGTCCGAGTGCACAACTATTATTTCAGGATATCGCCAAACGGTTGGTCGACTCTTCACGAGACCAGAGGGCTGGCCTTTTTTTTGCCCAAAGAATCAGTATTGCCATCCAACGTGGCAATGCTGCCAGCCTTCTGGGCACTTTTCCTGTTGACAGCGATGTGGATGATTTTTTTGACGCCCCGTAATTTTAAATATTTTACTCTTATTTTAGTCCTAACTCTAGTCTACAAATAATGTACATATGTAAATAAAAATACATACACTCCCTCATTAAGGTAAAAAAAAAAAAAAAAAAAAAAAATGTAGAACATCATGTTTATGTATCATCAAAAGTTTTCTCAGCGCACGCTAAATAATGAATTTTATAGGCCAAATTTTGCTGCTTTGGGTTACATTATTGCAATTTGTATAAGGATCTTTACTTTACAAAGCGTTTTGCGAATACTTTAATTGTGCGAACAGCTAAGGAGGTGAATTCCCTGCCGAAGTCTTTGTTTCCTGATAGCTTCAACCTTGGGGTCTTTAAATCAAGACATTGGTCAAATACGAACCTATCGATAAAAAAAAATGAAAAAAAAAACTGGTTTGAGCACAATCAAGAAAAACAAAATATATTTTATGAATAGAGCTTATACTATTGAAATTTTTAAGCCCGTCATCAGTGTTAAATGCTTTGCTGTACTATACAACTGGCACACTTCGATAAATATTTTAAATAAATAAATGTATTTATTTATTTAACATATTTAAATATATACTATATTTTATTATGTATTTATTTATTTTATTCGTCTATGCTCAAAAGATAATAATAAAAAGTACACTATTTATTCAGCATGACTCACTTTACCAGCAAAAATCACACGAAAGAAAATTACAAAAAAAAAATACAAAACAAGCAATAACATGAAATCGTAATATACTTTTTGCGCTGAGCACGCTGAAAGCCTTAGCAACTCAGCATTTCACGCTGATTTCAGTTGGCTCCACACTATTCTAAGTGAAAATATAATGAAAAACAATTAGTCAAGACTGAGTGAATCGTTAAGATAATATAGACTATATGTCTCTCTATCTATCTTTTTATCATTTTATACTTTTATTTTACTTTTACAAAAGAAAATAATAATAATGAACAAAAATGTACCTTTTTGTTCAATACATTATCATTATTTCAGACGAAAGCTGCCCACTGCTGGACATAGGTCATCCTCAAGTATCGCCACATTGTTCATTACAAAAGGGTACATTTTACTTTAAAAAAAATAAGACTTTTATTCATAGATGACCGTTATCTATTGAGGCGAACGATTCCAATTATCTTAGGTTATAAATACTTTACATATTCAAACTATTTTAAAGAATAATCTTCTTTGATGAAATCAGCTGCTCTTTCTGCTATCATAATAGTCGGTGCATTGGTATTGGCTCCAATAATTTTTGGCATGACACTAGCATCTGCGATCCTTAGCCTCTGGAACCCGTACACATTCAGACGGGTGTCTACTATAGTTCCCATAGGACAGGAAGAAGCGTAATGATATCCTGTCAACATCATGCATAGCGCGTAGCACCTCCAATATTCGAGAGTATTATTACATTCACCACAACCACATTTTTCAGGAATAACCATTTCAGATTCGACATTTTTAAAAAGCTCCGTGTTTCGGACTTTCAAATAATCTTGTATATATTTTGCATGGTTGTCTAAATCTGTATCGTTAGAATAGTACCCTGTATATATAATTGGCGCATCTTTGGGATCTTTGCTTCGCATTAAGATTTTTCCACGAGATTCAGGGTACAAAAAATATACCGCATTCAGTAAAACTACCTTTCCAACACTGCCCTCATACAAAGCATTACATATTTCGTCATCAAACGAGAAGTAAGTACAAAATTGTAACATGCCGGAAGATTCAGGAATAATAAAGTTAAATGTTTGATAATCTGGATAGTTTTGACTCTTATTCAAAGCGGCGTAACCGATAATGTTTGTTACCGGAAATTTCGTGGGATCTGCCGGCTTAGAATCAGGCGCATCTCCCATTGTGTGGATCGTTAATACAATCGTATGGTCTTGAACAGCTTGCCCGACGGGAAGATCAGAAATCACAGGTATTTCTAGATTATCTAAGTGCTCTTTCGGCCCTATTCCAGACAACATCAAGAGTTGTGGAGTATTAATAGCTCCTCCAGATACTATAACTTCTTTATTAGCTTTAAAACTAACAGTTTCGTTGCTTGCTAAGATAACTTCAACACCAATAGCGTTTTTGTTGTCATCAAAGAGTATCTTTGATACTAATGAGTTTTTTAACACATGCAAATTAGGTCGGTTTTTGATCGGACACAAAAATGCTTGAGCAGTGCTTTGCCTTACATTGTCAGCTATAGTATACATGCATTCAGCATATGCCACTGGTGTGTCACCATTTGTGTCGTTAACAATTTTATGACCAATTTCTCGGAACGCTTCAAGATACATCGGGCCGTCTTCAGAATAATATCTGATTGTTCCTAAATATCCATCAGTACCATGAAATGCACCTGCATCAGAATTACGAAGGATAGGGTCGACAAGCCTTTCACTTTTAATAAAATAAGGAGTTACGTTTTCCCAGTTCCATGATTCGTCACCAGTTATCGCCGCCCAGCCATCAAAATCATGTTTGTTTCCTCTTGTGTAAATCATAAAGTTGATAGAACTAGTGCCTCCGAGCATTTTTCCTCTCGTCCATTCACATCCTTTCTTTTTATGACACTGTTGAGTATAACCATCATCTTCAGTTTCATAGTTCCAATCAACTGACGTGTTCTTAAGGTATTGGAAAGTCGCCGGTACCTTAAACATATTTTTTATTTGGAAACAAGAAAAGTTTACAGAAAATTGCATGTTATGTGGAAAATGGCTTCGATTTAGGCATGCATGTCATGAAACTCATAACAATAGACTCGAGACAGACAAAAATTATGTCAGAGATTGATATGGTGCTACCAAAAATAAACGTGATCAATCCCTTACATTTATACTTTTCTACAATCGTTATCTCTGATATAATGTCATTGACTTTAGACTAGAGTTTAGTTTTAGAGAGTTTTTCTCAAAGGTGGTAGTAATTTATGATTTCAACTTTTATACTTACCACAGATTCTATTGGTGGATCTCCGCCTGCTTCTATGAGTAGAACTGTAACATTCTCAATCTCTGTCAGTCTGTTTGCTATCACACTACCTGCTGACCCAGCCCCGACTATTAAGAAGTCAAAACAATCATCATCTGAAAACACATAAAATATTTAGGTATATTAATGAATTTATTGACTGAAGAATAGAAAAAAAAACGGGTAAATGTTATTGGTGGTATGTACTAGTTATATTTTTTCAAATGAAATGAGTAATAGACCTCTCATCAAATTTAGAGAATCGACCAATTTTTTTATTTACATATATTGTAAAAAGTTATCGGTAGTTTATGAGACTCTTGAGTACATCGCCTGATATATTGCCGTTGTATTCAATTAATAAAGAAGAATATGATATTTTTTATTGTTACCTTGAACCTGTGCCTGCTGAGGGAAGAAGGACGCAGGCAGTTGTAAGGCCGTCAGTATACTGAAAGCACCTTGGATTGCCTGGATACCCTGTATCGCTGAAGCCGCATCCATATTAACCAACTTCTAAAAATAAACGAATTATTGAATATTTTGCCACAAAAGTTTTGTTATCACCTGAAACAGTGTCGACATTTTAATTTTAAATAAAATTGGTAATTTTTTTTTACATTTTTTATGAATAATACTTTTTTTAAAAGAATGTAATTGAAAAATAAGTGATTTCAACAAACACTTGGATGTTGTTTGTCTAATGCTGTGCTAAATAATAATTTAAATTTTACTATTTTACTTTCATAAATAGATACCCAATGAAATAGAATCTTAGTAATATTATAAATGCGAAAGTTTGGATTGATATGTGTGTCTGTAGTCTGAAATAGCATATTGGCTAATTTTTATCCCGGTATAATGTTCCCTTGGGATGATAAAACCTTTTTCACGCGGGCGAAGCCGCTGGCAGAAGCTAGTTTACTAAAATTCTGTTATTTTTTTATCAAACAAAATACCATAACGTCATCAAAGTTATTTTTTTAATGTTTAATTATTCACAGTTTTTCTACTCACAAACAACCTTTCAAAAATCTTCGGTTCGGCTTTTAGTCTAGTCAGCTGGATATTTTACTTGAAGCGACTGCCTATCACATTGATACACGCAACTACACCAGAAAAAAATTGAATATGATATTTATACCAAGTGAACAAATATTGACTTATTGACGTTAATTAACAAATTAGGGTTCTGTGAGGATTATTGAGTGAAACGAAGAATAGGACAACTTTAATTTTAAAAGAAAAATAGTAGCATTCTCTAAATATTTCTAAACAGGGTGCACAGTTAACACATTAACTTTAGGCTTTGTATATGACCTTCAATCGAAAGGGCAATCACAAAAAAAGTCGTATACATCTCAGTTGGACATTCTATCTATCTATATATATAAAACTCTCATCAATCTCAACTGCGCGAAGGTAGCTCCTGCTTTGGCGATAATTGAAGCGATGTCCTCTTCACTATCTCCAGTTTTTGACACGACGCTCCCGAGGTAAGTGAACTTGCGGACACGTTCCACTGCCTCTGTGCCAATCAGCAACGGTGAAGTACTTTTCATACCAAATCTTATCTCTTGGGTCTTCCCGGTGTTTATTTTTAGTCCCGTTTCTGCTGCTTTCTGACTCAAATCTTTCAATTTAGCTTGCATGTCAGCGTGGGTATGACACAGCAGGCATAGGTAATCGGCGTAATCCAAGTCCTTTTAGACGTTGTATAATCCCCACTCTATCCCGCGGTGCTTGCTGTCGAAAATGCGAAGCGAAATCCCGTCAAGAACAACTAGAAAGGGGAGCGTTGAAAGGAGACAGCCTTAGCGGACACCTGCGTGTACTGCTATATCATCTGAGATGAGGCCGTCGTGAGTTACTTTACAGGAACAATTCTTTTAAACACTCTCACTATCACTACACTCTACTCTCACTATCCAGGATAATCTTACAGAAACCTTTTCAGTTATCAAATTTACTAAGATCTCCCTTCTTGGGTACAGTTATCAAAAGACCCTTGCTCCATTCATCCGGAAGCTCTTTGGTGGCCCATTTCCTCTCAATAAGAGACGTCAGAACGTTGACGGTGGAGCATAAGTCAGCTTGTAGCATTTCCGCAGTTATCAGGTCGAGTCCTGGTGCTTTGCCTTTCTTCAAAGAGAGGACTGCTCTTGCATCTTCCGAAGCTGACGGTGGTTCCGTGTCGATTTTAAGAGGCCGAGATGGTGTAGAACTGACTTGCAGCGCGTCATGTGTTGATGTTGCTGACAGACGGAAGACCGCCTCATAGTGATTACACCAGAGTAAGGGCTGTCCTTCCGACGTCTTTAGACTTGAGCGGCTTCTTCTTATGCTTGCTGATACCCGCCAAGGTTTTGGTAGCTTTATACAATTCCTTCAGGTTACCAGTGTTTGCAGCTTGATGAGCACGATCAGCAATATCATTAGCCCATTGCCTCCTATCTTTGCGTGTGCTGCGATAGATTTATCTGCGTTGTCGCTATCAATATCGGCGCCCCTGCGGTTTCGGAAATCGAGCAATGAGGAACGCCATTTGGTGCTAATGGCAAGGTGGTCAATCAGGTTCTTAGTGACTCCATCGGGTAAGTTTCACGTGTACTTGTGGTGGTCGCCTTGTATTGACGTTGGGTGTCGCCGTTATTTTTGGTAATCAGGAAAAAAATGATTTTGTCATTTAAATATTTTACCTTCACTTCAGCTACTTATAATTTTAAATATAATTAACTAATATTATATTTTCATGAATATTATATCAAATAACCCTTTATTTTGGCTTCGCCGTCATTTCAGCCAAAAGACGTCCACAGCTGGACATAGGCCTCCCCCAAGCGTCGCCACGCTGATCGGTCCTGTGCGTTTCGCATCCGCCGGACTCCACAGGTCTTTGCTCCACCTAGAGGGAGGGCTTCCAACGGTACGGCTTCGCCGTAGGCGAATAAGAACAAACAGAGCACCTGATGAGGCATAGTTTGCAAAAACGACGAATATATTGCAAACAAAATTTTAATAGTATTTCATAGAAAATTTTCTCTCTCGACTATTTTCCCCAAAAGGTTTAATACTCGTAGAGTAGTACCTTTAGTACGCCCACATTTCACCCGTTATATTTTAGCTCCATGCGGCGAGCCTATTGTTATCAATTTGCCACAAATCTCGACTCCTGGCTGCTACTGAAAAAAATCAAGATGGACGACCATTCAAAAATCCTTTCTACATCCTAAAAAGTTTACTTAATAAGCATGCGTCGCAAAAACACCCTTCAAACCTATATTGTTGATCTCAAAACAGCATTTCACAACCTTAAGTTGTAGAGGAATGCCAAAATGTAACAGATTGATCACTATTGCCACGTTTTCGATGATAGACTGTCTCTTGTCTAGGGCTTCTGGTGTAGCTATGTGAAATATTTATCATTTCCATAATTCGTCTCACAATCACTCCTTCCAAAACTCCTATGTTATATTTTTCCGCGTCGAAAGTTAATCAATACGTACCTTAGCACGTGTTCGTCGAATCCAATCAGCTGGGTGTTCCATCAGCCCGTGCTTAAATATCTAATCCATCACCTAGAAATTCATTAAGTCTCTCGTTCTACCCTCCGGCTACAGCTGAAATTGTAACTGATATAATACGACACGACACGATCCGTCAACTGAAGGTATTTTCTCTCTCTTTTGTTGGAATAGGTTAACGTACTGTTAGTTACTTTTTTTATTATTGATAGGCTCGCGCTTGACTACTATCTCACCTGATAGTAAGCGATAATGTGGTCGACAATGTACCTATACCCAGAATAGATAGATTTTGGTATTGCATTTTATATTTATTTTTGTGTCATGTTGGGTCATATTGATAATAGTTTTGTTTCCTGTTCTTGTGTGTTTGATGATTCGGTACACTTACGCGATCAATTGTCTTCTGTATTTTCTTGCTACAGTAAATTTCTCAATATAGTTCATATTAATGCTCAAACCGTTCCTGCTCATTACTCCGATTTATTGTCCACAGTCGACTTCGATCTTATTCATGCTGTTCACGTCTCAGAGACTTTTCTCAAACTTACACTTCCCTCAACGCAATATTCGTTGCCTGGCTACAAGCTGGTGTGGCAGGACGCAGAACGGGCAGGAGATGCGGGGGGGTCGCCATCCATCTCCGTGGAGATATTTCATACAAAGTCATTGATCAGTCCCCGAGTAATTACTCTAAATTTGCTGAACACCTATTTATTGAGGTTACTTTTAACAACACAAATTTACTATTAGGTGTTTACTATAGTCCTTCATGTCATATAGATTTTTCTACTCATTTGAATCAAAACTAGAATACTTCTCTTCGTTATATGACCTCACGATAATGCTCGGAGACTTCAACACCTGCCTGATCAAGGATAATGTGCGCAGACGTAAACTCCAGTCTCTGGTCTCTTTTGTCAACATATATATTCTTCAGCTTGACGCCACTCATCATGCTCCTCACTGTAACCCATCACTTCTAGACCTTATTCTAGTTTCCGATCCAAGCAGAGAAGCGACTCATGGTCAACTTGCTGCCTCCTTCTATTATCATGATCTTATTATTCTTTCTTATAAAATTCGCCCTCCTAAACGTAAATCGAAATTTCTCTTCCTTCGAAGCTTCAAGAACATTGACCTGGATTGCTTAAGAGAAGACGCGGGCAATATTGACTGGTCTCCTGTTTACGATAGCAATGACCTGGACAGTAAGGTTGCCGTGTTTACTGCTGGAATTCTTTGATGAGCATGCTCCGCTTAAAAAGGTCAGAGTGAAGCATCTTCCAGCTCCCTGGTTGTCTGACATAATTAAACGTAAAATGTCGAAAAGGGATAAGGCTAAAAGGCGGTACAAAAGGTTTCCCACTGATGAGAACTGGAATCTTTACAAGAAACTGAGCAATCGGTGCGGTCGTATGTGTAGAGATGCTAAAAGGCGCCACATCCACAACTCTGTTCAAAATTTTAATACAGCATAAGTATGGCAATTTCTCAAAATCCTTGGTATCGGTTAAGCTGTTGATTACAGCACGCCTAATATTGACCTTGACACTATCAACCTACACTTCTCGAAATCACCTGTCACTCTTGACGACAAAGTGAAAGCCTCCATTTTAAACAATCTCTCTAAACTTCCTCTGCCATTGTGTACTTCATTCTCCTTTCACCCAGTTACAAAAGAGGATATAAAGCGGGCCGTCACATCTATATCCACGAAGGCGGTGGGTGATGACGGTCTGCAACTCCAGATGCTTCTTCCTATCCTGAATGAACTTGCTCCTGTCATCCTTCACACTATAAACTACTTACTCTCTCTTTTCAGGCCGCTTTCCTTCCGCATGAAAGAAAGTGCATGTTCTACCTTTAACTAAAGTCCCAAAACCCTCATCAGTTTCCCAGTTCCGCTCAATTTCCATACTTCCAATCCTATCTAAAGTCCTTGAGAGTGTAGTTAATAAACAGCTGTCTCATGACCTTTCCTCTAATGGCCTGCTAAGTCCTTATCAATCTGGTTTCCGTCCTGGCCACAGCACTGTATCGGCCTTAGTTAAAATTACTGACGACATCCGACTGGCCATGGACAACAGGTTCCTTACAATATTGATTCTCCTAAGATTTTTCTGTCAGCAGGCTGTAAAGATTCGTTACCTAATGCGACCTTCCAAGGTATCACAGTACCAAAAGGTATGATTTAGACGATTACTAACCACAAGGATCGTAAAGTGGTATTCAAAGTTATGATTGTTTACAGAATCCTTGAAAATTCCCGTTGAAGTGAGGTGGACGAGACGAGACGTCCACCTCTTAACGTATCTCCTTCTGTGATTACGTGGTTTAACTGTTATCTTCGGGGTCGGTCACAGTCGGTTCGCTCATAGGAGTTTTCCTCTGACTGGTGCGACCTCGCTGCGGGCGTTCCTCAGGGTGGCGTCCTTTCTCCTCTTCTTTTCTCGGTTTTTATAAACGCTATCACTAAGATCTTATCTTCACACTATCATCTCTATGCAGACGACCTGCAGCTTTATCGCTTGCTTTAAATTTGAAGAGGCGACTGAAACTATCGGTGCCATCAATAGTGATCTTGAAAATATCTGTCAATGGGCTAAAAGTTTTGGACTTTTGGTGAACCCAGCAAAATCACAACCTCTCATTATTGGTGGCAGATATTTCGTCAATTTGTTGAGTAACCAGTCTCTCCCACCTGTTTTGTATGATACCGTTGCTATAGCCTATTCTGAAAAAGTTAAAAACTTAGGGGTTTCCTTGGACAACAACCTATCTTGGAGTATTCACATTGCAGAAGTAAGCAGGAGGGTGTTTTGCTCGTTTCGGTCTCTGAAACGTCTCCAGAAGTTCCTGCCTTTTCCAATCAAAGTTACTCTTGCTCAGTCTCTCCTTCTTCCTCTTCTTGAGTATGCTGATTTCTGCTTTCTTGATGCGACTGAGGATCTCCTTGATAAGCTCGAACGTCTGCAGAATTTGTGCATCCGCTTCATTTTTAGCCTTCAAAAGTATGACCATGTGTCGGAATTTCGGAAGCGGTTGAAGTGGCTGCCTATTCGACAGCGCTTCTGTTCTTCACAATCCTACCTCTGCTTCGTATCTTCGAGAGCACTTTGAGTATCTTGTTCCGAGAGGAAAACCTTGCTGTTCCTCATCATCTCTTCTCTTTCGTTTTCCTCCCTACTCCTCAAGTCGTTACGGTGGATCATTTACTGTTCGAGCTGTTCGCTTCTGGAATACTCTTCCACATTCTATACGGGATAGCGTTTCGTTGGAGGTTTTCAAGAGAAGAATAAAGGAACATTTCCTATCAAAATGACGCATAAATATGTATTTATAAATGTAAGATTTTAGTTATATATTTTATAGTAATATAGTTTGTATTATGTTTACACGTAGGTATCTGTTTAGTTTATTTAGTATGTAAGAATTTTAAATATTCAATGTTTCTTTTTTTTAACTTGAAATTTTATTGTGCACTGAAAAATTTATCACTGTCCTCATACGCAAATTTCCTATAACAACTGGGTTTGCTGTTAGAGAACCCAATTATGGGATAAGCTCGCCTTTGTACATAAGCTGTCCATTGTATTTGTATCTTCTTTTTATGTTTTGTGTGCAATAAAGAATAAGAATAAGAAAAAACCTAGTCACTATTATACTTGTAGTGATCTTGATACTGAACGTGACTGGCGTGGGTTTTATAATATAATTTGTGTCCAATAAAATTTCAATTAATACCGTATGTACTAATTTCTTATATCACAGGACCATTGGGTATTTTTCAGGAGTTCCCAAAAATGATGATACTACTTATTTACATATACAGAACTTTAATTACCAACTTGCCCTGTTTAATCCCTTCAGAGGATAAATTTTCAAAAATCTATCTCAAGATAAATTTTCACTGAAGTGATGAACTTTTCACCTTCGTTTTAAAGCGCTTTTAAACCATGTTTTTGGCAGTTAAACACTTAAAATGACCTTATCGTTTCTAAGGTTGTCTAGATCCATAACAGTGTTATATTTTTGTCTGTTTTAAATTATTTCCTTTTTCAAGTCACGATCTCTTCTTTGCCCAACCCTCTTCCCAGTTCAGCTGGGGTCGGGTGGCCTTATATTTATGCGTCAGAGAGCTTTGTTTTGGGCTTGTCTGAGTGCCCAGGTTCTCCTTTAGGACCTCTTTCTGCATGTTTGACC
Organism: Orthosia gracilis; assembly: GCA_947562075.1. NCBI lineage: Eukaryota > Metazoa > Arthropoda > Insecta > Lepidoptera > Noctuidae > Orthosia > Orthosia gracilis. Next base: position 25,012,139 of record OX387273.1, read on the forward strand.
ACCAGGTGGCGGGTGGTCGTCCCCTTCCTCGCGGTCGATCGATTTAAGGCCTTTTTCAAGTCAGGATACAGGATACTTTTTGTAACATTAGCCTTGGGCCAATAAAAGAAACATTGCTAAAAACTGTGGCAGAAAAATCGGCACCAGCTCAAAAACCATAAAAAATGAATCTATAAACAAGTAAAGTAGATTCTATCGTGAATGGTTTGAACAAACTCAGATCATAAAGAGACGAACATATTTTTACTATGACGGTACCTTTACTATAAAACACAACCTTTATAAAAAAAATCTATGCAAGAACTCTGAATCTTCAACTACAACATCTCCATAAGCCCTTAACTACACACACGGGCGATACTAAACCAAAACGGAAGATATAAAATATATATTTTATATTCATGTTTTGTAACGTCCCGTGAGAGGTGTGAAAAAACAATGAAAAGATGCCTCCTGTATGTTGCTCGGTTTGTTACAGAGATCGTAAAATAAACCACGGGTAGGTATAGTAAAAATGATATTATAAATATGAAGATGGTAAAAATAAAATCCAGGCAAAATTTCCATGTTTTGAGATGTTGCAATTTATATAAGAGAGGCCTTGTTAACAACTTCCTACTTTTAATGTTTAGTACCTATCAAGGTTATTCAAATGAGTCTAACGGCGATAGGTATACTAATAGTTAAAAAGAAATATATATATTATTATTATTTCGTCACTGAATCACATATTTTTACAGCACGAAGAATCAAGAGAATAAAAATAGATAACATAGAAAATGCTCTTTATTTACGCAATGCATATCAAATTGCCTTTTTACAAGACAAGATAGGTAATGATCTTCTTTAATAAAATCAGCAGCTCTTTCTCCAATCATAATAGTATCTGCATTGGTATTGGCTCCAGTTATCTTTGGCATTATACTTGAATCTGCAATCCTTAGCTTCTGTACACCGAACACATTAAGACAGGAATCAACTACGACCCCCATAGGACAGGAAGCCGAGTAATGATATCCTGACACCATCATACATAGCGCGTAGCATCTCCAATACGCATGGGTAAAATTAAAATCTCCACAACCGCATGGTTCTGGAAGAACTACTTTAGATTGCCCACTTTTAAAAAAATCAGAATCTTTAACTCTCAAAAAATGCTGTATACATGTTGCGTGCTTGTCTAAATCATCATCATTAGAATATAATCCAGTGTATATAATTGGCTTCTCTAAAGGATCTTTGCTTCGTAATAAGATTTTGCCACGCGATTCTGCATACAATAAATATAACGCGGTGAATAAAATTTCTTTTCCAAGACTGTCGTTATATAAAACATCACATATTTCATCGTTGAAAGAGAAATAAGCACAAAATAGCAACATACCACTCGGTTCATTCATAACGAAGTTAAATGTTTGATAATCCGGATAATTTTGACTCTTATTTACACTGGCAAAGCCCATTATGAATGGAAATGGAAAATTGTTTGGATCCACTGGCTTGGACGGAGGTGATTCTCCTAACGTTTGAGCCAGGAAAATGTTAACATGTTCTTGTAAAGCTTGCCCGACAGGAAGATCGGAAACAACGTCTATGTTATGACTATTTAAATGATCCATTAGGCCTACCCCAGACAACATTAATAGTTTCGGAGTATTTAGAGCTCCTGCTGATACTATGATTTCTTTTTTAGCTTTAAAACTGACGGTTGCATTGTTTGTTAAGATAGCTTTAACATCAATAGCGTTTTTGTAGTCATTGAAGAGAATTGCCGATACAAGTGTGTTTTTAAGCACAAAAAGATTGGGTCGGTTTTTGATCGGACGTAAAAATTACTGAGCAGTACTTTGTCTGACACCGTCAGCAATTGTAAACATACATTCAGTATACCCGAGGGGATTTTTACCGTTTGTGTCTAAAACAATATCATGACCAGTTTCTTTGAATGCGTCAAAGTATCTGAGAACCTCTTTATTATAATTTCTAGTTGTTCCTAAATATCCATCAGTACCATGAAAAGCGCCTGCGTCATAATAAAGAAGGAGAGGGTCGACTAACCTTTCACTCTTAATAAAATATGGAAGTACATTTTCACAGCTCCATGATTCGTCACCAGTCATGTTTGCCCAGTTGTCAAAATCATGATGATTTCCTCTTGTATAAACCATGAAATTTAAAGAACTGGTTCCTCCGAGCATGTTTCCTCTGGTCAAGTCAGCTCCATGATTTTTGTGAAATTGTTGGCTGTAGCCATCGTCTTCGGTTACGTAGTTCCAATCTACTGAAGTGTTTTTAATGTATGGACAAAATCCTGGTACCTACCTGGAATCGAAAAAAAGATGGATTGAGTGTTAAAGGTAAAAACGACGACAAAATAATCCTAAAAAGAAAATATGATTTAAGCTGTTTGCCAGCTTGGCAGTCCAGTACAAATTGACACTAAATAAATAGTAGATAAAAAAAAAACAAAAAAACACGCATTAATAGAAAACCAAACCAAAAAGTAGATAATAATTTTCAATAAATTTGAATTAAAAATAGAGTGATTAACAATAAAATATTTATTATAAAAAAAGCTTGGGGCATACCATTGATGTGATATTGAGTTATCTAGAGTAAAACGGTTCGATTATTTTTCGTACTTCTATTTTAAATACGGTACTTACTAAAGATTCTATGGGTGGGTCTCCACCTGCTTCTATAAGTAGTACTGTAAAGTCCTTGATCTCAGACAGTCTGTTGGCTACTACACTGCCTGCTGACCCAGCGCCGACTATTATGAAGTCAAAAGGAGCGCCATCATCTGACAAATCAAATAAAAAATATATTCTTAACACGTTAACATTACTTACGTGCAAACCGCTAAAGAACGAAACAGATAAGATTTCGTTTATATGAAAATTCGTATTAAATTTATTGAAAGCCGTAAAACGTCTAAACACAGAAGGCCTTATACTTGAAAAGATTTTTACCATTATTACTCGATTAGGTTAAAAACTGATTAACAAATTTTTAGTTAATTATATTTATGGATTAATTGAATTTAGTATCTGCACACAAAAATATGTGTTTAACGTAAACAATTAAATTGTATGATAAGTTATTTTTTTTATAAATAAGGCTGTATCGTTTATAAAACATTAAAAGGCTTAGCTCTAAATAAATGAAAATATAAGTTTTATGCGGCTCTTTATTACCTTGAACCTGACGCTGAGGGGCCGGTGGCGGCCATAAGTAGGCAGTTAGTTGTAAAGCGGCTAGTACATTCAAGGCCCCTTGGATTTCATGGAATCCTTGTATCGTTGTGCTTGCATTCATACTTAATGAATATTTTGCCACAGAAGTTCGCTTTGTAATCTGAAACAGAAATATAAATTATGTGTAGAGTCGAAATTACCACGTGCGTCAAAAGAATTTGATTATTCTGCGCAGACAAAATGCACATAGCATAAAATTTAAAATATTAAAAAACTCGTAAGCATCCTTTTAAATTCCAAGCTAGTCTTGCAAAATGAATGATTTATAAGAAACCAATAGTTTGTAACATAATAATATATTTGAATTGTGTCCTTTGAGTTTCTTGCTCTTTCGTCTTCAGAAGTACCTACTATGCTTTGGAATGCAAACAAAATCTAAGCTTCGTTATTCTTACTAACCGATTTCTTGTCAATTCAAAAGTGCCTGTAAATGGTTTATTTCAAACTTGAGACCCGCCCCGGCTTCGTACGGAACAAATTATATAAAAAAAACTTTCCTCGTTTACTCCTTTCTATTTGTAAAAATCCGATGCTATTGAAGAAGTTAGCAGAGAAACGAAAAAGTCGCTGACAACGACTTTGTACTATTCAGAGATAAATGCTCTGATTTAGAAATTTGGGACTGAAATCAATATATTTCATATTATATATCGAATCAACCCTAAAAACTACTGGGAACCATGTATTGACGTTGGTATGGTCTCGATACAATGCCGTTGGAACAAGCCACCAGGTTGTTTGACAAGGGCTGAAGCAAGGTTACCATAGGTAAAGCCGCTTGCATCACGCCCGGGGATTATCGGATGTTCAGTTCAAGAGCAGAACTAGAGACCAGTTTCCCACAAATCATGACACTTCACATGAAACACCGCTTTTAACACTTTAAGGAGGCGTTGATGTATCGAGCTGGAAAGACCTAACAGATTATCAAATATTATAGTTTGTTAAATACAAAAATCAATATGATTTTATAAGCATTGAAAAAGAATTTAGGGATTCGTCACGTTTTAGCAAATTACAATAAGTAAAGGTCTTTTTAACCGACTTACCAAAAAGGAGGAGGTTCTATGTTCGACTTCATATTTGTCATTTTTTTTTTTTTTTGATGTGATGAGAGTAGTAGAAATGTCGGAAACTGGATTTCGACAGCTTAATATAGTTTTAAAAGCTATAGACATCAATAATGGCGACAAAAAAATATGCCAAAATGTCAGGAATTGCTCACGTGACATTTCAATAGACCTTGGCAATCATTATATTTTTCAGTTTTTTCCAATCGCAATGGAAGATCGTTAATAGAATGCCACTTAGGGTCGATTTCTGAATTGATTATTTGTGGTTGAGAACGTTTCAAACCGTAATTTAGTGCCAAGTTTTGACATGTTTTCAGGCTTAAGTATAATTTTAAAATCGTCAACTCATTCTTAAAATTAAACACTTAATTCAGAAATCGGTTCTATGTCTAGAGCCTCTGAGCACTACGCAGGTTTTTATAAATCGGCTCTGATCGTTTGGATACGCTACCTATTTTTCAGCGCAGTTCGAAGATCACAAAACAACAAATCACTTCTGGCGAAATCCTATAATGACTGCAGTGAATTATTTATGTACCATTTTACCCATCAGGGTCTTCGATTAACATTTTAATTGGTTATTGTTTCTTTTTTGTTTTTAGTTATTATAATTGGTTCTCAATCGTTGTAATTGAATTAATTAATACATTAAACGTTAATGCACAAAGTCAACCTACATTCTTAAAGGTTGCTCTTCAAGTACCAGTTATTAAAGCCTCCAATCGCAGGCCTGTTTTCAAAGCGCTTGTGAACACAGATTTGGCCAGTAGGTACATACATACTGATTTTAAATCATTCAGATTGGACAACAAAATTACCTACGCCTTATTATTATATACGCGTATTTCAAATTTTTTATGTTTCAAAGTTTTTACAACTTCGTCAATAACTTTTAAAATTTTACTTTCTTTTTACCGAATTCAAAAAAAAATAGGGGATTATCAATTCGACACGTATTTATATAATATTGTTGGCATTGCACAATATTCACATACGTTACTCTATATGGACTTCTAAATACGTGTGCCAAATTTCATTAGTGTTTGTATGGTTTTATGTTTGTATGTATGTATGTTTGTCCACGCATTTCTCTGAAACTACTTATCGGATCACGATCATTGTTTTGTTTTGGAATGAATGTCTCTTAACTTACACTATGCTCTTGAACTTGCACTATTCTCTAGTGTAAATTTCATCAAAATCGGTCTAGCAGTTTTTAAGATATGGAGCAAGATATGGCGTCAAATGTGTAAATTGAGTTATTATGGGTGTTTATACCGACTTCTAAAAAAAGGAGGTTATGTCTATGTTTAAGTACCATACTAACCTTTAACTACCATACTTTAAGAAGGTTCATAGAACTTGCGCAATTTTAGAGGTAGTGTGTAAAACTAAAAAAAGAGAGAAAATAAAACTTTTTACAAAAAATTCATCGACTCTTAAAGCAAAACACTAAAAAAGTGCAAAATAACTTTCGTTGCGGAAGTCGGTGTCGTAAAATGATAAAAACAAGAGATACCAAAGACACCGAATTACGAGAAGAAGTTATTTGCACTTTTTTAGTGTTACTTTTGAAGTCGGTTTATCTTTTTATAAAATTTCATACAATTTTATTGTGTAATATAAAATAAAGGCTACTTAATATTTGAGTAAATTGTTACGTTCATTATAACCTTGAATAACACTTATATCTACAAAGAATAGTGGGTCGCTAAGTGTACGAATGGTATAGTCATCTGCACTCAGTAGAGCTTGAATTGCGAAAACTACCTCTAGTAACAGCGAAATAAAGATGTCGTCAATGCCAAATGCTACCACTGAGCTGGTTTGACCACTACACGTCTTGTTAACTATATGGTCACGGTGCATTCTACTCAATGAAATATACAAGCCATTATGACGATAACGTTTTAAATTTAAATAAATAATGAAATAAGACATAATATAATATACCAGAGTAATTTTCAATGACTAGCCAATTATTTTCCAAAATAAGCGGGTCTCGCATCAACTCGGCAAAATGTTCAGAACGGCTGTTTATTTTTATTTTTTGACAGTTATTTTTTGAATAAACCGTTCTTTGATTGATACCTCATTCCTGGAAAAAAATTGGTTGGTCATTATAAATTAACCCGGTATTTATGTAAATATTTGGTCGGTTCCAAATGTACAATACAAGTATTTTCTTAATGTCCCTCGGCAATCTTCGCATTGCCGAATACAAACGAATGCTAATTTCCGTGGCCATTATAGTTAGATTTATCAGAGATGACACACAGCTCCCGTCATCTCCTTCATGTTAGGTTTCTTTAGAACCTGCAGACAGAAATAGTTTCTCAGTCGACTTTGTTGCTTAAATAGTAATCGTAATTACCTATTCTATATTAAAACCAATGTCAACATTAAAATATACAATAGTTTTTATCATATTGGGCATTTAATTGATATTAAATTTTGAGCATTAGCTAATTCTAGTTTTAACAAATGCATTTAGTAAAAACTAGTTCTAACTAGGGAAAACGCTTTCTATCTAAAAACTGGTTTTAACTGTAACATATACAAGGCAGATACATCAGTCCCTTACGCACACTGAAAATAACCTTGCTGAAAGAGCTGGTCACCCCCCGAGGCCCTGGAGAAGTGATATTCTTCTATCGAAAACGTAGCGATAGCGATTATCAAAAAGGCAAAATTGTATGGAATTGACAAGCGATATTGAAAAATCACGTGATTAATCCCTTACATTTTGAGAGGTTGACTGTCACATATGCTGATATCGAATGCCACTTTTCTGGAGCTCCAGGAATCTCTGTGAGGGTAAGTCTGCCGCGCAGGTCCCGAGCCTATTGATACTCGTAGGTCAGTAACTGATCTGTGTTTCATAGCTATAACTTTTTAATCTACAAGTTAATTATATAATTATTTTCTTGCCATTCACTTCTTCTTTGTCCAACCTTCTTCACAGTTTAGGAGGGGTCGAGTCCCGTTGTTCGTATGCCTCAGAGAGCTCTGTTCTGGGCTGTGCGAGTGCTCAGGCTCTCTCTCATATGGCCAAACCAGCATAGGTTGCTTATCTATGTAGTCTCTTTCCATACAACTCGGTTAGTCCTCATCTAAGGAACCATTGCATTCATGTTCAAAACTTTACTCACGACTTCATTGTTCTCATTCCTTCGCATTACAACTGACAAGAAATTTCCATTAAAAAAAAGTCTCCGTTGCCTTTTTTCATACTTCTACAAGTACCTAAAAAAATACAATAAAAATATAACCGCCTTCCAAATAAAAACACTGCTAGGTGCTACAATAAATGGTAATTCGGAGATCAGTGTTTCTGATTTTGTTTCTTTGGCACCGAACTACATGAAAATAAACAACCTCGGTATATTCTCTTCAAAACAAGGACAGAATCATCAAAATCGGTTAACAATTGAGGAATAACGCTGAACAGAAATACAAAAAAAACAGTTGATTTATAAATATTCTCCTTTTTATTATGACAGTTAAAAATATATAGATATAACGTTATCAATTGCAGGTAAACAAAACTTACTTCTTAATTTTATCTCATTCTGTGAACCGCTAAGTTTAATGTGACGGTTTCCACAGAAAGCTATCTAAATCATTCCAAATATCAAAGCACTGGAAATGATATTCTTAAGTGCGGATGCAAGGATGGCTAAAGATCCAGTCCAGACGTTTAATTTGCACGAATATTAAAGACAGAAGTTTCAATACGAATACTCAGAAATGAATGTTCGTCTTTTTGGTACAATTTTGCTTTTTCGGTGATTTGATACATTGTGTTTTATGGTCAACGTTTGATGTTTGTGTGGCGGTAAAATTTAAAGTTTATTGTGAATATGTCTAGCTTTAGTCTTCTAAGCTGGTGGTTTCATAGATTTATTGACATTTTAGTTGTTTGTATGGGTGGCCGAGCTTAGCTGAATTCTTCTATGTTCTAATGTGGGATGTTATGGATATGAAATTTTGAATACGGATACGGATATAGAAATAATATTTGGATTAACCGTTAATTTCGAATAGTTACGGATATTAGATTTTTCAGAAATTTTATAAGTTAACACAAAGATAAGTTAGTTAATGACTAAACATAAGAAATAATAAAGAGACATTCAAGTGACGCGGGCGGCTAGTGTGTCGGCTCGTCCGTGCAGAAAAACCTGTCTTATCGTGTCTCATTTAGACTCCGCCTCTTTCAGAAATTATCCGCAACTTTCATATCGGATTAGGATATGGATAGATTTTATTTCGGATATCTGATAGTGTTGGTTACGTTAATGGAACTCCTTAACATCCCTGGTTCTAATATATAAATAATCAGTGTTCTCAGATTACGCCACGGTTCAATGGCAGCGTGTAGCAGTATAGGGATTTTCGGTAATGGGTATTTGTGGGTTGTTATACAAAAATCCAAACATTATAAGACTCTGGCAGTTTCTTTATCTTCTTAAAAGGATTTAAATATTCTAGTTTATTATAAAAAATAAGTGCATGAATTCATTTCTTTGTAGCGTTACAAACTTACAGTCATATGTGGAATTGTAGGGAGGCAAACGAACATTAATAGTTTGAATGATCTCTTACTGACTGCTTTTATGAATAATCTAATTTACGCTTTGTCAAACGCAAAAAAGAAAGATATAATTATGTACTATAAAATATATTTTCCGAATAAATGAAAAAATATATTTAGCAGCCTAACGTGTTCGGCCAAACATATTACAACAATGTGTCACGAACCCCTTTATTTGTTAGTACAAAAAACCCACATCATAGCAGATGAAAAACCGTTCAAAAGGCTGACACTCCAAAAGAAACTCGTTCTCGTTCAGAACCCACATCGATATCGCTGTAACAAAACCTACAATGCGATTTATTTGAACTTCATAAATCCTGGCGTTTCAACAGCCGGCCATAACCAAAGGATTCTCTGATTTTCGGCCTTTTCAGATTGTTCCAAATATATTGTGTGATGTAGGAATTTTGTGAAAGAATGGGATCGGATGGGATGAGTCCAAAAATGTGGCAGGTGTTATAAAACATTGTCGTATCGATTTAAGCATAGGTAAACGTAAACTTTTCGATGTTTATGGCCGTCGAATGGAATCACATGTAGGTTAATCAGATTTGACTTCAATCATTCCAGTTCGAATTTTCAGTCTGTTTAATTTGATTCATTCATTCATCTTTTTTTCTTTTAATTATTAACTAAAGGCTCACGATTGACCACTATCTCGCCTGATGGTAAGCGATGATGTGATCGACAGTGTAGAACGCTTGCCTAGAAGTAACCTATTCACTCTGTAACGTTACGTTTAGCTCCGAAGAGCTACATGTAAGTCACGTTAATAAAATAAGATAATAATTAGGGCCGGCTTGACACAATGCGGTGGAACGGCTGGTGGAGCGCTACCGCGAGATGTGGACCGACGTGAACGCAATGCGCAACCTGCGTGTACTGCTGGCGGGCGCGCTGTGGCTGCGCACCACTTCACTGCTGCGGCTCATGCACCACTTCCGGTAGATAGGTAGAAAGGCAGGCATTAAGGAATGTCAAGGAACCGGGTTGTGGTGTTACACGTCTTAGATACGCAGGTATACGGTAGGCAGGAAGGCAGGCAGCAAGGAGTGTCGAGGAATCGCTGTGGCGTAACACGCCGTAGATACGAACAGTCCTACAGAGGTAGGCAAGGCATCGGACAAATGATACACAGTATATCACACACAATATATTAAAGTAATACACTTACACAAGCTGGAAATTCACAGTTTTGAGAGTTTTCAGAATAGAACTTGGTATTATAGTACTAAGTAGTCAACCGACTTTCGGCGTTCCCTGCCCGAATCTTACTCAAAAATCTGACGCCCGTTTTTCTCGTTCTGTAATATCTTCTAAATTTCAAATTCAAAATCTCAATTATATGACCAGAACGAATAAAAAACGGTTTACAGAGGGGGCAGTCTGCCGCTGCCCTTACTATGAAAATTACAATGTAGAACCAGCAATATAGAATGTCTAGACATTCTATAGGCTGACTAGTCCGTGGTATGTTATGTCTATGGCTTAAGAAAATAAAAAAGACAGACAGACGTCAGATCAGATGAAAATGTCAGAGTCAAATTAGCAATATAAATTAAGCTGAAGATATTAAATCAATCAGAAATAAGTAAAAATATGCTTTTCAGGTGTTAACTGTATCAAAGAATATATAAAAATGAGTCACATGAGTTGATACAATATCAAAAGATATGAAAGTGTGGTTTATATAGTGTATAAAACGTAAGTAGACTAAAAGGATGTGGATCTGCACAGCAGAATACAACAACTCTTGGCTTAAATACCCCTTGTAGCTATCAGTAAATACAGACTTAACTAACTCATACTTCTGCCCTTGTCTGGTGTCTCCATCCATCCACATTTGATTCGTTTTGACTATCCGTTTATTATCTACCTACCCGCACTGGGCCCGCGTGGTGGATTAAGGCCCTTTCCATTTCTCATAGAGAAGAGGCCTGTGTCCCAACAGTGGGACATTAAAAGGCTGATGATAATGATGATCCGTTTATTTATGTTATATTTGAAATAATGTTTATTCCGCCTCCATATTAATTTTTTATTTTGTTAAGAGGCACGAGGACGCCGCGCTAGTTAAGCTTATTATTGAGTTATAATTATTTTTAACTAGCTGTCCCACGCGGCTTCGCTCCCTTCAACTGGTTACGTACCTAACCATCTAACCTACCTACCATACCTCATCTACACTACATACATGATTGTTGCGTAACTTTAACCGCTTCCGCAGCGCACGCAACGGAAGCTCTCAATAAGGGATATTTTTTTCCCGTTTTTGAAACATTTTTCATTTATACTCCGCTCCTATTGGTCGTAGCGTGATGTTATTTACAAATTTGTTGTTTTGTGAACGGGTTGAGTTTTATGAACTGTTGCAAAATGAGTTTTATTATTTCTCTCTTTCTAAAAGCGCAACAGATTTACGAAATAAAATTCAAAAATAAATTGCACCCAACGAGCGTTCTTCTAAATCCTTGAAGCTCGAAATAACTTATCGATAAAATAATTCAAGGAAAGAATGAAAGTAACCTTATCCAAATCGGAACCCAAGAAATATGAGCGAACGAAAATTTCGACGAAATTTTATGAGAAGTTCCGTTGCAATTGGGATTTTCAGACAAATCATTCGGTTAGTCACCCGAAACGGTCGCACTTCGGAATAAACGATCCATAAAGTATTTAAATATTATCTAACTTATCGGGGAATAAAGGGAGAGATAGTGAATATAATTTGGTGTAGTAAAAACTTGTTCGATTTGAGTGCTAAGTTTGCAAGATCTACGATTGAATCAGACAATTGGAGAACTTTGTCTGGAGACGTTTCTTATTCTTTATAACTTGATTTAATTTCAATTAAAAGCAAATGAAAGACTTTAATAAAAATGTTCTATATAGTCTTGTGGATTACTTCTATTTCTTTTGGATTGATTGATTTTGGATGATAAATAAAATTTGATTATGTAAATAATAGCAAGCACATTTCGGCAAATTGAAATTAATATAATAATTTTTATGTATATGTATGAAATTGTTTCTGCAATAATATTTAAGTATCCATCATTACATTGAGCTGTGGAAACATCCATATTATAAGGGAAGACAATGTTAACAGCAACAAAAAAGTAACTCACAAACAACACAGCGACAAGTATAATAAATATAGTTTATAACTGCCCCAAAAATCATACGGAAATCCCATAAGCTAGCAACAAACCCCATGCCTTGTAGCCAGTGAACTCCAATTTATTACAATGAATAATGCAAACCCAAACCATTTTCGAAGCCAGCCGCCATCTTTCTACTCCTTATTATTTTAAGAGATTTCCGCAACGGCGATCGGAATGGGTTTTAGGGTGGTTTTCCATCAACGATGTTTGAGTTAGCCAGGTGATGTGAAGATGTATACTACACAGCCATACTGTGTGCCGTGAAAAGTGTGGAGCATACACGGTGCGAGGATGAGTAGCAAAACTATCAAATGGTGTATAGCGAGTTGTACAAGGATGCGTAATGGACTCTTATCAACTGTTTGAACTCAAATTCTTCGTTACCAACCCTTGCACACATCCTCCACACTCATTTTTTGCTGACGTCCCTAGTACGTTTGTATGTAAAACTACATAGCTCGGCTAGCCCGCTGCTTGCCCTTTCTTACAGACCTGTGATAAGTCAGTCTAGGAAAATAAAGAAACCCCACTAGTACATTTTTTCTTCTCGCACCGCCTAGCTACATCACACATCTCTGTTGGAAAAGCACCCTTAAATGCCACTTTTTGCCGACACTGCCCAAAGCGAGGCAACTTTTGTGGAACGACGGGATGCTCCAGTTATGGCCGTATTCGAAACATCGAGTTATGGATAGCCGCTTGAGGGACATTCTCAAAAAGCAATGGCGTTTGCAAGATCAAGAAAGCTCTTGGGATTAATAGAAGACATAAGAAAGTTGGTACAAGCTGATATTTTTGTAAAAAAAGTTAAGATGACGGCAGTTTTGTCTTATCGTTACACTCGTTTTTTGTTATGGAGGGATCCGAGGATATGGATATTTAATTTACACGAATGAAACAGTGAGACACGATTCTGTTTACTGCGCTGTTTAGGAATCAGGTTTAATTGAATTATGGTTTTCTGGTCTGGAAATATATTATGTTGTCATATTGGCGACACTGTGAGATGCATTTGTTTAATGTTTTTCTAATAACAAGAGACAACAGAATGGTAATGTACAATTTTTTCTTTGATTCTGCAGTTTTTACGGTTACTTCCAATATAACCAGCATAAAAAATATTGTTTGATTCGTAAGAGCTAATCTCCAGAACTACTGATTGAATCACGAATAAGCTTCTTTTACTCTGCCATGTATGGTTCCTGGCCTAAAACCGAGGGAAAACTCTAATATTAAAATGTAGTGACCAAATACTGCGTAGTTTTTCATTTATCCCAGCCTTCACCACATTGAAATAACCCATTTCAAGTCCAATAACGTCTTCCGAAGTTAATTACCTCGTAGACGAGTTGAACAGTTAAATTGTTATTGCAACAACTAATTGTACAATAAACACAGACGGAACGTTATTACAAGATTGGTTTACGACGGCTGCTGTAGCGTAGTCATAATTAACTGAGATTCGGAACATAATTATTTCCTTTATCGTGTTCAGCAAGCTATGATGAAGTTTTGGGCTCTAGGTTATTTTGAAGTAGGTATTTGTTTATAAGTACTAACAACTTCCACATACTGCCAACTAACTGACAACACATATCCTAAACCGAGATGGGTCTACAAGCATATAATTTTACTCAACTGTTTCTTTTGTAGCAAAAGCGAGAATAAGGTCTATATATATAAGTTTAAAGTTTTTTTTATATATATATATAAAAAAAACTTTAATTCTTATTTTTTTTTTAATCCTGTGCGTAAAGGAAATAAATACGGCCAGTTTGTTTCTTGCCGATGGGAAACCCATCGGTAACATGGCTTGTAAGTACCTTCATAATTCTACAACCGTGCAGAATTTCTCTAATCTACTCGTACTTTGACGGATGAGACTAAAGATGTCGATGAAATTTTTAATGGACTAACTTTGTCTCTAACTAAGGCGTTGTCTTGGTAGTCTCTTTTGCCTAAGTAAAACACTAGCAGTACATACATAACTGGAAGAAGTTTGGAATAAATAATGTGTTTTAGAAATGATGTAACTAATGTTTACCTTTTCTTCTTTACAGATTGCACAAGCATCAAGACGAAGCTAAACAAAAAAAGGTACGTGTTCATCAAGTACAACAATCTCATTCACATTTCATTGTAGGACCGTATTTCCAATCATTTTAAAACATTTTTCAAAGCCACCACCATTTAAAACTTCAGCCTATCTCCGCAAATCCATGCAGTGTAAATTCTTCAAAAACTTTTCTCATTCCTCTCATCTTTCAGCACATTTCGAAAGCCATGATCTTCCATTAACGAAGACCCAACGAACCTTGAACAACGTTCTAAGGCTTTAATGTTTTGTGAAATAAGTTTACGTGTAATTGCTCAAGCAATTTTTGGCCTAAAACAATTTTGGGCTTCATGCCCCCGTAGAGAAAGCATTGGCTATCTGAAATTGTATCTCAGATGATTTATTTTTGGCTATTTTCTTCGGCTGATACGATTAGGTAATTTTTCGGTTTGGTTGCTTTTTACGAGCTGTAAATCCGATTTATATTTACTTTGAATTTTGGGTCAGTTCAAAAATATTTGAAAAACATCGTCGTATTTTATGTCTGCAGCCTGTATTGAACTTATTCGATTTTATCAAAACATATCGCGTAAAAAAAACATTATAACTACATTTTCATGTCGATTTAGAAATATAAACATTTTATCTTGTTTTATTGATTTGTAAAATAGTTATACACGATTATGTATCAGAATCGATTTCTTTGTGATCCAAAGTCTCATAACAATTTGAAACAAGGAATACCATCAAACAGTTTGTATCGAGCATTGACTTGTAAATGACCTTCCGAAATCGAATCAAACTTGTGCAATGATCCGAAAACGGCTATAAGTCTCACCTGGCACCCTTCGCCTTTGACTTACAATACCGGTTGAACGACCCCGAACGATATAGACTGAAATAATTTCTGATTATATCAAAACATACAACTCACGCCTTTTTCTTGTGGGAGTAAGCAGAAAATCACCTAACACAATCCACGCAACATATCATCATGCAATGTTACAATTCTTTTTAATGACTGCCTGAATCATAAAGATTTATAATTGTACCTTTAATTTTCTTATAATTGACATTTTATATGATAACAATTTGTTATAATTCTTAGATAAGCTTATTGACTTGTAATCGACTATATATGTGACAATTGCATTATTTATGTGTTTTTTTATGCCATATTAGTACTAAGTCAATGACAATTATTGTATTGTAACTTTAAAAAATAATGATTTTACATGCCATAAGGCAGAATGTAGCGGAAACACCGAATTCTGTACCATCTCAAACTTGTACCTACATTGCTGGCAAATAAATAATTCTGATTCTGATCCTGATTCTTGTATTCCTCGAAGAGGTAGGCTGAGTAGTTAGTACAATTCGCCATTGATGTTTAAGTCCCATGTTATAGGAAGCGAGCTTATTGTCATGAACCAGGAAAAAACCGGATTCCGAGCTGCTACTGAGAAATTCCTAAGAGAAAGAAAGAAAAAGTGTTTATTCGCCACAAAAACGATATAATTTTTTTTTCGATTTTTCCTTAAATTAAAGCCTTAACGATAGTATTAGTAAGTTCTTAAATTATGTTAGTAAAGAAAAGTAAGATTAAAATAAAATACCAAATTTGAGTACAGTACAAGGATGATGAGTAAGTGCAAGCAGATGCATGTCGTGACTGTGTCAAGAAGGTTTCCACTCAGCATAATGCTGTGCCGTGGGAGACCCACAGCAGGGCGCTGATTTTCAGCGGTCGCCTAGGACGTGACGTACGGAAACCAAAGCCTGTTGCGTCTAATATAATCATCATCATCATCATCATTTCAGCCAAAAGACGTCCACTGCTGGACATAGGCCTCCCCCAGGCGTCGCCACATTGACCGATCCCGTGCGTTTCGCATCCAGCGCCTTCCCGCAACCTTAACCAGGTCATCGGTCCACCTAGTGGGAGGCCTTCCAACGTATCGTCTTCCGGTTCGCGGTCGCCATTCCAGAACTTTTCGGCCCCATCGGCCATCCGTTCTGCGAGCAATGTGCCCTGCCCACTGCCACTTAAGTTTAGCAATTCGCCGGGCTATGTCGGTAACTTTAGTTCGCCTGCGGATATCATCATTTCTGACGTGATCACGCAAGGAAATGCCGAGCATAGCCCTCTCCATTGCCCTTTGGGTGACTTTAAGCTTTCTGATAAGGCCCATTGTGAGCGACCATGTCTCGGTCCCATAGGTGATCACTGGCAACACACACTGGTCAAAGACTTTTGTCTTGAGACACTGCGGTAAATTGGACGAGAAGATACCACGCAACTTCCCGAACGCCGCCCAGCCGAGTCGGATTCGACGGTTGACCTCTTTCTCGAAGTTGGACCTACCCAACTGGATCGTTTGTCCCAGGTAGACATAATCGTCTACAACTTCGAGTGTAGAGTCTCCGATCTTGATAGGAGTGGGTGCTACATGGGCGTTCACCATGATCTTGGTTTTGTCCATGTTCATTTTAAGACCCATTCTTTCGGAAGCTTTACTGAGGTCATCCAGCATTTTACTGAGGCTTTCCATGGTCTCAGCCATGACCACTATGTCGTCGGCAAACCGAAGGTGAGTTATGTACTCGCCATTAACGTTGATGCCTAGGCCCCTCCAGTCCAGAACCTTGAATACATCCTCCAGCGCAGCAGTGAACAGTTTCGGAGAAATGACGTCTCCCTGTCTCACGCCACGCTGGAGAAGGATTGGTTTCGAGGTGTGATCCTGAAGACGGACTGACATGGTGGCGTTTTTGTACAAACACTTCAACACCTCAATGTACCGGTAGTCGATCTGGCACCGTTGGAGAGACTGCAGTACAGCCCAAGTCTCGATCGAATCGAAGGCTTTCTCGTAGTCCACAAACGCTAAACAGAGAGGCAGGTTATACTCTTCGGTCTTCTGTATAACCTGCCGCAGCGTATGTATGTGGTCTACGGTGCTAAAGCCTTTTCGGAATCCGGCTTGTTCAGGAGGCTGGAAATCATCAAACCTGCGCGCGAGACGATTCGTGATGACTCTTGAAAACAACTTGTAGACATGGCTAAGAAGTGAGATGGCCCTATAGTTCTTCAGCCGGGCATTGTCGCCCTTCTTGAAGAAAAGTACCACCACACCCCTGCACCATGCCTGTGGCGTTTTGCCCTCGAGTATGACGGAATCAAACAGCTTCTGAAGGGCCTTAAGGACCGGTTTTCCACCCGCCTTCAGGAGTTCAGCCGTGATTCCGTCATCACCCGGCGCCTTGTTGTTTTTAAGCTGTTTCAGTGCCATCCTAATCTCGTACAGGCTGAAATCCGGGATATCTTCGGTATAGTGACGGGTCAATCTAGCTCTTGGGTCGTTTGCTAGACTCGCAACGGGCTTGCTGACTGATGTGTATAACTGCCCATAGAATATCTCGATCTCCCTCAGAAGCTCCGGTTTGGCGGATACGGTCCTGCCATCGTCGGTCTTCAGCCATAGCCAGATCCCTTGAAAAAAACCTTGGAGCCTTTATTTCGCTCAATCGCGTCTTTAATACGCTCGGTATTAAAGCGGCGGAGGTCTCTTTTCAAGGATTTAGAGATCTGTCTATTGAGCTGCCGGTATTTGCACGCCTCATCTGAAGACTGCAGGATCATCTCACGCCTCTCCTTCATAAGCTTGAGGGTAGGATCAGAGATCTTTTTGTTTCTATCTGTACGACGGGTCTTGAAAAACTTAGACCCGACCGTATGGACAGCTTCCACGAACCCGTCGCTATATTCGTCCACTGAGCTACCTAGGCAAACGGCTACGGCTCGAAACGATTCTGGAGTTCGAGCTGAAAGTTCTCGGGGTTTTGGACCTGGATCTGTGCTGGACGGAGCGTGGACTTCATCAGTCGAGACCTTTCAGGCTTAATATTAATGTTCAATGTGCCTCTTACCATGCGGTGATCGCTCCCGGTTTTTACCGAATTGATCACAGAGACATCATTGAACATTTGCTTCCTGGTTGACATGATGAAGTCAATCTCATTTTTTGTTGCACCATCGGGGCTCTGCCAGGTCCACTTCCTGTGTTCACGCTTTTTGAAGAAGGAGTTCATCATATAGAGGCCCTCCTTCTCCATAAAACTGGCCAGTAGGTGACCCCGGTGGTTCCGACGTCCAACTCCAAATTGCCCCACTTGCAGCTCATCCTCGTCTCGTTTGCCCAGTTTCGCGTTGAAGTCCCCCATGACAACGGTGAAGTGAGTTTTGAAACCATGCATGGCTCTGGAGATATCCTCATACATGGTCTCTACCTCGTCGTCGGGGTGTGCCGAGGTTGGAGCGTAGACCTGTATGACCTTCAGCGAATATTTATATATAAATATTTTTTATTTGTGCTTTTCATTGGGGGGGTTTTGCCATAATCGCCACGCTTGGCAGGCGGGTTGGCGATCGCAGTATGGTTGTTACAGAAGCACAGAGAACGCTGCTGCCCATTCTCTGGTTTAATAATATAATACAAAAATATAAAACAAATATAGAAAGATAATATAAACCACTACGTAAATATGTTGCGACCAAAACGAAAGTAGATATCAAAACAAAGTTAACAAAACATAAAATGCGGGTATTATTGCGCTGTCTCGCTCTCACATCCACACTGGCGTGGCGCTCTACAAAAACCTCTTCGCACGTTTCTCTACATGACGGTCAAAACCAGGGTCTTCCGATCACTAAATAGCCTAACTAGGTTTGGTACAACTAGACTAGACCAACGAGGCACCAACAAAGTATATCTATTTTTAAGAACGTACAAATATGTAGTTTCAATATTTTGATTAACTGAGCGACTCCATGATACGTTGAAAACGTTTGTTCATGGTTTAGTTTAAATAGTTTTCTTTTATTTTTTTTTATTGTAGATAGGCTTGCGCTTGACCACTTTCAATCATACACTATCTGTCACTATCACTCTTACTATAGTTGCTTTGAATTTGAGTTTGATCACATCTTACAGGTTTGAATTCATATCCTCCTAAAGTGGCAATAAGGTGGAACGTGCCGCGATCGTTCAGCTCAAGTTTTGCATCTACCACCCTAATACGTTTTATTGCACGTGCAATCATACTACCTATTTCACATTCAGTGAACACAATCTCTTTAAAATCAGCATATCTCTAGCAATGGTTTCTTTTTCAGGAATTCCCACTTACACTACATTTTATTGATCATCACGTCTGATATATAAGTATACTTATATATACTTTTTGCTTAAATATTTTTTTGACTCTACATTATTAAGTGAAGATAAAATCCGTTTTTAAGCATACTGTGCGCACATAAAATTGTGAGATTTGGTACAGTACATAGTGGAAATATTATAACGGCCGGAATTCATGAATCGGTAAAGAAATTCTCAATAAGAAACGTTTAAGAAAACTAGATTTTTTTGTTAACAAAAAGCAACATAAAAGTAGTCCGAATAATAATCGTAAAATCATTGCAACAATAAATTTCGGCTTAGTCGTTAAATGCCCAATTACTAAAATGCCTAGCATTCTACAAATGCCTAATTCGGGAAATGGCTGATTCGCAAAAGGACTAATTCTTAAAATGACCAATTCGCAAAAGGACTAGTTCATAAAACGGCCAATTCTCAAAAGGACTAGTTCTAACACTTGGAAAACTGCAGATAGCAAACTAAACACTGGGTTTCGACTCTTGCAATTGAAAAGAATCAAATTATTTTTAATACTTTAATACCTGAAATAAATCTCTAGAAGGTTCCGAAAATCACCTACAAAGATTTAACATGTTTTAATCAAAATTCAATCTCCATGAAATTCATGAAGATAATTACAAAAAATGATTCGGGATTCAGGATTGTGACGTAATTTATCGAGTATCGTCACTTTCATAGTTGGATAATATTTCAAATACATTAATAATAACCCTGAGGGAAATTGCTGTTGCATTTTAAATAAAGAACGTCGGTTTTATTTTATGTTCTGGCCATTTGTTTTACATTCGCGATGACATGGAAATGGAAGGAGTAAAGTTTATCAGGTTTATTGTTGATTTGTTGTGTTTTATTTGTTGCTCTCTCACTTTATGACGTTCTAGTTTTTGTTACATATGTTAGTGGGATCGATTTGCTCGTGCTCTTTCGTTTTATCATGGTTTTCTACTTTGTCGTTGAATTTGCATTTTACGCATTGGATGTAACTAGGTATTTGTTATTTGCAGTGTGAAATTTATACAAAGCAGTATCTTCACTTTTATAGCCAACCACTTGTGTTGTAGCCAGATAATTATGTAATTTATTTTGGACAATTGTTACAGTCATAACTGTCAAATTTCTTTCCATAACGAATTGACAACCGAAGACGAAATAACAAATGCTACAAGATTTAATAAGAGAAATACTACCTTCATTCAAAAAACTGTATGTGAGAAGTTGCTATAACAATGCAAAATTATCATCTGACACGACTCAAAGTAAGATAAAATGGCACGAACAATATCTTTCAACCGTGAGACGTTGAAAGGAACAAGATAAAATAAACTCTTCGCACAAACTTTGACAAATACTCCTCAAATTTATGCCTAACAAGAAAACCTTGATACACTGGCACACTCAACTCGACAATTTCTTCAAGTAATAAGGCCAAACTCTGCTCATAATTAACATGTTCAAACAAGTGTGAACATTTCCATGTCTCTAATTTGGATGAGCTAAAAAAACAAATACTCGAAATTATTTGAAAAGGAAAACAGCCTCTCCAAATATATGTAACAGCATAAGTACATAAGCGTTTATTTACTTTACATCATGCTAAGGGGAACTCGCGAAAAACAGTTTCGTAAGGACATTTACATTGTACATTATGGTGTTAGACAACCCTATGTTTTCTTGTCAACGAAAATCTTATTTTATATATTTTAGGGAGATGAGGGTCTTGATTTTATTACATGCTCAAAATATTGCACGGGATTTTTGGATGGGCATTTCCTTGGCTTCGAGCTTAATTTTCGCAACGAACGGGAGAAATAAAATTCCTCGTTTACCTATACAAGAATCAATTTGAGTTTGTCGATTATTTTGCCAGAGTGTTCGAAAAATTAAATCTCTTTTTGCAGACTTTCTCATATAGTTTTCAGTTTAGTCATTCTAAATATAATTAGAAACCTCTTCATGGCGTTCTTATTCAAATTTTGGAACAATAATCTCAAAATATAATATTCTGTTGGGACTTCGAACTTGGGTCTTGGAATTTGGAAATTAACATTAGGGTTTAAGACTTTGGGAGCTAAATAACAAAGTTAGCTGTCCTGAAACAAGTTGTGCCGTCTGGTAATGGTATGGAACAGAAACTTATAATGGATTTAACCAAAAGCGTAGGTCGAAATAACAATAATTTGATTGCAAGGTATTTCAATGAAGACTAAATTAATAATAAAGAGTGCTCTCCAGAGTCAGGCTTTAAGATACAATAAAATAACATATGTACAAATACCCACGAGTTATTACCATAAGGATTGACAGAAACTGTAGAAAGCCACATAATACGATCCTTATTTATGACATTGTAAGAATGCCAAGAAATAATGTTTTACTAATTGATGATGTATTTTTCCAGAGAAACATTAAATAAGCCGTAGCCAAAATTAAAGCATTTATCCACAAATAAAAGGTCTAGTCACAATTCTTGTAGCAAAACTTGACCAGTTTGAAAGCTGGAGAATAAATTGCAGGACTCAAACTAAAGCCTTAGGAAAATGTTTAAGCAAATTCTACAAGCGACGCCTAAGTCGCATTGCTAGTAATTTATAACAATTCGCGGCAAGACCTCAAGCTGTCAGGCGTTAATGTTGATGAATTGAACAGTGCTGTGCGACTAGATCCGAGAATTAACTCTGATACAAAACACAAGAAACGAAGATTTCTCTTAATTTCGATGCAAATGATCCTAAAATAAATGTTGACTTAATTGGAGAAGCAAACTAAAATATATTAGAACCACAAATAAAAATACTATCCACGAGAAAGTTATACGAAAATTTGTAGTTGGTAAATGATGCCGTCAATTAAAAAGTTTTAAGCATGAATTTCGGATTGATTAGCGGAAAATCAAACCGCATGAGTTTAGTAAATTGAATGTGTGACCCCATTATGATTGCAAATCACTATGCTATTGAAATGCTCACATACAAATCATTTATTTCAATTAAGCCATTTACAAGTATTTTTGAATTGTCAGGCAGACAGACCCTAAAACATGAAGCTAGTTGCACATTTGCAAGCGTAGGTAAGCTCTATGGAGAAGATTGCGCATGAAACTCAGTCAAATCAGTTAATAATTTATAAAGAGTACAAAGTATTGATATTTTATAGCTTATCGTATTTTCTATAGATGTTACAAACGAAATTGCCAAAAGAATAACATCTCTATCTACTAATTCAGTTGCAAAAAATAATATATGTTCCTTATCTAACTGTCATTTTGGGATATTACGTGATGATAGTCCAGACAACCTTCTTCAACAATTATATCAACGACCCGATTAGCGAGCATTAACGCTTCTTTAGATTCCTCTGAGTCTCGTAATATTGTATCTTTCTTAGTAAGCACTGCCTTGTTATTTTCTTCTCGCTTTAATTTTCAAAGAACTCTGAGAAAAAGGATTTCTAAAGTCAAGTGAAGTACTTAACTAGATTTATTTGCGTTAATAGTGTTTAAGTTTTTAGATTCCTTTTTATTTTCTTCTACAATACGCTTTAATTGTTCTATGAGGAACAGCTATTCAGAGTTTTTCTGATTGTTAAAACTTTATTAGGGTTATTTTATTTTAGTTTTTATACTTCAAGCATTTTAAGTGTAGCACTTTAGAAAATGTTTTTATTGATGTAAATATTCTGTATGAAATTACTTTGACCCAGATAAAAATGAGGAAAAATGTCCGCTTGAACAATGAATAAAGTACGTATCTCACACCAGACTGCATTGAGTGCTTCTTTTTTATAGGAGCTTAATAATCGATTGAAAACTAAAGTCCTTGACGTTAGTAAAATATCTAATCCCATTTTGTCTCCGGAGAACACATCTGGCGGTTTGCTATTTTCTCTTCCTACTGTCCTAGTATACTTCCGTGCCATCGGCAAATCCAATAGATATGAGGAAGGTCTCTTATAACCCCATTATGAGGTAAACTATTTACGTCGATCTGATTTGGCAAAGCCCACGGTACATTTTGTAATTTTTTGGGCTTCCAAGAAATATCTTACTGCTGTGGTTGAAAATAAATATGACGTACCTATTTGTATAATATTTTCCTCTTACAGGGAAAATAGGTTTTATATAATATTTCTTGGTAGAGGGACTTGGATCAGTACATGGTTCAGGATCTGTCAACCACACAGTTGTTGTGTCATGCTTAAGACGTTTCAATTTCTCGAGCTTCTATATTTTTTATTTCAGTATTGTTACAAGGTATTGTACAATTGAGTTTGGTTGAAGTATTCGAATGCTTGCTAGTAAACTCACGGATGCTAATAAAGCATAGCTCTCACTCGAATATATTTGAGATAGGAACACACCCAATTAATATCTGAATACAAGGAGACCATAGCATAGCAGACGTAGTTTACAGTGTGGATGCATCGCTCGGATCAAATTGAATCTCTGCCTGCTTTAGATCATGTTATGTAGAATTGAATTACCAATGGATATACGGTATTATCATTGGTTATACGTTGTTTGAAGACTGTGCCTTCGGAGTAACTGAAGTTAGTTTTAATTTAGAAATAGGTCTCTCTAAAGAATCAAGAGCTCAACATTATAATGGACAGTCTGCTGGGTTTTGATATTTTCCTATTTGAAATTATTCAAGTTTTTTTTTATTATTTGTTAGATTAATTTATAAAGCTAAAGATATAAATGAGCGACTTGCGAGCCGTGCGCATATACGTCATACAGTCAGTGTAGTACAATTTGATTGAGTGATGGATTGGTTGATAATTGAGTTAAATGATTGATTGGTTGATAATTGAGTTGAATAATTGATTCTTTGATTAGGTTATATGATTGATTGATTGGTTATTTGGTTGATTTTATTGATTCATTGGTTAGTTTTTTGGTTTCATTATTTGTATTGAGTGCTTGTTTGGAGCCAGGGCAAACATGATCAGAGATCACAAAATACAAAGGCGTTTGTAAAGAGAAACTGGAGGCCTTTAATTAACAATAGGACACAATAATAAGGCTAACAAAAAACAATGATTTATTTAATGAGATTTCAAACACCAATATAATAATAATAATAAAAACCTTTATTTCCATGCAGTTTACATAATAAGTTTAAAGAAAAAAATATAAACACAATTAAATCTAGTTTAGCATGGCCCCGCTCCGGGTATAGGCCTCCTCCATCTTTTGCCAGTTTTTTCTGTTTTTTGCCTTCAACATCCAGTCTTTTCCTGCAGTCTTTAGAATTTCGTCTATCCAGCGGTCTTTGGATCTGCCTTTGCTCCTTGCTCCGCTTGGACCTGGCCATTCAGTGACTCGTTTTGTCCATCTCTCGTCTGTCATACGGGCAATGTGTCCTGCCCATCTCCATTTGAGTTGTTGTGCGTGTTGTCCTGCGTCTATTAGTTGTGTTTTCTTTCGAATATCTTCGCTCTTACATTTATCAGTTAGCTTTATGCCTAAAATGCTTCTCTCAATAGCGCGTTGGCACGCTCGCAGTTTATTTTTGGTTTTCTTTTGGAAAATCCAAGTTTGTGCTCCATATGATAGGCAGGGTAGTAAACACGAATCTATAACCTTCTTTTTGAGCTTCAGTGGCAGTTTTGCTTTTAAGATTTCTTTGAAGCTCCAGTACTTCCTCCATGTCATGTTAATACGGCGCTCTAGTTCGTCTTCTTGTCTCGATTTCTTGAATGAGATTTGTTTACCAAGATAGATATAGCTGTCTACATACTCTATAGCTGTTCCGTTTACTATTATAGGTTTCTGTATGCTGTTTGTTGCAACTTTCGTTTTTGAGGTATTCAATTGCAAGCCTATTCTTTCGCTAGCATTATTTAGTTCTTGTATCATTGTTTCCAGCTCTTTACTTGTTTTTGCAAATATAATAATATCACCTGCAAATCTTAGGTTGCTAAGAAATTCCTTTCCTATTTTTATTCCTTTTCTACTCCATTCTAGTTCTTTCATGATGTCTTGTAATACGGCTATAAATATCTTTGGTGACAATGGGTCTCCTTGTTTCACTCCTCTTTTTATATGTATTTTTGGTCCAAATCTGTCCAATTTTACCCTGCTTGTGCTGTTTTTATATATATCTATGATTATATTTATGTATGTTTTTGAAACGACCTGGTTTGTGAGCGCTTGCCATATGCTCTCATGTGAAATTGAATCGAACGCTTTCGCGTAGTCAATGAATGCGAGGTAGAGTGGCTGATTGAATTCCTGATGTTTTTCTACTATTTGGTCCAACGTGTGGATGTGATCGATAGTAGAATAGCCCGGACGGAATCCTGCCTGTTCTACTGGTTGGCTCGCCTCTATACTTGGCGCGATTCGTTTTTCTAGACACATGGCGAATAGTTTGTACAATGTTGGCAACAGGCTAATAGGTCTATAGTTATTTATATCAGAAGGGTCTCCTTTTTTTATATAAAAGTATTATGCGGGATTCTCCCCATTTAGAAGGGATTTCTTCATTTTCTAGGATTTTGTTAAATAGGATTGTGATAGGACCTATCAAAACTTTCTTTCCAATTTTTAGTGCTTCGTCAGGGATGTTGTCAGGTCCTGGGCTTTTTTCCTTTTTTAGTTTGTCTATTTTTTGCAATATTTCCCCGTAGTCGAAAGACGAGACGAGTTTATTTTGTTGTGTTTCGTATTTTCTGTACTCGTTTCCTTCGCTGCGTTCATTTTGGTATAGGTTCGTATAAAATTCAGTAGCTATATTTATTAGATCCTTTCGCGTTTGTAATTTATCTGTGTATGTATGTGCTTTCAATGTAGGTATCCATTTTTTCTCCGTATTTAGTTGTTTATATGCTTTCTTCTGGCTCCCAGTGTTAATCAAGTTTTTTTCAATTATTTCCATTCTGTAGTTTTCGTAGTCCTTTTTTAGCATTATGTTTGTGATTTTATAGATGTCTGTAAGTTCTTTTTTCTCTTCCTTGGTTTTAGATGGTTTTAATTGAAGTTCGATGCGTTTTTTAAGTTTTTGTTTAGTTTCTTCGGTTATAATATCTCTACGACTTTTTGTTGATGCGACAGCACTTAGACTTTGTTTTATCGCCGTTTCTACCTTTACATAAAATGACTCTATGTTTTCGCTTACTTCCCATTTGATTTGCCGTGATTTTTCCTCCAAGGTGTTGAGATATGCTTGTTGGCTCTCGTCGCTCAGTAGATCGGCTCGAGTTTCAGCACTAAAAGCTGCTCTATTTTTCTTTATTTTTTTCAGTTCCACTGTCCCTCTCAATAATCTGTGGTCACTTGGAAATATACTATTATTTAAAATTTCAAAATTTGTGAAAAGTTTAGGGCTGTTGCTCATAATATAATCGATTTGGTTTTTATGTTGCTTGTCTGGTGTAGTCCATGTCCATAAGTTTTTAATTTTTTTCTTAAATAATGTATTTATTATTGTTAATTTATTTATTAATGCGTATTGTAGTAATTTATTCCCTCTGTCGTTCCTTATTCCATAGCAATATGGTCCCATGGTTGCATTTTCCGCAAGTTTTCTTTTTCCTATTTTTGCGTTTAAATCTCCCATTAAAATTATTTTTCCATTTGTTAATTTCTTAGCCATGTCGATTTGATCATAAAATCGATCAATTTCTGCTTCCGGTGCTTCAGATGTGGGAGCGTAAACCTGTATAATTGCTAATGTTATTGTGTCAAATTTCATATTTAGGAGGCAAACTCTGTCTGATATGCCTATGTAGTTTTCAATGTTGTTTTTATATTTCTTCTTGATTAAAAAGCCTACACCGTAGTGCCCTTGTGTCTCTCCTGTATAGCAGAAAACATGGTTTTCGTCTTCGATAATTTCATTTCCTTTTTTTCTGATTTCTGATAATCCTATTATGTCGTATTTTATGTTTGATAGTGAATGTTTTAAAAGTATCATTCGTTGTGGTGATAGTAATGATTTAACATTATATGTGCAGATATATAGATGTTGGCAAGTTGGAGGGTTGTAGTCGTCCTCTCCCGCGGTGACTAGCCGTGTTGGGAGATGAGAACACCAATATACCTTGTTAAATATACCAACGAACCGTATAAACTGTAAATAAAATAGAAACCAGTTTCTATCTAAACAACAGATAAGTAAGACAACTGCAAAATCTAGCTACAATATATCGGGACCTCTATTAGACCCAATAAACGAGTTCGTAGTGTCTACGCCCCAATCGATTGGAACCGAGTACATTTCATCGAAGGCTTAAAATATTTAGGACTGGCTTCCCGTGACCCTTTCCTATAAATAATGGATCACTAGAGCTGCGTGTTTATTCGCTTTTATCTTAAGAACTACTGAACCTGATTTTGTGTTCAAGGGTTTTTCCTTTCTTGCATTTTTCATCATTGGTCTCGTCTTTTTAAGGGGCTTATTTTGAAGTTATAATTAGTTGTTGGTTTTTGAATTTTACAAAATATTTCCGTATCGGTTGATGAGATAACTCTGAGAGGAGGCTTACGAGTATGTCCACCAATACACGTCTTCCGGCCGATATTATGATTATGAATATGATTTAATCATAACGACGTAAACCCAATAAAACAGATTTCATACAATAAAAGTTATAAATAGATATACTTTATTGTACACCAATTTGATAAAAAAAACTCTTACAATATTCTATTTGTATGGCACAATGACAATCTTAACGAATATTCACCTATAACATATGTCACGGTGGCCCAGTGGCTAAGATCTCGCCTGTCGTGCTTGAGGTCGTGGGTTCAAATCCGGGCAAGTACCAATATGACTTTTTCAAATTCATATGTACTTTCTAAGTTTATCTTGGACATCGCAAGCAACGGTGAAGGATAACATCGTGGGGCAACCTGGACTTATATAGTTAATGTATGTCTGAAATAGCCAAGACAGAGGCATGTGGGGTTTTGCAGAGGCGGCTTAATTAACTCTGACACCAGCGATGGCCACAACTCACACAAAAAGAAGATCCTACAACATTCGATAATCTCTGGATGCGCATTAAAAAGTTATTTTACTAAATTTTACAAAACAATAAAATATATGCAGAGCTACAGTTTAAGTCGACCTAGATCCTTTAATAGGGTGTAGTTTCCATCATTCCTGACTGATTTTACTATGATACACCGTATCTCAAACTTAACCGTTTTCCTGTTATTGGACTCAGAAGAAATTTTTTAATTGCCGATTTTTTTTCTATTAGTAAAAGTGGATTAAGACACAGAATGAGAACATGTGTGCGAAACAGAGGCGGACACGTGGAACATGAATTGTAATCGTAGATTTTGTGTAAAAATAGTAATAAATGTCATTTTGTACCGATTCGGAATGATTTTTTTTTTATTTTTTGCTCCAAGTGATAATTTGACACTTAAGTACCGCTATTTTTTAGATATTAGAGGCAAAAATCCCAAAAAAATCAAAGTCCAATTATCTTGAAAACGGTTAATTATTTCATAATCAAATCAGTTAGTAATGATAGAAACTACAACCTCTTGAAGGATCTAGGGCGACTTAACCTGTATATTATAAAAGGTGAAAAGGGCATGCTTTCCCAACCCAACCATAACCAAACTGTTATTAATTTTACTGTCAACCGACTTATACAGACGCTAAAATCGGAAAATCAAAACGATATTTGTATCATAGCACACACAGCTCAATTTTATATCCCCAGTTGTCATACAGGAGTAAACATTGAATGATTACTTCATGTCCGCAGCAGCTGCATAATTGATTGAGTGCCGCCAAATTAAGTCAATTGTGCAGTTTGCATAATACAAGCAATGCCAGGTATTGGCATACAAAGGATTTATATTCAAATGTGTTGTGATTCTCAAGTGATTTGCAATAAATTGGTAGAGTATTATTGACTATAGATATTTAGTCGGTGTATACTCTTTTTCGATTTTTGAATATGCATCCAATATTTTTGATAATCAAACTGACTGGAAAAAAAATATTATTTTTTTAATCATTCCCATTCATCCTAAACTCCGAAAATGTAGTCCTCAATCATTTCCAAAGCAGTGTACTCAAATCAGCTCATAACGATCCCATAGTAATACTTACTATATCAATAAGTGTAACCGTGCTCATTATTTGCGCTTTCCGTCCCCAAATATCGAGTACCGTTGAGTGGATGGCACTCCGGAGTGTCGTCGAGTGATCATACGCACATACGACATTAATTGTCTCTTCTATGTAACGAGGTGTCTGTGAGCATATAATTTGGGGCAGGACTAGGGATTATTACTGTTTCATAGTATGTTGTATGAAAGACACTGTCTAATTGGATTTTGTTCTGGGAATATTTTAATTGAAACTTTGAACGTATGAGTCGATAGATAATGCCTCTTTATGTGGTAAAACTTTAGTAAGGATCGTGTCGCTGCTGAAAATAGGGCACCCCAACACGGATAGTTGAGGTTGCGTGCGAGCGAGCAAGTCGAGCAAACTCAACTGCCGTCAAGTCCTTCATGTTAGGTTATGTTAGACCCTTGGTTGCTTAAATAGTAATCGTACATTAAGATTATTAAAAAAAAAACACATATTTTTATTACCCGGCCCAATAATTGGAGGACATTATTCAAAAAGCCCGTTCAATTTAATTATTATAATAGTTTTTTATCATAATTGCGTTCTAATATTGGGTATTTTTTCAAATTGGCCGGGCATTATGAATAATGCCGTATGAATCACTGGGTCCATAAAATATATATATTTGGATGTACTTGTATGCTATATTTTATGCCTCTATTAGTCTACAATTTGAAACATTTTGTTCATTGACTAAGTGTTTAAAGTTATTGAAATTCCTAGCTATTCAAGTATCAATACGTTTACGTTAGAGCTTAAAACCTCCAATAATATCTACAAACTTTCCAACACTTATGTTGTGTGCCAACACCTTTCCTTGTGTTACTACATCGCAAAGTTCAACACCAAGACAAACTTCTAATTTAATCTAAACTTAATTTTCTCAACAAAGTACATAATATGCTTTGCTATGAAACATTTCCATGTTTTGATTGTTTAACTATTACTTGTTTTAGCCAGCAGCTTTGCCTTTGGAATAGTTGGAAATTTTCTTATGGGAACGTGCTACCAGCATAAAAAAGCAAAAAACCACACCGTCAAGTCTCACCGTCGACCACATCATCGCTTACCAACAGGTGAGATGGTGGTCAAGCGCGAGCCTATAATACATACAAAAGTAAAAGTATCCTAGTAATATGTCCTAATTAAGGCCATGGTCCACTCGTGTGATAAATGCTGAATCCAAATTCATACAACCGATGTAACATGATTGGTTAACAAACATCCACACATCCAAAATTTCAAATGTAAAATAAGAAGACGACCCACCCGGCTTCGCACGAAACAAACTATATACAAAAACCTTCCTCGTTTAGCACTCTTTCTATGTATATCTGAAACTCGTAGCAAAATATGTTGGGTGATTTAACGAAGTTTTTGAACAAACAGAAATGACAGGTAAAGCGGCTTTGTTTTATACTATTTAGAGATTAGTACGGTAAGTAAAGTACATAGAATTAAGATTAGTAAGATAGAAAGTAGGATTAATTGAAAGCAACTCAGGAAATATCATGTTGCCATACATACTAATATAGGCAATATTAATTACATTTTGTATGAGAAACAATGTCTCATGCATAGGAATCAGTACACAAAATACATAATAATCATTATAATACAGCAACATATTGGTTATGGAAATAGTTTCAATGGAAGAGCTATCCATTCAACGTCGTTGCCTTGTGTAAAAAAATATTTTTTATTCGATTGTTGACCATTCGTCTTTTTTTACAATATCTACCAAAATATGTCATAAAATATTTTACCAGACACAAGACACCCAGAATTGGTTGCTCAGTGGGTCGGTTGTTGTTAGTTGGTTATATTACTTTGATAAAATTACTGTTAATGCTATAAACTTTTATGTAATCAACCAAACGTGAAAAATCAAAAAAATATATATTCGTGTTTGATATTTTTGTATGGGTCTGAGGAACCAAGAAGCCAAGATACATTCTATCAACAAAGGCAACGCGATAGCGATTGGAAAAATGTATAAGATTGGCCAGGAAACGAAAGTGCTAAGGAAATATCACGTGATCAGTTCCTCATATTTTGGCATTTCGAAGATCACCATTGCAATGGAGTTACAGTTTGTCTCACTAAAGTTAATTACTAGGTATGTATAAATCGAATATTTTTGAATTTGACATTATTTCCTGCACCGAAGATGTTATCATCGATAAACTACCACGACAACATCTCCCCAAATCACAGCAAATACATTCTATCATAATCCCCAACACTATTTCTATGTTTCTGTATGATAATCCGTTGCAACGGGTGCCTGAATTAGCATAGCCCGGGCCAATAATATTGCACGACACACTACGTACGTGATATGCATCAGGTTAAACCGTAATTACAGTGGCGTGGCTATTGTGGGGCGTTCCACTGGTTTATGAGCTGAGACAAGGTTGGTTTATTGCTGGTATTGAAACCCGATAAGGAATGTATACGAATAGTGTATTTAGATTTTGTAAAATTTCTTTATACAGTATTGTTTTCTTTAAATGGGCCTGTTTAGCGACAAGACCGCCGATTGTGATACACTTTGAATTGGTTCCATCATTTATATGTTCTGCAATTTATTGATGAACAAAGTAAAGGTTATTCCATCGTTTATCTTTAATTTCAACAATGGTGTTTACGAGATAGCGCAACTGTAAGATCTGCACTGTTGCTGAGAGATACTTGTCCAACGCTCGTGCTACCGGGCCTCAGATTCAGTCTCTTCGGGAGGCCATGGTGGAGCGTTTGAACCTGTCCTTGCAGGCAGTCTCCGAATGGGGCGATGCCAATCTGGTCAGGTTTAATGCTGCTAAAACTCAGGCGTGTCTTTTTTCCGCTAAAAAGAGCCAATTTCACCCGGCTCCAACTTTCCGAGATGCGACGGTGCCAATAACTGACCATCTTGAACTTCTTGGCGTTACGTTGACATCGACTCTCAATTTTGGCCCATACATTGAGGCAAAGGCTCAGCTGGCTGCCAAAAAGCTGGGGATCCTTGCGAAGGTGAGAAGGTACTTCACGCCAGAACAGCTGCTCAGCTTGTATCAAGCGCAAGTTCGATCATGCATGGAGTACTGTTTTCATCTCTGGGACGGATCTGCCAAATACCAGCTTGATGCACTAGAGTCGATCGAAAAGCGGGCCAAGAGGCTCATCGGCGATGAGGCACTGGTTAAGTCAAAGCTCCAGAGCCTTGAACACCGTCGCCGAGTTGCCAGCTTGTCGGTTTTTTATCGGTTACATTTTGGGGAGTGTGCGAAGGAATTGCATGATCTAATTCCGCCCAGCCCGTTTCATCATCGGACTAACAGACGTACGGCGATGCGCCATCGATACATGGTGGACATCCCACCCATACGCACTAAACGTTTTGAGAATACTTTTATTATCCGTACAGCTAAGGAGTGGAATCCCCTGCCAGCGTCTGTGTTTCCCGATAGCTACAATCTAGGGGTCTTTAAGTCAATAGGTTACTTCTAGGCAAGCATGCTCCACCGTCGACCCCATCATCGCTTACTATCAGGCTCGCGCTTGACCACTATCTGGTCAAGCGCGAGCCTATAACAAATAAAAAAAAAAATCTTAAATAAGAGAACTGAAAACATAAAATTATTATCAATACCGCGTTTTGGAAAGTGTTGAGTTGATACGTAAATAAAAATTATGTGTAAAAGTTTTAAGACTGAAAGCAGTAGGTGGTACTTACATAAAATAAAAATAAAACAAGTTAAATGAAAAAACCTACACGTATCCAAAAACATCCTTTTGAACACGTCGAAACACGTGCATTCTAAAATAAAAATTGTACTTAAACTTAATGTTTCAGACGACCCAAATTCTTTACAGAGTCCATTGAAGAAAAATCTCTTAAACGTTAGTAGTTCGTGTTTATCGTTGCGTGTAGAACATGCCCCGACATGCCTCGTTTCCGGCCCCACTAAAAGTATAAATGCTAAGTGCTGAAAATGTTCTTAAGCACTGTACTGATGTTTATTTGCGTAAATTAGGGAAGGTTTGTTAAGGAGGTGAGAGTTTGTTCTTTGATACTGAGTTTTAGCTAGTTATAATTTGATTTTTTTATTAAAATTGTTTCTAATCCTAGTTAGTCATTACTATCATACTCATTTGCACATGAATAGTCGGTTTCTACAGCTTTTGTAATTTTTTAATCGACTGCCCAAAAAAGAGGACGTTATCAATTCGACTGTTTTTTTTTATATGTGTTACCTTTTTATTTGAAAGCTGGTGCTTGTCATGTGGTCCCATTTAAATTTCATAAAGATGTGATGAAGGACTTCGGAGTTGAACATCAAACCTCTCTAATAAATGACGGCAAACCACTCGGGATAGCTGCAATCGCATGTCTGTTTATTGTTTACACCATTTCATAACATAGCATCACACTGGTACGCTCTAAAGGGAAACGCAGGTGTGTAAAATTTCAACCTGCCTTTGGCTGTTTCCACCGGTTTTGTTTAAGTTTCATGTTATTGGGTTAATCTATTCTGGCATCACTTTGGGCATTATAGGTACCTAGCCTATAGAACTGGTGCATTATGTACCACATCTAAAAAGTGAAAATTAAAAAAAAAATACAAAAAAATACAACCGACTTCCAAATAAAAACACTACAAAGTAAAAAATAACTTCAATTTCCGAAGTCGGTGTCAAAAAACAAAGAAACGAAAACAGAAAAACCGACTTCCGAAATTAAAGTTATTGATTGTCAATTTACGTAATATCTGGGTTAAGTTCCAACAAGCATTAGAATAAATAGAAAGGTATTTCTCTTTGCATTTGGATTAAAAGCAATCCTAGCTTTTAAATTATTTTACTGTTTTCTTTAAAGTGTGCGCAATGTGCGCATGATGATGTAAGCATAAAAACTAATTTTTAGATCCGCAAAGAAGTACGTTTGTAATGTAGTAATTGAATAAACCACCCATACAAAAGGAAGCATTACATTTTGATAAATGAATTAAAAGTAATGAATTCACAAGAACCGCAGCGACCCAAAACACACCAAATGCTCTCTGATAAACAGCGAAACCAATTTATTAGCCACCCTTACTATAAATACCACATTATAATGGATTGCAACTGAAACCAAAACACATTAATACATGTCAGTCCAGATCTTACCCAAAACATATGTACTGTTCTGAAGGACGGAGGGCCTACGACGGACCCTTGAGGAACCCTTTCAGTGTCGTCGCAATAAATCAAGCCCTAATGACAGTCACGTTTTTTTCAGCCAAGAATACACTCAGAGGTAATCAGAAAACGGCTAAACAAAGTGAGCACCCTTTTGCGAAGGCAAAAAATGTTGTCGAGTTGTTTTTCTATGTTCGAAACAGTCAAATGCTTACGGTAGGCTTTTCAGACGAGAGTGGTTTGCTATATTCGGGTCACGTTTTGACAAAAAATGAGATGATTATGTTAAGTTGCAGAAATTTTACTATTATTGCGAGGTGAAGTTTGGCTGTTAAGGTTTTGGGAGCTGAAGAAATTGTTCTGTTTAGATAAGAAAATTGTATGATGATTGTTGTACTCATCTCGTTTTCTTATCATGAAAGTAACTAGACAAGCAAACCAAGAATATTCAAAAATATTATTGTGTTTCTACAAAATCGTATTTGATTCATTCAGAAACACTTGTTATTCGGATTAAGTACCCAAATTTGTAAGCGCTTCGCAAGGCAAACTAGCGTAAGAGAAGTTAATGTAAGGTAGCCAAATGCAATAGATAGATGGATAGTTTCACGTGTGGATTTTGGTCATGTTCATGTAAAAGGAGAATTAGATGATCATATTATTAAGTTTTGGAAATTTTCAGCTATCAAGCCGGTTTTCAACTAAGATTTATCTAATTTTCAATGCAATGATCTAGTGCTATGATAGTGCATAATTTAGTTCAGGATTGGGACGTTGATTTCGTGTTTTACAATGACCAAGTTTAGTTCTAGTTTCAATACTGACTTGATCAAATATCTGTAAACACCATGTCACAGTTTGATTTACACACAGTTCAGTCAGTTTAGTTTTTTTTGTACACACAGTACATAATTTCTGAAATAAAAAGTATATCACATCTAATCATTTTACCAAATCTGAAGTTCTTCATTCTTCAAGTAAAACAAACATTAAAATTAACGAACCACCTAAACAAAACAAAATTACCATCATCATTTACTTGAAACATTAAAAAATAAACTCAACGTTGCTTGCTTATTAAACGCCAGGGATTGCCTTCTTGCATACATAATATCCAATAAGTAAGCTAAGTTTCTTCATCAAGTTACTAAAGGAGATATTAGAAATAATTACAAAAATAATCATCTGCTTAACATGCAAGAAACGTTGGGCAAAGACGATCTTCGTAATATGCAATGTAGATTTCATTTCACGTTGTGCATGATTTTATGAAAATGCAACTAAGTATTCAACTTGGTTTATTAGAAAAATTCGCTTCAAAGAAGTTTTCTTTTTAAGTTTAAAGAAAAAGGTTGTTTGGAATTTAAAAATTGTTTGTTAGTTATAAAGCCTTTCAGGTGCTTTATTTTTATGCTAAGTGTGGGTGTGCCAGGAATTTACAAGAGATAAAAATGAATAAAAGATTATAATGTTTTGTAAGCATTTTGAAGAAAGTTGTTTTAAGTTATTTTCACGTTTTTTTTAGTTCTGTACCAAAAATATATATATACTATCTATACTTACATTATAAAGAGGAAATATTTGAATTTTTGTATGTAATAGCGAATAAACTTAAAAACTACTAGACCAATTTCAAAATTCTTTCATCGTTGGGAAGCTACAATATCCCCGGTTGACATAGGCTACTTTTTATCTTTGTATTCCCACGGGAACTACGCGGGTAAAACAGCGAGGCGTTCGCTAGAGATCTATAAAACTTTTAAGTAGGTATTTTGTATAATTTAAACTTCGTTAAAAGAAAAATGAATGTAATTCCAATAAATGGTAAACCATTTCCATAAGCGTCTTAGTAGAAAATAAAAATAAGAGAATTATTGATAGTCTTACGCAATATTCTGGAGATAATATTGTAGAATTTATTTATCTGCCATTTCGTTTAACATTTGTAAACAAATTGCTTTTCCAGACTAATATGTTTCTGTGTAATTTAGTATAAATTGTTACCTAGAATAGCTAGAATTTTTATAACATTTGGAAGTAGAATTGCCCTGTTATTCAGCCTTTGATGATTAGGGTAGAATGGCTAATATAAAATTGGATTTCATGAAAAAGATTAGAAATTTTTATGTTTGTTAGATTTGAGAAAACTTATCAGCTTTATTTTAGTAATAACTGAAATATCAAATCATAAATCATTCATGTCGTTCGGTGCCTAGTACGGTTGCAGAAACCTTTTCTAGAGTAGAATAAATTAAATATAGAATACCTAGTAAATAAAATAAAAATCGCAAGCTTTATATTATTTATATCCTATTTACGCGTTCATATATAGCCCAGATAACTAAAGCGAACAAACGAATGGGTCACGTTGATTGATCATTCAACCCTACTTACACTAGTACTTTAGTTTTTTAAATAAATTAATAGTTTTAACAGTTAAGTAACAGTAAGTTTTAATCAGGTTGATATTTTTAAATTTTAATATATTTCGCGAATGTTCTTCAACAAAACCAATATTATTTTCCAACAAGAAACTTCGTTTCAACTCGTACTTGTTAGCAAGATTCGAGACATTTTAATTACTTTCTACTGTTAGGAAAGAGTTTGTTTAGCTTTTGGTTTCAGTAATATTATGTTTTTGAAGAATTTACAAAATAGCTTTTATTGAATTTTAGTTTTGTCATAGAGTATACTATCAGAATCCGTACGTTTTATTATCATTCCATTTTTTAGATTTTAAACTATTTTCTGAGATACAATTTCATGTACAGTATTTGAGGTGTATATCTTATTGACTTTTAAAAATTATTATAATTATGCGCGTGAATCAAAACTAAGAAACAAGAATTCGCCAAAACCTTACGTTCGATATTTTTTCATAGGATATTAAAATCAACGCTGAACTCAATACATTGTTTTCAAAAACGTCTTTCATTCCTTTTCATTACTGTGGACAGAATTTAAAGAAATCACCACTTTACAGATTCGCTCCAGCACTGGTAATATTAATTCCTTGTGTGGCATAAACTACCAAGTTCTTAACTAACATTTCCACGCTTAGTATATACGTCTGGATTAACTGACACTTAACCGCCTCACTGTTTCAAGTGCTACTGAGGTATTTTGTATTTGTACTGCTTACATCTACGTTGCTTACCTTGTCGGTAAATGTGAGTTCGTGGGTACTATTACTGTGTGTGTAAACACCTGCTTTATATAAGTTCGCGTTTGTATCTTTGTAATTAGAAACAAGTTGGGCTTCCAGTTCCTTTATATTATTTACAAGTACCTTTATTGACAAGACTATAGATACACAATACACAGACTGCACTATAGGTCTTTACTAATAAAATATTATAACCAGCTAACGTTTACGAGTTCGTTTTTGGTGTGTTTTTTAATTAATTCCTGAGTATCATAGGCTATTTTTTATCTCTGCGGGGTGGGCCACGGGAGTGACACCACGGGAAAAAGTTAGTTTACTTTAGATTTGTAACTATTTAGGTGTACAATCAAGTTTATTCTATTCTTAATTCATTTTCTAGTAATCCCATGAGCAGACATTTTTTGTTTTCGCTACTCTTAAGATTCACTCACTCAACTTTCACTCTTGCTAAAAAGTACCTAGTAGTTATTTTTATCATGGTCCTTAATTTGTTACAACCAGAATTGAATTAGTAATTTATATGTTATACAAAGTAAAGAATATGCTAGCTGGCTATCTACTAAAACCTGAGCCAGAAGGCAGATAGTTTTAGCAGATAGCTTTCCATGACACGGATAGATCTAAATATTTAACGAATAGTGACACTCCTTAAATTAATAGCTAAACTTTACTCATCTATAACGGCTGTTCTAAATTTGACCACAAGCCCTATCCCTCCCTTTCTGTCGGATATTCTTGCCAAAACAACAACATAAAGTGGACAAGTGCCATAATACCATCTGACTGACTTTCGACGAAGTTATTACAAGTTTAAATGACCTCTTTAAATGACCTGCCCGTTCAACACAGACCCATCTCGATGAGGATCCCTTCCCAAACAAGTTCTTTTAACTCCCAACTTTACCTACGATGAAAATAAAATGGAAGTGTCACCTGTTTTTTTCAGGAAAGTGTAATGTTCAGCAAAAAGTGACGGATTCTAATAAACGCCGCTCTTTAAAAAAAAATGACGTTATTTTTTTGGGGATAAGTGATGAAAAGGGTAAATTAATAGTCTTAATTTATTGTAGTGCGTATTAGATATTACATATTTTTTTAATCCTTCGAATCACAATCACGCAGTTTTAAAGATTTTGCCAAGGTTGAAAAACCAAAGTTGACATTTTTATGATCACACTAAAAACAAAGAAAAGAAAAA
This sequence comes from Orthosia gracilis, assembly GCA_947562075.1. Lineage (NCBI taxonomy): Eukaryota > Metazoa > Arthropoda > Insecta > Lepidoptera > Noctuidae > Orthosia > Orthosia gracilis. Next base: position 25,051,144 of record OX387273.1, read on the forward strand.
AACAATACACCCTGTTACTCTTAACTTTTAAATTGGAAAATTTAAAAGTGTACTAACAGCAACATTAATTCCCCAGCTCCCAGGCGAAACATTATTTATTCTACAAATTTCTTTAGCAACGCCCTAAATTTCCCAGGATGGCAAACTATAATCTCTTGGCCAGTTTCCAAGGAGGTGAGACGTTAAAAGTTAAACGAGGGCCTGGAGCCAAGCAATAGTACTGGAGTTGGCTAAGGGGTTTCACTAGGTAGCAATTGCAATACCAATATGCAGTGGTTTATGAGTTTCCTTTGTTTTTAGGGTGATAAAATTAATGGGACCGAAACTTGGTTATGGCTAACATTAGAATAAGGTTGGATGAACGATAACGTATATGAATATCTTAACCATCCTTTCAATCATGCATTTTTCATAATTATAAAGATTAGCTGCTAAAGATTAATGCTGACCAAACTTCAATAAAATTTAAGTTTGGTCAGCATTTCAACATCCAAGTAGGTAGTTAATCAGCTAAAAGAATTTAATAATTCACAAAGCATAATACTCTGTAACTCCAAGTATTTACCAAACATTATCCTTTCCTCGCTTCGCTGAAACAGCAGTCTCCTAAATTATTCCAAGTCTTGGCGAGTCGAGTGGACCGGTGCGAGAAATAACATCCTTAATCCACGCTTGTCCATCCGTGCCCATGTGGCTTGGCCGTTGAAAGGTCCCCTGTGTGGACACTATAAACATGTTAATGCGGTGTCCAATGTTTGTCCCGAGGGCCGCCAACTAATTCCAAACGGGCCTTGCCTTGATTAACATATAATGTGCTCGTGTGGTGTAGACTTGCTGAGTGGGCGTTTTGGACTTGCTGACGTTAGAAGTGTCAGCTGTTTGTGAAAATTTAAATATATTTTTTACGAGAACGCTGTATGGTAAGCCACAAGCTTTATAGCTTAATGTTCGTGTACTTGGATGATATGCTCTTGTTTTCTAAAGAACTGATAATATTTTTACAATTGCGTTGAAAAGGCAGTTGCTATTTAATCTTTGTATAATGTTTATTAATTTTGTGAGACACAAAATAAGTGACAACCAAAAATAAAATCGTATTTAACTCTGTCAAAGTTGGGACCGTCTGATGGTACTGTAAGGATTTGTAATTATTTGTATTTTCACAGAAGAAATGTAACATTTATCTTGTTAAAACGCACGGGTAATTTCGATTATAGGTAGTTTATATTATATCAGTAAAGTTCAAAATAGCTACATTTTTGCCGAGTAACTACTTTTCTGTTATCTGTAAACAATATTACGAGTAAAGATATCGATTTCATCATTAATTAAAATCTCACTATCTTTTTTTGCAAACACAGACAGTACATTTACCTTTGTTCTTATATTTTCCAGACCATAAACATTAATACTCATTTTCTTAGATTTAGTTCGGAACGACTCAGGAGATAGAATCATGTTGACCGCAATCCAATTTCATGTAATACCTATCTATTTTTCCAGACAATGTATCACTCAAATATATTGAATGTAGCCTAGAACCAACGAAGAAAAACAACACAATTTTATCTTTTATTATCGAGAAAATTTCTTCGCCAACTATCAATGGTTCTAGTTATTGGTATTGACAGAATCATTTCTTTCTACTGACTGTTGTATTTTAGGTTTTTCTTTTGTTGTTTTTAGTAAAACTCCGATGGGACTTATTAAAGAACAATCATCCCAAAAAAGATCATTAAAAACCCTCGTAGGTCTTGATACAATTATCGTGTATCGAAAACATCGTGCTAATACAATCAGTAGACCACTTACCAAGTCTTAGTGCGGTAATTACGACAGGATCCCTCGAGGATCGTTCATTGTAGTGGACTCTGAGAAAGCGTTCCCAGCGCTAAGTAGCACTACTTGATTAACTTCAATTCTAGGAATACTTTACAGAACTACACCCAGAATTACCGTTTCTGCGAATCGATTTATTTTAACTTAAGAGGATTCTTCTTAATCTGTAGTTCTATCTTTTCTAGGTTTATATCCCGCTCATGTTTGTTATTCATTACTTTATTTACCTTTACAAAAAAATCTTTAGAAATATTTACCTCCTATTTTTATATTTAAATAAGCTTTTATTAGAAATCTGATTCTGAAAGATATATATTTTTTATAGTCTATATTTTTCTTATCTATCTTCTTTATAGCTTACTCGTCATAGTTTATCATTTTATTAATTTTGTTTTTAAGTTATGAACTAGAATTGTTCAGTGTTTGAAAAATATTTAATGATAATTTAATTACTTTGAAACAGCAAATTATAAAACAGAATGTGTAATTGGATTTTTCCATTAGGAGCTTTCCAGTATTTAATAAACTGGTATCTGTTATAAATATCAACCTTGTTAATGACAGTTGGATTGCCCACATAGAAGTTATCAGTTATAATAAAATATGAATAGCAGGGGTTGTATCTATATTACACTTGTAGCTATCTCTTTGGCGAGTACAAGTCTGATGGTATGCATATATAACCAGGTTATATCTATAAAATTCAAAATATAATTTCCACTTTCATAATTTCCAAAATCGACGATCGTTTAACATGACGAGCATCCTTCTTTTTTTCATTCACCTCTTAACCTGCATGGAATTTCAAAACCGGCCAAGTGCGTGTTGAACTTCACACATTTAGGGTTTCGTACCAAATGTAGAATATATTGATATTTGTTAGTAAAATAACCATTAGTAAAATAAACATTATCACTAAATTTCAAATCAAAGGGAAGATAAGAAATTCTTCGAGACAACATTTTGTGCCAGGCGACGGAAGACAAACAGACGGACAGATAGACACGTGAGTGTCAACAATAGGTCTCCGTTTAGACCCTTCGGGTATGGAACCCTATAAATCATTCTTCGACTGCTGAGCTTATAACTTGCACCCCGCATAAAAGGAAGGTGAGAAGCCCCCTTGCTCACGTGTGGCTTTTGTTAAATACAATTTCCTACGATATTTACAGTAGGTTGTTTTAAGAGTGTTATTTGTAATGGGTGGTGACAAAATAATTTGTTACAAAACCCAAGGTTTTTGGACCCTGTTTTCGGAACAAAGGTTTCCATTTACATCAAATTGCGTGGTTCAGCTAATTCTTGTCTTTTACTTTTTGATAGAGTTCGTGAATTGTGTCTGGCTTTTTATTGTAGTTTTGTACTATCTATTGTGTGAGGGACCGCGTTATTATAGCATTAGTTTTGATAAGTATTACAGGCTTCATATATTGAAATAGTAGGATTCAAAATAGTTCCACAAATCTTTGAATAGGTGTATGTATTAACAAAATTCCAAGATTTGTGGAGAATAAGTCAATATTATATTTATCCTTGCGGATAATGAAAAGAAAATAAAAAAGTGTTTATTGTCACAGAAATTGACATGTTTGTATAAATTATGCAGCATAACCTTAATCCATCACGATGATATAAGTAGAAATATAACAGATATTTTTCCGTCTCGCATTTAAAACGTAGCCTCGAACAAAATTCACCAACCGAACGCCTCCAAACCATAGCCAGAATCATTAATTCACACTGAAATTAAAATTCAGTACCACATTAGAAATTCTGTCCATTAACATTTCAACAATGTCTCTATTTGAGATAAAACAGTTCTCTAAGAACTTAATGTTCTTTCCTTACACATTTATGGGCCATCAAAATTTCGGTTGTTACCCAAGATAAATTCCATGTTGTTTTAATGAAATAGAGTTCTAGTGGGAATTATTATGAGTCTTTTGTATTTTCAAGTATGAGTTATGCAACTTTAAAACATGATACTGTAATTTCAATTATGGCAGATAATTAATGAAAACTACATTATTATTGAAAATCAATCATAACTTTAAAATCGTTAATCCTCTTCTGGCTTTTAATAATTAATCCAATTTATGTTATTAATTCGGTTGTTTTACGTGCAAAAGTTTTTATTACTTGTGGAGACTAGTTATGCTTTTTTTTAACGAAAGGATAGAGTTTATGTGAAAACTTTCAAATCTTTTGTCACCATTGATACAATTGTATTGTTGCTTCTTTTTCATAACTATCAGTCTTCACATAATCCATTCATTTTTCTACAGGTTCTACAGGCTAACTTTATTAGGCAAGGCTTTATAAGTGGGATACCTACTTTTTCATCTAATTAATCAGCTAAGCCTTTTCCCAACTATCTTAGGGTTGGCTTCCAGTGTAACTGCCACCAGTATGCAGCAGAGTACCAGTATTTTACATGGAACTACCTTTCTAACCTCCACAACACTAAACTCCTATGGGTAAAACTGTCGTTAGATTGCCTGGCTTATGACTATGGATAATGACTGCCAAAGATCTAAAAATGGCTGCTGGGACAAACAACGAGGCACGGAGGAATCTCGCTAAGTATGATAAGATAGCCATCTGCGGATCGACCTCAGCAAGCGTTGCTTAACCTTGGAGATCGTCCCGAGCGGCTATTATTATTTAGCCAAGAGCTTCTCCTTTTCCATGTAACCTCATCAATTAACCAATCATTGTTCTAACCAAAAGCTTCATCCTCCCATTAGAATCAACAGCAAAAGTGAATAAATTAACCACTTAAACAATCAAATATATACGTGGAAGCAATCAAATATAAAACTTTTGTAATATTCATATTGATTGGGCCGTACTTAAGAATAACGTATTTCGCTCACAAAGTTCAATTTGCATTACATTAAAGTTGCTGTTTGATATTGATGAAGTGCTGTTATGTTTTGCGCTATTTAGGCGCTGAACATGGAGCATATTGTTAACATAATTTTACTACTATTAAAAACGTGAAACTTTATGAGGATGGAGGTGGATGTTTGTTACTCTTTCACGCAAAAACTACTAAACGGATTTTGAAGAAACTTTACAGAAATATAGCTGATACATCAGAATAACAAATAGGCTCTAACTTATAAAGATACTATGAGAAAAACTGCACACGGGTGGCAGCTAATCGTTTATAAAATATTTATGAATGAAGATGCTCTTCAAATGGTTTTTTTTTATTATTGAAAAGCTCGCACTTGACCACTATCTCACCATAATTTAATAAGCTTTTTATCCGTGTCGATGATTCCTTGTTCTATTTTAAAAAAGCCACGTCGATAGTCTTAGCGCTGGCCTACTAAAGGTTTTGCATAGTGCAGGTGTATTTAATACACCGTCAGAAAATTTCACTCTTTCACGTACAATGAAGATATTCCCAAAAAGGTTCCTCAGATGAATATGAAACAAAATTATTCGACATGTTAATGTATAAACTGACATAATGACTGTTATTAAGAGCAAACCCTTTCCTTAACCAGGTGGTTGAACAAAAACAAAACCCTGTAACGAACTATTACAAACACAAGCACAAATACTACCATTAATTTAATTCCCAGTTCAAAAGGTCAACTGTAACCAGGGCCGGGATTGTAGCAGCCCGAAGTTATGGGTTGGACCCAGTGAATGACAAAATAACATAATACCTTGATTGTAACAAGAGTAGTTTGGTACAATATCTCCTTAACTTCATCATGAATACGTGGATAAGGAAACTGAAACGTACGTTCCAATTAATTTTAAATAGGACCTCTACGTCTTGAACTCGTTTGAAACATTGTTTCAAGAGAACGCGAAGTTAAGTCTGTGTAGATTGATTTGCATAGTACTCAACGTTATTTGGAATCCTGCTCAAGAATTTTATAGTACTCAATGAAGAAGACTTTGCTGTTCAATGTGTAGCTCGAGAGTTTTTATCAATTCTTGATGGTGCGAAGGGGGTTTTCAACTTTTTCTATGAAAACTTACTGGCATAGTCATCCCATTTCTTGTACTGTATATTTTTTGTTTGTATTTCAAATCTCTCTATCGATACATCATTGTGCGCCGCAACTTTGAAGAAAAATAAAATTGACGATTGGTGACTATGCCAATTTGGTTTATTACCTTTTAGCCGCCATATTGTTCTACAAAAGCAGGGCACGTCCATTTAAATGAAAGGAACGTAATTTAAAAACAAAAGACTTGCAACAAGAGGTATTTCACAATTAAAGTAAACAATACAAGAAGATTTTGGTAAATACAATACATTTTAGACGACTTTAATCAGAAGAATAGTGTAGCTAGAACAATAGAAACGCTGTCAGACAAAGCGGTGGAATCTAAAACATTCCAGATGGTAATTCTAGTGTCTGGAAAGGTTCAGAGACATAGAGACTATACACACAGGACTTGACAATTTTTTTAATTGAGTTAATGTATTGGAATAGTATAAATGTTGCATACCAAAGTTGCTACAGCCCTTTTGGCGTGGGTTGGCAAGCAAGAGAGCATGAATGCAAACCCAAACAGTTGCACTATATTGACTTGAACCTTACACAAACATTTACGTTTGTGTGATAGGTATATGTGGGACAGTCGGACAGTTAAAGGAAACATTAGCATAATATCACGCCTGTTTTTCCAGAATGATACAGCAGAAGTGAACCAGAGTATATACATAGAGCAGTGTGGGTTGGTGGATGTCACATGTCTTCGAATTTCTAGGACATGCTGATTTCCTCACGATGTTTTCCTTCACTAAGACCAACCGATTAGCATTCAAAATTTGGCATTGAAACCTCGCGAGCACGTTCGTAAGAAGTTGGCAGTAGTATAGTCACAGCGATAATGTTTTCCAATTATCTGCTACAACCACATACATAAATCTAACTAGATGACGCGATTGTATGTACTTCGCGTTCCAAAAAACGGAGTAAAGTTACGATCAATTATCGTAATCTGAGCTTTCATTTAGCATTATCGGCACAGATAGATAAATGCCTTTTTATGCCATATTGAGCTGTAAAAAATATATAGAAAAAGTTGGCCGAGGCATTGGAATTTTTTCTTTCATTGGTAAGTAAACTTGTTTTTAAATTGTGTGTGAAAAAGTGGCACGCTTGGTTTTCGTACAGATGGAGGGACTTGCGTTATCTAGTTAGATTTAAGTCTGTAGCTACTACTAACTGTTTAAGTGTATTCGTGTATTTAGTTTATTTGTTTAAATATATACTGTATTTATTTTATAGTATGTATGTGTATCTTTGTTTTGAACAAAACTACCTTGTCGTGATTTACTTTCAATATTGCACCTACCACTATTTGTCACTGCATCACCCAAAGGTCGACTGGTAGAAAATGCCTAAGGTATTAAGTGCACCTCTTCTGTACGTTTGTGTGTATGAAGTATTAAATAAATTAATAAATAATAAATTGTGAGATCAGTTGTGATTAAATAATTTCCACAAAGTATAGCGCCTGCCTGTTCATGTTTTCGAAACCACGACCTACAACTTGTTAGTCACGGCTATTACCACTGGGCCACCACTGCTCTAAACCATGTACATTTATGAGAGTAAAAAATAACTGGCAATAACAATAATCCAGACCCGAAAATCGAAGCCTCAAGGCTGCGTAGCAGTAGCGCTTGCTACTAGTTCAAGCAACGAGGTAGTCAAAGCAAAACGAAGCAGTTAATTACAAGATGTGAATGTCTATAAGTATGTATGTAAGTGTGTTCGGGTCAAATCTTGCTACTAAATTTTAAAGCAGTTATCCTCAACCGATTAAGATGAAATTTTGCATATACGTTTTATTAGGATGACAATGCATGGTTACGTGATGTCATTCTAAATCCAATATGGCGGACGGCCCAAGATGGCGCACTAATATCTTTTGTGCACTGCCATGATATGACTATCAAAAGAGTATGCTGAGAAAAAAAGTAAAAAGCTAGTTTAAAAAAAATGAATAATTTTTATTTTTGTGACATAAAACAACATATATACCTACACGAACCTACTAAATAATTACGCTACAAACACAATACGCTTAGAGTAAAGTAGATACACAGTAAAATGCAACAGCCCGTACTTACATTTGATACCTTTTGACACCGTTAACCAATAAAAATAGATGATACCGTCTTCTCTCGCTATGAAAACACAAGCAGCTGTGTTTTTATGGTTCGCGGTGTAATAGAGAAAAGAGTAATTTCTATACAACAACTCGGAAAGCAAAGACAATATATGTAAGATGTTATGTGGTGCAATATCGTGCTACAGGTTTTTAGTGTCTTCATTCAACTTTAGTAAGTATGGCTTGTGATCACAGTTGCCATTTTAATGGGTCGTTTTGTGGAATGAGGTGTCTCAAATCGTATCTTCTTAGGGTCGCAGCCTCTATAGAAATGACAATGATAACCCAAGTAAATTAAATAAAAGTCTAATTAAGTATAAAACGAACGCAAAAGTTTTGATGATATGATTGGCACAGAGCAAGGTTTAATTTTTGCAGAAGATAGATATTTGTACTTTGTGTCTAGTGTATGTGCATGTGAGATCTGTCTCATTGAAAGCGATAGATACAATGAATGCATGTAAACGTTAAGTTTAAATGCCAGCTATCAGGTATTACTGCCTTTCTGGCACAGCCGTGAGGTCCTCACCTCAATATTTTTATTTTATTTTTTATTCTTTATCCTGTTTAAACTTTTTGAAATACGTGTTATTATTTATTTTCTTTCTTTCTTAATAAAAATATTGTTCGTAACAATAATACTGTTACTATAAATTTAATATCAGGTATTACTGCCTTTCTGGCACAGGTCCTCACCTCAATATTTTTTATTATTTTTTATTCTTTATCCTGTTTAAACTTTTTGAAATACGTGTTATTATTTATTTTCTTTCTTTCTTAATAAAAATATTGTTCGTAACAATAATACTGTTACTATAAATTTAAAGCTGACGCACAACAAACAATACTTTACAAAGACCCTTCTATAGTTACTCGTACGAATTTTATTAAAGGTTTACGCTTGCTTACTGTGGCTTCCCATTTCGGGGCCGCATTTGACTGACTTTGCCTACATCGGGTAGATTCCACCCTTGTGGCCAACTACGAAGCACTTGGTTGTAATAGCGTTGGAGCAATCTTTTCTAACCGCTTATGATATTACAAGGGATAGAGAGGAACGTTTGGTTTAATGCTTGACGTTGTGTAAGTTGTTAAGTATGTTGAATGTCGTTTTTGAGTGTTACTGTTATGAGTGTGGTTAGATGAGAAATTCGTAGTAAAATTTTTAGACTACGATAAAAAATTACAAACGGCAAGATGGCAGCCACAGAAAAGCATGAGCTAGATCCATTTTTGAAGGATTGACCGACAAACTAAAAAAAAAGTGAAAACAGGGAATAATGGCCTTTGTCCTGCATTGGGACACCAAAAGCATATAATACCTGAAAACATACAGATGACACATGGACGTTAGATATTATTTGTATCTGTTTATTTTAATACCAGGTTGGAATTTTTATTGGAATAATATTAAAAGGTTTGCGACTTTACATGATAGATCTAGGTCTTACCATTATATTTATCTCGCCGATCGTGATAATTTTGCACAATAAGGTTTGTAAATTTTTTATCATAAATAAAAAGTAAGATTGGTATTTTATAAGTTGAATCAATCAAGTCGACCAATTCTTCTGAACATTTGGGTCTACAATTCTTCAATTACCTTTGCACCGGGCAATAAATTACCGCAAATTACTCAATGAAAACTGTTTTTTTTTTATGTAGGAGACACTCTAAAAATAAATTTCTTTTTTCCTATTCCACTCCCATTGGGTTGGAAAATGGTTACGGTGGAAACTTTACCTAATTTCACCGACGGGCCCCTTTTATGTTATTTTGGTTCAGTGAAATATTAACTTATTTAAGGAATTTAATTATTAAATCAAATTGACCCAAAGACTGCAAAGCTTTTTGTTGTGGTCGTAATTTTATAATTTGGTTTCTTTGCGTTTTTTATTCGTTTATTTTGTTGTTGTTTAAATCTGAAATTAAAATGTTTATACCTTTAAATTGGAATTATACTTCGTTAATAATGATTGATGTTATTTTACAGTGGTTTAGAGAGAAATATTTGATTGAAGAATTACATGATAAAGAAATCAAGGCAAAAACCTATTAAACATCAAGTTGTCTCAAAAGCAATACAAAACTCTATAAAAAATTACAACGATGTTACACCAGTGCTTTTTTAATACGATTACATAGTTTTTAGAGCACTTTTTACTCTACTTCGTCGTTAACTGTCAAACTTTTCATATTACGAAGAACATCCACTTAAACCCAAGTCCGTTTAAGGGGTAGACCTGATAGAAACTTTTCTTTTTGCCTTCCTCAAAACAACTGGGACCGTAATCCTTTTCAATATTAAATGTGAATGGGCCTAAATTGCGAAAAGTGCCATTAATTAGCTTTTGAATATAAAACAAAACTTCTTTTGCTTCGTGTTCAGGAAGTTTTCTGTGGACGTGTGAATCGGGTTCTGTTATGACAAACATTGTCCCCTTTTCATTTGCAGGATGGGCAGGTTAGTGTATGAATCTATTATTAGTGGCACTGAATAAATCATGAAGTATTTTCAGTGTTACTTTTGCGTCCGATTGGAACTTTTCATTTTTGGAATTTATTGTGTAAAGTTTCCATAAACTTGTTAGAGACTGTGTACAAATTTTGTTACATATTTTGAAGTAACTTAATTACAGCTGTTTTGTTGTCAATTATGCGATATTTTTAATACTTTTTTAATCTCATTATTCTACTGGTTAGTAATGCTTTAGTAGCTTTTGAAGTATTTAATTTATATTGGTCATGAGTCCCTCACATTATCTTTTTTTAATGCTCTTATTGTAAAATCAAGTATTCCATTTATTTAATTCTATTTTCCTTTTAATTGCAGGAAAGTTGAAATAAATATCTTCACAAAAAAAATCCCTGGTAACTTCGTGAGTATACGTTAACTTAACTAAGAACACAAAATTTAGGTTGATAACCCCGTGAGATTTCTGTTTGTAATTCAAATATTAATTATAAAATAACCTCGGGACTCGTTAAAAGTTCTAGTTGTGAAAAGCCAAGAAAGTTAATACTCAAACTAAAACTTTAGTTTTTGTAAGCTAACAGTGTAATTTAAAGCTGAAATTCGTTCATCATATTTCACGAAACGACATTGCGCTACACCCATATAGTCTTTCAGACATATTCTAACAGTTTTCTTATCACAAAGTCACACACATAATCAATAAAAAATCGACCCCATGAATAAGCAAAAACCTAACAAGAGAAAACTTTCACATTTTCGTCCAATCATTCTATCTAATGCTTACTACAGTGTCAACATGGGATGCCATCAATATTCGGACCATTTGGGTCGGTTCCATCCTTGCCTACTGTAAAATTCGAAAATATTATGCGCCCAGACCCTGCGAGAGGCTTACACACTCCATTAGGGTTTGATTTATTGGTGCCCACTAAAAGGGTCCCTCAAGGAACTATCCTTAGACCCTTACTGTGTATCACTTACATTAGACGTATGGAAATTTTGTCCTGAAATATTATTTGCTTTGATCGTGTTATATGAGACGTGGTCCTCGATTTTCGTGATACATCGGATTTAGTTTGAGTGCCTGCTTATGGAAGGTATATTGAATATTTTATCCATTTATAGGGATAGTTAAACATCGCTTGTCTTTGTAATCAATATTATAGATAGACCACACCCATATTCACTTCAGCAGGTCACTAATCCCACTAAATAAAATCAATTAAACACGGTAGAATCAATTTTTATTACTTGTAAATTTTAATTGTTGACGTGCAAAAGTGCCGCTTAGTGGCCTAGTTGAAATAAATATATTTGACTTTGAATATTTACTTTTAGTAGTTCATAAGTAAAACTTCAACTCGTTATCCATTTCAAATTCATTTAAATATCTCCAGATTTTGCACTTCAAAGTAATTGCTTAAAGCTAACTTTGAAAGTGCAAAATTTTATTAAAGTATATCGTTGGAGAACTTCGAATTAACTATGGCTCAACTTACAGACATAGTGACGTGTAACGAATGAGGAACTTTGTAAACTTTTGGTGCACGAGTAGTATCTACTACTGGATCTCCGTCTCAGGCTTTGGACAGGGTGAGGAGCTTGAGCGAATATCTCCAAGTGTCAAAAACAATTAAAAAATCGGTGTGTATGGGCGATGTATTTAACAGGCGGGCGTATGATTGAAATGGACTGATGTCTGTTTTTACTATTGTCAAGTTAACGCCTAGTCAATTACTGAATAAATTAAGAAATGGCCTTGGCCTCCATACAAAGTGGCATTCGCTCAGCGATAGCGATTGATGCAAAGATGATCAAAATGTTTTGAATTGATCTTTGGATATTGTTGTAGTTGACATTTCGATAGCGCTCGTCAATCATATACATTTTTGACTTTGTCTTGAGGTTCTTAGCAACCACTCAAGTACACGGTTTTTTTTTTTTTTTTTTGTAATACAAATTTGATGCTTTGCAAACGTAACCAACGAATTGGTGTCGTAACTTTAGTCGATAATTAACTAGTTTTAGAGAAAACGCTCTCGCTTCCGCGCGCTACCGCGCTTTCACCCTGGACAAGGCTTCAATGGGTACTTTGTAAAGTTAACGTTTTGAAATGTATGCAACCGTGGGTAAAACTTGAAATGTTCAGCATTTTATTGTACGAAGATTTTGGACCGTAAATTTGTGTCCTACAGATTTCGTTTTAGTGCATTCATTTCACTGACATATATCAAAATTAATGTACCGTGGTGAACATACCGGCTGCAGTTGGTAGTAAGAGATCTTTGTGAAGGAACTCATCTGTAAAAATACTAGCACTATACTCTCCGCTTCCAAGCAGAATTGCCGTGCTTGAGTCATTAAAAACACATAAGACATTTTATATCCATCTCTGGAATTCTAATGCACTAACTATTTCTCTCATGTTGGAAATAGGTACAATGAAGGCCCGATCTAAATGATAAGCAGATAGAACTTTAAAACTATATAATTTTTACCAATATGTGTGGCCTTAGATAGCTTTTACAGGAATCACATAAAATCCAAAACAAAAATATCTACAAATATTGTACCGCGCTCTAAATATGATCAACCTTCAAAACCAATTATCAATTACCAGCTTTTAAAAAAGGTAAGGAAGTAGACCTCATTGCAGTACACATTCATAAATCTGTGATGTAAACTCAAGCACAAGACAAAATAGAGGGACTGCAGTAAATGTTAGCTTTATGATGAATATGGTTGATTACTGTCTCGTTGATCTAGAGAACGAAAGCGGTATAACTATTCAGTATGAGGTTCTGAGCTTTAATACAAACTGACATTCTGTCAACGAAGGCCAATACCATTTATTCAATCCCAAACATATAATATTATCTTTTTTATTTTTTATTGATAGACTCGCGCTTGACCACTATCTCACCTGATGGTAAGCGATGATGTGATCGACGATCACGCTTGCCTATAAGAAATCTATTCACTCATGACTAAGACTCCCAGGTTGTAGCTATCAGGAAATACAGACTCAGACTCGTATACTCTCGGCATACTCTCTTTTACATCACTGGTGAATTATTTATAGGTAGCCATCTGACTAATCCCTTATAATACACACGTATTATTATATTACGTTTACATTGATTAAATAGATAAGTAGTCCGACGAGACCTCTACATACACACTTTTTGTAGATCAGATATTACTGAGTTGAAAACAGTTTGAGCTAACCTTGCAAATACATAGTTTCTAAGATAGCTCACATTACTCCGCTATTATCCGCACATCAAACACATTCGACCATTCTTATCTTCTCAGTATAATATCATCATCATTGGATACGTCTACAAATCGCTGTAGTTTGGCAAATTGCTCTTTATCCAAGTTTTTTCAGTTCGCCAAGTTTGTTGATGTTGGTTTATAGGCAGCTATTTAGTTAAACGTTTTTCTTCTTTTTATGTTGGATGAAGATTGGCTGTCATTGGTTAGGCCTATTTGATGAGTGGTGTGAATGTCTTGATTGAACTTTCGCGTGTTTCTCGGGACTTTGAAATGGATTAAGTTTTCAGTTAAAGTAATTTTAAGTCGTGTAGATTCTACACAACCAAAAATTATAACGATGAACGAAAATGACGATGTAGAACATTATAAAGAAAAACCTTAATCTTTACTACATACATTTATACTGAAGCCTTTTTACCCATGGGCTGATTAGAAACTACAGAAAACCACCTGAAACGAGGCTAACATACTTTTCTAGTTTCATTTAACTACCATCTAGTCATACAAGCTCACCGGTAAGTTATTCTTTAATGATTTTTAAAAAAAGGTGTTTCACAAAAGTGATCTGTTAAATAAATATTTTAAAATAAAAATGACATCTTTTCATGAAAAACGTCAAACGAAGTTTGTTTTTCAATACGTTTAAATGACCAATAACAGAAGTGTCACAAAGCAGATAATTGAATTTTTCCATTGAATGACCAAATTCAATGCAAAAGCTTTTCAAAATAAAACTTACTCAGATCGACGAGAAATTTTGCGTTTTCTTTTATGAGTGCAATAAAAGAAAAACTCTGAAAAGAATACTTCATGAAATTTTTCAGGGTATTCACTATTGTCATTTTCCGTAAATAATGTTATTTTTTTATTCAAACACTTTCTTTTTAATATAGTTGTAAACTTATAATGGTTCACAAACCAACAGATGTTGACATTTAAGTAAAACATAGAGAAAGCAGCTGACGCTCTTCGCTTTTCTCGCGCTATTCAAATAGTTAAACCACTCGAAAAAACAATTTCGCTGTGAGATGCAATTGTGCATCTTTTGAATAAACTCTATCTAAAACTCTTAAAAAGTCCACGTTATGCTAAGTTGGAACACCATTTAAAACCTTTACGTCTACATTAAACTAAGAAGAAAATATAAAAAGTCTTGCAATTCGAAGTAAGAAGTACTTGGTAGACACATCGCATTATGCGAAAGCGTGTAATACCAGAGAAACTGCATAACCAGGCCATAACTTGGGACTTTTAAAAAATATGGCTTATTTAATTTGAATATAGCTGATATATGTTTATTCGGGAAAAGTTTCGCCAGTGTGAAATATTTCAACGACGTACGAGCATACGTTAGGGGAGTTTTTAAAGAAATGTGTCGGACGGAATTTCGGTAAAGGAAATTCGGTTGTGCGAGACTATAATGTATAATGGTGTAAGACTATAATGTATGCTGGTATTAGTGTTATTTGTAGACCGTCTGGTAGAAGAAGGAGAGTGTCTACAAATAACATGGTTTATAAAATGGTGTGAATATTTTCAGTTGGTTTACAAGTTGCCTATGTTTGTCATATACTCGTATTTACTGCATACATTTTATCATCTGCCGAATCAAATGACTATAAAATAGCAACATTGAGGTTTTTCATCACGCTTATCTTAGATGACGTATTTAATATTCCATCTTTTACACCTCCATCAGCAAAAGGAAGTAAAAATTTTACGACCATATTAACCACCCTTTCCCCACACTTCATCATACTAACTTCAAGCCTTTACTCAAACAGGTATAGCCTCGTTGTTGTTTAATACACGTTCACACAAACATGATGAGTTTGCTCACCAAGTTATGACCTTACCACCCCGTCAAAGTATGGTTTTAACGACATATTTATCACAGTTAGCAGCTTCACGTCATATAAAGCTAACTCCGGGAAAATGGAATTCGAGTAATGGTTTAAAGTTTAAACTATCGATACAAGGCCTCAATGTTGTGGGTGCAGTACAAATATGAATTGATTGTAAAAACAGGCAGATTTCCAACAGATATTTTGTTTGTGGTCCACACAAACATTTGTTTTCACGTGTTTTCATCCTTCTAAACGACGTCATTTAGGTCGTTATTGTTGGACACGGTTTTATGATTAGCTATGCCCTAGTACAAGTCTGTATGTGGTCTGATGACATGATCGATATCATTTTCATCTATATTTTCACCCAAATTTTGCAACCCAGATTGGTCCAGATTTCCTCCCAATATATTCCAAACTGAAGTAATTAAAAAATGCAGGTTAATATCACGTCTTTACCACCCAAAGAAGTTCGAATAATTATGTGTGTTAAACTCTCACATTTAGCCATCAATAACAATGTTTTAATTTTTTTGAAATAAATTATTTTACTTACATATACTACATACTACATATACTATATTCAACAGAAAATTCCAAAAAAAAAAAACAAACCTATATATAAAGGGTAGAGGGAAAAGGGCTCATTGTGCATCAAATAATTCGTCCACATCGATGTCAACGGAAAACATGCCCAGAACGCTAGCAGCATAATTCCATTGTAAGACATGTTTAGACAGAGAGTCTATTTTTACCCTCTTACTTAGAAATGGGTTCCAATTTACATTACAAAGTACGACACTCTAATGCTGCAAATAGATGTTTAAATTTTTGTTAATAAGTCAACTTTCATTGACAGGACGGACTTGGCACATGGGTAGAACAGAACTTAGATTAGGAGCTCCATTTTTTATTCCGATAGTACATTCCAATGAAATATATCCATAACAATCACCCAAACCATACTAATAATTCTACACAATTTTAAACCAGTATGATCGACATCACACTTCGCTATCAAAATTTAAACTGTCCTACATTTTGAACACTCGCACAAAATCCAACGACAATGTTTGTTCAAATCGCTTCGCTTTACATTTTATTTTTACCGCCCGCCATATTTGATTTTCATTTTACTAGTGACGTAACGTTAGTACCTTGGTCAGCGTAACAATACGTTTTATTCAAATCAGTTACGCAGTTTAGTTTCGAAACCGGTGGATTTAGGTCTAGTGTTTGTTTTTCTGAATTTTTAAACGCATCAAAACTGGTTTTAGGAAAATCCTATGGTTCTTCTTTTAGTTTATTGGTGCAAACATTTAGCACTAGTATACTATGTAGTATCAATCTTTCTAGATTTTTCCCAAATATATTGGGGTTGGATTTCAATCTCACCGGTTCCAGTTAAGTACCAGTTTTAAACGAAAAGCGACTTACATAACCCAGTCACTGAGTAACACAAAACTTTATGCCAAGGCTGGTATAAATTTTGTCTGGCTTCTGTATATCCGTAGCAATTGTCAAAAACAGCTCGAATTTCAATGTTTTAAGATAGTCAGCCATCTATGAACCGACCTCGGTAAGCGTTGCTTTACCTTGAAGATCGACCCGTGTGTCTGTTATCAAGAGCTCTTCGCACTTTATACTACACTCTGTACCTTTAACATTATTCTAGTAATACGATCTAACATTTTTGATTTTCTGTCTCAGCTCTTTACTTGTACCAAGATGATCTCATTGTTTTCATAACAAGCTATCAAATCACTAACGTCTGTTAACACAATAAAGCATTTTGTAACAATATTATCAAATTTAATTTGAAATATCTGGAAAGGTCGGACAGTAGGTACACTTAATTTAAAAGTTATTTACTTCTAAAACTAACAAATAAATAGCTGTCCGGTTGATATCACAAGTTTGTCCCAACATATTTTGGATTAAAATTAGTAAACGCTATAATTGTTTTTTTCTAGCCGTTGCTGTACTACTGGTAGGCAAAGGCTTCCCACAATTCCTTCCAAAAAATCTTTTCCCGCGCTGTCAATCAATTTGCTACCTCTTTCTGGGCTGGCTTCCACAAAGGACATACAGTACAACTATTTTCTTAATGCCCCTTGGCAATCATCGACGTTGGCAGTTTTCCTCCCATTTTTTTAAAATAAATTACATTAAATAAAAAGATTAATACAACTCTATATACTTCCAAGTTAATTGAGACCGTCCAAGTTGATAGAAATCTGACGACTGACGAAACACGAACTATACCGAGTGACAAACAGGGATAATGAAGGGATGATGGTGGCAAGTGACGTGGCGGCCCAGTGACTAAGACCACGCCTCTCGTACTTGAGGTCGTGGGTTCAAATCCGGGCAAGTGACCTTTTCAAATTTATATGTCTTTTCTAAGTTTATCTTGGACATCACAGGCAACGGTGAATCATCGTGAGGAAAGCTAGACATATATAGTTAATGCAAGTCTGAAATAGCCAAGTTGGAGGCCTATTGGATTCTCAGAGGCGGCTTAATTAACTCTGACACCAGAGGTGGCCACATCGTCACACGAAAAGAAAGAAAATCACGTAGCGTTCTGTAGTTCCTGCCTTCTCCCATGAGAAAAAGGCGTGAGTTATCTATATAAATAAAATTCATAAAGGAGAAGAAAAACTATACACGTCAATCTACAAGATAAAAATGATACCCATAAACAACGTCGCCTCACAAGATGATATTAAAATAATATTATTATAACCAGCACAAATTTATTACTAAGAATATCACGTCTTATTACAAGTTGGTATTTACAGAATACATGGTCTAGACGTTATTTATTACTTAGCCCATAAGTCTATATATTATTATGCCGGTCTAACTTGTCTAGGGAAACGTGGTCAATGTTTTCGTAAATCACGGTTTAGGAAAACGGCAATGAATCTTTGGGTATACAGGATGACCTACTAATCTTTTAGTGGTGTACTTTAGTAGATATTTTGTATCTAATAAATTATGTAAGTGGTGGAGATGTAAGATCATTGAGATGAAAGCTATGGATATTTTTACCCGACTGCCGAAGGAGGATAATTTGTTTATCAGTCTATGTATGTATGTATGTATGATTGTTCCTATGTGGCTTTCTAGAGAACAAACGCTTTGGCCAATTTTGATGGCCTTGCGATTGTTACTGGCTTCATTCAAATAGGAAAATAGCGGATTTTGTGCGCCATATTGTGGGTGCCAATTTTTCTTTTTCTTCCAAACTCTTCATGTTGGGTGTCAAAATAAAGGGTTTTAAAAGGTGATTTCAAAAAATTATTACACATATATTTAAATGTACCTAATTTGAGAAAAAAGAAGTTATAAATGAAAAAAATTGATTCAAAATATCAAAAAACACTGCTTAAGAAGCGAACTAAACAGACGTAAACAAGAAGAAAATCATGCTACGCAGTCGGAGGATACATCTGGTTTTGGTCAGTCAGTTCGCGAATACCTCTGTTTAGTTCGCTTTCGCAGTCGGTTTTTTTTATGTTTTTTAGTAACTTTTTTTTCTTCGGTTTTGTAAAACACATACCTATTTCACATGAAATAAGTAGGAAACTACAGAACGCCACGTGCCACTAACATTATCCTTTTTCATATAAACGTGGACGTCAATAATAATATTTTTGATGGTTTAAAAGAATACGGGAAGAGACAACAAGTGACAAAATTTGTAGCTTGAAATTAATTAGTGGCTGATAATGAAATATTTATGACAGTAGGTACAGTATAAGGTCATAAAGAATGGTAACAACTATACTATAACATAAATGCGTAACCAGATTTAGATTTATTGATATTTGTGAGAACTAACTAAACGATATTTAGTATTAAGACAAATCCAAAGGCTAAGCACTTTTTGGAATCTGTAATCATTAGTTTCATCTGTACCACTACGTCCAAACGATAAAGAATATATCTTACTAGCTGACCCCCGGGGCTTCGCTCACGTCAATTGGCTACTTACCTACCTACACTACCTACCATACCTACTCTACCCACCTACCCTACCCACCTACCCTACCCTACCTACACTAGCCTACCTACCCTACCCTACCTACCCTACTCTACCTACCATACCCTACCTAGCCTACCCTAACTTCCCTACCCTACCCTACCTAATTTGTAGAAGTAGTACATGTTAGTGTTTGTTGAGAAGTAGTACATATTTGTTATGTATCATCAATAGTTTTCTCAGCGCACGCCAAAGAACGAATTTTATATGCAACATTTTGCTACTGTGGGTTACATTATTGCAATTTTTATAAGAATCTCTCATCTTTTGGTCATAGTGGCTGCCACATAATAGGTAGATATATGCTATCAAGGACTTTTATTTACAACTATCTAAGACAAACAATCCTACGGTACATTATATTTGTGTTTCTCCAAAAGTTTAGGCAGCGCACGCGAAGACAGCTCTCAGAAGGCAGATTTTTATTCCGACTTACTTGATATTTATCGTTATATTATGACCAAATAAAAAAAAACATTATGAATTCTAGCCTATGTGTCATTCTGATATATAACCTATATTACTGTACAGTTTCATCCAAATCCGTTTAGTAGTTTTTGCGTGAAAGAGTAACAAACATACATCCATCCAAACAAACTTTCGCATTTATAATATTAGTAGGAAGTAGGATTTACAAAGACTGTGCGATATATAATCCTTTTGACTTCATCGTAGTCGAGAGTAAATAAAACAGCTATAGAAGATAAACATCTAGAATGAATTGAGATTCGTGATAGCGTTTTTCTAAACGATGGGCATTCAATCTTAAGTACTAAACATGTATCGTTTATTTTATGTAAGTGCTTTAGCTGAAGAATTGGTAGTTGCTGCGGCAAAGAAAACAATATTAACACTTCAAAAATAGTTCCATTTGAATTTTCCCAGCTTTGCTGGAGTCGGCTTCCAGTATGAACAGCTGAGTACCAACACTAGTATAACATGGAGCGACTGAATATTGTCCTTCACAACTCAGGAACTGGGTAACAGGATACCGATTGGCAAGACTGATGTCATATTTTCTGGCTACCGTAAAGACTGTCGAAGATTTACAAATTACAACGGATACCTACGGCACGAAACAACATTGGCAAGCGTTGGTTACCTACCTGTGTTGCTTTTATAACTGAGCTAGCTCCTCACACAATAATAAAACTGAATGTCAATAAAACATCGTTTATATTTCTTGACGTCTTTGCCTCGTCTAGTCTTATATTTACTGCGTCGCGTCGTCGCCAGACTATCAGTTTGTATTAGGGATGTTCCGACTATTCAGCGATTAGTCGGTAAAGCCGACTATCCAGCCACTTTCGTAGTCGGCGTCTATTCGGAAAACAGCGCCGACTATCCGGCTTCTTACTTTGTATTTATTACTCATGTGTGTTGTCTCAAAATGTAAATAGGAGGATAAACTTAATTCTAATTTCACTTTAGTTACAATTACAGTAGTGTCTTTATTTTTTTCACAAAAACACCTCTCCGACAAAAGAAAAAATCAAGAAACAATGCGAAGTAAACAAAACATGTTCCGACACATTCGCAGGTGGCGGTCGTGACTTGCGCGCGAATCAGCTGTAAATGTAGCGTCACGGAATTACCGAATACTTCGAGCCCCGAGTTCGGCTAGTCGGCCAAAGTCATAATCGGCACATCTCTAGTTTGTATTATTTAAATCACCTTAGCTTTAGAGTGTATCGATTGCGACCTTGTTTGGCAGACAATACAGTTTAAAATAATACTGTTAAAAGGATTGTAACGTTTGTGTAGTATAATTACACGGGCCGTGATTTGCTACAACACTTTGCAGGCACTTTTCTTTATATATTTTTTTGTGTTTCACGTAATTTAATAGTGTTTGAAGATTCTGGCATTGTTGGTAATAGAACTGCCTAGCCTTTCCCAAAACTAAGTTTGGGTTGGCTTCTAGCCTAACCCGAAGCATTTGAGTAACATTATTTGACATGAAAAGACTGCCTCTCTGATGTCCTCAACCCAGTTGGTAACTGGATGGAAGGTACCTGGATCTTTTCAGCGTAGGAACAATACTCATTATAGGTATATCCTTAACCACTCTCCATATTTAATCAAGATAATTTTATACCGCGAACTATTATTTGATTTGTGACCTTGTTTCAAACTTTCAAATCCAGGCATTGATTTCCAGGCAAACTCTATTTTCTAAGCAAAACATTAAACACGAAATCACGAAGCTTTTAAGGCAAAAATTGCTATTGATATTGGTTCATTTAGATATGAAAGACTTTCTTTATGTTCGCTTTCCTTATTATTATACCTGGGAATATTTTATATGCTAATACACGTTTACTTAAAATCTATAACTCTTCGTTCATATATGAAACCGTCTCGTTAGTGACCTTTGAAAGATCATGTAGATGTTCTATCGATATTTGGTCTCATGTGATTTGAGCCACGTTTAAGTGGGAACTTATTTCATTAAAATGTCTTTTGAAAGAGCTTATTAATTGTTTTAACTGTCTTGGAAATCGAATGGAATAGAATTCATTTCTTTCCAGATTTGTCCTGTTTTGGATCATGGTTTTTGGGGTCCCATTTGATGTGTTCTGTAATTCTGTAGTTGATAAAGAAACGTGTGCCGGTACTTCCATATTTGTCCTGACTGGCTTGATCATTACTTGGGCCTTTTTGGGGTTCCGTACCCTAAGGGTGAAAACGGGACCCTATTACTAAGACTCCACTGTCTGTCTGTCGCCAGGCTGTATGTCATGAACCGTGATAGCTAGATAGTTGAAATATTCACAGATGATGTATTTCTGTTGCCGTTGTAACAACAAATACTAAAAACAGAATAAAATAAATATTTAAGTGGGGCTCCCATGCAACAAACGTGATTTTTTTGCCGTTTTTTTGCGATAATGGTACGGAACCCTTCGTGCGCGAGTCCGACTCGCACATGGCCGGTTTTTATTTTCATTCCCGTCACTTTTTGCGTATCGTTCGATATTTACATCTGAGGACTCTTGTTTGTTTCCTGGAATAGTTTATTACGAAGTGTCAAAGCTTCTATGATTACACAATAAATACATAATGAACATGTAAAATTTCTAAATTTAAAAAACCCCTGACGTATTTTTATTTCATGCTACATAATTTATCTAGTACATAGTAGATACGCTTTGATCGGCAATCTATTGAACACTTAATTATGACACGATATCTTGCGAAAACACCCCGATTCAAGCAGTAAAACGCCCATAACTTTGAACGGCTGAATCGATTTTATTCAAACATAACTAAAAACACTCTCGACAAAATCACCTTTCAAACAAAAAAAAACTAAATCAAAATCGGTTCATCCGTTAAGGAGTTATGATGCCACAGACAGACACAGGTACACAGCAACAAACGTCAAACTTATAACACCCCTCTTTTTCCGTCTTGGGTTACAAAGGGATACATTGTACTATTTGTTCTGTAGTGGTATACCTCCATCTCTTTCTCTCGCACACTGGCACAATGATAGATTTAACATGTCAAAGTTCCTACAGACTGAGTCTAATGATGATACAGTAAACAAACACTTCAAAACTTACCATCATATTTACTTCCTTTTGATGCCGTGTACACTAAACATGGCCCAAACTATTTAGTTTTGATTAATGTATAAATTATTTTGATTAGTTTCTTGCGTTATAACTGGTTCCGCTTGTAGTATGGTTGTGTTTGGAGTTGGGACAGCTGTATTAAATTAGATCAGACCACAGAAGTATAAGTTATTATGTTGCGGAACGGAGTTCTGTATTAGTATATCTAAGATATCTTTACTTATGTAGTCATGAGGAAACGAGGATTCTGCGAAGAGGCTGGAAGAAATTTATTGGTGAAGTTTCTTAGAATAAAATAATATGTTAATTGTTTTAAGAATATTGAATAATGAGGAAGGATAACGATTATTGACGAATAAGTTTTTATTGAAACTTGAAAGTTTTTAATAGTATATAAACATTTACTAAGAGGCATTTTTCCGTATAGCCTAAAGTAAAATTTAGGCTCTTAGTGGAAAAAACTCTTTGCGGGCTCTTTGATACCATAAAATCAATTTCATTTCATTATTTTATGAAGCGTAAAGTCAATCCTCGATATCCTTTCAAACATCTCAATTTTACCACATATTTTTGAACACCTTCGAAAAGTGGCGAACAACAAGAATATTTCAATTAAATCCTTCTTGTTATTCGGCACCGCTGCGTAATGTTTTACCAGCAAAATTCACCTACCAATTTACCGAAAAATGTAACCATCCTTTTCCTCAACAATATTTCACTTCAATCTAGATAGTACCTACAGGTATCCTCCACGATAGTTTGTTGTCGCACTACGGTTCAGCATTCACTCCAATTGCTCACGAACGCCGCAAGCTAGTCGGTTCGCGTGTTATTCGATTTCTCTCACCAATGTCTAGTGGTATGTTTCTTAGCGTACAATAAGAAAAACTGAACTTAATCGTGTTATTAAAAAACTTAGCTCGGTCTTGGAAATAGAAGTAGTAAAGAATTTGTACGTGGCGAGTAATTGAGTGATTCTTATCAAGAATGGAATTGGGTTAGAAAATAATTTTCTCGTTGTTAACTGATTACTTGAAACTTGATTTCTTTACCACTGATAAGTTCATTTGTATTCTGAGCACATTGAACATATAATATAATGATTCTTTCGATGCCAATCTTAACTATAAATCAAGATATATTTGCATTATTAACTCAGAATTGACCATAGTCGTTATATTCTGAATGAATAAATACTTTCACACTACAACAATTTTGTGGTTTATTAGCATAAAATGGCAGATAAATGACGTCACAATTACGGTTAGATTCAACTGCTCGTGTTCCAAACACCAACCCTTATTTCGCTCTTACGATACTTCAGGGATTCATTCATTACCTGGCCCATAAAACATTATACTTCGTAGTAGTAGTCTCCAAAATTTTGAAAAGAGGGTAGCTAGATTTTAACTTGCCCACATTCAGCATTTTTATTCTGCAGCGTAACTTATCTTGTCTAGACTGAATACTGAAAATGGATGTATAAAACTTTATTGAAGATCGTACAAACATGATTAATGATACTTAAAATATCGACGAGACGAAAAACCATGAGGTAGTTTCTTATCACTTTGAGAGTCAATTGAAGGTTGTGTGGGTTTTAAGTATCAAGTTAGTAACTTTAGCAGTTACGTACTATAAAATGTTTTTTCTTATTCAGCGTCTTTGGTTAAAATTGACTTGGATTTCGAACAAAGGTAATTTAAGTTTTTATTGGAAGCACAGGCGCGGGAATACAACAATACGATGGATATTTTTTATAGAAATCTGCCTAAGGATTATATTCTCAAATTGTTTATAGACGCTAAGAATTTGGGAGTTCCTAAGGTGAACAGCATTGGGAAAATCAGTATTGGAGCTAATTAAGAGTAATTTAGAGACTTGTCAAATCAAATCTCATAGGCTAAGGCAGATGAACAAAATACCATATTAAACACAAATAAAAATTCTTCGTACGTCACAATACAATCATGTGGTTCTCGCACTCAAAAACGCCCCCACCCGATCGAGATAACCAAGGACACCGTACAAAATCGATCAAAATATCACGAAGCTGCGTTATCTTCCAGCTTACCGTAGATTTCTACTTATGCGAGCATTGTGCCTGACAAGTCCATTGAAGTTCGTCTAGCTGAAGTGCAGCATAATTTAGTTCTCAGAAACTGGCTTGTTCAGTATTATTAATGTTGATCGATCGACATAGTTTAAGGGAGTCCGTTCCTGGTTTGGACTTACCCGTAACTGTTTAGTGTTGGGCTATAGTTGCTTATAAGTTTCGTTCAGTGGTCGGTGATGGATGTTGGTGGATCGTATTATTCTGCCGCGTCAACAAAAAAGAGCACACCTATTGTTTTCTAAATTGAGTTATATACATATTCGGAATCAGGAAAAAAGGCGTACCTGCCTGATTATTTTCAATATTTTAACTTCAGTATCCACATAAATAACATAAGCACAAAGGGCACATCTGACATCCAAATTCACATCTGATAACTTAAAAAGGCACATCTGATGTCAAAAAGGGGAACAAATGTATAGATTGAATTAAAAAGGTCGATCTACCAAAGATATTCTTTTTCTATCCTTAGTGAACATTTCTAAATAAAACAAATATTTAAAAATTAAAAACACAACAGAGCAGAATAAGCCCGTTCATTATAATGTTGAAAACCTACTGTGACTCTTCATTTTAATATTAAAACAGTTGTTATTGATCAACAGTCGCCCACTAGGTCAACAAAAACATTTTTTCATTTTAAGTTTTACAATGATGCAACTAGATGGCGTTGGCGTCGAAATAGAAGTCGCAATGGAGATTGTTTGCCAATTTCGTATAGGGTTTGGTGGGTTTTAGCAAATATATTTACTTTACTTAGATCAGTATACAGTTTGGTCGTTTTATTTTTATCTTCAACTCTGCTAGTATACACATTAATTCAAAAATATATACTGAGTACCATTTGAGTGTTTAACAACAGTATTAAAATGAAAGGTCACATTTGTTTATTTGTGCCTTTTTAGTGTAATAAAGAGTATAGTTAATTTAATTTGATTTGTATAATAAGTTTAATTTAATTTGTTTTTTTTTTATTGAGTTGAAAGTGAAAATAATAATTTTACTAATAATAGGAAAAGATTAATATATATATATATATAATGCAATTATTTGCATATACATAGTTCTAATGCTAATGCAAATAATTGCATTCATAAATATTTAAAAAATAAATTCAAATGATTTCTTTTTCCAAAAAAACATCTAAAAACTTTAAACTCATTTATCTCAAGATTTAAAATTTTTTAGTTGTGCCGTTTTTCATTGTGACGGCAGTATTTTATTCCATTTATATTGAGCCCCCCTGGATCAATATAAATGGAATAAAATACGGCCGTCACAGTCTCCAGACAAAGTGTCCTTCGATGTCAGAAATGGCGATGGTTGAAGTGCCATAATGTAAGAGATAGATCACGTGAAATCTAATCTATATAGTAATATAATTATATATTAATACCTTTATACGAGCGATTCTTGTATATGTCTGTATACGAGTACATAATCTGAATTTAGGAAACGGCTCCAACGATTTTCATGAAATTAAGTATGCAGGGGGTTTCGGGGGCGATAAATCGATCCAGCTGGTTTAATTTTTAGAAAACTTCGTTTTCACTATTTTCACCCGAGCTGAGCTCAGTCGCCCAGGTGCATTCGACAACGCGTGATAATACAATTTAGACATTTTTTCAATCGGTATCGCAATGATTTGTTTACTAGAGTGACTCTGGTGATGTATTGAAACAATACCAAGTATTTTCATTCGGTAAAAATAACGCAAAAAAATCTCTTTTCTTTCCGTGTGTTATTTTAATTTTACTCCATATTCATTTTTATGAGGGCAGGTATACTGCAAGTAGATAGATTCACTAATTCTGAGTATGAACTCAGATTTGGTGAATATTTCCTTCCATAAACCTTCAGTGTTTTCAATTTTGAAACTTTTACTTTCAAAAACTAGCAAAACCACTGCAATAAGACTGCATGAGACTCCATTTCAATTATTCTTTAAAACAGAAAGTACTCGTATTCTACTCTCAAAATGAGTAGGTATAACGAAAATATGTTTTCTTTTGACCAACGTTAATCTAAGGTTTGTTTGCCAGCTGACATTTATCTTTTTTTGTTACGTCTAGATTTTATGTCGCTGTAAATTTTACTTTTTTTCGCCTTTTGTTCTTTCAAATTACGCCACTT
Source organism: Orthosia gracilis (assembly GCA_947562075.1). Lineage (NCBI taxonomy): Eukaryota > Metazoa > Arthropoda > Insecta > Lepidoptera > Noctuidae > Orthosia > Orthosia gracilis. The sequence goes on from OX387273.1 coordinate 25,078,622, forward strand.
GTATACATTTGGACAAAAACGTAAAGAGACCCTGTTCTTGAAAACGGGTCAGAGTTTTTTAGAGTAAATAGAAGTGGAAAGTAAAAGCGCTCTTAGTTGAATACCTCAACACAACCTCAATTTAGACTGAATTTTTTATCATGTTTTGTTAGGATGGTGTCTCTTTGTGGCCGTAATTTTTTCATTTCTAGCCGATAGTTGGATTCCTGAAGCAAAACTCCATATTACTGTAACTTCATCATCATCTTTTAGCCGTAAGTCGTCCACTGCTGAATACATACCTTTCCCAAGTGTCACTCCATCGACTGGTTCTGTGCGTCTCTCATTCAGCTAATGCCTGGACCCTTAACCAGGTCATCAGTCCACCTAGAGGGAGGCGTCTCAACACAGCGGCCTCCGGTATGCGGTCGCCATTCCAGAAATTTTCGGGCTCATCGACCATCCGTTCTGTGAGAAATGTGTATTGACCACAACTTAAGTTTGGCATTTCTTCGGGCATTATTGTAAACTTCAAAAATTGGTTGCAAAATGTACTCATAAATTGAGCAGTGCATAAACTAGATGAAGAAAGAAAGATCTCTGATAATGTCAAATAAAATGTACTACGTAGTTTTGTTTGCTCATAAAAGAAGAGCTGCAGCTTCTGTTGCAGCTGTTTTTTTTTATGGGCAACACTAGTAATTTCTTTCTTTTTGATCTTAATGACATAATTTATATTTTAAATCTCTAACAAATGGGTTGGTATTGTTACCAGAATTCCAGAAAAGATGCAATTGGTCAAGGTTTGTGTTGAATCGTATAGATGGCAATCGATAGACATACTCGTATATAGCATGTTGATGATGTCATTTTGTTAACGCTATAATTTATTACATAGATACTTCTTGATAATATAAGTAAAATACCTACCTACAGTTTTAAACTTAATTAAGTACAACGAAATTTTTAAAATATGCAAATACTTCAAGGGTCACTTGTGACAAAAAAACTCTAATTGTTCACACCAGGTTAAATTAAAATAAGTCATAATATAATGCGCCCGTGTTAGCTACTTACTCGGATTTCCTAAGATAACCCAGGGTGGCGCAAGCGGGGCCTAAGTGACATACCTTTTTATGTATCTTTTGATTTAATTGATTTGATATTTAAAGGTCTTTATTTAAATAATGGTATTAAAATAAACAAAAAAATATTCTACTTGTAAACAAACATAATTGAGATAATGTTATGTTAACCTCTTTTAACATAATAACATTAATATAATTTACGTATTTTGATAGTTCCTGATTAACAATACATTAAACTTTGTAAATTATATGGGATTCTAGGCCCACATTTTTAAATTAAAGTTACACGCCTCCCCTTTTTTAATATAATTTATATGAAATGTTTTATAGTTATTCATCATGTTAGTTTATTTTTAGATTCACTAACTGATACTTAATTTGTTAATTATTATTTATACAAAACAATGTACACATGAGTACGGTAACTGCGATTACGCTGGTTAGATGGTTCCAATCTATTGCTTCCTTCCTTGCCTTACTCTCACAAACGTTTTTCACATCGCTATTCGTGGCAATCGACTCTGCGGCGCACTGGTTTCTTGATAATATAATAAACTAGCTTCTCCCAGCGGCTTCACCCGCGTGATTGTTGAAAATTAGCCCAAGGGAACATATTCTCGGGATAAAAGTATTATATGTGCTACTCCAGACTATAATATCTGTGCCAAATTTCATCCAGATCAGTTTAGTTGTTTTTATGTGAAAGAGAAACAAATATAAAAACACACTAACATTCGCTTTCAAAATATTGGTAATTAAAAAAAAAAATCCATTACTTTCTATTCCAAAGAGAAAATATCTGAAGTAGCCAAAACCTAAAGCAACAAAGATGATATTTTATTAACTCAACAACATAATACAAAAAAAAAAGGCCACAAACATCAAACATCTACCAGGGTATCATAACATCTCGGAGCTTTTAATCTGAAGAATGGTAGCACTAAACAAACGGAGAATAAATCCGAACTACGCTTTGGTCCCGTTTATTGTCATATTATGACAAATAGCGTAACACAGAATGGAAGATTGCGGATTACTCACGAATTGAAGCTATGGAGGAACGCAGCCGCAAGCCGGAGACACTTCACCATCCAAGAGTACGTGCTGGCCAAACAAACTTACACGACAGCAGCAACGGAAGCAGCCACAGCCAACTGGAAGGAGTTCTGCACGAAGCAGGACCGAGAGAGCATGTGGGACGGCATCTACAGGGTAATAAGGAAGACAGCCAGAAGACAGGACGACGCGCTCCTGAGAAACACCGCAGGCGAGACGCTCAGTCCAGAGCAATCTGCGGATCTTCTGGCAAAAACCTTCTACCCCGACGACTCAACGGATGCTGAACAGCCCTACCACACTGCGCTAAGGAGGCTAGCGGAGGAGAAGAATCCCCAAGGTCTGTCTGCAGACGATCCACCCTTTACGACCGCGGAGCTGGAAATGGTTCTCCAGAACCAAAATCCGAAAAAAGCCCCCGGTCCCGACGGATTAACAGCAGACATCTGCACAGCGGCAATAAACTGCGATAGGGAGGTGTTCTTAGCGATAGCAAACAAGTGTTTGTCGCTGTCACACTTCCCGAAGCAGTGGAAGGTCGCCCACGTTTGCATTCTCCGCAAGCCAGGAAAGGACGACTATACCAGCCCCAAGTCGTACAGGCCAATAGGTCTGCTCTCGGTCCTAGGAAAAATTTTCGAGAAACTTTTAGTGGGCCGATTACAGTGGCACTTCCTCCCAACACTACACACAAACCAATATGGCTTCATGCCACAGCGCGGAACCGAGGATGCCCTCTATGCTCTAGTGGGCCACTTACGAGCAGAAATCAAAGCCAAAAAGATCGTGCTTTTGATATCACTGGACATTGAGGGAGCATTCGACAACGCGTGGTGGCCCGCACTCAAGAAGCAGATGGTAGCCAAGAATTGTCCAGCAAATATCTACGCTCTCGTCGCCTCATACCTCGAAGACCGGAACATCAGGGTCAACTACGCCAGAGCGACTAGCGAGAAGGGAACCACGAAAGGATGCGTCCAGGGCTCAATTGCCGGACCGACGTTTTGGAACCTTATCCTAGACTCACTTCTACACAAAATGGCTAGTATGGGGGTATACTGCCAGGCCTTCGCGGACGACGTTGTTCTGGTTTTCTCTGACTTCACAGCCGGTCCCCTGCAGCAATCAGCCAACAGCACGCTAGTAAAGGTATCGGAATGGGGCGTCCAAAATAAGCTACGTTTCGCCGCGCACAAGACCAATGCGATGGTGTTAACGAGAAAGCGAAAGTACGACGTTCCGGTACTTCATATGTCGGGCACGCGGCTTAGCCTGGTTGAGGAGGTGAAGCTGTTAGGTCTCACGATAGACTCCAAACTCACCTTCAATGCGCACGTGTCTGCGACCTGTAGAAAGGCAACAGACATCTATAATCAGTTGGCATGTGCGGCGAGGGTGACTTGGGGTCTCAACAGAGATATAATCAGGACGATATACGTGTCGGTGATAGAGCCCATCGTGATGTATGCAGCGAGTGCGTGGGCCCCCGCAGCTGAGAAACTGATGACAAGGAAAAAGTTTGACTCACTGCAGAGGGGATTCGCGCAAAAAATCTGCAAAGCATACCGCACGGTGTCTCTGACATCGGCACTTATCCTGTCAGGTCAACTCCCCCTAGACCTCCGAGTAATCGAGGCGGCAACCCTTTTCAAGATCAAAAAGGGACATTCCCAAGAGTTCATACCGTTGGGCCGCGAGCTGGAGCGCAACGTGCACTATTCCAAAAATCCCCACCCAGCGCAACTCACAACAACCGATTATGAATGCCTACAGAATTTGACTCCCGAAACCCTGGAAACTCACCAAGTATTCGGCCCCCAGATATACACCGATGGCAGCAAGATAGAGGGGAAAGTCGGAGCTGCCCTAACTTGGTGGGAAAACGGGACGGAGTCAAAGTTCAGCACCTTCGGCTTGGAGCCTCACAACACCGTCTTCCAATCGGAAATGTACGCTCTCTTCAGAGCTGTCAGAATGGCAAGAGAATCCAAGGCGGCCTCCGTGAGCATCTTTAGTGATTCGAAATCGTCACTGGACCTGCTCAGGAGACCGTCTGTCACTCACCACCTGGCACTCCAAATCAAAAGAAGCGTCAGTGAAATCAGAGAGGAGGGCAGAGAAGTGAGGCTCTTCTGGCTTAAGGCCCATGTGGGAACTGCCGGGAATGAGAGAGCGGATGAGCTGGCCAAGGAGGCAGCCCTAACAAAACTCACATCTGACTACAGCAGGGTCCCCGTATCGTTCGTGAGGAGGAAGATACGGGAGGGGACTATAAGGAAGTGGCAAGCGCGGTACGAGTCCTCGAGTACAGGATCGGTCACGAAAGTATTCTTTCCAGACGTCCTAGCCGCAAAAAGGACACTCAGAGACGCTGTGCTCACACCGGCCCATGTACAAATCCTTACAGGACACGGAGGATTCTCAGCATATCTCCACCGCTTCCATCTCAAAGATAGTCCCTCGTGCGTCTGTGACACGAGCTGCGAAGAGACAGTCTGGCACCTGCTTTTCGAATGCCCAAGGTTTAGCCAAGACAGAATGGAGCTCGAAGTAAAATTCGAAACCCAGCTTAGCCAGTCCACACTCCACACCATCATGGGGAGACCAGCTACTAGGATTCCATTCTTGGCATTCGCGAGTAAAGTCGCCACAGTCGCAGCAAAGGCCAACAAAACGGACGTAACCTTGCGAAGTCGACCACACACTCGAACACACACAACCACAATAATAACCACAACCACACAAACAACTACTACAACCACACAAACAACAACCACAACTACACAAGCAACATCAACCACACCATTGACTGATGCACAAGTTACACACACACACTCTAACCAACGGCCATTACCAACGGTAGCAGCAGCGGATTCAGTAACAGCCAGCCTACAACCAGCCTCTAGGATGACTACTACACAATTCCTGGCATGCGGAGAAGACGGAGTCCCTGGCATCCGACTGCGAGGCGTCGCTCTGTTCATGAACAGGGATCAGGAGAAGTTAGGCATAGGCTTCTGCATAGGCTCAAGTCGAGCTGCGGCCCGAATACACCTTTCACCGGGTATTGCCGCCCTGATTAACGGAAGCACCACCAAAACGAGCATAAAAGGCAGCAAGTATGCTGCACTACCTCAAGTGGAAGTGGCCACTCACCGATGTCGTGTAATGCGATTTAAAGGGAAAACAATCGCATTGCTAGAGTGGGGGGAGGCTACTCCATTTGGTCAGGCAAGCTCATTGCTTCAGAAGATTGGGGAGGCAGGAGACTACATGTCATCCGCGGCCCGAATCATAAGCGTGGACGCAATGGTGGTGGGAAGAGAGAGAGGAGACGTCGCAGACCGCTTTGGCTGTCTAAAGGCCTCAGAACATCATGAGGTCGTTGTCTATGAGGACAGAGGCGAAACCCTGAGTTTCCTCAAAGCCCCCGGACAACCAACAGCCAGCGCGACGAGCCCCACAACAAGCCCCACCACTCAAAGCGGATCGGAAAGGGCCCAGCAGAAGGCAGCAGCCGAAAAAGCTGCAAAGGAGCAGTGCAACACCACAAACCCGGAGGACAGGGTCCGGTCGAGGAGTCGCCTGAAAGCGTTCGGCACTTTCCTCAGTGCACTGCTCCCAAGCACCAGCCACGCATCTCACAAGCAGGGGACAGCACTGGAGAGGTTCTTCAGAAAAACACCAAAGGAACCAACCCAGCAAAAGCCTAAGCCAACACGAGCCGACAAAGGGCAAGTCAGCCCGCCGACCCTCGCAGTAAAGTCGGGTACCACGGACCACGTAAAGAGCGCGTTCCTCGAGTACGTAGCAATTGTAAGAGCAACCAGAGAGGTCAATCTTACGACATGCAGGAAGATCCTGCAGACCTACCAGAGAGACACAGAGGGTCTGTTAAGGGTACTGCTCGAGGAAGCAGGGGCAGCGGTGTACGACAACGTTACATGCCAAGTCATCAAAGGGGAAATGACGGGTTCGTATATGGCAGCCTACAGCGCGAGTAGTGGTTTTGTGGCCCTGGACAAGGAGGAGACGGAGCGCTCAGGCAAACTCAAGTTCAGCGTGCCAAATGACGATCCGATAGTGGTTACCGCCAAATGTACCAAAATCATGCCGGATGATAAGATCCTGGAAATGGCACAGTCCATTTCGGGAACCTCAGGTATCCCGGCATCGCAGGAAAGCTGGGCGGTACCCAATATCAGATGGATTAACGGAGTTCCGGGTTGCGGTAAGACAACCTGGCTGGTAAAGCACTTCGACGGGGACAGGGACGTGTTAGCCACCACGACAACAGAAGCTGCCAAAGATCTTAGGGAAAAGCTTGCGCGCCGCTTAGGAGACCGAGCAAAGACCAAGGTGCGCACTATGGCCTCAATCCTAGCAAACGGTTTCAAGAGTCAAGACAAATGCTACCGTCTTACGGTAGACGAGGCTCTTATGAACCACTTTGGGGCCATAGTCATGGCAGTAAAGTTGTCTGGAGCAAGCGAGCTTGTCCTCGTCGGAGACGTTAACCAGCTTCCATTTTTGGACAGAGAGAACCTTTTCGAGCTTAGGTATACCCGTCCAGACCTGGTGGCTGGCATCACCCAGGAGTTTCTCTGCACACACCGCAATCCAATGGACGTGGCGTTTGTACTGAGTGAGATATACCCCGGTATATACTCCTCCAAGTCGTCGCTGTCGCGGGTCCACTCCCTGAGGGTGAAAGGTTACACAGGGGCGCAAATAACGAGCACTGCCCAAAACACCCTGTTCCTGGTTCATACGCAGGGGGAGAAAGCTTCTCTTGCGAGCCAGGGATTTGGATCCGGCGAAGGGTCGCGCCTGCTAACCATACACGAGGCTCAGGGGTTGACCTACGAAAGTGTCATCATCATCAACACCAAGTCCAGAAGGCTTCAGGTCCACGACAGCATCTCCCACGCGGTAGTGGCGGTGTCCAGACATACAGTTAGTTGCGTCTATTACACCGACGACGCCGATGACGCCACAGGCCGCTTTGTTAAGAGGGCGATGGATGCGCCAACCAAAACGGTCGTCAACTACAATCTTAAGACGGCCATGCAGCATCGAGACGTGGTCGTCATAGAGGCCTTGCTCACGCTAGTGAAGTCCCTGGTCAGCAGACATCACCAAAACGCCACCTAACAAATTCTATCCAACAACTCTAACCCAAACACCTCCCAAAACCCAAACCATCACCCTGTCTAAATCCTGTAATGAAAAAATATACATGTAAAGCTGCATGGTGGAACGAGTCAGTCATACTCAGCTTAAAGTCCTAACGACGGGGTTCTAGAACGGGGACCGTCGGCCGGGACTGGTCTGCTCGCACTGCCATGCATCTCCCCCGAAAGTGTACAAATAGAAATAATTAGACAAAATAGTAAATAACATAAGCATTGTATCAATAGAAATCAGTAAACAAAATAGTCAATAATATAAAGATAAGTAGTAAATAGAAATATAAAATTGTAATGCCAGTGTGTAATAAAAAAAAAAAAAAAAAAAAATATATATATATATAGTATTTAATGAAAGATGAACTCACGTAGACTTAAGTTAGTTAAGTAAGACTAGAAATAATGTCCGACGTAGGAGTCCAATAATTGTAATATTATGAAAAAATAATATTAAACAAATTAATAAAGTAAAAAAGGGCGCGGATGTCTATGTCCGCGGTAGAATATAAGCAAAAAAAAAAAAGAAAAAAAAAAAAAAAAGCTATGGAGGAAATAACTTTGGAGAGAATTTTATGGAGTCAATATAAATGTCGGAGCAAAAACATAAAATACAACAGATTAAAATACTGCCTTGCTCATCTAGTGGTCGCAACCGCTACTGGTAAGCATGATGTCCTAGGTTTGATTCCTAGGTCAAGTAAAGTATTATTGGGCATTTCATCTGGAATTTGTAAGTACCAGCCCGGAATCTAGACTTTCGCCCTTTTGATGGCAAAATTCTCGCCTCCTATCACATGGGACTTATACATAACTAGCAAAATTTGGCGATACAGGTGCACTTCTCCATGCGTTCAAGCGTTTTTGCCATACCTATTATTAGAATCAAATATAACAGCTCACAATGTCGCCCTTTAATATTAATACAAATTTTTATCCGTGGTGCTAGGCAACTAGGTTTATCCCAATTGTAAACGACCCTTTGTGCCTGCCTTTTGGCCTTGTTTGTTCTGTCTCCTGCTTGGTATGAAGGGAAGTGGAAATTTGTATTTTTCCCTACTCCTCCTTTATTCTTTTCTGATTAATTTCGTTGCGGGATCCAAGACAGTTAAATTCATTCTCCGGGACTTCGTAAAACTTCATTTCCTCGGCGCTTTTTTGGTGGTCGCCACTGTTGGTTCTGGTTTTCAGGAGTTACAGTGGTTTGGGAACAGTGCGGTGGGATTATCTCAAAAAAAACGCACTTCTGCCTAATCCTTCGGGGCAAAAAGGCGTGAAATGTGAAATGTCAATGTAAATTTCAAAGCTACACAAAATAGTCTAAATGCAACTGGTATAATAAGCGTGAATCCAGTGTGAGATTTTGAGTTTGATTTTCAATTCGGTTTTTGTTCGGTTCTGTGAATGTTTTAGTTCCAGCCCGATTGATGAAACAAACAAAGCTCTTTGATTTACGGTTTATACATAATAGGACTTTAAGCTGATTTCTCTGATCCAGAATTAACTATCCATATTGATTTTACTAAAATACTTTTGGCAGAAAACTGCCACTACACATTACACTACGGAAATTATCATCATCTTCTTGCTCTTATCCCATATTACTTGGTGTCCGCGCAACACGTTTTCTTCTTCCATACCATCCTACATTACGCCATCACTGATTCCCTTTTCTTTCAAATCACTCCTTACACAGTCCATCCATCTTTTCTCTGTCCCCCCCATCTCAATTCATCCACATATATTCATTACTTTTTTAGTAACATGCGTTTCATCCTTCCTTATCACATGACCATACCAGGGCAAACGGTTTACGTTCAACTTTTCTGTCACTGGTTACAAAATTATCATTAATTTTACATATTTTTGTACAGATATCGGTGAATGGTTCGTTTTGCCATAGGCCTCCCCCAGAACCTTCCACAGTACCTATACGATCGTGTGTTTTCTCCTGCATGTCACTCCAATCTATTACTAAAGGCTAAAAATAAACACAGTAGCGTTTCAAATGTATCACTTATAACTTTCGTTGTTTTGGTTTTATGTAATTCTGCGTGTTTGTGACTTTTAGCATCATATTGGATCAATATGTAAAAATATTATAATTGGTGATTAGAAATAAATAAACTTTAATCTGTTGAACTCATACTCTCACAAAACTGCAGTTTTAACACAATCTATCAATCAAATACCGCATCGCGTCCAACCGGGTCATGCAATTCATACCATTCAATAGCGATCGAGGTGACCATTGTTCGAAGCACGCTGCCTATAAAAAGTATCCCAGGCCGGCCTTCTGTTCGGCACAAAGCATTGTTAATAACCAGGAAATATTTGTCTCGTTTGTACCGTATAACCCTATAAAATTATGGGCTCAGTTATGTTAGACTTTGTTGGGTCTCCTCTTTCTTTTTCTAGCCTTTTCCCTATTAAGTTAGATCAGCTCTGCTTATTTCACGGAACCGACACGTTCTGCCGAGGGTTGTCAAGTCAGATAATTTTTCCTTCTAGAGAAGCTTCGTCTTACTGGACCATCGGGACCATCATTTAAAAGGACATCGATAATAAGACTCATTGTGTTGGGTATCAAAAGACAACAGTAATAATGATAGATGTTTTGAATGGTACTTTAATATAGCATGGATTTAATGTTACGCATATGTACTTTTTCTTTATTTTGATCATCAAGTTAAATCTTTTTTTTTGGAAACAGATACAAAAAGTAGTTGGCCTATAAGTTTAAAATTCTTACCCAAGCTTTATTATATATTCTTATCCGAAGCAAGTAATTGCATCGGATATCGCTAAAGTTAACAGCAGCCTAGTATTTATAATACACGAACGTACATTTATGTCAATACCCCTCTTTGTACCGAATTCAAAAGAAAAAAGAAGGAAGTAATAAATTTGACACGTATGTATATTATATTGTTGGAACTGCACAAAATTCACATAATGTTATTATATGTTGAGCCAAATTTCATAAGTGTATAGTGTGCTTATATGTATGTTTGTCCACCACATTTCTCCGAAAATGCTTATCGGATTTTGATCATTCTTTTTGTATTGGATTGAGCATCTCTCAACTTAGAGATAAGTACAAGTTTCATCAAAATCGATCGCTTGGTTTTCAAGATATAGCGCATACCGGTTGTATGCGCTCCTCCTAACTGCTCCTGTTATCTAGCGAAAAACAGCACGAATGTGTAAATTGAGTTACTATGAGCACGGGGCCTCAGCGCTAAGAGAGAAATTTGGTTCAAGTAAATCTCACTAAATGGCGCGACATGCACCGATATGTTAATGAATTGGTATAAAATTAACATTTTCTTGAATTAATTATAAAAATTATATGTTCTTGTTTAATCATAAATTATTTTGTTTAATCATTAATTAATTTTAAGCATAAAATTATGGAATATTGGGCTCTTAATTCACATTTCAAAGATTATTTGAACGGAACATTTAAAATTGATGCCAATAGATGGCGCGGCTTAAATTTCTGAGACATTACACTTGATTGTTTAAATTTGCATTGTAACACAGTTTGGTGCAAAGAAACTGTAAAAACGTGCAAAAAATACTATAAAACAAACCTTCACTGTATTTAAAGAAAAAAATATTTACGAACCGAGTAAACCCTTTTACTTGTAAGTTGCTTCTAACAGTACCTATCTATCGCCGTGGAACGGAACCGAACGCGATTGATCGATATAAAATATTCGGTTTAATCTGACGAAAAACGCTAGTTACGTCGGCACGGTTTCTTTGTATGGGATGAGGCATCTATATGCTAGTATTATATTATCTGTGCTATGGGTATTTTAGCCGACCTTCAGGTACCGTTCTGTAAAAAATTGCTCATTTTTTTGTGATGGCGTACAAAAACTAAAAAGAAAGAAATCAAAACTTGATCACAAAAAAACTTCAAAAGCAATACTTACACTAAAAAGTGCAAAATAACTTTCGTTTCGGGATTCGGTGTCTTTGGTACCTTCTGTTTTTATTATTTTTCGAAAACGACTTCCAAAACGAAAGTTATTTGCGCTTTTTAGTGTTTTGCTTTTAAAGTCGGTTTTTTTTGACATTTCTTTGATGATATAAGGAGTGGAATTCCCTGCCAGGGTCTGTATTTCCTGATAGCTACAACCTGGGAGTCTTTAAGTCAGGAGTGAATTGGTTTCTTCTTGATAAGCGTGCTACATCGTCGACCACATCATCGCTTGCCATCAGGTGAGATAGTGGTCAAGCGTGAGACTATCAATAATAAAAAAAGGTATAGGTAAAAAAATGGAGTGACAATGGAGCGTAGTTCTATTTATACTTAATTTTGTCATCTCATGTGTACCTACTTTATTCATCAATAGAATGTCAATATACTCAAATATCGAAGAACCAAATGAAACGAAAATTTAATTATTTGGTCCGCATTTCTGTGTGACGACATTAAGTTTTAATCGGATTTCCGTGTTGATTCGAGGATTAATGACGAATGTGAATCTCGCTGGATGCAGTTTTTCCGTGTAAGCTGTTCTTTATATTAAAATGGATTATCGTAAAGTGAAATTGAAATTTTTAATATTCACATGTAAGTGAATGTTTGTATTCTTATGTGAATAAAGATTTCTCAAACCTCAAATTGTTTTTAAAAACACGGCGGGAAAAGAAAATCCTCTGTCCTTATGATCTAGATGTCTTTTAATCAATTTGCCTAGTCTCTTCTCAACTATATATGGGCCGGCTTCCAGTGAGTCTGAACTGCAGCCTATAATTATGACCTCCACAACCCAGTAACTGGGTTACACGATACCTCTTGATTAGACTGGTGTCAGATTTCCTGGCGCCTGACTATCCGTAACGACTGTAAAAATAATACAAATGACAGCAAGTACCAACAGCTTAACGTCCTTTCCAAGGCACGGAGGAGTCTCGCTTTGTAAAGGTGGTCACCTATCTACGAAACAACCTTGGTAAGCGTCGCTTAACTTTAATAATCGTGATCCTTATTTAGCCACGAGCTCCTCTTCCTCGAGATCTAGATGTATTTATGATATTATAATATTCCTCATGAATAAGAACACCGTTTTTGCCTGAAACTAAACCGCGAACAATCATAAACACGAATGTATTTCTCACTAAAGTTGTACTAAAAAAGTGCTTACATTTTGGTAGAAAAAGAGCTGAACAATATGAAAGAAAGAACATCAGAATGTCACATACATATAAATATCCAACTTTTCCAGCAGCTCAGCAAAAGGCATATCTTGTCGCATATCTAAGTGTAGGTTTACGAAAGTTACATTGTAATATAATACGAATATGATAAGAAAGTAGGACAAATAAAATTTATAGTCTATTATGATATGGAATATATTTCTGGCAACTCCTTCTCCTTGGCGTTTCGGCTGTGAAGTATTTGATTTGTGTGCCCTAAATTTTTGTTACAGATCTAAGCATTTCTAAAGTTGTTGGAATATTTCAGTTTTGTTAGTTCTTTACGACTTCGCTGGTTCGTTCAGTTTGACGTCACTTTATCTATACCAATATTAAAAAGAGGAAAGATTTTTTTGTTTGTTTGTACTGGATAGGCTCCGAAACTACTGGACAAATTTAAAAAAATCTTTCACATATGTAAAGTTATATTATTCCCGAGTAACATAGGCTATAATTTATTTAAAAAAAATTACAGATCCTTATGAAAATTGCAATAATGTAACCCAAAGTAGCAAAATTTTGCCTATAAAATTCATTAAATGGCGTGCGCTGTGAATATTATTGATGATACATAAAAATTATGTACTACATGATTAAAGTCCTCATTATTACCTACATAAAAGTCTGCAAGACAGTATATCTCACTATCATAGTTAAGTCGCAATCGCAGATTTTGTATTCTAAAATTTAATTAGATCGCCTGTAGAAACAAAAGTTGGTTACATTCGTATGGTAGTATGATATTAATTCTTATTCAAATAAATTGTTTAACACATTGGAAGGTAGGGTATGTAGAGTAGAGTAGGGTAGGTAGGTTAATTGGTAGGGCTGGTGAGTAGCTAGGTAGGTAGGGTAGGGTAGGTAGGTAGGGTAGATAGGTAGGTGGTAGGTAGGTAGATAGCCAGTTGATGGGAGCGAATCCGCGGAGGTCAGCTATAGTTTTTTATACAAGGAAATTTTCAATTGATCTCTGACCGCTTTCCTATGACTGACCTTACATTTTTTACCAATAAATAGATAGTTTAATGTGATTGACACGGACATAAATCTAACTAGATGACGCGAATGTATATTCTTCACGTGTCAAAAGTGACGCTGTTTCCTTCAGCGTTATCGGCACCGCACATAAACCGAAATCGAGAAAAATGCTTTTGTTCTGTATTGAGCTGTAAAATTCTATAAAAAAAAGTTAGTCGAGGTAATGGAAAAAAATCATTTTATCTGTAAGTAAATTTATTTTCAAATTGTGTGTGAAAAAATGGCTTGCTGGCATACAGATGGAGGGACTTACGTTATCAGGTTAGGTTAATGTTTGTGATTATTGACTTATCTAGGTCCGGCAACAATAGTCTAGTCAAATTAGCGATTTACCTCAGAGTGAGAGATAATAAGCTGAAAACTCGTACACACCTTCACTTTGGCGTTCTAAAAATTGATTCAGAAGTCTCATAAAATCTCTTGTCTGCGACGTAAATTATTCAAGGCTAAGGGCCCAAAAGTCAGGCTTTTGCTTAATTTTCGGAAAATTATAATTTTACTGCATTTTGTGCTGCGGGCATGTTTATTTCTAGTCCAATTGTGCACAAAAAGCCCTACATAAGATTCACATAAGATTATTAGTTTTCAAGATATGAGACAAAATTATTTTTTTGTGTTTATTTTTTGTTCCAAATCTATGCGTTTCGTAATTTGGGCTACTTATATTACGTTTTTATGCTCAAGAGACCCGTTAAACATTCAAATTGGCCTTGATTACATTCAAATAAGTCTGTACTAAGTTCTTATTTAGGTACTAAGCTCTCCCTTTTACTGTTAACTAGAAAATTTAACACACCTCAAGTCCCACCTTACGGCCGCCTTCCTTAATAATGTAAAACCGTCAGAATACATACATATTCAACAAAAATAAATTAATTCTATGTTTGCATAGGCTCTGAGCGGTGTGAAAATTCTTCCCAGACTTAATTTGACATTTCTTCTACAAAGGTCCCCTGCCCAGTCCCTTTGTGCGGTTTGAAGCGTATCCACTGAGTAAATATTGGAAGTCCAAAGCCGCATATTCAATATACGAATGTAAGGTAATTTGGTCTTCAGTGGATTCCATTTTGGAAGAGTGAAATTTCGTTCGTAAATGTATAATGACAAGACTTTTCTGCGTCTTGCGAGTTTTAAGTCAAAATTAAATGCGCTTACTGTGAAAAAGCTCCATTTTAAATAATATCAATATTGGAACAGCGCGATTGATTATAATCGTAGTTATGGTCCGAAAGAATTTTCTGATTGTAACAATTTTTATTCCGTACGGTACCGACTTTTGCCTCCGCTTAGCCAGTTTTCAGAATTATTTGTCAAACTCTATTACAACCAGAAAAACTATCAACATTTGGCATTTAAAAAAAGTTTGACACGTTCTTAACTCAAAATGCTTATTTCAGAAATGGGCCCCTTGTCTTTATGTCTGGAGTATAGTGAGATGAGCTTACGACTGTTGAAGGTATTACATTATTATTTGTTCATATTTGTATATTCTGTTCAAAACATGTATTTAACAAATTTAATTGACCTGTGACCGTGTAAACAAATATATCCACATAGATCTGAGTCGAGCCGAAAAACAGGCCAGAAGACTCTTCGGCAATGATGCACTGACAGTAAGAAACAAAGTTAAGTATTTATTTGCCACAAAACTACATACACATTAATAGAACTTGCTTAACCTAAATCCTTATCGCTAGTATTAGTAGTACTTAAAGACACTGGTCGAGTCAAGAGCCTTGAACATCGAGGCCGTGTTGCCAGCCTGTCGATTTTTTTATCGGTTTCATTTAGGAACTTTGTGTAAATTATTTCATCAGCACTGCTCTCAAAACGGCAAAACATCGTGAGGAAACGGGCATGTCTTAAAACCAAAAATTCGAAGACATGTGACATTCACCAACCCCCACTGGGCCTATTTGGTGGGTTACGGCCCATTCCCTCTCACAGAGAGGAGGCCTGAGTCCCAGCAGTGGGAACATACTGATGATGACGATGATAATATTTCAGGAAGTGCGCTATGAAATTGTACAATCTAAATCCACATATCCCGTTCCATCATCGGACTGCAAGACATACTGGTAATGCGCCATTTAAACATGGGAGACATCTCACTAATACGCACTAAATGGTTTGGAAATACTTTCATTGTACGTACAGCTAAGAAATGGAATTCCCAGTCCGTCTGTATTTCCTTATAGCTAAAATCTGTGGTCTATAAATCAACAGTGAAAAGGTTACTTCTAGGCAAGCGTGCTTCTCCATCGACCACATCATCAGGTGAGGTAATGGTCAAACGCAAAACAAATAATGAAAAAAAAAATATCTTACTCATTTGATGCATGAACAAACCTCGATATTAAATATTTCTCTTATAACGAGGACTGGAATCCGTAATATGATTCGAGGGCCTATCCCGCAATGCACTCGAGGGCCTCTTGAAAACATTGAGAGCCAACCGACTTTGTGAATAAACTCACCTAATTTGCTCCCATTTTAAAGCCAATATTTCCATCCTCTTCGGGAAGGCTGTTATATTTTGCATTTTGTAGTTGTGGTATATACAACTTCACAATCACACTATCACTTAATATAACATAACATAATATAATATAAAAATATAATATAATATAATATAATATAATATAATATAATATAATATAATATAATATAATATAATATAATCACACTACTATTATAAAGACGAAAGTTTGTGAGTGTTTGGTGTGTGTGTATGTTTAATGTTTGTTACTTCTTCACGCTCTAACGGCTGGACGGATCTGCATGAAATTTGGCACAGAGATAGATTATAGTCAGGCATAGTACATATTATATTTTTTTGTTCCGGGGATATGTTCCCTTGGGATAATTTTTTACAATCACGCGGGCGAAGCCACTGGCACAAGCTAGTAATATTATTATTGCGGAAATAATACGGTCTCTCTGACCTTTACATGACTTAACGACTGAACGATTTTGGATGAAACACACAAGGGTAAATCAAGTCCTGGATTGGGACATAAAATATTTTTTATCCAGGTTATGTGTTCCCTTGAGATACTAAAACACTTTATACACTGGCGAAGCTACGGGCAGAAGATGGTAAATTATATTATATGGTTTATGAGCCTTATGTATTTATTTATTTATTTATTTAACCATTTATGCACACACATATAATATACAGACAAGAAGAAGAAACAGAAAAATAGGTACATAGGTGATGCTTATTTCTATAGAAATCTCTTCCAGCATACCTGCGAAAGGAAAGATGAAAAAAAAGAGATGTAGACATAGTGTGTAGAGTTGAAAAATAATAAACATAAAACGATTCATAACTAATAAACAATACCGATAACAAATTAAATATACCTACTGTCATAATAATATATACAAACATATTTGTGAAATAAATACTAAAACAATAAATACTAATACCAATATAATATATATATAAAATAAATAATAATACACAATTACGCAACTATGACGAAATGGAAAGATAGTGTTCTTTCACTCTTCTTTTAAAAACTGCAAGAATTTGGCAGTCCCTAATGTCAGGTGGTAGAGAGTTCCACAATCGCACAGCGTGCACAGTAAAAGAGTAGGAGTAGAAGTCGGTAGTATGAGAAGGGATATTAAGGAGATTTTTGAGATGCGACCGGCAAAGTGCATCGGAAGGACGGGAGTAGGAAAAGCGTTCACGGAGGTAGGAAGGTGTTTTAGGATTATGAAGGATGTTAAATAATAGACACAATATGCGAGAGTTCCTGCGAAGTCGAATAGGGAGCCACTTGAGTAACTTGCGAAAATCTGAAACGTGATCATACTTTTTAAGGTTGAAAACAAAACGAATACATACATTTTGCGAACGCTCAAGTTTATTTAAAAGCTCCTCGGTGGCATCCAAATAACAGGCGTCGGCGTAGTCGATGATGGGCTGAATGAGTGTTTGGGCAAGGGAAATTTTGGTTTTAAGGGGCAAAAAGCTCTGGAGGCATTTCAGCGAGTGGAACGAGTAGTGCACTTTACGACTAACCTCAGCGACATGAGCAGTCCACGACAAAAAGGGCTCCATGATTACCCCCAGGTTTCTAGCCGTCTTAGTGTACCCAATCTGTACTCCATTCAACCAAAGTGGAGACAGCGACGCAACATCAAGCCTGTTCCGCATATGCTTGCCGCCGATAACCATGGCCTGAGACTTCTTAGGGTTGATTTGCAAGCCAAAGGACTGCGACCACTCCCCAATCAACTCCAGGTCACTGTTTACGGCAGACACGGCAGATTCCGCATCAGAACTAAGAAAGTGGTGGTAGAGCTGAAGGTCGTCAGCGTAGAGATGGAAGTTACAGGAGATGAAACTAGTAACAGTGTTAATAAAAATAAAAAAGAGAAGAGGAGAGAGAACGCCACCCTGGGGCACACCCGCAGTAAGAGAGCACCAATCCGAAGAACACTCGTCAAGGCGTACCCGCTGCGAGCGGCCTCTGAGATAGGAGTCGAACCAATCAATAGTATATGTATTATACCCATACTACAATAAGATAGCTTATTACAAGCCAGCTTATTGTAGTATTTTTGTATGTTATTAGTATTTAAACGCGTATTACACATACTTCAAATTTTGGAAGTTCAAAGGAAATTCGCTTATAAAAAAAAATATGCGTATCTATGAGTATAATGCCAAATCTAATACCATATTTGAGACTTATATAATCTCTAAAATAATTACCAAATTAGAAACAGAACCGTAAAATGTTAATGCGCTGCTTCTCCAAATTCTTACTTTTGTACTCTATGGTGCATGACTACTTGAAAGACGACTTCTATTAAGGTCAAATTTTCTAAAATCATCTACAAACCAATCTTCTTATACTACCATAATATGGTAATGACAGGATATTATTCTGTCATAAGCAAGGAAATGGCCTAGCCTAGAAATAAAACGACGTAATAATCCCTTTATCCTCAGATCTGCATAGGACATTACAGCACTCAAACCCCACCGATTAATCTGCGGATTAAATACCAAACGTACAAAAGAAGGCAATCCGCACTATACCTCAGATTTCCTATCGAAAGGAAATAATATAGGAAAGAAAGAAGGAGGGAAAGAAAGCATAGTTCTTAATACCATTGACATTTCATTCCATCCCACAGAACCACAACAACTAAAACTAATTTATTTCCTCGGAGATAAAGATTCCGCTTGTCTGTTCCGGGAATCGAATCTCGGTACGTCGTGATTGCATTCAGGCACTTGGACTGCGATAGAAATACTAAAGCAGGAATTTAATATTATCCGCCGTTTGGCGCTTTTTTATAAAAAGCGGATTAGCTTCAATGCAAATTGCGGGGAACGGTGTTTATAGAGAGTTTTTTTTATAAGTTTGTGATAATTCAATATATAAAATAGAGACAGTTTTATAGCAAAGAACTAAGCGCTACTCGTATTCGTTAATGGAATTTGATTGCTTCCCTTTATTAAATTGGGCTATAACATAACAGGCGAAACATGGTTGAACAATTCGAGATATTTGCTTACGCCTTTGGTCAATATATTTAGTATGCTTATGTTATGATCATCAACAGATGTTCCCACTGCTGGGTCACAGGTTCCCTCTCTGTGAGAGGAAATGGGCCCTAATCCACCACGCGGGCCCAGTGCGTTTTGGTGAATGTCACACGTCTTCAAATTTTTGGTTCTAGGAAATGCCGGTTACCTCACGATGTTTTTTTTTTTCACCGTTTCAGAGCAGTTGTGATGAAAACCTACGACCAACAACTTAAATAAAATAAATCGTGGCCGATACCACTGGGCCACCACTGCTCCCATAAGTTTATATTATGTACGTACATGAGTACTTATGTTTTATTATATCACGATAAACACCGTTTAACAGCTAGACATACAAACGTGTAGAAATTGGGTCACTCAAACGAGTAAGATTAACATTTTCGCGCTTCTAGCCCTCAATGAATAATATTACCAAGAGACCGAACGATATTAAAACCTCCAATAAATTACAGAATTGTTAGAATATTTCATCGGAGTAGCGACTGGGGATCTAAACACTTAAAGTAATAGCTCCTTTGAAGCTTACCGGCTTAAGCACTGGATTGTTGCTCGACCGTCCGACATTAGTGAGAGTCTGGATGCTTGAACCAAGTCATTCAATTTCCAATAGTACGATTGCTCTAAAATTGTTTTGAATTTTAGAGTGAGTGAGTTTTTTTTTAATGTTTCGTTGTAAATTGGTGCCATCTGTAATCTCTAAATAATATAATACAAAGTCGCTGCCTGCCTTTGTCTGATTCACCAGTTACTTCTTTTTAACCACGCAATGGATTTTAATACGGTTTCATTAACCGCAAAAGGGCGATAAACGAGGAAGTTTGTATACTCTTATATAATAAACTGACCCGGTGAACCACCACCACAGAGCAGTAAATTCTTGCTCGCAACCACAATGAGGAGCTAAGGAATGCGGAAGCTGTGACCGAAACCAGGCAGATGGCATCATTATACCTAATCGTAATTATTCTTAATGCAAGTTCCAGATTACTGTATTTTAGACGATACACGTTCATGGTGCTACTTAACATCGAGGATTATGAAAACAGACAAAAAACGACCCATAAAAATGCCTAGTTTTCGAAATTATATGAAACTAGCTTCAGTCCACGGTTAATTTTCAAGCGAATAAATTTTACCCGACTACAGCGAAGCCAAAAGGAAGGGCTAAGATTTTAACAGTCTATGTATGTATTTTTGGATATATGAATGTTCCTCCATAGCGCCTAAACTGTTCACCCGATTTGGATGAATAAGGTGTTAATGGATTCGTTATTATGGTCTGAGTAACAAAGGATAAAAAACCCCTTAGTCGAGTCAAAGTTTTTAAACCTTTTTAACCAACTCTAAAAAAAGGAGTTGTTTCTCAATTCTTCGGAATCTTTTTATTAAATGTATTTTACTTAATTACTCAAAGACGCCTGGACCGATTTGGAAAATTCTTCTTTCGCTTAAAAGGGTATTAGTTTCAAGTTGGTTCCATGGTCATCAGGCCAGAGATCCTAACCATCATCAGATGATGATGGGATCCTGGAAAAATCGAGGGCAATCTTCAAATATTATAGGCATACGTCTAGCGATTTTGTTATTTTCATCAATAATGCAAGCATGTGCACTCAGAAAATATCATTTGGTGAAGTGGAACTGATGAAGAAGACCACAGAGACACTTTGTAGTGTTTTTTTTTTAATATTCTTGATAGGATTGCAAACATACCCATTTTCTCACACGTCCATACATCCGGTCATACACGCACGCCACTTATGAACATTACGCACCTGGCCTTTAAGGCAACCTTAATGTGTCTTGATACATATAATACTCCAGTATTTTCAAACTAACTACCTAAAAGTAACAGGGAAATGTACGATAAGGTCAGAACAGTGATCTACACGTGTCTCAGTTTCATATATATGTTTGACGCGAACCTTCAATAAATACCAGAATAAATAAGTTTTGCTGTAGTTTTAGTAAAGGAAATGGAGTCAATGATAGAATAACAATTGACAGGACCGAATGGAAGAACCAAACGTGTTGGGCCGACCCCAAGTAACATGAAACATATGATGTTGATGTAGTTTTATTAAAAGCGACATGTGTAAGCGCTGCTGCTGTAGCTGCAGAGAACCTTATCGAAAGATTTTCGAGTAATTTTGGTTTAAAACTCTTGCTTCGTGTGGTCCGAGTTAAGCACTCGACCATATTAAGTATTTAAATAACTTTCGAAACGCGTGATCAGTCTTCGCGCGACCCAAGAAACATACCTTGGTCAGAGGATAAGCGTTATCATACAACGTAGCAATGCTGCCAATCTTTTGGGCCAATACCAGTGGACAGCGATGTGAAGGAGTTTTTCGACGTAAATAAATAAATAAATATTTAAATTCATAAATAAATAAATAAATAAATAGGTATTTTAGACTTTGTAAAATTGTATTGTATTTAGTTTATTTTTAGGCCTAGTTACTAAATGGTGTTTGATATAAATGTAAAAATGTATGTATTCATAGTTTTTTTTTTGTGAAATGATGATAAGTTAAGCACACATACTACATATTTACATTATGACATTATTGTATTAAGTTATTTACCCTCGTCTGTTTGTGACTAGCGGGGTGCCAACTGAAAATCAGCGCTGGGTGTCTGACGCCCAGCAAATGCTGTTGTCTTGCCCTGTTTTGTTTTTATGTCGAAGAAATATTTTATACCGTTCAGTCTCTAAAAAGCTTATTTTATTCACTGAAAACAGTGAATAAAAAGCACTTTTCCTCACTGTTTTGGTGTTTGAATTAAGAACACACCAGCATTTCACCCTCCATCTCAATGCAATACAACCTACTTGCGCAAAAAAAACTCGATTCAAACTCCATATGCAAAGAATACTTGACATACAAACTTGCGCTTTTCGTTAATTCTTTCTTTTTCTTGCAATCATAGTATAAAGTATAGTATGCAACTCTTGAGTAAAACGGACTTATATCGAGCCTATGAATTACTCGCGTCGCTCAGGATTCTAACACTTGAATCAATCGCTATGCTCGTGATTCAATCATCATGATTCACTCCCTACGGTTGTAATTCAGTCGTTAGAATCCTTTACTTGTTCGTGATTCACCTATCGCTTTAAATCTGTCCTTTATTCACTAGTTGCATAATATACTACAATTTACAATTAGTAGTTTACAATAAGTATTAATACAATTTTATCGATGTTAGGCGAAACAATTAATTACGACACAAGAAAACCTGTATTTGAGCACATGGCGCCGCACCCCACGGGAAAGTGATTTTAGATCAATCACGACTAACATCTAAATAGATTTGGAACACTGTTAGACCATGTCTTAGATTTGGACATAGTATGCTATTTTTTATTTCCGAAATACGTTCCCTTGGGACGTTTGTCGACTTACAACGCTGGCAAAAGCTTTTATAAATGCGGCTAGCTTCTGCCAGAGGCTTCGTCCGCGTGAAAGTCTAAAACTATCCCGAGGTTACATATTCCCGGGATAAAAAGTACCTTGTTTGCTATTCCTGACTATAGTCTATGTCTGTGCCAAATTTCATCCAGATCTGTCCGGTCGTTTAAGCGTGAAGAAGTAACAAACATACAAACACACACACTCACAAACTTTCGCCTTTATTATTTTATAAGTAAGGTTATAATGAGGAATTTCTTATTTTAGTCTGAATCAAGAATAATGTATTTAAATACTAAAGCTTGGCAAATTCGTACGTGACTCACCCAAGGTCATCAGGCGCAGAGAACGTAAGGCAGCGGAGTTGGTAAAACGAGAGTACGGGACGGGGTTTACCTTACGTTGCATCGTCACGTCATCGCGACGTCACGTAATTGGGTAGTAACGTCCCCCGCCACCCCGCGCGGACAATGGGAGTGTCACGTACAAAGCCAAGCTATAGTAAAGTTATTATTCCAATCTGACCTTCACAACCCAGTAATCTCCGCTGCACACAGGCTATTAAAGACCAACCATCTAGATTAAGAAGCAAGCTGTGGGAAAAATTTCACTCACCACCACCTAACTTCTTGAATACCTGCCACCTGGCTTTGAACTGCAGTGGCCTGGATGGAAAGCACTCAATCGATTGCGTACCTACCCATGTCGGCCGCTGCAACGAAGGGGACGTAGGTGAGGTCTCTATCACCTGCGACCGAAAAGTGGTAGGTGGCGGGGCCAGTGACTTGACCCGTCATAGAGGACCAAGGATGCCCATAGAAGTCATGCTATAAAATTAATGGTGACCCATCTACGGACTTATCTCGGGAAGCGTTGCTTGGAAACCTTGAAGATCGACCCGAGTGCCGGTAATTATTTAACCACGAGCTCCTCAACTAAACTTCATCATCATCATTCCAGCCGAAAGACGTCCACTACTGGACACAGGCCTCCCCCAAGCGTCGCCACACTGATCGGTCCTGTGCGTTTCGCATTTCAACTAAACTTAATACAGTAAAATTGTTATATCAAATAACAAATTCCATTACTAACAAAATAAACAATTTGTACCGGGTAGCGTAGATAAAAGTAAATACAACCGAGCCGGCACAAATCCGATCGCTACGATCGCGTAGCAGCGTAGTGGTGACGTCAGCCTGCTACGGCGTAGCGCAATTTATACTCGTATATACGTAGTTTTCGTAGCAAAGTACAATAGTAGCTTCCCAATTGTTGATAGATTTTGCGATGTCGTTGTTACTAATATATAGTACTTGCAATAAGAAGTATGATATTATGTTTTAAAGGATGAAATAAATTAGCTAGCAGACCTTGCAACTTCTTAAAAAGACGATAAGAGTTATTTATTTTGAGAGCAGGAGTGATTTATATTGTACTTCTCTCTTACGTGATAACTTCACTCTCAATTCTCATTCAATTATAGCAAATCGCCGCCAAAAAGTTTAACTTCAAAAACTGTTTTCACAAAAAATAAACCGGCTTCCAAAGCAACACTTAAATGAGCAAAAATATCTTTCGTTTCAGAAATCGGTATCTTTGGAACCTCTTAATTTTTTGTCGTTTTGCGACTCCGATTTCCGAAAAGTTATTTGTGATCTTTTTAGTGTTTGGCTTTGGAAGCCGGTTTATTTTTTGTGTTTTTTTTTTATTTCATTTTTTTTTTTAATTCGAAATGAGTAAAAAGTAAGCAAGTTCTATACCTTATCTAATAAAAAAAAAAAATCACGATCCAATCACTAATTTCGTAGATCTGCGTGGATAAACATACATACATAAAACATTATGAAATTCGGCACACGTGTTTAGAAGCCCATATAGAGTAACATATGTAAATATTCTGCAATCCCAACAATATTACATACATACATGTCGAATTGATTACCTCCTTTTTTTGAAGTCGGGAATAATATGTTATATGTTTTGTCTATGTATAATATGTATATTATAATATGAAGACTGCGAAGTTTCAATAGCTTGTTTAATTTGACACAATCTAGCTTAGGGTAACAATTCTTGCTAAGTACCACTCAACAGTTAGGTTCAGGTAACACTATCATATTATTGGGACAATCCCACCGCACTGTTCCCAAACCACTGCAACTCCTGAAAGCTAGAATCAAAATCGCCGAGGCAATACATCTCGACGAAGTAGCGGAGAATGAATTTAACTGTCTTGGAGCCCGCAACGAAATTAACCAGAAAAGAATAGCAAAAAAATACAAATTTCCAATTCCCTCCATATCAAGCAGGAGACAGAACAAACAAGGCCAACAGGCACATAGGGTCGTTTACACCTGGGATAAGCCAGTTGCCTAGCACCACGGATAAAAATTATAATTCATATTAATGGGCCCTAAAATTGTTAGCTGTTTCATTTGATTCAAATAATAGGTATGGCAAAAACGCTTGAACGCACGGAAATTTGTTCTAGTTTGCAAAAGGTCCGTAGTTATAGTAAATAACTCCAGATGCAGCCTGTAATTCTGCCTAAGAATACATTCACATATGATATGATGTGCTGATTGTACATATTCGCAGTCATTGACATAAAGGCGAGGCAACGAGTTTGAAAGAAAATAATTTACTTTTAAAGTCACCATGCCCTGTGAGAAATTGAAATCGGTCATCCACCTCCAGCCACGTACCGGCCAGCCATTCACGAACGGATGGAAAGAATAGGTGGAGGTGTCGACCAGACGTCAGTATGTGTTTTAAATAATAATTTAGAGATTTTCTCACTATCACTCCGCGTTCAACAGAATCACATAATTGACACATTCCTTTATATTCAAACCGGTTGTATTTCAAAACAAAACCTTGACAACCCCTCTATCAAATTATCTCCTTGTCACCCAAATTGGATAGAAAGTTTTTCAGTATTTACTCAATCAATTACCCCCAACTTTTGTTCCAACATTTGGGCCAAGCGTCTTACTTTTTTTGTCCTTTGAAAAGAACTCCTCAATTTCAAACTTCGCTGTTCCGAAGAGCTGCAGCCGAGTTAGATTTTGAGACAGTTTGAGACAATGCGAACTTTCTGTATTTATTTCTCCTTTCATGAAATGTAAGGTTTCGACGTTTTGTATTGCCCGTGATTAGTACGTTGTGAGCACAGATGACTTAAATCCAACTAGATAACACACATTTCTTCATCTTTATGAACACCAAGCGTACCACCTTTTCACACATAATTTAGGAACAGATTAGTTTCTGCCAGTGCCTTCGCCCGCGTAAAGTATATTACTATCACAAGGGAACATTACACCAGAATGAAAAATAGCCTATAAATGGTATTCCAGACTATAATGTATCTCTGTGCCAAATTTCATTCAGATCCATGTAGCCGTTTTGGCGTGATTGAGTAAGAAAAATACATCCATCCATTTAAGCTGCCGCATTTATACTAGCACCACCCACTTAAAATAAGAATTTCCTGCAATAGCTTTATAAATTATAACCTCATTCTTATTCTGATGTATAAGTTATTCCCTTCAGTGCTAATTAGCAGTCACAATAGAAAAACTATTGTTTCTGGTAACCAAAGTTCTCAATTCCACTCAAGGGGCCATATTTCTGTAAATTTTCATCGAAATTTGTTTAGTAGTTTTCACGTACTCCTCACCAACTTTCACGTTTATAATAGTTGTAGGAGTACATATAAAGTATGATTTTACTTACCAATGAAAGGAGATGTTTACATTGTCTCGGACAACTTTTGTAGTAGAAATTTTACAGAATTTTTCTAGATTTCGTTTGATGTCCCGTGCCGATGACACTATATGAAACATCTCAAAGATAGAGCGTTGCTCTCACTTTTACTGCCTTTTTTTGACACATGAAGTACATACGTTGGCGTCAACTAGGTAGATTTATGTTGTGGTTTGTATTATGTTATTAGTTATAACAGTTAGGTGAAAACTTACGTGTACACAGGAGCACCTTAGCTAGTTCTAAGTTTTCGTCCAACTATAAACTGTTATCGAAACAAGGATGTTAGGTTATGAGTTTGGTTGTTATAACTAGTCTACGTAGAAATTAGCATGAGATAATCCCGGAATTTGTGATAAAATTGACCCAACGATTTCGACTTTTTGAATTTGGTGACCCTGCAAGTGTGCATTTTGTATGTCGTTTTTGTGGCGAATAAATACTTTTTCTTTCTATTCTTTCTTCTTTTCAGTGACTTTGACCACAAAATGTACATGGAAAAACGAATTATTCAGTTCCTTGTACCCATTTATAAGCTTGATGCTCCCGTAATTGCGGTCTTGGATTCAATTTCAGGGGTCCAACATATGCTACCAGCCTTTTAAATACAAGATAGTCTCGTATGTTACATATTGCTGTGATTTAGAAGAAAAATAGATGCTTTGGGTCACGAAAAAGCTGGCCAAAATGTTTTTAGTTCATGTCGGGGATCCTAGGTAGTTATCTTAAGTATTTGGAATTCTAGAATAACATCTGTTGTCGTCAAAACCCTTCATTAAGTCCGTCCCTAACATAAGTTTGGATATTATGAGCAAGAAATATTTTGCAAATATTTTTTTATTAACTTTCTCGGTATTAGAGAGAGGAGAGTCGAATATAAATATGGGTGGGTCTTAATTACATTTGCATACGATTGAAGTAGATGGAAGTAGGCCGTTTGAGTAATTTATCATGGAATTATTGTAATGTTTGTAAAGTGCTTTCGTTTTGCGTTTTCTAATTTAATTATTACCGTCAAGAAAGATAACTGAGAGTTCGTTTTTTTTAGGGTTTCGTACCCGAAGGGTCCAAAGGGAGCCCTATTACTGTCACTCACGTGTCTGTCTGTCCGTCGTCTGCCACACAATTTTGTTACGAAGATTTTTTTAACTATCCGTTAACTTGAACTTTAATAATTTGACTTAATACTTTGGTATAAATCAGATTTTTTTTGGTACGGAAACCTAAATATCCGAAGTCCGACATACTTGGCCGGTTCTTTTGCTTTCCAAAGCTGCAAAGATGGCTTACGGGACCATAAATAGCGTTTTCATTTATACGCTTTTTTCATTAATATAGTTAGAAAGAAAGAAAGAAAGAAAAATTATTTATTTGTGACCCGCGCAGGCAACATGAGATAAGCAAAACACAAACAATAATAAAAAATTGGTTGTTTGTAAAGTAGGTTTACGATCGAGATGTTTACGTGATAACGTCTTACCTACATATAAACCTATGTTATGATAAACACATTTTGTTTCACTGTTAAACATTCAACGAAAACTTAACCGCACGAGAAAATCTCCATTCGTTTGTATGCCGCTAGAGTGAGAGAGACGGAAGATCGGTCCACTCACTCGAACGCTATGCCAGCCTCCGCTCGTGAGGATTCCGCGTGACAAGTTTCACGGAATGACTGGCAGCGCTCGAGATGAGACGGGAGATCGGTCCGTCTCTCTCTCGTTATACCTGCGATCGCGCTCGTGAGGTTTTGGTGTGACACAAGTTTCTGAACATGTCACCCGACTAAAACGATTTTAAAGACGTTATCACGTCAAAATAAAAATAATAAACCCCGTGCGAGACCAAAAAGGCTCCTATCTAAGCATGTGCAACGATATTAAAAATAGATAACGCTGCGCTGATATTCTGATAGGGCCCACTGTTGATGCCATGGACACATTCACGGAAACGGATGTTATGTTCATATTAAGTAGAGAACGAGGTACTATTCACAGCTCCAAACTCACTGAATCAGAAATTCCAAGACTAACGTGTAAAAATCTCACACTGCTCCAATCTTGAAATTGTTTCACTGATCGATTGCCCCAAGTCACCGGAGCACTTCTGGTTTACTTATAGTTCACTTAATGAACTAACTCGAACCATCCAGCTCCCCCCTTGGCTCCCTCCCAACTTCGGACAGTTAGGAAAAAAGTCGGGACCCGAAGTCGGTCAAAGCGCTTTCAACTTACGTTCGCCATTTTCTTTTTAACTGTGTCGTAATTTTATAATTAGTGACAATAATGAAAGTTGAAACAGAATTTTAGGCGAAATATGGAAGAGTTTGAGTCAGTTTTGTGGTGCAAAACGCTTTAAAAACTATTAAACATTTAAGTGTGTGGCTTTAAGTAGTTTTATTTTATATTGTGGACAAACCAGTGTTAGCTACTTTTAAGTCTTTGTCTTTACAAAGACGTAAAAGAGAAAAAGAGCAAAGATTAGTTGGAAATTTTCGTGACTTTTGTGCGAAATATAGGCAAAACCAATTTAACATTATAAAAATATCGAAGCAGCCTTGCCTAAAACCCAAATCAAATTCATGATCTATGTCGTACAAATATTTACAATCAAACACCATAACAGCTAAATAACCACGGGCGTTTCATCGATTTCCACCCAAACACTGGATGCAGTGTTTCGGTGGAAATCGTCCATACACATTTGACGCCAATACCAGTATAATGACTATCCAATTCTCAATTGCAGCAGAGTTATTACGACTTTGAGGAAAAAGCAAGACTTGAGCTATTTTGACGAATCATTTTCTTCTTTTAAAATACAATTTAAAACAGCTTTTGAAAATAAAAGTAAGAACTCGAAATCAATAATAAAACATGATTTCGAATGTTGAAATTACATGAAAGATAATTAATTTCTAAACAAACTGAACCCACATTGGTTAACTTTGTTTTTAAATCAATGATCTTTAACCATGATTGCTAATATAATGACGGCAATTCTCATCCATATCCATGCAAACGCTGCAGCAAATCCACGCCAATAAGCCACACACATTTGACGCCAATAACACTATGGCGACCATAAAACCCTCAATTTCAGCAACTCGACCCAAACATTTGACTGGTTTATACTCCCCTTTACATAATGACCTCGCTTAACGCCCATTGGAGTCTATTCCTATTGAATAAACTCATTAGGGTGGCCATTCACCCGTAGTACCCCGGACAGGTCCGTTTTCAATGGCTTTATAAATATGGCGGATCGATCATCAGATTTTTTGTCATGGGGTCGGCAAGAGATTATTTTAGCAATAAAGGCTGCATATTGAAAATAAAGGCACAAAAATGATGGATAATGATCCTTCCGGCCGAATTTTGGTCACGTTGGCCAATTTCAACGGAGGCCAAATAACTGTGGGCAAAATCAACGGCAATCAAACCTTTAGCCCGGTAGGAGTATTGGTAGCCCAGTGGTAACAACCGTGACTTACAAGTTGTTGGTCGTGGCTTCGAACCCAGACAGGCGCTTCACTTTGTGTAAATTTATTCATCACCATTGCGCTCAAAACGGTGAAAGAAAACATCGTGAGGACACCGGCAAGTCTTAGAATCACAAATTCGAAGACATGTGACATCCACCAACCCGCACTGGGCTCGCGTGGTGGATTATGGCCCATTGCCTATCACAGAGAGGAGGCCTGCACGCACAACGGAGCAAATGGGAGTCTGAGTGCTGAAAAGGGGGTTCATCTATCCTATCCTTATCTTGTGGGATGATGATCTAAACTAGGTGTGTTTAATCTTTTTAGAATAATTATAATCTCACGAAGTACTAATCGGATTCCGAAAATTATTTCATTTGAATAAAGCTACACTAACGCGGAGTATAATAAGCTACTTTTCATCATCATCCTAATTTCAGTCGAAAGACGACCACAGCTAAACATACCTAAGCCTCCCCCAAGTGTCGCTGCATTTACCAGTCCCGTGCGTCTCTCATCCAGAAACCCCCTGCAACCTTCTCCAGGTCATCGGTCCACTTACACTAACGAGTGGGAGGCCTTCCAACGCAAGGTCTTCTGGTTCGCGGTCGCAAATCCTGTACTTTTCGGCCCCATCGATCATCCGTTCTGCGAGCATTTCCCACTGCCACCTAAGTTTAGCCATTCTTCGGATTATGTCGGTAAACTTGATTATCTTGCGGATGTTTCGATGTGTCTTTCTGATTGGATCACGCAAAAAAACACCGAGCATAGCCCTCTCCATTCCATTTGGGTAGTTTATGCGATCTGACGAGGCCCATTGTGGGCGACCACGTTTCGATCCGGTTTGTAATCACTGACAACACACACTGGTCATAGACTTTCGTCTTGAGACATTGCGGTAACTTGGACGAGAAGATACCGCGCAACATTTCAGCCTACTTTTATTCCAGAAAAATGCGCGGTTCCTCTGTTTTTGTTAAAGGGAGTAAATCCGCGGGAATAAACTAGTCATCCTTATTGACAACAGGGTTGGCGTAGTGGTTGAGCAATCGGCTGCTGCGCTGTGTGTCACGGATTCGATTTCTGCACGGAACAAATATTTGTAAGGTATAGTTGTTTCGGTCTGGTCGTTTGTATATGTGAGTTGATATGTTTTTAAATGCGCCCACGATACAGAAAAAATGCCTAGTGTGGGGCAAAGTTAAAATGTTTATATACAGGCTGGGCAAAAATCATGGATCAATAGAAACAGGAAGAAAAAAAATATGGGTTTTCATATAGCCCTTATATCGCCCAGA
This sequence comes from Orthosia gracilis, assembly GCA_947562075.1. Taxonomy (NCBI): domain Eukaryota; kingdom Metazoa; phylum Arthropoda; class Insecta; order Lepidoptera; family Noctuidae; genus Orthosia; species Orthosia gracilis. The sequence continues at coordinate 25,109,730 of OX387273.1, forward strand.
TTCGCGTATTTTGGCCCAACCTGTATATATAAGAGCATGTGTAAGCTCTCTTTTACGTCATTCTTGCCTATTTCCCCAAAGTTTGCCGGCAATTACAATAATTATGTCACCGATCACTCTTGCTATCCATCATCCCCCACGCTCATTTATTTGAACATAACTAACGCACTCAATATCTATAATACGCTACAATATTTATTCACTCACACGAAAGTAATCTGAAGTAAGTCCATAGGTACTATTTTAAAGGGGTCAAATTATTTGTAAGCAATCTTTAAATGTACCCAATTACGATTTTTTTAATAGATAGATAATCACACTGCTTGCAGAAAACATTGTGGGGACATTGCTGGCAAAACGGATGGCTAATGGGCCGAAAAGTTCTGGATTGTCAAAAATCGAGTGGTATATGTATATGGAGTATACCTCAGAAATTAAAAACCGCGCCATCTATTGGAATCAATTTTAAAGGATCCGTTGAAATGATCTTTGAAATGCGAATTAAGAGACCAATATTTCAAATTAGTGTTTAGGAACAAAGAACATACAATTTTTAGTATCAATTCTAGAAAATGATAATTTTACACACAATACAGTAACAAATCGATGCATATCGCTCCATCTAGTGATATTTATTTGAATCAATTTTTCTTTGTTAGCGCTGGGATCCAGTGGTAACGGGTAATTTTAACCGCCCCAGCTGCAGATGTACTGCACCGTCGTTAATCCGCTCGGCCGCATTCATTCTTTTAAGTTCCCGGCACTGCTTCACTCGGTTATATGGTTTTTTATTAGTATCATTCGTTTGCTCTTGAGAAGCCCTTTCTAACCATATTCGACGGTCTTTGTATTTGTTTTTTTTTTTTTTTTTTTTTATTGGTTCTCGCTTGACCACTATCTCACCTGATGGTAAGCGATTTTGATGATTTGTATTTGGCTGTTTTACGCGTATAGGCCGACTATATATATTTTTGATTTTATTTTTTATTTTAAGACCACACTGTAACTATTTTATGCAATCGATAAATTTGGACAAGAGTTGATGATCGAAACTTAAACGAAAGTCGTATCTTCAAGTCAAAAGAAACTACATGGAAATCTCGAAACGCAGTAAAATTAATTCAAAATGGCGGCGCTTTCCCGTCAACCACGCGCGATGCGTCACAGTCCTCACGTAGCGTATCGAATTCTTTTGTCCTTAAGCTATCCAGTGGTGTAATTAAATTTTGGATGGAGATGATAGATATGTAGCTGCAACATCACACTGTATCCCCAATTTGGTTTCCATTCGTTTTTTGAATTGTCTTCCATTACGGAATCAATTTTAAAGACGTATTCACGTCAAAAAAACATTGTAGATTGAAATAACGTAGTAAATCCAAGAAGGCACAAAGATGAAAAAACATAGATTGCGCGATACAGGTATAAACCTATTTACAAACTAAAAAGATATAACATGACTCGCATATTCTATTCATAGCGTCCTCTAAAAGTATCCTATAATCTCCATACGCATAGGCACTCTTCTCCACCACCTAACAACCCATTGAAAAACTAACTCAAATTCCTAGACAACAGAGTTTAGAATCTATTACCAGGTTTTGTGTTACAGGTCAAGCTGAAAATAGACTTTGCAAGTATGTTAATAGGGTTTATTTTTGTTTGCAGGCTGCGGTGTATACAGGGTGTTTTGAGCCGTGAAAGTGGGATTATGCATGGACACGTGAACTAGCGATGTCTGCGGCTTTCCTCTTCGCGGCGCTCGGCGCTTTGGCTCTCGTCAGCCGCACAGGTGAGAAGGGGCCTTTATTTATGTGTAACCACGAAGCATTAATACGGATAGTTAAGTCACTGTGTACCGTTTTGTTTGGGGACTATAATGCTAAAGGGCTTTTTTTTAATAATTTAGAATTTAATATATTTTTGCTAGACTTAATACGTATCTATGAGGTCTGTGCGGAAATGATAATTGTGGGCCAGTTATATTTTTATGTTACTTATATTATACTGGAAGAACTACTAAGGAAAAAATTATCATAGCGTTGTTAGTTCGGAACTTTAAAGTGTTTAGTATGTTCAAGCTAAACTTTGTAGGTGCTAATGGACTAATCTTTTGAGTATAGTACTAATACAAAGAGTGCAATAGGTGCTTTATATGGCAAGAAGGCAGGTTGCTCTCCAAAAGCCATGCACGGTTTTCTTCTTTATAGTAGCTTAGAAACTGATGCTTAAGCCAGACGAAATAGACTGTTATGGCTTTAACATTGATTGAAACAATATTAGTGCAAACTTTTTTTTATTAAATGCGCCATTCTAACCAATATTGGCCATTTTAGAATTAAACACTTGAAAAATTATTCTAAAAAAGTAATAAAAATGGCTACGAAATAAATGTGGAGCATAAATATTATTTAGTACCTAAATAAATAAATTGTTACAAACCTCTCATTCACGATTACAAATTGAATACAAATGAATCAAAATTGTTATTTTTTGATAATTTGGTTCAAAGACATGTTTGATTATTATTGCTTTTGTGTTGAATTGTTTTTAACAAAAGCTGGGTTTTAAAACAACTGTTGATTTAATGTATTATTAAAACCATGGCAAATCTCAACAAAGTCTTAGTAGTAAAGAGTTCCAAAATTATTTGTAACGAATATTTGTCAGATTTAATTTACATTTTAATGTTCGATTGACAGATAATCGAGAGAGTTAGACCAAAGTTTAATATATATTTTTTTTATTATTATATATTTTTCATTAAAGTAACATTATGTCACCGAGTTATTACAAACACCGTAACTTTAATAAAATTCGCGACTTTTTTTTCTCAAATACACTCGTGTACATTGTGGACAATCAATTTTGAATTAATTTGTAGTATTTGAATGAATGATTTGTTTACGATTCATAGAGATTTTATAATCTCGCAAGATTTATTACAAACTAACGGTGTTTAAAATAATCCGATAAAATAAATACCCATACACTATTCAAAGAATGTCAGTCTCGATAATGGGACTCTAGTTAAACACAATAAGTGAATACAAAAAAGTACAGAATTTCAATTCACACCGAGAGCTTTCAATCGCGAGCCTAGCTTAAATCGAAAACATTATCCAGCCAGTCACTTTGGCAGAAAAACTTCCATCCATCAATCGATCAGTTTGGATAGCTCACCACTTATCTCTGTCAGCTCAACGCTCTCCCTAATCCCCCTTTTCATATTAACAAATGTCCTTGTTTAATAAAACACCATTTGTTCGGATTGAAAACGATTTTTGAGCTGAAAAATATGTCAGTTTTCCGGGAATGAAAATTTCCCTCTCAATAACAAAGGTTCTCTTATTGAAGGCTTTAAACGAGGTCAGGCAGGGAACAGCTTAAGTAAACGACAATTTCATGCCGCTAACGACTGACAAAGAATTCGGGTGAGCTTAGACGGCGTATTACGTCACAAGGCTGTGTAAGCTGTGTTTTAAACGGGAGCGTAATCAACTAAATGCTTTCTTGTAATGTACTGACTTGTGAGTGAGAGTGACATATACGGGTGATGGTGGCGCTGCTAGTGGGTGAAAGGGGAATTAGTAAAGGGTTGACACATGGTGTTCTTGAATTTAAAGACTGTGTGTTTTTTTTTAATAATGTAATGGTATAATAATGGTTTTTTATACCATTAATGGTGAGATAGAGGTCAAACGCGAGCCTTTAAATTAATACAACCTCTTTCTTCTTTAGAGAGTTAATAGGTTATTTCTAGGCAGGCGTGTTTCACCGTCGACCACATCTTCGCTTACCATCAAGTGAAATAGTTGTCAAACGCAAGCCTAGTAATGAATAAAAAATACCTAAAATAAAAAAGTAAAAAAATGTCACGGACGCACGAAAATCTTCTGAAATGTAAATGCTCCAACTAAGTAAGATTTTCATGACAAACAGCAAAGACAGCAGGTTTCTAAATTCCATCTTTAAAGATAAAACGAGGTCGCGAGCAACACCCACTAATACTATAAATAAATATACGCAAGCACATTGAAACTGTACGGTTAGCAAAGGGTCTACGTTTCCGGGGCAGAGTGGGCATTTAGGGCGCTCACTTGAGAAGAAAGGGAGCGATTAGCCTAAGGGCTTGGGAAACGACACCTATTTCCTATACTTAGAAGTTGATTCACGTATTGAAAGTTGAAAAATGTGAACAGGAATAATGGAGTAGATGTTATGAAAATGGGTATTGAATGATGATGACCTAAGTAAAAAAGTAAGATACTCGTAAAATTGGCAAAATGAGAAAATATTTTTAGCAACTACGTCATAATTTTGTCTCGATTGCATGGTACCCCGTCAACCTTCAAAGCAAAAGCGAACAGACATCTTTTGGACATGCTCGTTCCATCGTAGACATCCATTCCTAGCATACCATCATGCGAGATCGAAAACAAAAGCTAAAAAATCAAACACATTATGAATAGAAAAAATAAACAAATTATTTTAATCCAATTATAAATCATGACACTACAAAAACCACCAAAAAAAACTGAAAACATGAAACAAAAGAAAACCGGATGAAATCACAAGAAGAGCAGATGGAAGAATAAAACAACATTATTCGCAAAAAACAAATTGCATTTTGTCATGATCCATTCTAATCAAGCCCTGCTTCCATTAACGGACATTTCAGAAGATTTCTCTTTATATTTGATGAAAAAATAAAAAAGATGGCGGGCAAACTTAAGCTAAATTTCCTAGAGGCAATTGCGTGAGATTCGATTCGTTCGGATAGCGGGATCGGAGGCGTGTGATATAACCTTGTCAGATGGTAAAGTTAATTAAGGGAATTGTTATGAAGGTGCAATAAGCAATCCTATTATGTTGGGGTACTAATTGGAAGTGAGCCTTTTGAGAAGTGACTGGCGTGAAGTACTTGGGAATTGTATCGGTCAACATTTTGTTTATCTAGTTGAGTGTTTTGCTCTCTATAAGTTTTTAAGCTGACATGGTCACAATCATTAGAATTAATATACATGGTAAATATCCCGAAACAAATATTCATTCTAATGTTTTGCTCTCATTTAGGTAGATTTCAAAGCTAATGAATTAATGTTATTATATATTCCAACTAGCTTCTGTCAGTGGCCATGTGCCCAAAGGAACATTATACCACGATAAAAAGTAAAAAAAAGCGTATGTCCTATTCCAGACTATAATCTATGTCTGTGCCAAATTTCATCCAGATCTGTTCAGCCGTTCTAACGTGATTGAGTAACAAACATATATCCACACACACATCCATCCAAACTTTTTGTGGACACATACACTATTCTTACTTTTAAGGTTTCCGCACCCGAAGGGTCCAAACGGAGCCCTGTAGCTGTCACTCACGTGTCCGTCTTACAACCAAACGGTTGGATATTGTTGACCCAAAGCCATACAGACAAAAAATATTTTTAAAAGTATTTAAGGGGATGCCCATACAGCTAAAGAGGGGGCGCGTATAACCTTATAACCCATCGAGTAGGATATTTTTGTTTGTGCTTGTTGATTCGATAAAAACTGTATTTATGTTCTAAAAAGTATTGGGAAACAAAGGTATGAGAAGCCACCAAAGTCAGTATTTATTACAAAATTTTGTTCCGAAGAATCTTTTAACTCTCCATTGACCTATGAACTTCAAATTTGGTGATAATGTTTACTATTACGTATATTTTACTAACAAATATCAATATATCGATAAATCTGACTTTTCTTTGAATTTTCCTGTTAAAACAAAATTGTGTTTGCGGTTTGGTACGGAATCCTAAATCTGCGAATTCCGACACTCCATGGCCGGTTTTTTAACGTTGATTAAAAATGTGTATTTAAGTTAAATCTAAGTCATTTCCATTGATGCTTTAACAGATATCGCTATGGGCATAGTATTTACAAGAATAGGGTATAGAATTTAGTACAATTTACGTTCTCGTAAAATATCTAGCAGTGAGAGCAAAATATATCATCCAAAAAATATCAACTGCAACTTTCAAAACTTACGCCACAAAATTAGTTCCATAACTCAAAACAAACAATAGTTGTCTTTGCCAGCCATAATGTCATAATGTTACGAAGACAAAACTGTTCGCCAGATAGTAGCACTGTCTTCGATATTAAACTTTGTACACGATATTTATTGTATGCCGCGACAATGTTGGTTCCTATTGTATTTTTAGTATGCTACCCTGAAATCCTATAGTGAATTTCTGCTTTATTTACTGAATACAATTTCAAAATGTTGGTGGACGTAGAATGTAGAATGGAACGTTTATTTTTAATATTTTTTGTGGGCATTTTTATACTGAATGTACGTATGTACGTTGTTTTATTTTCTATATTTTTATATGGCAAGCTAAGCAATTTTATTTGGCCGATGTCGACTACTCTGCCAATGTTTAAAGTTATTTGTAAATGCATGTGTGTAATCTGTATGTGAATAGTGAGAAGGACCTGTAGTGCATTTATTGCTTTAGTAGGCCTATGTTCTACGGGTCTGCTGAACATAGGCCTACTCAAAGTATCGCCACGTGGGTGATCGGCCCACTTAGTAGTACTGGCGACTGCGGTCCAACGCATCGAAGCGCTCTGTAGATTTTTTTGGCCTAGTGACCATCCGTTCTGCGAGCCCTGCCCACTGCCACCGAAGTTTGGCAATTCTTCGGGTTATGTTACCAACATAACCCGAAGAATTGGTCCTCCTACGCATTTCCACATTTCTGATGCAATCACGGATGGAATTCCGAGGTTGGGTGACTTAAAGCCTTCTGATGAGGCCCATTGTTAGCGACCGCGGGAGGTTGAGGAAAGTATTTTTAACACGCCTTTATTAGTTTGATATGTATTTATGAATCTATGTAACGGAATCTTTGAACGTGATTTTCATCCCCTTCAAAACGTCGGATTAGTTTGAAACTTTGCACACTAATCAAGGTCCCATCGGTCCTTGATAAGTGTGCAAAGTGAGTAAACTAAGAATAGAGTGATTAACGAACCATATTTATTCTATGGTAAAAAAGCGTGGGTTGCTTTTTAAGACATTTTCAAAATGACTACTTTTACCAATATCTGCCAATAAAATGTTGTAACAATTGAGATCAAGCACGCCTCGTTTTTTTATTGTAAAATATTTTCTTTTGTTAATCACTCTATTCTTAGTTTTAATTTATTGAAAATTATTTTCGACTTTTAGTTTGGTTTTCTATTCAACCGGGTTTTTTAGTTTGTTGTAAATATTATTTTTGTTAAAAGCTTGATATATACAATGGTCGAATAGGTTATGCTTAGTATTTATATCGATATATCTGTTTGAATAAGTCATTATAACTACTATACTTCATAAAAGATAGCTTAATCTCTGTGACATTATGTCAAACTGACGTATACGTTATTGTTACATTATTAAAA